>OZ010796.1:450120787-451508257 GCA_963932465.1 Maratus speciosus
ATTTTTTACATTATAATGATGGTCTCAAAATCTGCAGATATTGTAAATGGAATTTTTTTTTTAAGATCGAATATAAGTTTTAGTATTCCGAATTTTCTCATATCAAATATAAACTAAGTACATTTAGCTTAGTAAAGGGATTTATTAGTAGCATATATATCGTCGGTACCATGTCAAACTATCCAATGTGAAAACAGTGGGCTACTTTTTTTTAATTCAGATTTCTTGATTGGCACCACTTTTCTGAAATAGTGAAATACCCCTTGTTTTCGCCTTAATTAATATGTCATTAAATAAGGTTAAATTTGGCGAAATTAATATTTCAAAAAAGTGATGCCAATCAAGAAATCAGAATTTAAAAAATGTAGGCCACTGTTTTCACATTGGATATTTTGAGATTGTACCGACGATATATCGCAGTTGGGATCCACATACATGTAACATTGTTAGTGCTTGTCTAAAATAACACTTTATTTCAACCCTTCAGCTGCGGGAAACGCTATTTTCGCATTCCAGTGGGCTACTTTTTTAAAATTCAGACTGCTTGATTCCCACCACTTTTTTAAAAGCGTATAATTCGGATTATTCTCGCATTATTTAATCTGTTATTAAATAAAGTGGCTATTTCTACTTCAAATAAATGGTGGGAAACAATCTTAATTGTAAAATAGTAACCCACTGAAAAAGTCACTCGCAGCTGGAGGGTTAAGTGAGTCGTTAATATTTTTAATTTAGCGGTAGAAGCGCCGATAGGGGTCATTTTGACCCCTGCCTAATTGGTAATATTCGATTTGGACTAGAAATTTCTTCATAAGATATGTGAAATGTATGCAGCACAATAACAGGCTAATTAAATAAGTTAAATAGTTTTAAATAAAAATGCTGGTGTGAAACAATTTTTATAAAACCTGAATAAAAATTCCGGCGGCTCTATTGTTATTGGAATTCTTTTATACAAGTTAGGGTAGAATGGATTTATAGAGTAGCACCAACGATATTTGATGTAATGATTAATTTAACCCTTTCAAGACGGCATCCATTACACAAATTTTATTTGATTGACACCTCTTTTTTATAAACAGCTCTCCTTACTGGTAAAATACCAAACAATGCACTGCTTTAAAAAGACAAATATTGCACTTATTTATTAATGGTGCCAAAAACAAATTACATATGCACATTCCGACGATGCACATATGCATCACCTGTCTCGAAAGGGTTAAAGACGATTGCATTTTATTAGCGGTAGATTCATTTAAACGGTTATTACATAATGGAATATTATATTTTAAAGATATGATTCTGAATTCAAAAATTATGTTAAAATATCTTCACCAATAATGAGCTCCTTTGCCTAGAATGAACATGCAAATAAGATTCCTATTAATCAGGAATGTCAAATTGTGGCCCGCTGAATACCACTAATTTTTTAAAGAAATAGTCGACTCCTTAAATCGCAAAGTTTCGATGATTGGATAAAGAAGCAATTTCTATAAAATTTTATTGGTATCCGGTAGGCGACAACTTGACATCCTTGCTATTAATGATAACCTATATCCGTATAATACAAGGCAAATGAAAAATGGTTTAAATCAGTAGAAATAGTTTCATTGTTTCAAATGCGCTATCTGCAGCAGAAACACTTGATAACAATTTATTGTTATTTTTCAATTTACTAAAATGAAATTTACGAAATACTATGCAAAATACTTCTACCTAAGAATGTATATGCAAGAGCAGTTGAACAAACTATTGTCATAATTTTTTGTTTCACATGACTTATTGTGCAAAAATTGAATTTCATGTTTCATTATCGCGGTTGCCAATATAATAATAAGCTAGTTCCATGAGTACTTGTAGTGCAAGTCACATGCTACGATTTTTGGCTACCAGTATTGTAGAACGGCAAAATGTGACTTATTTTTTTGGAGGTATGTTAGTAATTGAATAAGTTGGCTCAAACTTTTCGAAAATAACGGTGGCCAACAAGCATAGCAGTTACCAGCTATATGACTTACACTACAAAAACCCGTGGAACTAGCCAATATCGTACAGACAGGACATTTTACTCAATTATAATTTTTTTAATATTTTGTACCAACATTTTTATTCAAATTTTAACAATATTATTTTACTTATTTCCTTGTGATTTTATGCATTTTTTGAAGAAATTTCTAGTTCGCATAGAAATATTTTCATTTGGTGTTAAAAAGTTGTCTTCACATATATTTCACGTATTTTCACGTATTACAGCAATATTTTATTAAACTTTTCTGTGTGTCATGGTAGTTTGGTATTGAAATTAACCCTCCGTCTACCAGACGGGTCCATTGGACCCGACAGGTACATACAAAATATTCATTCAAACCAGAAATTTCTTTAAATTAAACTAAGTATATAAACCAGACAAAAATAAGGTAAATAAATAAGTTAAATAGTTTTAAATAAAAATTCTGGTGTAGAACGTTTTATTAAAACTTGAATAAAATTCCCGGTAGATCTAGGGTTAAGCGTTTGCGTCATGCAAACCTTTATACTGAAAGAGTTAACACTTTCAGGGGCAAAGAACTTCTATTCATGAAATGCTGAAATGATTGGTTGACAAGAGGATTTATAAACAAATTTATTTGAAAATAAGTTAAAACTTTTATTCACGTACTTAATAAAAAGAAAAATTTCGTTCCGAAATTTTGGTGCCAATGTGGCATTTAGGGATTAAATTTATGTGGTCCAAAAATGAACCACAGTGGTTCAAAGGGTTAAATCATTTAAGTTTCTCTCGTTAGTTTAGTAAAGCAACCTGCAGTCAAAACATACTAGTATTATTTTTTCGTTTATGTTAAATTCAGTTAAATGTACAGTTATAGCTTACTTTTAGTTGAGAAAATATTTTTAGATTTATTATAAGTTTGTATAATGAAATTCACATCTATCTTTCAGTTGCTGTCAGTTGTTAAAGTAATGCTTTCATTTTAAGGAATCGTTATTTCTGTTCTTTCCGTAACATAAAATTTAATATAAACTTACGCCTGTATGCAGTTATCGAGTAGCACCGATGAAGTGCGGTATAATGGCTACTTTAACGTAAGGTTCATTTTATCGGAGAATATTCTCTCTCTCTCTCTTTTTTTTTACATATACATGATGGGAGATAACTTTTCCAAGATATGATTCAAAATTTTTAAACTCTGATAAAAATTCTCTTTCAAAAATAAATTACAATGTCTAGAGGTATCTACTTTTTTTTTTACATTCTACAAAAGAAGTTAAATGCATAAGTTCAGTTTTTTTTTTTTAATATTAATAAGTCTCAGGAATGTTGCCTTTCTTTTCTATTGTAATATTGTTTAAAAATGCGCAGCTCTTTTCAACGTGATTTTTTTATAAGCTCCCGACGTAAATTATCTCTTGTAAAGGTATTCAATCGTCTAAAGCACTTCCTGTAAAAAAAATCAAACAAACATTCTGTTTTAAAAATTAAGATCTTTATTATCGTAATTTTATTTTTTTATTATAGAAATATCTAGTAATAATGACGTCGTAAATAAAAACTATTTTATAAAAATCTGAGACCATGTTATAGAACTATACACTATAAACTTATTAACTTGTATTTAATTTTTCATCTAAGATATGTTTTTTAATGATACGAGAGAATTTATATCACCAAAATTAAATATTTGTTTTTACTCCACCGAGGCATAATGAATATTGTATCCAGTATAAAAATTCTAATATGTGTGACATAATAATTTACAGCAGTTACAGATTATAGATTCTTCTTACAGTGGGGCTTAACCCTCTCGCTGCGTAATTGTTTTCTCAAAAGAGCTTCAAATATTGTGTATTTAAAAATTTTTATGCTTTTGTCACCGGTTTTTCAAAACAAAATTTTTTGTCTAATTTAATCGAGAAAATGCTCCGATTAAATAAGGCGAAACTTACAATAAAAAATAACTGGTGGGAATAATCAAGAAGGATTAATTAGACGGAAAAATGCATCCCCGAGAAATCTCGGGTTCCGCAGCTAGAGGGTTAACCCCTTGAAGGGCGCCGCTATATTATATATACCACTTAATTTTAATTCCTAAATGCCTCATTGCATAGTTGCCTACATCTCGATTTTTTTTGTACCAATATTTCTATGAAAAAATTCTTGCTTTATGCAGCTGCACAATTTACGCAATTAAATAAAGCGAACATTTTTTTAAGACTTTACTGGTATTAAAAAAATCGGTAGGTTGGCAACCATGCTCATTGGCACCAGAATTTTAATACTAAATTTTGCTTTATCCAATGTACGCAAAGATAAGCTTTTACTTAATTTTGTATAATTTTCCTTGTAAATACCGGCGTCAGTCAATCATTTTAACATTTTTGCATCAGAAATACTTTGCCCCTGAAAGGGTTAAAATCAATAAACAACTCGTCGTCGAAACATGATTAACAGGATATTGGTTCATACAGGGTTCAACACGGCCACACAGATTAGCAGATGTATTTTTTATGTTAATAACGATATAATTAGATTGGATGCAGACAGATTCACTTTTAATAGCTTCTTTATAGACCGGATCAAAAACCATACGACTGTTTTTTTTTTTTGGTTATATGTTAACGATACAATTTACAGTCATTGTTTTATTTAACGTACAGACGTTAATTAACTTTTAAAAATGCACATGATTCTCACATTCCTTGATCGAATATTAATACAAGTTGAAAATATTGGTGTTTTTGAACATTTTGATAACATGGTGCAGAATGCATTTTAAACGAATACTGTGAGTTGCGAATAATTATACATAGCTGCCAATTGTTACGCTTTTTCGTACCACACAATTTAATAGTAAATTTTACCTTTTTTCATCGCCGTAATCTGCCGATGAAATAAGGCAAAAATTTCTATTACATTTTTGTGGTACAAAAAAGCATAAGCGGTGGTAGCTATGATTATATGCTCTCGTTATTTTTCTAAGAATCAACTACTTTCTATCACATTATCGGGAGACTCTGTAATATAAAGAACTGATAAAAAATATTTAGTTTTTTCTGAATGCCTTTTTTTTTTGTTATCATAGCAATCATATACACTTTAATCCATTTATACCTAGCGTCCCGTGTTTGGGATGTTTCGAATTTTAATAAATTTGTATAATTTTCTTCTTTTTTATTACATGAAAATCCAATGAAATAATTATCGATAAATGTCTTTTCTCTTGCCAAAAGATGACAGCATAAGATGGATATTAATTTGTTTTAAATGAAGGCTTTTTTCGGAGTTTATAGACTTTTCATTTTTCAAGATGGCGAAATGTAAAAAAGTGACTTTATTTGTGTTTTTTCTACCAATTATCCAAATAAATAAGTCATAATCTTAGCTTGTATACTTCTTTAAAATACGTATTTATTTATTTATTTTTTTTAACTGTAAACGTATATGTTCAAGTGGTATTTTTTATGCATTTTTGTAACGTACAAAATATAGAGAGCTAGCACGAATGGGTAAGTATCTTTTTAGCCAATTGTGGAACAGTAATTTATGTAAAACGCTTTTCAAGATGATTGTGCAACAAATTGTTTTTAAGTCTCAAATACGATTATTAATATTTCATTATTACTAATATTTATAATTTTATTATTCTCTGTAAAGAAATAAATATATTTTTTAGTAATTCATAAAAATACTAATTATAGTATTTAATATACAATTTAAAAGCTTATTTTAAATAAATTTAGACAAAACATATAATTATGCATATTGTACTATTACAGATATTACGCAAATTCCCATATTTGATACGTTTACATTACATGAAATAAATACAAAAAAATTGTAGCGTAATTTTTTGCAGTATTTTTCCAGTTCATTTTGAAACATATTAACCTTTAAAATCATAGTGATGCATATCTGCACCACTTTTTATTTAACTCTTAGCAACCACTATATTTACATAGTAATATTAATCCTGTAAAAATTACAAAAACATGCCACTAAATAAAATTAAAAATATGTCTTAAAATTTATGGTGTCCAATCTTTAATATAAGAATGAAAGACACAATTCTAAAAGAGTATTTCATACATTTAAGGGTTAAGTTTTACAAAATAGAAAAAAATATATAAAATAAAGTATTTAGATTCATACTTGTTAAAATATTTACTAATTCGCAACATTTTTGTTATGAAAGTAGTTTTTACTTGTATTGCAGATGTGCAACAAAAGAAAAGGTATTATACGAAAAAAGCACTTGTGATTTTTTTTTTTTTTTCCTGTGCAACAAACCTTTCTCAGAATCATATATAAGTTTTCGAAACAAAAGAAAAAATCATGCATTTAAGGGTTAAAGAGATTTCACCAACAAATTTGAGAAAAAAAATTCAGGCACAAATGTGTTAATGTAAAGTTACGAATGTGTTGACACTAAATATGTATCTCACAAAATATGCCAAACTCATTTTACATAATTTATTAAAACTTTCTTGATTAATGAAATGATTGCTCTTATTTTACCGCCGTATCAAATTAACAAAATAAAGTACGATATTTTTCTTAAAGTACTGGGAAACGCATGCTAATCAAAATTAACTGACTGTGACATTTTCTAGGACAATGCAGCCGATTTTAAATTTATTTTGTTTGTCATCAAAATAATGTTGATAAATAAAAGAAAAATAAAGCAGTGTAGTTGAAACTGTTCTTTGTAAGAAAAGTTTATTGATGTTGAAATGAAGAAAGCCCATGTTATCTGTTGAATATCTTTCTTCCAACATTATTCTGATTTATTTGCTTGTCAAAAAACAAATATGTAAAATATTAAACTTATTTATAATTCATGACTATAATTTTGGTAACCAGAATTCTATGGAAAATTTAAAGCACTGCAGTTACGAAATAAGAGTATGCAAACAAAAAAAAAAGGGGGGGGGGTTACAAGATTAATATTTTTTTATTAACAAAAGACAGAAAATATAAAAGGGAATAAGGAGGCATAACTGCTGGTAACTTTTCCATATGATCACACAATCTATTTAGGTATTTATCTAATCATAGAATCTCCGCGATTCAAGAAATAGACTTTTTCTGTTGCCACAGTTGGCAACCCCTGCTTTACCCCCTTGAGGGGCGATGGGATATATTTTATCCCACCTACGATTAATGAAGATTTGCACCCGAACGAAATTATTAAATTTTACTTTTTTAACTTTGGTGGAAAAGAAAGTCGTAAAATTGCTTTTCCTTAGTTTGCAATAATTTTTTTTAAAGATTCTAGTGTGAATTCGGCATTACAGAAACAAAATTACATGCCCCTAAAAGGGTTAAATGTATATTTTAAATTATTAATGAATAATTGGCCAGATTAATTTTTTCATAATATGATACTAAATAGTAATAAAATATTTAATATGCAATTTAAAACGAAGAATTAGATTACTATTGCGTTCTTCAATCACAATATAATGTTTTTGAACACACGTTTTTCCTTTTTTTAAAAACATACTTGTATGGGCCAGTTCCATAGATTTTTGTGGTGTAAGTCACATAACTGATAACTGCTATGCTTGTAGGCGCCGTTATTTTCGAAAATTTTGATTAAAGAAGTATCTCGGATAAAATAAGTCACATTTTCCGTTCTAATATACTGGTAGCCAAAAATCGCAGCATGTGACTTACACTACAAGTACTCATGGAACTAACCTATGAAGATTTGAATGTTTAGTTAGTTATTTAACCCCTTGAAGGGCGCCGTTTGCAGTCTGCAAACAGTTAATTTTAATGCCCAAAATTTCAAATGGCACCAGTAATTTGTTAGTTTCGATTTATTTGTTTGTTTCGATCTCATAATAAACGTGAAAAAAAAGCTTTTGATTATTTGCAAATAAATTTGTTCGTATATTGCGGTGTGAATTAATTATTTGTACATAATCGGAGCAGAAATGTCTTGCCCCTGAAAGGGTTAAAACTTTCTGAAACTTTAAGTCTTTTGAAATATATAATTTTAAATATTTATATTCAAATAGCTAAAATTTTATTTATTTTATATTTCAATTGAATGATTGTACCAAAAAATACATTACAGTCATACAGGGTAACTTTGATCCGCATTTTCTCTATTTTCATATGCCACACTCTTATTTTAAGAATATTGTTGCAACTAGGGGCATAAAAGAGAAGACATGATGCTAAATTATTATATGACTATCAAATATTAAGGAATAGTAATGATAAAAGCTATAAAAATGAATTTTTATCCTGGTTCAAAGTTACCCAGCTATTTGGGTAACTTTGCACCATTTGATAAATATTATCTAAAATGTATTCATTATAAAAAAGTATTATAGTTAGGACAACTTTGAACCCCCAAAAATGTGTTCAGATATGTAAAGACTCCGTATTTACATTTCCCAACATCACAAGGTTTGTATAATTTATGATATTACAACAAATATCAGGCATCAGAAAAGTGGAAGAAGAGAAACATGGACATTTAGAAAAAAAAAAAAAACCTGTTTATTGTTCATATAAATAAAAAAAAAAATGGAGTGGAAAACAAGTTTTAATGTTTTATCTCAATAATATATCCATAGTTACAGTAATACCTACTAGTACTAGTATTATTCAAACAAGAATAAAAAATGTCGAATGTATGAAATGTCAATTTTGAGTAGCTCCGCCCCGAAAAATGCCTTTAAGTGAATTATATGTATTTTACACATATTTGTGAAAATATTTCTATGTTATATCTAATGTTCACTTTCGGCATTTATATAAAATATACGTGCAAAGGTGGGAAATTTTTGACAGTAGCCCCTATAATCAGTAAATTATAAACATCAGTATAACTTTGAGCCGGCTCAAAGTTACCCTGAAAATGTGATAAAATGTTAGGACCTTCTTATTTTACATTTTATTAACTATTAATAAATAAATAATCACAAAATATTATCACATTTACAACATTTAGACAATAATATGTCTGATAAATGAGCATATTGTTACTTACTATGAAAATTTAATTGGCTTACAACAACTTCAAAACAGCATTCAAAATTACCTTGAAAACAGTACTTCACAAAAATAGTTAGATGATGCATTTAATTGCGTATAATGTTACTAATTTATTTTCTAAAATAAAGAGTAGAAGTACGAGTTTAGAACTTTGCCAACAGAGCACAGTTCTGGAGCTTATTTAGTCTTTTGGGGTGAAAAATATTGAAAATTAGGAGGTGGTGCAAAGTTACATCCCATGGTTCAAAGTTACTCTGAATGACTGTATTTAAATTTGACATTGAAAAGCGTAAAAAATATTCAAAAGACTGATTATACTGTAAAGTGAATAAATTTAATATTAACACTCGCAATACCAAGTTGGGTACAAATTGAACCCATATGGACATTTTGCATTTTTTTCTCTTTTAGAATATATATGATAAAATTATTTTCTCGGAATTACCCTATAAAGGTCCTTATTATGATTTTATCTACAGGTTGGTTATAATTAAACTTCCGCTATAAACAGCATCCTACAGCGCAAACAGGTGAACGGAATGTAATGAAATTTGGGATAGATACTATACACGAGATGCGCTCACGGAATTTCTAAGGAAAAAAAATTAGTTCCAAAATGTCCACCAGAGGGCGCCGTTTCCAGAAAAAACTTTAAATTTAGCACAATAAACGACCAAAAGAGAATACAGAAACAATATTAACAATCCAGAACAAGAATTATGAGTAATAAAATGTAAAATCGGCTGTTTTTGCCATTTATTGCGTTAAATTTAATGCTTTTCCGGAAAAGGCGTCCTCTGGTGGACATTTTGGTATTAAAATTTGTTTTTTGAAATTCGTGAGCGCATCTCGTATATAGTCTATATACCAAATTTCGTTGCATTTCGTTCACCCGTTTGCGGTGCTGGATGATGTTTATAGGGGAAGTTTAACTATAACCACCTTGTACTTACTAAGTTTCGCACTGTTATTTTTACCCATCTAAAGCATTCAGGGAATAAATGAAAGCTTTCTATCATTATCCCTTTTCAAGAGAAAGAAAGATAATTTTCGACATCCAGCCAAATGTAGTTCGCTGTGAATACAGCGTTACCCAGGATTGCCAGTTTGGCCCCCACTTTTACTTAAAAAATTCGGATTCACACCAGAAAATGCAAGAAGTATTTTCAGATTAATTTAACATCAAAATTCTCTTGATTACTTAAAGCAAAAATTGTTTTTGAAAAACTTCCGTTCTGAAGTCAGAATTTCGGGTAAAAATTTAGGCCAAACTTGCAACCCTGGCGTTACCATGCAAGCGAGTGTAGGCCCCTCGCTCATTTCGTTATTTCTTTGTCCTTGTGTTCAGTTGCGTCTAAATCTCACTATTCAATGAAATGATTCGTTGCATCGTATGAGCATTGTAATTACTTTGGGGGAGGGGGGAATTATCTATAGGGTCAGCCCTTTTTAGATCTTAGGTATTTAAGCAATATTTTGACCTTAGTACTCGGAGGGTTAATCATGCATGAAGTGAAGGCCTCTCTGCTACACCAAAATGTTTTTGATTCAGTGTTTAAAATAAATATTTTACCATAGCTACCAACTTTTACGCTTTTTTCTTAACACTAAAATTGAATGGAAAAAATTTCAATATTTAATGGGTGAACTCTTCGATGCAATATGTCAAGAATTTAATTAAAATTTTAGTGGTAAGAAAAAGGTGTAAATGTTGGCAGATATGCTTTTAATACATTTATTTCATTCCAATTAACCCTTAAATGCATGTTTTTTTATTTTGTTTCGAAAACATTATCAGAAAGGTTTATTACACAGGAAAAATAATGAAAAAAATCAGAGATTCATTTTTCGTATAATACGTCAACTTTTTCTTATGTTGCACATAGGCAATACATAAAATCTACTGTCATAACTAAAATATTGAAAATTAGTAAATATTTACTAAATAGGAATCTAAAGACCTTATTTTATATATTAATTTTATTTTTCAAAACTTAACCAGTGTTCCTACATTTTCAGATGATATACCAGTATTTTTATGTAGAAAAATTCGACTTACATAATCGCGTGATTGCAAAAGGCGAGTTTTTCTCTAAGAAAATACTGGTGTCTATCTGACCTAAAGTCAGGGAAATTCTCTGATTTGTAGGAACCCTGTTAACCCTTAACTACATGAATTATTGCTTTAGAATTGTGTTTTTTTATTCTTACATTACAGGATTAGACACCAGGAATTTTAAAAAGATTTTTAGCTTTATTTAGTAGCATATTTTTGTAATTTTTACAGGATTAATATTTCTATATTAATATAGTGGTTTCAAAGAATTAAATAAAAAAGGGTATGCAGATATGCATCAATATGCATTTAAAGGTTAAATAGGAAATAAAATAATTGTTTCCGTATTTTTTACCTCCATTCCTTCAATCTCCTTTATTGTTTCGTCAGCAGCTATATTCACTTTTACGTAATTTTATTCTCAGTAATTAAAAAGTTCCCTGTAAGGATGCTTCATCATGCATATTTTTTATTTATTTATTTTTTTTAAATCAGATTAGAAAAAAAAAAAAAAAAAACTTTTAGGCAGTTATATATATAACAACAAAATAAATAGGTTCAAATTATTATTTTTTAAATATATAGCAACACATCTGTTTATATAGCGTACAATATTAAAAATAATTAGAAAAACATTAAATTTTTCAAATATTTTTAGAAAAATTTTAATTGTTATGAAATCTAAATACCCATTTTATTAAAGATACATACATTGGAAATAAAATATGTGAGAAATAAACGATAAAATCCAGTTCATTTTTCAATTTTCTGATTTTATCGTTGTCACATCAAACCGTATTCTCTATTCACCCTGCAAATACGTTTTATAATCTTTTTAACAAGTTATTAAAATTATTCGAAAATATTTTGTGTAAGGAATTATTTTTTATATATTTCCAAAAACTACATTAAAGATGTTAAATGTTCTAACACTGGAAAGACCTGAAATTTTACCGAAGGGTTATAAAAATATTTTACAACATAATTTTAATTAGAAATATTTAAGTTATTTATTGACTGTGGTACATACATAACTTATCTTAGAAAAAAATAATTCTGATTCGAATCGAAATAATTTTATTTGGTTGCGGTCAAAATAACCGCTACGGTCACCCTGGTGTTAAAGAGTCGATGTATTTTAATTTTCAACAAAAACTCAATTTATTTATATTGCTATAGATACATACCTTGAAAATATAATCTGTGACAAATCATTGATAAAATTGTAATTCCTTTTTTTTTTCCTTTTCCCCCTTTACTCGTGTAATTTGAAACCTTTTTCACCCGTGGATAAGTTGACGAGCTTTATAAACTTTTCACGGTTATTAAAATTATTATTAAAAATTGCATAACCATTGAAAAAAAAATATATATATATACTTATTCAAGTACAATATATACCTTGTAAATAAAGTACCGTAATTTCCGGCGTATAATCCGCGGATGAAACAATCATTTTTCTACCCAGAAATATTTTTAAACAAAATGTAACTTTGTAGATCGCGGTAAATATTTGTCTACAATTACTTAATAAAATTTCTGGGTCCAAACCGAATTGTTTGATCCGCGGATTATACGCCGGAAATTACGGTATATCACAAATTAAAGATAAAAATCCATTTCCGTTTTTCCTTTTCTCCCTTTATTCATGCCACGTGAATTATTTTCAGTAATGTAGAAGCGTGCTCCATAAGTCATAAAAATGGTTAAAAGCAGGGGTTGCAGCATATAGGACAAATTTTATTATTCTTACCAGTATCTTTTATCAATAATCTTCAAGAGACATATTTACAAGAATTGCAATAAGAACGTATCATGAGGTTTTTTCATAAAAGATACTGGTAAGAACGATAGAATTTGTCCTATATGCTGCGACCCCTGTATAAAAGCAGTGACACAGCCAAGATGTGGGTCCAGATGCTCTTCTTTACCACCAATTTCATAAAGTTATTTTTAGCTTGTTTAACTGGTTGAAACTCTAAAATTGGGTAACACGCAGAATATTTCTTTAAAAAACTAACATCAAGAGGTTCTGGATCCCCACTCTGTCTACGCCAATGAATGAAATATTTTCTTTGAATGAAATAACTTTTTTGAATCATATATTTTTTTAATGCAATATTATTTTTTGAAACTTAAAATAATAAAAAATCGATTAAATATCTTTATTGTTTTCAAATATTTACGTACTTGCATTGTAAAAAAAAAAAAAAAAAAAAAATCTTAATAAATTCATATTGTTATAGATACAGATCATAAAAATAACATATGTGACAGATCATTGAGATAAATCAAATTCTGTTTTTAATGTTCTTCCTTTGTTTCCCTCACTTTGTTCCTCTCCTTTTTCAGTGTTTATTGTGCTATCGTGCATCATAAATTTTTCAACACGTTCGCAACTTTGCTTATTTTCCATGATAGAGGCCTTTGAGTAATTTAATTTGCTTTGAAAAAACGATTAAAATAATTGTTAAAATATTATGTGTAATGATTTCTTTTTATAATATACAATATTCCAAGTTAAAAGAAAGTTATTCATTACAGAACATAAATATTTTCAAATGGAAACGCAGTTCCATTGTTAAGAACTACTAAAAACATTCATATGGTAATAAATCAGTGTTTTCACTACGCTGCCAGCGTGCCCCACAGTTACCACTTTTTGTATACAGAAACATTCGCCTTACTAAATCTCAGAATTTTTGTAAGTTTTTTAAATATTGAGTGACAACAAAATAATTTGATATAATGAATTTGTATAAATACTGATGTGAGAATACTTTTTGAAAAAAGTCGTGGCCATTGCTGCACACTTTTACGCTTTTTTCTTTCCATTAAAACTTAATAGTAGCATTTGGCTTATTTAATCGACGAACAATTCAGGTAAAAATTTCTAATAAACTTTAGTGGGGACAAAAAAGCACAAAACTACTCGGCTATGTTTATGAAAAGGAGTGTAAAAAACTAGGCGCCAGTGGGAAGTCTCTCACCACTAAATTTTACACGTTATTTTTCTGTTAATATTTCTTCTAATTTTTTTTTTCTTTTTTGCAAGGATGCTAATAAAATTTAAGCTATAAAAACTAATAAAATGTAGTGGTGAGAGACTACCCGCTGGCGCATAGATTTTTACACCTCCGTTTATGAGTACACTGTCATAGATATACCTTCAAAAAATATGTAGCATATCAGAGATCAAAATTCTATTGTGTTTTCATTTTCTCCTTTAATTTTTCTCAATTGAAAACCTTTTCACTATTAAATGGGACAACACGCTACATATTCTTTTCCATTTCCACTTTTTTCCCCACTCTTTTCCTCATGTTTTCCATTTTTAATTCGATTCCATAAATTTTAATTTTATTTTGTGGACAGCTTTACTCTAATTTGAGGTAATTATCCAAGAGTACCAGGCAATATTTCATTTTAATGAACACAGTTATTTTTATTGTAACTCCTTGTTTAAAAAAAACAAACAAACAAACAAAAAAAACCAGAAAAGTTTTTGGCAGTTCAATATATTTTAATCACATAACAATTGGTTATAATTAAGAATAAAATATTTTTTGTAATGAATCATTTGTTTAAATAACATATGACATTCATAATTTAAAAAAAATATTTCATCAAAACTCTTAAATATTTTCAACTGTTAACGTATTTTCATTGTTATCAAAAAGTAAAATATATTCATATTATTATAGATACATACCTTGAAAATAAAATATGTGACAGATCAACGATAAAAATCCAATTCTGTTTTTCATTTTCTCCCTTTATTCCTGTCACTTGAAATCTTTTTCAGTAATAAATGAGCAAGCGCGCTTCATAATTTTTTCAACAAGTTCGGAACTTTGGACATCTCCATGATGCAAGTCTTTGATTAATTTAATTTGATGTAAAAAATTCTCCTCTTAGCTTATAAAAATGCGTCAAGAAGTGTTTTATACAGGAATCAGATGATTTTATAAATCGCCGCACTTTTAAAAGTATTTTTTTTTTATTTTGTTGAATGGAATAATATTTTTCCTTTTCTTAAACTCGGCTAGAGACAGCTAATAAAATACCCAACATGCGTAGTTTTAAGTTTTCAGAAGTTAATATTTCAAACTCGGCGCAAAAGTTGTCCGTAACCGATGAAAAAACAACTTCCAGGCGCAGGATGCTATTAATTTTAATTTACAAAGGTAAGAAAATATTTGCGATAACTCGCGGAAATGATCTCATATACGAAAAAAAATATTGGTATCAGTTTTCTATATTATTATGCTTATTCCTTATTGAAGTATAAATATTTTAAACACAAGTTCGCCTGTAGCGACTACCACCGAGAATTCCTCAGAGCTGAGTAAGCGGTATACCCTTATAGGCACCTCGCGGATAGCACAAGCATGAGAAAGCTTAAAGTAATAGCGCCCCCTAGCGACATTTCTCTTTAAAGCACCAATCACGGACGAGTGTTTCAACTCTCGTTGTCCATTCACTATCGGTTGCTTCATCTTCTTTTTCTTTCTTTTGGGGGCGGAGAGCGAACGAGATTCTTTGATTGATATAACGAAAACTCAGACGAAAATATCTCAACCAATTTCTGTTGACATCATCTGTAAAATATTCAAAAGTATACAGGCTTTTCATTTTTATTCGAAAAGATGATATTTTTTTCCTGTAAGAATTTTCATAGAATAAACAAACGATGGAAAATAATGTAATATTCAATCACATTAATATGTATTATTTAAAACAAAACTCACATGCATCCATTATTTTTAAATGAAAGAATAGGTATTCTTATATTTAAAATGAATTGTTATAAGGTGCGTAAACTCTTTAAATTTTCAAGGATTCTGACACCACTATTTAATACTATAAAGACGGAAAATTTTATTCAAGTGTTATGAAAATATTTTATACCAGAATTTTTATTTAAAGCTGTTTAAAATATTTATTTAACTTTTTTTTTTTCTTTGTAACTTTTAAACATATATTTTTTTTTTTAATTTCTGGTTCGAACAGAAATAAATATATTCACCCCCTTGCCGTCATTATCGTGTTAACACTAGAACCACCAGAAATTTGAGTCAAGTTTTATTAAAATATTTCACACCAGAATTTTGATATAAAAGAGTTTAATTTTATTACTTACCGTTTTTCTTCTTTGTATCTTTTAAACTTATTTCATAATCAAATTTCTGGTTTGAACCGAAGCGTATTCATATGGCAGCCGTCAAAATGACGGCTATCGGTAGTTCTAGTGTTAACCCCTTGAAGGGCATCGGCATTTTATATACAACTTAATTTTAATTCCCAAATGCCGCATTCACACCAGAATTTGGGAATTAAATTTTGTTTCATATAATGTACGCAAAGGAAAAAAAAAAAGACTTTTACTTATTTCCATACAAAGTTGTTCATAAATACCGGTGTCAATCAATCATTTTAAAATTTTAGCAACACAAGTGCTTTGCACCGGAAAGAGTTAAGATTAGTAACTTTATATTCATAATTTAAATCGTGAATTTTGTAATCATCAAGTTTAACCGGCGAACTGGTAAAATATTTCTGTAATTTTTTTAAAACTTGAAAATTTTTATAAAAAAAAATTAATAAAAATGAAAGCACCTTGAATTAGGTACAAAAAATGTTGAATGTTTAAATATCGTATATTTATTACAAAATTAAAAGAGGACACTAGAATAAACTTTACAAGGAACAAAGTTATTATTGCGAGATAAACAATAGTTTTATGATAACATTGATTTTTTGAAAATTACCATAAATTATATGATTTAAAAAATTACATGTTATCCTTTCGATCCAAGAACAGAATATTTTTGGATAAACCTCTCTCGTGTAGAACCGATTTTTTTTTAAGAAAATACCCTCTCGTGTAGGACATATTTTTCTTTGGTCTTTAAAAATTGGATTTACCAGCAGGAATTAAAATCAAATATGCACGTTTCACTGGGGTTTGCAGATTACGTACAGTTTTATCACACAATTAACCCCTTGAGGGGCAAGTGATTGTGTTCCTGTAATGTTGAACTCACGCCGTAATCTTTGAAAAATTCTATTTCAAAATAAGTAAAAGCAATTTTACGGCCTTTTTTTCGACCAAAGTTAGAAAAGTAAAATTTAATAAAATTTTTCTGGTGTAAAACTACATTAATCGTAGGTGGTATATAATATATACCGGTGCCCCTCAAGGGGTTAATAGAATTTTTAAACTTACTTAATAACAGAAAAATATCAAAAATCCCGTGGATAAACTTTAGAACCCCCCCCCCTCCCCTTCGTTTAGGACAGATTCCCCCCCCCCCCCATACACACACTCAAAATAGGATTTTTCACCTGGAATTAAAACCAAATAGGCCATTAACTGAGAATATATAGATACCAAAGATGCATAACTGGTCATTTTTGTATAATATTCTGTTTATAAAAACTGTGCGAAATAGCGAAATAAAAATAAAAAAAAAATAAAAATCATATCTTATGGTTATCCGAAAATTACCATTTTCTTGTAAAAAATTTTCCATATGTGCTCGTATATTCTATATAAATGCTGAAAGTTTGTGTTGGGTACTACATATAAATATTTACAAAAATGTATATTAAAATTATTGAAATTAATTTTAAGGCGTTATTTGGGGCGGAGCAACTTAACTTCAACATCCGAAGAATTTTTGGAAAAAAGTCAGCAGACAATATGTCAACTGATGTATTTTAGATTCCATTAAGCATATAAGGCATTTTTTTCAACATCATGTTCATTTTTATATCGACAGTGTTGAGAATGTTGCTCATGTGTTCATTAAAATTTAAAATACAGCAATTCTGTAACTGTTTATTCCAAAAATTTGTCGGGTGTGGAAGTTGAGTAGCTCCCCCCCAAAATAACGCCTTAAAATGAATTTCAATAATTTTACAATACATTTTTGTAAATATTTATATGTAGTACCCAACGCAAACGTTTGGTATTTATATAGAATATACGGGCACATATGGGAAATTTTTTACAAGAAAATGGCAATTTTCGGATAACCCTAAGATATGATTTTTATTTATTTTTTTTAATTGCATTTCGCTATTTCACACAGTCTTTAAAAACAGAAAATTATGCAAAAATTACCAGTTATGCATCTTTGATATCTATACATCCTCAATTAATGGCATGAAATTCCGTGCAGCAGTTTTTGAGAAAATCCGTTTTTTAAAAAATCGAAAAAACATTTTTATCTCATGAAATATCAATATTTATACGGTGACAATAGGAGAAATATATTGTCACATATGTAGCTACGTCTGGGAAAAAAAGTCAGGAAATTTGATCATAAGGCATGTTTCCAATGCTTATCCGGCTATGCCCTTTTTCACTTATTCAATGAACAAATTACGACTTTTTAAGTACCGTAATTTTCCGCGTATACGCCTCAACTCTGATAATTTGATTTCCTACTAGAATTCGTTTTAAATAATATGTGACATGCTTTTGCTTAGCATTTATTTGACTTCATTAAAATAAAATTTCCGGTATGAAAAGGACTTAACTAAGCCGTGGCGTAAACACGGGAAATTACGGTAGGTAAAATTTACGATTGCAGAGTTGTCAAGTCTCCGGCATGTTGAACATCACTATTATCTTACAGAAAATATTATTCTTTTAAATCATCTAAGTGTTCCAATTAAATATAAGGACATTTTCTGTATTAAAATAATGGTATCCAAAAAGCTGGGGACTTGGAAGCGCTGCCATTAAATATTTGTTGTATAAAAAATCGTAAGAGGTGGCAGAAATGAATTTAAAAAAAAGTTGTATCAATCAAGAAATCTGAATTAAAAAAGCAGTTCACTGACAAAACTGCCAACGTGGCATTAGGGAATTGAAATTAAGTGGGATATTTTATATCCCACTGCTCTTCAAGTGGTTAAACCTCAACCCTTTCCGGTACGGAACAATTCTGTTCGTAAAATGATGAAATGATTGACTTACACCGGATTTTATAAACGACATTTTTAGAAACTAAGAACACATTACTTTAAACTTTCATTGTAAAAGCAAAATTTTCTTAAAATATTGTTGGTGACGCTTATAAGTTTGGAATTAAAATTAAGTGGTTCTGACGTGGGACCATTGCGCCGGAAAGGGTTAACAAGTAGGAAGGCAGCTACGCCAGGATCATATTTTCACGACAAGCGTCAATATAATTTTTTGTTTAAATTTTTTTTGTATTTTTTTTTTTTGTATTTTTTTTTTTTTTGCATTATTTGATGTCCGGAATTTTGAGATTAGGTAAGGCGAAATTTTCTGTTGAAAAATACTGGTGTTCCCAATTTCAATTCAAGGATTTTTCCACCGAAAATCTAGCCTTATCTAATCTTTACTTTTCAGAAATTAGATAATTGAAAAAGAAGCTCGTCAGAAAATTGGGGGGAAAAGTAAATAAATATAAGGAGTATAATTGGCGACCGCCGTGAAAACGTTACGTTCCCGCATCGTAACCTTTTGATTATTAAGCGTTTAATAGAAAATTTCTCATCGTAAGTAGTGGTGGTAGACTTCTTTGAAATTCCAAACGTGTGTGCATCTGGGATTTGTTTTACAATGAAACCTCATGACAGGTTTCCATTCACAAAAGAAGTAAATTAAGTAGCAAAATGTTTCACTAAAATTTTAAAACTACTGAAAAAAAAAAAAAAAAAAAAAAAAAAAAAAAAGATGGAATGAAATAATTTAGGTTGAAAAGAAAAAGGCTATATTTACAATTTTTCGGGTTTCTTTTAAGTAAAGTACTAAAATTATTTAAAAAAAAACAGCTAAAATGTTATTTCCTTCAAATAAGAATTTTCATAAAAAAAGCCATCGCTAGAATGAATATAATAGTCTGTCTGATAATTATATATAACTTAAATTAGATAGCAAAATTTGTGATAGAATGTTTAATACAGATGTAAAATTACGTAAATTTATGAAGTAATTTATGTACGTAATTTTTGAGATCATCTTCTAAAATTTGTTTTAAAAAATTGGAAAAATGATATTTTATTCTAGCATATATTTTAATAAAACAAGCAAGCACTAGAAATAATGAAATAGTAACAAATTTGTATAGAAATTAAATTACTTAGCATCAAAACTCATCATTAAATTTTGCTAGTTATGTAAGAGTATCTAACATTATTAAACGAAATAAGTTTGAGAAAAATTGTGTAGTTTACATATTTTGTAAGGCAAAATAGGGTAAAATTTCTCAGTCGTAAGAATCCGGATATTTTAATTTTGATTCAATTTAAGGAGTATTTGTTAAAATTCTTAGCTCTCGGAAAAAGGAGAGGCAGCTATTACGGTATCTCCATAATGACATTTTTGTTTATTCGGTGATGAAAAATTTATTTTGCCATTTTTTGGTAAAATTCTTAAATATGAATACATTTAAAGTTACTGAAAGTTATTATGTTATGTGTGTATCACGCTTTTTCCGCAATAACACTGTTGCTAGAAATTTTAGGTGTATTTGTTTTGGGATCGGATACATTCACTTGGTTCACCCCTTAATTATCGCGCCCGTGAATTTCATGCGCAGAATAGGATACTTTTTTTATTCAAATTGCTTGATTTCCCCCAGTATTTTAGAATAGTGTGATTGACTTTATTCCCATATCATTTTATCTTCCATTAAATAAGATGAGTATTTCTAACTCAAAAAAAGTGATGGCCATCAAACAATGCGAATAATTAAAAAATGCCTACTCTTATCGGGCGTGACGCTTAAGCCGATAATCTAAATGGATAAAACCAGTGTTGGATTAGCAACGGGCGAATCTTCTACCACTAAAAACAGAATAGAAATTCTGCACGAACAAGGCGTATAAATAAAGCGAAGATTTCGATTGAAATTTACTGGTAGAAATTTGCCTTGTTAGCAATCATGAACTGGATAAAACAAATATTGGAAAACAATGATTGAAGAGGTTGCACACGATGCTTAACACTTTCAGGGGCATTTCCATTGCTAAAATGTTGAAATGAGAGAATGACACCGGAATTTAAATAAAAATTTATTTTGAAGCAATTTTTCACATTCGTAATCAATGGTAAACACATATGCCAAAACTCTGGTGCCAATGAGGCAACTGGTAATTAAAATTAAGTGGTTTCATAAACATACCAGCGCCTTGAAATTGTTAAAGAAAAGATAGTTAAAATTACAAGGAAATGCGCGATTGTGACTTTTTTAAAACTGAAAAAGACATTGTCTTTATTTACTGTGATTTCTCCCATCGTAATGATAATAATAACCTTTTTGTATTTAAAATAATGTATTAGATTAGAGTTTAAATATTGTTAGTTACAAACTTTAGTTATATTCTTTAGTTATAAACTTTAAAAGTGTCAAATAAAATATTGTGTTCGTTTTAAAAAAAATTAGAAATTTTTCATTCCTTCAAAGATTAACATTAACATGACGTCTTACTCCTCTGGAGGGATGATTTGATTTTTTCAACACTGGATGATATGACTTTTCCTAGAAAAATGTTTTAAAATAAAAATGTGATGAACATATCATATATTTACAATTATACCAATGTACAGTCGTGGAAAAAAAAAAGTAAACACCCCTACTAACTCCTCAACAAATTATCGTAGACGAAAATTACGGGACGATTGGAAATAAAGTCTACTTTTAAATGGTGTATATAAAATTTGCTTAGGGGGCCATATACATATTAAAACGAATCCAAACTTCATTTTTTTCAATAGCAGTACCCAAATTTAACGCAATATTTCAAATCTTCGGTTCAAAATATGCCTAGAAACCAAATTTCAAGTCATTCGAATGATAAGTTTTTGAATTATAAACATTCAAAATTTAGTACTTCTAATGTTAAATTACGTTTTCATATTTTTATTTATATCTCCTGAAATTATGCTCCTAATGAGCTAATTTTTTGAGTTGCAATAATACTAATATACCCAAACATAAATACGTTGAATTTGCAATTTTTATAATTTTATGATATGAATTATGAAATTAATGTTAGATTAATTTTCACACAATTATTCTAATTGGTAAACAAATCATATTAGATGTAGATCAAAATATATGTAAATCAAAATGTAAATCAAATTAGATATTTACATCTAATATGTGAAATTAATGTTCGAAAAAATTATGAATTGCAACATACAATTTTTTTGATGGATTTAGATGTATTAAGTCCTGCTTTATGGAAATCCACAATTTCACATTTTTCTTCCAAGTAGTTTTCAAATTATGCTTAAAAAACGGCAAAATGATGGTTTAAGGGGCCGTCTATGATAGAAGTGAGTAAAATTTGAAATTTATTCTGCTATCCTGTAATCAAACAGGCTTCATTGACGCTTAACCCTTTCGGGGGCGAGACTTTTCTACTCCGAATGTGTTCAAATAATTAATTCATGCCGCAATGTACGAACAAATTTATTTACAAATAATCAAAAGCCCTTTTTTTTCACGCTTAATATGAGATCGAATTTGTACTAACAAATTACTGGTGCCATTTGGAATTTAGGGCATTAAAATTAACCGTTTGCACACTGCAAACGGCGCCCCTCAACGGGTTAAACGTGCCTTGATCAAGAAGGCGGCTCTCTGGGTTAACAATCGATTTCTTCGGAACTTCAATTTGGATACAGCCCTTAAAATACGCTCGTTTTGAAATAATTAATTTCTCAAAAACTTATGGCACGAATTGCATACAAATTTGTTTATAGGCTAATTGAAAGGTGTAGAGTTCATTTATGCTGTCAGAATTGTGTACTGCTATTGAAAAAAAAACAAAGTTATGGTTCGTTTTAATATGTAGATGGCCCCTTAAACAAATTTTATATACATCATTTAAAAGTAGACTGTATTTCCAATCGTTCGGTACTAGTAACTTTCTTCTACGATAATTTGTTGAGAAGTTAGTAGGGGGTGTTTACTTTTTTTTTTCCACGACTGTACATTGATTAGTACAGAATATTTACACAATGTATCTTTTGGTTCTATTGCAAATTAAAGCCTCAAAAGCAACTAATAATAGGGTTTCCAATATTACTCTACTTTTCCCTCCATAATAACAGCAGTTGTTAAAATTAGTAACAATAAAAAAAAGATGTGATATGATTTAAATTTTAAGGATGGTGGGAAAACTGCTTTATTATTATTCTTATCATTATTCATAATTTAAGAAATACGGAAAGTCCTGTATATCACCAAAAGTCTACCTTAAAAGTGAAATTTCCTGATTCAAACGAATAGAAGGTCATATTGTATCGAATGTTTTACTGCATTAAAGGGATGCGTTAAAAAATGTGAGGTCTGGTGCAGATTACGATTATAAAGCATCTTCGTACCTGTATATGCGGCTATTTAATATAAAATTGGGTCCCCACAGATTCCTCTTACATAGGAACAACGTCATTGAGGATGGGGGTGGGGGATAAACAAACTTACAGAAGATCTGCGTTTATAAATATAGAGATTATTACCATTAAGAAAAATGGTGGAAGTTAACCTGTATCAAGTGTTACCAGGGGGTTACTTTTAAAATTCAGATTTCTTCATTTACACCACTTTTTTAAAATGGTAAAATTCCCCTTGTTTTTGCCTTAACCGCTTCAGGGGCGAGGTACTTTTGATCACTAAATGCTGACATGAGCGTATGGCCCCGCACAGATGCCAACATCTCTTAATCCTTTCAGGGCAAGCAAGTGTGTTACTGTGCTGTAGAACTCACACCGGAATTTAATAAAGAATTTAGTTCAAAATAATGAAAAACAATTTTTCAAATTTTTCCATCAAAGTTCAAAAAGTAAAATTTCATTAAAAGTGTCTGGTGTGAATCATGATTAAAATTAGGTGGGATATAATATATCCCACCACCTCACAAGGGGTTAAATATTACGGAGTTTGACCTAAGACGAACGTGCTTTATACCGGAAATTTTATTTAAACACAAATTTCAAAATGAAATCTAAAATGTATCACTTGAAAGAGTACACATTTCCTCATACATTTTTTCCGGTTAAAAACATTTTTTTTGTCTTGGATCGTACTCCGGAATAATTAACTAATGTTGGCTCTCTGTTACACCAGAATTTACAAACAAATTTACTCCAAAATTAGCAAAAGCTTTTGTTCACGTATATTATAAAAGGAAAATTTTCATTCTAATATTATCATGCCAATGTGGCATTTTGGAATTAAAATTAAATGGTACAAAAATGAACCGCCGCCCTTGAAGGGGTCAACTAATATGCCATTAAAGAAGTCGAATTTTACCATTTCAGAAAAGTGGTGAAAATGAAGAAAACATAATTTTAAAAAGTAGCCCACTGACAACACTTGTATCCGTACTCATAGCTGCCAACTTGTACGGATTTTTGCTACCACTAAAATTTAATAGAAAATTTTGCCTAATTTAATCGCCGAATTGCAGTGAATTTTGATAATTAAATAAGGCAGACATTTCTGTTAAATTTTAGTGGTAGCAAAAATCCGTACAAGTTGGCAGCTATGCGTACTCCTGACGCTAAGCCTAAGCAGCTTAGCTGCCAATTCTTCCGCTTTTTTGTACTACAAAAATTTAATAAAAATATTTGCCTTATTAAATCGACAGATTAAGGTGATTTAAAAAGGTAAAATTTACTGTACAATTTTTGTGGTACAAAAAAGCATAAGATGTTGGCAGCCATGCTAAGCAGGCGAACTGTTATAGTTTTTTTCCTCACAGTTGTATAGCTCTGCTTCAGCTAAAGGGATCGATAGAACTGCCCGGTGTGTTCCACCTATATCTTCATATGCATAATTAAAATATGTAAGTACACAGAAGAGGAAACGTCTCTTCCAGTAAAAATATGAATGAAAGAAACAAACACTATGAGCATTATTAAAAAGCAGTAAGCCAACGTTTAAAATGCACAAATAATGCGTGAAAAGCAGCAAAAAGCTGTTTCGAATCTACTAGCGAGATTCTTCTTCAGTGCAAGATAGGGAAAAGGGAACAGCGTGCTAGAAAAAGCAAGGCTGAGCAAAATGATAGCCAGAGATGCGGTGGCTTATATACCCTGTGCGGGTAGCGAAGGCGCCAAACACAACCAATGAGAGAGAAGCAGTGGAAATGACTGGGTGGACAAGTTGCGACATCTACCGGAGAAGGAGAGAAAAAGAAACCACAAAAGGGGAAATTAAAGTACTGCTTTCCAAATACTTGGAATATCAGGAGTACTAGATAAGTCATTGACTAAAGAGTGAGAATTTTTAATGATGTGGTAAGCGTCCCAAAAATCAAGATCAAGGTTAGAAGAACATTTTTGGATAATGGTGGCTGAGGAAAAATCGAACCTATGTTGAGAAGACCAAGAATGTTGAGCAATAAAAGAACGTTTGAGCACCTAATTAACATAATCTTCATGGTCTTTTAAACGAAATCTAAGAGCTCGTTTAGTCTGGCCAATATAAGAAAGGTCACACTGGCAAGAGATTTGGTAAATACCCCAGTTATCTAGGCAATTAACGGGGTGTTTGAGATTTGAAAAAGTGACTTTATTAACAGGAGAAAAAATAACATTAAAATTAAACCTTCTTAAGATTTTAGCAACTTGCTGACTGATTTTAGGAAAAAATGCTGAACTGAAGTATTAGAGTTGGAGTTAGAATGCTTTTCAGAATGGACGGATTTCGTCAATTTCTTATAAATAGAATCAATAATATTAGAGGAATAACCACGATCAACAGCAATAGCTTTGATGTAATTAAGTTCAGCACTAAGTAACTGCGGAGTGGAACAAATATTGGTAGCCCGAGAAACAAAAGTATTGAAAGCAGCTAATTTCTGGTTAGGGGGATGAGAAGAATGCCTGTGAGGTGGGAGACTGACAGCAAAAGGTTTACGAAAGACGGTAGTCTGAAAGCCATTTTCACAACGAGTAACAAGGACATCCAGGAAAGAAAGACAGTTATTGGTCTCAATTTCACAGGTAAATTGAAAGCAGGGATCCATAGAAATCATAATAGAGAGAATATGATTAACATCCTAATTCCGCATAGGGTATATAAGCCAGCGCGTCTCTGTCTATCATTTTGCTCAGCCTTGCTTTTTCTAGCACGCTGTTCCTTTTCCCTTATCTTGGACTGAAGAAGAATCTCGCTAGTAGATTCGAAACAGCTGTTTGCTGCTTTTCATGCATTATTTGTGCATTTTAAACGTTGGTTTTCTGCTTTTTAATATTCCTGCACAAAGGCTTTAATTGCTATTTTAAACTGTGAACATTATAATCAGACACAAATGTAATACCTAAATGTAAATTATACAGAAAACATATCATTAAAATTTTAATATCACATTTAAATATCTAAAGCAATGAAATGAGGTATGTTTGACAGTATTTTTAATTTTAAATGTTTCGTTTCTTTTCTATGACAAAAAAGTGTTCATATCAGTCTTAAGTGTTTTTTTTTCTTTTAATTTGCTTTGTCGTTTCTTTCACTTTTATAAAATTTCAAAAGGAATATTTTTAAAATTAATAAAAACACTTTGGTTAGGAATACTGTCAGTATTGCATACATTCTATGGTAATATAAACACGAACTTAGAAAATCATCAGTTAAACAATGCAACATGAAAGAATAACGCTCGTAGGCAGGTTATCCTTCTTCAAAGTGAAAAATTAGCCATCACGAAAGTATCAATATTCATTCAGTAATAGTTATAGGCGGAGTTATATATTTACATACAGGGTGATTCTAAATTCATGGTAAAAACATTAAGCGTTGATACAGGACACTGTAACAATCATTTAAAATATAGGAATGCTGAACGCAAGTGACGCGTTGAGGTACAAACACCAGGAGGCCAATTTGGCCCTCTTTTGTTTCAAAATTTCTCATTCATACCAGGAAATCCCTATACTATTCTTTTCTTTATTTAAAACAGCGATTTCATAATTACTTAAAGAAAGAAATTATTCTTTGAAAAATTCTGATATGAAATCGAAATTTTTGAATTAAAAAAACTCCATTTCTATTTATTTTCGTGTATTTCCTGTGTTTAAAAGATTTTCCAGCTGTGGAGGATATTTTAATTCGAAAATTTCGATTTCATACCGGAAATTTTCAAAGAAGAATTATTCTTTATACAATCATGAAATGCCTGTCTTGAATAAATATAAGAATAGTATAGGGATTTTCTGATATGAATGAGAAATTTTGAAACATAATAAATTTCCAAAATAGCCCCCTGGTGTTTGTACCTCAAAGCGTCCCTTGCGCCCATACATTCCTATACAATAGAGGATTTTTTCTGTGTCCTCTACCAACCCTTAAAATTTGTACCATGAATTTAGAATGACACTGTATATAAGTACTTTTACGTGACAAAGTAGTACATTACAACAGCCAAATTCTTCCGTTTTTAATTACCACTATTTTCAAATAATAATTATCGTCTCTACTATCGCAGAATTTTAGTTATTAAATATATAGAATATTTGTATTTGGAATTAGTGGTGCTAAATGAGTCTTAACATTTATAATATAACAACTATTTATTTTTAAGCACAACGAAACAAAATGAAGTACATTATTTTGAAAGTGTATATTTAAAATATACTGTTTGTGAAATTATATTAAAAAATACTAATATTTTTAAACCAGTATATCTATTTATTTTTCATCCTATAGCATTTTTATGTGTTTATGCAGGGAATAGTCCACCGAATATATATCCGAAGGTTGGTCGTTTTCAAATATTGCTTTGACAAATCCACTACCTTTATCGTTTTTCAAATATTGAGTCCCATTTTCACTCAAAAATCAAATAATCTCTATATTCAGTTATGGAACCCTTGGTATCTCGAGAAATCCTGTGGAATCTCAAAACTATTTTAGAACACAGAGAATGGGGGAATATATATATTCTCCGCCGGAACTTCAGACAACGGCATTTTCAGTTTACTTCTTTAAATCTGATAGAAAAGAATACCTTTGTGAAATATTCTTCAGGTTTTCATCGGGCTGGTTTTTCGTATGAAATTTATGGCGTAGAAAAATATTCTGTGTTTCTAAGTAGATGCTGTCTTATATATACAGGGTGTTTCCCGAATTCGACCAATAAATTCAGAGCTGTGATAGTACGCATAGAAAATAATACCTTTGTGAAATATTCTTCAGGTTTTCATCGGGCTGGTTTTTCGTATGAAATTTATGGCGTAGAAAAGTATTCTGTGTTTCTAAGTAGATGCTGTCTTATATATACAGGGTGTTTCCCGAATTTGACCGATAAATTCAGAGCGGTGACAGTACGCATAGAAAAGAATACCTTTGTGAAATATTCTTCAGGTTTTCATCGGGCTGGTTTTTCGTGTGAAATTTATGGCGTAGAAAAATATTCTGTGTTTCTAAGTAGATGCTGTCTTATATATACAGGGTGTTTCCCGAATTTGACCGATAAATTCAGAGCGGTGATAGTACGCATAGAAAAAAATACCTTTGTGACATATTCTTCAGGTTTTCATCGGACTGGTTTTTCGTGAGAAATTTATGGCGTAGAAAAATATTCTGTGTTTCTAAGTAGATGCTGTCTTATATATACAGGGTGTTTCCCGAATTTGTCCGATAAATTCAGAGCTGTGATAGTACGCATAGAAAGGATTACCTTTGTGAAATATTCTTCAGGTTTTCATCGGGCTGGTTTTTCGTGAGAAATTTATGGCGTAGAAAAATATTCTGTGTTTCTAAGTAGATGCTGTCTTATATATAGAGGGTGTTTCCCGAATTTTATTGATAAATTCAGAGCTGTGATATTACGCATCAAGACGATGAAAAATTGTCATGGAACATTGGATAGCAAACAACTTATTTAGTCACAAACACAGGGTGTTTCATTCTAACTGAGCTTGGGTTGAAACTAATAATTTTGAGAAAAATAAAAATATTGCGAAGAAAATGCAAAGTTATGTACCTTGTTTTGTTTGAAATGTTATAACATTACGAAATATACTGAAAAACAGTGTGTTCGAGCTATCGATAATAGTGTATGAACTGGTAATTTCAGTCCAAAATGTGGAACATAAAATGCACACTGCTGCCGCGTATAATGGAAACTTCTACTACATTTTTTTTTTTAATCACATTTACATAAAGGTGAAAATGCCTATTAAAAGTTTTATTATACTACATTTCAGTTTTCTAACAATTATTACAGTTAACCCAAATTGAGTTAACCCATTAAAGACTGAGGTTGCGTTTTCGCAACATTATATTTGTGATTTTTAAATTTTTTTTTGATACCAGTAAAAGAGAAAAGTAAAATTTGACTAATTTAATTAACGCATTTTTGTGATTCATAAAGTAAAAATAAGTGTTTAACAAAAAGTGATGTGAACTGAATAAAATTCCTGTAAAACGTGCTGGTCCTTAATGGGTTAAGGTAGTTTTGATTATTTGGAGTAAAAAATATTTAAGATAAGCACTTTGTACATAACAATGCTGTTAAAAGAACATATACCATTTTAAAACTAAAAAGGAATTTTTATAAAGGGTGTTTAAAAAACTAAAATATTAGACATCAAAGGATAATTTTTTAGAAAAAGAAGGATTTATTGTATATTCAGTTATTAGCTAAAAATTCTTATCAACAAGAATCAGTAATTTACCAGTCTTCAGATATATGTCTAGAAAAAAATGCTTTATAAGTCACAAGAAGAATAGGAACCATGCAATGAATATTTAAATGTAGTATATTTTTTATGTTTACCCATAGGTGCCGACCTCAAACTGATCTAACGTAATAATTGCGTTAATTTGAACCTGGTTTAATAAGTTTCGAACCAGAAGTTTTTTTTAAGAAATGAAACTGAATACGTTCCACGTAGAAACCTGGAATTAAATAAATAAGCATTCATGAAATAAATTTTCTGGTTCAAAATGTGGTTAACCTGGGTCAAATTAATCCAGACATTACGGAAGATTAATGCAAGGTTGGCAGCTATGTGTTTACCTATAAATATTATTGCAGAAAAATAAACCTAATTATTTGATTTGATTAAACACGTGATTTGCAATCCCATGTTCTATGGTAATTCTCTTGATGATTCTCTATCCCTCCCTCTGAATTTGACGGTTGAATTCGGCAAGCTGTCATACTAAAGTAGAATTTTTTTAATATAAATTTCGATATGTAGATATTTTCTTGGAGTTTGACACAAGGGAAACATGTTTTGAATAAGAAATTTTTTTTAAAAATGGATGGTAATAAGAACAAAAAAGGGAAAAACGACACAATTTATTAAATACATTTTCGGGTTGAACATACATTTCGCATGATTCTGTTCTAGAAAAATACAGAAATATTGATATCTATGCATTAGCAATCGATTAGAAAAATACTACGGTCCAAGTGCAACAACACTCGGAGTAAGTTGTATTTATATGAGAGTTGTTTAACTTAAGCCCCTCGCTGCGCACCCCGAGAGTTTCTCGGGCAACGTAAAAGTAGCAAAATTTGCGCAACCCGAGATTTCATCCGGGATGGATTTTTCTCGTCTAATTAACCCTCCTTGATCATACCCTCCAATTACATTTTGTTCTAAATTTTGTCTTATCTAATCGGAGCATTTTCCCCGATTAAATTATACAAAAATTTTTGTTTTGCAAAACCGGTGACAAAAGAATAAAAATTCTTAAAAGACGCTCGTTGCGAAGGAATTAAATACGCAATTTTCGAAGCTATTTTGATAAAACAACTATACAGCGCAGTGTTGCCAGGTGGGCTACTTTTTTAAAATTCAGACTCTTGATTGGCACCACTTTTTTAAAATGGTAAAATTCGCCTCATTGAAAGGCATATTAATTAAGGCGACAACAAAGGTAATTTTACCGTTTCAAAAAAGTGGTGGCAATAAAGAAATCTGAATTTAAAAAAAGTAGCCTACTGGCAACACTTATGCAGAGAGAGGGTTAAAATAAAACTGTAAAACATGACCTATACAGTATTACATACATTTTTAAAGACATCGTCAGCACAATGTCGAACTGTCTCTCCAATATGAAAACAGTGTTGCAGTGGGCTACTTTTTTAAAAATAAGATTTCTTGATTGGAACTCCTGAAATGGTAAAATTCCCTTTGTCTTCACCTTTTAATATGTTATTAATGAAGGCGAATTTCACTATTTCAAAAAAGTGGTGCCAATCCAGAAACTGAATTTTAAAAAAGTATCCCACTGGTAACACTGTTTTCATATCTGACACTTTAACTTGGTACTGGCCAGCAGTGTTGCTAGTGGGCTACCTTTTTTAAATTAGATTATTTGATTGCACCACTTTTTCGAAATCCTAAAATTCGCCTTATTTAATGCCATATTAATTAAGGTGGAAACAAGGGGTATTTTACTTTTTCAAATTAATCACTTTAATTTATAGGAATAATTCGATAAGTAACTATAATTAAACATATATTCTGAAGTATATTTAACGGACCAGTTAAGGTTGAAAACGTCCAAAAATCCTTGTTTATATTTAATGGCTTATCAGAGGCCGCATCGATAGGAAAATTTTTATATCGTACCACCATTATTTAAAAGAGACAAGTTCTGTAGTAAATGTCTTTAACACTAAAATAGAAATATAGTAAGAAATTTATTTTTCGAAATACCGGTGAGACGAAATATTTTTTTTCAAATCGCTACGGCCTCTATGGCTTATATTAAAAATTGATCCTTTAGTTACATTTTATGAGAAACCACATAAAAAAATCGTTGTATAAGGGGAATTATACTCAAAATTCCCTTAGATTATTCCCTTAGATACAATCCCCAAATTCCCTTAGATAGAAAAAAATTAAGACAGCTGTTTTTGGAAAAAAAATTACGAATTCTTCGTTTCTCTGTACGATTTGTACCTTTACGGAAAAAATCACAATCTATTGATATATTTTTTAAGGCACCCATTATTTTTAATTATAATTATTATTTTAGCATACTGTAAAATGTAATACATTTAAACAGTTAACCCATTAACCGCCAAAACTATAAGGGGTTAAAATTTTTTTATACAAATGATATTGGTTATTCATTTGAACATATATAACATTAATTTATAGTGGAAATAACAAAATTTGTATTAGCTTACGAAAAATGGAGTGTTGCGTTCACGCAACGTCAGCGGAATAAGAGTACTGATGTTTATTGATCTCAATTGAGCATCAGCAGGATTTTCTTGCATGTATGGGCACTGTAAGATTTTTTTTACCTTTGTTACAATTTAGACAGCAAGCAATCACTCTAATGTAATTAATTTATTATTTTTTTTTTAATTACTGATCATATACAGAAAATAGTTCCAAGTATCAAAATATTTGCTACACTTATGATGTAAATCAACATCACAAATGTACTGAAGCGATAAATATTCTGGCTATGGCATTGTTTACAATGCAGTCTTCCGCTGTCATCGCACTTGACAATTAACCCGTTCAGGGGCAGTAGTATGTTTATGAAACCAATTAATTTTATTTCCCAAATGCCACAATGACACCAGAATTGTGGTAAAGTAATTGCCCTTTATTATGTAATTGTTCGTAAATACTGGTGCCATTCATTGATTTCAACATTTTAGAAATTTAATTGCATTGCCCCGGAAAGGGTTAAATTTCCGCGTTCTGTCTGTAATGGCTTTTGCATGGAGAACTTACTATACCTTCTTTTTGCTGATTTGTTTATGGTTAACTCTTTACTTTCAAAGGGTTTTTGCAAAAGGTACAATGCAACTTCATGTCTGAAATCTAAGTGACAGTATTTATTTTCGAACATAATCTTTATACCTTCTCACATTGGTGAAGGTTTTATTTTTTTCTTCATTTTTTGGCTGAGTCATAATCAATTTTTCTACCTTTATCCTCTCCAAATCTCCAGTTTTTTTTTTTTATTTGTATGTGTGATTCGCACTACTTTTAGAGGATACAAACTTCTTTTTCACGCACATTTCAATTTCGCCAGCAGTATCGAATGGTAAAATATCATTTTCGCTTTTTGATATATTATTATTTCCTTTTTCATCAATAATTTCTGCTATTTCTGATGAAATAACGATAATATTTGTTTCGTTCCCGTCATAATTATATGAATCTTTATTAAAAATTCTTTGAAGACCTTCGAAGAACGTAAGATATGTATTTGAAGCATTTCTTTGAGCACGGAATAAGAAAAAAATCCACAGAGTCGAACGATACGAGTGAGTACTGGAACTACCTCTTTTCCGCTGACGTTGCGTAAACGCAACACCTATTGTCTCTACCTCCCCCATTAAAACGAAAGCAACTGATTCGTTGAATGTTCTTATGTACTTTGACCTTGTCTAAAAATAGATTTACTCTAAAGCTTACGTTTGTCTAACTATATTTCTTCAGCGAAAAAGACAACGTGAAAGTTTTCGTTTAAAAATGCTTTAAGTTTCGAACTTGTTATTAAATAGAAAAAATATGTTGAAAGAAAATATTTTTCTATTGAATTAGTAACCATAATATACCCTACTCAAAAATTACTATTAATATAAAATTCATTTGATAGCTAATTGTTTATACGCATTTATTTTGACTGTTGCGTGAACGCAACACCAGCGGTTAATGGGTTAATAATAAAAAAAAGGCATTTCATTAAAAAAAACAAATGTCACTAAATGAAATGAAAACAATGTAATACTGGCGATTATATCATTTTAAACATACTGCTGCTGCCCACATTTTTAATTGTTTCTTTTTTATTACAATTATAATTTTATTATAAAATTAAAACTTCTGAAGAAGCAAAATAATTACATTTTAATTCAGTTTTTTAATTGTGTTAAGTAAAAAATATTTTTTAGTCTTTATGTAACAAAAAAATCGATTATTTTTTATTAAAAATAATAGTAACTCTAAAGAAAATAAAACATTTTGATTTTGATTTTTAGAGGGAAAATACTGGATATTTAAAATATGAGTGAAATTAAGCTTTTTTAAAGATATAAATTTACTTTTAATTTTGGGAAAAAGCTGTTTTAATGTTATATAAAGACATATCAAAGTATTTTCAGATAACAATATTAATTTCTCTAAAAACAACTTTAAACAAACCTTAACTATTAGAGAAAATTTGAAAAAAATACCTAGCTTATATAAAAGAGTTATGTATATATATATATATATATATATATATATATATGTATATATTTACATCGTTCGTGAATTTCTTAATTTATGCTTTTGAAATTGTAGGGAATTCCTATCGATTAATTTTTGGCGGTTGAATACTTTTTGTATAGTTTAATTGCTAACTTTTTTATATTGATTTTTTTCATGCTTTCTTTTTAAATAGTGCATTTGGCGGAAAAGTAAAGAATTTTATTATAATATGTTGCTGGGCAAAATAGAAAACCACTCTTTAATGAAGATATCTGAGCTAAAAATAGGTTTATTCAACGCATATAGTTATGTAAAATGTAAGTGCATAAAATAGTCTTCTTACTAAGTGGGTTGTCACTACATTTTAAAAATAGCACAATCATAGCTGCCAACTTTTACGCTTTTTTGCTACCACTAAAATTTAATAGAGATCTTTGCCTTGCTTAATCGTGTGATTTCGACGATTAAATAAGACAACATTTACAATAAAATTTTAGTGGTAACAAAAAAGCTTAAAAGTTGGCAGCTATGCGCAATTTATCTTATTTTCTCGTAATTTAATTTGCCATTAAATAAGGCGAATATTTCTATTTGAAAAATGTGGTGGGATTCCAGAATCAGAATTTTAAAAAAGTAGCGAGCTGGCAAAACAATATCTTTACCAATATCCTAACCGAGGAGGATATAACCGAATAAACTATTTGATTTTTTACATTTTTACTTTACTTCTATATCGCTGAATATTATTGATTTTGAATCAAAACCATTAAATGGCGTCACTGATTCTTATTTTCTCATAAAATAAGTGCTATTTTTATCTGAGTTTACAAAATGCATTCCAGACAATGCGTCCAAGTAAGTAAAAAAATTTCAAACTTAATTAACTTAAACGCTTTACAAAAAAAAAAAAAAAAAAAAAAAAAAAAAAAAAAAAAAAAAAAGAGGATTTGTAGATCATTCAATTAATTAAAAGACTGCAATTTGTTACTGCGTATTTTAGGTCATTGATATTTTAAGGGTGTTAGTAATTTCAGATCCGTATTTTTTAATATAAATTAGCAGCCCCCTAAAGTAACCAATTTCAGAAAAATGGCACATTCTGTCATCTATGGTCTCTTTTGTTCATGCAAAATCAATGAATAGATATTCGTAGTGTTACTTTTCCTTCGGGTATGAAGAGTTTATGCATAGTTGCAAACTTTTACGCGTTTAGACCACACAAATTTAACAGAAATTTTTGCCTTATTTAATCGAGAGATTACGGCGATTACAAAAGGTATAATTTACTATTATATTTTTGTATTACAAAAAAGCGTACAAGTTGGCAGTTATGCTTTAACCTTTTGAATGTCTTTGGGATATAATATATTCCACTTAATTTTAATTACCAAATACCACATTGACACCAGAATTTTGCATATATACTGTACGTGAAGAAATGATTTTAATCAATGCCAAACAAATTTACTTTTTCATTTCAACATTTTAGCAACAGAAGTACTTTTCCCATGTTAAAAATAATCTAACATTTTCAGGGGTACAGTGCTTACTTTTAATAAATGTTGAAATCATTGATTCAGACCGGGATTGAAGAACAAAATTATTTAAAAACAAGTAAACGTTTTTCTTCACGTATAATTATAAAAGCAAAATTTCATTCCAAAATACGGGTGCCATTGTGGCATTTCGGAATTAAAATTAGGTGGGATATATTATATCCCCCCCCCCCTTCAAGGGATTAATACACTGCTACCACTCAGTCCATTTTTTTAATACCACTTTTGTCTAACGATTTTCTTTTTTTAGAATTGTCATGCTAATTTTATTCTACTTTTGAAATCAGCTCCAAAGTTTGTTTCGATTAACCCCTTAACACTAGAACCGTCATAGCGGTCATTTTGACCGGTAAAAAATGAAAATATTTTGGTTCGAACCAGAATTTTTTTTTCTAAAATAAGTTAAATATGTACCACGGAGAAATAAGTAAAATAACTAAGTTAAATAATGTTTAACAGAAATTCTGTTGTAAAATATTTTTATAATACTTGAGTAAAATTTCCGGTGGTTCTAGTGTTAACGCTCGTATTAAATTATGGCTTAAAAATTCAAATTGCTTATTGGCACTACTTTTTGAAAAAGAAATATTCTTCTTATTTAATGGCAGGTAAAATTATACGATAATAAAGCCAATCACGCTATTTTATAAAACTGGTAGCAATCAAACAATCTGAATACAAGACACAGCCCGTGAATATCACGGGAGCGAGAATTAACCCTGATGGGTGAATAGCTCTGATGGGTGAATTTCTTCCCACTTAATTTTAATCTCCAAATGTCACATTGGCACCGGAATATCCAACCAAATATATGTGAAATTAGATTAATGCATTTTTTTCGTGTAAGTCGAATTGTAAGTCGAATCTTTTGTTTGCAAAATACTGGTGCCAATGTGACATTTGGACATTTTGAAGAAATTCACCCCCAGAGCTCAAAGGTTTAAGGGGTTAAAACAGTTGCAAGGGAATGCCACGAAAGTTCCTATTTTAATTATTTATTACTGATAAATCTGACTATTGGAAGCATTATAAACATGTAACAGCTTATTATTTTATTACTCCAGAACAGAACTCCATTTTTTTTTAAACTTTACTTTCTATTTCACATTGGTATTCTATTTCGATCATGACGGAATGTTTCTGGTCTGCATCTCAAAAAGAGCATTTATGCGCACAATTCGTTTAATACATTCTAAAAAGAATTCATGCGCAGGCAGTTAGTAAAAATCAAAGCCATGGTGGCTGTAGAGTTGCCAGTTTAGCCTCCATTTTTATTCAGAAATTAGAGTTCATACCAGAAATAATGAATGGAATTTTATGCTTTGTATAATAAGAGAGATTTATCTATCACTTAACCCCTTGAGGGGCAAGGGATTACGTTTGGGAAATGCTGAATTCCCACCGGAATCTTTGAAAAATTCTATTTCAAAATAAAAAAAAAGCAATTTTCCAGCCTTTTTTCCAACAAAGTTAGAAAAGTAAAATTTAATAAAAGTTTTCTGGTGTAAAACTTCATTAATCGTAAGTGGTATAATATATATACCGTTACCCCTCAAGGGGTTAAAGCAAAAATATTTATTTCTAAATTTACTGTATGGTTTTGAAATTTCGGATTAAAATTGGAGGCCAAGCTAGAAAACCTGGGTAAATGTCTGACACTTTTACAGATATATTTGCTTTGCACTTAACCCCTTAACGGTCGCATTAAATTACGGTTTAAAAATTCAAATTGCTTATTGGCACCACTTTTTTGAAAACGAAGAATTCACCTTAATTAAAAACAGGTAAACTGATACCTTAATAAAGCCAATTACACTACACTATATAACTGATGTGAATCAAACAATTTTAAACCCTTGAGGGGCAAGCAATTACGTTTGTGAAATGCTGAATTTCTACCGGAATCTTTGAAAAATTCTATTTCAAAATAAGTAAAAGCAATTTTACAGCTTTTTTACACCAAAGTTAGAAAAGTAAAATTTAATAAAATTTTTCTGGTGTAAAACTTCATTAATCGTAGGTGGTATATGATGTATACCGGTGCCCCTCAAGGGGTTAATAAAAGACACAGCCCGTGAATATCACGGGAGCAAGAATTAATTCTTTATCTCTTTTTTTTATTCGTATATACCTAATTCACGCCATAAAATTAAAATAGCAATATCTGCTTTATTTTATAACAGACACTCCGTATTTAAATAAAGCGAAATTAACCATTGAAACTTTCTGGTATAAAGTCAGGATTCGTTGTACTACGTAATTTCAAGAACGTATTCTATTTTGGAAATTAAAGGGTTAAAGGTTATGTTTTATAAAATAAATAATTATATAATATACTAATTTGCAATATTTTAGCGTAAGAAAGCCAGACGACAGTCGTTTTTACCTCTATTGCAGATGTGCAACAGAAGAAAAGTTTGATGTATTATATGAAAAATGCATCTCTGATTTTTTTCATTATTTTTCCTGCGTAATGAACCTACCAGAGAATCATATAATTTTTTCGAAACAAAATAAGAAATCGCGCATTTAAGGGTTAAAGCCGGTTGGCAAGAAAACTTGCCATGCGAGGCGAACAAAACTTTGAAATTTGAATACAAGTATATTAGTTTGGAAATTTTCACATTATCAAATCTCTGATTCTGAAAGATTATATAATTCAAAATTACAATGAGGAAAGAAACTGGTGTCGAAGAACTAAAAGAAGTATAAAAGAGACTCATCGTTAACGGGTTAAATTGTTGAAAGCAAAAATTTGAAATTAAAAGTTTTTATGTTTACCCAACATTTACCAATCATAATACAGCAGCATAGACTTTTTGAAATTCAGGTTCATGTCTGAAAAAGATACTTTTCATGTCTCGCAAGAGAAAAATATTCTTTCTAAGAATAAAAATGATAATTTAAAAAATCGATGCTGCTATATCACGATCGATATATGTTGAGTAAACATAAAAATATTTAATTTAATAGGTTGCACTTTAAATAAATTAAGTACAAAGTTAATTTATATGTAAATATATCAGTAACTCCGCCATGATTTGGCCATCGCCCTCTGAATAATATGTCTACGCGGTGAGACAAAAATGGCGGCTGTCGTGGGCAGATTTGTGCAGGCAGTTTTACGTTTCCCTGAATTTACGCACCAATAATTTTTAAAAGTTTTCTTTGACTAAATTAATCTAAAAAAAAGCCGAGAAAATTTAAAAAAAATTACTGGTATTTAAATTGAAGGGAACTTACTACCCCCCCCCCCCTTTCCCCCGTATACTACACATGCGCTCTGACTTAAAAATTGCGGCTGTAGTAGGCGGATTTTTTTTTTCAGTCTTTGTATTTTAATAAAAATAATTTCCTCCTTAAATATAGAAAATAGTCTCCTCCTTATTTTTTAAAGATGAAATAATTAAAAAATATGTGTTTGGATTTACTGATGTGTAAACTCAGGGGGTCGTACAAACGCTTAGAAAATCTGCCTATGACAACCACCGTTACTAACGCTGAAAAAAAATCCGTCTACGACCGTCGCCATTTTTGTGTCATCACGTAAGCCTAGTATTTAGGCACCAGTCCCTGCATACTAGACCTGAGCGCTGACACAAAAACGTCGGCCATCGTAGGCGGATTTTTTTTAACGTTATGTATCAGGGTTGCCAATTTGGCCTCCATTTTTATTCCGAAGATTCTAGTTCATCCAGGAAATTTTGAAAGAAGAATTTTTACTTTTTTTGATCGAGAAACGTTTACTATTAAATAAAGCAAAAACATCTAGTCTAAATTTTTGGCACGAACTCGAAATTTCTAAATAAAAATTGAGGCCAAACTGGCAACCCTGGTATGTATGATGCCCTAAATTTAGACACCAGTATTTTATAAAATATTTTTTTGACCTCTTTATCTCCGAAAAAATAAATCGGAAAAAAACTTTGAAAAATTATTGATACCAAAATTTAAGGGACCGTACACCCGCTGAAGAAAATCCAACTTCGGCAGCAGTCATTTTTGTATCAGCGCTCAAGCCTAGTATTCAAATTGCTGTGATTTAGGGGGCGGCGATTTTGGCATGTATGAATTTTGTTCGGCTAAATAAAATTATGAATTTTTGTTTACGTCATTTGGTTTTTAGTTTGTGATACGTTTTGGACTATTTAATTTTTGTCTGTCAAATAGAGGTTGTGAAAAGAAAAAAAAAAAAAGGACAACCTAATTATTTTACCACAAAAGTGAGAGGTATCATCTGACTGGTAACTCTGTCGTCTTTCAACAATTTATGGATTTCTAAATCTTTCTTCCCAAGGCTTTACAGAAATCTCTTAACACATTCCCGATGGGCAATTTTTATCAAATCTTAATTTTATAACTATAGAGGCTCCTCTCTGTTCAGACAGTCTCTTATAAATCAGGGTTCGTACGGGTACCGTTATTTTCAAGGCCATATATCAGTATTTTTTCACAGAAAAATAAATCTAGTTTAAACGGCCGAAATTTCGCCTTATTTAAGGATACATTTTTCCATAAGAAAATACTGGTACTGATGAATTTCTTAGTCTGGAAATTCAAGGGTCCGTACGAACCCTGTAAATTGGTGTTCTGGATATGATTCCCATGTTTATGCATCGATAACTATCTTTTAATGTACGAATTTAACAGAAAATGTCTTACAATTTAAAAAAATGGACAACATGATATAAATGCAATTTCTGTAATCTAGAAGCCCTTAGCGTCCTTTTACAATGATATTTTTTAAATGAAAACAAGAATTCTCGTTTTCCGTTATGAATGTGATAATTTAATTTATACATAGCTGCCAACACTTCCGCTTTTTTGTACCACAAAAATTTAATAGAAAGTTTTACTTATTAAATCGACAGATTACAATTGCGACGAATTAAAAAGGTGAAATTTACTATAAATTTTTGTGGTACAAAAAATCGAATGATATTGGCAGAATGGTGTTATGAATAAAGAGGGGGATACATATAGTGTACTGTGTACCAGTTGCGAGTGAAGAAACTGATGAGATTGTCACAAGATGGCGGCTGCTTTTCCTAAATCGAATCTAAAGTTTATGAATACTGCCGGGGAAAACTTCTACCAGTAAAAGTGAATAGAAGATTTTGACTTCATTAAGCGTCTTATTCATGGAAATATTTTCTCACAAATATCTTAAACACTTCTATTTGTTTTTATTGGTTTCAGTTTGACTGGCAAAACAGTAGGATTGTTTCACCGGTTGTCAGAATATGGTGAAAACGAAGGATCTGACTACCGAAAAAGTAAATTTACACCAGTTATAATTAAAATCTTTTCTGCCATTAGTTATGATTGAAATTTTGCATTAATAAAGCCTTTAAACACGGGAAAATTTATATGCCGATTTACTGGGGGAAGTGTTAACCGGAGATAATCAGCCCTTGCGAAAGCGGTTACAGTTGAAGCTTCACTATTTTAAGAATATGTCAGTTCCTTTTTATTAATAGTTCCATGGATGGTAGCCTTAGAGTTTTTAGAGCCTTAGGGTTTTTTAAACTAGCCTGCACCTTGTTCAGTAATCTGCTTTTATATTTTTTTTTAACTGATATGTTTTTAAATACCACTGCAAACGCGTGTTAATAAAATTAATATAAAACGAATGAGTATTAACTAATCCAATATCTTACTGCAACAGAGTTTCAAAGTTAAAAAAGCGTGAACAAAGAATTTTTATAAATAACAAAATTTTTTTATTTGATTTGTATTAAGAGTAATTTTTTTCATTGAATTATAACAAATGCTCGATGAAATTTCGATTATTTTTTACTTCTTATTATTTTATTTAAAAATTTAGGGAATCCTTTATGTTTGTTAATATTTATTCTACAAATTTTCAGATCGATATATATATATATATATCTAAATAAATGTTATTTCTCATTCCCGGCTATAATCCATAAGCACACCCATTCACGTTAATATCGCGACACACATTTATAATAGCCCCCACCCCATTACCAAATGTCCATTTTCATCGCTGAGTTAAAATGGATGACAACATAAATATCAACAACATTCATGGAAACATAGGACCCGCTTGTTTTCTCCTGTAATTTCTTTTCTATTGGTCCGCAGGCGTGCCACGCACGGAGTGCAGGACGTCATTTAACAGGCTACGGACCGCTAATTAAGTCTGATTTATGAGTACTTAGCGGCGTTGAAACATTTCTGAGAGAGGATTCTAAAACCAGACAGTTAAATCAGAATTAACCACCTAATTCTCATGCCTCATTTGGAAAGATGTTATGTTGCAGAGAAAATTTAAAATTAAAGCAGAAGCTGCGAAACATATTTTTCTTTCTATTTCATAATATGATATTTATTCAAACGCATTTGTTAACTTTAGGACTAATAATGTATTAATTAATTATAGTCGTAAGTTTAATGCTAGTCTTTTCAAAAGTAATTATGTGCCCAAATTGAAAATGCTTAACAAATGTGCCAAAGAGCGACATTTAAATAATGCCAAATCATATTTTATAATCTGTTTTATAAACTATTTAAAATATATGATTTAAATACATTATAAAACAATTCTTTTAAGAAATGAATAATTCATGATATAAATATGTATCTGCGACACATTTTTCAGTTTTATTACATCATACTTATTCAAACGCACTTGCTAACTTTAAGACTATAAGGCATTAATTAGTTATAGTCATAATTCTAATGCTTGAAATTTCAAAACTAATTATAAGCTTGGAGCGGAAATATTAGATAATAAACTTAAGGGCTATATTTAAATAACGAATTAAATTTAAGTATTATTTTATGTAGAATGAAAAAAAATTTTCTATGAGCACACAAATTTATATTATAAATATATAATTTTGTATAATAATTGGCTTACCTGAATAATAAAACCTAAGCGTTGACACAAAAATAACTCTCTCGTAGGCAGATTTTTATTTTTTTTTTTTTTTGTGTGTGTGTGTACAGTCCATTAATTTTAATACCAATAACGTGTAAAGTTTTTTTCTCTTTATTTTTCTGAGATTAGATTGCAGACAACGAAATTATATTAGACACAACGGAAGCGAAGTAGTAGTACTGTGACAGTGGAGTTATCAAAACCTTTTACTACGGAAAAAATACTTTTCATAACGTATGTATGAAAAAAATATTTAACCATCCCACCTAATTTAAACAAGATTCGCAATATAAACTTTTAACTAAATTTTATATTTTTAGCTTTCGTAGCGAAATGTTGAAAAATTGCTTTTCCTCATTTAAAAATAATTTTTTTCGATTATTCCGGTGAGAACTCAACATTACAGAAACATTATTGCTTGCTCCTCAAAGGGATGAAAGGCAATTCAATTTATGCGAGGTATGGAACTATTAATAAATAGGAACTTACAAATCCTTAACACTAGAACGGCGGGAAATTTTACTCAAGTTTCATAAAAATATTTCACATCAGAATTTTTAGTAAAAACTATTTAACTTACTAATTTAAGTTATTTTTCAGCAACATATATTAATCTTATATCCTAAAACGATTTCTGGTTCGAATCGACATGCATTCATTCGGCAAGAGTCAAAATGACCCCTCGCCGCCGTTCTAGTGTTAAAATAGTGAAGCTTCAACTGTAACCGCTTTCGCAAGAGCTGATTACCTCCGGTCGAATCTTCCACCAGTAAATTTATATAGAAATTTTCTCCGTATTTAAAGGCATTAAAAATGCGAAGTTTCAGTCATAAATAATGACAGAAAAAGATTTTAATTTTAACCGGTGTAAGTTTACTTTTGCGGTAGTCGAGTCCTTCGTTTCTGCCATTTTGTGACAACCGGTGATGCAATGTGACTGTTTTACTTGTCAAACTGACACCAAAAAATATTTATGAGAAAATATTTCCATGAATAAGACGCATAAATAAGACAAAATTTTCTCTTCAATTATACTGGAGGGAAGTTTGCCCCGGCGGTATTTTGAAACTGTAGATGCGATTTTTTAAAAAAAGCAGCCGCCATCTTGTGGCAACCTCCTCATTTACTTCACTGCAACTGATAGACAGTACATGTCTCCTCCTCCATATTCATAACTCCATTATGCGAGGCTCCCACTGACCAGATTTGAATACCTCTATTTCTGAAGAAAACTTTTCAAGGCACGTTTTTACAACATTTGCAATTTAAACAACCTTTAACCCTTTCAAGGTCTGTGGTCTCAAATGTGACCACTTAATATTAATTCGAAACTGCAAACCGGCACCAAGAATATTTTAATATTATTTTTTTTTTTATAATGAACCAGGGTTGCGACTTTGGCCGCCATTTTAATTCAGAAAATACGAATTCGTGCCAAAAATTAAAAGTAGTATTTTTTGCTTTATTTAATAACGGAACTTGTGTGATTACACATAGAACATATTCTTCTTTCAAAATTTCCGATATGAATGTGAAATTTCGAAATAAAAATGGACGCAAAACTTGCAACCTTGAAATGAACGTGAAGAAAGGCAACTATTTATTTACTAAGAAATCCTTTTGTAAATTCTCGTGTGAATCAATCATTTAAGAATTTTACTAACAAAATTACTGAGCACCTGAAAGGGTTTATACGTTTCTGTAAATTTCGAAAGCAAGGAACAAAAAAGAAAGTTATTCTATTAAAAGTCTGGTATTCTTAAGACGAACCTAGTGGGATGTTTACAAATTGCATTGCTTTGCATCAAAAACAAAGTTTATGTCAGTATTGAAAAGTTCCTTTACTCTAGTCTCAAGTCACTCTGACTCACATAGTTTTCTTATTATAGAAAACTATCTTTTCAGAAAGTTATTTATTTATATCAGGGATGCTGAACCTGTGCCAGAAGGCCAATTGCCACCATTATTTCGGAAACAATTTTTTCTACTTTTGAACGAAGAAGATTCAGAGATACTATACTTAAAATAAGGGTTGCAATTGGAATTCAAATACGCGGGTTTGCCGCCCTTGATCTACATATGTTCAGGATATTACTTTAAAGTTGTGACCAATATTTTTTTATTATATTAATAAAGTAGTTAAAAGCATTTATACATTTTTAAAAATATCACCTATTTTTCTGCGACTCTTCAGTGTGTTGCGACTTATAAAAATTAGGGACAGCTGAAACAAATTACAGAGTAAAGCAATGGTTTTGTCCAGAACTCAAAATAGCTGATTCTATTGTGTCGATCGAAAGTCGTGTCGTGTTGGGAAAATCAATTCGAGCCGGAAAATTCTGCGCGGAAATTATTAGACATTAGATTTCGGAATCAATGTCTAAAAATTAAATGACAGTATTTTCCGGTACGAATTGATTTTCCCAACACAAAACGACTTTCCTATCGACCCAATAGATCAGTTTTTTTTTCCGCTGATTCCGAATATGCTTTCCTTTTTTCTCTAGGTTGTCCAGTTTTTGAGAAAATTGCATGTTTAAGTTTATGAAAAATTTAAGGTTTTTTGTGTCATTTTTTGCAAATTTTAATACAACATATTTCACATTGAATTTCCTTTTCTAGATAATGACTACTGGACGATTTGCTTCGATAAATGTCACGATTTGCATATTCTTATAATTTATCTGTCAGTTAATAAGCTTAACTTGAATATTTTTCAATACTGTAATGTTTCCATTACTATCAACTTTAAAGTAGTTTCCACAGAATTGACGTAATGTTTTTCTAGATTAAATAATTATAGTTATTTCAAATCTATAATCTGTTTTTTTATATCATGTCTAGTTTTTCAGTAAAATGAATTTCTACTTTTGCAAGCCATTAACACAATTTTGATGTACGATGCATGTAACGGGTGTGTACTTCATTATCAAGAGAATGAAACGTGTTAGATTCCTATCAAGGACATAAACAACAATTTATATAATGGAAAAAATATAGGAAACATTACTAGACTCAATCCTAACTAGTTGAAGTACATCAAAACGCAGCACATTAACACTAGAACCTCCGTTTAGGGTCATTTTGACCCCTGCCAAAATTGATAATAGTCGATTCGAACCAGAAACTTTTTTCTAACATATGTTATATGTAAGAAGCACAAAAATAGGCTAATTAAATAAGTCAAATAGTTTTAAATAAAAATTCTGGTGTGAAACACTTTTTTATAAAAATTGAGTAAAATAGCCGGCGGTTCTAGTGTTAAAAGTGATTTCTGGCTTTTTTGACCAAAAAACAAAATTTCATTTTCTTCAAAAAGAAGACGTGATAGAAGAAAACACATACCAGATTTAAAATAAGCACAAAAAACTGGTTTAGAAACATATTAGCGTAATTGTGTGGCAGAGAAATATTTGAACGTCAAGAAGCATTTTTAGAAAAACATGAAAAATTTCCAAATTACACACAATATTTCACGATCACATGTCAGTGTAATCTCAGAAAAAGCGTTTTTGTGGAATAAACTAGACAGTAATCATAACATAAAACGAAAAGTCAGTCTGATATTGCTTTCTACCTTAAATTCGCATATAATTGTATAAAATTTACTAAATTTGCATAAATTGAAATACGCAAATATCTAAAAACAAGACCTGCTGGAGTAAACATAAAACTAGGTTCGGAATCAGCTGCTGCCATCGAAATACTCAAGGCCATTGGACACGAGTGTGACGTCATCACTAATTGACCAACTTCTCACTAGTGCTGGAATTCACACCGGAAAAAATTTTATAGCAATTTTCTGTTATTTTATTTGTGGAATATCTATCATCTTATAAAACTATAATAACTATTTAAAGTTACTGGTGAAAATTCGGAATCCCTAAATAAAAATTCAGCCAGATGCGGAATGCAACAGTGTTGCCTCATCTGGCTGATTTTTTATTGGGGGATTCCAAATTCTCACCAGTAAATTTAAATAGTTATTATTGTTTTATAAGATGATAGATATTCCACAAATAAAATAAAAGAAAAATGCTATTAAAAATTTTTCCGGTGTGAATTCCAGCACTAGTGAGAAGTCGGTCGATTAGTGATGACGTCACAACTCGTGTTGTCTGTCCTTGAGTATTTCGATGGCAGCGAATCAGAACAAAAAACCGCATAAAAATAACTAGTTAATGTTTTGGGACAGAGAAAAAGTTCTAATTTGTTGACCAGTGATATCCATTTACATAAAAATAACTGTTACTGGACCCATTACTTTTTTTTCCAGAAAAGAAACTTCGTTAAATTTAAAATTAGCAGTTATGCTTTTATTTTTCGTATGAGCACAAGCAACATATGCAAAATCTATGGATGTAGGGAATTCTTAACTTCTAATAACTTCCAACAGAAATCTATAATACATATCGCATATTTAATGATGTATTTTTATTGGTTAAAAAAAAAAAAGTCCACGCTGTTGTAGCATAAGAAAAGAAAAAAATCAGCGAAAAACAAAATTGAGAATTTGCTGCTTTCGATGCAGATAACTAAATTGAAAGATCGATTTAAAACTTAAACAGATTGAAAGTAGAATATCATCAGGTTATATGCAACTGTAATCCCATTTCAGTAATTCAAGCTGTATTATTCTTCAGATGATAGTTTTGAAATTACGGAATTTTATTTTTTGCCTAAATTTTCTATTTATTACTTGAAGGGTGGTGGTGCATTTTTGGATCACATTTTTTTTTAATCTCTAGATGCTCCAATGGAGCCAGAATTTTCAAATAAAAATCTTCCATTTATTAATCTCTTAGTTCTCGCTCCCGTCATTTGAAGGGCTGTGTCGTTTTTTAGATTTATTCAGGTTTGTTTGATTCCCACCAGTTTTATAAAATAGTGTAATTAGCTGTATTATGGTATCATTTTACCTTTCATTAAGCAAGATGAATATTTCTTTTTCAAAAAAGTGGTGCCATTAAGCAATTTTGATTTTTAAACCGTAATTTAATGCTATCGTTAAGGGGTTAAGTTAAAATATATATACATATATCAAATAAGTGTTATAAGTCCTGGTATAAATCAGTTATTTCAGCATTTTAACCCCTTGAGGGGCGATGGGATATATTATATTCCACCTACGATTAATGAATATATGCATCAGAAAGATTTTATTAAATTTTACTTTTCTAAATTTTGTGGGAAAAGTCGCAACATTGCTTTTTCTTATTTTGCAATAAAATATTCTGAAGATTCCGGTGTGAATTCGAAATTACAGAAACACAATTACGTGCCCCTCAAAGGGGTAAGAACAGAAGTAGCAAATGAAAGATTTAACCCTTCACTATCGAAGTACTCCTCGGAGGCACAGGCATCTGTTTCACGAATTTATTTGGTTGGCACCACTTTTTTTTAAAGAAACATTTTTACTTGTACTTTGACTACATGTGCAAACGAAATTTACTTTAAAATGTGCTTTTAAAATACAGTGGTGCAAGTAGAATATAAAAATGTATTCCTGCATATAAATCTTGGGCGGCTATTTGCCAACACTCGATCGCAAAAGGTTAAAATATGTGTGATAAATTATGCTTGTATTTTTATTATGCAATTAAGTACGGTACATTAGAAAATTATTTTTTAAAGAATGCATTACGTTATGATTTAATGTATAACCTCATATGGCGTATACATTAGAACAGTGGAGCACACTATATTTGCGAAAATTATTCCATCCGCGGAATTTGTAATACCGTAATTTCCGGCATATAATACGCGGATAAAACAAATGGATTTGGACCCAGAATTTTTATTTTGTAATTAATTTCAAACATTTACTGCGATTTAATAATTTACATTTTATCTAGTAAAATGACTCGGTTCAAACACAATTGTTCCATCCGCGGATTATACGCCGGAAAATTCGATGAATAATATTATTTAACCCCTCAATTCTAGCTCTCGTGATATTCACTTGCTGTGTCTTTTATTCAGATTGTTTGATTCCCACCAGTTTTATAAAATAGTGTAATTTTCTTTGTTATGGTATCATTTTACCTGTCATTAAATAAGGTGAATATTTCTTTTTTTAAAAAGTGGTATCAAATATGCAATTTGAATTTTTAAACCGTAATTTAATGCGACCGTTAAGGGGTTAACCCTTTGAGCTCTGATAATTGAATTTTTTACCACTTAATTTTAATCTCAAAATGTCACAATGGCACCGGAATATTCAACCAAATTTATTTGAAAATAGATTAATGCATTTTTCGAGTATATTATAAGTCAAATCTTTTGTTTACAAAATGCTGATGCCAATGTGACATTTGGGCATTCTGAAGAAATTAACCCAACCCCCGAGCTCAAAGGGTTAAAAACAGAAGTTCTGCGATTCCAAAAAGTTTAAGAGTTTCATAAAATAAAATTGTCAACTCTACAGTCCGAAGACGTGTAGTGAGTTCCAATGTATTAAATGAACGTAATGTGCAAGTGCAATAAAATTTTCTGAAAGCTTTTGCAAAATTTTTCACTAATAACGTATTACTTATTTGTAACCATAATTTTAACACTTTGTACCCAGTGTAATGAGGGTTACTCGACAACGCTTGTCGCAATCGCTGCTTCAAAATTACGTATTACCTACAACTGTTTAAAAAAGAAATCGTAGTATATTTTACAATATTTGCATTAGGTATCTACCACAAATATTTATATATAGAAATAGTGGCACAAAATAATGATTGATATTTCAAAATAGTAATTTTCTGTGGAAAGTGCGAAATAATAAATGAAGTGTCAATGCTAGTAATTTCAAATCTAATTTTAAGCTTATAGGGAAATATTTAATTAATGTAATAGATATCATTATTTAAATAATGACACAACATATTAAAATACAAAATTTTAAATACCGTATTAAATAATTATTTCAAGAACACATAAATTTATGATATGAAATGTATAATTTTATAAGAATGTTTGTTATTTTGAAATATGTTTTGTGACAGCGATAATTTTAAATTAAAGCAGAAGCTGTGAAACACATTTTTCTTTCTGTTGTATAATTTGAGATTTAATGAAACTCATTTTCTAACTTTAGTAATAATAATGTATTGATTAATTATATTAATAATATTAACCCTTTGCACTCCAGAGGTGATTCTCTCTGACCACTAGTGTCCCGCGTAAATGGGTGCTCAAAATGCTCTGGAAACCAGTATTTTAAACTAATTTTCTTCGCCTTATCTAATGGCCGAATAATCTGTGATAAAAAATAGCGAACTAAACTGTAAGATATTAGTGGTGTCCAAAGCATTTGGCGTCCAGGTTTACGAGAGACACCTTGTAATTAAAAAAAAAAAAAAAAAAAAAAAAAAAATAAGTGCACGCTTAGTTTGATTCTTTTTTAAACAATCCAAAAACATGCACACTGTAAAAAAAAAAAAAAAAAAAAAAAAAAAAACAGGAAATTTCAATTTCAGTATATGTACAGTCGTGGAAAAAAAAAAGTAAACACCCCCTACTAACTTCTCAACAAATTATCGTAGAAGAAAGTTACTGGTACCGAACGATTGGAAATAAAGTCTACTTTTAAATGATGTATATAAAATTTGTTTAAGGGGCCATCTACAAATTAAAACGAACCATAACTTTGTTTGCTTTCAATAGCAGTACACAATTCGGACAGCATAAATTAACTCTACACCTTTCAATTAGCCTATAAACAAATTTTTATTCAATTCGTGCCATAAGTTTCCGAGAAATTAATTATTTTAAAACGAGCGTATTTTAAGGGCTGTATCCAAAGTTCCGAACTCGATTGTTAACCGAGAGAGCCGCCTTCTTGATCAAGGCACGTTTAAGCGTCAATGAAACCTGTTTGATTACATGCAGTGCTTCCCAACCTTTTTTTGGCCGTGCCCCCACTTAATCATCTCTAAAATCATGATGTCCCCCCCCCCATACCTTCTATATCATATAAATATTGTTGCATAAAAAATAAACTTCCATTTTCCCGGATGGATCCGACAATAGCATTAACTCTGATAAGTGATTTCATATACTTTAATTTATCAAAATCATATATATTTTTTTAATTACAATTATGCTTTTAACCTAACTCCATGAATGCAGTGATGCCATAGACCTTCGCATTTACATCCACAAAAGTTTTATTGTGTTTTGGCAACTTACCTCAAATTTAAAAGTGATAAATAGTCTACGTTTTTATTTTCGTAAATTTTCTTGAAACTTCTCTCATATTTTTATTACCTCTGATAGAATTGATACATTTTATAATGGATTTTAGTACTTCATTAAGAATAAGTGATATTTGTTTATCGCCGAGACTGTATGGATTAGATAATTCACAAGTAATATTTCCGGATTCACGCTTTTATCCATTTTAAGTAAATATTTTTCTTTCCTCTTATAACATACTTCTTTGATTGCGGGCTTTCGCCCACTCCCCATTATTATTAGTTGGCTACCATGTTTTCTTCAATTTTAAATTTTAAAATGCATGTGTCATTAATCAGTGGTGGAAAATTGGCGCAGAGGAGGAGCCTATTGACACCACTAATATTTTATGGTATTCTTCATCTTAATAAAAACTGTCATTAGATAAGACGAAAAATTCTACTAAAATTTAGTGGTGTCAATAGGCTCCTCCTCTGCGCCAATTTTCCACCACTGCATTAATGTCATATTCTGCAAAAGGGCCATAAGAAGTTTACTTTCAAACCTTTCCTTCCGTGATACGCATAGGGTTTTATTGATTTCATAAATGTGGTACCTCATTTAGGTTATTCAAAACATTTTTTAGGTTAAACATGTCTAAATAGTCAATTTTAGATATACACTACAAAATTTCATATGTAAAATTTCCCTCATGGGGCATATTACACTATGAATAGATATACAAGTTTTTTTAAAAAATAAATATAAAAAAAATGTCTAATTTACTAAAGTAATATTAAAACCAGAAAGATCACAATGATTTTTTAATATATAATAAGTGTCAGATTATGTAAAAACAAATTCACATAATTATTCTGGTGTCAGTGTACTTTTGAACTTTTAAATGACATAGCTACGAAAATTAAATTTTATTCAGTTATTTTTTAAAATTTTTCATCTATTATTTCTATTTTTATACTAAGACACTACTTTCATAAGAAAAAAAAATCATAGAAAATTTGATGATAAGAAATCTGAAATTGCCCCCCTGAAAAGTCATATTGCCCCCCTTTGGGGCGTTGGGAACCAATGGATTACAGGATAGCAGAATAAATTTCAAAAATTTACTCACTTCTATCATAGACGGCCCCTTAAACCATCATTTTGCCGTTTTTTAAGCATAATTTGAAAACTACTTGGAAGAAAAATGTGAAATTTTGGATTTCCATAAACCAGGACTTAATAAATCTAAATCCATCAAAAAAATTGTATGTTGAAATTCATAATTTTTTCGAATATTAATTTCATATTTCATAATTCATATCATAAAATTATAAAAATTGCAAATTCAACGTATTTATGTTTGGGTATATTAGTATTATTGTTACACAAAAACTTAGCTCATTAGGAGCATAATTTCAGGAGATATAAATAAAAATATGAAAATGTAATTTAGCATTAGAAGTACTAAATTTTGAATGTCTATAATTCAAAAACTTATCATTCGAATGACTTGAAATTTGGTTTCTAGACATATTTTGAACCAAAGTTTTGAAATGTCTCGTTAAATTTGGGTACTGCCATTGAAAAAAAATGAAGTTTGGATTCGTTTTAATATGTATATGGCCCCCTAAGCAAATTTTATACACACCATTTAAAAGTAGACTTTATTTCCAATCGTCCGGTGCCAGTAACTTTCGTCTACGATAATTTGTTGAGGAGTTAGTAGGGGGTGTTTACTATTTTTTTTTTTTTTCCACGACTGTACTTCTACAATTTTTCCAGCCTTCGTAATTTTTCTTAATCCATTGTCTTCAGAAATTTTGAAATTAAAAATATTTTTCATATTTTTATTGATTTCTTAAATAATTTATAATTAAAATACGAAATTTCAATTTTGATACAAATTTTCTGGTAGAAATTGAATTTTAAAAAAAAAGGTTGGCAGCTGTGCTTTTTTGTTTGACCGAATGATTCATTCGAGTAGTGAAATAATTCCCTCTGCACATCACTAATTGCGAGTGTTTTTATGGTTCCCATAATATATACTTAAACACAGTATGTATACGATTTTACAAGTCTTTACATTGCTGCCAACTCTTACGCTTTTTTGTATTTTATCTTCTTAACACCTTAATTCTCGCTCCCGTCAATATCACGGGCTGAGGTGTCGTTCGTTATTTCTCGTGCGCGTCATATTTCCGGGCTGGGGATTTAATTGCTTGAAAAAAAACTCCTAAAACCAGAATAATTTAACTGGCATTTCCGTGGGAAGTCTTTGAATATTGGCGTTTGAGTACGGCTTTTGTCGCTGATTGTGATGTTGGACTTCGTATTGCATGTTTCGAAATATATCGCACTCAAAAAATTAATATTAATCAAAATTTAATGCATACCATATTATTTCAAATAATTTTTATAAAAATTTGTCTGATGATGATAAATAAAGATCTAAGATGTAAAAAATAAAGGTCTTATTCGCATTAATTAGTATGGTGTAAAACAAATATTAAAACACAGAATTCTCGCATAATGCTTTTCCACAAATGTGAATTTGTTCTATAACATCTTTTTTTCCGCTCTTAAAAAAAAAAAAAAAAAAAAAAAAAAAAAAACTAAAGTTTTGTGGTAGAAAAAAAAGTGTAAGATGTTGGCAGCTATGGCTTTACAGAATCTATACAGTATATACAATAGTAGACCATGCTCGTGAGGTATATAATGTATATAAACTACAGAGCATAGTTGTGTTAACCCCTTGAACGTCGCCAGTGTATTATACATACCACTTAATCTTAAATCCTAAATGACACATTGGCACCGTAATTTTAAAACTAAATTTCGTTTTATTTAATGTACTTGAAGATAAGCTTTTACTTATTTTTTTATAATTTTTCTCGTAAATACTGGTGTCAATCAATTATTTTAAATTTTTTTTTCATCAGAAGTACTGTGTTTCCCTGAAAGGGTTAAATAATTTACGGTACATGTACCATTTATATGAAATAAGGTACATATCCTGGTCAGATTGTTATTTAAATTTTAATGAGAATTTTTAAAAATATATTCAGAGCCAAGTCTTCGTCTTTTTGGATACCAGTATTTTAATACAAAAAAAAAAAAAAAAAAAAAAAAAAAAAAAAAAATTAATTGAAACATTTTGATGATTTAACAGAAGAACATTTTCTCTAAGATTATTATGGTGTGCAAAAAGCCGGAGACTTGGCAACTCTGTGTATTTAAGTATTATCAAAACATAATAAAATAAATAATTTTAACACTAGAACGCCGGGAAGGAGTCGATTCGACTCCGACCATATGATTAAATGTCAATTGGAACCAGAAATTCTTTCCCAAAATAAGTTAAATTTTAAAAACGCAGATTTACGTTAAATAAATCAGTCAAATATCTTTAAATAAAAATTCTGGTGTAAAATATTTTTATGAAAATTTACTAACATTTCCGGGCGTTGTAGTGTTAAATATATTCTAAAATAATTTTTATAGAAGACATAAATTTATATTACAAACGTATGGTTCGGTAGGACATTAAATGTCGTTAAAAGCCCGATTCTGAATAGTAGTTTTTGCTTTATTTAACCCCTTCAAGGGCGGTGGTTCATTTTTGGACCTCTTAAGTAAACCCTTTTCAGGTTCAAAGCATTTCTGCTCCAAAAAAGGTTCAAGTAATTAATCCACGCCGCAATTTACGAACAAATTTATTTGAAAATAATTAAAAGCTTTTTTTTTTTTCACGTTTATTATGAGATTGAAACTGCACTAAAAAAATACTGGTGACGTTTGTCAGTTTGGGTAATAAAATTAAGAGTTTGCAGACTGCAAACGGAGTCCCTGAAAAGATTAAACCCCAAAATGTCACATATACACCATATATTTTAAATGAAAACTTTTCTTTTATTAAGCATGAGAAATAAAAACTTTTATTTATTTTCAAACAAATTTGTAAATTCTGGTGTCATTCAACCTTTTCAGCATTTTACGCATAGAAGTACTTTGCCCCTAAAAGAGTTAAAGGCAGACATTTTGTGATTATTAAATGGAAAATTTTCCTATCGGAATTTTGGCTTCAGATTCGGAATTCCTGAAAAATGAGGAAATTCTTAATATGCACGTATATATGCGCAAAATATGTTAACCCCTTCAGTGATGGAAAATTGGCGCAGAGGAGGAGCCTATTGACACCACTAATATTTTATGGTATTCTTCATCTTAATAAAAACTGTCATTAGATAAGACGAAAAATTCTACTAAAATTTAGTGGTGTCAATAGGCTCCTCCTCTGCGCCAATTTTCCACCACTGCCCCTTCAAGGGTGGTGGTTCATTTTTGGACCAATAAATTTTAATTCTTAAATGCCACATTGGCATCAGAATATAGGAATGAAAAATTTCCTTTTATTAAGTAAGTGACAAAGCATTCTCGTATTTCGAGAAATGTTTTGTAAATTCTGGTGCCATTCACTGATTTCAACATTTTACGAAGAGAAGTACCTTGCCCCTTAAAGGGTTAACGTGATAAAGCGCTGCCACCGAAATACACAACGGCAGAGGGTACGAGTGTAACGCCATCACTAATTGATCGGCTTCTCGCTAGTGTTGGAATTCACACCGGAAATGCTTGTCTAACAATTTTGTTTTATTTCTGGAATATCTATCATCGCATAAAACAATAGTAACTATGTAAACTTACTGGTGATTATTCAGACTCCCAAAATAAAAATTCAGCCAGATGCGGAATGCCACACTGTTGCCTCGTCTGGCTGCTTTTATATTGGGGGATGACAAATTCTCTCCAGTAAGTTAAAATAGTTATTATTGTTTTATAAGATGATAGATATGCCACAAATACAATAAAAGAAAATTGCTATTCAAATTTTTCCGATGTGAAATCCAGCACTAGTGCGAAGTCGGTCGATTAGTGATGACGTCACAACTCGTGTCCTCTGGCCTTGAGTATTTCGATGGCAGCGGCTAAAGCCACAGGCGCGACTTATTTGAACGACTGGGACAAACAGTCAATCTTCTAAAACTAATTTTTTAATATTATTTTTGCCACGATTAATGACAGTGAAAATAAGGCTAGAATCTCTAACAAGTTAGTTGTGGAAGTATGGACTAATTGCATTTTTTGCGCCGTTATGTTGGCGCCTATGGTTAAGCAGGACTACACTGTAATAAAATACATCATTTAAAATCAAAACAGACGCTACGAAACATGTTTTTATTTCTATTTTCTTATATAATATTTCTTCAAACGCATTGTAAACTTTAGAACAAATATTATATTAAATATGTTTTATCATATTTTAATACTAGTTATTTTAAAAATTAAATTTAACTTCGGAGTAAAATATTTTTTTCCATTTTAAGGCAAAACTAAATAAAATATTAAATTTTTTCGAGTAATCCGAATTTTAAATATATGTAAATATGATTTTTTATTACTAAAATGTTATGCAATTTTGAAAAATATATCGCAAGTATATTCTACGTTTATTAATAATAACATTCTCGTTATTCGATGGAAAAAACTATCCTCTTCAGAAGAAAAGCAACGGGGAAGCTATTTATAGCTTCTGCTTAAAACAGCAATTTCTCTCGCTTTTGACACTGAATTTTCAAGACAAGTAGCTCTTTGAGAAAAATAACTATATTGTTTGTTGGATGCATTTTTTTTATATATATAAAGTGTATCCAATTATTTTCTAAATATATATACATGCATTTAAGCAATACTATGGGTACGCTTCTCCCGTCAAACCCTTAAATAATCTTCCATTACATTTATTCTTATTTTTCAATTAAAAGTATTAAATTTCTGGAGATCACTTTATAAATTAAAATGTAAAAATGCCAATGTATACGCTTTAAAACACGCCTGTCAAGGAAATTAGTCTAAGGTAATTATTACGTAAAAGATTATTTCTGAAAATGTAGAATTTTCAATTTCAAACTTCTGGCAAATGTAAAGTAATATGTTTTCATCACATCGTTCAAAACATTCATTCCTTTAACCCTTTCAGGGCGAAACCATTTCAGTTGCTAAAATGTTGAAATGACTGAATGACACCAGGTTTTAAGAACAAATTTATTTTTTCAAGAGTAAAAGGTTTTTTCGCATGCATTATAAATGGATAATTTCATTTAAAAATTCTGGTGCTATTGTGGCGTTTGGACAGACAAATTCTTTTAGAGAGTAGTTTTACCTGCAAGTTAATTACATTTTGTGCTTCAAATTCCTACATTGCAACTGCTACAATTTTTCGTCGCCATTATTTTCGAATAGTTGTAATAGTTCTAGATAATCGGTTATTCCCACCTTATTTAATTGGAGGATTATGCGATTTAATAAAGCGAATAATACTAATTAGAATACGGGTGACAAAATGTCGCATTCGTTGCAGTTATATAAATTTGCAATTTCTGCTGCTTTTGATACTAGATTTTCAAAGAAAAAATAAATTGTTTAACCCCTTGTAGGGCAAGCAATTGTGTTTCTGTAATGTCGAATTCACACCGGAATCTGTTTAAAAAATATTTGGCAAAATAAGGAAAAGCAATTTTACGACTTTTTTTCCACCAAAGTTAGAAAAGTAAAATTTAATAAAATATTTCTGGCGCAAATCTTCATTAATCGTAGGTGGGATAAAATATATCCCACCGCCCCTCAAGGGGTTAACGAAAATAACGACCTTGTTTGATGGGTGCAAATGTTTTATAAAAGAATATCTAATTAGTTCCTAAAAATGTATTCAATTAAGGGTAAAAATGTGTCAAAAACACCAGTGCCGCCAAGTTAAAATTAAGACATATTCACACTTTCGTTTCAGAACTTCGTTTATTTAAGTCAAAATAGAGAAAGGCTGGGTTGTAACAATTCAATACAGCCTATATTACACTGCACTTAACGGCAATCTAGTTACTCAGTTATTTCTAGTTCTCAAATTAGTACTCAATAACACAAAAAATGCAAGGTTGCTGAAATTAACATACGTATAGAAGACTGATATCCAGACTGATATCCAGACTGATATCCTGACAAATGATATCCAGAAATAACTTCGATGTCAAACACACCTACACTGTAAAAAAATTTCCGTTAAAAAACGGAAATTGTACTGGAAATTCAAACGCCAGTACTATTTCCGTATCTTAACGGAAAACATTTTCCGTAAATTCCAGAAGATTTTCCGGTTCTTTTTTTCCATGTTTACGAATTAAATAATTTTTGTTTCAAAGACAATATATATATAACTTTTCGAGAAACTTACATCTTTATGCATTTATATTTTTACGGACACGTTTATCAAGGTCAGCATATCTCTATTTAATTCATCGAACAGTCATGAAACAAAACTTACCTACGGCGGGATTCGAACTAGGGTACTGGGAGATTAGCGCTCTTATCCACTATGCCATGGCAACACGGGTTGCGTTTTCAAGTATCGTTACTTATTTAGATGCTTTTTATGAAGTAAGGGCAAGATGTTAAACAAGGAGCGTATTTTCGTGGAGACAATATTTTTCAATTGAGTGTACAATTCTGAATGTTTCCATAATTTTGAATAATTAGCTTTTTAATTTCATGCTTTAAAAAAAAAAATTTAGTCTTTAAAATATTACATGCATGAAATAATATATTATATATAAGTAAATTTCTTCTTTTTTGCAAGATTTTAAAAAATGTATTGTAATATTATTTTTATTTATTTATTTATATATTCATTTATTTTTGCAAGAATACCAACATACAGTGCGTCTCATAAATATAAAGACACTGATATTTTTGAAATAATATTTTAATAATTCAGTATTCAAAATTATATTTATGCATATAACGAAAAGTATGTGCCAAGAAAACATTTTACAGTAAATTAAATTAGAATTAAATAATTTCAACTCGAAAATTTATAAATGTAAATAAATTTACTGTCTCATAAATATAAAGACATTTTACATACTTTTGAATTACCATCCAATAAATAATCCTTTCTTATTAATGACAGAAAATATTCTAGCTTCCATGCTTTTTATTAAGTTGTAAAAATATTTTGGCTTTATATCAAACCAACTTCGTTCGATTTCTTTTTTCAACTCAAGGACGTTTGAAAATTGCCTTCCAGATGCATATACACTGCGAACGAGAGTGCCACAAAGATTCTTAACTGGTTTTAAATCAGGGTTACGTGCGGGATGCACCGTGACATGAACATTGCTATCGGCAAACCATTTTTTTGTGAGTCTTGATGTGTGAATCGATGCATTATCCTGATGGTACAAATAATTCCGACCACCAAGAGTTTCAGCAATTGGCAACAACTGACTATCTAGCAGTTCGACATACTTTTTAGACGTCTGTTTACCTTCCAAAAAAGCAATATCCATAGTTCGATTAAAAGAGAAGGCACCCCACACCATAACAGAACCTCCCCCTTTCTGCCTACTGAAGAAGATTTGAGATTAACGTCTTAAATCGTGCGAGTAGGAATTCCAACCATCTGGGTCATCCAAGTTAAATCTCTTTTCATCTGAAAAAATGTCTTGCATCCATTCGTCCTTCCAGGGTTATGATCTTTAACTCCGATTAACCTCCGTTCTTTGTGTTCTTTTTTCAGTAAAGAAAATCTGCACGTATGTCGGCATACAATGTTTTTTCTTTCTTTTATACGACGATGTACTGTATCCTTTGGGACCATACCATAAACTCGTTGAGAAACTTATCGGAATGACATTTTTTTGCGACGAAACAAGTCGCATGATCTTGCAATCGAGTCTTTCACTAGTTTTTCTCGGCCTGCCAGATCGTTTTCTCGAATATAAATTGTAAGTTTTTAATAAAATTTTATAAAGTGCAGCTGTGATTCTCCCATTTTTTTTACATATTTGACAAACTGTTAAGCCTTTAGCTTTAAATTCACGTATTTTACAAATATCATCTTTAGAAATTTCAATGTTCCACCGCATCTTTGTAATTGAAACAAGTCAAACAATTTTGCTCGTTTGGGTAAGTTAAATTGTATTTCTGCGCGTGCGCATTAATTCTGTACGCGCGCATTCGAAAAAAAATTGCATATGAAGCAGTTTCAAGTTTGTCTTTATATTTATGAGACAGCGTAATTTTCTATTTTTTTTATTATTCGAGACGAAATTATTTTATTTAAATTAAAACCCCTATAAGAGATTCATTTCAGTGGTCTTAATATGAGGTATAAAATTTAATTTCTTTTAACTGAATTAATAAAATGTAATTTCAAAAACATCTGTGTCTTTATATTTATGAGACGGACTGTACTTTTTCCAAACATGTACTTTTTCAAATTATTTGTGTGATGATCTACTGCAAACTCAAATAGAGGAAATTACTACATGGTATTAAAATGAATTTCCTTTATTTCTTATTATAACATAGGTAGACGTAAATTTTATAACAATTCCGTTATAAAATTTCAGATATGTTTTACGTTTTATGAGTTAACCGTTTCCGGCACACTGTGCCAGGGTCGAAATACCTAATTTTAATTCCAAAGTTACGAACGGTTGGTTGGTTGGTTGGTTGATTTTTGACGGCCAATTATCGACACGAGGGATATAGGCCCTAGGGGGAGTGCCTTCCATGGAGGTCTTTCTAAGGGAACCTAATCCGTATTAACGCATGGAAATCCACAGCTCGAAGAAAACCACAAAAACTCCGAACGATTAGGTCGACGGGCGCGATTGGGTTCGAACCCAGCACCTCCCGTCTACCAGCTTTGAGAGCAGATCCTCTCAGCCACTGGTGGGGCCCGTTACGAACGGCGCCAAGAATATTTTAGTAAAATTTTGCTTTTACAATGAATAGCTAAAATAACACGTTTTTAATTTCTAAAGAAGTCGTTTTAAAATTACGGTGTCAATCAATAATTTCTTCATTTTACAACAAAAATTACCCGTGCCGGAAAGGGTAAATCTGTTAAATTGAATTGATTCAAAAACGTAAAAATTAAAAATAGATTTTTTCATTTAAAAGAAAATAATTATAGAAGGCTATAAATAAATCAAACATTATTTTAAAATCATTATGCTAAATAAACTGTAACACTTCCTTTTCAACTGCCTCAAACTTAAAAAATATTAATAAGATTTTATTTTTCTTGAATATCGTAATTTTTTCTTTTAAAACAATTTTAAAGCTTTTTATTTTTTTAAAAGAAAAAATAAAAGTACTATAACGCTAAAATACTATATAGTTTAAATAAACATGCATAGATGGCGCCAAAACTTTTATCGGTTTTACTTGAAACACCACGTAAAGCCAACACCATTGGGAAATCATTATATATATTTACAATATAGAACCAAATTTAGCCAATATTGAAGTTTCATTGAAAGTAATGTCGCTGTAAGACAAGTACATATAATAATTAATTGCTTCACTTTCGAAAAATGTCAATTCTTTCTGAATATCATTTACGCAATTTGTACTGTTTTGAAAGCAATACAGAAATATTCCGTAAAATTTAGGGAAAACTTACTGGATTTATACGGATTTATAATCTCATAATGTCAATTTAAAAACTTGTACAGTTTTCATAGAAAAACGAAACTATTCCGTAAAATTTTACGGAAAAGTTTGTGTATATTGACGCATATTTTTACAGTGTATCACTGCAAGTAATCAATTAGCTCACAAATAGCATAAATTAAATACATGGCACTAAAACTATCTAACTTTGATTGCCTATCACATACTTGCCAAAATTCAACTAAACTTGAATGTTGTGAGTTAAGTTGACCCATGTTATACGCGTCACTAACCAGAAAATTTATTTGATGTATCGATATATAGTTAAAATCATGTTTCTCTATGAAAACTATTTCATTTAATTTTTTTGTAAATTTCTGGTTCGAACGTGTTTAACCTGGGTCAATTTAATGCACATTTTACGGAAATTTAAGGGAATGTTGGCAAGTATGCTACCAGCTTCATTGAATACCGTATATGAGTCACTCTCTGAAATGTGGTAATTTTATGTCCCAGGGCTTTTGAAGATATATTTTTAAAATTACAAAAAGAAAAAGTTCAATATTAATCAGTTATGCATATAAACTGTAATTATGTGCTTATTGAAATTGAAATATTATATATTAAATATAGTTTTTAGTGCAAATATCATTCCCTCACTTTGTCTCCATTCACAAATGTAGGAAAGAAAATGCATTTTGTGCCATTGCAGCAAGTTTATAATTACTTTTTTCTCAATCCATTAAATATACCGTAATTTCCGCTATTAATTTTTTTTTTTTTTTTTTTTTAAATAAAATGCAACTTTTTAGATCGCGGTAAATACTTGGCTTCAATTACTAAATGAAATTTCTGGGTCCAAACAGAATTGTTTGATCCGCGGATAATACGCCGGAAATTACGGTACTTAAATAAATATTTAGCCATTTAATTATATTTATATTTTATATAATGAAATAATTAGGGTTCTTTTTAATAATGTCCCTAGCATTTGCATAGCTGCCAACCTTCCACTAAGCTTCCGTAATATATGGATTAATTTAAACCAGGATAAGAACTTTCGAACCATAAAATTTAGTTCATGAATCTTTATTTATTTAATTCAATGTTTCTGCGTGGAACATATTTAATTTCATTTCTTAAAAAAAATTATGGTTCGATTCGCATTAAACCATGGTCAAATTAACGCACGTATTACGGAAGATTAGTTTGAGGGTGGCACCTATGTATTTGTCATCATTATTCCCTCACATAACTATAAATTTGCCCCTATTTATTTAGTAGAGAGCGGCTCATGCTTTATATATGTCTAGGGCAGTTTGTACATGTCTAAAGTGAAGCAGCTACCTTGCTGTTTGCTCAAAAACATTCCTGAATAGCTAGCACATGGATTTCAATTACAAAGTAAGTATTTTTATCATCCATCATTCCTCATCTATTATAAATTTAATTAAAACTAATGAAATGTCTTTTTTATGTTGTTATATTATTACAAATGTGTTTCAAAAGATATTTAGTAACTGAAAATATACATTAGACTAATCATTTTTACATAAAATGGTTTTCAGAAGTATTTCATCATTCCCTCATAAATTTAATATATGAGGGAATGATCTAAATCCATTTATATACAGTACTAAACAGTTAAATAAGAAAATCTAATGCAATAAAATACATATTAAAAAACTCATAAGACTTTTAATTAGCGTAAGTAAAGATAATACATTTTTAATTTTTATTGTTTTACTGGGAGAGTTAAAAAATAAAATGTACTAATTCAAATAAACATTAACTCTGCTAAATGTTAATGCTTTTTCTTCATATTTTCAATTGACACAGTGTAAAAAAAATATTATTTATTGAAAGTATGTCTTCTACTTAGATTTTTTTTTTCATTTTAACCCTTTCAAGGGCCGCGGTATGTTCGTTAAACCACTTAATTTTTATTTCCAAGCGTCGCAACAGCACCAGAGTTTTTGTAAAGTTTTTTCTATTTAATATATATGTGAAATATGGAATTTTTCTTATTTACAAATGAATATATTCTTAAATTCCGGTGTCAATCCTTTATTTGAACATTTTAGCAATGAAAGTGCTTTGAAATTAAAATTTCAGAAGATCTATCAGGTACAGTTTGGTTCATATTATTTTTTGACAATTATATCAATAAGGTACTTGTAGGATAAATTTTGAGATTTTTGAAGCAATTTTATTTGGCGCAATTTTTTTTTAAACAGCCGCTTTTCAGTGAATGACCCATATAGTGCCGTGTAAATCGACCTCAAATTCGAGAGGAATATCAAAATGAATACCAGTGCTTTTTAACACTAGAAAGCCCGGAAGGAGTCGATTCGACTCCGACCATATGATTAAATGTCAATTGGAACCAGAAATTCTTTCACAAAATAAGTTAAATTTTAAAAACGCAGATTTACGTAAAATAAATTAGTCAAATAATTTTAAATAAAAATTCTGGTGTAAATATTTTTATGAAACTTGATTAAAATTTCCGTGCGTTCTAGTGTTAAAAATGTTGTCTTCATCTTATCTAACTGTAGAATTTGCAAAAACTTTCTGATATTAAATAAGGCGATGATAGCTTGTCAAAAGTACTGATATTAAACATATTCTTTTTCCCGAATGTAAGGGTCCGCTTGTAAACGGGTATATACAGTGCTAGCCACTAGGTCCGTTTTTTCAACCACTACTTTTTTCAAAGCAAAATCGTCTTTAAAGAAAATAAGTTAAAGGCGCGCATAAGACAATAAGGCGCATTTACAAATTTTTGATGGTGTTTCAAGAAGATTGTTTGTTCTAAAATCGTCTTTATAAGTTTCATAGAAACTTACCTGGAAGCACGTTTTTTCATGCAATTGTTGCGAAAACCTACCACGATTATTTTTCTTAAAAAATGATGATTTCCAAAAAACGGACCAGCGGGAGCCCTATATATACGGTATTGCTAAAGTTCACTCTTGTCCAAAATGGCAGCTTTTATTCAGATAATTTCTACACTTCTGATAACGTTGAGGACAAGTCCTAATACGTTTGCTAAAACAATAACTGGTCAAGTAATCCTTTCAAAGGCAGGTCTCGACCCAAGTTTTGGCAATAGCAACTCTCAATCACACTTTTATACTCTGCAAAATGACCGCCGCAAATTAATATAAATAAAACTACAATGTAAAACACTAACCGAAGTTTCCTAGGAGCCAAAGACATGCTTCAGAAAATTAAAGTAAAACGAAGGCTAGAAGTCGCTTTTACGCACTAAAACTTAATATCGACAGAACCTTCTGACAAAAAATCTAGATATCCTTTATAAGAGAGTAGCTAGTCCTCTACAAATTTTTAAACTTATTAAGTTAAAGCCTAAAATTATCCTTCATTTCATGTATACTAATTTTCCATATAAAAATGTTTAAATTTTTGGAATTTGTTGGAATCCAAGTGTAATATTCAGGGCTGCCACAGTCGACTATTTTTTAATTCTAACTGGCGCCACTTTCTTTAAACAATAATCCTTAACACACACTTTGGCAACAGAGTTGTAACAGAACACTTTGTAACAGAAATATATTTCAAAATTTATATTTGAAAAATACTGTTGCGAACAGAATATAAAAAGTCGCCTGTGGCAGCCCTGAATACTATTTAATTGAGTACTTTTAATGATTGCTGCTTCGAAAATTATTCGAAAGAAGCAATTAAAAAAAAAATTCTTCCATCCTTTCAACATTCTGGATCCAGAGTTCGTAAAAAATGTAAAATAATATATTTTCTTCTCATCCTGTAAAAGGTCAGTTATTTTATATTGATTATATAACACACAATTCCGCTTCAAAAAATAGCGTTACCGGAAAATTATTTATATTTTGTGCTTAAAACAGCATTTTCTCCTGCTTTTGACATGAAATGTTCTAAAACATAAATACCTAATGAACAAAACTAATGACGCTGTTTAATGGATTTAAAGTTATACTCAGTTGATTAAATTTATGCATTCAAGCAATATTGAGTGTACACTTCCTACGTTAAATATTAAAATTAGCCTTCATTAAATTAATTTTGATTTCTCTTTTAAAAATATGTAATTTTTAGCGATATTTTGGAAATGAAAAAGTAAAACTGACAAAGTAAGCACTTTTAAAGACGGTTGTCGATAAAATTAGTCAAAGATAATTATTAACAATAAGATTATCGTTCGCATAGCAGATTTTTGTATATAGAACTACTAAAAAATCTGTTAAGTAATCAACTTTTGCTACATCGTACAAAACAGGCAATCCTCTTTAGACGTATTTGTATTTTGTGATAAAGTAGCATTTTCTTTAGCATTTGAAGAGCAATATCCTAAGAAATGAATAGCTGTTTAACGAAAATAATGACATTTATAGGTGGATGCAAATATTTTTCTCAAATTTGTTCAACTTGTTCCTAAAAGTATGTGAAGCTAATTTATATTTAGCGTACTCTTCTTAGAAAATGTAGTTTTTGTCGTTTATAATTCATAAAAATGTAACTTTCAGGTTATAGTAAATTTTACGCTAGACTAGCACCAAAATAATTTGCTTTCTGTAATAATATTATTAATAATAAATATGATAATCTAACTGTTTATTTATCAGTATTTTGATAGTAATAATTTTATTCCAGATTACATAGGATTCTGGAATGAATAAGGAGAAACTTTCAAAATATTATTTAATAAGGCATTACATTTATACAGCATTATAAAGCGTTATAAAGCATTACATTTTTAGCCTCCAACTCTTACGCTTTTTTGTACAACAAAAATTTAATAGTATATTTTACCGTTTCAAATCGCCGCAATCTGGCGATTAAATAAGGCAAAAAGTTTTATTAGATTTTTGGGGTACCAAAAGGGGTAAGAGTTGGCAACTTTGCAGTTGTATAGGCGGGGGTTAAAAACCCACCACCATATGATATTTTATTACTAGATTGTCGCAGAGTGATGTGAGAGGTACTATTTGACTAAGAATTTTGTCTAGTTTGTGAATATGAATATTATTTCTGAATTAGGGGATTATCTAAATATTAAACATTGTACCAACGTTCGATATTAAAATCATAACAAAAACTTTTGATACACTGTTTGAGTTTGCTAAATCGAATCAACACGGAGGAAATTTATATAGTTGATATAATTTTCCTTTAATCTTCAAAGAATTATTAAAGAAAATGTGATAGGTGTTTATCCATTAATTTTAACCCTTTGAGGGGCAAGTAATTGTGCTTATACAAAATTGAAGTCACAGCAGAATTTTTGAAAAATCTTCTTTGAAAATAAGGAAATTCAGTTTTACAGCCTTTTTTTCTCCAAAGTTATAAAAGTAAAATTTTATTAAAATATTCTTGTATAAATCTTGATTGAAAATTTTGGCATAAAATATATCCTGCCGCCTTCCAAGGGGTTAAAATCTTGGAACTATTAATAAAGAGGAACTGACATATTAATAAAATAGTGAAGCTTCAACTGTAACCGCTTTCGCAAGGGTTGATTACCTATGGTGAAAACTTCCCCCCGTAAATTTATTAATAAATTTTCTCCGTATGTAAAGGCCTTATTAATTCAAACTTTTAGTCATAAATAATGGCAGAAACCTAATTTCGTTTTTACTGGTGTAAGTTTACTTTTGCTTGAACGTTGACCCTGAGTTGCTATACAGCATATGTCTCTGTCAGGTGGTCAGCCTAACGCGGAACCCTCTGTCTTTAATTCCAAGCTAGCTTGGTACTCATTTTATAGATCTCGAAGTGACGAAAGGTTCAGTGAACCTTGCACTGCCGGGAGTTGAACTCACGACCTGTAGCGTGGTAGACAAGTTCACTGACCCCTACGCTACTGGACTTCTTTTTAATATCAATTATTTATAATTATGGAAATTAAACATGTGTTTTTCAATAGACAAAAAAGACTGAAATATGTTTTAGTTTATTTATTGTTTTTCGTTATAATTGAAACATTTCACACGGAATTGTTTTTCAGAAGTTACAAATTAAAATTCAACAAGTGGATTTAACCCTTAAGTGCATAGTGATACATATCTACATCCCTTTTATTTAATTCTTTGCAACCAGTATATTTATAGAGAAATATCAATCCTATAAAAAATATAAAAATATAAAGTTAAAAACCTATCTTAAAATTTCTGGTGACTAATCTGAGTAAAAATCATAATTCTAAATAAATAATTCATGCATTTAAGGGTTTAGTTTTACAAAAAAAAAAAAAATATATATTAAATAAGGTATTTAGATTCATACTTATTAAAATATTTACTAATTAGCAATATTTCAGTTTTTACGTATATTGCAGATGTGCAACATAAGAAAAGGTTGATGTATTATCCGAAAAATATATATCTGATTTTTTCATTATTTTGCCTGTATTATAAGCCTTTCAACGTATCATACATAATTTTTTTATAAACAAAATAAAAACCATGCGTTTAAGGGTTAAAATTAGCATTCTCAAACTTTGACGTCTTCCATGAAGATATAAGTAAAAGTGTCCCAACCAAATCTTTTTCCCAGTTGATTTGATCTAAGAAACTCAAATGAAAATGATGCATTATGATTTAAAAAAGGAAACTTAGCACAATTTTTAATATGCAGACGATCATAATTTTAAAAATTTCATTCTTATTCAAAAAGCAGGCTCAATTCTCAGTCTAATAATTCCTCTCTTACCTCTGTCTGTTTTGCTTCTCCACGATTGCATTTGTCTAAGTACAAATAGTATTTTACATTTACTGATTGTGAATATAAATTTTGCCCTAATATGTTAAGACACATGGTTTAGAATCGGTTCCAGTCTCCCATTGTTATTATCGTAAATTGGCACTATCTTAAAACAATAATTTTCATGTAAAGTTTATACAACATTCGAAACAAAAATATACCACGATGTTATTTTTTGGGAAAAGTTGGGGACGCCTGAACGAATGAGATGTATGATTTTCTAAAAAACAGAGATTGATTTTCGCAAGTGTAAACTTCCACAATTTTTCCGAATGACCATTTTCGCCTAAATTATTAGAGAAAAACTGCTTTTAACACGTTCAGCACCACGTCAGTCACGGTGACTGACACTGAACTTTCCGTTTAAAACACGTCATTCGCCGATGACTGATGGTCTAAAATATGATATAAAACTAAAAATATATATATTGTTTTAAGTAAACAATTTTTATTGAAACTAAATCGCAATTTGTTTGGAAACAGTTTCTCAGTTTAAATAATTTTTATTGTTTTTAAAATAATCTTGAAGCATGATTTTTTTTTTTCAAATCTATATCTGTCGCGTGAAGACGATTACGAAGAAAAATCCATTTGCACTTAAATTAATATAAATAGCTCATCATTTTTTCCAGGTCATTTTCCATAATGAAATTAAAATATTCATCAATCAATACATAAAACAACAAAATATAAATAAAACACACATTTAAGATACGTAATTGAATTCAGCGCTTAAACCATTTCAATTTACAGGATCATAAAGGATTCTTGTAAATAGCGATTTTTTGGCGATTTTTTTGTCTGTTAACTCCTGGCGTGAGGACATTATGAAAATACCTCTTTTAATACGTTTCAAAACTTTATTTGAACGCGTTATTGCTATTTTTCATATCAACATAGCTGCCAACTCTTACGCTTTTTTGTACCACAAAAAAATAATAGTAAATTTTCCCTTTTTAATCGCCGTAATCTGTCCATTAAATAAGACAAAAATTTCTATTAAATTTCTCTGATACAAAAATGCGTAATAGTTGGCAGCTATGTATCAATATGATTTTTAGCAGTGGTGGCAGCAAGGATGGAGGTCTTGGGGCACTGGATACCACTTTTTTCTTGGAGTTTTTCTTCACTTCTTTTTATCAAAAAAATTCTACTACTTTTAAATAACACGTAGTTCGCTATATAAATTACATGTATATTGAGCTTCAAAACCCCCATCCTGGCTTGCCACTAATTTTTAGTATTGTTAGTGAACATTCTAAAATAACTATATTAAATGTAAAAAATCTATTAGCGTTATCAATTAAGGGGGCACAGGACCTTTAAATTTTCCAAAAGTCAGTTTTCAGTTTTTGCTTTATTCTGAATGTTTTAAAATTTCTCAACAATATTCAAAAAACCGCATTATAAAATCTTCATTATTTCTTGAGTTATAATCATTTATAGACGGTGTGTATAATGGAAGGTACGTACACATTGAAACGTTAAAAAGCGTTTTCTTAGATTAGTAAATTTGGAGTTGCGCGCACTGTTACTTTTAAACTACGTAAGCTACAGCTTATATAAATTAACGAAATGTGCGTTTCTTTATAGTATACGGGATTAAACGAAAAAAATTCACATATTTTGGTTATTTATTTTTTTGCATTTGAATAACTTGAAAAAGATTTTGAGATATTTTAACTTTTTTTTTGTGTGTGTGTTAAAATTGAATCTTAAACAAAACTTTTAGCGTATATTTTGATTTTAAGTAAGAAGTAGGTATGTTATGATTATATTGTGATCAAAAATTATTTTCTATATGCGTCATTTAGAGTTTTATCATGCGCGCAGCACTTAATCACGCATTAGTGAGATGAATTTTTAAATTTAAAATTTAAATATTATTTTTGTACATATAGTATTTATTTTTCTGAATAATGTAGTTAAGGATATACACTTTAATCAGAAAGGGGAAAAAAGATCTTAATTGCATATTGTTTGGGTTTAAGTACTTTGTAAAGGGCGAAGTTTTTGATTGTCTCGACAAACTCAAACGTCTTGTGCCTCCTTAACCCTTTCAGGGGCAAGGTACTTGTATTCGTAAAATGTTCAAATAATTTATTGGCACCAGCATTAGCAAGATATTTTACTTGTAATCAAGTAAAACTAAATTTTCGCGTATTTAATAAAGACGACATTTTCATCATAAAATTCCGGTGCCAATGTGGCAATTTGCGATTAAAATTATGTGACGCCGTGACGGCAACACCGACCTTCAAGGGGTTAAAGAGTGTTGCCACATGGGCTACTTTTAAAAAAATCAGAATCTTGATTGGCACCACTTTTATGAAATGGTAAAATGTGCCTTATTTAATGACATATTAATTAAGGCAAAAACAAAGTTAATTTTATCTTTTAAAAAAACTGGTGTCAATCAAGAAATCCGAATTAAAAAAAATAGCCCACTGGCAACACTGCCCTTAAAAGAAATGGAAGCAAGCAGACCCGTGCGAGGCTTTCTCGTCGCAATCTTTGAGATTATTTGCTGGTGTGTATTTCATTAATTTTTTATTAACCCCTTGAGGGGAGGTGGGATATATTATATCCCACCTACGATTAATGCAGATTTGTACCAGAAAAAATTATTAAATTTTACTTTTCTAACTTTGGTGGAATAAAGTCGTAAAATTGCTTTTCCTTATTTTGCAATAAAATTTTTGAAAGATTCCGGTGTGAATTTGACATTACAGTAACGCAATTACTCGCCCCTCAAGGGGTTAACTGCAATTTCTATTTCAAACAGCGTGTTTTAACGTTTTATAAGCAGGGCTGCGACGGGAGACTATTTTTATATTCTGTTCGCACAAATATTTAAAATATATACATTTTTGTAGTGTATTTCTCTTGCAAACGTTGTCAAAGCGTCTATAAAACAATTTTGGTTTGAAAAAGTGGTGCGAAAAAGAATTAAACATAGTCGCATATGGCAGCTCTGTATGTGTATACTACGTTAAAAATCGCTTTCAGAATCTTTTGAAAACTACCTCAGTCATCGGTATGTCTTTAGTTTTTGCAGAGAAAAGAGGATGTTAACATCAGAAATAATATGTATGATGTTTCCACCTATATATTATGCAACCCGGTAAGCCCAGGTTTATGCCGTTGTTCTTCTAATTGATCTATAAATAAAGGGGAGGAGAGATAATGCAAGTTCTATAAATTGCGAATGAAGATAAAAATGTAGTCACGAGAAAGAAACTGTTATTTGTTTCAACCGGATCAGTGCCTAATTAAATTTCGGGCAAAATTCGACCAGTAGATACAAATAGAAATTGAATATTTAATACGTATTAAACATGCAATAATTTCGAGCGTAATTTCACTGCTGAAACGTAATGAAAAATTAATTAAAATTATACAAATAGAAATGTTTGCCTTATTTACGACACTAATTCCGAATGATCTACCAAAGAACAGGAATTCTGCCGGAACTACAATTACCTATACGGCATGACTATCGTTGCGGAAAACTTCCACAAGCCGAAACGAATAGATATTTTCGTCATAAATATGACTGAAACTATAAATAAGTAAGGCTTTTAACCCTTTCCGGCTCAAAGTACTTCTGTGTCCAAAATGTTGAATAGTAGGAGAGCTGTTGAACATTTTTGAGTAGGTATTTGAGGCACCCTGAAAATTTGTGCAACACTTCTTTTGTAATGCCTGAATACAAAATCGAATGTCTGGCTGAAATATCGTGGCCCAAAAACTGTGCCAGACACGTGTCAAGTGCCATTTTTGTGCCGACTAAAGTGTCTGTCATTTTCAAAATATTTTTTTTTTTCTAAGCATAAATATTATTCTGCCTCAATCTCAGCGTGCCTCAAATACCTTTTTTGGGTAGTCAAAAAATGGCAGTTGACACGTGTATGGCACAGTTTTGGGGCCGACTAAAGTGCCTGCCGTTTTCAAAATATTTTTTTCTAAGTATAAATATTATTCTGTCTCAATCTCAGCGTGCCTCAAATACCTTTTTTGGGGGGTAGTCAAAAAATGGTACTTGACACGTGTCTGGCGCAGTTTTTGGGCCACGATCCTTCAGCAAGACATTCGATTTTGTATTCAGCCATTAGAAAAGAAGTGTTGCACAAATTTTCAGGGTGCCTCAAATACCTTCCCTAAAATGTTTAACAGCTCTTGGACTAGAAGTAATTGAATGACACCGAGATTTGTGAACAAATTTACTTGAAAACAGGTAAAGCGTTTTCTTCGAGCACAAATCTAAAAGGCAAATATTCATTTTAAAATACTTGTGCCGCTGTAGCATTTGGGAATTAAAATTAAGTGGTACAGAATTTAACCCACCATGCTGAAAAGGGTTAAATAAGAAGAACATTTCTATCTAATTTTACAGTTTAAAGCTTCACGGTAATCAGTTCTTTCGAAACCAGTTACAGTTGAAGCTTTATAATTTTGAGAATTTGTCAATTCGTCTTTATTCACAATTTCATAATTTTCTATGATTCTGTGTGAAATTCATGACAGCCCATTAACATTTCTTCCAAATTTCTTTGGATTATGTTTTATGAATTTGATCCTCTATGGTTTTAAACGCGTCATATGCAGTTCTATGTTTCTGGGGACCGTAAGTACATTACGGTTGCACCTAAAAAAACAAAGTTTTCATTTGCTATTGAGAAATCTTCCTTTTTTATAATAAACTTGTGTAAATCTTCCATAATTGCCCGAAGGTTAAAAACATCCGCTACCCATTACCAATTTTAAGTAACATGTCAAAATTAATCAGCGATAAAAAAGGGTACCTTATGCATAGTAGATGTAAATCTGAAAGTTATAAGTTTTTCATAATAAAATAAGTATTAAATTTTTTTATGTAAAATAGACTTCAGAATCTGACAACTATTCAATTAAGATTCAACTAATTTTTATAGTAGGATAAATGACAGGATATATTAAAAAATATATATAAAATTGTACTTTTAATACATGATGTCTACTTTAACGACCATATCAGTTATGTTTTATAATTTTAATTCAATGGATGATGAATAATTGACAGTCTACTATATTAAATCAATGTATGCGAATGTAAAATGTTTAGACAAAAAAAATTGACACAATTTTATAAAAAGGTAAATAAATTTAATCAGGATTGGAAAAAATTAATTAGGATTTTTAAAAAAAGTAATTTCAACGTGTTTTGTAGGGACAGGATCAGCGTTGACAGCCAACTACATTTCCAATATTTAAATTTCAGATTGTTTGATTACCATCAGTTTTTTAAATTACCGTAATTTCCCGCGTATACGCCGCGGCTAAGTTAAATCTTTTACACCGGAAATTTATTTAGAAAATGAATTCAAATAAATGCTAACCAAAAGCAAGTCACATTTTATTTAAAACGAATTCTGGTAGGAAATCGAATTATATGAGATGCGGGAAATTACGGTAGTATGATTAACTACTTTTTTCTCATTATTTAATTTGTCAATGAGAAAAGCGTAAAATTAACATGTGCGTTTATACGTAAAATAAGTGGTGACATATAATAAATGTGAATTAAAAATAAGTAGCGAAATGGCAACACTGGATCAGTGTTGCCAGATGGGCTACATTTTTTTAATTCAGATTCTTGATTGGCACCACTTTTTTCAAATGGTAAAATGCGACTTATTTAATGACATACTAATTGAGGTGAAAACAAAGGGAATTTTACTGTTTCAAAAAAGTGGTGCCATTCAAGATATCTGAATTTTTAAAAAAGTAGCCCACTGGCAACACTGCACTGCATAGGATAATGATTTCAGTGAATATTAAAAATGTTTTCACGAAATTCGTAAAGGAAGTTCTTAGAAAATCTTTTCAGTTGAAACGCAAAAAAAAGGTAAGGTAAACTGTCTTCTATTTGATACCACGATTTCCAAGCTATAATCTTTATTGTAAATTTCTAAATATTTCCAATATAAATTCACGGGGAGATTATTGTTTGGAAAAAGTGGTATTAAATAGGTGTCTATAGGAGTGCTTGCCTTATTTTCCGTGATATATATTGACCTTATTTATGACATATTTTCAATGGGAAAAGGCAATTTCAGATTTTTCCATGACTTCCTATTTTTATGCTATTTTAATGCCACTACTTTTTAATTGTAACTTTTGCCTTATTTAATCGAAAACAATCTACAACTAAGTAAGCCAGATTTTCCTTTTCAATGAAAATGGTTCAATTTAAAGTAAATTTGGCAATTATGTATTTTACCTTCTATTTCATAATCCCTTGAAATGCGGTGGTTCATTCTTGAACAACTTAATTTTAATCTCTGAATCTCACATAGACATCAGTAATTTGGAATGCAAATTTTTCTTTTCTTAAGTACGTGAATCAAACTTTTTGATTATTTACAAATACATTTGTTTGTAAATTCTGGTGTCATTCAATCATTTACACATTTTACTAACAGAAGAACTTTGCCCCTGAAAGGGTTAACCCTCTCGTTGCGTAAGTAATTCTTCGCGATGAGCATCTTTTATAGAATTTTTAATATTTTATCACCAATTCTTTAAAGCAGAAATTTTTGACTATCGTAATCGTGGAAAATGCCCTGATTAATTCAGACAAAGTTTTCGCTAAAAAATAACTGCTGGTAATAACCAAATAGTATTAATTAGACCAGGGGTGGCCAACAGTGGCACGCCTGATACCACTAAAGTTTTACAGAAAAATTCGACTTATTGAATTGCAGAGATTCGATGATTAGATAAGGCAATGGTTACTGTAAAATTTTAGTGGTGTGGCGCGTGCCACAGTTGGCCACACCCGAATTAGACGGAAAAATGCATGCCCGAGAATATCTCGGGTTGCGCGGCGAGAGGGTTAATATGCAAATATTTCTCCCATGTTCACTTCTTATTAAAAAAATGTGCTATATTGTCGGCAACATGTCAAACTATGCAATATGAAAACAATGTTGCCTTTGTGCTAGTTTTTATAAATTCAGATTTCTAGACTGGCATTATTTTTTTGAAATAGTAAAATTCGCCTTATTTAATGACATATTACTTAGGTGAAAACGAGTGAAATTTTACCATTTCAGAAAAGTGGTGCCAATCAAGAAATTTGAATTAAAAAATGTAGCCAAATGGCAACTCTGTTTTCATTTTGGATGGTTTTACATGGTACCGACGATATCAGAGTTCCTAAATGTCAGGGAATTTCTCTGAATTTAGATCAGATATACCGTGTGAGCTAAAAGTTTGTTACAACTTTAAAAACTCATAAAAAAGGAAGAAGTTAAGATAAAGGACTTTGTAATAAATGTAGTCGGTTTCTTTAGCAGTAAAAATGAAAAAAAAATAGTTACACATTTTAGTTTAATTATCATATGTAGAACAACAAAAAATACAATGAACAAGTCAATTGTTGTGTCGTAAAATGTTCTGGAGGTCATGTTGAACATTTGTTATTAAAAGAACAAATGAATGGAGCGCATTGTTGTCCTGTTCATTGTGTTTCGGGACATCAGCGTCCTCTACATATGATTAGTTAACTAAAACTTTTTTTGCTGCTAAAATAATATCCGACTACCTTGTGAACCCTTTCTTGCAAACCGTACTCCTTTATCACAGTTTCTTCCTTTTTTATGACTTTTTAAAGTTGTAACGAACTTTTGGCCCAACCGGTGCATGATTATCTTACAGAACAAGTCGCTTTTTGCAATTGCACCATTATATAAGTCGAGTTTTTCTACATAAAAATACTGGTATTTCAACTGAAAGTGTACGAACACTGTATTTTGTTTAAATTGTTATACAAAGGGATATGTTTTTTTAATACTACTAATTTCAAACAGTAGGTAATTACATCGTAGTAGGTTCTACAACATTTGCAATAAAAGCGCACCACGAAAATTATTGTTTGTAAATACTTATGTTAAAATAAAAGGTAAATAAGACACATTTGCATAAACTTTTTAAAATAAATACAGTATTTCTAAATTTTCTTATGCCTAAACATACATATCTTGATTTCTGTTCTTTATATTGCATTGTTTTCAATATTTGTTTATTTATATAATACATCACCCAAAATTTATTAAGCAAAATTCTTTACTTCTATGATTCTATTTAAAAATCAAGTATCCCGTTTAGAAAAGCAATTTTTCCTCCTTATTTTTGTAGCATAATATATTTATTAAAAACATCTAATAGTAAAATGCTTACAGATTTTATTGATAACATACTTAAGTGATCAATGTTTTTTTTTTCCAAAAAGCGAGCACAAAATGAACAAATAACTTCTCAAGATAATTTCCAAAAACTGACGTTATACTTCAAATAGACGAAAAGAAAATTCTAAAATATATTAAACTTTATATTATCTGACTTAAAAGCGTTTGTAGCTATAAACTACAACATTTTTTCAATTTATATTTCACATACCATCGATTTCCCGTCTCTTTTTTTTTCTTTATTGAAACGGAGAATCTCTAATTGGTATAGGAAGTTCTCTTCTGTCAAATGGAAAGAATTCGTCGATGAGTAACCCTCTTTTAAAGATCAAAAATTTTTATATTATTATGAACTGCTTTTGGAACATTATTGATCTTCCATTAATCACTGGCAAGTCACTTTTTCGTCCATTTACGGATCGGTAAAGCAGTGCACTTTTATATCAAAAAAGGTTTATGTGTAAAAAAGTCAGAAAGAAAGATCTTAACATTTCCCTTGAAAATAGAATTTATGAAACAGTTTTAAATGCCAATTTTGTAAGCATGTCTTTTACTAAATATTGATTAAGGCATACTGTTTCTTATATTATCAAAGAGCGGATTTTTCAAATTATGGTTATATCGATTAGCAGATAAATATTAAATAGAAAATATAATAAAAGAAGTATAAAAATGTAAATTAAAGTAATTTTTGAAGGACATGGTATTGGGAGAGTATTTATAGATAATGTATTTTAGTGATAACCCGTTCAGGACTGCTATCTTCTACACGAATTTTATTCGTTTGACACCACTTTTTGTTAATTATTTGAATTAGCTTTGTAAATCACAAAAATATCGTAATTAACACTTTTAGGGACAAGGTAATTATATTAACAAAAGGATGAAATGAGTGATTGACACCAGAATTTACAAGGGATTTATTTCAAAAAAAAAAAAAAAAAAAAAAAAAGAAAAGAAAACTTTTTTTTTTTCATGTTCTCGATAAAAGGAAGTTTTTCATTCTAATTTTCTGGTGCCAATGTGGCATTTAGAGATTAAAGTTAGGTGGTCCAAAAATGAACCACCACCATTGAAAGGGTTAAATAAATTCAATTTTACTTTTCTTTTTTACTGGTTTCAAACTCAAGCATTTTAATCATATTTTGAGGGTGCATATATGCACCCCAGTGGCGTGGCGTGAAAATTTTCGGTGGTCATCGCAATTATTTAAGTTTGTGGTGAAAAATTATTAACTCTAAAATTCAATGGTTGAATGTTCAAAAAAGAAACTTTAAATCTTACCTTCACTTATACATGAACTCCAAATGTTCTGCTAAAACTGGATCGTAGAGTTTTAAAGGCTTATTAAGTGTTTTAAAATATTGCTTGGTCATCGCCGCATCCAGCGATGACCGGACGCCACGACACTGATGCACCCATGGTCCCGAACGGGTTAAAGAGAAAAAAAAAAGATGCAACTAATAAGGAAGCTCTCCATAGGGCATACTCCTTTAATCTGAAAAAATTATAAAATGTTCGACCAGTGTTGCCAGATGAGCTACCTTTTTTAAATCAGATTCTTGATTGGCACCACTCTTTTGAAAAGGTAAAATGTGCTATATTTAATGACATATTAATTAAGGCAAAAACAAACTGAATTTTACCGTTTCAAAAAAGTGGTGCCAATCAAGAAATCTGAATCTAAAAGCAGTAGCCCACTGGCAACACAGTGTTCGACTCATGAGGATAGATATATTTATAAAAATAATTCGGCGGAAATTCGATAGAGCGTCCTTAAAAGGAACATAGAACTATTAATAAAAAGGAACTGACATATTCTTAAAATAATGACGCTTCAACTGTAACCGCTTTAGCAACGGCTGATTACCTCCGGTGAAAACTTCAACCAGCAAATTTATATAAAAAATTTCTCCGTATTTACAGTCCTTATTAATGCAAAATTTCAGTCATAAAAAATGGCAGAAACAGTTTTTCATTTTTACTGGTGTAAGTATACTTTTGCGGCATTCAGACCCATTGTTTCAGCCATATTAATACAACCGGGGAAACAAACTGACTGTTTTACTAATCAAACTGACACCAGTAAAAACAAATAGGAGTTTTTACCATAATTGAGAGAAAATATTCCCATGAACAAGACGCTTAAATAACATAAAATTCTCTATTCAATTTTTCTGGTGGGAAGTTTTTCATCGGCGTTATTCAAAAACTGTAGATCCGATTCTAAACTCCCTACCCTGAATGGGTCTATTCGACACAATTCTGCAATTCATTTCATTCGATTCGAACCAGAAATTTTTTCGTAAAGTAAGATAAATAAAAGGCACCGAAAACTAATACAAATAAATACATTAAACTGTTTTTAAAGAAAATTCTGGTGTGAAATGTTTTCATTAAGGTTGAGTAAAATTTCAACAGGGTAGAAAGGTTAAAAAAGCAGCCACCACCTTGTGACAACCTCCTCAGTTACTTCACTCTCAACTGGTAGATAGTACACTATATGTCTCGTGACATATAGTTAACCTCTTTGTTCATAACTCCATTAAAAAAAAATAATAAAAATTTCGATATTTGGCGATTTATCACAGGTGGTGATGGAATAAAATTTCAATAAATACTTTGTCAAGTACTCTTTAAGATAAAAATGTTTCATGTGAACTTGTTTAAATAAATTTTATGTAAATAACTTTAGTTTAATTTAAGTATAATTTTATCATATATATATACATTTATAACGAAAGCTAACTATCAAATTTTATGAATTAAAACAAAATTTTAATTAATTAAAATCAATTAATTTTAATTAATTAAATTAATTTAAATTTCAATCTCAAAATTAAGTCTACTTGAGCAATTGTTGATTCAATTTTGTTGCTATGTAAACAACTTTTTTGATATTGAAATGCATAACTGCAGCATTTTTCATCTTGCCTTTATTTCGAAATGTGCATAAATATATGAAAATATTTTTTATATATGTCATTGTTTTTAAAGTAATAAAATTAAATAATAAGCAACATAAATATGTAATACAAAAATGTATTTATTAAACTCTCTCATTGTTTAAGTTTAAATTCATTAAATACTATTTACACGTATTCTAAAAAACAAATAAAAATGTTGAAATTTGTCTACTTACCTTCCTAAAGTTTTTCAATCAATGATATTTTCTTTTGTAGCCGCATGAGTATTTCAGTTATCAGTAACAACCAGTTTAACCCTTTCAGGGACAAAGTACTTTTAGTTCTAAAATGTTGAAATAACTGACTGGCACCGGAATATACAAACAAATTTAGCTGGAAATAAGAAATATGCTATATTACACATATATATTAAATGCAAAAGATTTTAGCAAAATTCTGGTCCCATCGTGGCATTTGGGAATTAAAATTAAGTGGTTTCATAAACATACCACTGCCCCTGAAACGGTTAAGACTGTTGCTTTCATACTTTCTAGTCTTTTCCACTGTTTTTATTTACCTATTGTAAGTAATATTTAAATGGGAAAAGTTCTTATTAACTTTCCCATTTATATTTCCTTAATTTTCTTCGTGCAGTCGATACTACAGCAATTTTTCACACCTTTCTTTTATCGGTTTTAAGCGTTTTCTTTACCATCACCCCATTTTACTGCAGCTTTGTAGAATAAATTTACATTCATTTCTATATATAACCATTAATCTTTCATTATGCACAGTGTATAATAAAAATATTTCCTAAATCATCTTAATTAACACATTGCCGAAGGGCAATTTTTATCAAATTTGAATTTTAAAACAGTAGAAGCTCCTCTCGGTTCTGTGTTCCTCCCGGTCTTTTGTAAAATGGTGTTCTAGAGAGGTTTCCCAATTTTATGCATCGGTAAATATCTTTCAATGTACGAATTTAATATAAAATGTATTACAATCTAAATAAAAATATGGACAACATGATATAAATACATTTTCTGTAAGATAGAAGCCACGCCTTAGTCAATGATGTTTTTTGAATGAAAATAAGAATTCTCGTTTCCCATCGTGAATGTGTTAAGGGATTCTTGAACTTCTGGTCAACCCTCCCTCACATTGACTGGATCAATCTTCCCCACATAGCCCTTTTCTAAAGAATAGCACATTGTTTCCTTAAGCCTAAAGTCCTTTATAATCTTTATGCCTGGAATGAAAGCTCGATATTTCTGCATTACTTAAAACCTAGTTACTTAAATTTCTGTGATATATTGTATCTGAAAAAAAGCATACAAAATATTTCTAAAAAATACAACTTTTAGGTTGTAAACGTCTCAAAACTGATATTTTTCGACACCTATTTCGATTATCTGCATGAAACTGAATCTGTTGTTCGAGGATTGCAGTAGCTTTAGTTGATACCTATTGATAAAACTCTGAAATTATTTTAAATATGAAAACTCATTGGTGGGTCAAGCCTCCCGTATGGTCAACACTCGCTAGTCTCCCCTACTTTTAATATGTTTTTATAATGTCTTTTAAACAAATAAATATTTTAATATTGTGATATGGTTAGTAGTAGACGTAATTTTGACTTACTACTCGCACTTTTTTTTTCTTCTTTTTTTGTATCATTCATCTATGCCTATACCGTTAAAAAAAAAAAAAAAAAAAAAAAATATATCAACAATAATTTTAAAATAGCTTTCCGGTTCATGTATTTTTCCATTTAGAACCCTGAGTAATTTAATCATTAACCATCAATTTAATCATTCAATAATTCATATAATTGAGTCATTTAAATATTTTAATTATTTGCATAATTTAAACATTTTAAAGCACAAAAATTAATAAATTTTCGAAGTATGAAACAGAAATACGTACGCCACACGCATCACATAGCTATTACTAATAAAAGGTACCTTCGCAATGTTTTTCCAAGAAAAGTAAATTTAAAATAGAAATAAATTGACTGAGGAAGGAAAAGCACATGTCAGAAAATTCACTATGTTGTCAGTAAAAAATTATTTGAAGCGCATGAGTGTGAGGTAACCGCTTTAAAAATTGCAAAGAATTGGAATTCAATCTAAGAAAAATTAAAACGCATCAGTTTATTACTTGCGCCAGAAAAATGCAAAGAAACATGCAAAATATTTATAAAATTTCAAACAATATTTATACTTTTATACTTATCTCTACTAAAAGAACGTTTTTAAATAACTTTTTATATTTTGCATTTGCATTTAAATTGCAATGAAGAAAACAAAATACTTTTGTCCTAGAAAAAATTGTAAGATATATTACAAAAACATTTATTATGCTGAAATTATGGGAAGATAGTAAGACAGTTTTTAATTAATAAAAAAATATATTTCATTTTCTTGTGATGTAACAGATTTTTGTTAAATAATAGAAGATGCAAGAAGAGATGAGTAAAATTGTCATAGTTCTTAATATCTTGATTAAAATTATGTTACGTACTTTTCATTATTTTTCTCGTAGAAATTTAACATTTTGTGCATTTACCGTAATTTCCGGCGTATAATCCGCGGTTCAAACAGTTCTGTTTGGACCCAGAATTTTATTTAGTTATTGTGGCCAGATATTTACCATGATTTAAAAAGTCACATGTTATTAAAAAAAAAAAAAAAAAAAAAAAAAAGTCGAAAAATGATTGTTTGATCCGCGGATTATACGCCGGAAATTACGGTAGCTAAATGTGGGGTCAAAAGTAGATTTCTGTCTGTAATATTTATGATAGAAAACAGGAATGGACAGGGAACTATGTGGCTATTTAGAGCAGGGGTGTAAAAATCTAGACGCCAACGGGCAGTCTCTCACCGCTAAATTTTATTCGTTATTTTTCGCCTAATATTCCATCTCAATTTTTGTAAGAAGGGCATAGCTGCCAACTTTTACGCTTTCTCCGTACCACTAAAATTGTACAGAAAATATTATCTTGTTTAATCGTCAAAGTATCACGATTAAAGAAGGTGAAAATGTCTATTAAATTTTAGTGGTAGCAAAAAAGCGTAAACGTTGGCAGCTATGGAATGCTGATGTCGTGATTCTGACGGCTTTAGTTCTGGCTAATATCTGTGTTTGTTCTTTTTAAGACCTTAGTAAAGGCGACCGGGACAGACACTATGGTCAAGAGACTTGGTTTCCTTGTCTGAGCGGCCCCTCGTTGGCAATAAAAATAAAATTGAAACGAAGAAAACTAATAAACTTTAGTGGTGCCCGCTGGTGTCTAGATTTTTGCACCCCTGATTTAGAGTATTTCAGTTTTGTAGCTATAAAAGTAGTCTTCAACGTCGTCTTTCTTGAATGTGTAAATGTATAACTTTTTTATGAAAAAATTTATATAAATTACGTTGCTTCTTCAATAGGACAACACATAAGAATATGTGTCCTAATTTACATGCCTTTTATATAGCTTAGTTACTTTGATGGGATAAGATAAATTTGTAAACCTTCTAAACTTTTAAGAACAAGCTGTATACAGTTAAAGACCCTTTGAAATACGGCCGCGAGGTAATTATGTTGAAGATCAGACGTTGCGTGACCTGCTGTAAGCTGAAATGCAGGGCTGTCACAGGCGATTATTTTTATATTCTGTTCTCACCACTATTTTTAAAATGTACATTTTGTAGTATATTTCCCTTGCAAATGTTGTCAAAGCGTATATAAAGTATATTTTTTTTTTGAAAAAGGGATTCGAAATGGAATTAAAAAGTCGCATGCGACAGCCCTGGAAATACAACCAAAAATTAAACTCCTGTGCACTATGCAGGTAACAGCACCTAACTCCAATGCTGCCAGACGAATACTAAAATTTTATTTTGAATACCACTATGTTCATAGAGAGATAGTCAACTTATTTATTTACAAAAATTTTGCGATTAAAGCAAGCGGATAATATCGTACGACTACAGTGGTACACGAAATACAATTTTAGTATTCGTCTGGCAACACTGCCTAACCCATATAACATGTATTCTTCACATAAAGTTAATTTAGCTTAGATGAGAATATGTGTTATATTTTTATTAGTTTCAAATTTTATTTTAATTTATTAAGGAGACAAGGGGCCCAGGTTGCCAGTGGGATACTATTTTTAAATTCAGATTTCATAATTGGCACCACATTTTTTAAATGGTAAAATTTCCATTCTTTTTGCCTTAATTAATATGACATTAAATAAGGATAACTTTACCATTTCAAAAAAAAAAAAAAATGCTGTCAATCAAGAGATCTGAATTTTAAAAGAAGTAGCCGTCTGTCAACACTGAAGACTCAACTTTTATATTTTAAAAATATCACCTTAATTACTTTTCAAGTGCACGCTACATGAATTATGGCATATATTTATCACACAAGAAATGTAAAAAAAATTTTTTTTTTGTAGAACATTGATGAATTTTCCTGTATTTTAAGCGTTATCAAGAATTTTCAGAATGTCCCAACCTCATTCGATATCAATTAAAATTCACAATATTTTTTATGCCCGTTTGCTTTACATATACAAATAAAACTGTGGATCGGATTTTATATGTTTGAATATAAAGGTTAGAAGAAAAATATCTTCTATTTTTTATGAAATTTTCGGCATTTTTGCATCATATATCTGCACTTAACTAACTTTAACTTTTCCAATCATAGTTTCAAAAATCTACGCACAGTTTTATTTGTATATGTAAACCAAACTGGCATAAAAATATTAGGAATTTTAACCCTTAAGGCTGTCCCCAAATGCTCTGCTCAAGAAGCGCAAAAGGTTTTGACGCATTTACAAATTCATTTTTTAACGGAAATATTTAAAATTGAAAGCCTGACCATAGAAGCGATATGGAATCGAGCTGTGTTTTCCATTTCTTGATAAATAAATTACCTAATGAGTTATAAGCGATTTTGATCACGTGAAAACACGTTTTTCACCCTTTTTTGAGTGGATATACTTCTTTCGCACGGAAATTCGGTTCAAAACGCCTACTTTGATACAATTTTCTGAAAGATCTATTGCGTTTGCAAAAAAACGAAAAAAAAAAAGAAAAAACAACAGCTCGATTACATAGTTTCTGAACAACAACACCTACTAGTTTCATGCATTTCCGAAAAAAATAAATTAAAACTTAAGTCATAATGTTGCCCTTTTGCATTTGACAACAGTGTTTAATTCTTAGTGATGCATAACTACATCACTTTTTATTTAATTTTTAGCTACCAGTATAGTTATACAGAAATATTAAACCTATAAAACTTTCAAAAATATAAAGTTAAAAATCTACATTTAAAGTTCTGATGTATAATTTTTAATATAAAAGTTAGAAAAAAAAAAAAAACAATTTATGCATTTAAGGTTAAGTTTTACAATATAAAACTGTATCGGGTCATTCGGAATGTTGTGTCCCTTTGGAAAAATCAATTCGCACCTGAAAATTCTTCCCGATAATTATTAGAAATTAGATATCGGAATCAACGCCTAATAATTAAGTGATAGAATTTTCCGGTACCAATTGATTTTTTCCAATCGGACACGACTTTCCTAACGACTCAATACACAAAACTAGTATGTTGTGACCATCACAAAACTTTCTTCTATCTCATACTTGTCAATACTTCAAAATTCAATATCACAGTGCATCTATGCTCATCATGAGGATTCTAAAAAGATGAAATTCCGTGCATTAGTTTTTGAGATATTACTGTTCCTGAAATTGTGTAAATCCATCAAAATGCAGCATAGCAGCGCCACCTATTGGGTGATTTACACCAGAACCTAATTATAATGAACTTATGTCAATGTCTAACTGAATATGAAGTTTGGGGAAAATCCGTGCATTAGTTCTTGAGATAGAGCTATTGCGCAAATCATGACAAATGCTGCATAACAGCGCCACCTGTTGAGCGATTTACACAACCACATAATCAGCATCAACATTTATCAAGGTGTACTTGAATCTGAAGTTTGATGAAAATTCGTGCATTAGTTCTTGAGATAGAGCTACTGAGGAAATAGTGCAAAATTCAGCACAGCAGCGCCACCTATTGGGTGATATTCACCAACTCGTAGTCAGCATCATTTCATATCAAAGAGTAACTGAATCTGAAGTTTGTTGAAAATGTGTCCATTAGTTCTTGAGATAGAGCTATTGCAGAAATCGTGAAAAAGGCTTTATAGCAGCGCCACCTGTTGAGCGATTAACACCAAAATGTACAAAATATCAATTCATATCAAGGATTAACTGATTCTGCAGTTTGGTGAAAATTGTTGCATTCGTTCTTGAGATACAGCTATAATGAAAATTCTGAAAAGTGCAGCATAGCAGTGCCACCTTTTGAGCGATTTGCACCAAAACACAAACCGCACTAATTCATATCAAAGTATACTTGAATCTGAAGTTTGACGAAAATCCAAGCTTTAGTTGTTGAGATAGAGCTATTGCGGAAATCGTAAATAATGCGGTATAGCAGCGCCACCTGTTAAGCGATTTACACCAAAATGAACAAAACTCCAATTCATGTCAATGACTAACTGAATCTGAAGTTTGATGAAAATCCGTGCATTAGTTCTGGAGATTGAGCTATTGCGGAAATCGTGAAAAAGGCTGCATAGTAGCGCCACCTGTTGAGCGATTTACACCAAAAACTAATCAGCACCAATGTATATCAGGGACTAACTGAATATAAGTTTTTATGAAATTCTGAGCATTAGTTCTTGAGATAGAGCGCCCACAAAATTTGTGTCACGTAGACAGACAGACTCACAGATGCACAGACTCACAGACAGACATTTTGTAAACACATGTTTTTCGGAATCTCTGACCCCTAAAACGTGTAAATCCGTCGAAAACCGAAAGTCGAAAATTTTCACGAATCCAATACTTTCTTCTTGTAAAAATAGAAGAAAGTAACAAGAATGAAAAGTCATGAGTTCAGCATAGATTATGAAACATCTTCCAACACACTTAGAATATTGTATATGAATATTTGAAAAACAGCAGAATTTTTTTGTTCATCCCTGTAATGACCTATAGGTTGGTATTTGTACTGCGTAGTATGCAAAAGGTTAGTTCAATTAAACACATAGCACAGTTTAAAATTCACATTCAGCAATTTCCGTCGATAAAAAGAAATGTACTCTGTATCCTTTATCTATTGCTGTATATGATCTGTAAAATTTATACACACCAAGTAATATGCAAAAAAATATTAAATTGTAAAACACATGCCACAACTGAAAAACATTGCTAGCAATTATTCTTCGTAGGCAGTCCTGTAGGGGAAAAAAAAAAAAAAAAAAACTTTTGTGTGTACCTGTAAATGAACAATAAATTATATGCACACCAGATTCTACAGTACAGTACACTTGCTTGCAGTACACTTCAGTTATATACATAATTTTTAATATGTTAAAAATAGTGTAATATATTATACACCGCAAACTATTTTTCCTCATAGCCTGTAATGGAATGCAATTCTTTTGAGTGTCCCTGTAAATGAACCATAAGTGTAATACACTTCCATTTCAATGCCGAACATACCATACACTGTTAAAAATTTCCGCTTAACTTTGAACCACAATATGGAGTAAAATAATGAAAATTACCAAAATATGGTACTTCTTAATTTTCAAAAACTCCATTTCATGGTGTAACTTTAGAAGTTTCGCAGGATTGAACCACATTTTGTTAAAATTTGAACCAAGTTTTCGAACTACTTATCAGCCAATCAGAACAGTACGTCTTTGTCTATGACGCCATTGTAAGACTAGTCGGATGTACCAATCCCAAAACTTTCTTCTATCTCATACATGTTAATACTTGAAAATTCGCTATCACACTGACAAAATTAAATGGCAATCTATGCTCATCATGAGGATTCTAAAGATAAGAAATTCCGTGAATTAGTTCTTGAGATATGACTGTCTCTGAAATCGTGTAAATCCAGGAAATTCACCCTAGCAGCGCCACCTATTGGGTGCTTTACACCAAAACCTATGTTACACCAAAACACCAAGCAACCACTTATGTAAAAGTCTAACTGAATCTGAAGTTTGGGGAAAATCCGTACATTAGTTTTTGAGATAGAGTTATTGCGAAAATCATGAAAATTCCAACATAGCAGCGTCACCTATTGGACGATTAACACAAAAACCTAATCAGCAACAAATTGTGTTAACATCCAACTAAATCTGAAGTTAGATAAAAATTCGTGCATTAGTTTTTGATATAAAGCTATTGCAGGAATTGTGCAAAATGCACCACAGCAGCGCCACCTGTTGAACGATTTACACCAACACGTAATCGGCATCAAGTCTTATCAAGGACTAACTGAATCTGAAGTTTCATGAAAATCCGTGCACTAGCTCTTGAGATAGAGCCATTGCGGAAATCATAAAAAAATGCAGCATAGCAGAGCCACCTGTTGAGCGATTTACACCAACGCGTAATCAGCTTCAAGTCATATCAAGCACTAACTTAATCTGAAGTTTCATGAAAATACATGCATTGGTTCTTGAGATAGAGCCATTGCGGAAATCGTAAAAATTGCAGCATAGCAGCGCCACCTGTTGAGCGATTTACACCAACACGTAATTAGCATCAAGTCATATCAAGGACTAACTGAATCTGAAGTTTCATGAAAATCCGTGCAATAGTTCTTGAGATAGAGCCATTGCGGAAATCGTAAAAAATGCAGCATAGCAGCGCCGCCTGTTGAGCGATTTGCGCCAAAAACTAATCAGCATCAACTTGTATCAGGGACTAACAGAATATAAATTTTTATTAAATTCCGTGCATTAGTTCTTGAGATAGAGCGCCCACAAAATTTATGTCACACACAGACACACAGACAGACAGACTCACAGACAGACGTTTTGTAAAAACATGTTTTTCGGGTTCTCTGACCCATAAAAGTATAAATCCGTCGGAAACTAGAATTCGAAAATTTTCATGAATCCAATACTTTCTTATTGTAAAAATAGAAGAAAGTAATAAGGTATTTAGATCCATACTTAATAAAATATTTTCTAATTTGCAATATTTTAGTTTTTACTTGCATTGCAGATGTGCACCAAAAGAAAAGGATGACGTATTATGCAAAAAATATATCTCTGATTGTTTTTCATTAATTTTCCTGTGCAAAATACATTTCAGAGAATCATATATATTTTTTTCGAAACAAAATAAAAAATCATGCATTTAACACTTGAACCTTTGCCGGCGATTCAAGTGCAATTTTACTCAAGTTTTATAAAAAGTATTTTACGCCAGAATTTTTATTTAAAACTATTTAGCTTACTTAATGAGCCTATTTTTGTGCTACATACATTTAAATTATCTTATGAAAAAGTTTCTGGTTCGGATTGACTACTATCAATTTAGCTGGGGTCAAAGTGACCCCTCATAGCCCTTCTAGTGTTAACCCCTTGAGGGGCAAGTGATTGCGTTCCCATAATGTTGAACTCACACCGGAATCTTTGAAAAATTCTATTTCAAAATAAGTAAAAGCAATTTTATGGCCTTTTTCCCACCAAATTTAGAAAAATAAAACTTTATAAAATGTTTCTGGGGTAAAACTTCATTAATCGTAGGTGGTATATAATATATACCGCAGCCCCTCAAGGAGTTAACGCGTTGACTGCCACGGGACGAGTATGCCCGTAACTTTAATATTCGTGTCTTTAATTTATTACATACTCACCATTATTTTAAAATTAAAAAAAAAAAATGCCTTATTTATTGGCAGAAATTTCGCTGTATTAGTAAAGCGAAATTTACCTTTCAGAATTTGTGGTGGCAAACGACTTTCAAGAAGAAATTTGAAAATTCTTACTTTTTGCGGCAGTCAACATGTTAAGGCAGGGGTGGCCAAAAGTGGCATGCCTGATAACACTAAAGTTTTACAGAAAAATTCTACTTCTTGAATTGCAGAGATTCGATGATTACATAAGAAAATGTTACTGTAAAATTTTAGTGGTGTGGCGCGTGCCACAGTTGGCCACCCCTGTGTTAAGGGTTAATTGATATGGAGTGTGGTTGGGACATTTTGAAAGTTCTTTATAACGCTTAAAATATTAAGGAAAATTCCTTATTTTTCTCCAAAACATTTTTTTTATTTCTTGTGTGATAAATATATCCCATAAATCAAATAGTGTTTCTTTGAATAGTATTTAAAGTGTAATTTAAAACAAGTTGGAAATTGCTCGTCAAACGTGGCAAATGAGGTGTATTCGTACTGAAGAATAACTCACACTATAACACAAATTATTTAAAGGCGCTGGTTTCTTTATATAACACTTTATTTATCACAGAAGCAGCGCACCGCCGCTTTCTCCGACACTCACATCTCAACACAATACATAAGCTTACTTCACTTCACTTCAGATATTAGTCACTGAGATTTTAATTATAGGTGGCGCGGCATGTCTCGCTACATGGAACATACCGGCCAACATTGACATGTTTATAACATTCAATAACAATTTTTACCAAGTACTCTAATTTACACAAATTAATACAAAAATTCGCTATATACGTAAATTAAATACAATCCCTTGAAAATATATCAATACAACACACTTATATACAGAATTACTTTTTTTTTTTAGTTTGAATTTTCAAGGGGATCGGGTATGGGTAAAATACATAATTTACTTATCGACCTTTTAAAAGTTCCATTTTGAGTGTTTACTTTAACTCAGGGGTAGCCAACTATGGCACGCCCCACACCACTAAAATTTTACAGTAACCATTGCCTTATCTAATCATCGAATCTCTGCACTTCAAGAAGTCGAATTTTTCTGTAAAACTTTAGTGGTATCAGGCGGGCCACTGTTGGCCACCCCTGCTTTAACTACTCAAATTTTGTTATCGTTACCGTGAGACACCTCAATAATTCTGCCTAATGGCCACTTATTTGTCGGTAAATTTTCCTCTACTAACACCACTAAATCTCCGATTTTTACATTATTTTTTTCAAATCTCCATTTACCCCTTTGTTGTAATTCACTTAAATAATTATGATGCCATTTACGCCAAAAAAGTTGTAGAATTTTAGTTATTCGTTGCCATTTTTTGAGGCGATTTTCTCTTATATTGGTTAAATTAACGGCCTGTTTATCAGAAAATGGACTACAGTTAAGACTCCAAAATCATTCTCATCATCTGATAATGGACTCAAAGGCCTGGAATTTAGAATTCCCTCAATCTGTATGACTACAGTAAGAAGTTCCTCATAAGTGAGATTAGCACCTCCCACAACTCTCTTAAAGTGATACTTAAATGAATTTATAGCGGCCTCCCAAAGACCCCCGAAATTGGGTACCCTGGGAGGGATAAATTTCCACTCAATGCCTTCCGTGGATAAATATGCTGCTAATTTCGCATCAGGTTTTTTTACTAACTCATAAAAAGCCTTAAGAATGTTATTTGCACCAATAAAATTTTCCGCATTATCCGAATACAATTTGGCACATTTACCTCTGCGTGCAATGAATCTCTTGAATGCAGTAATAAATGATTCGGAAGTTAAGTCTGAAACAATTTCTATATGTACAGCTTTAAATACAAAACAAACAAAAATACAGATATAAATTTTTTGCAATATAGTTCTACGTGCATACCCCACTTTGACCATAAATGGGCCACACAGATCTACTCCCGAAATATTAAAGCAATAGTCCAATTGAACTCTATCCCTGGGCAAATCGCCCATCAATTGATTTGTAATAACTGGTTTAGCTTTAAAACATGGGATGCACTGATGAACTTCCTTTCGACATGTTGCACGACCATTTATTGGCCAAAATGTTTCTCTTACCAAAGAAAGTAATGTTGAAGCACCGACATGAAGGTATTTTTTATGATAATAATTTATAACAATTACAGTAAAATTATTAGATCTAGGCAAAATCGCTGGGTGCTTTCTCGCAAAATTTAAATCACTGTTATCTAACCGACCTCCAACCCTTAAAATTCCAAATTCATCTAAGTACGGGTTGAGGCTTTTTAGCTTACTACTTGGATTTACCGAACCTTTGGTCTGCAGACTACGTATGTCTGCATTGAATTCTGCCCTTTGGACAGATTTAATTAAATAAATCTCTGCATGCTCCAAGTCTGAAGTTGACAAAGGCACACCACACTTATAAAGTGGGTTTCTTGCATTCATGACAAACCTGAAAATATAACTAAGAATACGTAAAATAGTTATATAATTATTACTAAGATTAATTAAGTCATTAACAAAACAGTTATCTGTAACATTACAGTTCATTACACTAACTTCATTAAAAAGACTTGAATTTGTTTTGAGCTCTTTTTTGAACCCTTCATTAGCTTCTGGTATTATTACTGAATTTTGGTGATAGTCAGTGTTATTAAGAAAAATGGGTCCACGCCACCACAAGTCACAATCAATGAGTTTATCTGGATCAATACCTCGTGAAAGTTTATCAGCCGGATTATGTTCAGAGCAGATATGACACCACTGTTCAGGACTAGATTTTTCTTGAATTTTAGCCACCCTATTTTGCACAAATTGTTTGAGATCAATAGGTTCCTTTTGAATCCACGCTAACACAATAGTTGAATCGGATCACAGGAAAACATTAGTAACTATTACTTTCATGGATGATAAGACTCTCTTTACCAGCTTGGTTAGCAAAACTGCGCCGCATAGTTCAAGTCTGGGAATAGTTAGAATCTTTACTGGTGTAACACGTGATTTGCTAGCGATTAAACTCACCATCACATTTCCTAGAGAACCATAAGATTTACAATAAACCGCTGCTCCATAACAACGTTCTGAGGCATCTGCGAAGCCACGTATTTCAACAATTTCCGGGTTTTCAATTATAATGCGTCGACTTATTTGTATATTATTAACACTTTTAAGCGATATAAGAAACTGGTGCCACTCGTGATATTCTGACTCAGGGAGCTCGCCATTCCAGTCAATATTAATTCTCCACAATCTCTGCATAAATATTTTGGCTTTCGCTATAACTGGGCCAAGACGTCCTAGCGGATCAAAATTCTGGCAATTGTCGACAATATTTGTCGCTTGGTATAGGAATCGCTCAATTCTACTTTAACTCTAAATAGGAAACAGTCACCCCTTGGGTCCAACGAAACCCCTAATGTTTTAGTCTCACTGTTGTTCTCAAAATTATACCCTTCTCCAGGTGTCAGCGAAAGATTTTTATCACTTGCGCACCATTTATGAAGTTGCATACCTGCCTTACGCATAATCGCTATGAGCTGCCGCTGCAACTCTTTGGCTTCCTCAAGCGCAGGTGCACCACACAAAATATCATCCATATACATATTTTCACGAAGAACTGGTGCTGCCATTGGAAAATTATTTCCTTCATCAATTGACAGTTGATTGAGCATTTTCATTGCTAAAAAGGGCGCGCTGACCGTTCCGTAAGTTACCGTTTGTAATTCGAAAATTTTTGGTTCTTCCTAAAAATTGTCGTTCCATAAAATTCTCTGCAACGAATGCTGACTAGGGTCAATCTTAATCATTCTATACATCACCTTGACATCTGCAGTTAAAGCATAAACATGTTCTCGGAAGCTAATCATAATAGTAAATAAGTCGTTTTGGATGACTCCGCCATTATATTGTAATAAATTTAGGGATGTCCCATTTGTTGTCGCGGCAGAACAATTAAAAACAACTCTGAGTTTAGTTGTCGATTTTTCTGGACGAAATATACCATGATGTGGAGCATAGTACACAATATCAGGTTCTTTTTCTTCTTTCACCTGTTTCATATGCCCTAAATCTTCGTATTCCTTTAAGAATTCTTTATACATCTTAAAATATTGCTCATCAATGGATAAGCGAGTCCACAGCGATCTGAGTTTTTTGAGAGCAAGATCCCTAGATCGGCCTAAACACGAAGTATTTTCCTTTAAAGGCATTTTCACTACGTATCTACCTTCAGCATTTCTTGAATGCGTACGCGCAAAATGTTTCTCGCATATCTCAAATTCCTTAATTTTTGGTAACTCTACCTCAATGTCTTCGACTTCCCAAAACTTTTTTAATGTTTTGCTTAAATCCTCCCCCCGAATTAGTCCACAATGAACTTTAACCTCATCTCCCTGTTCTATGCTTCCACTAGCCACATATCCAAATACAGTATTTTGAAAAAGTAATTTCGAACTCTGAGTTTATATTTGTCCTGGTCTTAATAATTCATAGAATATTTCCGCACCTATCAACAGATCAATTTTATCAGGACAGTTAAATCGGTAGTCTGCTAACACATTTAAATCTGGGACCTCAACATTTACATTAATCACTCTTTGCGGAATTAAATCTGTAATTTTCTTTACTACTAACATAGTCAATTCCCTTTCAAAACTTGCATCTCTATTCCCGATTTTTGTCTTTACGCAACCTTTTACTGTGATAGAAGAATCATCTAAACAGGAAATTAAAGTGTTTGTTTTATTAATTTTAAGTTGCAGTCGATTAGCACACTGAGAAGTTATCAAACACGATTACGAGCCGACATCCAATAAACATCTAACTTCCTGCCATTCCGAAAATTTATTTTTCATGAAAATGCGAGCCGTACTCAATAACACAGTTTTTGCTTTATTTTTTTTCGAAACTAGTGGCGGCAGTCTGGCTCGGAGGAAGGAAAATTTTTCTTCGCTTGAACTTCTTATTTCTGCACCTGCCTGAAACACATGACCTCGAAATTTATTTTGATTATTACTCAAATCATTTTCTTCCCTCGGAAAATGGATCAGTTTGTTATGGGGTAGTCCACAATCGCAGTTTTTATAATTACATTTCTGTACGCAACAATTATAATTTAAACATTTGTAACATGCTTTATTTAATTTCACAACTTCAACTCTTTCTTTTATCGAAAGTTTTTTGAATTGCGGACAAGAATGTAATGCATGATACGCAATAGGTTTACACAAAATACATTTATTATTTTTTTGTTTCCGAAAGGAAAACATTTGAGACCCCCCTTTCAGGGCGTGGATTTCGCAGTTTATTTCCCGCTATTTGTTTATTTTCACTTGCGAAATGTCTGGAATACGCATTTGATTCATTTCTGTTTTTATTTTTAACCGATAAGAAAATATCGCTTTCTCTGCCAAGCTGCTGTGGTTTAAAATATGATTCTGCTTGCTGAATTGCGATATGACTCATTAATTCGCGATCTAACGAATTGAAAATTCTGTCTGAAACTATCAGATCGCATAATGATTTAAAATCATTTACGTCACGAAGACTACAGTAATATAGAAAAATTGATTTCAACCTAGATGCAAATTGAACGCAATTTTCTGACGGTAAATTTTGCGTTTTCCGGAAATTATTTAAACACTCTTGCGCTGTAGGTTGAAATTCCTTTAAGACTATAGTTTTCAATTTATCGTAACTAATCAAATCCTCTTCTGACAAATAAATCATTAAATTACTCGCTTTTTCCCCGAGAATGTTTAGAAGAATTTCTGCCTTAAAATCTTCGGGTACATTTTTAGTTTTGAACGCTTTTTCAAGTGATTGAAAGAAAAGATTAAATGACTCAGCTCTCGTTGGTACACAAATAGTTAACGTTTTAACACTTTTAATAAAACTTTCTAGGTTATTATTCACTATCTCAGTTTCCGATTTTTCTGTTAAGGACGACAATTTTTCGCGCAAATCTCTACGCACTTTGGCCAATTCTAATTCTTTTTCTAACTGAGCTAATTTAATTTTTTTTAATTCAGAATTTTGGGAAGGTTCTTTGCGAATATTTGCTTTTTCTAATTGCGTTAATTTAATTTTCTCTAATTCTAGTTTAGACTTCTCAGTTTCTTTTCGCGACTTATACTCCTCAACAACCGAATTGACTACGCATTTCATTAATTGCTCATTTCAGTAGTGCTCACTTTTCTCTATAATATCTCTCAACTCTATAATTTTACTGCTTTCAGGAGCAGTTAAACCTAATTCCTCAACAACAAGCTTAAGCTCGTCTTTATTTAAATTATCAATAATAGACATAATTTAACTAAATCAAAACTAGGAAAATTGCTCTTACCTCAGTCGCTGCGGCAATCACGAAGCAGATTTAGCTGTATAACTCCACGGGCACATTTATAAAAAAATATAACAACACTGAATTCTTCTTAGTCACGAAATTCTCTTATTAGGCACAAATTATCACGACACTCTCGCAACAAAGGTGAACTAAACATCTTTAAGCACAAACAGAAACTAAATCACATACAGTTCGAATTTGTTCTTATTATCAAAAACACCCGAATTATTTAAATGATACTCCTCCGTTAGGTCGACGGACTATGAAGAATAACTCACAATATAACACAAATTATTTAAAGGCGCTGGTTTCTTTATATAACACTTTATTTATCACAGAAGCAGCGCACCGCCGCTTTCTCCGACACTCACATCTCAACACAATACTTAAGCTTACTTCACTTCACTTCAGATGTTAGTCACTGAGATTTTAATTATAGGTGGCGCGGCATGTCTCGCAACATGGAACACGTACTATAACTAGTTTTATAAATATTTTTTACACCTCATATTGTACTGAATGTATATTTTAATGCACTTCATAAGTGCATATCAATTTCATGCTGTTCAAAGGGCTGTAACATCATTAAAATGCACTTGGAATAGTTTTTTTCCCATTGGCCGTATTGTAACAGAAAAATTTTGACCGTCCCTGGAATTAAACAATACATCCGATTTTTATAAAATTGGAAAAGAGTCGGCAAAATTTTGCAACAATTATATATTTAAAATTGCAGACCATTCGGAAGGCTGTAACATCATTAAAATGCACTTGCAATAATTTTTCCCCATTGGTCGTAATGTAACGGAAAACTTTTGACTATTCCTGTAATTAAACTATACATCCGATTATTATAAAATTTGAAATGACTTGATAAAAATTTGCAACAATTATATATTTGAAATTTCAGACCATTCGGTTGGGTAGTTTTTTCTCTGTTATATGCGGACAGACGGACGGACAGACAGACAGACAGGCCGAACGATGATTATAGGTGCTACGTATTTATATAATTACGAAAGAACCTAAATAATTAAAAAATGAGTTTGAAGGTCCCTCGTCTCCTTAACCCTCCGTCTACCAGACGGGTCCATTGGACCCGACAGGTACATACAAAATATTCATTCAAACCAGAAATTTCTTTAAAATAAACTAAGTATATAAACCATACAAAAATAAGGTAAATAAATAAGTTAAATAGTTTTAAATAAAAATTCTGGTGTAGAACGTTTTATTAAAACTTGAATAAAACTCCCGGTAGATCTAGGGTTAAAGATGTGAATTTTTGTGCGTTAATAAAATCTTGAAAAAGAAAGTAGATATTTATTTCTTATTGTCCATTTTATTGCATACATAGTGGTGGGAAATTGGCGAAGAGGAGGAGCCTATTGAAACAAATAAATTTTTATAGTATCCTTCACTTTAATAAAAACTCAGAAATTCTGTCATTAGATAAACCGCAAAATACTGCTAAAATTTAGTGGTGTCAATAGGCTCCTCCTTTGCGCCAAATTCCCACCACTGCATACATTAAAATATCTTTTTAATCATGTTTGATTTTCACTTGCTTTAAATTCTTTAGAACCCTAGTTTTTGAGATTTTTTTAAGTAGATAAATAATGTTTGTAAAATACGTTTTAATACTATCATTTCGATATTAGAAAAATAAAAGTTACTTATAAGGTAAATGTGTATAAGTATAATTTTCGTATAACTTTGAAATATATAGTTTTGATTTTATCGTGCTTAGCATCTTTTGAATTCTATGAGATAGAACACTTTTAAGGGATGTATTACAAATATGTTCAAGTTTAAAAAATATTCTTTCAATTGATATTTCTTATTTTTATTTTATTATTATTATATTACCAAAATGTCTATTGAAACACGTATGTTTTCCACGCGCTTATAATTCTTTAGAACTCTTGCTTTTGTGATAAATATTTTTATTTTAAATTGGTATACAGTGATTGTAAAATATGATTTAGTAGGCTAATTATGTCGAGATTTAAAAATCAAAATTATAAACACGCATAAATAATAGGATTTTCGAAGAACTTCAAAATGTTTAGTTTTATTCTTATCGCGTTTTACTTATTTTAAACTGTATGAGCTGGAACAATATTACAAATAATTAATGTTACATACTGAAGTTCTAAGATTGTATTACTTCAGTTTATGTTAGTGGTTTTTTTATTTTATTTATTTATACGAGGTTTGTAATGAACAATTTAAGATCGGCAATTTAATAACATATAAACGCTAAAGTTGGCCTAAGTATGGAAACAAACATATGTATTTAATATCACAAATCAGCGCTCTGAAATATTGCGCTTTTGAAATACCAGTATTTTTAAACAAAAATCGTTTTTTTAAGATTTTTCGTACGAACTTCGCCATCTCGAAGGCTATTTCTATTGCAAAGCTGGTAGAAAGCCACCACAAGCCAGTTTGGCCTCCATTTGTATTACGAAATTTCTAGTTTATCCCGGAAATTTTGCATTAAGATTTTTTCTTTTGGTAATCAAGAAACGCCTATCTTTAAATAAAGCAAAAATATCTATTCTAAATTTCTGGTACAAACTCGAAATTTCTAAATAAAAATGGAGGACAATCTGGCAACCCTGCCACAAATACGCTTTCTTAGGAAATACTGGTATTCAAAAAGCGGACCATTTGTGAGACCTGCAAATGTATATTTTTATTCCTCACTTATACTGTTACGATAATTAATGCTAATTATTAATAATTTATGCATTTGACAGTAATAATAATGTATGTAAATCATTGTATTGTTACTAATAATGCAGTGGCGTACCCAGGATTTCCTGTCAGGGAGGGTTGAAGAGAAGTTTCCTATTCGAATACAAATCAGTTCTTTTTTACCCTCAGCTGGGATATTTACAATTTAACTCATTCTAATGGTAAGGGATCAAAATACGAAATAAATAGAAAGTGGAAACTTGCGACATATGACGCTAATACAGGCTTCGTACGAGTAACGTCATTTTCAAGGCCAAATATCAAATTTTTTACAGAAAAATAAATCTAGTTTAAACGGACGAAATTTCACATTATTTAAGGAGAGATTTTCCATAAGAAAATACTGATACCGAACAATTTCTTAGTCTGGAAATTCAAGGACCCGTACGAACTATATAATACATTCAATGAAATTTTTACAACAATTTTTAACAAAAATGTTTACAACATCACAAAATGTTTTCAGATTCCAATTATGTCAATGAATAATAATTAAAAGAAACTTTAAGTTTTTCCAGTTCATGAAAGTTTGTTTAATTTGATTCCTCATGCTATAAAAATTTTAAATTTGTGGTGAATGCAGTTTTTCTAGTAACAATGATGATAGATATGCGGCAGTACGTACGACAAAAAAAAAAAATCTATCTCAATTTTTTAATTTTTAGGAGATTGGGTTAAAAATAAATATTTAAATATATTTACATAGTCTATTCTATAAAAGCAAATAAAAATCATTTTTAGAAATAAAACACGCATTTTGTTCACTTTACTGTCTTTATTTCATAGGGACCTTCCTTTGACTATGACACTGATAACACAGGTCTGCAATCAAAAAACTGCGTAAGATCTATTGACTGTTTTATATACCGTAATTTCCCGCGTGTACTCCGCGGTTTATTTAAGTCCTTTTCATACCAGAAATTTTATTTAAAAAATGAAGTCAAATAAATGCTAAGCAAAAGCGTGCCACATTACATTTAAAACGAATTCTGGTAGGAAATCAAATTATCTGATCTGCGGCGTATACGCGGGAATTACGGTAGGTTTTTACTCGCTAAAACTGGGAGAAATATTTAGAAAATTTCATCACGTCATGTTTTCTTACGGAACTCTTGTTTTTAGTTAAATTAAGCGTAAAATTTCTCTTTTTATCCTTAACACTTTAGCGGACGGTGTCAGCAAAAAGTGACACCTAACATTAATTCACAAACTGCACCAAGAATATTTAATTAAAATTTTACTTTTATAATGTACGGGAAAATAAGCTAGTTTTACTTTTCTAATAAATTCGTCTGTAAATTCTGGTGTCAGCCCGTCATTTCATCGTTTCACAGGCTTACACCGCGCCGGAAAGGGTTAAATCTGGTATCCTATTCTTGTGTAAAAAATCATATCTAATAATTATTACATATATTAATTTCATATTTCTAAGAGTGACACTTAAAGACATACAAATAAAAAATTCCAGGAATTTGAGGAACGAACAAAAACAGTTATACACAGACATAATCTTCTACCACGATTCACGCAACATCTACTGAGATGTAATGTGCAAACACTGGGGAAAAACAATTTGGAACTTGTAGTATAATTTTTAACATAGTTATTTGTAATAAAATATTGATTATTTTCATCGCAGTTGCGCTTTTCTAATTTAAACTCCCCATGTTTTTAAACAATACTGTAAGTGATGGAGGAAAATGGAGTTCGTATTTGTATTCAGCACTCTATAAACATATAATTAACCAAAAATATCCCATGTAGCTGAAAAAAATTATTAATTAATTAATTAATTTTTTTTTGCAGACCTGTGTAATAATATGCACGATATTACTGCTTTCGAAGGCATAGACTCTAATTTAATATAATTAAATAAAAGTTAAAATAATTAGTACAAGGTATAATTTTAGTCAAGTGTATAGTTAACCTGTGCAAAGGAAACTACACGCCACCATATGTAACTTGATTTAGATTTTCAAACAATATTCAAAAAAGAAAATATTGGTAAAGCAGTATTCGTAGAAAAGATTGCAAATCATCAAAAATTCAAGTGTCTGTTTAAACCCTTAATTCTTGATCCCGTGATATTCACGGGCTATACCTTTTATTCAGATTGCTTGATTACCACCAGTTTTATAAAATCGTGTAATTGGCTTTATTATGGTAAAAATTTACCTGTCATTGAATAAGGTGAATATTTCTTCTTCCAAAAAGTGGTGACAATAAGCAATTTGAATTTTTAAACCGTAATTTAATGCGACCGTTAAGGGGTTAAATTGTTTTGTACAGCATATCATAGTAAGAGCTGATAAAAGACAGATGAAAATAGAAATGACAATTTAATCCAGTTAAAAATCCAACTTTATTAGATGATACATATACGTGGCACAGCAAAGAAATCCCCCAATTAACTATGGCCATTTTAAAAACGAGGATAACTCGATATGGAAAAGATATTTATTTGTACATAAATCATCCGTATCTGAAAGTATTATAAATTATAATGAATATATCGAAGTATTTTAGCTGTAAAATGTATCTGAAGTTAAGATGTATGTCAAAAGTCATCTTGAAAAATATCCACTGTGGTCTTATATTTTAAAAAAATAACTAATCTATCGCTGTAAAACTACACGTTTGAAGAATTACCTCTGTGGGAATCAGCGGTGTAGCGCCAGGTGATGCTGCATCATTTTACTACAAAAAATATTATACGCTAAATTTAGCCTTATTTAATCTTTGGAAGTTATAGGTATAAATAAGACAAAATTTATTATATAATAATACCGTTAGTAAAATAATACAGCATCCCCTGTTATGACGCCAACGCATTTAACCCTTTTAGCTTCTCTGGGTGAATTTCTTATAACATAATTTTAGCCTCCAAATGTCACAATGGCACCGGGATATTCTACTAAATTTATTTAAAAATGAATTAATGCATTTTTTCGTGTATATAATATATCAAAATTTTTATTTGCAAAATACTCGTGTCAATGTGACGTTTCGGTATTTTTAACCCCTTAACGGTCGCATTAAATTACGGTTTAAAATTTCAAATTGCTTAATGGCACCACTTTTTTGAAAAAGAAATATTCATCTTATTTAATGACAGGTAAAATGATACCATAATGAGGCCAATTACACTATTTTCTAAAACTGGTGGGAATCAAACAATCTGAATAAAAAACAAAGCCCGTGAATATCGTGGGAGCGAGAATTAAGGGGTTAAGCAATTCACCCACCAGAGTTCAAAGGGTTATCAAGGTTTACACGGGGCTTACATTCTAGTAATACTTTTTCCATTTCCAGGACCTTTAATAAATAACAAATTTCTGTAAATTTAGAGTTATGTGAGTTAACTCTAGTAGAAAATATGTATTTTTTTAGAGAAGAAAGCGCTGCGCCACAGTCCGCCAATTATCAGGCCTAAATTTCAATACTATTATTTGCCTTATTAAATCTTATAAATTCTGGCGCAAAATAAGGTGAATAATATTATTAAAATTTAATAGTGACAATCGCAGGGCTGCCACTGCCGACTATATTTATAGTCTGTTCGCACAACTTTCAAAAAATATTTAGCCAATGTTTTTCGACCGTAATTTCTGTCTCATTTAATGCCCATATTACACTTAAATTTTCTTATACCTATATTTCAGGCATTATAGTAGCCACCAGTATAGACACTTTTACCACATTTGTTTTACATTAATATATAAAGATTCATGACACTTAATTTTCATTTTAAAAGATCCTTTATCTTTCGTTTTGTACATATTAAAATCGAACATTATAATTTACATTTCTTTACTTTTCTTAAAAAAACAAACCACATTTTTTTACTTAAAAAAGACATAAATTCCGGTATATCGTTAAAACTATGCTATTTATAAATATATATTGCATTGTCCATACTCTTTGGCACTTCTCTGAAAAAACGTTTTCGTCCATTTCTTGGACTTCTTCAGTTTCACTTGGCGGCTCGCAGTTTCATTTTCGACCTTTTATCATCTCTCTTTTTCCATTTTTTCCCCCTTCTCCCTTTTCACTTTCCCCCTCTTTCCAGTATTTTTAGCCAACGGGAGTCAACATTTGCATGCGCCATATCGTTGCATACATTTTTTCTTTCGAGGTTAATCTCGATAGCCTCTCTCATTAGGGTGTTGTGGGGATTATCATATGCAGCTATTTTTTCTATTTTTATTGATTGAGGTATTATGGGGTTTTTTTAATTTGTTCTTGAGAAGGCTGTTGCTTGATTATTATATTTTATGTCGCGGATATGCTCCTTATACCTTTCGCTTATTTTTCGCTTTGTCATCCCGATGTATGTAATTTCCTTATTTTCTGTATTTGAGGCTTTAATTTTATATACTCCTGCCGTCTGTAATTCGTCGTATCTTTCTGCTTCATTTCGTATCGTTTTAAATAGGGAAGGGTTGGGTGTGATTGGGACTATCTTTCCGAGTTTACTAATTTCGCGTTTTATTTTTAGTGCTATTCCGTTCATGTATGGCCGGGGGGTTGTATAATCCTTTTTATTTTGTCCTGGTTGGTTCCAGTTAATTTTTTCTTTCGCTTTTCTGATTAGCTTGTCTATTGTTTTTCTTGGATGGCCAGCGTTACGTGCTATGTTCTCTATAATTCTTAATTCTTCTTTTAATAACTTTTCTGTTGAACATATATACAGTGCTCTATAGATGTAGGTATTTAGGGCTGCAAGTTTATAGTTTATTGGTGTATTTGTTTTGCTTGACATTATCGCTAGGTTTGCAGTAGGTTTTCTATAGATTGTTGTTTTTATCTGGTCATTTTCGTATATTATTTTTACGTCAAGGTATGGTAGGGATCGGTTCTTTTCTTCTTCTATTGTAAATTGTATATTGCTATCGTATTTATTTATTTCGTTTAAGAGGTTTTTTAAGTTTACTGTTCTGTTTGTTATGATAAATATATCATCCACATACCTTACCCAAAGGCGTATTTCATTTTTATGATCCTGTATTATTCTTTTTTCCATTACTCGCATTATCCATTCTGAAACCACATTTGAAATGGGGGACCCCATCGGTACACCCCTCAGCTGTTTATATATCTTATTGTTAAATTTAAAATAACTTTCGTTTAGGATCAGATTTGTTGCACTTTCCATTGTATTTATAATTTCTGTGTCTGTGTAGTGTTTCTGTATAGTCTTGTTTATTTCTTCTGTCATTTCGTTAAGGTTAATCGACGGGTATAGGATTTTTACGTCTAAGCTTATCATATAATCGTCTGGTTGCGGTTCGTATTCTCTTAATATCTGTATGAATTTTCGTGTTGAATTAACTGATATATCGGAAGGGGGGAGCATTTCTTCATACTGTTTCCGCATATATTTTTCTATGTCATAGGTTGGGCTTAGCTTTTTGTTAACGATCGGTCTCATTTTGTATGGATTCTTGTGGTCTTTCAATTTTCCAAATATAATTGGTGTATTAGGAGTAAAATTCTGCTTTATTGGTTTAGTTCCATTTGGCCATTTACCCCTTTTAATCAATTCTTCTGACTTTTTCGTTAGTTTATTTTGGGGGTCTTTTTTTACTATTTCGGTCCCTAGTTCATCTATTGTGCTCTCCATCATATTAACATATTCATTTTTATTCATTATTGCTATTTTTCCTGTTTTATCAGTGTGCAAGAAAGTTAAGTTTTGGTTTTCTTTAAGTTGTTTTATTATTCTAAGGTCGTTACCATTTTTCCTCCTCCTTTTCCCCTGCTTTTCAATCTCGTTCAGAGCTAAGTTTCGTAATTTCTTCGCTTCCTCTTCAGGGATATATTCCAAAACTCTTTCGATTTTGGGGATGGCTTCTTTTAGATTTATTTTTCTCTCTACATTAAATTTAGGGCCTTTCATTAGGCAAGCGTCTTCTTCTTCGGTCGGTTTGTATGCCGATATATTTATGTATGGTATGCTTGTTGTCATTTGGGTTCTATTATGCCTATTATTAATCTTCATTTCCCAATACTTCATTTTCTTTTCAAGTTTCTTTTCATGTTTTAGCTTTTCATATATTCTAATACTGTTTATTTTTTCAAATATCTGTGCCCGTTCTTCTGGTGGTAACTCGTATATTTTTCCTTCTAGATCTTTAATTTCTCTTTTTAATCTTGCGATTTTTGCATATCTTCGTTTGATTACTTTATTCAGGATCCGTTTTTCGAAGAACCTTATTTCTCTCATGAACTCCGTCCATAGGAATTTATTTCTAACTTTTAGAAAGTTTGGCGTTATTCCTTTTTGTTTACATTGCTTTAGAAAGATGTTATGCCGTATTTCTCTGTCGTTTTTCAAGTAAGCTTTTTTCAACTGCGTAGCTGCCATTGTTCTTGATACTCGGTACCAGTTCTAATATTTAGCCAGTGTTTTTCGACAGTAATTTCTGTCTCACTCTCTTAAACGAAATAAATAAATACGATAGCAATATACAATTTACAATAGAAGAAGAAAAGAACCGATCCCTACCATACCTTGACGTAAAAATAATATACGAAAATGACCAGATAAAAACAACAATCTATAGAAAACCTACTGCAAACCTAGCGATAATGTCAAGCAAAACAAATACATCAATAAACTATAAACTTGCAGCCCTAAATACCTACATCTATAGAGCACTGTATATATGTTCAACAGAAAAGTTATTAAAAGAAGAATTAAGGATTATAGAGAACATAGCACGTAACGCTGGCCATCCAAGAAAAACAATAGACAAGCTAATCAGAAAAGCGAAAGAAAAAATTAACTGGATCCAACCAGGACAAAATAAAAAGGATTATACACCCCCCCGTGCCATACATGAACGGAATAGCACTAAAAATAAAACGCGAAATTAGTAAACTCGGAAAGATAGTCCCAATCACACCCAACCCTTCCCTATTTAAAACGATACGAAATGAAGCAGAAAGATACGACGAATTACAGACGGCAGGAGTATATAAAATTAAAGCCTCAAATATAGAAAATAAGGAAATTACATACATCGGGATGACAAAGCGAAAAATAAGCGAAAGGTATAAGGAGCATATCCGCGACATAAAATATAATAATCAAGCAACAGCCTTCTCAAGAACAAATTTAAAAAACCCCATAATACCTCAATCAATAAAAATAGAAAAAATAGCTGCATATGATAATCCCCACAACACCCTAATGAGAGAGGCTATCGAGATTAACCTCGAAAGAAAAAATGTATGCAACGATATGGCGCATGCAAATGTTGACTCCCGTTGGCTAAAAATACTGGAAAGAGGGGGAAAGTGAAAAGGGAGAAGGGGGAAAAATGGAAAAAGAGAGATGATAAAAGGTCGAAAATGAAACTGCGAGCCGCCAAGTGAAACTGAAGAAATCCAAGAAATGGACGAAAACGTTTTTTCAGAGAAGTGCCAAAGAGTATGGACAATGCAATATATATTTATAAATAGCATAGTTTTAACGATATACCGGAATTTATGTCTTTTTTAAGTAAAAAAATGTGGTTTGTTTTTTTAAGAAAAGTAAAGAAATGTAAATTATAATGTTCGATTTTAATATGTACAAAACGAAAGATAAAGGATCTTTTAAAATGAAAATTAAGTGTCATGAATCTTTATATATTAATGTAAAACAAATGTGGTAAAAGTGTCTATACTGGTGGCTACTATAATGCCTGAAATATAGGTATAAGAAAATTTAAGTTTCAAAAAATATATATATATAGTATAAATCTCTTGCAAATATTGTCAAAGTGTGTGCTAAAGAATTCTCTTTTGTGAAAGTGGTGCGACATAGAATTAAAAAATAGTCGCGAGTGGCAGCAATGCAATCGGCGCACTGTATCGATGTGCTTTCATCCCTTATTTTTTAAATTGCAGTTAACCCCTTAATTCTCGCTCCCGTCAATATCACGGGCTGAAATGTCGTTCGTTATTACTAGTGCCCGTCATATTTCTGGGCTGGAGATTGAATTGATGGAAAAACTTCTGAAACCAGAAAAATTTAACTGGAATTTCCGTGTGCAGTCCTTGAATATTGCAGGTACGGTTTGGTTTTTGGCGCTGATATGATGTTGGACTTTGTATTGCATGTTTCGAAATATATCACACTCAAAAAAACTATTAATAATCAAATTTTAACGTATATATACATTATTTCAAATTTTATTTGTAAACATTTGTGTGATGTTAATAAATAAAGATCTAAGATGTGAAAAAGAAAGGTCTTATTCGCATTAATTTGTATGGTGTAAAACAAACATTAACCCCTTGAGAGGCACCGGTATATATTATATACCACCTACGATTAATGAAGTTTTACACCAGAAAAATTTTATTAAATTTTACTTTTCTAACTTTGGTGGGAAAAAAAGCCGTAAAATTGCTTTTACTTAATTTGAAATAGAATTTTTCAAAGATTTCGGTGGGAATTCAGCATTTCGCAAACGTAATTGCTTGCCTCTCAAGGGGTCAAGACACAAAATTCTCGCATGATGGTTTTTGTACAAATGTGAATTTGTTCTATAGCAACTTTGCTTTGGCCTTAAAAAAAAAAAAAAAAAAAAAAAAAGAAAAAAAATCTAATTGCATATTAATTTAGAAACCGTATAAATATTCAATTTCTGTTATAAAGAAATAGGAAATTTTTGATGGTTTTATCACTTATTAAGCCATCCTTAAGGGCTTAATTGTCTCATTTTTTTTACACAATAAGCTAAAAACAAGTAGTGATCACCACTTTTTACGTATTAAATTATGTTCCTTAAATAGTCTAAAAATATCGGTCAATTAATAAACCGAAGATTACAGGTAAATATTAATGGTATCCAAAAGCCACCGCCCCCCTGAATACTAGGCCTGAGCGCTGACGCAAAAATGCCGGCTGCCGAAGGTGGATTTTTTTTTAACGTAGGTAAGGTCCCTCAAATGTAGACACTTGTAGTCTCAGAAAAATAAAGAGGAAAAAACTTCAAAAAGTTTTGGTACAGTATTTAAGAGACCGTGCACACGCTGAAAAAATTCCGCCTTCGGCAGCCGCCATTTTTGTGTCAGGGCTATTATTCAGGGGCGGTGCGTAAGCTTTCAGTGACGCAATAAGCAAACTGTCATTGCCCGAGCTGAGTTCGGGCAAAACAGTTAAGTCGTTGAATAGGTATTATCGTATAGCTGCCAACATCTTACGCTTTTTCTACCACAAAAATTTGTTAGTAAATATTAACTTTTTAAATCGCCGTAATATGCCGATTAAATAAGAGGAAAATTCCTATTAAATTTTTGTGGTACAAAAAAGCTGAGTAGTTGGCAGCTATGTTATCGGGTATGGGTGTATTTTAGTGATAAACTATGAACATGTATGAATTGAATAACAATAAATAAATAAATATATAAATAAATAAATAAATAAAACTACGACGACGGACGCGGGAATCGCAGGCATAAAGTACTAAAAAAAATTAAATAAAATGTATATTTCTTAACTTGCAACATCTATATTATTATTATTTTGTCACCTTTTAAGTAAAACACAGAGTTTTTAAAGTTCATATTGTGTACTTTCTTATTTTATGCATTTTAAATTATTCTGGTTGAAACCCATAAAATTAAGTTAATGCGTAGTTGATAGAAAATCCGATTTTCGAATATTCGCTTTATATAATAGCATAATTCTTTGGTGATAAAAAGGGAATATGATAATATTCTAATAATCAGATAATAGTCTAATAATATTTGAAAGAAGTGGTTTTAAAAATATGGAGTTGTGACAGCTATGGTAATGCAATGATAATATTTTTTTTTTATTTTAATAATATTAATAGTGATATTAAATAGCAATAAATCTATGAATGTCAATATTTAACTTCTTCAACTAAAATATAGTTACTACTGGGCAGAGAATTTGAATACCACTGTATCCAGTGATAAAACCTTGACTTATGAAGGCTTAGATGCCTTATGTTCCCTCAGCCGTTGTTTTGAATTGTTTGGCGATTTTTTGTTGGCATGTTGGCGGTGTTTATAGATGTATGCAACCTCAATATGTGGAACCCTGTGTGACGTGTGTATTCTGACGTATTGTGTTCTGGCAACCCCTGAGAAGTGGTGGATTTTGTGAATGTATTTTGATACCGTGTTGCATCGTTCTGTCTTTTTATTTTAATGTTAAATTTATTGGATGTATTTGACTGACTATGTTTTCTGTAATCCGTTTAAACGCTTTTGCTGAAGTAATTAAGAAATATGAGGAAATTTTGAGAAGAAAAGTAGGTTTGTTTATTGTGTCTCAATGCGTATTCATAAGCCTATTTTGGAAAATGACGGTGGTGTTATGAGAGAGATTTCGTGCTGGAGCTTTCAAGAAAGCAGATATATGTTAAGGTATGTTGATAATTTTATGTCTATTTTGCTGCTTTAAGAGTTTTTTACATTTTGAGATTGCTAGAAGCGAGAACTGCTGAATTTTAAGAATGCTACACCGGGAGAACTGCTGAATGCAGTGATGTTTTTTCGGTTAATGTACGCGAAGCGCTCATCAAGATTACTGATTGCCACTTTAGCGAGTTTCTTTTTTTATGTATATTTTGCTGCTTTAGGAGTTTTTACATTTTGAGATTGCTAGAAAGCGAGAACTGCTGAATTTTGAGAATTCTACACCGGGAGAACTGCTGAATGCAGTGATGTTTTTTTTTCGGTTAATGTGCGCGAAGCGCTCATAAAAATTGCTGATTGCCACTTTAGCGAATTTTGTTTATTATTTACATTTTATTTTCATTCGCAGGTGCAGCGAATTCAGGCGCAGCGTGTAGCGTGTATGAATTGTGCTGTGCCCACAGATGTGTTACCATATTGTGAATGCAGTTTTTTTAATTGTGAAAGTCTTTTAACCCGTTCAGGAGCGGTGGGATATATTATATCCCACCTACAATTAATGGAGTTTTGCACTAGAAAAACTTTATCAAGTTTTACTTTTCTGACTTTGGTGGAAAAAAGTCTAAAATTACTTTTCCTTATTTTGCAATAAAAAAATTTTTTATCATTCCGGTGTGAATTCTACATTACAAAACACAATTACTTGCCCCTAAAAGTGTTATTGCTAGAAATGCCGGATATTTTACTCAAGTTTTATAAAAAATTTTCTCACCTGAATTTATTTTTAAAACAGTTTAACATATTTCTTTTAATTTTTTTCTTGTTTGTTTGTTTTAATTTTATTTTATAAAGAAATTTCTGGTTTTATCCGCATCATATTCATTTGGTAGAGATAAAAATAATTACTCACGGTTATTTTAGTTTTTTACCCGAGAAGATAACATTTTCCTTACACGCATATTTTCTTGATTGGCACCACTTTTTTGAAATGTTAAAATTCCTTTGTTTTCGATTTAATTAACCTGTCATTAAATAAGTGGCACTTTTCCATTTCAATAAAGTGGTGCCAGTCAAGAATCTTAATTAAAATAAAAAAGAAAAGTGCCCAGCTGAACTGATGGCATTGAGCTCACAGGCTATTCACACTAATTGTATATTATACACATATTTTAAAGAATAATGCCCCTCAAAAAAATAAGTTAAGGGGAATTAGCCCCCGTTTCCCCCTTTATACTTAACCAGTGAACCTCCAAATCTCATCAGGGAAGCCCCTTATCAAAATAAACCGGTATACCAAATTTGGAGCAAATCGAATAATCCTGCAAAAAAACATTTATCTAAATTAAGGGGGTAGACTAGCCCCCCTTTATCTTTAACCAATGAATCGCCAAAACGAATCAGGGAAACTCCTTAACATAATAAACCAGTATACCAAATTCGGAGCAAATCGAATAATTCTGCATGAAAAACCCATTTCTCTGAATTAAAAGGAGTGAACGAACCCCGTTTTCCCCCCTTTATCCTTAACCAATGAACTCCCAAAACTAATCAGGGAAGTTCCTTAACATAATAAACCGGTATACCAAATTCGGAGCAAATCGAATGATTCTGCGTGAAAACCCCATTTATCTGAATTAAGGGTGTGGACTAACCCCCCTTTCCCCCCTTTATCTTTAACCAATGAACCCCCAAAACTAATCAGGGAAGTTCCTTAACATAATAAACCGGTATACCAACTTCGGAGCAAGTCGAATCATTCTGCATGAAATACCCATTTATCAAAATTAAGAGGGGCGGGCTAACCTCCCTTTTCCCCCTTTATCCTTAACCAATGAACACTCAAAACTAATCAGGGAAGTTCCTAAACATAATAAACCAGTATACCAAATTCGGAGCAAATCGAATCATTCTGCATGAAAAACCCATTTATCTGAATTAAGGGGTGGACTAGCCCCCCTTTCCCCCCTTTATTCTTAACCAATGAACCTCCAAAACTAATCTGGGAAGTTCCTTAACATAATAAACCGGTATACCAAATTCGGAGCAAATCGAACCATTCTGCATAAAAACCCATTTATCTGAAATAAAAGGGATGAACTAATGCCCCTTTTCCCCCTTTATCCTTAACCAATGAACCCCCAAAACTAATCAGGGAAGTTCCTTAACGTAATAAACCGGTATACCAAATTCGGAGCAAATCGAATGATTCTGCATGAAAAACCCATTTATCTGAATTAAGGAGGGTGGACTAACCCCGTTTTTCCCCCTTTATCCTTAACCAATGAACTCCCAAAACTAATCAGAGAAGTTCCTTAACATAATAAACCGGTATACGAAATTCGGAGCAAATCGAATAATTCTGCATGAAATACCCATTTATCTGAATTAAGGGGGTGGACTAACCCCCCTTTACCCCCTTTATACTTAACAAGTAAACCTCCAAATCTAATCAGGGAAGCTCCTTATCATAATAAACCGGTATACCATATTTGGAGCAAATCGAATAATCTTGCAAAAAAAAAAAACATTTATCTAAATTAAGGGTGTGGACTAGACCCCCTTTATCCTTAACCAATGAATCGCCAAAACGAATCAGGGAAGCTTCTTAACATAATAAACCGGTATACCAACTTCGGAGCAAATCGAAACATTCTGCATGAAAAACCCATTTATCTAAATTAAGAGGGGCGGGCTAACCTCCTTTTTCCCCCTTTACCCTTAACCCCTGATTAGTTTTGGGGGGTTCATTGAAGTTCCTTAACATAATAAACCGGTATACCAAATTCGGAGCAAATCGAATCATTCTGGATGAAAAACACATTTATCTCAATTAAGAGGGGCGGGCAAACCTCCCTTTTCACCCTTTTCCTTTAACCAATGAACCCCCAAATCTAATCATGGAAGTTCCTTAACATAATAAACCGGTATACCAAATTCGGAGCAAATCGAATTATTCTGCATGAAAAACACATTTATCTGAATTAAGGGGGTCGGACTAACCCCGTTTTCCCCCCTTTATCTTTAACCAATGAACTCCCAAAACTGATCAGGGAAGTTCCTTAACATAATAAACCGTTATACCAAATTCGGTGCAAATCGAATCCTTCTGCATGAAAAACACATTTTTCTGAATTAAGGGGGGTGGACTAACCCCGTTTTTCCCCCTTTATCCTTATCCAATGATCTCCCAAAACTGATCAGGGAAGTTCCTTATCATAATAAACCGGTATACCAAATTAGGGGCAAATCGAATCATTCTGCATGAAAAACCCATTTATCTGAATTAAGGGGGGGGGGGGGACTAACCCCGTTTTTCCACCTTTATCCTTAACCAATGAACTCCCAAAACTAATCAGGGAAGTTCCTTAACATAATAAACCGCTATACCAAATTCGGAGCAAATCGAATGATTCTGCATGAAAAACCCATTTATCTGAATTAAGGGGGTGGACTAACCCCCCTTTTCCCCCTTTATCCTTAACCAATGAACCCCCAAAATTAATCAGGGATGTTCCTTAACATAATAAACCGGTATCCAAATTCGGAGCAAATCGAATGATTCTGCATGAAAAACCCATTTTTCTGAATTAAGGGGGGGGGGGGGGTGGACTAACCCCGTTTTTCCCCCTTTATCCTTAACCAATGAACCCCCAAAACTAATCATCGATGTTCCTTAACATAATATACCGGCATACCAAATTCGGAGGAAATCGAATGATTCTGCATGAAAAACCCATTTATCTGAATTAAGGGGGTGGACTAACCCCGTTTTTCCCCCTTTATCCTTAACCAATGAACTCCCAAAACTAATCAGGGAAGTTCCTTAACATAATAAACCGGTATACCAAATTCGGAGCAAATCGAATAATTCTGCATGAAATACCCATTTATCTGAATTAAGGGGGTGGACTAACCCCCCTTTTCCCCCTTTACCCTTAACCAATGAACCACCAAAAATAATCAGGGAAGTTCCTTAACATAATAAACCGGTATACCAAATTCGGAGCAAATCGAATCATTCTGCATGAAAAACACAATTATCTCAATTAAGAGGGGCGGGCTAACCTCCCTTTTCCCCCTTTACCCTTAACCAATGAACCCCCAAATCTAATCATGGAAGTTCCTTAACATAATAAACCGGTATACCAAATTCGGGGCAAATCGAATCATTCTGCATGAAAAACACATTTATCTGAATTAAGGGGGGTGGGCTAACCCCGTTTTCCCCCCTTTATCCTTATCCAATGATCTCCCAAAACTGATCAGGGATGTTCCTTAACATAATAAACCGGAATACCAAATTCGGAGCAAATCGAATCATTCTGCATGAAAAACCCATTTATCTGAATTAAGGGGGGGGGGGGGTGGACTAACCCCGTTTTTCCAACTTTATCCTTAACCAATGAACTCCCAAAACTAATCAGGGAAGTTCCTTAACATAATAAACCGGTATACCAAATTCGGAGCAAATCGAATGATTCTTCATGAAAAACCCATTTATCTGAATTAAGGGGGTGGACTAACCCCCCTTTTCCCCCTTTATCCTTAACCAATGAACCCCCAAAATTTATCTGGGATGTTCCTTAACATAATAAACCGGTATACCGAATTCGGAGCAAATCGAATGATTCTGCATGAAAAACCTATTTTTCTGAATTAAGGGGGGTGACTAACCCCGTTTTCCCCCCTTTATCCTTAACCAATGAACTCCCAAAACTAATCAGGGAAGCGCCTTATCACAATGAACCGAGGAAAAAATTTTGAAGCAAATCGGATGTTTCTATCAAGAGTTATCGCGTTACGTACATACATACATACATACATACATACATACATACATACAGAATGGGCGGGCACATTAGCTCTCAGGCTTTGATAGCCTGTGAGCTAAAAAGTAGCCCGTCTGGCGACACTGATAGGGGCAAGACAGTGTAAGTCTTTACAATTTCCTTAAAATAATGAAGATACAACTGTAACTGCTTTCGCAGGTGTTGATTACCGCTAGGGAAAACTTTCTACTAGTAAATTTATATGGAAAATTTCTCCTTACTTAATTTAAATGCCTTATTAATGCAAAATCTTAGTGATAAAGAATGGAAGAAAATTATATTCATTATTAATGGTGGAAGTTTACTTTGACGGTAGTCAGGCCATGTGTCTCCGCCATATTGTGACAACCTAGACAACCCTGTCAGTGTCAGTAAAAAAGATTTTTATACCTGGGCAAACTGATACCAGTAAAAACAAATAGAAAAGTTTACCACCTCTATGATAAAATATTTCCATGAATCAGACGCATAAATAAAGCTAAATTTTCTATTAAAATTTACTAGTGGGAAGTTTACTCCGCTTCAAATCAGAAACTGTTGATCCGATTGAAAAAAAAAAAAAAAAAAAAAAAAAAAAAACAGACGCCATCGTGTGACAACCTCCTCGGTTACTTCACTAGCAACTGATATACAGTGCACTAAATGTCTTATCCTCTTTATTCGTAATTCCATTGTAAACGCAGGCCACGGAGCGGTCTCTTTTTATAGAGACTAAATCAAAAAAAATTACCACGACTTTTTACTTACGAAAATTTTCATTTTTGATTTACCTAAGAAATTGTGTAGCAACCCGATTCCTGGGGAGCTGTTTATTGCAATTCTACTAGTAATGTGCCATAATTTTTTTTAAATATAAAATTAGTGGTTGCTAAAAATGTGACCTCTCTGAGGCCTGTGTACACCCAAGGTATGCACACTCCTTGGAATGCAAAAAGAGTCTGACACCACTATTGTTTATTAGATATTTACTATTTAGTATTTAAATTACACTATTTGCAACCGACTCGTTTAACCATAGAGTTTATTTATTTTTTTTTTTTTATTTTATTTTATTTTTTTTTTTTGTGAAATAATTAACTCAAAATATTCCATAAAATATGTGGTAGAACCTTTTTAACACTGCGTATAGCCAATGTATGGATAATTTTATTAACCCAGTTTTGAATATCTCGACAAACTATAATATGTTATAACATATACAGAGCTGCCAAGTCTCCGGCTTCTTGCATTCCAGTATTTTAATACAGAAAATTTCGTTTTATTGAATTGGAACATTTGGGCGTGTTAAAAGAACCAGATTTTCTCTAAGATAATAGTGGTGTGCAAAAAGCCGGAGACTTGGCAACTCTGCATATAAATTATTTCTAAAGATAAAGCAGAACAGGTCTTGTTAACCCGTAACCAACGATTTAACTTCTCCACGGTTTGGCAAATCCATAGCTCGCACTAAAATTTAATAGAGATTTTCGCCTTGTTTAATCATCATGGAATTTCATCATGGAATTTCGACGGATCATGGAATTTCGACGATTAAATTAAACTATATTTACTGTGAAATTTTAGTGGTAAGAAGAATTTACATTTGGCTCGATTATCGTACGCGGGCTATGCCCGTCATTGTAGGTTAAGGGGTTAATTGCGAAAACATATGTTCTCACATTTGGCATGTAAATTACTGGAAGATAAAGTACAAAAGTACTAACTTTCATCTTTATAAAGATGGTATATGAATAAAAAAACAGTTGCTGCGATTAGTATAAAACATATCAACCAGCTACTACAATATCCTGATTTCACAGTTTCAGAATAGTAATCTTCTCTTTATTTAATCCAAAAATTTGGCGAACTTAACTATTCAGGAATAGCGGATTCAAAAATTCGTAACACTTTGCAACTATGATGATAGGTGTCCATTGTTAGCTGACGGCGGCCATTGACATTTACTTCTTTTCCAAGTCTCCCGATTTTATAGTATCAATACATATTTCGTAACAGAAATATTCACTATATTTGTTCACATAAATCTGGGATTATGTAAAAAGAATTTTTCTATACGGAAAAGATGGTAGTCAAAAATATGAAAAATTGGCAAATATGCATACTTTTAAAAACAGAAAGATCATAACGGTCATTTTGACTACTACAAAATAAAACTATTTCGATTGGAATCAGAAATTTCTTTATAAAATAAATTAAATTTGTTCCACAGAGAAAAAGTTAAATACATAAATTAAATAGTTTTACATAAAACTTTGGTGCAAAATATTTTTATAATACTTGGATAAAATTTCCGGAACTTCTAGTATTAATAGGGCTCAACACTTTTTGGGGTGGTGATATGTTTATGAAACCACATAATTTTAATTCTCAAATGTGGCAGTGGGACCAGGATTTTTTGTATTATTTTTTCCATTTATTATATATGTGAAAAATAGCTTTTTCTTATTTGCAAATAAATTTGTACGTAAATTCCCGTGCCAGTCATTCATTTCGACATTTTAGCAATGGGAGTGCTTTTCCCCTGAAAGGATTAAAATATACATAATATTGCTTCTAGTTAAAATAGATAGCAGTTTTCTTGCTCAGCTTTGTTCATATCTAGTATCAAATCTAATTATTTAGTTATCAGGACCAGGGCTGAGTTTTCCGGAGTATGTGTGAAAAATAATGATTGGCGCCTTAGGAAACGGTGAATTATGAAGCATTTTTTAATCAGTTGTACCTATAAGTTTGTACGGGAGTCTTCAAAATGTTTGCTGAAAGTTCGTTTACACACAAATAACGAAAAGTAATCTTAGCATAGTTTTAGTTGCGAAATTTCTGCCATTAAATAAAGTGCATTTTGCTATTTTAACCCCTTGAGGAGTGGTGGGATATATTTTATCCATGTGTGACATTCTTCTTGTTCAAGTAAATATGATTTTCCGATGGATTTTTAAAAGAAATTTAATGGAATAAGCACTCAACTGTAAATGCTGGATACAACATATAAATGCTAAAAATATACACATTATACTAAACTTTTTATTAATTTATATTTTGGATAACATATTACATTATACCATCGGTGGCCAACTGTGGCACGCTGTACACCACTAAAATTTTATAGCAATCATTGCCTTATCTAATCATCGAATCTCTGCGATTCAAGAAGTTGAATTTTTCTGTAAAATTTTTGTGGTATCCTCCGTGCCACAGTTGGCCACCCCTACATTGTACTATGTCGATAACAAACCTCGATATCGAGTGCCACAGGTGAATATTTTTGTATTCTATTCGCACCACTAGTTACAGAAATACATTTCATAGTATATTCCTCTTGTAAATGATGTCAAAGCGCGTGTAAATGATTTTTTTTTAAGTAGTGTGAAATGGAATTGATAGACAGTCACCTGTGGCACCCCAGGATTTGTTCATGTCCTGGCTCTCTGGTGGTTGGATTTGCACCCGGCAAGAAACGTGTTAAAACAGTAGTTGATTGGCAAAAATGAAGAATTTTCGTTAAAAGGCGTCTTACTCAATTGATTGATCAAATTCAGTCTCCTAAACAAATATTGTTTTCTGTCCAAATAAATTTAGATATAATCACAGATATTGATACCACACAGATAAGGCTTAAATAAAAAAAAATCCAAAACATATTGTTTTTTTAAACGAATATTTCACATCCATTAATCAAGTATTATGCCTTAAAATAAGAAATAATTAAGCGTGCAAAAATGTTATTTTGCCCCCAAATAAATCTTTGAGTCAGATCCCCACGTAGGTTTCATAAGTCCCGGTATTTTACGTTTTTAATCTTTTACAACAGAATATTAACCCTAATAGTGTCATTGGCGTCTTATTTGACTCCAGTTCTTTTCTATTTTGAAATTATTAATATTTCAAATCAGATAAAATGAATAATTTATAATTAATATATAAAATTAAATAGACACCTCGTAGGAAGAAGTTACATATAATAAAATTAAATTTCTGGTTCAAATCATGTAAAACTATGAATGCTCAGAAAATAGTAAAACATGGTACTAAGAGGGTTAAAATGTTGTTAATCCTTTCTGAGGCAAATTACTTCTGTTCGTAAAATGCTGAAATGAGTAACTGACATCAGAATTTACAAACAAACTTACTTCAAAATAAGCAAAAGCTCTTGTTTACGTACTTAACAAAAGGAAAATTTTCCCTCCAATATTTTGGTACCAATGTGGCATTTATGAATTGAATTTAAGGTCTCCAAAAATGAACCATAGGTTTTGAAGGGGTTAGAACTTTAACTGCCATCCATACACAATTCCTTGCATTCCTGAAGGACATGAAATGATTTAGATTAGCGCGAATTTTATTCAAAATAAGTACCAGAAATTCCTATTAAAAAATATTTTATTGTCATTAAATAAAGAAAATATAAAATTTCTTTAATGAATTTTATTAGTACTCATTAACTCATTAAAGCCGGTTGGCAAGAAAACTTTCCAGGTAAAGCGAACGAAATTTTTAAATTTGAATAAATTTTCATATTATTTAAGCTCAGATTTTGAGCGATTAAATAAATGCAAATTACAAAATGGCAAAAACTGGTGTCGAAGTCTTAACATTTCTACCCTGAGTGGGTCTAATCGACCCATTTTTATAATTCATTTCATTCGATTCGAACCAGAAATATTTTCGTAAAATAAGATAAATAAAGGGCACCGAAAACGAACATGAATAAATGCATTAAATAGTTTTTAAAGAAAATTCTGGTGTGAAATGTTTTTATTAAGGTTGAGTAACATTTCAAGAGGGTAGAAAGATTAAAAGAAGTGTAAAGGAAGCTCGTCGTTAATGGGTTAAGACCAGTGGATTGTTGTGTTGCATTTATTCAAAAATAAATTTGATGTCCAGCGCGTCATATGACAGTTAACATGTATATCCAAACGTGTATGTACATATGTGTATAGAACGTTTATATACATATTTATCCAAAAAGTAACATCAAAGTTTTCATCTTGAGCAGATTGGCTTAGATGCTTTATGTTCCCTCAGCCGTTGTTTTGAATTGTTTGCATAACTGCCAACCTTCCAATAATCATCCGTAATATCTGGATTAATTTAACCCAGGTTAACCGCATTTCGAACTAGAAAATTTATTTCATGAATGATTTTTTATTTAACCCCTTAACATACGATTTACGTCTAACAGCTCCACTTTTTGGCAAATCCATAGCTACCACTAAAATTTAATAGAGATTTTCGCCTTGTTTAATCATGGAATTCCGACGATTAAATTAAACTATATTTACTGCGAAATTTTAACGGTAAAAAGAATTTACATTTGGCTCGATCATCGTACGCGGGCTATGCCTGTCATTGTAGGTTAAGGGGTTAATTCGAGGTTTCTACGTGGAACATATTTATTTTCATTTCTTAAAAAATTTCTGGTTTGAAACGTATTAAACCAGTGTCAAATTAACGCGAGTATTGCGGAAGATTAGTTTGAGGTTGACAGCTATGTGTTCGGTGATTTTTTGTTGGCGTGTTGGCGGTGTTTGTAGATATGTCAACCTCGGTATGTGGAACCCCGTGTGACGTGTGTATTCTTACGTGTTGTGTTCTGGCAACCCCTGAGAAATGGTGGATTTTGTGGATGTATTTTGATATCGTGTTGTATCGAGCTGTCTTTTTATTTTTATGTTAAATTTATTGGATGTATTTGACTGACTATGGTTTCTGTAATCCGTTTAAACGCTTTTTCTGAAGTAATTAAGAAATATGAGGAAATTTTGAGAAGAAAAGTAGGTTTGTTTATTGTGTCTCAATGCGTATTCATAAGCCTGTTTTGGAAAATGACCGTGGTGTTATGAGAGAGATTTTGTGCTGGAGCTTTCAAGAAAGCAGATATCTGTTAAGGTATGTTGATAATTTTATGTATATTTTGCTGCTTTAAGAGTTTTTTACATTTTGAGATTGCTAGAAAGCGAGAATTGCTGAATTTTAAGAATGCTACACCGGGGGAGCTGCTGAACGCAGTGATGTTTTTTTCGGTTAATGTGCGCGAAGCACTCATACAAGATTACTGATTGCCACTTTAGCGAGTTTCGTTTTTTATGTATATTTTGCAGCTTGAAGAGTTTTTTACATTTTGAGATTGCTAGAAAGCGATAACTGCAGAATTTTGAGAATGCTACACTAGGAGAACTGTTGAATGCAGTGATGTTTTTTTCGGTTAATGTGTGCGAAGCGCTCATACAAGATTACTGATTGCCACTTTAGCGAATTTTGTTTATTTACATTTTATTTTTGTTAAGCGAAACATGCGTATAAACCGGTGCTTGGCGATATTTACTACTTGGCGGAAAAGGGGTTTTCACGCCAAGAAAAATTTCAAGATGGCGGCCGTGGGAACTTATGACATCTGTTCCAGCAGATTTTCTGTATATGACAATGACGAAATGGTTGTGAAATTTCTATGAAAATTAGAATTTTTTTCGATTTTTATGCACCTGGATGCAAATGATAGAAATTTTCAAGCAAATGGGAAAATCTGAATTTATGAATGAGTCATGTTTCGTGTTGTTCAGCAAATTAAAATATATTTCTTTAAAAATCTTTATTAATGGTAAAATTTCATTTTTTATAGTAAAAAAGCTGAAATACAAATGTTTCATTTTAACAATTATAATATTAGGTCTACCGGAAAATTCTGTCCGATAATGTTATTTCACGCCTACTATTTTTAAATTCAGATTTCTTCATTTACACCACTTTTTTGGAATGATAAATTACCCATTGTTTTCACCCTAACCACTCGTACCATGAAGATACGGTTAAAGAATTCAAATTGCTTATTGGCATCGCTTTTTAGAAAAAAGAAATATTCACCTTATTTACTGACAGGTAAAATGGTACCACAATAAAGCAAATTACATTACATTACATTACACAATTATATAAAACTGGTGGGAAGCAAACAACATGAATAACAGACACAGCCCGTGAATATGACTGGAGCGGGATACAAGCGTGTACGCGAAATTTCAAAAGAATGGGAATTTTACCATTTCGAAAAAGTGATGCCAGTGAAGAAATCTGAATTTAAAAAAAAGTAGGCGTGAAATAACATTATCGGACAGAACTTTCGTCACACCTAATATATGTCATTTTTTCATATACCTTTATTACAGTGGTGGCCAACTGTGGCTCGCCGGATACCACTAAAATTTTACAGAAGAAGTCGACTTCTTGAATTGCAGAGATTCGAAGATTAGATAAGGCAATGATTACTATAAAATTTTAGTGGTGTCTGGCGTACCACAGTTGGCCACCCCTGCTTTATTATTTACTATCAAGGAACCAAATAAATACTTAAATTATCGAACAAGAAATAGAAATATTACTATTGTCATTGCTGTATCATCTCGAAATATAACACAGGCCTGCAATGAATATAATACAAGGGTATTGATGGGTGAACTTTATGTATTTTTTGGTGCTAATTAAAAAACAAATAATGAAAAAATGATATCACGTTACATTTTCTTGAAAAATATTGGGTCGATTGGAAAGTTTGTCGTGTTGGAAAAATCAATTCGTACCGCTAAATGCTGCCAGGTAATTATAAGACATTAGATATCGGAATCAACGTCTAATAATTAAATGAGAGAATTTTCCGATGCGAATTGATTTTCCCAACACGACATAACATTCCGATAGACCCAGTTGTTTTAAACCGTTTAAACCTATAACAAAATAATCGATTACTGAAAAATTAATTTGCCTCACCGAGAATCGATTTTTTTTACATAGATTTACATGGATAAAATCACTGTTGCCAGATAGCACATGCAAAATTGTCCAAAATTGTCCTTTTCATTTTAACAAAAATATCGATATCGATGTTACAAAAAATTCTGATGTGATGGGGTAAAATGGAGGTCATTTTCGAAATCAGCCCACCAAATAACATAAAAATCAGCGAAAACTTCTCTTGTATTTTTCAAAAACCTCAATTTCGCAGGCATGTGTAATTAAATGGTGGAAATCGTACTTAAAAAAACGGGTTTATAAAATAAAATAACTTTTATTTTGGTGAGCTAACTGATATATTTATATATTAAGAAAAGAAAAGACAAAGTTTCAACCGTTATTCACTTGTTGTCATAAGCTGTTTTTAAAAGTTTGTCATAAGTGCAAATTTTCCTTATGTTTTAAAATGTAGATTTATCTCATAATAAGTTAATCATCTGCAGAAAAATGTTTGGAGTTACGAAATGGTATTTAACAATAGAACTATCGATGTTAAATATATACCTAGTTTTACCGCACCCGTCAAATTGACGGATTATTGATCATGGCTTTCAATGTAAATTTTGACTTAGTTAATGTAAATAAAAGAATACAATTTAACAAAAACAACATTTATTATAGTAATTCATTAATTATTATTAATAAAAAAACAGTTTCTATTTGCATTTATAGTATAGCACATTTTATAAGCCACGCCTTCTGGTATAAGCCACGCCTTCTGGTATTCCGACGGGTTGTAGGGTTCCTCTATTAGTAAGTTACATCGGCTGTCGGAAATCAAGCTGTGCAAGACTTAACCCTTTCCGGCACAGTGTGCTCGGATCTAGATACAGAATTTTAATTCCAAACTTACGAACTGTACCAAGAATATTTTAGTAAAATTTTTCTTTTACAATGAATAGTTAAAGTAACATGTTTTAATTTCCAAAAAAGTCAAAATACCGGTGTCAGTCAATCATTTCATCATTTTACAACAAAAATTGCCCGTGCCGAAAAGGGTTAATGGAAAGCAAGTAGGCTCCCTACAATACAATTTTCCGTTATTGGGCTTTTTACAGATCCCGTTATAATGGTTGCCGAACACTTTGGATCATTCAACTTTGAAATATCTATAGGAGAGCTGCATAGGTGACTATTTTTCTATTCATTCTCACCACCATTTAAAAAATATATATATTTTTTGTAGTATATTTCTCTTTCAAATGTTGTCAAACGGTATATCATAGATTTTTGTTTTGAAAAGTTGGTGAGAGGTAGAATTAAAAAATTGTCGCCAGTGGCAGCCCTGTCAATTGAGCAGGGAGCCGTCATTTTGACGGGTCTTGGTGTAAATAGGTATAGGTCATACTGATTATGGAAATTGAATGAATACGAATGAAAAGCTAAATAAATGTATCTTAATCCTAGAACTACCGAAAATTCTAGTCAAGTTTTATAAAAATATTCTAAATCAGAGGGGTTTTTTTTTAAGTATGTAACTTTTTTTATTTTTCTTTTTATTGTCTTGTTTATATATTTAGATTATTTTAAAGAAGTTTCTTGTTTCAGTAAATATTTCGAATGTATCTGTCGAGTCCATTGAACCCGTCTGGTAAGCGCATGGTTAATCAGAATTATATACATTTACAATTTTTTATATAAAGCTTGTATAGCTATTTGATTATTTATTTTTTTATGTGTGATATGTTTTGAGCCGTTAAAGAAGGAAAGAGAGAAAGGGGATAATAAAAAAAAATGTTCTGATAATTTTTATTCTGGCGTACAAGGAAAGGAAATTCCGTTTTGTAATACTATATATGTATATATATATATATATATATATATATATATATATATATATATATATATATATATATATATATATATATATATATATATATATATATATATATACATATATATATAAAGAGCACAGATTAAACGTCTGTTAAAAGTGACATTTTTAGAAGTACCTCCTAATAACAAAAAGATTCTAAATGAAGTCTGTATATGTTAATCAACGATCACAACTATTTTTAGATAAGCTTAAAATGTTTGAAAATATTCCACAAATAATGTTATTGCAAAAGATACACACTGGATGAACAATTTATTATACATACCAAGCTAGTAGCGTGTATGTCCATCTTACTCTCCAATAACATACATTTTACGTCTTGGTAGTGATTTAACGAGGTTTTTTTAAGGGAGATATCGTCGGTACCATGTCATACTATCCAATATGAAAACTGTGTTGCTAGTGAGCTACTTTTTAAAATTCCGATTTCGTGATTGGCATCGCTTTTTTGAAATGGTAAAATTCCCCTTCTTTTCGCCTTAATTAATATGGCATTAAATAATGCGAATTCTACTATTTCAAAGTAGTGGTGACAATCAAGGAATCTGAATTTTAAAAAAAGTAGCCCACCGGCAACACTTTCTTCATATTCAACAGTTTGAAATGGTACCGACGATAGAAGCAATTTCTCTCAAAAAATATAAGTTATGTGTGTACAATGGAGTTATGAATAAAGCGGAGGAGACATATAGTTTACTGTCTACCAGTTGCGAGTGAAGTAACTGAGGGGGTTTGTCACAAGATGGCGACTGTTTTCCACCAGAAAAATTGAATAGAAATTTTGCTTTATTTAAGCGTGTTATTCATGGAAATATTCTATCTCAAATATGGTAAAAACTTCTATTAGTTTTTACGGGTGTCAGTTTGATTGGTAAAACACTCAGTTTGTTTCACCGGTTGTCATAATATGGCGAAAACGATGGGTCTGAATACCGCAAAAATATATTTACACTAGTAAAAATGAAAATCTGTTTCTGCCATTTCTTATGACTGAAATTTTGCATTAATAAGGACTGTAAATACCGAGAAAATTTCTATATAAATTTGCTGGTGGAAGTTTTCACCCGAGGTAATCAGCCCTTGATAAAGCGCTTACAGTTGAAGCTTCACTTTTTTAAGAATATGTCAGGCCCTTTTTATTAATAGTTCCATGGTGTGTACAGAAAGTGGTTATCGGGCAACAAAGGCACCGCAATTCCCGGCAGGTAATATTCAACTTACGTTGCGAAAAAAAAAAAACCTAGAGATTAAGTAAGGCAAATATTTATAATCGAAAACAGAGGTGACATGTGAATTATTGAAAACATTTTGGACATCATTTTTACAACCGGTTTTTGCGAACGCTGTGGATGATGTAGAAGCAAGAGCTAAAACTAAGCATTGTAGAATTCTCTCGAATGGTCAAAAGGGTTTAGTTGTTGTAATTCGTGATAAAAAGTGAGTATTTCAAGCTAATTAAAATGCTTTTCTAATCAATCCTTTACCATATACGATTGATTCGGTGGTGCATTTTCGTGTTAAAAAGAGGTATTACCATTCAGAAAAAAAAATATTTTGATATCTTTATGTAAATGATCATCCAATATGGTAATATACCTTTACATGTCAAACCATTAACCACCAAAACTATAAAGTAGTAATTTTCAAATTTCTGGTTGAATGTTGTTTTCCACCACAAATTCGGAAAGGTAATTTTTGCTTGATTTAAATAGCAGATTTTCTGCCAATAAATAATGCAATTTTTTAGTTCGAAAGTAGTGGTAGAAAAGTAATTAATTTACGCATGAGCAATTATTTTGACCGTTGCGCCAACGCAACACCAGCAGGTAATGGCTTAAGGAAGTGACCAATTGTATGAGATGACCTAAGGTAACCCTTGAAAGTACTCTTGAACCCTCGATACTATGGCTCTACGACCACCTCCCTATACATATCATATTTTGCACCAAAAGATCCATTTGTTTGTTAAGTTTATTCTCGACTATACCAGTGGTGGAAAATTGGCGCAGAGGAGGAGCCTATTGACACCACTAAATTTTAGTATAATTTTTCGTCTTATCTAATGACAGTTTTTATTAAGATGAAGAATACCATAAAATATTAGTGGTGTCAATAGGCTCCTCCTCTGCGCCAATTTTTCACCACTGCTATACTTTTGCATGACATGCTAATATTTGAACATAGATTATTTTCACTAGATAACGCGTTTTCAATCATGAAAGATTTATTGTCGGTGAAATTTTGCAAGCTGCTGCCTCAAAACTCTTGCTGCCTCAATGTCTTGTAGTTACAAGGCAGAAAAAATATTGTCATCATTCTTATATCCATTTCAGTCATACTTCGGTGAATATATTTTTGCCTACGCATTGTGCATGCTTAGAATAATACAGGGTGTCCAGCGAATAAGACCCTGATTTCAAAATTAAATATCTCAAAAACAAAGATTAATAGAATTATGCGGTAAACGGTTTGTTTATTAGCTAAGCTGTAAAAATGTTATACAAAAGTTTCAAATTTAGTTGCAAAAACCGTTAACAGATGGCGCTGTAATCGCAATACTTGTAAACTGCTTCGAAGTTCAGAGCACTGGCGACTCATTCCTAGATGGCTCCCTACCTAAAAACGAATATTGGTAAAGTCCATTTTTTCAATGGGGTGATGTGCAGAAGTGGAGACATCTGGTCACAGAATTATTGCATCAGCTTTAATTTTAGAAAATTTCAATTAATAGAATTTTCAATAAAAAGTTTAGAATTCATTATAAGAATTTTTTAAATATTTTATTAAATTCAATCTTTAATGCCATATAAATATTTAAATCAAGATGCATATATTTAAAAAAATAATTTTGTACTTTTTATTTATTTTTTGTATTTTTAAATCACGCCATAATATTTTGGTATTGTTGTTTATACCTGAATTATTATAAATAAAAAGTAATTTTTCCCTTTTAATTTATTTTTAAATAACGGCATAATACTTTGGTTTTAGCACAACACATATATTTCTTTTCTTTGTAAACAAAGTTTTAAAGACAGAAATTATGTATTAAATTATTTCTTTTTTAAAAGGAATTGATGAAAACTCATATCATCAACGTCAAAGCAAAAGTATTTTGGATGCTGCATTCCTTTCGAACACTTCGGATGCTATCGCTAGAAGCTGCACCATATTTCTGTGCTCAATGATAAAAAAAAAAAAAAATGAAAACGAGTTTTTAAAATTAAAATTATTTTTTTAACTTAAGTTTTTTTTAAAATAGAAACTTTTTATTTTTTCATTCAAACGATTCTCTACAATTAAAAAAATGATTTATGAATCATTAATATAAATACTCAATGATTTTTTAAAAAGGGATTTCTTTTAGCTTAATTAAATTTTAAAACCAGAGACTTTGGATTTTTTTATTCAAACTTTTTTCACAGTTTAAATAAATATTAAAAAGTAAAGATTTCCATTTTTTTCAAATCCTCCTGTACTTGGATTGGATTCCACGACATACCAATAAGGAGAGAAAAGACATAGCACAGAGTTATATGTATTCGGATCGAAGTAGCTTATAACAAAATTTGAAACAAATCTCAATTCTGTCAACACATGGCTCCGCTTCTGCATATTACCCAAATAAAATATTTTTTAAGTTCTTATATAATGATTGCTAAACTTTTTATTGAAAATTCTATTAATTAAAATTCTCTAAAATTGAAGCTGATGCAATATGCACCAGCAATATGCAATATGCAATATAACCAGATGCCTCCACTTCTGCACATCACCCAAACGAAAAAGCGGTCTTTCCCAATTTTCGTTCTTCCATAGGAAGCCATCTAGGAATGAGACGCTAAGGCTCTCGGCTTGAAAACACAATTTATAGGCATTGCGATTACAGCGCCATCTGTTAGCGGTTTTTGCAACTAATTTTTGAAACTTCTGTACAACATTTTTACAGCTTAGCTAATAAACAAACCGTTTGCCGCATAATTCTATTGATCTTTTTTTTTTGAGATATTTAATTTTGAAATCAGGGTCTTATTCGCTGGACACCCTGTATGTACAGTGCAGTGTGTCACAGATGGTTCTGAGATATTATGCAGCTGAGTCTCCGTCGACATCCATCATTAACCCATTAACGACGAGCCTCCTTTACACTTCTTTTAATTCTTCGACACCAGATTTTGCGACTTTGTAATTTTGAATTATTTAATCGCTAAAAATTTGACATTAGATAATGTGAAAATTTCCAAACTAAAATACTGGTATCGAAATTAAAAAAATTTTTTCGTCTTGTATGGCAAGTTTTCTTGCCAACTGGCTTTAATGAGTTAACTTTATATTTCGTGCAATATATATATATATTGATGAACACCATACCGTATTTTACATTCCATTAGAACACAGTGACAATGGTATAACACTCCCTTGGCCTCAAACATTACCGCATAATGGCTAACACAGACAACTATTTTTTAATTCTATTTCGCACCACTTTTTCAAAACAAAAGTATTTTACTTACGCTTTGACAACATTTGCAAGAGAATTATACTACAAAATGCATTTTTTTAAATGTAGTGGTGTGAACAGAATATGAAAATAGTCTCTTGTAGCAGCCCTGCATATAGGTACTGTATTGAAAATTTGCGATATCATCTACAACGCCCCGTTTAACACTAGAACGCCCGGAAGGAGTCTTTCCGACTCGACCATGTGATTAAATGTCTACTGGAACCAGAAATTATTTCATAAAATTAGTTTAAATTAAACAACGCAGATTTACGTTAAATAAATCAGTCAAATAATTTTAAATAAAAATTTTGGTGTCGAATATTTTTATTAAACTTGAGTAAAATTTCCGGGCGTTCAAGTGTTAACACTTTGCCGTCCGCACGATTCGTAAAAAATTTGTTCGCTTGGTTCCGGCAGCGCTAATTCGGATCAGTTGACTAGTCGCCGGCCGTTCTTGACATTATCGGGAGATTATAAATTGTTAAGTTTTACTAATCTCATCGTTAGTTCTCATAAGTTCTCAACCCTGTTCCCCTACTTTCATGAAATTTTGAAGATTTACATATGTAAATAAATACAAAATTAGTTTCTTTTATATATTTGTTTATTTGCATTTTCTTTGGTACTTAGTATTTCCCTTTCATATGGTACGCAGCAAAACAGTCTCCAAGATGTAAGGCAAGAACAGGCGATCCAGAACAGGCGATCATCAATTGACCATTCTAGGCGTGGACAAACGCTGGGTCAAAACTAGTCCGGCAACTCAGGATCAGAAAGGTCTTCGAGATTTTCTTCGGTCGTTACAATGAAATTCACACGACACCACTGTGGTGTCGCTGGCCGTTGGCAGCTAATTTGTGCACGACACCACTGTGGTGTCACCGGCCGTTGACCGCTAGTTTGCGTACGTCACCACTGTGGTGTCGCCGGACGGCATAGTGTTAAGCTCTTGCTCCACGCTCATCCTCGATGAATGCTTTTAATCGAGCAACCAGTTAAAACAGGGATCAGAAATTTGATTTTCACCACAAATTCCAACTATTGATTTCACCTGCGCGGGACATACATAAAAGATTGGTTGTCTTTGAAATGGACCACTCAGGCTTGCAATGAGGAGGAGATGATTTTTATTGGTATTGCGAGGGCCAAGTATTAGTCCGCGATCGAGCTCACTTAACTGCTTCAAGGGCGCTGGTTTATTTCTGGACCACTTAACTTGAATCCCAAAATTGAACATTGATACCAGAATTTCGGGCTTAAAATTGTCCTTTTATAAAATGTGGGAAGTAAAGCTGTTACTTGTTTTCAAATAAATTTGTTTGTAAATTACGGTGTCATTCAATCATTTCAGTATTTTACGAATGCAAGCAATTTGCCCCTGAAAAAATTAAAACGGTTCTTACACTCATGACGGTTTTCCATTTTTACTACCGTAATTTCCGGCGTATAATCCGTGGATGGAAGAATTATGTTTTGATACAGAAATTGTATTTATTAAAATTAACTTCTTAAATCGTGGTAAATATTTGACATCAATTACTAAATAAAAATTCTGGGTCAAAACCTAATTGTTTTAGCCGCGGTTTATACCCCTGAAATCACGGTACAGTCAGTACATCTTATATTCCATATTTTATGTTGAATATGTCCACTCCAAAATTTGAGCAAAATAACACGCTATTCCATTTCAATATCCAGTGTTTCGATATAGTATTCTTTACCTTATTCTATCGAAGAAATTTTTTCATGAATTGGGGGTTAAAATTTCGAAGAAAATGAATTCTATTCTATTGGTATTTAAAGGTATGGAAATGTTATTTCTTTAGAATTTTGAAGTCGGCATATACACTGGAAAATAATGAATACGCTAATGAACTCGTGTTACATTTTCATTAGTAGATGCAGGATGAATCTTTCAATATTTTGCAGATCCCGATGCTAATGTGTTTATAAAATTTTCTTTTCAGCGCATAAATAATCTTAATGCCATTTGTAAAATATTATTTTTCGTTCTTTTCCAGGTCCTGCTTTCACTGGTATATTTTTTCGGAAACCGGTATTACCGAAAAAATATTTTCTTGATACTCTACAACATTTAAAAAACAAGAAATAACATTCTTCACAATTTGCATAAGAAATCTATAAGCAAAGTTTTATTTTGGTCAAAATTAGTGTTCAAAACATAGACAGAGTGGTAACACTGCCTCTGATTATATAATATCATTTTATCGTTATTTTTTCGGAATATTATGCGTTTGTGTCAACAAATAATACTTACTAGTTACATCTTTTATTTTTAAAGTACTCCTTTAATTAGTTTTATTAAATTGTATAAGAATAAAAAATTATCTCAAAATTATGGTTTTTGCAACAGTACTGCCCCCAGAATTTCATATATAAAAGGAAAATATAGCCTACAAGATACACGATTTCAAACTTTATTTCTTTTTAAACTATTAAAGGTATGTTCAGGTTATCTGCGACATTGAAAATCGTTATCCTTTTCAACAAAATACGTTTTTAAGTAAGGACATTAAAATGAAACCTTTCTTTGATATAAAAGTATGTTTTATGATGCGAAAAGAAGATATTCTTCCGAACTGTACTATACTCATACTATTATGCTGAAGGCAATTCTGCGAATTCGCTTGAGAAGGATTTCTTTGAATCTATTGAGCCTGACATTTCACCTATAAAAAATAATCCGGCTATCTATTACATCAATACTATGCGTATCTTTATAAACAGATTAATGCTAAACTAGTTATAAAAGATATAGAAAAGAGGGTTTTTTCATATTTCAATAAAAGGCACCGATATTGAATATAAAATATATTGTACTAACAATAAACATATTTTTTTTTCATACCTAAAAAACTGCTCTTTTTATGCTTAGAATTCTCAACTATGTATACATATGAAAACGGTTATAATTTAATTTTAGTGAGTTTACAAAAAAAATATACAGAAATTATACATAATTACACATTTAAAAGTAATATATATTTTTCACCATAAACACATACTAAACTATGTATACATATGCATTTTGTTATAATTTTATTTTTGTGATTTTACATAAGAAATATACGTAAATTATACATAATAATTACACATTTAAAATAATATACATTTTTCACCATAAACGCATAATAAATTAATTTTCAAATATACTTCATAAAATTTGTTTAATTTACATTTTTATCGGAAAACATTACAAAATTAAGGAAAATTGAACTAAAATACAGAATTATTTATGAATTTTATAAAGTTATCGCAAAAATTCATTCTCTTTTATTAAGATGACATTGATAACAACCTATTCTGAAAACGGTAAAAAAAAATCCCATTATTTTTCATTTTAATAGTTCTTCACGCTTAATATGTTTATCCTCTAATTAAAATATTCTCATCACCTATAATAACAAGTACTAGAGAAAATTTTTCATGATTATTCTCTCAAACAAATTTCTCGAAAATTGTGGGGAATCTTTTTAATTATTATTAGAAAGTGTCTAAAAGTTTAATTTCGATTTCAGTCATGACGGGATTTTAAAACAGTAAGTGATAAGCATTTGGTTTTACTTTTCTTACTGTTGTGGCTAATATATAAATTAAAAATTTAAACACATGCGTAAAATACAGGTTAGTTATTAGATGTTTCTTCAAAAGGGTAATTTAATAAATAAAAAACTTATTAATGTTTGTGAAAGTTCAACATCATGTACGTATAGTGACATCTATGATTTTATCTGTATGTTTTCGAAAATATGGAGTGATAAAACTTTATGAATAAAAAAAATGCCGTTATCACAAATTTTCAGTTTTACGAGTTTCTAAAAAGTTTACTAGATTACATTCACTTTATTATCATTTAAACACTTTCCAACGTACAATGGTTTCCAAAAATTAAGGAAAAACAACAAAAGCAGAAATTACTCAAAATATTACAAGTAGATTTTAATAAAACTGAGCCATAATATACAACACATAGTAAGGTATACAATAACATTAAAAGAAATTACCAGGCGATTGTGGTGTTTCAGAAATTAACACAATTATAAAATAAACAAAATAAATGTGTCAGTTTGTTATAGGGAAAGTACCTTTAATATGGAGTATGATCACCTCTAGAAGCGATACAACTCATACAGCGATGTGTGATACTGTCGATTATGCGATCAATAAGTTCGCTGGGAAGTGCGAGCCATTGCTCTTGTAAAGCAGTTGTAAGCGTGGCAAGTGCCGGCCAAGTATCGGCCATCGGTGTTTGGTTAAACCTTCTGGAGGCCGAGCTAGTGGTTTGAAATTGTTTCCAAAGCCTGTGACCAACAGAAGGACTCAGATTTAGCCATATGGCCACCTTTGTCTGACTTTGTCCTACCTCCAATCTTCCAATAGCTCTATATCGCAGTTAAGCGGACAAATGATACTTAGAGGTCATACTAATGAATTGCCTATCTCAGTTTTCTTATCTCACACTGTAAACTGAAATGTCTGAAATTCAGACACTTAAGTGTCTGAAACGTAGTGTTCAATTTTCAGACGTTTTAAAATGTCTGAAAATTTTAAGACACTTCCTGCGTCTGAATTTCAGACACTTAAGTGTCTGAAACAGGAGTGTTCGATTTTCAGACGTTTTAAAATGTCTTAAAATTTTTAGACACTTCTTGCGTCTGAATTTCAGACATTTCAAATGTCTTAATTGCGGCCATCTTTGAGCCGTTTTTTTTCGCCAATATGAAGCCATCTTTGACCACTTTTCTTTCTAAGCCATATACGCAACCATATTTGACCACATTGAATCATTTTTTTTATAAATGGGAATAATTTATTACAGGGTTGCCGTCTTTTAGCCAGGCCAAAAAAAGCCGGCCGGCTTTCCGGCTTTTTTTGGTTTTAACCACTTAAAAAAAGCTGGCTTTTATTGAAAAAAGCCGTTTTTTATTTTTTGAAGTTGGTTTACAGTTAATTTGTTTTAAATTTGGATCAATTAATTTTTAGTACACTTATAAATATTTTCTACTAAAAGAAGTAATGGGATTGTATTAAATTTTGTTAAATAAGTCAAATTTTGTCAAATAAATAACTTCTAGAAGGCAACTGTGAAGGCATTATGTCTGAAGAAAATATATATATATATATATATATACATAAACACTGAAAAGAATATAAGTTAGGCTCCAAACTGGTGTTTTGAAATTCTATATTACATAGTTCCACATATACTAGACATTTTAAAGATTATATTTAATTAAAGACAAAATGTAGCACATCAAAATGGAAATATTAATATGTGTCCATATGGAGAGATTAAGTTATAATATGTTAAAAGAGACATTAGAAAGGATGTAATATTTGAGGAGAGTGGTACATAAGTGCATAAAAAATAGAGCATTTAAACAAGAAAAAAAAATCTCTAAATAAAATTTTGAAAAGTTTGTTGCTAAACATATTCATGCATATTCTATTCATAATGTTTTTAATAGAGAGAAATGGTGTTTTTATTAATATGACTGTATGTAATTTTAAATGTTTACTAGAAATAAAATAAGACTTGTATATTGTAATTGGCTCTTAAAATTATTTAAGTAATAAGACATGTAACTAAGTAACCACTGTCCTCTTTAATTTTATAAAGCAGAAAAATGAAAAAACTGGCAGTTGGTATTGCCCTTTTAAAATTTAGCTGACATATTTGCAATTCTGACAACAAATCACTAGCAAAATTATCTAAGTTTTATTCCTGTATTAATGTCCTCATAACTGAGAAATTGGATTACTTATTAAACTCTAAATCAATTAAATGGCATTAAAACTAATTAAAAACACTTTAAAATGTGTAGTTTATAATTACAATGCTTCATTCTATAAAAGCCAATTATGGCCAAAAAAGACCAATTTTGGCCAAAAAAAGACGGTTAAAACCAATAAAAGCCACCGGCCTGTTTTTTTTAAATTTTAGCCGGCTTTTTTGCAACCCTGATTTATTACCATAAAGTAGAGCTGATTGCAGCATGGGAAAACTGGGATTCTTCTCTATCCTCTGATTTTAGGGTAGCCCAAATTGGGTACGAAGTTTTCATAAAGCTGATATTTTAAATCAGTTTGACCTTATGATGATTGTAATCAGTATTTTGTAGTTTTAGAATAGGATAATATATTTATATATTCACCTAAATATGTATTTATGTGATATCATATATGTCCTAAGGTATCAAAAATATTTATTACTTTTAGTGATAACTTCAAATCAATTTTAGTCCAGAGACCTAGTATTCATTCGCCCCCCACCCCCATGGCCTTCATATACTGTTAGAAAAAAAAATAAGCCTATTCGAGACCATCAAATACATATTTGAATAAATATAACCTTTTTTTAAAACTAGTCATGTTCTAAAAGTACAAAATATTTATTAAAATAAGTATAAGATCAAAACAAATTTAAAATATCAGCTTTGTGGGAATTTCATACCAAATTTGGGGGCCCGTAAAGCTAAAGGCCCATAGAAACAGCCCAGTTTGTCCATGCTGCAATCATCTCTGCTTTATGGTAACAAATTATTCCCATTTATGAAGAATGATTCACTCCTTCAGAAAGAATCCCATCCCTGCTTCGTTGTACATTTTTTTTTCCGTTTAAATTAGATATTCCCAGTGACTTAGTTCAAGCATTTTTAATTTCTGTGTTAAATAAAATCTAACACTAGATTTCATAAAATTTGTTGTATATGAGATCCCAACATAAAAAAAAAAAAAAATTTGAGTATGAAACTCTACTTTTTTTTTTTTTTTAAATCTCCCTTCGTTTTTATTATTTTACTATTTATCATCATCAAGAAATGCTGAAACATGGACAGTATGTCTCTTTGACACTTTTTAAACGATAAATAACATAGTAAATATAACTGGAAACAGAAATCCTCCATTTCTGCTCCCCAACGGTGTTTGGAGTGTTTGCAATCACACAAGCAATGGCAGTCGCAAAAGCCATTTCTTATCCACATGATTGGCATATTGTTAACTACATTGAGAAAGAAACCAAATTAAAATTGATATAAAGTACTATCTTGTACTATTTTGTTTATTTTCTTAGTAGAAAGTACAAGTTTCTTTCCTTGAAGTGTGCTTTGAAATATTTTAACGTTTAAATAAAATAATTCAATAATAATAATAATAGTATTAATAATAAATTAAAGTTATTTCTTTCTCAGAATGTTTTAAATTTGTCACACAAATATTAACATCTAAAAAAAGAAACAGGCTGGTGTTATGAACTCCTTTTTTCTCTTTAAGCGAGAAAAGAAAAAGAAAGAATTTTGGAAAAATGTTCAAATACAGTAAACTCTCTGTAAGGCGGACTCTGTGTAAGACGGAAATCTGTCTAACTCGGAAAGATTTTCAGGTCCCTGCGAATCCATAGACATAGAGTAAAATTTGTCTAAGGCGGAATATTGTCTACTGCTGAAAATTTTCTCGGTCCCGATCGATTCCACCTTAGACAGAATTTACTGTATGTTAAAATTTGCTAAGCAGTCTACGTATATATTGTACAAGAATTTTTAAACAGTCTAGAGTAAAAAGAAAAACAATGAAGAAAAAATCATAGAACCAGTTAATTTTACTCTATATAGCGATACCAGCAAATAGTGGATTAATTACGTGCTCTCGAATCGTCCGCTATTCAGAGGTTTTGCTATATATTCATTTATATGCGCATTCTAAATAAATAAAAAGTTTTTGTGACAGTGTAGCAATGATGATCTAAATAAATTCTAGGTCCAGCGGTTGACATTAATCAATAATATTCTGCAAATTACTTTAAATCACGTGAATCTAAATATCCATGCATGCAAACCAACCAATTAATTAGTACATGATAAGTTACTCTATTTAATTTGTAGCATCACAATGTGCATTTATATATATATATATTTATCATATAAAGACAAAATTTAAATGCAACAAAGATAACATGCGTCGAGATGCTACATTATCAAACACAAACATAAAAAATAGACTTAAAATCCTATTTCATTATCTTTTGAATTAGTTTATTTTTATTATTAATTTTCATGATTTTTTTTGGTACTTTTCGGTTAGCCGGGCGCCAGTGTTATATATATACATATATATATTGTATATATACATACACACACATATATAAATGCAATATGTATGTATATGTATATATATATATATATATGTATATATATATATATATAAATATATATATATATACATATATATATATGTATATACATATATGTATATATAACAGTGGCGCCCGGCCAACCGAAAAGTACCTTTTTTTTTACATTCATATTAAAAAAAAAATCTTTGAGGTGAAAAGAAACTTTCAAAAATATTTCCCCCCTATAAACATCGCAATAAAAATAATTTATTTAACCATGAATTTTAAAAAAATGGAATAATGTGAAAAAATATATACGTACACGGAGAAAACATAATCATAAGAATGATCTTCAAAGCACGTTCTTTCACAAAATGTTAAATATCAGCGAAATTATAATTCACCTATCACACAGTACTAAACATTAGAAAAGTATCTTCCCCTGTCATGGGCAGAAAATGGTTCTTACTTATACCCATACAATTTTTTTCTCATATTTTTTTCATTTTTCCGTATGATATTCAACTTGATTTTTTTAAATATAATTTTAGCACATATTGCATTAATTATACAGATTTTATCATTTGCTTAAAGTATCTTATAAATATGGCTTCGTTTTAAAATTCAACCCCGGGGAAAGCGCGCATACCAAGAGTAAGAATGGTTTTTACTTTGTCACCAATAAATACAAATAATATTCGTCACATTATTTAGTCGCAGACAATTGTTACAAATTCTGCGATAAAATAAGTTGAAGATTACTTAAAAAGAAAAAAAAAAGTGGTGACAATTGTAAAAAACATATGTACTATGGGTCTGTCAGGCCCGGCGTTAATCCTCCCGGGCTAATATGTTATGTAACAGAGTAAATACATAAGTAGCTTTTTATTTTTAAACAAGTTTTCATAAAGATTATTAAAAATAAATAAATAAAAAATAGTATAGTCATTCAGTTGAATACTATAGGGGAGATTTATTTCATATTGGAAAAGTGAAACTTATAAACTATTCTGAAATTCATGAAAATTTCTATTCTTATGCTTTCGTGATTTTTTTTTATCTATTTATATCAACTGTATGAAGCGAAAACATATTGATAACATTTTTCATATATTTAAATTTTTTAATATATATATATATATATATAAACATTTCCATAATATATATTCTGTGAAAGAGTTAAATGATACACTTGTCTCTTAAAATGAAAAATCATAAGTGCAATTATATCAATAATATAAAGTAAACTGAAATTGCAAAGAAAAATCTTACGCAATATCATTAGATTTTTTTAAATATATTCATTATTACTGAAAATTATATTCAATCATCAAAATCATCACAAATAAACAAACAAATCTTTTCATACAAAAAAATATTTATTGGATGAAAAAGGCACAAATATGAAAAAGTCAAATTAATGTGATAAAAATAATTTAAATATTAAATAAATAATATTAAACATGCAAAGAACGTTCGATACTGTCCGAAAAAAAGTCCTCTAAATTGCGAATTATCATTCTACACAAATCACCTATCACTTACCTTGGCTGGTAATATCCAAAAAATTTAATATCTAAAAGGTAGTTTGACGAAAGTACACTTTCACAATAGTATAATGATTAAATGCTATTGTTTAATCATTTTTAATCATTAGATTTTATGTATTATTTTATCCTTTCATATTGAACTTTCTGTATTCCGCATGAAAAAAATGTTTTCACAATCGCACAAAAATAATTCAAATAAGACGAATTAATACTATTCGGAATAAGCAGCATATTTGCCTTTACAAATTGTAATAAAGTTTCGTCTGGCATTCAAAAAAGGCAAGCTATAGATTCATGTCTTTTTCCAAAAGAAAGTAATACTTGTCACCTTGTCAGCATTTCTTCTAAATTTATAACGCATTTTAATGACACAGCGACAACGATTTACATGACGAACGATGATTCACAAGTGAAGAGATTTCAAACCATTAAAAGTTGTTATCAGCGGGCAATGAAGCATCTTGTAGATAAATAAAACAGAAACTTTTATACACCAAGCAAATTTACTTTACTGCTTTACTACTTTAATTCAGCTTCGCGCCGTTAAAAAAAAAAAAAAAAATGTCCGTTGCCCGCCAAAACAGTAGTAAACAAACGAGCTTTCTGATTGGCTGGCACGTTATAATACTTTCATGATGCGTTTTAGAATCAGTTTTGTATTGAATTTTCAGATTTAAATCTTAACTTTCAATAAAAGAAGAATTATTAATTTATAATTCCAGCAAAATTTTGGACTGTTTCATTCCGTATTTTCCCTTATCAAATTGTAAAATAATATACAATCATGTGCGCACGCAAGATTTTCATTAAAAGGCAGTGACGTGGCATATTCGGAAAACAGCAGAGAGAATGATTGCCAGGAAGAATATTTTTTAGGGGCTTTAGATAATTGTTACCCTAACAAAATCCATGTTACGCCAGTATTAAAGGGGGAGGGGGGATGCCAATTTGGTACCCACTTTAAGCAGAATCGCCTGAAGATGAGGGGCATTAGGGACCATTGCCCCTTTCTAGATTTTGGTAATTAATTAATTTTTATTTAGATCTAATTGAAAAAGAATTTATTCTTCCAAGTGACTATAGATTAATTAAGTGCTAGCAGAAAACTGATGTAAAGACTTTTCGTCAGGGGAGGACTCTCTTGTAGAAAACTTTTTAAATTGTGTTTTTTTTTCAACGTTCGTGTATTTTTAATTTATCTTAAATGAGGAGCTCGGGAGAACACAGTCTCCTGACAATAATAATAAAAAAAGAATTTCGGTTCCTTATTTTTAAAAATATTGTTAGAAACTTATTTTTGAATATATAATATTTTTTTAACTGCAAATTTTTATTTTCCTTTTTAACTTGATATGTTTCAATATTGTCTTGCACGATGCACTCTGACAAAAAAAAAAAAAACCTATTCTAGGTTCAAAATTCGTTTTTTAAAAAATGCGGACTAGTCTATGGGACATAGCATATCTGTTTCAAAATATGGCCCTTCCGTACATTTTTTTTTTTCTGCGGCCATGTATTTTAGCATTCCGAAATATATATCTTTAATATTTTCAAATATTTAGGCGGGGAGGCAGTTTATTTTTACCGTCCCCCATGTAGGCCAATGAGTGCAAACAATTTTTGAGAAAATTGGTACTTTGTGAAAAGTACGAATTTGTACTTTATTAATTACTTAACTTAATGCACAAAAAATAATTCAGTTTCGAGACTAGGTAAGCAGACTTGTACAATTGTGATACAAATACAGTCGGACCTCGTTATCCCGACACCCGGTTATCACGTCACTCCGCTTATCACGTCAGGTTTTCAAAGTCCGATTTTCTGTATATGATTTTAATGTAAATAAATTCCGGATTTTATGTCGTTGACTAATTTTCAACTCCGGATATCCCGACGGTTTAGGAAAATTGTCCATATTTCATAATCCATCTTATAAGCACAGAAATTAAGCGGTAGAAAATGTCTTAACCAAACGTTTCACAAAAATGTCTAAAATACCCATTGAGATAAATGAGAAACTTTAAGTCCTTTGTCTGAATAAATAAACCCACGCACAATGAATGACCCACTTAAGCTTTAGATAGACGTATCAGTCTACTCGTGATCTTTGTTCTGGTCGGTCGGCGCTTTCTTGTGGTTACACGGCGTTTTTCATCTGATTAAAACCGAAGCATTGCATTGCATTGAAATTATCAGAAATGATCTAACATCCATTTCTGAAACAACGAATATTGATTATAATTCATTGTATAATATTGAAAAAATAATTGTAGGAAGCACATCGAGGGATAAGCAACCCTTAATTCATCAATATTTCATGCAAAAAAAAAAAAAAAAAAAAAAAAAGTAATCATAAATCTGATGTTTATTCTTTTCATTTTTGTTTTTGTGTTTTTTTAGTTTAATAATAATGTTTTATTGCTTGAAACTGCAAGAACAGTTATGAATTTAAAATTGTCTTAAAAATCTAATTTTAAAAAATCTCCAGTATAGCTAGCATATATAGTGATACAATTGTACCATAGTCATCACGTATAAAATACAATTACATAAAATTCAGACATTTAAGTGTCTGAATTTCTAAATGTCTTAATTTCAGACATATCACCAATATTCAGACATTTTTTTCAATTCATTTATACCACCATCATAGTAAGACACTTAAGTGTCTGAAATTCAGACATGTATAATGTCTGAAATTTCTTATTCAGACACTTAAGTGTCTGAATTGCTTTTTCAGTCACATATGTGTCTGAATTTAAGACACCTCTATTTGCAGTGCATAATCACAGAGACACCCGCAGCCGTACTTTCTAGCATGCATTTTTATGCTCCTCACAGATGACGCAATCCGATTGCAGCGCCCATTAATTTGTATTTTGTAATTTTATACAACATCTTTTAGTAAGCAACATATGCAAATTTTATACGGATAGGTTAATTTCTGAACGAGTTATCGCTCTTTTTGCGATTTTTCCTTAATTTTTGGAAACCAATGTAGTTGAGATGTGTTTATGAATTCAGTTTGTCTATTTGTATGTTCGCCATTCCGCTCTCTAGCTCGCTGAAATAAAGTCGGATTGTTATATAATTTGTTGCAAAGTCCGCTGAAATGTTCGCTATTGAAAATGCACTGTCAATCATTTATTTTTCGTTTACAGGGTCACTAAAAATATTTCTTTACATTTAAAACCATGAGGAAAAATCGTTTGCAATATATTTTAATGACGTTAGACTATTTCAAACATATTAGATTTGTCAGATGTAAATAACCAACTGGGCAAAAAATGTCCGGACCCAGATTCGAACCGGGGATCTCTTGGCTGAAGGCGCCAATGTTCTACCATCTGAGCTATCGCGGACGAATCTGGTGGAACCTTTTCACCCAGATAACCTTATTGATTATAGCATCTGGTCTGAAATCCGGTTCAGCTCAACAGAATAAATCGCAGGTAATGGAACTCTAGAAACAACTGGATACATAATTACACTAGAATAATTAACACCTATTAGATCTAAAATACAGCACTGAGGTGCACTTAGTGTTGCCAGGTGTCCCGCGGAAATCAGGGCTTGAAATAAAACCTGAAAACAAATTAAGTAAGATAAATATTTTAATGGAAATTTAAGCATAAAAAAGAAAATAAATGTTACAATTAACATGCAAACATTTAAGTTTTTACATGTAATTGAGTTCTACCTTAACAAACATGTACGGAAAACACTGTCCCTACCTCAACTAATTATTTATCAATCAATTATTTTTTTTATTAATATTCATTCTAGAACGGCGTTATTTACACCATATTCATTTAACCCTTTCAGAGGCAAAGTGCTTATGTTAATAAAATTTTGAAATCATTGATCCACACCGGGATTAAAGAACAAATTTATTTGGAAATAAGTAAAAGATTTTCTTCACGTATTATCATTAAAGCAAAATTCCATTCAATAATTCCGGTGCCATTGTGGCATTTCAGAATAAAAATTAGGTGGGATATATTATATCTCACAGCCCTTAAAGGCGTTAAACACCACATATGGGGAATGATTTAGTACGTTTCCAATTTTCTAATTTGCTCCACACTCCCTGGTCTCCTATATATATATATATATATATATATATATGTTGCATTCTAGCAACATTGGATTGGCTTTATCGTTGAAAATGTCGTACTGGCTGTCACGATAGTAGTTGTGGATCACATGCAGCGATAATGGCGTAAAAGAAGTGGTCAGAACAGATAATTCGAATCTGTTATATTAGTAGAACGAATTGTTGAAATGCAGTTGTCGAGTGAAAACAATGGAATGCATCGTTCCGTGAAGTTTCCCCAGAAGAAATTGAAAACAACTCATAATCAACTAAGCACTTTATTAGAACATCTTTCAGAAAGTGCAGTTTCCACCAAGATAATTAGCCATCGTTCCGTAGTAGTAATTAGGTTTAACCCTCCGTCTACCAGACGGGTCCATTGGACCCGACAGGTACATACAAAATATTCATTCAAACCAGAAATTTCTTTAAAATAAACTAAGTATATAAACCAGACAAAAATAAGGTAAATAAATAAGTTAAATAGTTTTAAATAAAAATTCTGGTGTAGAACGTTTTATTAAAACTTGAATAAAATTCCCGGTAGATCTAGGGTTAAACAAGTTCCAGATAATCGAATAACAGGACGGTGACCAGGGGATGGATGTAAACTGGAAATACGACTCAAATCTGCTGAAACACAGCGAGTATCAACTTTTTGTTCCTCACGTGTAAGGATACACATATGACGTAGATCGCGCTCTCAACCAATGAATAATTAAGAATGTCACGTCATATAAAGAGTGCGAACAGAACTAGCGGATGAATTTGGATGAAAAAAGGATAACATCAGAAATGCGCGGGAAGTAAAAATGGAAGCTAAAAGAATAATATCGAAAGAAAAAAGTTCGGGAATGGAACATTTAATTTAAGAAAACTAAAATCGTAATATTTAAGCGATTAAGACAAGTGACACATTAAATTAAAGGGAATTTAACAGAGTTAACGATAGAGATTATTTAAGGATAAGGATTTAGTGAATATAAAGTACTAATTTAGAATAAGATAAGGAAATCGCTGAATTAGATCTAATAATGTAACACACACACACACACACACACACACACACATATATATATACATATCGATATACTGATGACATAATTTTGATTGACACTAAACAATCAAATATTACTCAATTTCCAGTTGATTATCCAACTAAATTAGAATTGACAGAAAACCTATTAACAAATAATTCCATGAACTTTTTAGATCTAAAAATAGTAATCGCACAAAACAAAACTATTACTGATCTTTATGACAAACGTAAAGACTTTCAATTCAAAGTTAACACATTTACTCATTTTAAATCCTGTCTACATATTTCATTTACCGTAATATTTTAATTAATCATTTATATAGAATCAAAAGTTTATGTTCATCACTTCTTATAAATAAAAATACTAAACAATTAATTTTTGATGCATCAAATTATGGTTTTCCTAAGAAATTCATATATTCATTAATCTACAATTAATTAATGATCTAAACAATGTTTAGTGGGGTGGTTTCTTATATGTTACTATTAACATTTTGCGTATCAAAAAAATATTTATAAAAAAAGTATAAAAAAATAAAAATAAAACAAAAAAAATTAAAAATTAAAAATACAAAATATATAAAAACATTTTAAAATAGGATGGCTGGGTGGGTAGATGTTAAACTATGGAGGAGGGCGGTGTTGTCTGGATAATTTATACGCAAATGTTGATTTAATATATATATGTATATATATATATATATTAAAAAAAGTAAATAAATAAATAAAAATAAATAAGGGGGAATGGTTCATAATTCGTTGGTTTGTATGTTTATGGTGGTCCTCATGAGATTTATTGTCCTTGACACTGTACTGAGACATTTATATTATATTGATATAAAATTAAGTTACTTTTATTGATTTACTTCAATATCAATTTATAATGGTGGACGATATTATAGTTTGTTAATTGTAATTAACGGTATGAAGAAATGTCGTAATATGTTTGTATATACCCTCCCCCCTATTTTGTAAAGTACATTAAAAATTTATCAAATTTAATTTAATATGTGCATAATAAAACATACTTTTATATCATAATTGTAACTTAATTGATATATTATTATTAATTTACTTACTATTTAATAAAATAATTAAAAATAATTATAAACATTCTAATATAGATGATAAGTGTTTATTATCGATAATTAAGTGTGCTTTTTTAGTATGTTCTTTTTGCGTTTTAAGATTCGATGCAATTGTTGTACAGTTATATAAGATATTTACATTATTAACAACAGATGGCAGTACTATAAAATATTTTATTTCAAGGTGTATGTGTTCTTTTAATAGTTCAGCTAGATGGCAGCATTAAATAATTATTTATTTAGTTCTAAATAATATTGTTGCCGTATAATTTATTTATATTTTAATATTTCTCTGTGTTATTACACGTTTAAATTTAAATAATTTAATTTAAATAATTTAAATAATTTATTACAGGATCCTTTTAATACATATAATAATTTTTATAATAAAGACGATATATGTTAATTATTTTTATTTGAAGTTGTGTATTTTTGCTGCACACTGTGTTTTTTTGCAAACGTAAGAATTTGTTTTTAACTGTACCAATAAATCGGCGGGACTTTGCGTTGATAATATTTCTACTTGATCTAGATGTAATAGGGTCATTGCAATTCTCTTGCTGGGTATGTTTTCAAATTTAATTGTTTCTTTAAATTAATATTGTTCATTATTACGGATCTTGCATTAATTAATATTTTTAATTAATTGAATTTACCTTTCATGGTAAATTTATGAATTTTTTTGTGTGTGTGGTCGATCGGGTACATAAAGAATCTAATTTTTAGCTTACACTGGATTCTTTTACAGAAATCGACTAAGCTTTTGCTTATATTGGTGTTCATGTATACTTGATGAAGTGAAATGCTATATAAGTTTCCGACTCCATCCTTCCATTTGATCTATTATTTGTTTACAATATATCTTTTAAGTATTCAACATCATTTAGCGGGTTTTTTGTTTCATATCTCTTTAATAGTTTTTTTTTCAAAATTTGGTGGTTTTTCATATGTTAATAAGGATTAATCGTATGCAATGTGCTAGTCAATTGGTGGATTTTGCTTTATTAGTGTTACTTGTATAGGGCTCCATCTGTATTTTGTATAACGTTACAGTTATAATTTGCTGCTAAATTTATTAATTTATTGAACTAATTATTGGGTACTTGTTAGTTATCCCGTCGACCAACTTCGCCAAATTATACTATTTGACATAATTTTTATTTTAGATAACAAAGAACAAGTAAATTAGTATAACATTAATAAAAAGACAAATAAAACGTCGAAATAAAAATCACTTGATGACGTAAACACGTGTAAATTGCTTAAAGTCAATGCCATTATTGGCATTTAATCTTACAATTTGGCGACAGTAATTTGGTCGATGGGATAACTAACAAGTACCAATTATTGTAATTGGAAATAGAAGATGATTTGTAATTATATATATATATATATATATATATATATATATATATATATATATATATATATATATATACATGGTGATTCTAAATTGTTTTTACAAAATAAGAGGGGTGATAGTACCCATCCAGACGAGCAGTAATTACCATAGAACATGGGGTCGCAATTCACTTATATAGTCATAAATACAGGGTGTTCTACTGTAATCAAACATTGGTTGACGGTAATAATTTTCAGCAAACTGAAGTATATTATGATGAACCTTTTAACTGACATGCTCACTTTTGTGGTAAATATGATAACACACTCACAAAAAAGGGTAGAAATTTCCATTATATGCGCCAGCAGTATGCATTTGACGCTCCACATTTTGGACTGTGATTATCAGTCCATACGGTATCATCGATTGTGTGAGTACCCTGTTTTTCCAGAACTTTTTGTGATGTTATCACATTTCATACATAACAAGGTACATATCGTTACATTTTTATTATAATATTTTTATTATAATATTTTTATTATAATATTCTTATTATAATATTTTTATTTTAATTATTATCGACAAGCCGACCCCAGATAGGGTGAAACACCTTGTATTTGAGACTCAATAAGTGGTTTGCAACCCCCTGTACTATGGTAATTATTACTTATCTGGATGGGTACTATCACCCCTCATATTTTGTAAAAACAATTTAGAATTACCCTGCATATAGATATAATTTCCTTTAAAATACTTGTGTCCAGAGCATTTGGGTCCTCGATTTACGCGGGACACCTGGTAACACTATGCGGACTGGAAGATGTTTACTGTAGAATAGGGTATGCGTAGTATAATTTCGTTCATTTACAGGGACACGCAAAAGGATTCGGTTAAAGTACGGAATGTGAGCAAACATTTTTGGAAGTGCATATTCCCTTACAGTTTCGTTATTCAGTTTAATTCTTTCGGTTATAGTTTCCTATATATAAATTTCAGAAATCATATACGGGGATGCACAAGTAATTCGTGCACGTTTTGATTTATTCACAGGAACTTGTGTTATGCGTGAAATAAATGAAATAACTTTTATCATACTATTAAGAAGTGGAGGATCGTGACTAGTGTTGCCTATCGTCTCACGTAAATCAAAACTCCAAATATTCTGGACACAACTAATTTCTTACAGTGTGTTTCGACAACTGGGATCAATACTCGTGACTAAGCCTTTCTTTGGGTGCTAAATCCATGGCTGCGAAATCTATTCTTCTCCTCCCACTTTTTCTTTAAAAGAAATCTCTGGATTATTTTTGGACAAAATGTTCTACTAATAAACAAGGTAAAGGTTTCTTTCAATAAAATATGGTATATGAAGAATAACATTGTCCGCCATGCATTTATTGCCCCAAAATATGACAGTCATTAGCCCATGGACTATTAATGAAAAGGAACTGACATATCCTTAAAATAGTGAAGCTTCATCTGTAACCGCTTTCGCAAGGGCTGATTACCTCCGGTCGAAACTTCCACCAGTAAATTTATATAGAAATTTTCTCCGTATTTAAAGGCGTTTTTAATGCAAATTTTCAGTCATAAATAATGTCAGAAAAAGATTTTAATTTTACCTGGTGCAATTTTACTTTTGCTGTTGTCAGGTCTTCCTTTTCTGCCATATTGTGACAACCGGTGATGCAATCTGACTGTTTTACCTGTCAAACTGAGATCAGAAAATATTTGTGGGAAACTATTTTCCATGCATAAGACGATTAAGTAAGACAAAATTTTCTATTCAATTAGACAGGTGGGAAGTTTGTCCCGGCGGTATTTTGAATCTGCAGATCTGATTTTAAAAAATCAGCCTCCATCTTGTGACTACTTCCTCAGTTACTTCGCTTCCAACTGGTAGACAGTACACTGTATGTCTCCTACTCTTTATTCATAACTCCATTCATGAGCCTCGCCACTGCTATGTAGTATCTAACCTCTTAACGGTCGCTTTAAATTACGGTTTAAAAATTCAAATTGCTCATGGGTTTTTTTCACCACTTATTTGAAAAAGAAATATTCACCTTATTTATTTAATGACAGGTAAAAAATGATACCATAATACAGCCAACGGCACTATTTTATAAAACTGGTGGGAATCAAACATTCTGAGTATAAGACACAGCCCGTGAATATCGCGGGAGCGAAAATTAAGGGGTTAAAGAAATCTTTAGAAAATATACGGGGCTTCAGAAAGAATTAGGATACTCTCCAAATTATAGAGATAATTGCTAAAAATATTCTTTCAAATGCGTTACCTGCTTTCGAAATTGTCAACTTACCTATAACAGTAAAAGAAATATTTTAGGTATGATAATCTAAATGGTGTAATTATGTTACACAATGTACACAAAATACATAATGTAAAAATAACATAATATGAAATACATAGTGTAAATGGTACATAATGTAAAATTACTTTTTGGAAATTCCTGTATAAATTTGTAATTTAAAAATAAAAATTACGCCAATGTGGAGCTCCTGCACCTGGCTACAAATATTTTAATACAGAAAAGCTGAACGTCTTAAATGACAAAACAAAAATTTTGATTAAATAAATCGAAGCTTACATTTCAAAACTTGTGGTAGCTATGAATTTCAAGCAAATACGTTGAAAACCCCCTACTTCATATATTGTGAAAGTACAATATAGCAGATCATACCGTACGAGAGATTCACTAATCTTTTCGAATTATTCCACAAGTGGCTAGATATGAAGTAGTGATGGGCGGAATGAATGATTTTACTATCGAATGAATCGTTCGGGCATGCGCAAAAACATAGCTTCCAACATTTTTAATTAATCAATACGATAAATTTTGTAAACAGAATAGAACCGAAAGCATAGTTGTCAGCCGTCGTAATTATTTTAACCCTTTCAGGGGCAAGGTACTTCCATTCGAAAAATGCTGAAATGAGTGAGAGACACCAGAATTCGCAAACAAATTTATGTCAAAATAAGCAAAAACTTTTTTTCACGCACTTAATAAAAGGAAATTTTTCATTTCATTATTCAGGTACCAATGTGACATCTAGGGATTAAAATTAGGTTGTCCAAAAATGAACCACCGCCCTTGAAGGCAGTGTTGCCAGATTGGTGAATTTTTTGTCCCCAGATTGTTGATTGTCACCGCTTTTTTTAAATAAAAATATTCGACCTATTTAAAAATAGATTAAAAATTCTGAAAAATGAGCGAGTTATACTACTTTAAAAAAGTGGTGGCAGTTAAATAATCTGAATTTTAAAAGTTCCCAATCTGGCAACACTGCTTGAAGGGGTTAATCAATTATTTTTGGAAATTATGAAGATTAAAGAATTTTAATATTTTTATGGTGTTATTAAATTGATTCTAATTAAATTAAGAAACTTCTTTTTGATACAAAATTTCTCGTAGAAATTATTTTTTTAAAACAACGAAGGTTCGCTGTTTTACTTTTGCTCATGCCCGAATGATTCATTCGGATAGTAAAATCATTCATTCTGCCCATCACTAATATGATGGTTATATCAGGAATTTAACTTTAAACTGTATACTTCTTAAAGTCAGAGGGAGGATATATGCTGTTTTTTTTAAATCATCAAAGGGGTAATTAATTGCAGATTTCGGATATTAAATTATTTAATCCATTCAGGGGCAAGCAATTGAGTTTCTCAAATGTTAAATTCTCACCGGAATTTTCGAAGAAATTATTTCAATATAAGGAAAAGCAATTTTTAAACTTTTTTTTTTACCAAAGTTGTAAAAGTAAAATTTAATTAACATTTTCTGGTGCAAATCTCAGTTAAACTTAAGTGAGATATAATATATCACAGCGCCCCTCAAGGGGTTAAATATGAGCCAACGATAGCAGCTACGAACTATATGCCTTCTTTATATACATCTCAGCCGCCATTCTTTTACAGACAAGACGCAAACAGTTTATGCATTTTTTTTACTCACATGTATCCCCCTTAGTATATAACTTTTTTTCCGCATCGCCTAATGGTTCACAATCAAAAGTTATGCCACTTGTTATAATGATATATAGATTTAAATTTTTTTTCTTCAGATTGCAGTACTATTCGGTTCTTCAAATTATACAAAATAAAATGTTACTTATAACGTTAAATTTTGTTAATAATGTTACTTACCGGGTGTCCCAAAAATGAACGATGATTTTAAAAATCAATAACTTGCAAACGGTAACCGATATTAAAAACAAATCTCGCGGAGTGTTATGTAAGATGGCAGAAGTTTGAATGCTGCGATTCTCAGTTTTAGTTATAAATAACATCGATAGATGGCGCTGCAAACAGTAACCGCTAAATCCAGGCTCGATTTTTCTGTCTCTCTCTTCTTCCACTCGGAAAAAGTGTATCAAAAAGTATTGAATGGATCCCGAAGTACCAAAAATCGGGTCTAGACTGAGCCCCTATAGAGATCCTACATTAGAGAGAGATTGGACATTGACGAAATGTCCGCCATTTTCGTTACAAAGTAGATGGAACGCCGTACAACGCAATGCATTTTTATCAGCGTCTATTACTTTTTATTCTATTAAAATTATGAAAATTTTATTTTATATCTCTTCAAAGAGTCTTTCTTAACATAAATATAAGCACATTTCCATTTTAATGAGTAAGAATTCTCAGAAAATTCATTTTTTTTGCTCAGCTGTTTCACGCTACGCAGCAGTGCGATTTTACTTAGTTATCGGATTTTGATTTATTTATGAAATTTGTTTTTCATATTTTTTATTTGTTTCTTTTAACAGCAGTGCCCCTATTTATTTATTTTTCTAAACTTTCATTTAATGTTTTGGTAACAATACTCATTTTAATACTATATAATTACCAGATTTCTGTATTTAAAAAGAATATCAAAGAGAAGTAGCAGTACGTAGAAACTTATCATAAAATATTTTCAGCGTACATTTTAAATTAACTTTGAATCACATACATAGTTAAATAGGAGTTGATATGATATGTTCAAATTTTATTGTTTTTGAAATTATCAATGAATTATCAATGGTGAAAAAAATAATAATTACTCTTGTTTTAAACTGTGTAATAAATTATTGATAGTTTAAAAAAAAAATGAATTCTATAGTTCATTTTCTATCTGATAATCGTTAAAAATTATTTTCTCAAATATTGCGAAATTAAAATTAAGTTCTTTACATGCCCAATCTTCCTCTGCCCACTATTTTAATTGGTAAAAAAATAGAGTAAAAAAGGCATTTTCTGAGAATTCTTACTCATTAAAATGGAAATGTGCTCATATTTATGTTCTGAAAGACACTTTGAAGGCATATGAAATGAAATTTTCATAATTTTAATAAAATAAAAAGTGTTAGGCGCTGATGAAAATGCATTGTGTTGTACGGCATTCCATCTACTTTGTAACGAAAATGGCGGACATTTCGTCAATGTCCAATCTCTCTCTAATGTAGGATCTCTAAGCCCCTATTGCTCTCTGCGCCATCTAGTGTTTGAAATTCGAACAAAAATAAAAATCACAGTAAAAAAACTCCTGACATCATACATCACTCTCCTGCATTTTTTTTTAAATATCTGTCACCTTTTGCAAGTTATTGAATTTTAAAATCATCGGTCATTTTTGGACACCCAGCATAATGTTCCAACTTTTACGTTTTCTCTTACCTCTATAAATTAAAAGTAATGTTTGCTTTATTTAAACCTTTAAATTCGACAATTAAACAAGGCGAAATTTACTTTAAAAAAATAGAGGTAAGAAAAATGTGCAAAAGTTGACAACAATGTAAAAGAAACTGGTAGATGACTTTCTCAAAATTATCTTATCACTGAAACTTTACAAAAATGCTGCTCGTCTCTCATAAACATAGCTGACAACTTCCAAAATTTTAAAAATGAAATACAAATGTTTGAACAAGTAAATTTATTCTAAGCTCTTAAAGATAATGCTTTTTATTTTACTCATAAAATTAAATATCTGGTTCAAGTATGATTATTAGATTTTTTTTTTTTTAAGTTTAGAATTTGACACCCGTGAATAAACATAAAACAGCTGTCGGAGGCTCTGATGGAATTTTTTTTAAGTAAAACTTGTACTTTTTAACAGTATTCTTCTGACATAAAAGTGCAGTTTTCAGGTTTTAACTACAGTTTAGTCACCCAAGAAAACGAAACTCTCTTAAACTTCATAAAATTAACGAAACTTTACGAATTTAAATGTTAAGTACTTTCGTTATTATAGCTTTAGTGAAAATTAAATTAGCTGTTTCATTTCGCTAAAAACATCATGAAAAGTGCATTTCAAACCACCATGATTTACGTTTTATTGTTATGCTGTGCGTTTTCAATCAATAAATCTTTCTGGAACTTTTAGATTTTTGCATTAAGGAAAAATATTTAGTCAATAAGACCAAGTTCGTAGGTTGTAATTAGTATTTCGTTGGCATTTGTAGCCGATAACTATTTCCTTGCATCGGATTTAATTGTATTTTTTTCATAAGATTTAATTTAATTTAGTTTCATATAATTGAAAAATCATTAAATTTACGAATGAATAACACATTGCATTTCATTTTATTTATAAGAGTATTTCCCGAAATATAGAAATTTGAAAACAAAAATTGAAAAAAATAGGAGTTTTAACTAATAGGTAAATATTTTCTTGGGATAATTAATTTTATTTTAATATTCGTGAATATAGTAAGGTATGTACGCAGCGTACTTTCTCTAAGTACGCAGGTTCTTTATTAACCATGTGAATATACCGCGTTGTAGAGTCTCCGGCATTTTGCTCATCACTATTATCTCAGAAAAAATGTTCTTCTTTTACATCGCCCAAATGTTCCAATTATTTAAAACAACATTTTCTATATTAAAATACTGGTATCCAAAAAGCCGATACTTGGAAGCTCTGAATATATGTTTTGTGTTCTGCATACATCTTTGCTTATTACTCGAATTTTTTTGGATACAACAAAAAATATAATAGCAAAATTAAAAAATACCGAAGTTTTTTTTCGTAATAAATAAATATAGTAATTTGTTATCAGAAATTAATTAGCCCCTTGATTTCTGATCCCGTGATATTCATGGGCTGTTTTTTTTATTCAGATTGTTTGATTCCAACCAGTTTAATAAAATAGTGCAATTGGCTTTATTATGGTATCATTTTACCTGTCATTAAATAAGAAGAATATTCCTTTTACGAAAAAGTTGTGGCAATAAGCAATTTGAATTTTTAAACCGTAATTTAATGCGACTGTTAAGGGGTGAAATGAACCAAGCTTATATTAATAAACTAATTGCATTGCATAATGGAAATGCATTTTAAGACCATTAGAAAAGAATTTAACTGTTTCAGGACCAAAATACCAAAATGTTCCTAAAATGTTTAAACGATAGCATGACACCAGGATTTACGAACAAATTTATTTCAAAATAAATAAAAGTTTTATTTATGTGCATTATATTTATTTATGTGCAACAAAAATTTCATTCCGAAATATAAGAAATTCAGAAAAGATAAATGAAAAGATAACTATGATAATTCAGAAATCTCTCTGACTGTAATATACCAAAGCTCCGTCCTATGAACACAAGGCCAGAGCATGAGATATAAATGGTGGATTACTTCGGCAGGATTTTTTTCAAAGTCTGTATGGTCTCTAGAATTTAGTCGATGGAATTTTCTTTAACATTTCGCCGCATTTATTTATTTATTTATTTAAATACCGCGAGGAAAACTTTTAGAATTTACTTGTATTAAAACTAAAGGGACTTTGTAAACGCTGAGAAAAAATCTCTCTACGACAATGAGACAATGATGTGCAGTTGCTATTGAAGCAGTGTTACCAGTGGGCTACTTTTTTAGTTGCGTTTGTAATTATATAAATACGTAGCACTTATAGTTGTCGTTCGGTTCCTCTGTCCGTCTGTCCGTCCGTCCGCATATAACAGAGCAAAAGCTACACAACCGAATGGTCTGAAATTTTAAATATAAAATTTTGTCGAGTCATTTCAAATTTATGAAAATTGGATGTATATTTTAATTGCAGGGACAGTCAAATTTTTCCGTTACATTAGGGCCAATGAGAAAAAAATTATCTCAAGCGCATTTTAATGATGTTATATCATTACGAACAGAATGAAATTGATATGAACTTATGAAGTGCACTAAATTATACATTCAATATAGTATGCGGTGAAAAAAATATTTATTAAACTAGTTATAGTACGAACGCACCTCATTTGCCATGTTTGATGTGCAATTTTCAACTTATTTAAATTCAGATTTCTTGGTTAGCACCACTTTTCTGAAATGGAAAAATTCCCTATGTTTTCGCCTTATTGAATATGTCATTAAATAACGCGAAATTTTCGATTTAAAAAAATTGGTGCCTATCAAGATATCTGAAATTAACCCTTTCAGGGGCAAAGTGTTTTTGTTGCGAAAATATTAAAATGATTGAATGACACCGGTTCTTATGAACAAATTTATATGAAACTAAGCAAATGCTTTTCTTCGCATACATTGTATTAAGTAAAATTTAATTATTTTATTCTGGTGCCAATGACGCATTTTGGAATTAAAATTAAGCGGTATATATAATATACCGGTGCCCTTCAAGGGGTTAAAAAGTAGCCTACTACTAACACTGGATTGAAGAAACTGAGGAGGTTGACACAAGATGAGGACTGATATTTTACATTGGATAAATAGTTTGATCACCGTCTAATAAAATTTTCACCAGTAAATTTTGAATATAAAATTTCGCCTTGAAGTAGAGTCGAAAGAAAAAAGTTTCCTCATAAATAAGGTAAAATTTTCTATTTGTTTTTACTGGCAGCAGTTTGCCCAGGTACCATAATCTTTTTCACTGACACTGAGAGAAGGTTGTCTAGGTTGACAAAATACGGAGGAAACACAGGCCTACCACCGAAATAAATTTTCACCAGCAAAAATTAATATCTGTTTTTGTCATTATTTATGACTAAAATTTTGCATTATTAAGGCGTTTATAAAGAGAGAAATTATATTATAATTTACTGGTGGAAGTTTCTTCCGGTGGTACTCAACTCCTGCCAATCAAACCATTTCATCCGGTTCCTGTAACAGCAACGTCTTCAGGGGGTCTCGCACTCAGAACGTTCTTTGTGCACGACTTTTTTTAATGAAAAATGTTGTTTATAAATTTTGCAAAAACGTACCCAGATGGACTTTTTGTTACAACGGTTCCAAAAAGCTACCACGATTTTTTTCTTAAAAATTACTGGTTTTCAAAGAACGGACTTGTAGGAGACCTACTTTAGGGACTCAAATAACCGAAAAGATTTTTATGACCGTCCTTTGGTAACTGTTCCGAAAGACTAAAACTGATACGATGATACAACTTTTGTAAATTAGCATTTTATTAAAAACTTTTCAACAACCATTTCTTATGTATCCCATTTTACGCTAACTACGGGATAAGCTATCCTGATATCTGCTTCTTGGAAAAGAAGCGACAGTGCTTGCACTTATAAAACCACACCTCCTGCAGCAGCGTGTTCGGCCGCTGCCATCGAAATACTCAAGAACAGGGGATACGAGTTGTGACGTCATCAATAACCGACTGACTTCTCACTAGTGTTGGAATTCACAAAGGGAAATTTTGAATTGCAATTTTGTTTTATTTTATTTGTGGAATATCTATCATCTTATAAAAGAATAACTATTTAAACTTACTGGTGAGAATTTGGAATCCCCCAATAAAAAATCAGCTGCTAGTTAGGGATCCCGAATTCTTACCAGTAAATTTAAATAGTTATTATTGTTTTATAAGATGATAGACATTCCACAAATAACATAAACATAGCTGCCAACCTCAAACTAATCTTCCGTAATACTTGCGTTAATTTGACGCTGGTTCAATAAGTTTCAAACCAGAATTTTTTTTAAGAAATGAAAATAAATATGTTCCACGTATAATAAACGTATAAATAAATTTTCTGGTTCAAAATGTGGTTATCCTGGGTTAAATTAATCCAGACATTACGTAATATTAGTGGAAGGTTGGGAGCTATGCATAAAAAAAATTGCTATTCAAAATTTTCCAGTGTGAATTCCAACACTAGTGATAAGTCGGTCGATTAGTGATGACGTCACAACTCGTGTCCTCTGGCCTTGAGTATTTCGATTGCAACGGTTCAGTCCAGCCACCGTACATCCTCCGCACTAATGTTGCTAGCTCACTACCTAATTTAAATTCAGATTTCTTGATTTACACAACATTAAAAAAAGCCGTAATTTCCCGCGTATCCGCTGCGGCTTAGTTAAGTCTTTTTCAAACCGGAAATTTTATTGAAAAAAAGAAGCCAAATAAGTGCTAAGCAGAAATAAGTCACATTTTATTTAAAATAAATTCTGGTAGGAAATCGAGTTATCTGAGGTGCGGCGGATACGCGCGAAATTACGGTAGTTGACCTTTTATTGTCATAATTTAATCTCTCATTAAATAATGGGATGAATAAACAGGAGGAGATGACAGATTTCTATCACAAATACTGTTAAAATTGCAATTCCTTTTCACTGGTGGAAGTTTGCAGAGTATTATAATGCTTTTCCGTGAACCTGAAAGGAGGTTGTTTAACCCCTTAACGATTGTATTAAATTACGGTTTAAAAATTCAAATTGCTTATTGGCACCACTTTTTTGAAAAAGAATAGTTCACCTTGTTTAATGACAGGTAAAATGATACCATAATAAAGCCAATTACACTATTGTATAAAACTGGTAGGAATCAAACAAATCTGAATAATCTGCATAAAAGACACAGCCTGTGAATATCACGGGAGCGAGAATTAAGGGGTTAACCTCTTCAGGGGCACTCGATTCTGTTTCTGTAATGTTGAATTCGCACTGAATTATCGAAAGATTTTATTTCAAAATGAGGAAAAGAAATTTTACACCTTTTTTCCATGAAAGATAAAAAAGAAAAAATTATTAAAAGTTTCTGATGAGAATCTTGATTAAAATTAGGTGTGATTTAGTATATTCAATCGCCCCTAAGGTGTTAAATTTTTGCAGTATGGCAGAAACGCAGAATCTGGCTTCCCCTGAAGTGAACTTTCACCATTAAATAGAAATATCTGGTTTTGGCCATAATTATGACTGAAATTCTGCATTAGTAACTCATTTAATTTTGGAGAAAATTTTTGTTAAAATTTACTGGTGGAAGTTTACGCCGTCGGTAACGAGCCACTGCGAAACCGGTTACAGTTGAAGCTTCACCATTTTTGAGGATAGGTCGATTCCTCTTTATTCATTATTACATGCCTACGATAGCCGCCATTTTTATGTGAGCCCCTAAGCCTAGAATTTAGAGAGGGGTGTGCCATTGTGGCATTTGGGGATGAAATTTAGGTGCGATGTACGGGGTAATTCGCTTCAGCGTCTAGTAACGTCTGGAAGGAAGAGGTTATTCAAAGACGAATCAGATTAAACAGCAATGTAGGATCGGAAACGTCAAGTTGGCGGAATCCTTATTAAAAAATTCGATATTCATAGCAGATAATCTAAATTATTAAGTTTCGCTTTATTTACACAACTGCATCTCTCATTAAAAAAAAAAAAAAGCAAAAAAATGATATTTGGATTTTCTTTAATGAATTCGGAATTTTTACCACAATTTCCCGCTTATACGCCGCGGCTTACTTAACCCCTTCGGGACGGGAGCCTGTTACGAAATTTTTAATCTTTTGTCACCGTTTTTTAAAAACAGAAAATTGTGTCTTGTTGAATCGAGAAAATGCGATGATTAAATAAGGCAAATTTTACAGTAAAATTTTACTGGTGAGGAAAAACAAGGATTCTGAGCGCTTCATGCAGCACGTATACGTGTCGCTCGTCCCCAAGGGGTTAAGACTTTTTCACACCGGAAATTTTATTTAAAAAATGAAATCAAATAAATGCTAAGCAAAAGCAAGTCACATTTTATTTAAATCGAATTCTGGTGCAAAATCGAATTATTTGAGCTGCGGCGTATACGCGGGAAATTACGGTAATTAAAATTGATGAAACTAGAAGGACTGATTGTCGTTTCCGACCCTGCATTGTTATGCGATTCTAATTCATTTTTGAAAAACCTATCCTCCCAGAAGTTTATACACAAGGTATTGAATAACTCTGTATAATAACACACTGCCCTTAAAGGGTGCAGTTCCAAACTTTTAGACACATTAATTTTTAAATGTTTTAATCTAATCACTTCTTGTTTCATATCGTCAGGGCTCCAACTGGTCCATATTTTAAAAACCAGTGGTTTTTAATAGAAAAGGTCGTGGTAGGTTTTTGCAACAATAGCAGCAAAAACGCCATTCGAGATAAGTTTCAACAAAAATTATAAAGATTTTTAATTGAAAAAAATATGTGTTAAAAGTGGACCGAGTAGGAGAACTTTATTTATCGTAAGGCAGGGGTGGCCAACTGTGGCACGCCGGATACCACTAAAATTTTACAGAAAAAGTCGACTTGTGCAATCTTAGAGATTCGCTAATTAGATAAGGAAATGATTACTATAAAATTTTAGTGGTGTCGGGCGAGCCACAGTTGGCCACCTCTGTCGGCCAACTGTGTATTATGGTAATATTTACCAAAAATGTCAACCATTATGTCCAAAATCGCGTGTTTGTTCTGAAAATTCGAGAGTTGTTATAACTTATTTATAACGACGACCACTTAAGATTATTTTTTTTTACGCAAATTCAAGAAAGATATTGTATAATGAAGCATCTCAAGTAATTCATGCAATTTCCAGTCAATTTTTTTTTTTTGTGTGGGGGGGGGGAGGGGGGGTTGTTGTTAAAATATTCGGTGTTCTCTCTTTTCCTACTTCCATTAGGTAGTGAGCAAGTTTCATTTTCTAGTCACTTTTGCACAAATAAATTTTGTACACGTTTTCGAAAAAAAACGCTCGTACACAATGTATTAGCCCTTACCGGTGCGGAGTAGTTATGTTTATGAACTGATGAACTAATGGACTGACACCACAATTTATAAAAGAATTTATTATAAAATAAGAACTTACTTATTTTCATGTACATTATAATTGGAGAATTTTAGTTAAATATTCTTGGAGCCGCTTGTCAGTTTTGGAATTAAAATTAGGTGTCTTTTAAGGACACAGCACCGGCAAGGATTAACATATTTAAATTTTCGTAAAATAATAATAATAATAATAATAAAAATGATATAAAAAACGAATCTTACCTACAAGAAGACAGCCAAGTCTTTGGAATTTTGACTAACATTGTTTTCAAATAGTAATATTTGTTCTAGTTAATTGGAGAGTCTCTAAATTATATGAAATGATTTTTTCTAATCTTAACACCTTGAGGGGCGGTGGGATATATTATTTCCTACCTAATTTAAACAATTTTCGCACCATAAACTTTTAACTAAATTTTATATATTTAGCTTGGGGGGGGGGGGATGTTAAAAAATCGCTTTTCCTTATTTTAAAATAAAAGTTTTCGGTTATTCCGTTGAGAGTTCAATATTATAGAGACATAATTGCTTGCCCCTCAAAGGGTTAAAAACGGTAGTAAGAAATCCAGCGTGTTCGTAGCTCAACCTTCAGGGGTGTATGTTGAATTTTAAAACATACAGGATAATTTAAAAAAATAATGTTAAATACTTTGAAAGAAGGCATGGGATGAAAAAGAAAAATAACAAAATATAATAAACGAAATTGTGCATAAAAATATAAAGAAATCATTTTTAATTAATGACTCATATTGCCGTGGATTTTCCTTGAAATGAAATTAAGTGCATCTGACAACTTAATACTCTTCCAGGAAAGTAATTGCGTTCAATAGAAACAGTAGAACAGCACATTAATTAAAGTATAAATCATTAATGATAATTTTTCATCGTACCTAAATTTTCTGAGTCCCTTAAGAGTTCAGATTTTTTGAAGATTTAATTGGTTTTTTACATGACTTGTAACATTACGCCTTTTACAATTCAAATTGTCTACTGTGTTAACTTCAGTGGATGTACAAAATAAAATATATATATATATAAGTTAGCTTCATTTAACCCCTTGAGGGGCAAGCAATTACATTTGTGTAATGCTGAATTCCCACCGGAAATTTATAAGAAAAAAATTCAACGTAAGTAAACGCAATTTTTTTACTTTTTTCCACTAAAGATAGAAAAGTAAAATTTCATAAAAATTTTCCGGTGGAAATCTTCATTAATCGTAGGTGGGATAAAATATATCCCACCGCCTCTCAAAGAGTTAACACTGAAAGATAAAAACTAAATAATTTGCATCAAGCCACCATAAATGCGTAATAACATTTTCACAACACCATCGGTATCATATCAAACTATCCAATATGAAAACAGTGTTGCCAGTGGGATACTTTTTTAAATACCGATTCCTTTATTATCACCAATTTTCTAAAATGGTAAAATTCCACTTGCTTTCGCCTTAATTGATATGACATTAAGTAACATGAATTTTACTACCGTAATTTCCGGCGTATAATCCGCGGATCAAACAATTCTGTTTGGACCCAGAAATTTTATTTAGTTTTCGAAGCCAAATATTTACCGCGATTTAAGAAGTTGCATTTCATTTAAAAAAATTTCTGGGTTGAAAAATGAATCCTTGATCCGCGGATTATACGCCGGAAATTACGGTATTTGAAAAAAGTGCTGCGAATCAAGCAATCTGAATTATAAAATGTAGCCCACTTGCAACACTGTTTTCATATTGGATAGTTTGTTATGGTATCGACGATATATTGAACAAATTAAAATGACTAAGTTAAATCTTTTTTTTTTTTTATAGAAACACGGTTTTTATACTATGTATGCTGGCCTCTCACTTACACGCTAATATGTTCACTAATTTCTCTTCAGTAAAACTAATTTTAAAATAGGAAAATTGGGCAATGGAAGCTGGACACAAAATTCATTCTAATTGTTGCAAGAAAAAAAAAATGCAGTTTTGAATCGCAAAACTGTAGTTTCATATATAGCTCAGGGTTGCCAGTTTCGTCTTTATTTTTATTCCGAAATTTCGCATTCATACCAGAAACTCCACATAATATTTTTTTTTTCATTTAACCCTTTCAGGGGCAAAACACTTGTTGTGCTAATATGTTCACTAATTTCTCTTCAGTAAAACTAATTTTAAAATAGGAAAATTGGGCAATGGAAGCTGGACACAAAATTCATTCTAATTGTTGCAAGAAAAAAAAATGCAGTTTTGAATCGCAAAACTGTAGTTTCATAAATAGCTCAGGGTTGCCAGTTTCGTCTTTATTTTTATTCCGAAATTTCGCATTCATACCAGAAACTCCACATAATATTTTTTTTTCATTTAACCCTTTCAGGGGCAAAACACTTTTCTTGCTAACATGTTAAAATGATTGATTGGCACCGGAACTTATGAACAACTTTATATGAAACGAAGTAAATGGTTTTCTTCGCGTATATTATATGAAACGAAATTTAATTCCTAAATTCTGGTGTGAAAGTGTCTTTTGGGAATTAAAATTAAGTGGCATATAACATATACCGGCGCCCTTCAAGGTGTTAATGACAGATATTTAGTGGCTGTCTAAAGTTAAAATTTATCTTTCAGAATTTCCCGAATGAATTCGAAAGTTTTGATTCAGAAATAACAAGTAGCTATTTTTTTAGGGGGGGGGGTGGTTATGATGAGAATTTCCGTCTTATTTAATCTTATTATTATTTAATCCAAAATGGACATAGTAGTCATATCGACCGTTACCAAATATACATATTTCGATTCTAAACAAATATTTCGTCATAAAATAATTTTTATACAGTCGAACTCGATTAATACGAGAAGAAAAGGCATTATAAAAGACGTTATACCTGTATAATTCGTTACTCGTAATAAACGCGAAGATAACTAAAAATCTTTAAACCACATACAGAATTAAATTAATTACTACTGTTAATACTATAATTATTTCAATGCTAAAATTAACTTAAGGGGACTCTTCACTCACTTGAAAGCACCCTCTCGGTAATGTTAAACCTATGGGCAGGTTTTTTCCAAATTTTTCGTTTAAATATGAATATTTTTAAAGGATTTTTTTGGCATAGAATATCTGGGGTCGATGTCTAATAGGGCCATTTTGTACTTGTTCGCTTTTGGATGCAGAATTTTTAATAAATGTACTTTCACTTTCCCAACCAGTTCCGACAGTGAAACTACCTTTATTGAAAAAATCTGCAACCGAAATCTGAAATGCAAAAAATAGCCATATTAGATATCGACCTCAGCTATTCCATGCAAAAAAATCGTTTAAAAATGTTCAAATTTAAATGAGAAATTCGAAAACATCCTGCCCGTAGATTTAACATTACTAATCGGGTGTTTTCAAGTCAGTGAAGAGTTCCTTTAATCTCTTCGTAAAGTGCGTCTTTTACAGAGTTTTTAATCTTTTATTACCGATTTTTAAAAACAGAACTTTTAGTCTAATTGAATCGGGAAAGTGCTCGGATTAAATAAGGAAAAATTTACAATAAAAATTTACTGGTGAGAATAATCACTGATTCTGAGCAACTTACGCTGCACGAATAAGGGTCGCTCGTCCCCAAGGGTTTAACACTTTCAGGGGCAAGTCATTGTGTTTCTGTAATGTCGAATTCACACCGGCATCTTCAAGAAATTTTATTGCAAAATTATTAAAAGCAATTTTACGATTTTTTTCCATGAAAGTTAGAAAAGTAAAATAACAAAAAAAAAATTCTGGTGCGAAACTTCATTAGTCGTAAGTGGGATTTAATATATCCCACCGCCCCTCAAGGGTTTAATGTCTTAGAGTTAAAATAAGATAATCAGTCTTACTTACGTGAGTATCATTTTTTAGATTTTTTTTTTTTCCTTACAACTCTTTCATACTACTACAATAGTATATTTCACCTTTTTTACTTTTCAAAATCTCTGATTAATAAGCCAAAAATTTGTATTAACTATGAGTAGTAACAAAAAAGACTACAGTTTGGCAACTAAGATTTCCGTTAGACAAAATCACAGCACTGAAGTAAAAGACTCTAAAAAACTACCAGTTTCAACGACAATGAACGACGTAAGGTAATGCAACTGATCACTTCCCTTTTCACAGGAAAACTCGGATAAAATTGAAAGAGTCAATTGAGTTTTCGCGCTATTGATTTCACGTATCTTTTTATTTCTAAGACTTTCAGGGGCAAAGTGCTTGTATTCGAAAAATATTTAAAAGATTGAGTCACAACATAATTCACAAAATAAGTTATTTGAATACATATCTGCCAACTGTTACGCTTTTTTGTACCACAAAAATTCAATAGAAGTTCTTGTCTTATTTATGAAATACCGCGCTTTCAAATGACTGCAATATGATACCTGAAATGGTTAGTAAATATGGCACAAAGTCCAGATACAAGATTTAAATAAACATTCCCTGGTAGTGTCCTTCCTATCCATGGCTCAGTTATAATTCTCAAAAGGATGCAGTATTTGAAACGTCCTTATTTCTCCTTTATCATACATATATTAATTTCTGTTGTCAATATCCCCTTTTCTTAACTAATATATAGCGTACAACGATGAATGAGGTATGACTATATAAAAGGTTTTGCATACATCTCACATCTCACACTAGATTTAAGTATTATGTAGCGTTCAATGATGAATGATGCAGCTTTGGATAGGAATTTTTCTTCCACATCTAACATTGCATACTAAATATGTGTTAAAAGACTTTGTTTGTTTGAAATTTTACTTAACACGTTCACGCCGGCACGGTGGGTCACACTTGACTGTCTCAGAGCTGACAAGTCTCCGGCTTTGTGGCTTCCAGTATTTTAATGCAGAAAATTTTGTTTTATCTAATTAGAGCAATTGGGCGATTTAAAGGAACAACATTTTCTCTAAAATAGGAGTTGTGTGTAAAAATACGGAGACTTGACAACTCTGAGACAGTCCGGTGTGACCCACCGCGCCGGCGTGAACGTGTTAAATTAAAAAATTGGGGATATTAAGCGATTCAGGAGGGGATAACGAATGGGGGTGGTGTTTCTAAGTGCAAATTATTCTCACTGTTCCGCTGGTATATCCTTATTCGTGCTATTTTTTTCCTTTACATTTTCTTGTGAAAGGTGTTGGATCTCACATTGAAGGTTGACATTCAATCTGCTAAATTAAATAAATTACAAGGTATTGGCCGAAATCTCCCACTTGTGGACAGCCAACCTTTCGGCATAGGTACTGAAAGTCCACGAGGGGATAACCAAATCCACCATCCAGCGAGGACCCCAGTCTCCAGGAAACGTCAGCGTACTCACGAAGACGACGGACCCCAGATCCCCAGCCGGTTTGAAGGCCCCTGTTTATTGAAAAATTAAATAAAATGAACTTTACAAATTTTTCGCACGAGCCACCCAATTTTGCTTAATGCTGGGCGGGCCCAGTTGGTACAAGATTTTAAGGATTGCTTGAAAGGTATTACACAAAAATGTAGTAAGATGATAATTGATACATATTATGAGGGTTTGTTAATTACAACTTAAAAAAAAGAAAAGAAAAGAAAAAAAAAGAGTGTTTTTATGTGACCCACAACTTGATTAGAATTATTTACATAGTGCTGGGCGGGCCCAAATTGTACAAGATTTTAAGGATATCGTAGAAGGTATTACTCAAAATAAATGTAGGTTGTCACTTGATTACATAATTTGAGGGTTTACAGATGACACACAACTTAATTGAAAATTATTTACATACACTACTCAAAACAATTAAAGGATATTTGAAGTTTTATATAAAATAAAGATATAAACGAAATTTTTTTGCCGAAAATAGAGGAAGAGAATCACAAATGCAAATTTTTCTGTTTTTCAAACTGTGAGTATGCAAATTTTGAGTTCGACGTCAAAAACGTCGCTTCAGCGGCAGCGAATGAAATTTGACTTTCAACTGGATAAAAGAGAATGAAGACAAGGATGATCGGCATTCAGTGATTGCTTTGTTTCGATGAGTACGATGACTCAGCGAAGTCATTTGACAGATTCAGAAGCTTTGAGAATTGTTGGTAGGTTAGAAGGGGGCCAAACTCAAGCCGAAGTAGCGCAAGCCATTGGAGTGTCACAAAGTGTCATTTCCAGGATCTGGAACCGTTTTTTGGAGAGTGGATGTGCAGGCCGAAAACCAGGCCAAGGTCGTAGACGGGCAACAACGCCCAATGAAGATCGGTATTTAGCGTTAACAGCTCGGAGACACCGAACCATGAACGCTACTCTTCTCCAACAACACCTTCGCTCGGCTACAGGCACCACGATTTCAACTCAGACTGTCCGAAACTGGCTCCATGCTGTAGGTCTGTATGCTCGCCGACCGATGGTATGTGTTAGATTAACATCAAGGCATCGTCGCGACCGCAGGGAGTGGGCAACCGAGCATTTCAACTGGAGGAGAAATGAATGGAGCAATATTCTGTTTTCTGACGAATCCCGTTTTTCTGTGCATCCGGATAATAGGCGTATTTTCATCTGGAGGGACCGTGGCAGTAGGAATAATCCTGCGTTCGTGCACGAAAGTGTCAGATTTGGCGGTGGAGGAGTGTTGGTGTATGGTGGCATCTCCATTGACGGGCGCACTGACCTCTACATCATTCGAGATGGAGCTCTGACTGGTCGCCGATATAGGGATGAGATCCTCAGACCTATTGTAGTCCCTTGCGCTGCAGCAATCAGAGATAACTTCATTTTAATGGACGATAACTGCAGGCCACATCGTGCAAACCTGGTGGAGGATTTCCTTTTCGAGGAAGTAATCGTTCGAATGGAATGGCCAGCGTGTTCTCCAGACATGAATCCAATCGAGCACGTTTGGGACGCTCTAGGAAGACGAGTTTCTGGCCGCCAACAACCCCCACAAACTCTCCAAGAACTGGAAAGAGCTCTTCTGGAAGAGTGGGGCAGAATACCCCAACTCGTCTTTAATAGCCTCATTGAGTCCATGCCTCAAAGGTGTTCAACGTTGCTGGCTGCCCGTGGAAACCATACCCCCTACTGAAAATGATTTTCTTTGAAGAAAACACCTTTTTTTATTCTTTTTTTCTCATATGCACAAATTGTGTTTTTTTCCTTTAGTACACAAATGCGCAATAAAATGCATTTTTTTTCTGCCAAACATGTGTAATTTATTCTCATATAACCTACTATGTCTGTCGACCATGTATCAATCAGCTAAACAGTTTACCAGATACAAAATCCACCTAAAACTGCAATATCCTTTAACTGTTTTGAGCAGTGTAGTACGAGGGTTTATAGGTGACCCACAACTTTCACTAATAATACTTGAAGATAATTTTTTTTAGTTATTTGAGGGTTTGTTGTGACCCATTTCTTAATTACATGAAATGATTCAGTTCAGTTTTTTGAGATACTAAATTTGTAGACCTGGTTATGCCTTGCTCATTTAAATAGTCACTTATAATGTTTTTTTGTGTTTAGTGTTTATAGGATAATTTTTTGAAGTCCTTACAGGAATCTTTAAAGTTAATTTGTTTTGATAATTTCACGTCAGTTATAGTTCACCAATAAGTTTGGATTTTGTGCTGAGAGTTTATTCCTAGTAAAGAACTGTTGTTTGAATGTTGGAAAAGATGAAGAGTCAGCTGTATGAGGGAAGTATCCCTCCGAATCTATACAGTCTGCACAGTGCTGACTTTGCTGGTTTGATTTATGTGGGCATTTAGGTGTTAAGTGTCTCTCTGCACAGTAAGCACATATTTCTTCCCTTCTGTTGATGAGTGGCCGAAGAGTTGGCATCTGCTGCAGCGTATGATTGGACGGTAAATCGAAATCCGGCACTGATTGAATCCTATGTTGAGAAATCTCCTGCATAGTAGGAGATGTGCTGTGCCATGGTCCATTTCTAGGACTATCTGGTAAATGCTTGTGTTGGAGCGTTGTAAAATTTTATGTGTCCTGATTGTTGATTTTTGTGAGTTGTAACATTTAATGGTTGTAATTAGTTTATCATGATCCATGAATTTAGGGACTCCGGTGATGATTATTTTCAGAGTATGTTCCATTTTATATGATATTTCAGTTTTAATCTTCAGATGTTCCACTTTCTCTATTATTTGTAGCAGTTTTTCTGTGTTGTCAACTGTATTTGATTTGACGATTATGGAGCCTCTGTAACGAGAAATTTTACTGTAGATTGGAGGTAGTAATTCTGTATTTAGAACTTCTTTGTTAAGTAACTCTTGTAGTTTCGAAATCGTTGTGTTTTTGTCCAAGTTCTTAATGATAACTGCTGAGTTTCAGTATTTGGGTCCTGGACTTTGAGAGTCTCGTTGAGATTGGAGGTTGTCTATTTCTGGATTTAAGCCTATTAACTGTTTAGTTTCTTCCATTATTCCTGTTAATGAGGTTAGTTTTTCTTCAATTGAATTTTTCTTATTTTCCATTTCCAGTTCGTCTTTTAATTCTTCTTTTAAGAGCTCAATTTCTCGTTTTTCTATTTCTAAGGAACTTTGTTCCAGTCCACAACCGGAGTTGCCTGTATCTGCATCCGTCTGAGAATCTTGATGTTTCTTCTTTAGCTGATGCTTTTCCACTTGTGTGGCTTTGTCTTTGTACTGGGCTTGGAAATGCTGTGCAGCTTTCTTTGATTTTGTTTGTTGTTGACTTTATAATTCTTTTTGTACATTTTCTATTTTTATTGTTTTATTTATTATCTCGTTGTTTTTAGTTTCTATTAGTTCTTTTTGTTTTTGCAATTTCTCCGCTGTTTTGGCGTTTTTCACTTTTTCTTCTTCCAGTTGTTTTTCCATTTCAGCATAGTTAGCTTGAATTTGTTTTAAGTTGCCAAGTTCAGTTCTTAATTTTTTTACTTCTTTGTCTTTTTCGTTGTATTTTCACTCTTTTTTCTTATATTCTTCTACTTTGCTTCTTTCGAAGTTTAGTTCACTTTCTTGTACTTCTAGTTGGTCCTTCATTTCTTTTTTCTCTAATTCTGCATTTCCTAAGTTTTCCTGTAATTCCCTTAATTCTTGATTCTTTTCTTTTTTAGGCATGGTGTTTTTTGTTGCGGGTCCAGTAATTGTTTCCCCGATTTTTCCATCTGTTTATCTTTTTCAGCCATTTTTTTCATCGTTTCTTCTCTTTTCTGTCTTTCAACGGCTAGTTCTTCTTTCAGGGAGTTTATACTGGCTTTGCTTTCTTCCAATTGTTTCATCAAAGTTTGAATTTCGCCCTTGTCTTTCTCTTCCAGATTTCCTGTTTTTCGGTTTTCGTTTGCTTCCATTTCGCTTTCTTCTAATTTACTAATTAGTTGGTTGTAGTCATCTACCACTGTCCTCAGTCTTTCAGCATATTTTTCTAGCTTCCGGTCTCGATTCTTGATTCATTCTTCCAGTTCTTCTACCCTTTCTTCTAGTTCTTCCAATTCTGATTGATATATTTTTCTGTCTTCTTGGTAGGAGATATTATCACTTGTACTTTCCAACTCGTTATGTGTAAACTGGTATTCTTTTAGTCTCACCCTATCTATTATATAGTTTAAGTAGCTTGTCGCTTCTTTTGTACTACCTTTTACCCTTCTCTTTGATATTTTTTCGTAAATCAACATAATATGGTATAGATTTAATTTTTCTAGTTTTTTGAATGAGAACTTCGGAATTTCTGTCAGGTCTGGCGTTGATGTACTTCGCTTCCTACTTAATGTCTTATTCCTTATACTTCTATTCAGCAAACGCTTATCTTCTCCTTCTTCATCATCTTCTTTCTGATCCTCTTCCTCTTCTGTGTCATTGTTAAATGGTACGGAGTGTGTCAGATCGTACTTCTTATTCCTTCTCTTGTACAACTCTTTTGGTGTTTCTGGATAGAGGTTATGTGTTGAGTTCGATCTCCTCATCATTTTGATTTCGCTAGAGTTTTGGTGAGTTTGCGGCGATGGCTGTCCCTTATCCGCTTGTATTAGTGAAGCCATATTACTTTTTCTTTAAAATAGTAGTGTAGAAGTTTTGATTGTCCAATGTTTGAAATTGAGAGACGGTTTAGACTTGATTTTTCGGAGATGTTATTTCAGAGATTATTTTAAAACTGTGGTGTTAATCCCACTTTTCTATCAGTTGTTGTTCGACTTGCTACTTTTGGAATTTCCGTCTCCTGTGAGATGTTACTAATTTCTTCCATTGGTCACTTGGTTGTTTTGAATATGAACAGTTTCTCTGGTGGAACTTTCAATTTAATTCTTTGTTTACTAGCTTTTAGAAATTAGGAGATAATACTATCTAATAGTAGACACCACGCATTGCTAGAGCACATTCCGGTGTAGTTGAAGGAAAGGAAAAATAGTAAAGGGAATAGCTAAATCCAGTGATCTAGATCACCGTAAATGACTAAGAAAAAAGATGATTGCCGAAACTGAACTATTAAATTTTGAGAGGAAAAAAAATAAAACTTATTGATATTACTTAGAGTGGATGGATATTATGGAAGAGAAAGGAGTGAGACTTATTTTAATGTGGAGAGTGAGTAGAGAAGTTTGGAATACATAATAAGTTACAGGGGGATACACTTAAAGATAAGGGCAGGATATATTGTGGGCTTGGCTTCCCGAGCTTGGAAGAACTGTTAATGTTTTAATATGTACACTTAAATGTGCACACTTAAAGATATTTACATAATTTTTACAATAATATTTACAATAAACCATATGGTGAATAGATCAAATCAATTGCAGCTATGCTTTCATGTGAAATGTTATTATAGCACTTTGACTGACATTAGTCTTTAAACAATCACTGCAGCAAGTTAATGACATTGGGTGGATCTGATGAATGGGTTTCTCAGCCAGTGAGAAGAAATTTGAAAGCGGTAATAGCCTATATAAAGAAGTAATAATCTATTCTAAAGCTATATTAGATTGGGGAAATTATAGTAAAATTAGGACTCGCCACTGAAGTCTGTGTTCCTTGCTGCGCAAGAGTAAGCTGTAATCCCCGTTGGGGCAGTAAGAAAGTATAAAAATGGGAAATTTAAGGCTTATGGTGCCCTCTATTGGCACTAAAATAAAGTTAGCTTAGGAATGACTGAAGAAACGGGAAGCTTAGTCCTAGTCTTTCCTGCAAGGTATTGCAAGTGATTGGGGAACAAAAGAGGGGAAAATTAAGCAGAAAGTGTCCTCTATTGGCATAAAAGTGAGGTAATCTTAGAATGGAATGCGGATACGAGAAGCTTAGACCAAGAACTTTCCGTCAAGGCACTACAAGTTCCAATATGGATAATATTTAAAGATTTAGCCCCGTTGCCCCCAACTTCCCCCCCCCCCCGCTAAGCTAGAGAAAGACTATATACGCCAATCGAAGCGGCGTGCCCAATAGTTCGAATTGGGAAGACGTGCCTCTAATCTCAATAAATGGGGTGAAAAATCAATTTAAAAAAAATAGATAAATAAAAAATAAAAAATAAAAATATAAAGAATAAGTATAATAAATCAGAAGCTGCGCTAATACCTGCAGGCCTTCAAAGGGGAAGGAAATTTAGAGTGGGAAGGCAAGACAAGGGATCCTAGAAGACTGATATATGAAAATAAAACCATTAATCCCTGCACATGTGGTGGAAGAGTAATAAGAGGAGAATTAATGGCTTATGGCGCCCCCTATTGGTGCAAAATTGAGTTAAACTTAAAAATGTTAACTGTTACGAGAAGCATAGACCAAGACCTTTCCAACAAGGTATTACATATGACTATAAAATTAAATTTAAAGAATATGCCCCCTCCCCCCCCCTCCCCCCCCCGACATAGCTAGAGAAAAACAATGTATGCCAATCGATGTGGCGTGCCCAAATTAGTCTGAATAGGGAAGACAAGCCTCTAAACACAATATTTAAGGGTGAAAAATCAATTTTAAAATTTTAATAAAAATGCAAAATAATTGTGAATTAAATGTAGGACTGCACTGGAGCCTGCAATCCTTCAGAGTGTTAAGATGATGTGTGTGGGAGACCACTAAAACGAAAATTCAGTAAACACCGATAGTAAATGCTCAGTTTTACTGCAAAACTGTCAAAATCAGTGGCAACCGCCACTGTGTATCCTCTATGCTAGCTTAATCTCTGAATTAATATAATCCTTGCTACGTAACACTTATTATTCGTGAACATTCCCAAATTCGGTAAAATAATTAAGTCAGGCGGATACCACTCCATCGTTTTTAACTCCTTTCAGATAAGGGATGTTAATCCCGCTTAATGCACCAATCAATCTCTAGATTTCAGAAAATACAAAAGTTTAAGAGCTAATTAAAAATACTTCTAGTCAATTTAAAAATACGAGGATGGAGGCGGAGCAAAATATAGAGCTTTGTCTTTCCGAAACCCCCCTACACTAGACGATATCTTTATTTTAAGTCTTTTATTTGATTTTTTGAAAGAAGGTCACTCCTAATGTTAAAGTATGGGGAAATCAAAATGTTGAGTTAGCAAAACGACACATTTTCGAAGAATTTTTAAAAAATATTAATAATTAACTTAGAATAACGTAAGTGGTGGCGGAGCAAACTAGAAGGTCTAAAGTTATCAGAGATGGCATTTGTTATTAAAAAAAAGTTAATCTTGATAACTTTTTAGCTATGATAAAAAGGTAAACAAACCGCCGTTTCCCATGTTTTTGTATAGGAGACACCAAAGTAACAGGTGTCAAAACAGCATTTTTTGAAAAATTTAATTAAAATACTTAGGTTGCTCAAAACTGTACAAAAGTGGCATCGGAAGATAGAAGACATTTCAAAGTTTAGTGCCATGCTATTTGTTTGTCAAAAATATATAGATATGACATCATTACAGACTTAGCAAAAGAGGTGACGCCACCATGTTAAGTCTATGGGAAAAAAATTTGCCAAAGTGGAAAAGTGATGCTTAATCAATTGCTCTTAAAAAAATTGAATACTGCAGATAACTTGATGAAATAAGTAGTAAATGAAAGACAAAGCGCTAATGAACTCTAATCATGCAACAAAAATCAGTTGTCAATACGTTATATATACACAGTAAGTACATGAAAAAGTGGCTTTTTTGAAAATGGCGCTGTTTTGCACCAAAACTGCAAAAATTCATTTTTTTTTTACTTGGTTAATAATAATCGTAGAGACATGCATAACATCTTAAAATGTTCGTAATTAAGTATAGAAAAATAATAAAATGACGTAATCCCTGCATATGTGGTGGAAGGGAAAGAGAGGGAGAATTGAAGACTTATGGCGCCCCTATCGGCGCAAAAGTGAATTAAACTTAAAATTGTTAACTGTTACGAGAAGCTTAGACCAAGATCTTTCCAACAAGGTATTACAAGTGCCTAAAAAATAAAATTAAAAATAAAGAGGAACTGACGTATCCTCAAAACTGTGAAGCTTCAACTATAACCAGTTTTTCAGGCGTTGATTACCGCCGGAGAAAACTTCCACCAATAAATTTCAATAAAATTTTTCTCCTTACTTAAACTTCATATTAATGCAAAAATTTCAGTCATAAATAATTGTAAAAACAGATATTCATATTTACTGGGGGAAGTTTATTTGAGCAGTAGTCAGGCCCTACGTTTCCTCCATATTGTGACAACCTAGACAATCTCCTGTCAGTATCAGTGGAAAAGGTTATATCGCTCATCCGCAAGAAAAGTGACACATCTCGACAAAAGTAAATTTCAAAGGAGTGGCAAAGGAAAATTTGCACGGTTTTTCTGTGACATGAAATTATATCACTTAGCTCTGCATGCAGGAATAAAAATGTGCATAAAAGCATAAAAGCCTTTAACCCCTTGAGGGGCAAGCAATTACGTTTGTGAAATGCTGAATTCCCACCGGAAACTTTGGAAAATTCTATTTCAAAATAAGTAAAAGCAATTTTACGGCTTTTACCCACCAAAGTTAGAAAAATAAAATTTAATAAAATTTTTCTGGTGTAAAACTTCATTAATCGTAGGTGGTATATAATATATACCAGTACCCCTCAAGGGGTTAAAATGAAGACGTAGGATGAGGTATGGAGCGTTGGGTAATTTTACCTCTCCACATAATTTACCCTCTTCTGTGGTCACAAATGGACATATAGCGTAACAAAGGGATGATCCGCATAGTTACACATATGAATAGCAAGTATGACAGACCTATTAGTGGAATACAACACAAAATGAATTTTTGCGAGATGTGTCACTTGCGAATGAGCGATATTATCTAAGGAAGCATACACCAGTAAAAAGAAATTGAAATTTTCACCATATCAGTGAGAGAAATTTTCCATGAATAAGGTGCTTAAATAAGACGAAATTTTCTATTCAAATTTACTGTTGGAAGTTTATCTCAGCGGTAATCAGAATCTGTTCATTTGATACAAAAAAACCCAGCCGCCATCTTGTAACAACCTCCCCAGTTACTTCACTCGCAAATGGCAGACAATATACTACATGATTTCTCATTTTCATTCATAACTCCATTGTTTTGAAAGATAGTTTTATTATAAAATATTATATCTGAGAGAAAATATTCTTTCATAACAAAGGGGTCGATTTATTTCACATTTCTATCCTACTTATCTCTGGAAATCTCGCTTAAATGGACAGAGGTTTTGTTCGTATTAGTCGCTGTTGCCGCTAGAAGCGCCATCTATGTGATTTGTTTTGAAACTTGTGAGTTGGGTTCGAGACGCCGATCCGAGGAGTAGTGTAAATATTGGCTCTCGTTCAATTTATTGTTTTGTGAATTAAAATTTAATTAGTAATACAGTCCGCTAGTTTTATTTATGGTGAGTTGTGTGCAGTGATTATTTGAGAAAGAGCTGTTGGCGGGAACACCTATTTTTTGGTTCGTCGAGCCGGAGTAAAGAACAAGCATTTATTTATTCGAGTATAAAGTGGTTTTGAGTTAACGTGTATAAGTGTACCGAAACGAATTAAGTTTCTTTTTTTATGAGAATTTGTGCATTTACTTTTAACCTTATAAGTTACTTTAATAGTGTGGTGTTAAAAAATATATGTACTTTATTACTAAGAGTTTATATCAAGCATTTGTTTTGATTCAAAACAAAAAGAATTATGTTCCTTCAGTGAAGTATTTCGTAATCAACATGATAATCTAATGCAGAGAAAAAACGAAGTTATTTCGAAATGCTGATTTTGAGAAGACAAATAAAATAAATAAAAGAAACAAAAACATTATCCTGCAGTTCAACAGTTTGGAAAAAGTGATTCACTTTTATTTTTGGAGGTATGTGAGATTTATTTATTTATTTATTGTGAACTATATTTATTAAAATGTTCAAAAGCGCGAAAAAGGAAAACTATCCGAGGATAGCTTTTGAGTTAGGAATGGATATTTCTGATATAAAATTAACTAATTATGACTTAATGAATTTAATAAAGGAAAATGAAAAATATAAAGCAGATTCTAAATTGGTAGAAGAAATGGCCAATAATGTTATAGAGGAGAGAAAAAATGAGGAAGCGAAGGTACTAGAACTTGAAAAATTAAAAATTGAACATACAAAATTAGAGCTTGAGTTGTCCAAGGCCCGTGCAGAAACCAAAAGTGAAAAATTAAATGATTTCGAGAAGGGAGAAAGCATAGCATCTTTAGACTCTCTCATTAAAAGTATAAGAACACTTACAATCAGAATTCCTTCTAGAGTTAGTGATTTCTGATAAAATTTGTCAGACGCTTGATAAGGATGTTACGTTTTTTATAAATGTTAGACAAGGAGATTCTTGGTTTCACCCAATTGAGTTGTCCCGGGAGATAGATTTATATTACACATCAAAGGGAAAACCTGTGGTTGATAATTCTAGGTCGAATAATAAAAATAATTATTCCAGGCCAGTTTCTAAAGTTTTTCTAACTGATGTAAAAACTTTTAAATGTATTTTGTCATGTAATGAAAATCATCCTTTGCATAAATGTCCTGTTTATAAAAATATGTCAGTGAGTGATAGAGTTGAGCTGGTAAAGGCAAAAAATCTTTGTTTTAAATGTCTTATGAATCATAAAGTAGTCGATTGTAAATCTAAATTCTCGTGTATTATTTGCAGGAAAAGGCACAATGTAACTTTGCATTCTCCTCGCGAACAAAAAATGAATAAAGTTGAAGACCAAGAGGTAATTTCACAGGAAATGAGTCACATAAACAAAGGAGGTAATAAATCTAATTTGGATGTTTCGGCTCCAGTATTTCAGCCTTTCCCAGCTAATAATCAAAATAATTTATTTTCAACGACATGTAATCTGGCTAATGAGTTTAAAGCTGTGTTACTTAGCGCATTTGTTTGCTTAATAAAAGATGAATTGAGTAATTTTCATGAAGTACGAGGTTTATTAGACGTTGGAGCAAACTCTAACTTTATGAGTAAAAGGTTAGTAGAAAAACTTAATTTGGAAAGGGAAAAGTCTAACATTTCTATTTCAGGCATAAATAATTTATCGTTGAATGTTAGATCTAGGGTTACCACAACTGTTTCAAATAGAGATAAGGATTTTCATTTAAAATTAGACTTCTTAGTCGTTCCGAAAATTACAGAATTTACGCCGTCTAGGCCGCTTGAGACTTCTATCCCATTATTAATTAACATAAAATTAGCCGATGAAAAATTTAATGTCCCAGGCCCGATTGATTTGCTTTTAGGTGCAGAAAATTTCTATGAATTTTTAAGACCAGGCTAAATTTATCCGCAAACATTAAATACTAAAATTGCGTTACAAAACAGTGTATTCGGGTATATTGTCAGTGGAAGCCTTCCGGCTAGGTGTGAAAGTAATATACATTGTGGGTTAATTACAGATAATTTGGAATTAGAAAAAATAATTAGAGAGTTTTGGGAACTAGAAAACATAGAGAGAGAGTCTGAGATTTCTAAAACTAAGGAAGCAGAAATTTGTGAAGAACATTTTCTGAAAAATTATTCTAGAACTGAAAATGGACAATATATGGTGAAAATGCCACTAAAGGAAGATCCATCTTGTCTTGGTGAATCAAAACAAAAGGCAACGAATATTTTAAATTCATTATGGAAGCGCTTAGTTAGAGAACCTAAAGTTAATGATCTTCATAAAGCATTTATGGAAGAATATCTAAGTATGGGTCACATGGAAGAAGTGATAGAATCTGAAGAGCCAGAAGTCACTTATTATATTCCACATCATTGCGTATTCCGTACAGAATCAAGTAGTACACCTTTACGAGTCGTGTATAATGCCAGTTCCTTAACTTCTACAGGGAAATCATTAAACAGTTTGCAGTTTAACGGAGGAACAATCCAAGATGAGTTATTTTCTATAATGTTGCGATTTCGAAAGCATCAGTTTGTTTTTGTAGGTGATATTAAAAAATGTATCGTATGATATTAATACATCCGAGTCAACGTGATTTATTACGAATAGTATTTAAACCTGAGGTGAATGAGCCAGTAAAAGTGTACAGGTTATGTACTGTGACTTATGGCACAACTAGTGCTCCCTTTTTAGCTACAAGAACCTTAATGCAATTATCCAGAGACGAAGGAAATGAATTTCCTTTAGCTGCGAATGTGTTGTTGCAGGATGTGTACATGGATGACATCCTAACAGGATCAGATGATTTAGACACAGCCAAGGAGATTCAGCAACAACTGATATCTTTGTTAAGTAGAGGAGGCATGGATCTCCATAAATGGGTAGTAAATAATTTTGCTCTTTTGTGTAATAATTCAGAATCTGAATATTCTTTTTCTAATGAGACAAAAACTTTGGGAATATTGTGGAACCCTCAACCAGATTGTTTTGGGTTTAACTTAATTATCGAGCAAAGCGAATTATACACTAAACGATCAGACTTGTCACAAATTGCTAGAATATTTGACCCTTTGGGTTTGATAGGTCCAATTATTACAAAGGACAAGGTGTTTCTGCAAAAATTATGGTTCCTGAAAATAGATTGGTATGATTATCTCCCAATGAAAGAAAATAAGGAGTGGAATGACTTCCTTACTTCCTTAAAGAGTGTAAATCTGATCAGTATCCCTAGATGTATTCTTATAGCTTAGTCTATTTGTGTAGAACTACATGGATTTTCTGATGCATCTGAAATTGCTTATGGAGCGGTCATTTACGTGAAATCTACTAATTCTTGTGGTGATTCTGCTGTTAAGCTACTCACTAGTAAATCCAGAGTAGCTCCTCTAAAGCATGTCACTATCCCGCGTCTTGAACTTTCTGCTGCAGTCCTGCTATCTAAGTTAATGGAGAAGGTGTTAAGTGCCTTAAAACTAGAAATTTCTAAAATAATTTTTGGACATATAGCACCATTGTACTTGCATGGTTAAAAAAAGAATCCAATATTCTTAAGACATTCGTAGCCAACAGGATATCGATTATACAAAGTTTAACTTCGGTTGAACACAAGCAATACGTACCTTCTAAGCAAAATCCTGCAGACCTTATTTCTAGAGGTATAGATCCCATTAAGATTCAACAGTGTGAAATGTGGTGGTTTGGTCCAGCATTCCTACAACAGCCTGAGGTGGTTGAGTGTCCTGATAGCAGTCCTGCTGAAACAAATGAGCTGTTTTTGCGTGAATTAAAATCGCCATCAGTGACTTAAGTATGTGCCTTAGTTAACACGCTTGAACCTTTAGTCATCATTAATAACTGTTCTTCGTTCATCAAACTACAAAGAATAGTAGCATAGTGCAAAAGATTCATATATAACTGTAGAAACCCTTTATATCCTACAGCTGGAACTTTATCTAGCAGTGAACTCTCTCAGTCCTTATTGTGCATTGTAAAGAACATTCAAAGGACTTCATTCGTGAAAGAAATCCAGTGTTTAGAAAGGGGTACTGCTATCCCTAACAATAGCAAACTGATAAACTTGTGTCCATTTTTAGACAGTGATTGCTGCATTCGTGTTGGTGGCAGACTGAAAAACAGTAACTTATCCTATCACCAAAAATTTCCTATGATTATCCCTGCAAAACATAATTTTACATTTTGTGTTATTAATTATTTTCATGTTTTATATTATCATGTAGGTTCAGAAACCACAATGTCTCTCATCCGAACTAAATTTTGGATTTTAGCTGGCAGAAATGTAGTTAGAACAATCATTTTTAATTGTATTATTTGTAAGAAAATTAATTCTAAAATTTCGCAGCAACAGATGGCTGATTTGGCAGCAGCAAGAGTAACGGTATCCAGAGTATTTACGCGCATTGGATTAGACTACTGCGGTCCTTTTGAGATAAAAAATTCAACAGGTAATAGTAAACAGGTAAAAAAAGTTTTTTATTTATATTTTTGTGTTTTACTACAAAGGCCTTGCATTTTGAAATTGTCAATGATTTAACAAGTGCAGCGTTTTTAGCAGCACTTAAACGTTTTATTGCGAGACGAGGCAAACCTTCTGATATCTTTAGTGATAATGGTCGAAATTTTGTTGGTGCCAATAAAGAATTAAGAGCAATTCTCAAATCTTTATTTAAGGATAAAAGTGAGGAGGAAATTCAAAATTATTTAGCTAATGAAGGAATTAAGTGGCATTTTAATCCCCCTTCAACCCCTCACTTTGGAGGTTTATGGGAGGCAAGTGTAAAATCACTTAAATATCATTTAAAGCGTGTTGCAGGTAAAACTATTTTAAGTTATGAGGAACTCTTGACTCTTATTATTCAAATCGAAGCTGTTCGTAATTCTCGTCCACTCTGCCCTCTTTCAAATGATCCAAATGATGTTGAAGCTCTGACACCTGCTCATTTTCTTATTGGCTCATCTTTAATGGCCTTACCTGAACCGAATTATACTGAAATCCCTATGAATAGGTTGAGCAGCTGGCAATTAGTTCAGAAATTGACACAAAATCTTTGGAAAAAATGGTCATCAGACTATTTAAATAAGCTCTTAAATAGGCCCAAATGGCATAAAGGAAGGGTAAAGATAACATAAGGAGATTTAGTCTTAGTAAAAAATCCTGATAATTATAGCCCTTTAAAATGGCATTTGGTAAGAAATGTTAAAATCCATCCAGGCCAAGATGGTATAGTTAGAGTTGTAACATTAAGGGATAAAAATGGCACATATAAAAGGCCAGTGGCCAAAATTGTTGTTTTGCCTCATGTGAATGAAACCACGTTAAATACTTGAATTCATACATTTTATTTTAATTAAGCAAAATTTTTATGGTGTAATGAATTATTATATTTTTGTGTTTATATTTGTAAATTTAACATTTCATTTAGTGTATATGCTGAGAAAAAAATTGTATTATTGAGATCGTATTCTAAACTGATATCGTATTTTTAGTATTGAATGTTTGAAACATCCAAGGCCCGGCGGTATGTTTCTGCCGTAATGCCGTCTGGCATTAACTTTGCAACCGATTTCGTGTCCGGCAAATTAATTATAGGTTGTCTGCTAGCAAAAGAGTAACATATTGTAATTTTTAAGCTTGATAAAATGACATAAAGATGACTCATAATTTTTAAACTATAAAACACTCTTGAAACAGGCACTTTCGTTGCCATATATAAAGCCGTCTGGCATTAACTTTGCAACCGAATTTGTGTCCGGCAAATTAATTATAGGTTGTCTCCTAGCCAAGGAGTAATATCTTGTAATTTTTAAGCTTGATAAAAGGACGGAAAGATGACTTATAATTTTTAAACTGTAAAAAACTTCTGAAAAAAGCACTTTCGTTGCCATATTTAAAGCGATCTGAGATTAACTTTGCAGCTGCATTTGTGTCTGGAAAATTAATTATAGGTTGTCTGTTAACCAAAGAGTAATATGTTACCTATAAATGTGGATCTGGCAGGGTCTTAGCGACATTGGCAACGTCTGGTAATAATGGATTAATATCACAAATAGATTGTAGAGACACATGTTATGAACAAAAATCATGCTAAAAGGACGTAATTTTGAAGGTTTGTTTACCTGCATAACCCCTTTTCTCGCAGGTAAACGCAACGTCTCCCGACTGCCAGACCGCCCGCAAACGTACTACACCATAAACTGGAAAACCATATAGAAAATGAGCCTTGATTAAATGACGTAATTTTGAATTTTTTTGACCTGCATACCTCCTTTTCCCGTAGGTAAACGCAACGTCTCCCTACTGCCAGACTGCCCGCAAACGCACAACACCATAAATCGGAAAAACATATAGAAAAATAAGCCTTCATAAAATGACGTGTTTTTTGACGTCTCTTAGACTATTATATGACCGACGGTTCTGTATGTACGTACGTATGTATGTACATGCAGAAATATTCGAGTTGTTCCAAATTTGGTATACTGGTTTATTATGTTAAGGAGCTTCCCTGATTAGAATTGGGGGTTGATCAGTTAACTAAAAAGGGGGGAAAGGAGGCAGCCCCCCCTTAATTTAGATAAATGAGTTTTTCATGCAGATTTATTCGATTTGCTCCCAAATTTGATATACCTGTTTATTCCGATATGGCGCTTCCTTCATTTGATTTGGAGGTTCATTTGTTAAGTATAAAAGGGGCAAAGGGGGACATGTCCTCTCCCCTTAATTTAGATAAATGGGTTTTCATGCAGAATTATCCAATTTCCTTTAATATTTTTCCTAGGTTCATTCTGATAAGGAGCTTTTCTGATTGGATAAATTTCATTGGTTCAGCATAAAGGGAGAAATGGGGAGCTCATATCACCCCTTAATTTAGCTAAATGGTTTTTCATTCAGAATTATCTGATTTGTTTCAAATTTGGTATATAAATTTATTATTTTAAGAAGGTTCCCTGATTAGATTTGGAGGTTCATTGTTTAAGTATAAAGGGGGGAAATGGGGGCTAATCCCCCCTCATTTTTTGAGGGGCATTATTCCTTGAAATAAGAGTATAATATACAATTAGTGTGAATAGCCTGTGATCTCAATGCCATCAGTTTAACTGGGCCTTTTTCTATTTATTTTAAATCGGATCTACAATTTCTGAATTCCGCCGGTGAAAACTTTCCACCAGTAATATTAAATAGAAAATTTTGCATTATTTAAGCGTCTTATTTATTGAAATATTTTCTGTCAAATATGGCAAACTCTTCTATTTGTTTTTACTTGTGATAGTTTGATTGGTAAAACAGTCAGTTTGTTTCACCGGTTGTCACAATACGGCAGAAACAATGGGTCTGACTACCACAAAAGTAAACTTACATGAGTAAAAATGAAAATATGTTCCTGCCATTATTTATGACTGAAATTTTGTATTCGTAAGGACTTTAAACACGGAGAAAATTTCCATATAAATTTACTGGTGGAAGTTTTCACCGGAGGTAATCAGCCCTTGCGAAAGCGGTTACAGTTGAAGTTTCAATATTTTAAGAATATGTCAGTTCTTTTTTATTAATAGTTCCATGTTTTAAATACTAAAAAATATTCGAATAGAGAAATATCATGAAAATTGAATGTTACTGAAGCAAGTGTAAGGCGCATAAAAAAAAAAAGATGAGTTTGGAGAAATATTGATTAAAAAAACAAAACAAATGGAAGAACACTATATTTACGTCAAGGTCTTTATGATAATTAACCCTTTGAGGGGCAAAGCACTTCTGTTGCTAAAATGTTAAAATGATTTAATGGCACCGGGCCTTATGAACAAATTAATATGAAAGTAAAAAAGAGATTTTCTTCGCATTCACTATAAAAAGCGAAATTTAATTTAAAAATTCTGGTGTTGATGAGACATTTTGGAATAAAAAAAATCAGTGATATATATAATATACCGGCGCCCTTCAAGGGATTATAGAAAATCTGTACGGAAAATCAATTTGCTACTATTATACAGATCAAATTGAAGCTAGAAGAGTCTAATGTTGTTTTGTCAGAACGATTTGTACGTATATAACTACCAGCAATGAATTTTAAGGACTTTAGTTTAGGCTATTTCCATGCGAACTTGTCATATCTGTCACATACTACAATTTTTGGCTACCAGTATTTTAGAACGGTAAAATAAGGCAAAGCAAACTTTTTCGAAAATAACGGTCTCAAACAAGCATAACGATTTTCAGCTGTGTGACATACATGACAATTTCGCATGGAAATAGCCTTTAGCTAAAATACAAAAATTAACTGAAGCAATGAAAGCTAAGCGGCTAAAGTGGACAAGAGGTCATAAAAATAAGACATTGAAGTATTAGAAATCGGTAATTATGAATTTATCTCTATTTTATTATTACTTAAAATGATTAACAATATCTTTCCTTAGTAACCTTTATATAAATACTACATATTAAAAATTGCTTGCTTCAGGTTTGCTTTAGTGACTAAAGCACTTTTGAAAATTTAGCTGACATAACCCAGTTTGTTGGTGGTCGTCCTGGATCAAAGTTTCATCCAGACTGTGTCGTGCCAATTGTCAAGTACCGAGCAAAGGTCATGGTTTGGTCTGTCACAAGTGGCAAAGCGCTGTCATCGATAAACTCAAGTCCAGAGGACACGGGTGTGACGTCATAACTAATCGACCAACTTCTAGCTAGTGTTGGAATTCTCACAGCAAAAAAACTGAATAGCAATTTTCTTTTATTTTATATGTGGAATATCTATCGTCTTATAAAACTGTAATAACTATTTAAACTAACTGGTGAGAATTTGAAGTCCCTCAATAAAAAATTAACCATGTGCGGCAACACTGTGGAATTCCGAATCTATGGCTGAATTTTTATTTAGAGATTCCGAATTCTCACCAGTAAGTTGAACCTTTTTTTTTTATTGTTTTATAAGATGATAGGTATTCTGCAAATAAAATAAAATAAAAATGCTATTCAAAATTTTTCCGTGTGAATTCCAGCCCTAGTGAGAAGTCGGTCGATTAGTGGTGACATCACACTCGTGTCCTCTGGCCTTGAGTATTTCGAAGACAGCGACTAGAATCCTTTATATAATGGAAGGAACTATAAAACAAGATCAATACAAAGAGGTTTTGGAAAATCGGTTGATTCCGCAAATAAAAGAATGAATTTCATATGCAGAAACTTTTGTATTTTGGCAAGATGGAGTTTCTTGTCACACAGCATGATCAGTGAAGGCCTACCTACAACCAGAAAATATCCCTGTGCTTGGTTGGCCGAGTAATTCACTGGACATGAATGCCATTGAAATTTTTGGGAGCTGATGAAAATAGAGTTGGCCAAAGATGTCATAATCTACAAAATCCAGATGATAAAAAAAAATTATCCATGTTTGGACTGATCACCCACGCATTCAAGAAACTATTCAATTTTTTTTGTTAAAATAATGCAATGGTGTACGGATTGTCGTCAGAGGAAGCTCCAAAAAAAATGATATTTTTTGAGTTGCAATTTTTAAGATTTTCAAGTTCAGTGATTTTTATTTTTGTTTATAAAAACAAATAAATTTAAAGTCATTGACTTGCTTTTTATTTATTATAATCCTGCAATTAACGTTTATAATCAATTTTAACTGGTAATATAGTATCATCGCTATGAAGCTAGTAATATGGTTTTATACAAGAAAAAATGACTGAATCTTATTATTTGGCCAGAGACTGTAATATTTATCAATATGTTATTAAAATATAAGAGATAAAATGAGACAAAGAGTTTGTGCTTCACTAACCAATCAAATCCGAATCCGAGTATCACAACTTTTTTGGAACAGTAATTTTTAGCTTATTTAACCCCTTAATTCTCGCTCCCGTCATATTCCCGGGCTGTGTCTTTTACTCAAATTGTTTGTTTCCCACCAGTTTTATAAAATAGTGAAATTGGCTATATTTTAGTATCGTTTTTACTGTCATTAAATAAGTTGAATATTTCTTTTTCATAAACTTGGTGCCAATAAGCAATTTGAATTATTCAACCGTAATTTAATTCGAGCGTTAAGGGGTTAATAACCGAATTTCTGTAATTAAAGAAAATGAAGGTTACTATTATCAAATAGTGGCATAATTGGCCCGATTTTATAGGAAACCTGACTATCCGATACTAGGCAATTTAATAAAACCAAATAAATATATATTAACGGAAACAATGATAATATATAAAATTATAGAAACTTTGATGCCTGAACAAAAGAAATAGTTTCGAACACTGGCCTGGACACATTTTCACTCTGTTGGTTTTATGCCTTGTTATCAATGTGAATACAAATTCTCGTAATTAACCCTCTGTCTACCAGAAGGGTCCAATGGACCCGACATGTATATTCAAAATATCTATCCAATCCAGAAAAAACTCTTCAAAACAAACTAAATGTATAAATCAGACAATAATAAGTTAAATAAACAAATTAAATAGTTTTAAGTAAAAATTCTGGTGTAGAATGTTTTTATAAAACTTGAGTAAAATTTCCGGTAGTTCTAGGGTTAAATCCAGATTTATATATAAATATTTTAACCACTTCAAGAGCGGTGGAACATTATATACTCCGCTTAAGGGGATCCGGTCCACAAAAATCTTAAAATTTTCTGACAAATTTTTATTACATTATAAATTTCTCTGTTTTCTTCTGCTTAAAATGAAGTTTAAATCGTGTTTCTATGTTAATTGGAACAGAAAATATTCATTCTTAAGTTTTAGTTTGTTTTCAAAATCCAGCTTTCAAGCAATGGTTGTCATGAAAACAACTTTTTGCGAAATGCATTTTCCTTCATGATGGGTTTTTTCATGATTTATCGCTTTTAAAAATTATAAGTCAAGAACCGTTAACTGTCTCGCTGCGTAAGTAATTCTTCGCGATGAGCGTCTTTTACAGAATTTTTAATCTTTTATCGCCGGTTCTTTAAAGCAGAAATTTTTGACTATCGTAATCGGAGAAAATGTCCTGATTGAATCAGGAATTTTTGTAAAACAATTTTGAGAAATTTTGTGATGAGATTTTATTTACAAATGATATGGTTAACTGTCACAAAAAAATTCGAAATTTTAACGCAATAAATACAAATTATTTGAAAATGTGTCCCGGACCCCCTTAATTAAAATTCCCAAATGCCACAATGATACATGAATTTTGGGATAAATTTCTGCTGGAATGATGTACACGAAAAAAAAAAAAAAGAATTTACTCATTTTCAATGAAATGTTTTCGTAAATCCTAGTGTCAATCATTTATTTTAACATTTTAGAAACATAATTACTGTGTTCATGAAGAATTTAATATGAATCTGATTAGTGTTATTTTAATAAATCAAAATGATAACAATATCGATTTAAATCCTATTCAAAACATCTGAAGAGAGTTCGCTATAAATACTTCAAAAAGTGATTTTCGTATTTAATTCGATACATTTCTTATATAAAAATAGAATAAATAAAAAATATCACTAAAACATTGTCATAGGTGCATAGCTGCCAACGTAACAATAATTTCCGGAAAATTTTGCGGAGATATTCTGAAGCAGATAAATACGTTTTGAACCCAAAATATATTTGTAGAAATGTGACTTGCTTCTTCGTATCTTTTTTATAGAACTTCATTTATTAAGATATTTTTCCAGTATAATACTTTTTTATAAGACCTACGTCTCGTAGACACAATTTTTCGAAAATTATCAGTGTTTTCTGCGTTATGTAGGTGTATGAAACAAAATCCACATTACCCATTATTTAAGATTTATTGTTTATGTTTTACCTGAAATCATCACTTTTGTGGGGAAAAAAATACGCGTTAAATAGAAACGCTGAGTTATATTCAGAAATAAGTCCTTTCAAGGGTTACTAAATCATCCTCGCATTAGAAGTAAATATTGCTTTTATAAACTGATCCCCCATAATGTATGACTTTATTGATCCCCCATTAATCATGCGCATGTCACTATTCATGCCAGTTTCAGAAAAGGCAAAGTGTGCTCGTATAAGAATAAAAAGTGCAATTTTTATCCTGAAAAACACAGAAATATTTTCAACCAGAGCTATACATACGATGAATAAATTTCTTTTCATTTAATGTTTCATAAAGTGAGTTCAGTAATATTTCATACCATTTCTTTTAATATATGAAAGCTTTTGGGGAGTCTTTCACTTATTATAAAACCAATAATCTTATTTTTAAAATGACACATAATATATTTAATCGCAACAGTTTTAAAGTAAAACAAAATGTAATATATATGTATGTATATATTTAAATTTTACAAACATTTTACTTCAATTATAATTAAAAGAATTGCGTATTGATAATTTAAAGCCTTGACACTTAGTCCTTTGAATACAGCGTCTAGAATATATAGTATGGAAATCTGCTATCCAAACAGCACTAAAAAGTTGTATCCCTTAAATGTGAAATGATGCTGAAATCCAGGGAGCCGATCGCAGCGACATCTGCGATATATTTTCAAATTTCAAAGTAAACATCGTATTATTACCATGGAACTATTAATAAAAAGGAACTGACATATCCTTAAAATAGTGAAGCTTCACCTGTAACCGCTTTCGCAAGGGCTGATTACCTCCGGTCGAAGCTTCCACCAGTAAATTTATATGGACATTTTCTCCGCATTTAAACGCGTTGAAAATGTGAAATTTCAGTCATAAATAATGCAGAGAAGATTTAAATTTTAACCTGTGTAAACCGGTATTGCAATCTGACTGTTTAACTTGTCAAACTGACACCAGAAAATTTTTATGAGAAAATATTTCCAAGAATAAGACGCTTAAATAAGACAAAATTTTCTATTCAATTATACTGGTGGGAAGTTTGCCCCGGCGGTATTTTGAAACTGTAGATCCATAGGTGCCAACCTTAAACTAATCTTCCGTAATACTTGTGTTAATTAGACCCTGGTTTAATAATTTTCGTACCAGAAAGTTTTTAAATATATGCAATTAAATATGTTCCACGTAGAAACCTGGAATTAAATAAATAAACATTCATGAAATAAATTTTCTGGTTCGAAATGTGGTTAGCATGGGTTAAATTAACCTACCCATTACGGATGATTAGTGGAAGGTTGGCAGCTATGTAGATACTATTTAAAATAAGTAGCTGCTATCTTGTGGCAACCTCTTCAGTTACTTCACTGAAACTGATAGACTGTACACTGTATGTCTCCCGCTCTTTAGTCATAACTCCATTATTATTACAGCGACTAAACCAAATCGTCTTGGAGTTTTAGAAAATATCCTGCAGATGTCGTTGTGAGAAACGCATTGGATTTCAGCATTGTTTGACATTTAATGAATCCAATATTTTAGCACTTTTTTAAGTATTAATGGGATAGTCGATTCCATCACTATATATTCTAGAAGCTGTACTTTGAGTTCTGAGATGAAGTTCTTCACAATGCCCAAATGTCACATTGGCACAAGTATTTTGTAAACAAAAGATTCGGCATATAATACACACGAAAAAATGCATTAATCTATTTTCAAATAAATTTGGTTGAATATTCTGGTGCGAATGTGACCTTTGGAGATAAAAATTAAGTGAGAAGAAATTCATCCATCAGAGCTCAAAGGATTAAATGCATAGTGTGTGCATTCTTACATCACTTCTAATTCAATTCTTTGCAACCAGTATATTTATATAGAAATATTAATCCTGTAAAAAATTATAAAAATATAAAGATAAAAATCTATCTTAAAATTTTTGGTGTTCAATCTTTAATATAAGAGTAAAAAGACTTAATTCTTAAAACATAATGCATGCATTTAAGGGTTACGATTTAGAAATAAAAAATATATAAAATAAGGTATATAGATTCATACATATTAAAGTATTTACAAATTTGCAACATTTTAGTTTTTACTTGCGTTGCAGATGTGCAACATAAGAAAAAATTGATGAATTATACGAAAAATGTACCTCTAATTTTTTTAATTATTTTCCTGTGTTATAAAACTTTCAGAGAATTATATATATTTTATTCGAAACAAAATAAAAAATTATGCATTTAAGGGTTAATCGTCGTATTACATAAAATTAACGCATGATCGTGCTTCACGCTTCATTGCCAGTCTGCTATTTTTTTTTTTTTTTAATTTCAGACTGCTTGATTGTCCTCACATCTTTTAAACTGTTATATCAGCGTCGTTTATGACTCACTTATTCTGTAATTAAATAAGTAGAATATTTCTATTTGAAAAACCTGGCAGGAATAAAGGTATCTGTATTTTAAAAATGTAGCGGAGTGGAAACATTGAGTTTATATGTAAAGTGAAGCTCGTTTCATAAATTTGTTTCTTACCAAGAATTTAAATTAATAAATAGTATAGAATATATATTCAATTTTAACCCACTAACCGCCAAAACTATAAGGCAGGGACCTTCAACTTGCTTGCAGAAAAACGTTTGCCACCACAAATTTTGAAATATAATCTTCGCTTTATTTATTGCTCGAAGTTTATGAAATTAAATAAGGCAATTTTTTTAATTCAAAAATAGTGGTAGCTTGATAAGTAATTTACACATGCACATTTATTTTCACTGTTGCGCCAACGCAATACCAGAGAGCAATGGGTAAATTAGATACATATTGCTAAATAAAATTTGTGGTTGCAATTTGCCTTTTTATACTGAAACTTTTAAACCTTAACGAACGAATGCCGTCATGTTCGCGAAAACCAATTTTTATTGCTCAAGTGTGTTGATTCAAATTACAATTTTTTTAGTACTACTTTTTAAGACACATTTTTTTTGCTTTCTCTAATTGCTGCAATTTCGAGATTATATAAGGCGATAATTTGTGTGCAAAAATGCCTATGTCCAATTGGAAACAACATGTTTTGACAACAAAAATTAGTTGTAGCAGATATGGGTGTCCTTGTTTGTTTAGGGTGCCGTGGCGCATAAGGTTAGCTCAAGGAACATTATTTTTTCTATTTTAAACATTTCGATGGACAAAGTGTTAAAATGAAGTTTAACATCTTATATTAGCGCATGTGTTTGAGAAATATAAATTGAAAAAAAAAATTAAATTTGGATTGCTGGAAAAAACCTCTAACATAAAGGGATGCCACTGGCAGTGCCGCCAGTGGGCTACTTTTTTTAAATTCATATTTCTTGATTGACACCACTTTTTTGAAATGGTAAAATTCGCTTTATTTAATAGTACGTTAATCAACCCATTCCGACATAGAAAAATTCTGTTTGTCAAAGGATGAAATGATTGACTGACACCGGAATTTAGAATAGACTTTATTAGAAATTAAAATCTTGATACTTTAACCATTCATTGAAAAGTAAAATTACATTAAAATATTCTTGGCTCCAATTAGGATTAAAATTAGCTGATCCCGACGTAGGAACCACTGTGCCGGAAAGGGTTAAGGTGAAAACAAGGGAAATTTTATCATTTCAAAAATGTCATGCCAATCAAACAATCTGAATTTTTAAAAAGTAGCCCACTGGCAAAACTGCCACTGGAGAAACGTTTTATATATTATTTCAGCTGAAAAATAATAATAATGATAATAATAATAAATAAATTTAAAAAATGTTTTAGTATGCTTCTCTCTCAGATATTGTCCTGAAAGATTTTTGTTTTGAAAAACTGGTGCGAGATATAATAAAAAAATAGTCGCCAAATATACATTTTGACAGAGATTATAGAAAAAAAAAACATTAGAAAAACATAAGCCTATATTCATTAGATTTTTTACAGAGCTTCCACTTGGTCCGCTTTTTATAATACTTTTTAAAAAAGAATAAACTTTCTTATTAATTTCGTAGAAACTTACCTGGAAGCGCGTTTTTCTTGCAATTGTTACGAAAATCTACCACGAATATTTTTCTTTAAACATAGTGGTTTTCAGCAAATGGATCAGCGTGAGCCCTGTTTTCATAAAGTCTGGAACCAACATTTCATATTAGAAAATTCCTATGTAAAGTTTAATTTCCAGATTTCGTTGTCGGTTTGTTTAATCGGAGAATTTTATTATGTTTCTGTTAGTAAATAAAACGAATTTTCTTTTCAAAAACTCAGCTTAAACTGTACGCACTATGCATAAATAATGAATTATAACAGTGTGGTCCAACTGCAAAGTTCTTTTCTCCATATTTATTGCGAAATCTCCGATATTAAATATTGAAATTAAACTATTTTCGAAAATTCTGGTGTCATTGAGTTTTCGCTGGCCGAATACACTGAATTATAAAAGTTCATAATTATATTTCAATGATTTTCAATCATTTTCTTCAAACTATCTATCTTTAGAAGTATTCATTTTTTTTTAATGTAATGACGCATAGAAGCTATTTCTACAATTATATTTGACTAAAATTGTTGTTCTGTAAATAGTGGTAACACAAAAAGTTTAAAAATTTGAAACTATGCATCACCATGTTTCCGACTACCCATTTTTTTTTTCTGTAATTTAAAGTTTTCGCTTTGCTAAAATGTTTACTTCTCAGCTTCAGAAAACCTAGATTGCAAGATATTTTGTTGCATAAATCACAAATTTTAATTAAAGATACAGAATATCCCTCACCCTTCTCAAAAAAGTGGTTTATAATGCCATAATTAAAAAATCATAGCTGTCAACGTTTACGCTTTATTTTTAACACTAAAATTTAATAGTTAATTTCGCCTTATTTAATCTCTAAAATCTGCGATTAAATAAAGCTACAATTTCTATTATGTTTTTGTGGTACTGGAGAAGTGTCAAAGGTATGCCTGTGGTATAACATAGCTGTCATTTTTTACGCTTTTTGTTAAAACTAACATTTGCTAGAAATTTTCACCATTCGTAACACTAGAAAGGCCGGAAATTTTACTGAAGTTTAATAAAATTATTTAACCCCAGAATTTTTATTTAGAATTATTTAACTGGTTTATTTAACGTAATTCTGCATCGCTTAAATTTAACTTATTTTATGAAAAATATTTTGGCTCTAACGAACATTTTATCATGTGGTCGGAGTCAATTCGACTTTACGGGTATTCTAGTTTTAATCGCAGAATATGAATAATTCATAAGGCAAAAATATTGTGTAAACGTTGGCAGCAATGCATACATTATAATAAACAGAAATAAGAAATAAGACACGTATGTATGAGGTAGGTAATAAGTTTTCTATTCAGAAATTTTACAAATATAGAGAGTCCGCAGATGTGGTTAGAATTGAATACCACTATTTTCGAATAGTAATATTCATCTAATTTATTGACAGATTTTATGCGAAAAATATTATTCAAATTACTAAAATCATAATTTTTCTTTTTTATATAAATTAATTGTTCGTGGTATATCTCAGAATATTTAAATCAGGGGTGGCCAACTGTGGCATTCTTGACACCAGTAACATTTCATATAATCATTGAATCTCTGCAATTCAAGAAGTCGACTTTTTCTGTAACATTTTAGTGGCAACATGAGTGCCAGTTGGCCACCCCTGATTTAAACCCTTGAATATTATCCACGAAAGATCAAATTTAAAAAAAGGTATAGCCTTACAGATTCTTGCAACGATCTAGCCAAATTTAACGCCCAATTTCAAATTAAAATATTTATTTTAAATGTTTGTGCGTAAAACATTTTAAGTACACTCAGTATACATCTGTCTTTATTCGTAGACGGTTTACTATAAATTCGTACCACATGTATCATTAGGCTCAATATATGGTCTGCTTTCAGAATATCAGTGTAATTTTTGAAATAAGGGTCGTCTACACTTCCACCAGTAAAAAATAATAGAAATTTTTACCACGTTTGTGAAAAAAATTATGGATGCATAAAACCACAAAATTAAGGCGAAATTATCTACACAACATTTATTAGTGGAAGTTTGCTCCAGCTATAATCAGAAACTGTAGATCCGGTCAGTGTTGCCAGTAGGCTACTTTTTTTAAATTCAGATTTCTTGATTGGCACCACTTTTTTGAAACGTTAAAATTCCCTTTGTTTTCGCCTTAACTAATCTCTCATTAAATAAGTGGCACTTTACCATTTCAAAAAATTGATGCCAGTCAAGAATCTGAATTAAAAAAAAAAATGTTGCCCGTCTGGCAACACTGGATCCGATATAAAAACCAGACGCCATCTTGTGACAACCTCCTCAGTTACTCACTTGCAGCTAGTAGGCTATACAGTTTATGTCTACACATCTTTATTCATACTCCCATGGTGAGAAATAGTTTAGTAGTGTCCTTGAACATTCCTCATTTCTATCAGATAAATCAAGGTACGGTCGTGGAAAAAAAAGTAACCCCCCCCCCCCACTAACTCTTCAACAAATTATCGTAGACGAAAGTTACTGGTACCGAACGATTGGAAATAAAGTCTACTTTTAAATAACGTATTTAAATTTGCTTAGGGGGGCATCTACATATTAAAACGAATCCAAACTTCATTTTTTTTCAATGACAATACCCAATTTTAGCGAGATATTTCAAATCTCTGGTTTAAACTATGCCTAGACATCAAATTTTAAGTCATTTGAATGATAAGTTTTTGAATTATAAACATTCAAAATTTAGTGCTTTTAATATTAAATTACAATTTAATATTTTTATTTAGAACGCCTAAAATTATGCTCCTAATGTGCTAATTTTTTTGTAGCAATAATACTAATATACATAAACATAAATACGTGGAATTTGCAATTTTTATAATTTTATGATATGAACTATGAATTATGAAATTAATATTAAAAAAAATTATGAATTGCAACCTACAATTTTTTTGATGGATTCAGATTTATTAAGTCCTGTTTTACGAAAATCCCAAATTTCACATTTTTCGTCCAAGTAGTTTTTAAATTATGCTTAAAAAACGACAAAATGATGGTTTAAGGGGCCGTCTATGAGAGAAGTGACTAGATATTTTGAAATTTCTTATGCTATCCTGTAATGTAGCAGGCTTCATTGACTGCTTGAGTGGTGATTAAGGTGCCTTGAGCAAGAAGAGGGCTCTCTCGGTTAACAATCGAGTACCGGAATACTTCAATTTCGATACAGCCTTTAAAATACGCTCGTTTTAAAGTAATTAATTTCTCCGAAACGTATGGTGCGAATTGCATAAAAATTCGTTTTTAAACTAATTCAAGGGCGTAGAGTTCATTTATGATGTCAGAATTGTGTACTGCTATTGAAAAAAACAAATTTATGGTTTGTTTTAATATGTAGATGGCCCCCTAAGCAAATTTTATATACAAAATTTAAAAGTAGACTTTATTTTCAATCGTTCGGTCCCAGTAACTTTCTTTTACGATAATTTGTTCAGGAGTTAGCAGGGGTGTTTACATTTTTTTCCACGACTGTACATCGTTCTTCTTAATCAATAATTGTTAATTTATAATTTCTCTAACGAAATAATACAAAGTTTTTGCTGTTATGTAAGAACCATGTTCATAATTACCAAAGACATTTTGTGATGCAGATAATTATGAAGAAGTTTTTTTTCTAAGTGTCTTGTTGCATATAAGGTTGTATTTGACCTCATATGAAATCATAAGTGACTGTACAGATAACACTTTAGAAACTTTGTGGAGCACTCTCGGTGTTGCTGTTATGTAAGAACCATGTTCATAATTACCAAAGACATTTTGTGATGCAGATAATTATGAAGAAGTTTTTTTTCTAAGTGTCTTGTTGCATATAAGGTTGTATTTGACCTCATATGAAATCATAAGTGACTGTACACATAACACTTTAGGAACTTTGTGGAGCACTCTCGGTGTTGCTGCCGGAGGCAGCAGTGTGTGTGTATGTGTGTTGGGGGGGGGAGCTTCTAACTCTATGATCGTTTCGATAGATTTTCATTAAAAAATTCAACGGAAGTAACGTGCAATGTGGGAAAAATTCCTGAATTTGAGGTTTAGTAACTAATTTTTTTAAATGGTTAAGGTTAATATTTTTCAAACAAATTGTGGTGTTCTAAACTTAAAAGTATGAAAGTTAAGAATCTATATTTCATTTTTCTGTATTTTCACCTATTCAGTCGAAGAGCGTAAGTAAAAAACAGAATCGAAGCTTGTAAGTATCGTAAATAAACGTCAATCTCTCTATCTTTTTTTCTTCTCTGCTTGCGGGTTTGCGAAAGCTTGGAACTAAGCATGCGCGGTCATCTTCGCCGATTTGAATATATATATATACAGGGCTGTCACATGCGACTACTTTTTAATTCTACATCGTACCACTTTTTCAAAACAAAAAATATTGGCATAATTTTCGAGACCAATTGCAAGAGGAATATACTACAAAATCTGCCATTTTTAAATAGCGGTGCAAATAGACGACAAAAATTGACACCTGTAGCAGCCCTGTTTTGTATAAATAGGGGAAGGAGGCCTAAAATGATCCCCTTAAGGGGAAAACTTGTGTAAAAATAACATAACGGTCTAAATAAAACTGTCGTCCTATGCTAATATTTTTTACACTATATTTTGCATCAGAAGCATACTTTAATAATATTTTAAACTCAAATTGAGTAATAAAAATAACAGATTTTTAAAAATATGTTAAAAGGATCATTTTACCCTCACTCAAGGGCAAAATGATCCTTTATTTAAAAATAATTGTAAAGTGTTTTTTATCGTCAAAGTAAAGAATATAAAAGTAATTATGACAATACATAATGAAATAAAATAAGTTTTACCGCCAAATAGCATACATAATTTATTTTATGCAAAATTTAAAATAAAAAAGTGTCACAAATAATTTTGAAAAACAATAAAATGGGATATTTGAAAATTCTGATCCAAAAGTAATAGTCCATAATAAACGGAGAAATAAGTTAAATAATGTCTATTTACGCCCCATCCGAAAACGCGGACTATTTAAGCACATATTGCAATGATACACATAATCGTCATTCTAATCTATCCCTGCGCATGCATTTAGCGCCCACTTACGACACGTGACATTGGATTGAACCTTCACCTGCAGCAGAGTAGGCAAATAGTTCATAGCAATAAATGCACTTGTGTTCATCTTCTGAATCTTTTTCACTCTATTCAAATATTGGTTTTGGGGCACCCTTTTCTTCTTTACGGGAATCAATGTTGCTAGTTTGCTACTTTTTTCAAACTCAGATTTCCTGATTGGTACCACTTTTTTGAAATAGTAAAATTCGCCTTGTTTAACCCTCTGTCTACCAGAAGGGTCCAATGGACCCGACATGTACATTCAAAATATTTATTCAAACCAGAAATTTATTCAAAACAAACTAAATGTATAAATCAGACAATAATAAGTTAAATAAACAAATTAAATAGTTTTAAGTAAAAATTCTGGTGTAGAATGTTTTTATAAAACTTGAGTAAAATTTCCGGTAGTTCTAGGGTTAATGACGTATTAATGAAGGCGAAAACAAGAGGAATTTTACCATTTCCGAAAATTGGGGCCATTTAAGAAAGCTGAATTTAAAAAAAGTAACCTACAGGCAACGCTGTGGGAATACGTCTTTGGTTTGACTTCATTCTCTTTTCTTTGCTTGTTCTAGCTATTTCGTTTTTAGATTTAACACATTCTAATTGAATTTTCTTAGCCGCAGCGTCTTTAATCTTTCTTTCTGTTCTCTATTTCTCGTTTCAGATCATAGTTGATTCGTATAAGTACTGCTCGTTAAAATGGCACATTCCATCGATTTCCTTTTTCTCGAAGTTCTTGATTCCGTTTTCTTTGGAGACGGTAGAATAACACGTGGACTCAAAGAGAAAGGTTTGGGATAGTCCCATATTTGGCTCTCGTGATGGCTAGGAACCTGTACCGGATTTTCTTCAGCCAAAAAAATGTTAGCAAAACGATCCTCATAATGGATCATTTTACCCGGCAACATAGCCTTCCATTTTAGGTCATATAATTAGATGACGCCGAGAAACATGACAAACATAGCACGTGCAATTCACATCTAAAAATATAATCTATTACGTAAACCAAGTAATATTTCTGTACATGAAGGACTGTATATGTAAATAAATATGAAAATTAGTGCTTAACTTATAACAGATGTTATGAAACCCTTTTTTCAAAGAATTCCATTCAGACGCGTAATACTCCGATCAATTGAATACCTCCATTGCTTCTTCTTAACTTGGCATAACTAGTTTATGTGTTAACCGGTAGATAGCGCGACCTGTCTTGAAGAAAACCTATGTGGATCGTTTTGCCCCCTAGGATCATTTTATGCCACCTCCCCCTATATCCTTTTTTTCTTCTGTAAACAGCGTTCACACTGCTACCTTTTTTCGTCAACCGACTTATAATTGCGGTTTTCAACTAATAGTTCTGATAATCATCAAAAAATGAAAAATGTGAGCCTCAGTTGCATCAGGATCTGCCTTCGACTATCCTCATCGACATTTTCAGACTTCTATATGCAGAAGATATTCCGCGAGCAATTGCAGGCACAAGGATACCCGGACAATCTCTTTTCTTTTATTTGTACAGCTTTATTAGAAAAAAATCCAGTGTAAAACATATTTGTTTGACCTAGATCAAATTGACACACTATTACCATAGCTACCAACTGTTACCCTTTGTTGCTACCATTAAAAATTAATTGAGATTTTCGCTTTGTTAAATCCTGAAATTTCGACGATTTGAAAAGACAATATTTACTATAAAAGTTAGCGGTATGCAGAAAGCGTGAAACTTGGCAGCTATGGTATTACAGAAATTACCAGTATGTTGGAAGCTTTGCAATATAGTTTTATTACATTAAAAATAAAAAAAGGATACAGCGCAGTTTTCATAGAAAACGGAAATCTTAATATGAAATTAATAATATTATGCTGATTTGTTTTTTATAAATGGATTACTTTTCTGCCTTATGATTTTTGTATTTTTTATCTTTTTTTTTTTTTTTTTTTTTTTTTTTTTTTAAATTCACGAGTTTCCATTAATATGCATTCAAAAAGAAAATTCTGCTTATAACATTTTAGGTAGGAATCGGATGAAATTTCTAACGGCCAATTGAGAACGTTTTATTACTGCAGCTATAAGAAGAATGCATTCGACGTAGTCGTTCTTGGAAAACTTAAACACGTTATATTTTCATGAAAATCACATATAACGAAAGCATTTGAAGAGTAAAAATAGAACGTATTCACTAACTCAAACGACCTTTTTTATTTATGAGACACGTTTTCGTAAGAAAACATAAATTTTGAAAAATCCGCATAAAGTCCACATGACTTAACCCTTTATCCGGCAGTTGTAATAAATGCCAAAAGAATTTATAGCCGTCGGTTCCATCGGAATGAAATTTCTTTTCATCGAAAAAGACAACATCCCTCCAATTTGAGCCTTCGGTTAAATGTTTTCGTGCGAAGTCTAAGCTAACATATTTGTGGTGCTTAGAAAGAAAAGATTTTCCTTTAAATTTTTTAAATTGAACAATGGGATTGTTACTTAAAACTTTTCTTACCGTTCGGCTTGTAGAGTCTTGAAAAAAAAAGAAAACACCCTCTACTAACTCCTCAACAAATTACCGTAGAAGAAAATTACTGGTACCGAACGATTGGAAATAAAGTCTACTTTTAAATGATGTTTATAAAATTTGCTTAGGGGGGCATCTGTCTATTAAAACGAACCATAACCTTGTTTTTTTCAATAGCAGTACACAATTCTGACAGCATAAATTAACTCTACACCCTTCAATTAGCCTAAAAACAAATTTTTATGCAATTCGTAGCATAAGTTTCCGAGAAATTAATTATTTTAAAACGAGCGTATTTTAAGGGCTGCATCCAAATTGAAGTTCCGTACTCGATTATTAACCAAGAGAGACCCTTCTTGATGAAGCCACCTTAAGCACCACTCAAGCAGTCAATGAAGCCTGCTAGACTGCACGACAGCAGAAGCAATTTCAAAATATCTTGTCACTTTTATCACAGACGGCACCTTAAAACTTCTTTTTGCCGTTTTTAAACATAATTTGAAAACTACTCGGAAGAAAAATGCGAAATTTTGGATTTCCATAAAGCAGGACTTAATAAAACTAAATCCATGAAAAAAACTGTAGGTTGCATGTCATAATTTTTTCGAATATTAATTTCATAATTCATAACATAAAATTATAAAAATTGCAAATTTAACGTATTTACGTTTGGGTTTATTAGTAATACTGCTACACAAAAAAATAGCACATTAGGAGCATAATGTTAGGCGAAATAAATAAAAATATTAAAATGTAATTTAACATTAGAAGCACTAGATTTTGAATGTTTATAATTCAAAAACTTATCATTCAAATGACTTGAAATTAGGTGTCTAGACATAGTTTTAACCGAAGATTAGAAATATCTCATTAAAATTGGGTATTGCCATTGAAAAAAAAGGAAGTTTGGATTCGTTTAAATATGTAGATGGCCCCCCCGAGCAAATTTTATTTACACCATTTAAAAGTAGACTTTATTTCTAATTGTTCGGTACCAGTAACTTTCATCTACGATAATTTGTTGAGGAGTTAGTACGGGGTGATTACTTTTTTTCCCACGACTGTACATGGTAATTGTAACTGTTCTTGAATTTGGTCAGACCAAGGTTCTTCTACAATAAGGTTGTTCCATTTGAAGGATAGCCAATCAGAGTAGAGCAGGACTGAAACGTCACGTGGCGGACAAGATCGGAGCTCGATCAGCCGTGGGTCAGTAAATAGATGCGTAAAAAGACCGAAATACGAAGTAAATAATTTTTTAAAAAGCAGATTTTCGAAAGTAAATTGAACAAAATTACTTTCCTTAAAATAATTTGGACAAATACTGATTGGAGTTAATCAAATATAAAATACATAATGGTTAAATAATATCGCGATACGTTTGTTAACATTCAAATACTTAAGTAAAAATTCGCGAAAAAAATTACCTTTTTAATATGCAAAATTACAAATGAAAACTTTTAAAGTATTGTAAAATAAAATGAACGAATGAATTATATGAATATGATAACACAGGAGTAGTAATGAAAAGACTAGCATTATCAAACAGAATAAATTAAACTAAACTCACACTTCAAAACTTTTAACAATAATGCATTGTCCAATTACTAGATATAAGTTTTAAAAAATTTTCGAATGTCATTATGCTTATACAGGATGAAAATAATACAAAAATATTACTCTATAATTAAACTAATTCTATTATGAAAAAAATATGTACTATACATATTATTTACATTATATTATTAAAATAACAATATCGTTATTTCATACAGTGTTGAATTAAGACACTTTTCTCCGGGAGGGATTTCTGTGGCTCCGGGGGGGGTGGGGATTGCACTTTTTGACCATTGAAAACCCAAAATCTCAAATCTTATGGAGGGGACATAGCATTGTTCCGGGGTAGGGATGTCCTCCCCCCGGGCCACCCCTGAAATCAACACTGATTTCATGTATACAAAATTTCAGCAAAAACTGAAAAACTTAAAACAACTTCGGTATTAAAATTTCCATGTTATTTTATAAAACACATCAAATATAACATTTCTTCATACAAATAGGAAACAATAGAAAGAAAATTTATGGAAGTACAGTAGAGAGCCGATTATTGGAACCCCAATTAACCGAACTTCCAATTATCCGAACAGCCAATTTCTATAAAAAAATGTTTTTAAACCGAACTTCCAATTATCCAAACAGCCTATTTCTCTTTTTTTTTTTTTTTAGATTTGTAAAAGGAACTCTGTTCAACTTTTAGCCAAATACAATGAATTTTCTCCTCCGCGAGTTTTGAACTTTGAACTTTTTTTTCCCCATTTCATGGCGATTTGTCTGCATTTGTGAAAGAAATCAGGCTTTAACAGTTTAGTCCAATATAGTAAATGCCTCTTCTTTTTCTTTCATTAAAGTTTATTCGGAATTTCTCGCGATTCTCTTATGCAATTTTTAGAGATTTTCCCGTTCTGCAGAAATCTTTTGACATTCGTAAAAGGAATTCGGTTTTAAAATTGCAGTAAATTTTTTCCTCTGCGATTTTAGTGTTTTTCTTTGCGATTTTCCAGAATAATAATCGCCAGGATGTCGATGCTCGGATTTGAGACTATGTACTGTATTGTTAAATCTGTATACTTGTTCTGTGAGAGTTATTAGAACACGTTGATATAGCGCATTCATTAGATTTTATTCAAAAAGTCTGTTTAAATAATAGAATAATTAAAATCATTCACAGGAAAAAAATTCCAACGCAGAACAGCATACAGAATAATACTGAAACGAGCGAAGCGAGGCGAAGTTGTCCGCCACGTGACGTAATGCGCGAGCAGTTAAGAAATCTTTAGAGTTGGCGCATCGCACGAATGGTACCCCCCTGGGTCAGACGACATTTTTTGTCCTCAAGCTAGCTTCCCGATTTGTCTTGATTGCCTTACAGTTAAGGATTTTGGTCTTCCTTTACTCTTCTTACTGCCGTAATCTTCGGGATTTCTGAGAAAACTGTTTACTGCAGCCTTGGACCTTCTATTTTTCTTGCAATATTAGAACCAGACATTTCAGCTTCGTTTAAAGTTAATATTTTAATTTGTTCAACAGATAACTTTTTTCCTCTTGGCGTTGTATTAAACACACCAAATACACGCTTACATTTACCTAAACTTTCTTGGCGACCTGCTTTCTCAATTCTGGCATTATGCCAAATGAGGCTAGAACCATCGGCTTTATAAAATTTTCCAAGTTGTTTTTCATTGGTTGTAAGAAATTAACATAATTTAAGTCCCCCCTTTCTCTTTTGTAAAAAAAAGTTTATGCGTATTTTTGCGATGTTGATCATGTAAATGAAAATAGAATTTGCGTTATCAACAATTCGATTACTTTTTGGCTTTTGTGAATTTTTCTATCGCCTTTATAATTTTTTTCCAGCACTGTATGCCACATCTAGAAAATTAAAATTAATGCACACAAATCAATTTTTCAGTATTTGCAGCTATAATTGGAAGAACTCTTTTCGCTCATAAAAATAACAATAATAATACTAATAACTTTATTTTTATAGTATTAATATCAAATTTTCAGAATGAATAAATTAAAAAGTTATCGATATTTATCCCTTGAAGGGCGGTGGTTCATTTTTGGACCACTTAATTTTAATCCCTATATTCCACATTGACACCAGAATTATAAATTTTCAATTTTCATTTTATTAACTACTCAAAGGAAAGCTTTTACTTATTTTCAAATAAATTTGGTTAATTCTGGTACCAGTCAAACGTTTCAGTATTTTACAAGTAGAAGCGCTTTTCCCCTGAAAGGGTTAACACTAGAAGCGCCAGAAATTTCACTCAAGTTAAAAAAAAAAAAAGTGCACGCCAGAATTTTTGTTTAAAGCTTTTCAACTTAATTATTTAAGTTATTTTTGCGTGATGTATATACTTAACTCTTTTTAAAAGAAATTTCTGGTTCAAATCGATTTACCCATATTTGGTAGCATTCAAATTGACTGTTCTTGGCGCTTCTACTGATAAATATACATTGTTCTTCTTATCCATACTGAAATAAAAATAATTTTTTCATCATGTTTTAAAAGTACCAAAAAAATAAAATAAAATGTATTACTTATAATATGCTGAGAAATAAATAAACATTGAATTACATCCATGATAGGCTAAGAAATAGAAACAAATTCTTCTTAGTATTTACTTCTTATATATTATTTAATTACCCATTAACTAATCGATATAACAAATGAATTCTTTTGTTAATGATTTAATCATATGGGTGCGCGAGAAACAATTAATTGGATAATGAGTTGGATGTTTTGTCAAGGAACATCATTTACATAAATATTTGTTATTCGATTAAGAAATTTACAAACAAATCGCTAGAACAATACATTTCTGCATAAGTAAGGCCATTTCTAGTCTAAAGTATTTTATTGATTTCATTATATTTATAATCGAAAATATTTTTCACATATAATTAAAAAATTCCATTTCATTTTAAAAAGGACTAATAATAATAATAAGAAATATAAGAAAAAAAACACACTAATAATAGATTGTGCGTACACCTCTTTTTCAAAGAATGTGGCCAGCCCAATTTCCTATTAATGACACAATCTTGTTTAATAGAAGAATTTATATTATCTTCTATAATTAAATAAGCAACAAATTTTAATAGGAAATTTTGGTAGAAAAATGATTCATTCTTATAGGAACATAAATAATAATAACAACAATAATACTTTTTTATAATTATAATAAACTGTTGATTAATAATTAAGATTAATAAAAAAAAAATAATAATAATAATGATTATTAATAATAAAAATAATGATACGACTATAACTACTACTACTACTACTACTACTACTACTAACAATAATAATATTAATAATAGTAATAATAATGATACTACTACTGCTACAACCAGATGGCATGTACATTAGCAGCATTAGATTTTTTTCTGATATTATCGTGCCGTTACAAATTTGACTTGACAAATTTGCAGCGAATCTCCTGCAAGTTACACCATCACCCAATTGCTTGAGTAGTTTGTTTTGAAACTGATGCAAGACTCTCTTTAATTTACAAAAGTGACGAAAGCAAAAAATTCCTTTGTTGAGAGAATATACAATCAGCACATGAGTAGAAGTTGCAGAAATTGGGTGTTATTCAAAACCATGACTTACACACATCATTGCTACCGTTATGGAATCTCATTTTCATTGACTGGTTAAGTTAAGGATCCCAGAAAAGACTATTTATTATTTTAACTGTTCAAATGTAATTATTTTTAGTAAAGTAACTTTTATCTATAATCTACAACTTATTTCGTAAAAAAATTCCTATAAATTAAAAAGTTATGATAATTTACTAAGTTATGTTTACGTTTTCAGTCATTTTAAATTTATATTGTAAATTTTAATTTTTAAATGAATTTTTCTCAATATTATTGGATTTTTCTAAAATATTGTTTAAATTGAATTTTATTTACTTATTTATTTATTTTTGCCTTTAACACCATTCGAGTCTATGATTTTTAACGCTTTTGGGACTGCATCCCCTTACAAAAATTTTATTCGGTTGGCACAGTTTTTTTAAACGCTTTACTTTTCAAATACCAAAAAGACTCTAATTTAATCCTTTTCGGCACAGTGTTCCCACTGCGGGACCACCTAATTTTAATTCAGAATTTACAGTCGACACCAAGAATATTTTAATAATAATTTGCTTTTGTAATGAAAATTTAATACAACAGGCTTCTAACTTCTAAGAAGTTCTTTTGTAAATTAGAATGTCAGCCAATCGTTTTATCGTTTTACGAATAGAATTTTTCTTTTCCGGAAAGGTTTAAAAGTACAAATATTATCTTTACTTGTTAATGGTGATAAAAACGATGCATGAACCTTCTGACGGTGGGTATACATCAGTGCGTGATGTGCATCAATATATTCGTAGGGATTAAACTTATTGTGTGACAGTTGTAAACCGATAGTGTGTCATGACAATAATGCTACTTTGCAATAAGTTTGCAGTATTTTGGACATGACAAAGCTAAATTTTCTACTAGCTTGCAAATAATTTGCAGTACTTTTGTCATAATAGGTCTAAATTTTCTACTTGTTTGACGTTAATTTGCAATAAATTTGATACATCATTAGTTTAATTTACACGACAAGTTAGCTGCAAGTTCAAAGTATGGTGACTAGTGAGTATCTGGAGGATTACGAGTGACTTCGGCGCTTGCATTATCTTGCTGCAGTCTTGTTTAAAACTTTCAGTCTTGTCATGCTGAACTTGTTGGAACTTTGCAGGGTTGCAAAGAAAGAGTGCTGCAAATTTTCTGCAAACTAAAATTGCCATGTGGGCTACTACTGCTACTATTACTACTACTATTACTACAACTATTACTACTACTAATACTACAACTATTACTACTATTACTACTAGTAATATCCTATTATCCAAGTCTCTGTGTATCCCTCACAATTCCGGTAAGACCGACTCATTGGAGTGAGCAATTGCTGAAAATCACTAATGCAGGGCCAAATAATCCTGTAGCGCCAAATGTTGACCAACTTGACGAAATGTCGCCAAATTTGGGGACAAATATAAGTTGTCATATATGAAGCCTACTTGGCAATAGCTAGCTAATTCGGCGAAAATTCTATTTAAATATATTAATATTTCATAATCTATGTCACCAAAATTAAATTTAAACTCCGCACTTTTAAGGGTTTTACTTTTAATCTGTGGGTGAGAATTTAAAGTGTAATATACGAAAACGTACTCTTCACATCTTCATACCGATGATACTAATAACATAACAGCCAACAGACGGCGCTGTACTGTCTGAGCTCCTAACTGCCCAAATTTAATGTGCTTTAGGTACTTTTCAAATATAGGGGACTTGGCGAAATAGAGAAAATGAAATCTGGCGACATATTTTCTAGCAACTTATTCACTGTTTCATATACACAAGTAATTTTTCAATATTTATACAATTTATTTAAAATAAAGGAGCCATTTAACTATTTTTGTATACAAACTGAAGTAAATTGTATATAAATAAACTACAATAATATAGATATAAATACAATTTTTATAGGTTATATAAATAAACATAAAAGTTCATTAATTTTGTTTTCATAGCTGTTTATATCACTTGGCTAAAAATCTCACTTCTGAATCCCAAATTATGACAAACTTTAAAAAAGTACGCCAAGGCCCCTATACTGGAAAGTATCCCGCTTTACATAGTCTGATACAAAAGATTAACTATCGGTACTTTTCCAATTTAGGGGTCTTGGCGAAGAAGGAAAATTAGCAACATATTTTCTGGCAACCTATTCGCTGTTTCATTTCATATACACACGCATTTTTTAACAATATTTATGAAATTTATTTAGCATAAAGAAGCTAAATATCTAATTTCTCGTATTCTTGCACATGTGTTGTATATATCTTTATATTTCATATTCCGTCATTTTTGGCGGACTATCTTTCTAATAATAATAATAATAATAATAATAATAATAATAATAACAATAATAATAATAATAATAATAATAATAGATTATATGAATAAAACTGTAATTAAATGTGTATTAGGTTTAATGAAAAGTATTTTTATAAAATTATTAAATGACTTTAGATATACAGATAATTAGCATTAATTCCGAGAGAAAATGTACATAGTAACTGCTACATAGCTACATAAAAATAACTTATTTTACGTGGCTCTAAATTTTATTCTTTTTTTTTTTAATTTCTAGTTATAAATGATTAAAAATTATACAAAGCTTGACAGCTATGCTTTTGCCCATGCTCCAATGATTCATTGAAATATCAGAATAACTAATTATGCCCATCGCTACATATATGAATCAATTAAAATCTATGTTTTAATAAATAAATTCAGACGCAGGTTCCACTATATTTAAATACAAATATTCCCTTATGTAACTAGAAAAATATTTTATTAAATAAAATGAAGAAATTCTCTTTAAAATTTCTGATATTAAACCTCAAATATGAGTGCAAGAAACAGACTTCAAAAACAAAATTCGTGCAGTTTAGGGATAAAAGGTGGAGTGTTAGTTATTATTACAAAATATTCTGTACTCGCTCAAGATAAATTATAAGCAAAATTGAAAAATATAATTTTTCTTTATGAGGAATGATATTTCTTGTTTACATTATAAAATATTTTGTGACCATTATAGTAATTTAAATTACATTTAAATTTTATAATTTCGACTAGTAAAAGAATTATAATCATATTAAGATCATTAGACATATATGAATAAACAGAGCAAGTATATAGATATGTGCTTTAACTAAAATAATCCTTACATATTATAAGAATCCTGTAATTGTTCATCTTATAGGTGTTCGTTCAGGGAAGAAAATGTGCATTTTTATACTTCTTATTCAGAAAATGTCAAAAGCATTTGCACACATTTAAGGAAACTAATATCACATACTATCCACAAGAAGTTTGTGTTATTCATATATTCGTTATAAAGATGATAATTAGATTTCTTTTAACGTTTTTCGTATTTGATCAATATGTCCGAATAAAAAGTGCAAGAACCATAGCTGCTAACACTTACGCTTTTCCGTACCACATAAATTCAATAGCAAATTTTACCTTCTTAAATTTTAGAAATCTGCCAATTACGTAACTCAAGACTTTATGTTAAATTTTTGTAGTACAGAAAAGCGGAAAGTGTTGGCAACTATAGTCGAAACATCTGTTTTTATTAATAACAAGGCCTGTTCCAATTTACTTATAAAATATTTATGTATAGTCATACCAGCATACATTTAGCAGGAATCTTGCTTTTAAGAAATTTATTGTTTTGAAAACACTACGTAATCTTTGAAACAAACAAGTCTGCCTCCTCTAAACGGACCATATACTTGAAACTGAAGAGTTTACAGTTTGGCAAGTTATGTGTATTTCGGGCCCATTGTTGCCAGATCGGCTACTTTTTAAAAATTCAGATTCTCGATTGGCACCACTTTTTTGAAATGGTAAAATGCGCCTTATTTAATGACATATTAATAAAGGCGAAAACAAAGGAAATTTTACCGTTTCAAAAAAGTAGTGCCAATCAAGAAATCTGAATTTAAAAAAAGTAGCCCACTGGTAACACTTGTCGGGCCCGGCAAGGCTGCTACCTCGAAATTCAGACATATTCATTTTTAAAGTTTAAAACATCTTTATTTAATGTAATAGAGCAGGGTCGTGATACAGTCACTTAACAAATTTGGCCTAGAATGCCAGACGAATAAGCAAGTTCATTCATTAACTTAATAAATAAGTTATATTAAAAATTCAACTTATCGTAATTTCCGGCGTATAATCCAAGTATCAAACAATCATGTTTCTACCCAGAATTTTTATTTAACAATTAAAGTCAAATATTTACCCCGATTTAAGAAGCTACATTTTATTAAATAAAATTTCTGGGTTCAAACGTAATTGATTTACCCGCGGATTATTCGCCAGAAATTACGGTACATAAAACTCTCTGATAGTCCAAGTCCACAGCAACTTCCCGAAACTCATACTCTACTCTGAGCTGTAAATTAAATATTGCGCAAATCTTCGATGTAACCTGATTTACAACTCTAATCTTTTCCGGGAAAAGTATTTCTACTCGTAAAATGCTCAAATGATTAGAAAAAACAAATATTTATAAAAAAGTGTACTTGGAAATAAGTATAATCTATTTTTCAGGTACTTTTTAAAATGAAAATATTCATCCAAAAACTTTGCTGCCAATGCAACATTTAGTGTTTAACCCCTTTACCCCTTGATAATTATATTATATCCCATCTGATTTTAATTATAAGTTGTACCATAAACTTTTATTTAAATTTTGCTTTTTAAATTTTGATTGAAAAAAGATGAATTTTTTTTTTAATTAATTCTTTCATAAATTCGGGTGTGAGTTCGACATTACAGAAATGCAATTACTTATCCCTGAAAGGGTTAAGCGTCGCACCCGATAAGTGAAGGTTACTGGTTTAAAAAAAAATTCAAATTATTTGATTGCCATCACTTTCAGAAATAAAAATATTTAGCTTATTTAATGATAGACGAAGCGATGCGAAAATAAAGCCAATCACACTATTTAAAAAAAAAAAAAAAAAAAAAAAAAAAAAAAAAAAAAAATGTAGCCTATGCTGTTCATCAAAGTAACGGGAGTGAGAATTAAGGGGTTAAAATTAAGAGGTCGAAAAACGAACTACCTGCCTTCTAACGGCCATAAAACATTATATTTGAGTATCTATTTTTACTATTTCATGCTCTCTAAATGTAGTAAGTAAGAATAAAATTTCTGGATTTTCTTATGAGTATTTTTTCACTCGTTGATAAATTTTTGTTATAACAATATTTTGTTTTGACGTGGTATCAATGAATTTTCCAAATGCATTTCTCAACATCGAAGCAGTCTTGAAAAGGATTTTAACTCACTTTCCGCTCCTTTGTAAAGACATACAGGAGTCGCATTACACAGGGAAAATATTATTGTTCCTACCAGAACCATTAATCAGCAAGCGTCATCATAATTTTACTTAAGAGAAGCTGTAGATATGACATATATATGTACGTATGTATATGTACGATGAAGATGTTTTCAAAATAGTGGTAGGAACAATAAAATTTTCCCAATAGAATGCGATCCCTGGATGCGCGGTCATGCGAATTTGCGTACGGAATAATTTTAGCTTGAATAATTTCACGAATTAAAAAATATTAGGCTTCGTTTTGCGTTTTCAGATCTTTGGATCTTCTGCTGCTCTCTCCATCCACTGCAGCTTTCCTTACCGGTCATGGTTCTTTTGGGGCATACGTCTTCAAGTTCAAAAGAACCCCTTCTCCTCTATGTGAGTGCGGTGATGATGTTGTTGCCTCTCATTATTTCTATAATTGTCCTTTAACAGCTCTCTGGCATATCCGCCATCCTCCTGTTCTTCCAGATGTTGGTTAGCAAATATTTTATCGCGCCCGACTTTACTCTCAAAGCTTAAAAACATCTTCAACTTCTTATGTAACCTTTCAGTTTTACTCCATCACTGAGACAGGGACTTGGATTCCCCCTTATTCAGTGCCCAATGTCGGGTCGTAGCAAATTCTATAATATTGTCTAACTTTGTGTAACACTGCATTATTTAATGTCCTTATGTTTGTTTCACAAATTTTGCTAATCTAATATTTATTTATATCTTATATATACCACTCCGCCGTCTGTCGCGCGTATTGGCGGGCTCAGCCTTGGCTAAAATTTGTAACTTTTTTTTTTTTAAATACCTCAAAAAAGGGGACCGGGAGGGACAATCTATGCTCTACAGACTCACTTCCTAGTCGGAGCAGTCTCTCTCGGGCAGTAACAGTAATAGTAAAAGTAACAGTAACAGTTTGTATATTGTAAAAAAATCTATCAAATTAAGAGGAAAAAAATTGTCAATTTTGGCGACAGTGGAAAACAGTTTAATTTACGGAAAATATCTAATTTTTCATAAAAAAAGTTTTTTACTGAAAAACATACAGATTTTATCTGTAAAAATCACTAAATCCATATTTTTTACAGGAAAAAAATATTTTTCTTTAAAATAGGTTTTTTCAGTAAAAATCACAGATTTTTTCTGTAATAATTACAGATTTTTTTTACAGTGTATGTATATAAAATCATGTATATGTCCCCTCGAGAAAATTGCAATACAAGAGACTTGTAAAAAAACATAACAAGGAATATTGGTGCAAAGATATGCATTGTGCGATTTTAGAATTTTATTAACTCCCATCGATCGTATTTTTTACGTACTTTACATATTCTTTTAATTTTAGTTTTGTCATTAAACCAGGGGTGGCCAACTGTGGCACGCGCCACACCACTAAAATTTTATAGTAATCATTGCCTTATCTAATCATCGAATCTCTGCGATTCATAAAGTCGAATTTTTCTGTAAAATTTTAGTGGTGTCCGGCGTGCCACAGTTAGCCACCCCTGCATTAAACATAAAAAAAAAGTGTCCGAAATTATACAATGCTACACATTTAAAGAATTATGCATTTTTTATTGTAATGCATATTAAAATATTTGTTAATAAATGTACTGCAAAACACCTGTTTTAGGCAGATTTTATCAAAAAATATAATAATTTAAGAAAAATAGAACCAAAATGCATAATTAATTCGTTTACGCTATCGCAGAAATTCGTTTTATTTTATTGAGATCAGTTTGAGAATAACCTATATCAAAGTCGTAAAAATTCCCATTATTTTGCATTTTAATTAGCTAATTTAAGCTGAAAATGTTTGTTCACTAATTAAAATGTTCTCTTTTCCTATAAAAATAGGTAGCAACAGATTCCTTTTTTGAACACTCTTTTAATCAAATATTTCGAAAATGCTCATGATTTTGTTTATTTTTATCGACCTCTATCTTTTTCACTAATTTTAGGCATGACGGAATTTGAAATCAATGAGTGAAAACATTTTTTTTTAAATTTACTATAAAGTGATGTTGTTATTAGATATTAAAAAGTAAAATAGATGTGTTGTAAAACTTTTATGCAGGTTTATAATTAGATGGTGCTGAAAAGTGGTAATTTAATACAGGAAATTTTATTGAAAATCATATAAACTCAATGACATGTGCAGCGACTGACAAACTTTTATCTATAAGCTCTCGAAAATTTGAAGAGAATATAAAAAAAAATGATATTATCTGAAATTTTGGACTTTACGAGTTTTTAAATAGTTGGCAAAATTAAAACCACATTATCTGCTTTTTTGAAAATAATTGACATTTTCACTTAACGTTATATTTATTAATAAAAACAAAAAGTCATTTAGATAAGATAATCTAATTAGGGTGTGCTCCTATAATTGAAAATTTTTAATGATTTTTGCGCAAAATTTTCATAAATAGGACAATTATTTAAACAATAATTTCAAAAGCACTAAAAGTTGCACTGTTTGGAAAATGTTACTAGAATATTAAAAAATTTAAAGGATGCAATTGTAAATAAGTATAATCACTAACTAACAATAAAAACGGGGAATGCAATTTATATGGTTTGTTAAAAATAATTTTTAAAAACTAATTAAGAGCAAACAACTGAAACTTTATATTTATAGGAAAAAAACATTTTTTTCGCATGAGAATATAGCTTTGGTAATAGAGACAATATAGGTATATATGGGTCATTCTCTGAAAAGTGGCTGTTTAAAAAAAAAAAAAAAAAATGCGGCCCAACAAAATTTCCTTAAAAATCTCAAAATTTAGCCTACAAGTACCTTATTGCTATATTTATCAAAAATAATATGAACCAAACTGTATCTCATACTTCTTCTGATATTTTAATTTCAAAGCACTTCCATTGCTAAAATTTTCAAATAAATGATTGACACCGTAATTTAAGAACAAATTTATTTCTAAATATGAAAAATGCTACATTTCACATGTATGCTAAATATATAAAATTTATAAAAAGTCTGGTGCAAATGTGGCTCCTGGGAATTAAAATTAAGTGGCTTCATAAACATACCACCAAGCTTGAAAGGATTAAAAAAGAAAATAAATTACAATTACAAGTCATACTGTCAATAAATAATATTTATTTTACTCTATGTCAATTGAAAAAAATAAAGATAAAGCATTAACATTTATCAGAGTTAATGTTTATTTGAATTAGTACATTTTTTTTTTTAAATTTATCCCTGTAAAATAATAAAAATTAAAAATGTATTATCTTTACTTACGGTAATTAAAAGTCTTATGACTTTTCTAATGTGTATTTTATTGCATTAGATTTTCTTATTTTACTGTTTAGTACATATATAAATGGATTCAGATCATTCCCTCACATTAAAATTATGAGGGAATGACTGTGAGGTATGACGCAATACTTCTGAAAACCATCTTATACAAAAGTGATTAGTCTTAGGTATATTTTCAGTTACTAAATATCTTTCGAAACACACCTCTAATAATATAACAACATAAAAAAGACATTTCATTAGTTTTTATTAAATTTATAATAGATGAGGGAATGACGCGTAATAAAAATACTTACATTGTTCTAGTACTTCAACGATATATATTAACCATTCAAGAACGTTTTTGAGCAAACAACAAGAAGGATACTTCACTTTATTCTTGTACAAACTGTCCTAGATATATATAAAGAATGTGCTGATTTCTACTATAATTTATAATGGCAAATTTATAGTTATGTGAGTTAATGACGACAAATGCTAGGGACATCATTAAAAAGTGCTTTAATTCATTCATTATATAAAATATAAATATAATTAAATGGTTAAACATATATTTAGGTGTGTTTAATCGATTGAGAAAAAAAATAATTATAAATATACGTGCTGCAATGGCAGAGAAAGCAATTTCTTTCCTACATATGTGAATGAGAACATAGTGAAGGAATGATATTTGCATTAAAAAGTACATTAAATTTATCAAATTTCAATTTCAATAAGCAAATAATTACAGTTTATATGTATAACTGATTAATATTGATAGTTTACATCACTTTTTCTTTTTATAATTTTAAAAATATGTCTTCAAGCCCCCTGGGACATAAAATTGCCACTTTTCAGTGAATGACTCATATACGTTCTATGCAATAAATACGTGTAGATGCTAATTTTCCCGTTCTTTCCACTACAGTTTAGTAGTAAATAGTGTTTAATTCCATTGCGGAAATTTGCGATTAAATTATGCAAGAAAGTGGAGTAGCGATATCGGGAAGATTGGTCATTTTACTATCAGCACTATTACTCTAATTTTCGGCGTATAATCCGCGGATCAAACAATTCTGTTAGGACCCAAATATTTTATTTAGTAATTGAAGCCAAATATTTACCGCGATCTAAAATGTCACATTTTATTTTTAAAAATTTCTATGTCGAAAAATGATTGTTTGATCCGCGGATTCTACGCCGGAAATTACGGTATACAGAATATTTGGCTTTATTTAATCATTGAACGTTATACGATTAACCAAAGCAAAATTTAGCATACAATAATACTGGTACTAAAATCATTGACCGCCCCCCCCCCACATTTTTTTTTAACGCTACACCACTGATGCAGGACTTTCTGCTGAATAACTAGGGTAACACAAAAGTGTTCAAGTACGTAGATATGCATTTATATATATATATATATATATATATATATATATATATATATATATATATATATAAGTGGTTATTCCAGCACGAGGCTAATATACAAGAAAAAGACTTTAAATCCTAAACCACAGATGCCAACTCTTACGCTTTTCTGTTCCACAAAAATTTAATAGTAAATTGTACCTTCTTAAATCACCCTAATCGTGCTATTAAATAAAGAAAAAATTTATATTAAAACCCCTTGAGAGACGGTGGTATATATTCCACCTACGATTAATGAAGGTTTGCACCAGAAAATGTTGAATTAATTTCACTTTTTTGACTTTGGTGGAAAAAAGATCGTAAAATTGCTTTTCCTTATTTTGCAATAATTTTTTTGGAAGATTCCGGTGTGAATTTGACATTACAGGAACACAATTACTTGCCCCTGAAATTGCTAAATGTTTTTGTTACAAAAAAGCGTATACGTGCCTAAACGTATGTTGACAGCTATGATTTAGAAAGGCGAATTTCATTTTTAATATTTCACATTGAAACATCTTTCATCTAGTACTTGATATATCGGTATATAAAATACATAACTCTGTCTAGAAGAAATGTAGAAGTATACAAAAATACAATTAAGCATTGGTGGAGCATCACTGATGGTGCATCGCTTTAGTACCATTACTGTTAAGTCATTACGTATGAAACGTTCGCTTACAAAATGTCATGATTACAAACGGGTCAAAATTCCACCAGTAAAAAGTAATATAAATTTTTGCATTATGCATTACAATAATTTTTTTTCATGAATACGGCGGCTATTATGTAGGACAAAAATATCTATTAAAAGCTGGTGTAGGTTTGTATCGTTGTTAATATGGCCCTTTTATAATCAGACATTTCATACTTAACCCTTTGAGGGGCAAGTAATTGTGTTTCTGTAATGGCGAATTCACACCGGAATCTGCAAAACGATTTATTGCAAAATACAGAAAAGCAATTTTATGTCTCTTTTCCACCAAAGTTAGAAAAGTAAAATTTAATAAAGTTCTTCTGATACAAATCTTCATTAATCGTAGGCGGGATAAAATATATCCCACCGTCCCTCAAAGGGTTAATGATCTAACGCGGTGGCGGACAAAAAGAAAAAAAAATACGCATCACCTAAAAAATACACCTTTTTTAAGTTTAACGCAATAATTCCTTTTCCTAAAATTAATTTATTTTCTTCAAATCGACGTATGGCATCACTGCACGCTACTATTGCATCATACAACAATTACAAAGCAATACATGAACCAGTTTTCATAAATAGAGTGTCAAATTGAGAGAATGGTAAACTTCCGTGATTTCTTATGCTGTGAAAGTATGGTTCTGTAATTTGGATTGACAACCATTTTAAATATTATGGCAGTTTACTTAATTAAAGAAGGTTTTTCGAAGAAAAGTGCGATCTCACAAACTAATAGGATGCCATCAGCCTGCAATTGCTAGAGTGATTAAATTGAAGCTTGGAACTGTCGATGTCGAGAGAATAGCCTGAAAAGGCCGGAAGATGGTAACTGCAACGTCGGAAAATTTATATATGATCCAGATGTGTCTCCGGCATCATCATGCAATTACTCTTAACCCCTTGAGGGGCAAGCAATTACGTTTGTGAAATGCTGAATTCCCACCGGAATCTTTGAAAAATTCTATTTCAAAATTAGTAAAAGCAATTTTACGGCTTTTTTCCACCAAAGTTAGAAAAGTAAAATTTAATAAAATTTTTCTGGTGTAAAACTTCATTAATCGTAGATGGTATATAATGTATACCGCTGCCCCTCTAGGGGTTAATTTAAAAGATTAATTTTAAATTGCTTGTGGTTTTAATATAAGACAACGAACTGTCCTACAAATGCGAACGCAATGTGGTCTGCATGTTTAATGCAGCCCCAAAAACCTTTACTTTAAAACAGGGGTGGCCAACAGTGGCACGCCTGACACCACTAAAATTTTACAGAAAAAATCGACTTCTTGAATCGCAGAGATTCGGTGATTAGATAAGGCAATGATTACTGTAAAATTTTAGTGGTGTGGCGCGTGCCACAGTTGGCCACCCCTGCTTTAAAATAATATGCAGAAGCGACTTTCTTTGGTGCAATAACATGTATCATAAACAATCGCTCAGTAAGACTACGAAAGTTTTTCGGAGGAATCTAAACTCAATTACAACGAATCTGACGGTAAGCTGTATTTTATGAGGCGAAAGGTTGAAGCATATCGTAAAGATTATATTGTGCACACTATACGATTCATATTTAGCCAAATGGTTTGAAAAAGCATGCCCAGCAAAAGGATGGGACGACTAAAATTATTACTCAACATCAGTTTTCACAGACATGTTGAAGAAGAGAGAGGCTCAGGGTAAACTTTCACCAGTAATAAAGAATAGATATTTTCTAATTACTTATGCAAGTAATTCTGTAAAAAAGGCAGCATTTTCTGATGAAAAAAACTGGCAAAAGATTGCCCTGCTGCAATCAGGCCTAAAAAACTGCTGTAAGATATAGCTGTTATTCTCGGTATATTACATTGGTGATTTTCTCTCAAGAATCCCACAGCTTCCAACAATTATGCTTTTTTCTACCATTAAAATCTAATATTTATTTTTGATTTTCTGACGGCATATTTCAGTGAATGAATTAAGACAAAAATTTACAATTAAATTTTAGTGTTACGAAAATATTGTACAAGTATGCAGCTATGGAATTATATATTCACAACTGATGAAATAAAATACTTAAAAAAAGTTTTAAAAATAGTTTCGATACCAAATTTTTCTGCCAATTTTTCCGAAAATGTATATATTTTTTGAGACGATGGCCTATAAAATGCCTGCCACATTTTCGCTTGATCGAAGTCAATTGTGTTCACTCACACACATACGTATATACAAAGACCATCGTGAAACACCAAAATATGACTCTGCGTATCTAAATTCGTAAGTCAAAACACATACAGTGGTGGCGAAAATTGTGGATATTTTTTGAAATTTTCATATTTTATAAATTTGTATGCTTGAAGAATATAATAAATTTCACTTAAACAGAAATGTTTATATATCAAATTCTATGAAATTTAATGTAGAATGTAATAAAAGAAAAACATAATTAAAATATCTGCATTAAAAAAAGTTACTTTTACAAAAAATAAGATCTATCTTAGATTTCATTATATTTTACTGTTACACTTACACATTCAATAATTTGTAGGATAACCCTTGTTTTTTATAGAACTTCACAGCGTTTTTTCATTGAGAGAACTAGTGTTTAGGATTCATCCTTTTTAACCCCTTAACCCTTTCAGGTGCAATTGTATTTCTGCTCCAAAAACGTTCAAATAATTAATTCACATCGCAATTTATGAACAAATTTATTTGAAAATAATCAAAATCTTTTCTTCACGTATATTATGAAATCGAAATTGTACTAAAAAATTACTGGTGCCACTTAGTAGTTTGGGCATTAAATCAACCGTTTGCATTCTGCAAACGACGCCCCTGAAAGGGTTAATGGTCGCATTAAATTACGGTTTAAAAATTCAGATACCATACTGCCACCACTTAAAAAAAATATTCACCTTATTTAATGACATTTAAACAATACCACAATAAAGCCAATTACACTATTTTATAAAACTGGTGGGAATTAAACAATCTTAATAAAACACACAGCCCGTGAATATCACGGGAGAGAGAATTAAGGGGTTAATCACATGATGCCAAGATTCAATTATAGCTTCAGTAAGTTGTGTTTTATTAGATAGACCACAGCTCCAAACTTTTACCGCTTTCGTCCTACCACTAAAATTTTACAGTAAATATTTTTTTTTTTAATTTATTGTCTAAATCTCACTATTAAACAAGATCAAAAGCTGTATTAAATTTTAGTGGTAGCAAAAAAGCGTAAAAATTGGCAGCTATGGACAGGCGCTTTTTTTGTACAAGGATTTTCAAACATCGCCACAAATTTTCTATAGGATTCAGATCATGGCTGTTTCCTGGCCAGGGTAATAATTGTATGCTTTTATTTTTAAACCAATCTTTGCATATTTTTGCCGTATGGCATAGAGCTGAATCCTGCTGAAAGATAAATGGTGCTTTATTGGGGAAGATATCTCTTATGGAAGGTATCAATTTTGTTTCCAGGCCAGGTTCGATGTATTTTCTTTGCAGTCAGAATGCTATCAATCACTTGAGTGCGGCCCACACCATGTTCCGACATACAGGCACAAATCATAACATTTGTTGGGTTCTGTGTAGTTGCTTCTATGCAACCAGGATGCAGCTCTTCCCCTACTTTACATCTCACATATTTTTGCCCATCGCTACCAAAGAGCGACATTTTACACTCATCGCTCTAGATTATTTGCTTCCTCTGATTTTCTAACCAATTAATGTGTTCTTTTGCCCACTGAACTCGTTTCTTGGGTTGCTAAAGATTTAAAAAATGGTTTTTTTTTCTAGGAATTCTACGTTTCAGTCCAAAACCTTCTACTATTCTCCTTATTGTTCTTGAACTAACTGAAATACCTATTGCATTAATTTCAAATCTAACGCATCTGATGAAATTCTTCTATCTTTGAGGCATATCCTTTTTATCTTTCTATCGTCAGAAGCACTTGTGCATTTTTTTGGCCTGATCTTGCCTTATTTGTCACTGATTTAGCTCTCGTACGCCAGATAAAGTGACTGATCCACCAACCTGTCTTGCAATTTCAGCATACGAGAGACCATTTTCTCTCGATATGACAATTCTGCTTTTTGTAGGTGTACAATAAGTTCTTGTTATTTATGACATTGTTTTAAATTATTTGCATTAAGAAAAAATAGATATATTAAAAAAAATCATTATAATATTTAGTTACACTAGTATTTACCCTTCTGAAAAATTGATTCCAGCAAAATACAGCTTTTCCAAATAAAAATATATTACAGTTTACTTACTGACATTTGATTGGTTCTCAGAACAGTCATTGTGATTGGCTAGGAAGCTTTAATTCCAACACACTAAAGCATTAATGACTAATTGTGTTTGTAGTATAGACTAAAGTAAGCATAACATTTTGTATTGCAGATATTTTAAGTAGGTTTTTTTAATTAAATTCTACATTAAATTTCATTGAATTTGATATATGAACATTTGTATTTAAATGAAAAATAATATATTCTAAAAGCACACATAGTTATAAAGCATGAAAATTTCAAAAAATGTCCAGAATTTTGGTCACTACTGTACATACTGTCACATACATGTACGATCATTGTATGAAAATCAATAAATTATTCTGATCTATGTTCATGTCACTAACTATCAAGAAACTTTTATTAGTTTAAAAAGCCGCATACTTCCAAAATCTTAGATATCTCTGGATACGTTCTGCATTTTGCTGTGCTAAATGTAGATATTAGAATCTAGTTTTTGAAAATGTATCAAACAAATTACAGTGGTGGAAAATTGTCGCAGAGGAGGAGCCTATTGACACCACTAATATTTTATGGTATTCTTCATCTTAATAAAAACTGTCATTAGATAAGACGAAAAATTCTACTAAAATTTAGTGGTGTCAATAGGCTCCTCCTCTGCGCCAATTTTCCACCACTGAAATTACTAAACCCCGAATACAATTAGTGAAAAATAAAACAATATCATATGCAGGCAGAATCTTATGTCTTGCCAAAAAAATTAGCAGAGATAGAACCATAGGACATAAACCATAAACCTCAAAACACCATAAATGGTCGTATCTCAAACACTGAAGTACTACATCACTCTTTCAGGTTGTTGTGAGAACTCTGTTTACTAGACAATTTTGGCCTCCAGAGCATTCACATCATCAGCACCATACATGATATGCATGCTCGCGTTTTTCTGATTAGTAAAATTAGTCATCCTTTTTGCAATCCATGGTAGAAATGGCGAGTGAATAAATACCTCTTTAACCCTTAAATGCATGATTTCATATTTCGTTTCGAAAAAATTATATAGGATTTTCTGAAACGTTTATAAGACTGCAAAAATAATGAAAACAATCAGCGATAAATTTGTTCTTATAATAATACAACTTTTTCTTATGTAGCGCATCTGCAATACAAGTAAAAACTAAAATGTTGCAAATTAGTAAATATTTTAGGAAGTATGAATCTAAACACCTTACTTTGTATAACTATTTATTTTGTAAAACTTAACCTTTAAATACATATTTATTTTTTAGAATTACATTTTTTACTTTTATATTAATGATTAGACACCAGAAATTTTACAATAGATTTTTAAATTTATTTTTTTGTAATTTTTACAGGATTAGTATTTATATATAAACTTACTGGTTGCTAAGAATTAAACAAAAAGTGATGTACATATGTATCACTATGCTTTTAAGGGTTAAGTATTTAGCGATAGCGCTGTCAAGCGGTTCACATGACTATGCATTGTTTGATGATTATTGTTCATTTAGATAATTTTATAGCCTCTTGAGGTTTAGCATTTGAGTTCTGTTTCACCTTTAAATTCACGGAAAGAAATGAGATCCGATTTAAAATAACTCCCCTCCCTCATTTGAGTTCAACTGTTTTCTTAACCCTTTCAGGGGCAAAGTAACTTTTATTCGCAAAATTATGAAATGAGTGAATGACACCAGACTTCACAAAGAAATTTATTTCAAAATAAGCAAAACCATTTGCTCAAGTACTTAATAAAAGGAATTTTTCATTCCAATATTCTGGTGCCAATATGGAATTTGGGGATTAAAATTAAATGGTCCAAAAATGAACCACCGCCTTTGAAGGGTTTAAATTATGTAACTTACTTTGCAAACTTTTGATTTTTTTCTTTAATTTTTACCCATATTAGCAATCTAGTCACTAACACTATTCCAGATAAATGCATTTAGCAATCATTTACTAGATAGTGCGTCTACTTAAAGCTTTTCAGCTTATTTATTTAAATTACTTTTGCGTTATATGTCTATTTAACTCTTTTAACACTTTATCTACTGACGGTACTTATAAGTACAATTAAAATAACTTGTTATAAAATTCATTTAATACATCGATTAGTAGTAATACAATTTTGAATGAGATATAGATGCGTTACTTTATCTTGTTCCAAAAGCATTATTGGTTACATAAAACAAGAATATTTTTAAAATGATTATTTCTTTTGCCTTTGCATCTTTTCGGCTTTCTTGGCGTTGTGGGATGTGGAAAAAATTTCAATTCGAAAATATTTCTATATTCTATTGTAGGAATATTATATTTGTACAATTCCAAATTCTACAATATGCAAAGAAAAATATTTAAAATAAAAGATTTGAGTGGGGCTATAAATATTGCACAAAATCCCAATTCAAATTTTATTAATCCTTCTAAATCCTTGAATCCTTATAAAATCCTTCTTAAATTTATTAAATAATTATGTAAATCTTCTAATGTATTTTCGAAAATTCACGAAAAATGCCTTAGAAGATAAAATTTCCATGCATTTCTAATTTAGTACATTAAGGGTTAAAGAAATTTATGGTTCAAATCGTATTATACATATTTATTAACAGCCAAACTCATATGTCTTGGCGCTCTAGTGTTAACGTTTCCAAGTAATGAGTTTTTTAACATGCGATCTGGAATTACAGGTGTTCTCTTTATGATAATGTACAGATTCAATTACTTAAATTCAGATTACAATATTGCCCATTTCTTAATTTATACATAATAAAATACAGCTTACTATATTAAATGGATAACATAATAGTAGTAAATAAATGAATTTTTTAAAACATTTTTATCATTGAAAATACGAAGAATGCAATTCGTCTTTCATAAATATAAAACAGTTATCTTCGTTTATACGCCTAAGATGCGGGTGTTTCGTGGGATTTTTTAAAAACTACAACTCGTTCTTTTAAACAGAATTCTCTGAACATAAATGCGCAGTTTTCGAGTTCAAACGACAGTTTAGTCACCCAAGAAAACTAAACTCTCTTAAAATTCTAAAAATTAACGAAAGTTTAGGAATTTAAATGTAAAGTACTTTACTTATTATAGCTTTAGTGAAGATGAAATTGGCAGTCTCATTTTACTAAAAACTTCAAGAAAAGTGCATTTTGAATTAAAATTATTAACGTTTTATAGTTAGGATGTGACTTTGAAATCAATAAATCTTCCTAAACTTTTAGATTTTTGGATTAATGAAAAAAAAAAATGCGGAAAAGAAGTTTAACTTCATTAGCTGTAATTAGTTTTTCGCTATCATTAGTATTTGGGAGTTATTTTCAAGTGTAGAATTTAATGTAATTTTATTCCATATATATGGCAAAGAAAAAAGAAATAAAATTTCAGATTAACATATTACGAAACTTTATTTTAGAAACGGATCTCACATATTTTGTTTGGAAATTAGAAAATATTGAGAAATTTAAGTAGAAGTAGTTGAATTTCATATTTAGTTTTAACATTATTATTTGTGAAATTACACTTATGCTGAATCTTTCATCACAGATCATTGCTTATCATTTGGATTTATTTGTATATTGATTATTCGTTCGATTATTTGTATTTTCGAGGCATTTCACAAAATGACTCAAAAAAGCGTGTAGGGACGGAAAATGACACACTTTAACCCATAACCTGCTAGTGTTGCATTTAATAAACGTTAGAATTAAATTCAAATTAACTATCATGATACCACTATTTTTGAAATAAAAAAAAAATTGCCTTAATTAATTACCGAACGTTTGAACATTAAATAAAGTTAAGATATTATCTTTAAATATTTGTGGTAGCAAAAGTAAAAATTTTGTACACATCTTACAGATTTGGCCGTTAATGTGTTAAGGAAAATATCTTTAGAAAGCGAAAAACAAATCTTATTTTTTCGCCATATAACGAGCACATTTTGTTAAAGAAAATTAATCGAAATTTAGAGATGTTTGTAATACGTTTGATACAAATATTGAAGCTTGAGAAGTTTAGGATTAACCCTAAACGGGAAACGGGAAAATCCCGTGCAGAAACAAAACACTTAATAATTTACCAAATAGTGACTTAAACATTTAATCTTTAATAGTAATGCATTATTTTTTAATATAAATTTTTTAATATAAATTTAAAGACCAATTTTTTAATATAACAGCATAAAAATAAGTTTGGAATGTCTGAGAGAGAAAATATTAAGGGCTTTATTGTAGACGCAAACATCTCACAGACGTACGTTTCCGGTTAAGGGTTAAGAGCTGAAATTCCACATTAACACTAGAACGCCCGGAATGAGTCGATCCGACTCCGACCATATGATTAAATGTCAACTGGGAGGAGAAATTCTTTCATAAAATAAGTTAAATTCAAACTACGCAGATTTACGTTAAATAAATCAGTCAAATAATTTTAAATAAAAATTCTGGTGTCAAATATTTTTATGAAACTTGAGTAAATTTTTCGGGCGTTCTAGTGTTAAAGAACATAGTATTGTATCTAGTGTTAAAGAACATGCTATTTCCCTTTCCGGTCCGGTGACTCTTACATAATTTTTTTTCGTTTTGTCACAAGAAGTTACCTTCAATTACACAATTTTGAAAATTCTCTAATTAAATAAGGCAAATTTTATTTTATTTTATTACTGGTGCTAAAAGCAAATTTTGCAAACAAAATGTTCCCGAGTCATACTCGGCGTTCGACCGCAATTTGTTAAGTAAAATTATATACGTTGTGAGTTCAATAATACTCACCAACTGATTGGATGAAATGTAGCAGTCGAAGTTATTTTGCTTTTAATGGTTTTTAAGTATTTTTTTAATACATATATCCAGGGGTGTAAAAATCTAGGCGCCAGCGCGCAGTCTCTCACCACTAAATTTTATTAAATTTCTTCTTTTAAATTTTATTAGCATTCTTTCAAAAATTTTATACCGAATATTAGACTAAAATAACGAATAAATTTTAGTGGTGAGAGACTGTCCGATGGCGCCTAGATTTTTACACTCCTGCATATTTCATAATTGTTCTCTTGGAACGAAAAATTCACGTAATACAATAGCTTACAGGTTTTACACTTTTTTGTTATGAGTAATATTTCATAGAAATATATGTGTAGTTGTTAATCACAAATTTCGACAATTAAATAAGATAATATTTACTATATAGTTTTAATGGTAGGAAGAAAGAGTAAATGTGGACTAAGAATGAAAAACGCTCAAATTACCAAAAACTCAAAAATCTTTTTTATGAAAAAATGTCTTACGTGCCAAGCTTAACGAACAGGAGAACGCTTGAAGTGCTATCCTTAGAAGTAATTGTTCAAACATGTCGGAAATTGTACATCAAACGTGACAAAAGATGTGCTCTAGCCTTCTGTTTTTAGCTCTCTTGAAAAATTTTATCTTTTGGACTTTCAGCGTCTCCCTTCTTCGTTCTGAACTGAGTGGCGGCTCGTCCATCTGCGCACATGAGCACGTTAACCCTCAAAGGAAATAGAAGAAATAATTTAACTCATTAAATAAAATAATTATAAAAGAAAATTATAATTTTTTGTCAATCTCCAATACCAGCATCATTCACTCACGCCCCTCCCCTCTCCCTTTCTTTAGATACATCCATAACAAACCCTTACGAAAAAAATGCGAAAGTTTTCAACACTGATTGCACTCAGACTTTTCTTGAAAGTACGTGCGAGCGGAGAAATGCTCTTCAAAACAGGCTTATGCGGAAAGGAACGTGAGAGATGAAGGCTGGGGTACACTTCGATTAGAGCCTTCCGTTCAAACACCCTCCAACGTGCGGTAGAATTGCATTTTTAGCGGTAATTTTCTTGTACGTTTTGATTTCTCTTGTGATTTGAATATTAAGTTGGATATTTATTTTAATAGTTCTTAATCTGTCTGTTTCTATTGTTCTTAGCTTTATTATTACATGTAAGATGTAGTTACAAATAGTTAATATGGAAGTTAGAAAAATTAATATTTCGGAACTAAAGATACTGCTTACACATAATTTACAAAAATAGTACTTGAATAACATTCAAAGGTAAATTGTAAGCAATATTATGATTCTACGTTCTTCTGTAGAAAATAAAATAATACTAGTTTTCCATCTATGGATCCTTTTTTTATTTCTTTTAGTTGCAAATTTTTAAACTTAGGGAAACAAAAATTCAGTCATGAATTCAGGGGATCCCAAGGGGGAAACCCGCCGGGAAAGTAGAAAATTCCCCCTTGAAAGCTCTCCCCCCTCCCCACGAAATCCATATTGTCTGTCTCAGAACTGCAAAATTTCATCCAGAGAAAAACGACTCTGAATTCAATAATAGGCACATGTATTTTAACCTTTATGTTCAGTCCTTCCTAGAAATTATAGTTTCCTATTTTTTATATAGTGATTGTGAACCCCTTTAAATAATCCACGAGCCGCCAATTCCTCAAATGTTAGGAACTATGTTAATAAGCGAATATGCATAGAAAGGCAGTCTAAAAATTTAGATGCATGTTTTACACCGAGATTGATATATTCCGGAATTAAGGAAATTCCGGAATATATATCAACAGATATATTTAAAACATCTCTAGAAGTATATTCATGGGTAGTGCTTTTTGTCAACCAGTATTTACAAACAATGATTTTTGCTTTAGAAATCTATTAAAAATATCGTACAAACCTGCTTCGCGGAAGATGAGTTTGCAAATGTTACAGAAATATATTAAATAAATGTTTTCATTTTGTGGTGATTCACTGCGCGGAGCTCTGTGTTATGCTTTAAAAACGAAAAACACACTTTAAAAACGCAATCATACGTAATTTTACGTTTATAGTATTATTTTAAAAAATATATATCACAGTTACTTGGTTAACATGATCTAATTATGAAAAATAAAAATAAGTTAACCCTTTCCAGCACACTGTGCCCGGGTCGGAATACCTAATTTTAATTCCAAACTTACAACCGGCCCCAAGAATATTTTAATAAAATTTTGCATTAACAATGAAAGTGTAAAGTAACAAGTTTTTAATTCCTAAAAAAGTCGTATGTAAATTCCGGTGGCAGACGATGATTTCACCATTTTACAAAAAAATTTGCCCGTACCGGAAAGGGTTAAACTGTTAATAAAATTCTTAATAAAAGTATGTGTAGTTATAAAAATAAAGCTTTCACATTGATTAACACTAGAACGCCCGGAAATTTTACCCAAGCTTCACAAAAATATTTCACACCAGAATTTTTATTTAAAATTATTTATCTGAATTATTTAACGTATTTCTGCGTGGTTTAAAAGTAACTTATATTATGGAAATTTTTCTGGCTCCAATTGGTGTTTAATCATTTGGTCGAAGTCAATTCGACTCCTTCCGGGCGTTCTGGTGTTAAAGGAAAGTCTTACATACATTAATGGAAAACATTAACCCTCTCGCTGCGGAACCCGAGTTTTTCTCGCGGATGCATTTATCCGTCTAATTAAACCTCCTTGATCATTCCCACTAGTTATTTTTTTATTGTAATTTTTTCCTTATTTAAGCGGAGCATTTTCCCGATTAAATTAGATAAAAGTTTTCGTTTTGAAAAACCGGTAACAAAGGAATAAAAAATCATAAATACACAATTTTTGAAGCTATTTTGATAAAGCAATTATGGAGCGAGACGGTTAACTCTTTAAATGGCGGTGATGCCGTCACGGCATCACATAATTTTAATCCCAAATTGCCACATTTGCACCGGAATTTTATGATGAAAATGTCATCCTTACTAAGTACTCGAAAATTTATTTTTACTTGTTTACAAATAAAATCTCTTGTTAATACTGGTGTCATTAAATTATTTGAACATTTTATGAATACAAATACCTAGTCCCTGAAAGGGTTAAATTATTTCTTTTATCCTATAAAATACTCTAAGAGAAATGATATTCATGTGCATATCGTCGGTACTATGTCAAACTATCCGATATGAAATCTGCGTTGCAAGTGAGCTACTTTTTTTAAATTCAGATGTCTTGCTTGGCGCTACTTTTTTGAAATAGTAGAACTCGCCTTATTCAGTGACATAGTAAGGTAACAACAAGGGGAATTTAGAAAAGTGGTGCTAATCAAGAAATCTAAAATTAAAGAAAGCAGCCCACTGGCAACACTCATTTCATGTTGGATAGTTTGGCATGGGACTGACGATATCATGAGATTATCATATTCTACTAAAAAGTGTATTCAACATACTATTTTAATTGCAGTTGGTCATATTCTACCCCATAACTTATGAAAAACCTTTTACGGGTAAATATATTAGATGGCGTAATTCCGAAATTTATGTGTTTATGTGTGTATTATGTGTGTGTCCCCATACATATATATATATTTTGATAGTATTTTTTTCACGCTACTGTTTGCTCTTCAACTTTTTTTAGTTCCCTCTGGTCCGTGTTTTGTATACCGTTATTTCAAAAGAAAAACTTCCACGGTAGGGTTTTAAAACATTTCCATAGAAACAAACTTTGGGTAGGTTTCTACGAAATTTGAAACAACATAGCTGCCAATTCTTACGCTTTTTTGTACCACAAAAAATGAACGGTACGTTACACCTTTTTTAATCGCCGTATACAGCCTATTAAATAAGGCAAAAATTTCTATTTTTTTTGTGTTACAAAAAAGTGAAAGTGTTGTGTCACGTTGTGAACGCGCCATTTTGTCGCATCCGCGAATCGGCATTTGCACGTGGCAATATCTCCCATTTTTAAACTTAATTTTTGCATTTTTCGCAATTTCCCTTTATTTTTTTATTGTTTCAACGTTCCCATTATTCGGCATTTATTAATCCCTGTAATTTGACATATCCCTTTTAATCCTACTGCGATTCCTTCAATTTTCGATCTACCGTGCGCTAAATCGCCGATCTTATTTTATTTTCAAGTCGCTTCTACTTGAATTCATATCGGGCGCCATTGCTGCCGCGCCGCGGAACGGAAACATTCCTTCATCCCTCGTGTGCCGTCCGGAGCGTTCCGCTTTTTCTCGTTTATCGCTCTTTCGGCGTTCTGCGCTGACGTGCTCTTTGGCGGTGTGCGTACACTGTTTTTTCTGCTTTGCGCGCGCTGATTGGACACGGTCGCTGGTCGACTGGCCAATCTGATGTGTGTTTGGGCTCATAGGATCACCAGGCAGATTTTCAGTCAGTATTGTCTGAGACTTAGAGCGTGTCGTATCGCGGAAAAGTTTTAACGAGATTACCCCTGCACGGGGGAATGCCGATGGCTTCCCACCGTAGGCCGCATTTTTCTATTTCCCATTTCTGCGATCTTTTCAGCGAGGAACTTTCAAAACTTTAAAATAAAGAATGCAGCCGTTTCCAGCCTGCCCGACGTTGAACTCCGGAGTCATAAAATAAAAACCTTATTTTGCCTCAATACATGGTGTCCTCATTTTTCCAGAGATGCCTGTTCTTTTTATTTTCTCTCAACAGCAGCAGCTTGTTCCAAGCTAACGTCGAAGCAATGGTAAGATCTGTCTAATTATATTCTATGGTCCGAGCCTTTTTCTAAATTTTGAAAAAAAATTTCTCTCTCATTCAAAATTTTGCAGTTCCTCAAAATTTTTCATTCCCATTCAAATTTTTTCAAATTTTCTGTCTCTCGGGTGTATGTCACGTTGTGAACGCGCCATTTTGTCGCATCCGCGAATCGGCATTTGCCCGTGGCAATATGTCCCTTTTTTAATGTTAATTTTTGCCTTTTTCGTAATTTCCCTTTATTTTTTTATTGTTTCAACGTTCCCATTATTCTGCATTTATTATTCCCTGTAATTTGACACATCCCTTTTAATCCTACGGGGATTCCTTCAATTTTCGATCTACCGTTCGCTAAATCGCCGATCTTATTTTATTTTTAAGTCGCTTCTACTTGAATTCATTTCGGGCGACATCGCTGCTGCGCCGCGGGAGAGAAACATTCCTTCCTCCCTCGTGTGCCGTCCGGAGCGTTCCGCTTTTTCTCGTTTATCGCTCTTTTGGCGTTCTGCGCTGACTTGCTCTTTGGCGGTGTGCGTAGACTGTTTTTCTGCAGTGCACGCGCTGATTGGCCACGGTCGCTGGTCGACTCGCCAATCTGGTGTGTGTTTGGGCTTATAGGATCACCAGGCAGATTTTCAGTCAGTATTGTCTGAGACTTAGAGCGTGTCGTATCGCGGAAAAGTTTTAACGAGATTAACCCTGCACGGGGGAATGCCGATGGCTTCCCACCGTAGGCCGCATTTTTCTATTGCCCGTTTCTGCGATCGTTTCTGAGAGAAACTTTAAAATAAAGAATGCAGCCGTCTCCAGCCTGCCCAACGTTGTACTCCGGAGTCATAAAATAAAAACCTTATTTTGCCCCAATAAATGGTGTCCTCATTTTTCCAGAGATGCCTGTTCTTTTTATTTTGTCTCAACAGCCGCAGCGTGATCCAAACTAACGTCGAAGCAATGGTATGATCTGTCTAATTATATTCTATGGTCCGAGCCTTTTTCTAAATTTTGAAAAAATTTTCTCTCTCATTCTAAATTTTGCACTTCCTCAAAACTTTTCTTTCCCATTCAAAAATTTTCAAATTTTCCGTCTCTCGGGTGTATGTCACGTTGTGAACGCGCCATTTTGTCGCATTTGCATGTGGCAATATCTCCAATTTTTAAACTTAATTTTTGCCTTTTTCGTAATTTCCCATTATTCGGCATTTATTATTCCCTTTAATTTGACACATCCCTTTAAATCCTACTGCGATTCCTTCAATTTTCGATCTACCGTTCGCTAAATCACCGATCTTATTTTATTTTCAAGTCGCTTCTACTTGAATACATATCGGGCGCCATTGCTGCTGCGCCGCGGAAGGCAAACATTCCTTCATCCCTCGTGTGCCGTCCGGAGCGTTCCGCTTTTTCTCGTTTATCGCTCTTTTGGCGTTCTGCGCTGACGTGCTCTTTGGCGGTGTGCGTACACTATTTTTCTGCTTTGCGCACGCTGATTGGCCACGGTCGCTGGTCGACTCGCCAATCTGGCGTGTGTTTGGGCTTATATGACCATCAGGCAGATTTTAAGTCAGTATTGCCTGAGACTTAGAGCGTGTCTTCTCGCGGATAAGTTTTAACGAGATTACCCCTGCACGGGGGAAAGACGATGGTTTCCCATCGTAGGCCGCATTTTTCTATTGCCCGTTTCTGCGATCTTTTTAGAGAGAAACTTTGAAAACTTTAAAATAAAGTATGCAGCCGTCTCCAGCCTACCCAACGTTGTCTAATTATATTGTGTCTGTCTAATTATATTCTATGGTCCGAGCCTTTTTCTAAATTTTGAAAAAAATTTCTCTCTCATTCAAAATATTACAGTTCCTCAAAATTTTTCTTTCCCATTCAAAAATTTTCAAATTTTCTGTCCCTCGGGTGTATGTCACGTTGTGAACGCGCCATTTTGTCGCATCCGCAAATCGGCATTTGCACGTGGCAATATCTCCCATTTTTAAACTTAATTTTTGCCTTTTTCGTAATTTCCCTTTATCTTTTTAATGTTTCAACGTTCCCATTATTCGGCATTTATTATTCCCTGTAATTTGACACATCCCTTTTAATCCTACGGCGATTCCTTCAATTTTCGATCTACCGTTCGCTAAATCGCCGATCTTATTTTATTTTCAAGTCGCTTCTACTTGAATTCATATCGGGCGCCTTTGCTGCCGCGCCGCGGGAGAGAAACACACCTTCCTCCCTCGTGTGCCGTCCGGAGCGTTCCGCTTTTTCTCGTTTATCGCTCTTTTGGCGTTCTGCGCTGACTTGCTCTTTGCCGGTGTGCGAACACTGTTTTTCTGCTGTGCGCGCGATGATTGGCCGCGGTCGCTGGTCGACTCGCCAATCTGGTGTGTATTTGGGCTTATAGGATCACCAGGCAGATTTTCAGTCAGTATTGTCTGAGACTTAGAGCGTGTCGTATCGCGGATAAATTTTAACGATATTTCCCCGGCACGGGGGAATGCTGATACTTTCCACCGTAGGCCGCATTTTTCTATTGCCCGTTTCTGCGTTCTTTTCAGAGAGAAACTTTCAAAACTTTAAAATAAAGAATGCAGCCGTCTCCAGCCTGTCCAACGTTGTACTCCGGAGTCATAAAATAAAAACCTTATTTTACCTCAATACATGGGGTGTCCTCATTTTTCCAGAGATGCCTGTTCTTTTTATTTTGTCTCAACAGCCGCAGCGTGTTCCAAGCTAACGTCGAAGCAATGGTAAGATCTGGCTAATTATATTCTATGGTCCGATTTTAACTCAGATGATTGTGCAAGTTAACGATGAAAACAACAGCGAAAAACCCTGTGTTAAGGACACTTCGCAAAGTACGTGGAGTTACGGTTAGCCCTTGCACGTTTTTCAGTATTAACGCCACTATGCGCCATTTTCCCCAATAGTGTTTTTCGTTATGTGATAAGTTGGCAGCTATGTGACAAAAATATATCTTTGTTTGTAAAAATTAGTATTAATTACACATCCAAGTGACATCACTGATATTTAAAACACTAAATTCACTTCTCAAAAAACTTACTTTTCATACATAAAAAAATAAAATAATAATAGCACTATCACTGCTCATTTACAAACTTTTATATTAATACATATTGTCTATATAAAAAATGAATATTCACTTCAGTAATATTTTGTTAAATTTGAAGCACAAATCTCACTAAACATATTCTAAAGGGAAGTATGCAGATGGCGAAACAGAAAATAAAAGTAAAAAAAAAAAAAAATGCATATATATCAAAAAAGAAAATATTTGTCTATTGTTAATTAATAAATCATTTTACCAAGGATTTTCCCTAAAATGAAACTGATTGCCTCTGACAGCTTAATACTCTTGCAGGAAAGTGATTGTGATCAATAGAAAGAGAAGAACACCACATTAATTAAAATGTAAAATATTAATGATATTTTTGCATTGTTCCGATGTTTTTCTCATCCTCTAAAGAATGCAGATTTTTTTAAGCTTTAATTGGTTTTTTACGTAACAGGAATCTTTACAGCTATTACGATTCTATTTATCCATTATGTTAATTTATATGAAAATAAAAATAGAAACCTTGTCTTTTGAAAATTGTATTTAAAATTGGTGAATGAAAATATCTTATTCGTAACTGGACAGCAATAATGCATAATTGTGTTTTCACACTATATAAAATCTATTAAAATGATATACACAGACTTAAATAAAATCGATTTTTTAAACACAATTTTAATAGTAAATAATTAATTTGGGGTTGCATAATTTTCTGCTATCAAACTTTTCAACAACTGATACAGTCATTTTACATAGGATGCTATATGTTATCGTGAAAAAGAAATTTAAAGGGTTTTTTAAAAATATAATTCCTTGCTTTTTTAAGCAACGTAGTAGACAAAGTAAACACTGAATATAAGTTCATTTATTTTCGTTGAAAGAAAAACGAGAGGTACCGATTTCTTGAAATGATCTTTACAAACATTTATGGCATAATTTTTCGTCAGGGGATTTTCTATATACAGTGCTTAGCAAAAGTTTAGGCAATGATCGATTATGCTTCTGTGCTGAGAAGTATGTAACGAATTGTTGTAATTCAACTGTCATATATTACTGGGGACTTATCTTTCATACACAAATAATAAATTTTAATTTATACACTTTACATAATATATAATGACAAAAAAAAACAAACAAAATTTACATTATTCAGTTATGCAAAAGTATAGACAATCTGTCTGTTATCCGAAAAATATCCATAAATTAAAATCGAACTGCACCTACACTGTCTGCTATTAATGCAAAAATTTGACTTTCCATCGAAGAAACTAAATCCTGCATCACTTGGGGGTCTATTTCGTGCCAAACACGTTCAACATCTGATCGAAGTTTATCTACAGAGGAGTATTGTTAAAAAATTGCATAAACCGTATGAGATATGATGCCACAAAAGTTTTCGATTGGGTTCAGATCAGGGCTACACGCGGGCCAGTCGAAAATAGTAATATTTTGAGAGTTAAACCAATTTTTTGATTTGTATGCAACATGAATAGACGCATTATTTTGCTCAAATACATACTTTGGATGAGATAAAAGTTCACAAAATGGCTGTAAATTGTTTTCCAATGTATGTATGTAGTCTTACGCAGCTTGGCGACCATTGAGAAACTCCAGAGATACTTGAGAATTAAAACAAAGTGAGGCCCAAGTCATCAATCCTTTCGAAGGCAAAGGACACATAATTTTAATTCCATATATGGCAAGAATATTTAATTAAAATTTTCCTTTTATAATATACGTGAAAGTCAGCCATTTCGTATTTTCTAATAACTTCGTTTATAAATTCTGGTATCAGTCCATTATTTCCACAGTTTATAAAAAGAATTACTCCGCGACAGGAAAGGGGTCAATTTGTTGTGAGATTTCAAGGCTGGTTGTTTTATCATTTTCATGTAAACTAATGTACATTTTTCTTTAATGCATCTACGAAATTATCCGTTGACACAGAAAACTCTGACTCACTTTTATTGCGATTAGCAGTCATCATTTGTCTAGATGGCAGTTTATGAATCTTACTATAATCTCGTTTTCTGGCCACACGAGTCCTTCCAGATCTTGCTTTGAAAGGGTCACCCTTAGATAGTACTTAATAGACAGACTTCCTTGGCCGATTCAAAGTAGCTGAAATTTCTGCAACAGTCTTCCCTTTAGATTTCAGCTTCCATGCTGTAATTACTTCATCTGACTGAAAATTTCTTGCTCGCGGCATCTTCACTAACAGATGCTATCGCGAGATGCACTTACATACTTCATGCATGTGACGTCATAAGTTTGAAATATGCGTTTTTCCGTGAACAATTGCCAAAAAATCACAAAAGTGTCTAAACTTTTGCAATATGCAAATTTCACTTTTTTCAGTTAAATTAAATAATATCCTACATTAAAACCGTTATTTCTGTCCTAAAACGTTTAAAATATATTTAAAAATAAGTACAGTCATTTGTATAATCCAAGTGTTCGTATTTTTTATTTAAAGGTTAAAAATCACCAGTGTTTAAACTTTTGCTGAGCAATGTATCACTAAAATGCTGCCAAATCTTAAGCTTTTCTGTATCACAAAAACTCAAACTGGTACTAGTAGGTGAACTAGTAATTTTTACCTTCTTAAATTGTCGTAATCTGCCGAATAAATAAGAGAAAAATTATTATTAAATTTTGTGGTAGAAAAAAAGGAAGATGTTGGCAGCTATGCATTATTTTTAAAGAATTATTTAATTACTTTGTAATGTAAAGATGTGAAATAAAGGCTTATTTATATTACACAAAAAGAAAAAAATGTTTGAAGGAAACAACTTCGATGATCACAAAAGCAAATAGCGACGCAAAAATCTCTTCCTACCACTAAAATTTTTTTGTAAATATTACCTTATTTAATGGTCGAAATCTCACGATTGAACAAGGCGGAAATCTCTTCTAAATTTTAGTGGTAGCAAAAAAGCGTAAAGGTTGACAGCTATGGCGTAAGCACATTCGTCCTGGGATTTGAAATAGAAGAGTTCATGACGCACGCAGGTACTTCGTGGTGTTTAAGGGGTTAATTTGTGTTCTTGAATAATGCATGACGCCCACTGGTCCATTTTATGAAAACCAGTAATTTTTAATAAACAAATTCGAATTACCGTAATTTATGGCGTATAATACGCGGATCAAATAATCATTTTACGACCCAGAATTTTTTAAAAATAAAATGTAACATTTTAGATCGCAGTAAATATTTGCCTTCAATTATTGAATAAAATTTCTGTGTCCAAACAGAATTGTTTGATCCGCGGATTATACGCCGGAAATTACGGTAGGATTCTGCAGCAATTGCAAGCTAAACGCGCTTCGAGGTACATTTCTACGATAGTTAAAAAGAAGATTTTTGTTTAAAAGAAAATTGTTGTTCAAAAAATGAACAGAGTGGGAGCCCTGAGAATGACACAGTCGCCAAACACATTTTAGTTCATATTTAAAGCTTTTTCAAATGAGAAATTTGAAAATTATTACTTAGGGCAATTGAAGAATGGAAGAACAGAGTTAAAAATATAAACGTGGGATTTGTATTTTACATTTTAAAGTTCGAACTGATATAAATTCGTAGATCGACCAAGAAAAACAACAAAAACTATTAAAAATAAAGACCTTGATGTACAAGTAACATTATTAAGAACAGCTCTACTCTGAGATTTCTAAAATTAAAGTTTAACACTTTTAGAATCAAATTACTTCTATTCGCAAAATGCGGAAACATTTCAATGGCACCAGAACTTGCAAACACATTTATTTGAAAATAAGAAGCTCTTTTCTACACTTACGTAATAAAAGGCGAAGATTCCTTCAAAATTATGTTCCTAATGCGGCATATAAGGATTAAATCTATTAGGTGGTCCAAAAATGAACAATCGCCCTTAACCCTTTCAAGGGCAAATTACTTCTGCCAGTAAAATTATAAAATGATTGCATGACATCAGAATTTACAAACAAATTTACTTGAAAATAGGTAGAAGCTTTTCTTCATGTACACATTAAATGTAAAATTTTCATTCCAAATTTCTGGTGCCAATGCTGCATTTTGATATTAAAATTCAGTGGCCCAAACATGAACCTTCCTGATGAACCTTCCATGAACCTCCAAACATGAACCAAACATGAACGCGGTTCTTTAACCCTTTATCTACTGACGGTACTTATAAGTACCACTAACTTCAAACTTTTATACCATAGTGAATATTACTAATATTCAAATGCTACTTTGCAAAAGACGATCTTTTAACTCCACTTTATCCGAATACATGCAGCAGTAGTTCTAGGTTTGTTATTTTAGAGAGGAATGAGGCTATCTTTGAAGCAGTCGATGTGTTTTGTGCCGATATTTTGTACTGATTATCACGCTCGTCTTTTCATTGCTTCAAACACAGGAAAGGATATAAGATAAGTGTTGGATTTTTTTATGTGTTCATTATGATCTTAGAATAGAATATGACTAGCTATTTTAGGTGAACGGCGTATGTATTTGATTTAACAGTTGAATGACTCGGTGGTACTTATAATTACGGTCAGTACACTGGATGTTGGAGAAAAAGTTCTTGTTTACTTTTCGTCTGTGTAGTTATCCATCGTTTTCATCTGCTGTAAAAAGTAGTTACTAAAATGTAGTGTAGTAATGATTTCCCTGGTATTTCTTTTCGGTTTCATTGTTATTTTTTATAGGAAATCAAAAAAGTTGTGGCACCATCTCGTTTTTGCTATGTTAGAAATGTCATATGTAAATTCATACATTGCATATGTGCAGATGCGAGAGAACATGTTGTCCCTGAATATTGACGTCGCATAACTAAAAGACTGCTAAGAAGATCGAAACATTAAAAAATTAGTTTTTTTTAACCCTTTCAGGAGCAAAGCATTTTCAATTCTAAAGTGTTGAAATAAATGATTGGCACCGGAATTAGCCAAACGATTTATTTATAAATAATAAAAAGCTTATATTTAAAATACGTATTAAATAGAAAATATTTTCTGGTGCCAGCTGAAATACCTTGGGGATTTTCTGTTACGATATTTTAGTCATAGTATACTGGCGGTACTTTAGAGTACCACTTTAATTAATTACCTCTAAATGATTAAATTTGTCACGTGTGAATATTTATTTTTATGTTTGTCCTTTAATTTTCATTGTTGTAACTGAATAAATACTATTACATGGAAAAATTTGCAGTAGATCGTTATGCCGTAGATAAAGGATGAATCCATGGTTCCCAATTATGTCCGTTTGTTGAACACCACTTATTTTGAAGTAAAATCTTATTGGTGATTTTCATAGAAAAGTACATGGAAGTGCGTTTCTCTTTCAATTATTGCGAAAACTTACCACGAATATTTTTCTTCAAAAATACTCATTAAAAAAAAATAATAATAACGGGTCAGTGGGAGGCATGTTTAACCTACAGCACAGTTTCCCAAAATGCTTATGACCGTTTTCGACATAAAAAGTTCTACGGCATTCCAAATCGATTCGAAGCAGTGTTGACAGTGAGGTACTTTTTTTAAATTCAGATGTCTTGATTAGCACCACTTTTTGAAATATTGAAATTCACCTTATTTAATGGCATATTAATTAAGGCGAAAACAAGGAGAACTTTACTATTAAGGAAAAGTGGTGCAAATCAAGTAATCTGAATTTTAAAAAAGTAGCCCACTGGCAACACTGATTCCAAGTAATATATATATATTATATTAAGCATGCAAATATACTTTTTGTTTCAATACAATCTTGAACTGATTATTTTGATCCATCTTAATTTTTTTAATCTGCAAAAGTGTATGTTAAAATAGTTTTACATGTGCATGCATACTTATATAACATCTACGACAGTATAAACACTCATAATGTTCAATTATATAGCAAAATATATTAATTTATTGTTACAGCAATTTAAGTGGAATAATAAAAAAAAAGTAATCAAAATAAAATCTCACTCTCTCATAGCTGCTAAATATTACGCTTTATTTCCCGCAAACATTTAATAATAAATTTAACTTTTTTTTAATCCTCACGATCTGCCGATTACATGAGGCGAAATTTTCTATTAAATTTTTATGGTTTAAAAAAGTGTAAGAGTCTAAATCAGGGCTACCACTGGCCCGTATTTTGAGAACCAGTAATATTTTAGAATGAAATTTGTGGTACGTTTCTGCAACAATTATAAGAAAACCGCTTATTCAAAAACGAACCGAGTGGGAGCCCTTCTATATGAATAAAATTTGCATAAAGTTGAATTTTTCCCGCAAAATTTCGACGATTGTAACAAGAATTGAATTAATTTTCTCCCAAAACAGGGTTTCTAAAGTGAGTCATTTTGACATGGAACTCGATAACGAAAGATTTTTAGTTTAACTAAAAATTACATTTTATTTTTAAATTTTCACAAAATTATTCTGTTTTCGCAAATGAATGATGACAACTTTTCTTTGTCGACAATTTTGGAGATATTTCTCTAAATATTGCCAATCTCAAGGAAATATTAGCAAAGGAGGGCGCACTTGTGTGTGTTTCTGTGGATAAATTTCATTATATAAATGACAAATGCGTCCCTTTGACATGGACCCCGATTATGAAAGATTCTTAGATATCGTCAAAAGTAAATTTCACTTAAAATATTACCAAGACTATTAATAGCAATTTGGAAATATTTTTGGCAACTTATTTTTGTTGCATGTATTTTGAAAAATATCAAAAAACTTGGCGACAATTTCGTCAATATGTGTGTATGTGTATGCTAATACATAAGTATTACTGAAGATAAAAATTCAGCTAATATATATTAGTCTCAGTTGACATCGCCAGTTTTGTAATTTTATACACACTGCAATAAGTCTAAATGAAAATTACTATACGATTAGTTTTAGAGTTATTAACTATTAAAAATATGATTTCGATACCACTATTTCCGAAAAGGGATCTTTACATAACTGAATAGCACAAAAATTGAAACAAAGGTTGCTCTTCAGAAATAGTGTTACCAAAATTAAGACCGTTTAACGCATCTTATTCAAATCATAAAAAATCATAATATAAAGTAAAAATTTTATCAGAATCTTTCAAGAGACTTTGGTAGAAATATTGTGAAAAGTAATTTTCTTTTATACTTTTTATGTAACCATTATTTTAAACCTTTCTTGATATATACTAAAATTTAAAATAATAACATTGTTAACATAAATTAATTCTTTCTTTAAGGCGGATGAAACAAAATCCACTTCTCCGTTCAGTTAATATCTATTGTTTATGCTTTACCTGAAAGTGTCATTTTTATGAAAATAAATATGCATTAAATAGAAATGCTGAATTATATTCATAAATAAGTCCTTTCAAGTGTTACTAAATCATCCTCGCATTAGAAGTAAATATTGCTTTTATAAACTGATTCCCCATAATGTATGACTTTATTGATCCTACATTAATCATGTGCATGTCACTATTCATGCCAATTTCAGAAGTGTAAATGTGTGCTCGTATAAGAATAAAAATGCAGTTTTTATCTAGAGAAACACAGAAATATTTTCAACCCGCTATACATAAAATAAATAAATTTATTTTTATTTAATGTTTCAAAAAGTGAATTCAGTAGTAATTCATTCGATTTTTTTTTTAATTTGAAAGTTTTTATGAAGCCTCTCACTTATTATAAAACCGATATTTTTTTCGTTTTTAAAATTACAATGAATATGTATTATCCAAAGAGCATTTCTTCTAAAGAAATTTAATATATATATATTTTTTTAATTTTTGAAATATGCTACAAAACAATTAATTAAAAATCAACTGTAATTTATTAGATTTTTCGCAACTTATTTTTGGTCAGATGTTTAACACTAGAACCGCCGGAAATTTTACTGAAGTGTTATAAAATATTTTACACCAGAATATTTATTAAGAACTATCTAACTTATTTATTTAACTTATTTCACCGCGGTTCAAATTTAACTTATTTTATAAACAATTTCTGGTTCGGATCGAAGTATTTTTATTTGGAACCGGTCAAAATGACCGCTATGTCCGTTCTAGTATGAATACACTTATACTGTGAGCATAAAACTGTGGAATGAGTTAAACACAGTTTTTAATAATAATCTTTGCCTTATTAAATCATAGAATTTCTACATTTGAATAAAACAAAATTACTTTTAAAAAAGTTAATTTCGTTAGACCCAATATGACAGTCTCGATCTATTTACAATACATAGCTGTCATCCCTTACGCTTTTTGTATCACAAAAATGTAATAGAAATTTCTGTGGTATTTAATCGGAAGCTTACAGCGATTAAAAAGGATAATATTTACTATTAAATATTTGTGGTATAAAAAAGCGTAAGTGTTGGCGGCTATTTATTTAGTAGCGCCGCCGCATGGTGTTAGGATCAGCTGCTAAATCTTCAGATATTGTTAATACCACCTATTTCGAAAATTAATCAGTTTTATATAATAAACCAATTTTAGTGACTAATTTAAATAAGGTAAAGTTTACTGTTAATAGCTTTGAAAACTAAGCGAAATTAAATGATAACAAAATGATCCCAAACGATTCGCTCGTTTTCAGAAAAATATTCCCATGCAATATTTTGAAAGGAAAACAAAAGTAAAATGCTTAGGAATGGATAAAGAAGAATAAAAACAATAAATTGAAGGGCTATGTGGAAGAACATGTTAAGAGACAAAAATCACATCTGAAGAAATTTGATGTGAAAGTTTTTGTTCGCAATTTTAATGATTTATTTTCTGTTTGATACCACGTGTTTAAAATATTAACAGGTGTGGTACTAAACTCTATCAAAAAAACTTATTCATATTTAATTTTTAAATATAAAAATATTAATATTATTTGTATTACTAAATATTAAAATATTAAATATTAATGAATAATGTCTTAAATCTTCAAGTCTAAATAGAACTTTGGTATTTTAGCTTTACCATGTGATAGAATACCTGATAACACCTTCGTCCAAAAGATAAAATCATTTGTAAGAAAATGCTGCATAACATGTTCTTCCACTCAGCCCTTCAATTCTAAATATTCGTTATGATGGTTAGAAAATTACAATGCAATAAAAATAAAGAAAATTAGATGTGACACAAAAATAATGTTTTCAGTGTAAACGATAGCTAAATTCCAAAATGCTAGGCATAATGTATAATGGATTGTAATTGTTAGCACAATCTATTTCTAGGCTAAGGATATAAGGAAAATAAAACATGTTTTATTTGTGTTGTAAATTTAAAATGTAATATCATGAATAGTGATTAAGTATAAAAGATATACTCAATTATGCAAAAAAGTATTTATTTATTAATTAAATATTTTATTTTGTTCATTCATTTACATAAAAATAACAGTAAGGAAAAAAAAATGTTTTTTTCCGATTAAAAAAAAATGGTACAATATACTGCATAATCATTTATCCAAATGAGCTTTTGGCAATATTGAATTATATATAAATATTTTGTTTAATAAAATAACTAAAGACATTTTCATCGGCCTGTGATGCAATTAGCTTCTGAAAAAAAAAATAATAAGAAGATGGCATATGATATTAATGAAATTATCTTATAATTCTGAAATTACATTAGACTTTTTTCTACATAATTTTCATTTTTAGGGTTTTCCGTACCTAAAAATTAAAAACGGAACTATTAGAAGATCACTCATGTGCTTGTCTGTCACAGCCGTTTTTCTCAAAAACTGTGGAACGTTGAAATTTGAAACTTGCCAGTGTTATAAAGGCTATTGTTCGACAAATTTATTGATTTTAGCCATTCACAAATAATTTTAGGGAAGACTGAGGGGGCTAATTGTTACGCGATTTTCTTTTTGTTTGTTTATCGTCTGGAGAATCGTTTGAAACATCTGGTAACACCGAACTCGAAAATAAATTTGTTTTAATTACAGTCATTCAGGGTAACTTTGAACCATGGGGTGTAACTTTGCACCACCTCCTATTTTCCAATATTTTTGACTCCAAAAGACTAAATAAACTCCAGAACTGAGCTTTATTGGCAAGGTTCTAAAATAGGATTTCTACTCTTTAATTTAGAAAATAAACTAGCAACATTATGCGCTATTAATTGCATCATCTAACCATTTTTGTGAAGTACTGTTTTCAATCTTATTTTGAATGCTGTTTTGAAGTTGTTGTAATACAGTTAAATTTTCGTAGAAAGTATCAATATACTCATTTATCAGACATATTATTGTCTAAATGTTGTAAATGTGATAATATTTTCGATTATTTATTTATTAATAGTTAATAAAATGTAAAATAAGAAGGTACAAACATTTTATCACATTTTCAGGGTAACTTTGAGCCAGCTCAAAGTTATACTGATGTTTATAATTTACTGATTATATGGGCTACTGACAAAAATTTCCCATATTTGCACGTATATTTTATATCAAAGCCGAAAGTGAACATTAGATATAACATATAAATATTTTCAAAAATATGTGTAAAATACATACAATTCATTTAAAGTCGTTTTTCGGGGTTGAGCAACTCAAATTTGACATTTCATACATTCGACAATTTTTATTCTTGTTTGAATAATATTAGTACTAGTATGTATTACTGTAACTATGGCTATGTTAGTGAAATAAAACATTGAAAATTGTTTTCCACTCCATTTTTATGTTTTATATGAACAATAAGCAGGTTTTTTTTTATTTTTAAATGTTCATGGTTCTCTTCTTCTACTATTCTGATGCCCGATATTTGTTGTAATATCATAAATTATACAAACTTTGTGATGTTGGGAAATGTAAATTCGGAGTCTTTACATATCTGAAAAACATTTTTGGGGGTTCAAAGTTGTCCTAACTATAATACTTTTTTATAATAAAATGGTGCAAAGTTACCCTAAATAGCTGGGTAACTTTGAACCAGGATAAAAATTCATTTTATATAGCTTTTATCATTATTATTCCTTATTATTTGATAGTCATATAATAATTTAGGATCATGTCTTCTCTTTTATGCCCCTAGTTGCAACAATATTCTTAACCCTAGATCTACCGGGAATTTTATTCAAGTTTTAATAAAACGTTCTACACCAGAATTTTTATTTAAAACTATTTAACTTATTTATTTACCTTATTTTTGTCTGGTTTAAATACTTAGTTTATTTTAAAGAAATTTCTGGTTTGAATGAATATTTTGTATGTACCTGTCGGGTCCAATGGACCCGTCTGGTAGACGGAGGGTTAAAATAAGAGTGTGTTTTATGAAAATAGAGAAAATGCGGATCAAAGTTACCATGAATGACTGTATAGATATTATTTCTTTCAGAGATATTGTCAAATATTACCACAGAAAAAGTTCCCCTCCTATTTACGAATGTACCGAAACTAAAATTATGAAAAAGTAGCAACATTAGGAGGTTATTTAAACCTTGCATAAAAATCTATACCGATTATCCTAGGTCACATATTTTTTGAGAAAATCGCATTTTCCTGTTACACACAAACTTTGCGGGCGCATTTGAGGAAATTTGAGGTACCTATCGGCGCTGTATCATTCAAGGATTGATGATAATGATTTAAAAAAAAATGTCAGCAATTAGCCGAGATATTATTTAAAACACTATATCGAAAACAACAGCAAGGAACAGTTGCGTATTAGACCCAGAAAACCTGGCCAATTGTAAAAAGCATATTTTTTAACAGCTGACTAACTGGTGTGTCAATCTATATCTTTTTCAGGAGATTGAGTCATATCCGGCGGCTCATAGCAACAGTTGAAGAGGGGGTCCCTAAAGCTCGTATTCACCATCTACCTCGAACTAGAAAACCTCGTTCGAACGCTCAAATGAAACTCACGATAACATTTGATTAGACATTATCAAGGAGACGTCCAATCAGGATTAAAGGTGCATAACGTTTGAGCGTTCGACCGAGGTTATCGCTATAACTCGGGGGTCGAAGCAGTTGGCGAATACGAGCGTTAGAGAGAAGGGGTGCTTTATTGTTTCAACTTTTCCATTATGTTTAAATATATATTTTTAGTGGCTTCATAAAAATTTAAAAATCAATAGCTTTATTTTGAATATAATAAAAAAATAAAATTCAAAATATTTGCTTTGTATAATGTACGCGAAGAAAAACTTTTACTTGCATTCAGATAGATTTTTTTCATAAAACCTGGTGTCATTCAATCATTTAAACATTTTATAAACAGAAGTACATTGCTCCTGAAATGGTTAATCTCACGTCCTAATCAACGTCCTACAAACTTAATTTAAAGATTTAAATTGGTAAATCTGAAAATCAGGAGCTACGACATCAGTTCTGAAAATCATTGTTTTTTAACCCCTTGAGGGTCAAGCAATTACGTTTGTGAAATGCTGAATTTCCACCGGAATCTTTGAAAAATGCTATTTCAAAATAAGTAAAACCAATTTTATGGCTTTTTTCCACCAAAGCTAGAAAAGTAAAATTTAATAAAAATTTTCTGGTGTAAAACTTCTTTAATCGTAGGTGGTATATAATATATACCGGTGCCCCTCAAGGGGTTAACTCACTTTGCTTAATATTCAACTTCCTACAACCGCAATTTAAAGATTTAAAGTTTCGTAAATATTGATAAGAATAAAAAATACAGTGAATGTTTCAGAAATTAAAAGCGTTAAATTAATCATGTTGTTATGCAATGACATTCTGAAATTATGATGAATTGCTTATTCTCATACAGTTTTAGAAAATTAAGTACATTTCTTCAAGGGGGCTCTGATTACCTTAACTCCTCGTTGTATCATTAAATTTACATTCGTAATTTCTATTGATTGAGCGAATGGTTATAATTTATCTTTGATTTCTATTTACACAGTCATGTATTTGGATAAGAAAAAGTTTGGTGAAGCATTTTACCTAGTATCCAATAATGTAATACTAGTATCCAATTAGCAGAATTTACTTATCTGCCAACCACAAATACCTGCATCTGATGGACAACGAGTTTATGGAAATCTAAGCTGAGTCATCTAATTTAGAAATCTAATGTGTTTACCCTTTCTGTTTTCGAAAACATCGTTGTAAAACATTCTATATTATTTAGATTTAAGATCTTATCTAAGTACATCCTGATGCACTCGGTAGCATTAGCTTATTAAATTCACCCCAAAATAGGAGCATTTGGGTACTTTTAAACCTAATGTATATTCACTCATCATCGTTTCCTCTGCCAATTGACTAAATACCAAATGTGATTTGGGGCTATATAGTATTTTTCATGATAGAAATTTAATAGTATCCACATTCAACTAAAAACCGTAATGTTATTAACATTGTTCATATTTGACGCAAAATTATGTTTCAGACCAAAATCACAAAAGTCTAATTTTTTATATCCTTCAGCCAGACTTTTTGCTTAATCATTTGTAATCGATATTATTTGAATGATTGTTTTTATAGACTATGAAATACAGTTGCTAGGTAAATGATAAATGCATAAAATTCCGCCAAAATATATACAACTAATTTGAAAAGCCTCACAAATGTATTAACAAAATTTCAAATTAATATGAATAATTTAAGACATTTATTGCGAAAGTTTAGCATTCATAATTTACTATTTAAATCAATTAATTAAATTCGCCATTTTCTTTCAAGAAATAGAAATTTGAAACTCTTCTGTATTGCCATAGAAAAGCATTATGGCCCAAAATAAAATGTTCTATATTTTCGGAAAGAATGAACCAAATGTAACCGAAAACTATACAGCTAAATCTCCGTAAATCACCAACATGCCAACTTAATTAGAAGCCAATCGGATGCTTCATGCAGCAGATGCCGAGGAATAGGCAGACAGACTAACAGAATAACTAACAGACGGAAACCTAAATCTTTTCGTCTCTCCATTCATTGTAAGTTTTCACAGACGTTTTGGAGGGAAAGTTCATTGATCTTTTATTTTCATTATATCGTCATAAACTGTACACAACGAAAATGAGTAGAATTCTACATAAAGCAATTAAAATTTCACCTTTAACCCATTACCCGATTGTGTTGCATTCACACAACGGTAAAAATAAATGCGAATGCTTAAATTAACTATCTATATACCACTATTTTTAAATTAAGAAATTTGCCTTTTTAAATAACAGAATCTTTGATCTTTAACCCCTTAACGCCCGAATTAAATTACGGTTTAAATATTCAAATTGTTTATTGGCACCACTTTTTTGGTAAGGAAATATTCACCTTATTTAATGACAGGTAAAATGATACCATAATAAAGCCAATTACACTATTTTATAAAACTGGTGGGAATGAAACAGTCTGAGTAAAAGACACAGCCCGTGAATATGACGGGATCAAGAATTAAGGGGTTAAACAGACACTTGAATTTTTGATGATTCGCAAGAATTAAGGTTTTAAATAAAGCGAATATTATTTTTCAAAATTTGTAGTGGCAATCGTTTTACTGCAAAAAAATTGAATATCCCTATGTTATAGTTTCGGTGGTTAATGCAGGGATGCAAGCGTTGCACAACAAATGACTGATTTTAACCACTAAAGTATAATAGTATTTTTTGCTTTATGAAATCTCAGGAATCTTCACAGTAAATAAGGCGAGAAACACTGTTAACATTTAGTGGTACCAATCTGTCATTTATGGCGCAGCGATTGCATCCTTGCGGTTAATGGGTTGACGCTTAACGATCGAAGTACAATTTCCATGCACAGGCATCTCTTTACAAATTTATTCGATTAACACACTTAACACCTTTGAGGGGCGGCTAACATTAATCACAACTATTACCAGAAACTCTTAATTAAAATTTGCAATTTTACCTTTGATGGAGAAAAAAAGTTGAAAAATTGCTTTTGCTTATTATGAACTAATTTTCTTCATAAATTCCGGTGTGAATTCAACATTACAGAAATAAACTTACTTGTCCCTGAAAGGATTTTAACCCCTTCACGGTCGCTTAACATTTGGAAAAACCATAAAAAAAGTACTTATTTATTTTATTACAGAAATTGAAAAATTATAAGATTTCTAATTAAAATATGCAATTAGTTTTTTTTAAGGCGAAAAAAAAAAGATGTTATAGAAGAAATTCATATTTGTAGAAAAGTCATCATGCGAGAATTCTGTGTCTTAATGTTTGTTTTACACCGCACAAATTAATGCGAATAAAACCTTTATTTTTCACATCTTACATCTTTATTCATCATCATAACACACATTTTTACAAATAATATTTGAAATAATAAAACATTAAATTTTGATTATTAATAATTTTTTGAGTGTTACATATTTCAAAACATGCAATACAAAGCCCAACATTACAGTCAGCGCAAAAGCCAAACCCAAACGAAAATATTTAAAGACTTCACACTGAAATGCCAGTTACATTTTTTCTGGTTTCAGAAGTTTTATTGAGCAGTAAATCTCCAGCCCGGAAATATGACGGGAGCGAGAAATAACGAACACCTCAGCCCGTGATATTGACGGGAGCGAGAATTAAGGGGTTAAAAAAAAAGATTTTTTTTTTCTTTTTACTTGCACTTTGACCATATGTTCCAGAGAAATTTACTAAAAAATGTACTTCCAAAATATAGTGGTGCGAATATAATATAAAAATCGTGTATATAAAACTTGGGAGGCTAATTTCCGACACTCAACCGCAAAGGGTTAATAATTAAATTCAATCATAACAATTCACCGAAGCTTTCAATTAAAAAAGCGAAGACTTACTTGTTAACCCTTTCAGGGGCAAAGTACTTCTGTTCTAAAATTTTAAAACCATTAACTGACACCAGGATTTTTAAACTAATTTACTTGAGAGTAAGTAAAACCTTTATTTCAAGCACAATTACAAAAGAAAATTTTACACTAAAATTTTAGTGTCAAATTGGCATTTGGAAATTAAAATTAAGTGTAATATATTATATCCCACTGCCTGATTAAAATCTTCGCTTTGTTTAATTATACAATTCTTCCGATTATATAAAGTGAATAGTTCTAATTAAAAATAGCGATATTGAAAGTATCAAAAGGTCTGAAACTATGAAATAATATAACAATCCAAAGACATCTCAAAATTTAATTTGTGCAAGAGTAATATATTTATTCTGTATAACTGTATTCAATCACACCCACAATTTGTTATATTGAAAAAAAAATCGTAAAAGGTACACAAATTTAAACTTTATTTCTTTTTTTAAATATTTAAGATTTATTCAGGTTATCTACTACATCGAATATCCCCAATCTTTTCAACAAAGTACATTTTTAAGTAAAAAAATAAGGGCATTAAAATGAAACCTTTCTTTGACATAAAAGTATGTTTTATGATGCGAAAAGAAGATTTTCCTCAGAGCTGTACTATACATATACTATGATGCTCAGTGCAACTCTATGAATTCGATTGAAAAGAATTTCTTTAAATCCATAGAATCTGACATTTAACCTATAGAAAATAAATCCGGCTAGTTATTACGTGAATACAATGCGAACTTTTTAAAACAGATTAATGTTAAACTGTTATATTATGAAAGAATCTTTAAATGTTTTTTCATGTTTCAATAAAATTACTAGATATTGAATAAATATTATTAAATTTAATAAATTCCAATTTATTATATATGTCTACAGTATAAAAAATTGTAATTTTTATAGTTACTCATCAATATCAACAATTACATCTTATATTCATTTTGGTTTAATGATTTCACAAATAAATGTACCTAAAGAAGAAATCAATTTAAAGTACCGCAATTTCCTGTGTATAAGCCGTAGCTCGGATAACCAGATTTTCTACCGGAATTTATTCCAAATAAAATGTGACTTGCTGTTGCTTAGAATTTATATGACATCACTTTTTAAATAAAATTTCCGGTGTGAAAAAGACTTAACTAAGCAACGGCGTTAGAATTTGGAATCGCCTAATAAAATATCAGCCAGATGCAGCAACACTGTAGCATTCCGCACCTGGCTGAATTTTTATTCAGGGTTTCCGAATTCTCACCAGTAAGTTTAAGTAGTTACTATTGTTTTGTAAGATGATAGATATTCCACAAATAAAATAAAATGAAATTGCTATTCAAATTTTTCTGTTTTGAATTCGAATAGTAGTGAGAAATCGGTCGATTAGTGATGACGTCGCAACGTGTGTCCTCAGGCCTTGAGTATTTCGATGGCAACGGATAGACACTAGGAAATACAAAACAACTGAGGATTACAACCGGCAACTCCACAAAGAGTATGTAACGCAGTCACCGGGAGTTGGACTCGGCACCTGATGTAGTCATAGGTGCTCAGAATAAGAAAACTTAAACCACAAATCTTCCCTAATATCTGGCTTAATTTGACAGAGGTTTAATACGCTTCGAAACAAAATGTTTTATAGAAATGAAATTAAATAGACCCCACGTAAAACCATGAAATTAAATAAATAAAGATTAAGGGAAAATATTTTCTGGTTTGAAACGATATTAACCTATAAAATATATCCCACCGCCCCTCAAGGGGTTAAGGGGCGGCGGTATATATTATATACCACCTACGATTAATCAGGATTTGCACCAGAAAAATTTTAGGAAATTTTAGTTTTCTAAGTTTAGTGGAGAAAATTCGTAAAATTGCTTTTCCTTATTTTGAAATAAAATTTTTCTACATTTCTGGTGGGAATTAAGCATTACACAAACGCAATTGCTTGCCCTTCAAGTGGTTAATCTTCATTTGGTACGTCACGAAATCAGTCCGGAGGCCTTGAGTATTGAGACGGTAATGGTAGAATGCGACCCTTGTGTATCGTACAATTTCAAAGTTTGGCTATCTCGTTTTCTGGGGCAAGCTACTTGACTTCCTAAAATATTGAAATAATTTAATTACACCAGTATTTAAAAGGGAATCAAGAAGAGATTTGTAAACAAGTAAAAGTACATTTTCGGGTACTTAATAAAGGTGAAATTTTCATTATAAAATTTCTTGCCAATGTGGCAATTAGGGATCAAAATTGTGTGATGCCATAACGGCATCACCGCCTCTCAAGTGGACCAGAAATTTGGTTTGATACCACCCAATATGCTTTTTTAAAATTTTATTACATAATTTAAAGAACGTATTCTATAATTTTTGTTATTGTGAGCAAAAAACAATGGAGAAATATATTTCTCGTATTAAAAGAAACTCAAAACTATTATTTATAACTATAAGGGTAACTGGATCCAGCATGGTCCAGTTACCCCAGATACATGTCCCAGTTACACATTTCTTGAAAAATTTATGGGGTAACTGCCCAGACAACACAAACACATCCTAAGAACATCCGAAAGATGTCATATTCAGGACAAGCTGATATCCTGCGGACCGATGAATTGGTCCTGCCGACCGTTTTAGGACATCCCCTGGGTTTCGAAATGTCCCACCTGTCAACATCCTACGGATGTCATCTCATGACACCTTTTGGACGGTTATAGGACACTTGTATGATATCCTCTGGATGGTCCTAATGACATCCTAAAATCATCCAAATAATGTCATATTCAGGATAAGCTGATATCCCGTGGATGGATGCAGTAGTCTTGCAGACAGTAATAGGACATCCCCTGGCTATCGAAATGTCACACCTGTCAACATCCTGTGGATGACTTTTTTATGATGGCTCGATAACCTCTGGATGGCTTAATGAATGTTACTGCCTACAATTTGCATTTTTGAAATTTATGGCAATTCATTGATGTCTTGTCACTTTTAATTATTATAATCAATTATAACATAATTATTTAATAAATTATATAGCCTGTAAAAAGATTATTCAGTAAACCTTTCTTTTAAAAAAAATCAATCTTCAAGATATCTTAGTTTATACAATTTATTAAGTAAAAAATGTTTTCAGTGACAATATAGGAATTTCAAAAATGCAAATTGAAGATAGTAATATATCTTACATATTTTTGATAAGATTCAAGAATATTTAAGAAATTTGGTAAAATTCCTTACTTGCACACAATAATAGTTTTACATACTTTATTCTTAATTTAAACAAATATTATCCAAAATGGTTCAATTTAAAAATTTTCCATCATAGCTTCATCACTATTTAAGATGTTGTCTTGCAGATATTTTTTAATATCTGGAGTTGAACATTTTTCTAATTTACTATTTTTGCCATAAGAACCATTTTTTCAATGACAATTTTATTCATTTTGCAATTATTTGATTTACTTACTAAAAAAAGCATGGACTACCTGATCCACTATGCACTTTAGGAACACCCAGTATCTGTAACAAATGTTATGCATTTGATTGTCCTGTGATGAAGTGCCACATGAAATTAAAAAGTATAATTTTGTTGCTCCGATGATTGTTTTACATTTTTTTTTATAGAAAAAAGCTACTACATAAGACATCTTAATATTTTTGAAGTCAAATAAATAAAGTACAAAAAGTATGTCATTTTATATTTAGTGACCAAAGCACATTTTACTGTTGTGATAATTTGGCTGTAAAATACAACTTTAAATTTAATGTTTTACTTACCTTTAAATACATTACCTTACTTTAACAAAATATGATAGTGCCATGGATACATTTAACTTTATACAATTGGTAATAGCTCAGTAAATGCCTTTTATGAACATGAAGAATTAACACAAACTGCAGAAAAGTTAAGATACTCTTTTCATACTTTGTTCTTATTTTAATGAATAAGAACTTCTATATTTTAATTGCATTTTAAATGATTGCACATATTACACTAAATGCTGAATATAAAACAATAAACTTAAATTATTTGACAAAGAAAAGTTTAATCTTTACGTAAAAATTATCAAAAGTGAATACCTGAAAATGTTATTCAAAATAAAAAGTCAAAGTTTACTCCTAATTTAATTTAAGACCAGTAAAGGAAAAAAAAATAAAAGACAAAAAGAAATACTTATAAAATATATTCTGCAGTGTTAAGAATGATAGTACGAAAAAATGATAATCGCTGTTGAATTATTTTGTTTATTAATTATTAAAATAATTCCTATATTAAAAAGCTTAAAGTTACGAATTACACAATAAAACAGTCACATTAAAAGCAAAACAAGTATTTATTTACAATTTTCACAGCAAAATACAAAAAATATTTATTTAAAACTTTCACAGTAAAATACAAAACAAATATTTTTTACAACCTTCCACATTACAAAATATAGTTTCAAAACTTTTTTTTTAACAACAATCCAACTTTCCAGTTTCTCCTGCCTGCACTTGTCACAAAATAATTTTTACGCTGCACACATCTATAATGAAGAAAAGACAAAATATACATTTCTACTAAACTTTATTGGTGCATCACATTCATTCAAAAGGAATAAATCAATATATATATACACAAGATATACAATAATTTCTTATTGTTTGTTTCTTCAAAAGATCTTTTTGTAAAATTTACAGTTATTTTTAGGAATTTTATTGTTTTAAGCCCTAGGAAATGCTTGAAAAAACTATTAAAAAGTACAAAGCAGCATAATTGCACATCTTATTTTATGTCAAACATCAACATGAAGCACCTGTCTCATTTTGTATCAAAAGAGAGTTAATATTTATAACTGATGAGAATACCATTTTTATTAATTAAAAATTATGGTAATTACAAGCAACAGGACCATGCAAAGAGAAAACTGTGCCCAGGGTAAAGTTTAGTTTGCCTGTCCCCCCCCCCCCACACACACAGACTTTCCCGATTAAGGAATGTAAAAAACAAAGTTCCCTGAACCAGAGCCAAGCGGATACATACGGTCCTCCTTTCTAGGGGATCACGTAGCAACCTGTCCCAAAAGGCATCGACTGACGCCCAATCACCACGACATCAACCTGCCATTCGAAACAGATAAGCGGGGAAGACAGAAGGCCACAACACAACATAGTCTCTGCTGCAGCCTGATAATTTATTACACATGGAATATTTTGACGAGTCCGAGAGTCAAGGAAACATCTGCACAAGGGTGGCTATGTCCCAAAATATATAAGACGCTGCCAAGTAGGCTAAAGCCAGTGGGCCTCCCACTGTTGAACAACAGATACCATCAAACCAACAAGTACTCCATGTTCAGAAACTTCTCACCATGAATTGCTAACATTATACCTCAAGGGTACCCCTCAAGTACTATAAGTGTCAAGCACAAGAGCTACCTCACTTAGAACTCTGCACATCAAACAGGGCAGAACCATCACTCCATAAAGCTGAAAGCTACATGCATCCTAGACTGTCACTAGGCATTATGCCTCGAGGGGAATGTAACAAAACACCTTCCAGGTAGGTACCGAACGAAAGTTCAAGATATCCTTTTTAGAGGTCTACAAGAGTAGAACGGGCGGCCCAATCGCTCCTCTAGACCACAAGCCGAGATCAAAGCCATGAAAGATCGCAGCTCTCGACCCCAGCCAGACACAAGGAGAAGCCACATAAGGCATGTCACACACTGCAAGAAAAGAGAAGGTAACTGCTAATCCAACCAGCAGTGCAGTAACTTCCCCCTACACACAGTTCAGAAAATTAAACAAAACAGACCTAAAACAATTTCTAAAATGGAAGAAGCCCTTAGTCAGAAATTTGTTTTGGCATGTTGGGTAAGGGATGGTGCAATAACTTTGAAACTAAAAATGGGGAACGAATGAAACTAAAAATAACTACTTTCATTGGGAAAAAAATTCTCGATGTGTATATATAATATATATAACCATTATATAATTATTCATCACTTTTCTCCGTTTATTAAAAATAAAATTAATAAATTGAGCATCAATACATTACACTGACATTATACAAAATAAAGCAGGATCATCTATTTTTAATTTAATGAATCATTAATGAATTGTGTCTACTATAATGTACCAATATACTGATCACCAACATATAATGAATTAAAATCTTTACGAAATTTTACGGATTGCTTAGGGCACTTCAGTTTTTATTATGCAAACAATTGTTTTAATGCCAAAAAGAGAAAGGGAAGATTTTGTCAACTGAGAGACAAGATGGGTGCTAATTTTTTGAAAGAGGGGCCAGAGAGGTGCTATTATATAAACCAAAAGACAGGTGGGGTGTTATTCTATTATATTTTTTCATAAACATAAAAAACTATAACAAATATCTTAAATAATACTAAATGAGTTTCATACTTTTCTGTTATACAAACCAGGCATATGTTTAGGAAAATTTTAGGTCCTTTAAAGGACCCTTCACAAAATTATTTATCTTAAAACAGGACCCTTCACAAAATTATTTGTCTCTTAAATAGAGATTTCATAGGATGTTTTCGCTTTCAAATTGAACTTTTCCACAAATTTAGTCATTTAAAAATAAAATCAGGCCTGTAAGTAAGCAGTTGAACTCACTAAAGAGCTTATTACTTAGCTTTTTATACAAGAAGGATAGAACATGAAGACATCGATAATTTAAAATTCACAAAATTATGAGTAGAATTTTCACAAAAATAAGAAAAACTTAAGTTTCACAAAAACAGGACCCTGTCAGAAAAGTCTGGACAGATCCCTACAAACACCTTGCCAAAATGTATGCTGATATCACAATCCTATCCATGCAACAGATTTTTATTGCAAACCATGCCAATTTGTTGGGTTATAATTTACAAACAAAAACAGTTTGCCAGAAAGAAAAACTTTAGCATAAGGACTTAAATAAGCTATTATTATTAAATTATTGGTTCAAATTTATGTAACTAGATTTCATTTTTCATTAAAAAATGTTATTTTTCACAAAAAAAAAAATTAAATTTCACGAAAGCAACTTTTACTTTTCATAAAATAGGCCTCATAAAAAAAAAAATGCATTGACACCTGGGGATACCGACTATGAACATTTCACAGTCTAATTAGATACAATTTTGTTGGTGCTGAATATCATACCCAGTCTATTAAGAGAATATAGATCGTCGCAAAATGCTATAACAAAAGGAATATATGTCATTGTTTACAATTTTATCGCATTGATATCGTGTGACATCTATATATATATATCAAATGTTTGCTACAAACAATGCTAAGAGACACTTATAACTTCATGACTGAATTAAAAACCTAGTTTTACTTTATTGTATAATATTCATTTGTTCTTTTATTGTAAGTATATATTTGTGTTGATATAGTAAAATAGTGTGAAAGTTTGAAACAGTATATTTTTTAAATGATCACTTTTATACCAACAGTTTTTTTTTCTATTTGGCACCAACTATCATGCTTGGTACAATGGCGTTGATATAATAGAAATGCACCTAGAGTTTAAATATTAAAAATCAAATATGTTTCAGAATGTTTACATTCAAAATAAAGCTCATAGCCATAACCAGGCAGGGTTGCAAAAAAGCCGGCTAAAATTAAAAAAAAGCCACGCCGGTGGCTTTTATTGGTTTTAACCGGCTTTTTTTGGCCAAAATTGGCCTTTTTTGGCCAAAATTGGCTTTTATACAGTGAAGCATTTTAATTATAAATGTCACATTTTTATGTGTTTTTTAATTAGTTTTAAAGACATTCAATTGAGGTAGAAATCAATATAACCCAATTTTTCAATAATGAAGACATTAATATTGGAATAAAAAGTCATACCAATTGCTTTCTCTGGTTTACACTGACCTTAACAAACTTTTTTTTTCATTTTTACTGCTTTATATAATTAAAAAGAACAATGGTTGCTTAGTTATACGTTTTATAACTAATTTATAACTAATTTTAAGGGATATTAATATACAAGTCTTATTTTATTTCTGATAAACACTTATTTAAAATCACACATAAAGTCATTTAATAAAAACATCATTTCTCCTTATTAAAACAGTATTAAGAATAACATATGGATTACTTTATACATGAATATGCACTATTTTAAATAGCAACTAGCTTTTCAAAATTCTTATTCAACAAGTTTTATTTGGAGAATTTTTTTTTTAATTGTTCTCTTTATTTTACGCACTTACGTGTGCTAAAATTTCCTCAAATGTTATATCCTTCCTAATTTCTCTTTCAACATTGTTCATTCAACAATTTTAATCTGTCCGTATGGACATATCTGGAATAAGTTACAAAGCAGCTTAGTAGCAGAAAAACTTTTTATGTATATCATTTTTATAAGTTAGAATATCAATTGCTTATTTCTGGGTGTTCTGAAGTATTATATAAGATAATTTCAGTTATTAAATACATATATGCTATTTAATTTTAATCAATTTTAAAAGTAAATATCAGTATGTAAGAATGTTTCTATTTTGATGTGTAACATTTTCTTATTCTTTCATATAATCTTTAAAATGCGTGGTATGTGTAGAGCTATAATAAAGAATTCCAAACCAATACTTTAGAGTCTAATTTAATGTAATCTTCTGAATATTTATATACAACCGAAGATCTTTATGACACAAGTCTAAAAATGCAAGGTTGTGTGTTATATGGATCACATCATTAAATTCACCTTATATACATGGCCAAATATGTCTGAAACATATCAAAATACATTAGAATACCTTTACAGGGGTCGATCTAGACAAAATTTGGGGCCTATTTAGGGCCCCTTCACAAAAATAAATTTAATAAAATGGGCCCCTTCACAAAAATAAATTTAATAAAATGGGCCCCTTCACAAAAATAAACTTAATAAAATAGACCCCTTCACAAAATTCCTTTTAATAAAATAGACCCTCTACGTAACATTCTTTTTCATAAAAACTGTTTTAAAATGTGTAATTTGTAAATAAAACCACATCACAAAAAACAAAAACTTTAGCAAAGGGATTTAAAGAACGTTTTTGTTCATAAATTCTTGGTTCGAATTTTAGTAACTGGATTTCAACTTTCGTTACAAAATGTTATTTTTCACAAAAATATAATAAAATTCACAAAAAATAACTTCTACTTTTCGCAAAATGGGCCACAAGAATAAAAATCTGCATCGACCCCTGCTTTATACTGCTTCCTTATTATCAAGAGTTATCCAAATTATAAATTTTTGCATAATATACGTCAGACATTGTTAAATTTACTTTATACACATGATTCAAATATAACTGACACAACCATCCAAGACATTTTCAAAAGTGTTTATTGCAATAATAGCATTTTTTCAGTAAAATGATCTTAAATTAGGAGATAAAGTTGAAATAATATATCAAATGTAGTCCTCTAGAGAATAGCAATATTTTACAATGGGAAAATGCAGGTGCTTTTTAACTGCAAAAATCATTGTTTACATCTGAAAAGTTGTGCATTATATGGAGAATTGCGTTATATAGTTATAAAGATCTTCTACTGTATTTTTTTTTTTTTTCTGACATAGTGCCTTCACATTTGCATTCTAGCAGTTATAAGGACTTATTTGACAAAATTTAATAGAAGCTTATATTTTTTTAGTAGAAAATATTTATAAGTGTATTAAAAACAAATTAATCCAAATTTTATATGAATTATCTATAAACCACTTTTTTGAAAAATAAAAGCTGGCTTTATTCAATTAAAGCCGGCTTTTTTTAAGCGGCTAAAACCAAAAAAAGCCGGCCGGCTTTTTTTGGCCTGGCTAAAAGCCGGCAACCCTGTAACCAGGGGTGTAAAAATCTAAGCACCAGCGGGCAGTCTCTCATCAATAAATTTTATTCATTATTCTTCGTCTAAATTTTTTGTAAGAATGCTAATAAAATTTAAACGAAGAAAACTAATAAAATTTATAGGTGAGAGACGCGTTGGGCACCTACATTTTTACACCCCTGGTCATAACATAAAAAATTTCCAACATAAAATAAAGATTTATTCGAGCTGAAAAAGAATACAAGTTGAATTAAATGTATTTGGCAGGTAAAATGCATAATAGAAAATTTCAATAGTCACACGACTGAAAAAAAAATCTTTGACATAAGCATTTTAATAGTCATTGCTTTTTGGCTGGTATGATATTGTAATTTTCTATACATAAGTTAATTTGGGATATCCATAAATAATACTGCAGTACTCAAATTCATGTGAAAAATACCAGGAAAAAAAAAACATTTCATAATGTTTAAATTATAAAATACAATCGGCCCCACTTAATCGGGTAATGGATAATTGCATACCCCGCTTATATGCATAGAATGCTGTGGAACAGAGACGTTCCCCATAAGGCTAATTTTAAATGTACTCATTTTATCGCATAACAATCCCCGGTTAATTGCATAAATATCGCCAATCTACTAGTAGTAATCCGGATTTTATGAATTCATGTTATAGTGGTGAATGGAAAAAAAAGGAAGAACTTTTGTTTTTGTAACAATGGTTTGTTATATTTACAATCAAAGAGCAGAAATAGTCGTGTAAGATGACTTATCTTAATTCTGGCAACTTATGAGAGTGTTGAATTTGGACAATTGTGTTTTTCTTTTAAAGCTTGTCGTACGTATAGTGACTCGATGCTGGGGGGTATTTTTTGAAAAATTCTGGAATCGGGGGAAAGTAGACCAATAAAAGATCAATATTTAGCGCTGGAAGTGGAGAAATGCAATGTCAAGATATGAAAAAAAAAAAAAAAAAAAATTCCTAAAGGATTTTTTGTGTGGGCAAAAGAAAAAAAGAGAAATAAATTGACAAATAATTGAAAAATAAAAAAGAATTTATGCAGAAACTTTTATTTTCAAAGGTATGATTTAAAAACAAAAATTTTCTATTTAACTTTCATTTTAATTTTCACATAAATTATAATGAAAAATTAAACCATGTACCGTAAATAGTGTTATAATACCTTATACTTTATTACATATACTTTTATATATAGAGTAATAATAAATTATTTATTAAAGTTATTAATACAGTAGTTTTTAATTTATTAGGTAAATAATTATTCTCCATTAATATTTATCATATCTGTGGCATATAATCAAATGATAGCGTTTGCTGATAACATTAATTAATGTCCTCGCTTAAATGCATACAATTCAGTGGAACCAACTGTATGCAATTAAGCGGGACGGACTACATTTTAAAATTAAGTCTATTCTCTAAACTTAGGTTGAATTTCTGACAACAGAAACATTTTTAAAATTATCGGGAAAAAAAAACAGTTTTCATAACAAAGCAAACTTTCTTTTTTTAAATATCAAAATATCCCAAACTGACACAATTCATAATTATGTTTGAAACCAAAACTATTACTATTCAAAGAAAAATATTATACTGTATTAAATAATAATGAAATATAATAATTTAAATATTATAATAAATACATGCTCACATGCAGGGTTGGGGTTTTGGATGCCCAAAACTAGTTTTGGACAGGACATGTGGGTTTTACTGTCCAAAACTGTACTAAAGTGTCTAAAACTGTACTAAAGCGTCCAAAACTGTACTAAAGTGTCCAAAACCTTAAAAAAAGCAACATTCCACATGTAAGCACTGCACACTTATTAAACATATGAATAAATATAAATATCTCACAATATATTTTACTAACATTCCATTTAATTCTTTGGTAAATGAAAAAAAAGTTCAAATTTTTCTTATATCTGTGTAACATAAAAAGTTCTGTTTCTGTTAAAATTGAGTTATAATAATAAGAAATTCTTTATAATACCACACATGTAGTATAGGGAGGGGAGATTTGCTTAACACTAACGCTTTTGTTTTACTTTTTGTGCAAGAAAATGTTACAAAGAAATTTCTTTTAAATAATATTTCATTGTAAATTATCTTTTCTAGATTATAGGATAATGAAAGAAAAACACAAATATTTAATTTAAAATCTAGAAGTTATTTTTAAATTATGTATTTTTATTATGAATTTAATCTAATTCTAGTGAACATTCTATTTCTTAAGAGTTAAATAGTGTTGTTATAATAATAGTCATATAATAGTGTTATAATAATAGTCAATATCTAAATATCTCATAATCAAACAAAATCAATTATTTTTATTTATACTATTTCTTAATATACACATATACATAGTTGCCAGCCGTAAGCTGGTTTAATCAGTATGCTGAACCTGAACTCCATTTATCAATTATTTCCAGTAACAACTCTCGGGACTTTCAGTAACAGAATCAGAATGTATTCTTCATAAAAATCATTATTACTTCTATTAACTACTATTATTTAAATGAATAACATTAAAATTATGATACATAATTAAATTTAATATCTTCTTAATGTAATTACTTTGTTACGTAGGGCAATTAGGTTGTTGCTACTAAATTGTTAGGTAGTATAACGTAGGGTAATTAGGTTGTTAATACTAAATTGGTATTTTTGTATTGTAATCTTTTTGCCAATTTTTTAAACTTTTAGCATTGTTCTGATAAATACAATTTTACTACAAAATATAGTTTTCGACAGTTTAAGACAGTTTTAGACAGAAGGAGGGTTTTGGACAGTACGGTTTAAACCATGGATTTTACCGTGGTTTTTACCGTTGTGTCCAAAACCTTGCCAACCCTGCTCACATGATCTTATATTTTTTAGAAGAAACAACAACAAAAAAAAATTCAGTTAAACTTACCACTGTTGGGGAGAATTTTTGATGATTTTTTTTGACAGCATGCAGCTTGATTTGTATATAGATTTTTCACTAATTATTTCCAAGGTATCTAAAATAAAAGAATAACTTTAATAATAATTATGGTGTCAAAGTACAATTTAAAAAACAAAGTTTTATACAGAGATGGTTTTTGAGACTACTGTATGCATTTAAAATTATGTGTAAAATATTATAGCTAAAACTACAGGTACTTATCATGGTTTTCTGGTACACCATAATATCCCGTTTATCCACTTTTCTCGATAACGCCCTCTCCCTCCACCTTTTGTTTAAAAAAAAGATACTTCTTAGTTATCCCGTCGACCAAATTACTGTCGCCAAATTGTAAGATTAAATGCCAATAATGGTTGCCATTCATTAATTAATTGTAAAAGATTAAATGTCAATAATGGCCAATAAAACCATTAATTTGACATTTTATTTGTTTATTTATTAATGTTTTACTAATTTATTTGTTCTTTCGTTATTTAAAATAAAAATTGTGTCAATGTATATAATTTGGCGAAATTGGTCGACGGTATAACTAAGAAGTACCAAAAAAAAAAAAAAATCCCAAGAAAGCATCACCTACTTCCAAAAAAGTTACACCCTGCATGTCAATGTCAGAATCAATACCAAGTATTTTATTTTTTCGCCACATCAGAAAGGGGCGTGAATTCTAAACATGAAATTCCCAATACAGGGATTATTCTGTTCCGAATTTTCTGAAAAATTAAGCATTCGGTTGAGAAAATAAAAAAATCAGGCATCAGTCCATAGTCCAACAATTCGGACATAATAAAATGTGAATTTCGACAAACAGTCACAGAAAAAATAAATTTCATCAATCGTTCACAGAAAAAATTGCCAATTTTGTCTTAGGACTGCAAAAAAAACATGAATTACACCAAATGATAGCAGAGACTGCACATTTTGTCTAAAGATCGCGAAAAAAGCCAAATTCGTAAAACGACCGCAGAAAAAACATGAATTTCATCAAAAGATCTTGGAAAAATGCAAATTTCGTCAAAAGATTGCAGAAAAAAGAAATTCAGTCAAAGAATCCAGTGAAAAACACACATTTCATCAAAGGATCGCGAAAATAGATACATTTCAACAAAGGATTGAAATAAAAACCCTGCACATTTCATCAAAGGGTTATGAAAAAAAAAAAGAATTTCGTCAAAGTATTACGGAAGAAACGTGATTTTGGTCAGAGCAATGTGAAAAAAACTCCAGCAAGGTTCACCAAATGTCCCCAAAATCCCCCACAAATGTCATGAAAAAATCTTGTGCAAGCACCCCCAGATTATTTTACAATTTTTCGTCATGTCTTTCTTAGGGGGAGGGGAAATAACAGGATTTTACAGTACAGTTTTAAATAAAGATATTTTAAAAAGTTATAAATGCAATTCTAGTGTGGACCCTAGGCCAATTTTGCAGGGCGCAACGCCTGGCAGCTCTTTTTAACTCGTTTATGTGGCGTCAGAACAGCCTTTTTTACACAGTGTATGCATCTGGCAGCCCTTTTAATTATTTTATACACCCTATGTCCCTTGCTGACATTTATGATGCACCCTTTCGACTCATTTCTTTTCTTAGCTGTGAGGGGAAGGGGGGGGGATAACTCATGAAATATGTCCATTATTTACAGGAAATATTATATAAATTTCAGCATTTGTTTGTGGGGAAGTGTTGCAAAATTTGTCAATCGGTCATGTAGGAGGGGGAAAAAAAGAAATTTGACAGATTAATTTAGTTAGAGAAAAAACAATTGCAAAATTCTTCAGTCTGTCATGAGAAAATAATATCACTTATTTTGCCATTCAATCACATGGAAAAAAAAACTTTGCAAAGTTTTGCCAGTAAATCATGAGGAAAAATCTGGAGTTCATCAATTGCTTCATCGATCTGCCATGAGGAAATTGTGAAATTCAAGTACCGATTATATGCAAAAAAAAAAAAAGCCCCAAAAGTTTTGCAAATCGGTAGGAAAGGACAAAAAAAGGCAAATTTCACTAATTGGTAGAGATAAAATATCATAAAATTCATCAATCGGTTGGATAAAAAAATTGCCTTTCGGTTTTCAAAAGAAACTGAAATTCGCAAGTCGATCGCTGGAAAAAAAAATTGTTTAGGAAGTTGCTTTGAAATACAGCAAAATTTGTTAATCAATCACAGGAAAAAACATGAAATTCAACAGTCAATCGTGAGAGAAAATCATGAAAATTTTCAGCCAGTTGCAGAAAAAAATGCAAAATTCATCAACTGATTGCACGGAATAAATCCTGAAACTCATCAATCAATAAGGAGAAAATTAGCAAAATTCACTCAACTGCGGGAAAATATAGCAAAAATCTACTGATAAAAAGGAGTCAAAACAAACAAATTCAAAAATATTTTCTGCGACACAAGTGCCATTTTTTTTTTAAATTCCAATCCGAGAACCCCCCCCCCCCTTTTTTTTTTCTCTAGAGTCAACATGAAGTTCATCTAAAATTTCATAATTACATTAAAGAAAAATATTTATTTTTTTTAATTTAATTGAAATGTAACAACACAAAGTGTTGAGCAACAATGGAGTGCTTTATTTTTTTACTGACCTGTACATAAAAACACAGGATTGAATATTTTTATGTATCGAACAAAATAAAGCAAAAATATATTGTTTACAACATGTAATGAATAGAAAATTGATAATCCAAATGATCTTACATTTTTAAAGTGACCTGCTACATCATTGTAAACATTTTCAAATTGATTTATTATCTGAATCTTTTAAACAGCCTTGCTACATCAAAAATACTAAAACAAAATTGAACAGATGCTGCAGCCACACCAAGGTTGGTGCTTTTTTTTTTTTATGCCCATTTTGGCAAGAAAACCCTGGTCTGAAATACTTGTTGGGCATACTGTGCAAAAACTACATGTTAGTTTTATTATATTTTGAATCAGTTTATTTTATAATGAAAACACACACACATGCACTTTAATATAAAACACACACATTTTTTAATATATATATAAAACACACATTTACGTTATTGCAAAAAAAAAAAAAAAACCAAATTTTTTTTTTATTATAAGGCACACACATTTACTCTATAATAAATAAAACATTACACATTTTTTTAAAATACAAATTGTTTTATAAAACAGACACAAAGTTTAATTTAATAAAAAACACACTATCTGTTTTGCCGTGTTGTCATACCAGACAAAACATTATGATTTTTGCACCAAAAAGAAATATTGGTGTATCTACGAGATAACTACCAAAACCTATTTTCTACAAAGAAAACCATATAAAACAGTGTTCACATCTCTTTTAAAAAACAGCCTGGCAGAATTATAGAAATCAGCATTTTTCTTGAATTTTCAGGAGAGGGAGAGGAATATCCCCGCTGGTCCACCCTCTGAATTCATCACTGACCTGCATTATCAAGACAAGCTGAAATCATATACATTTTAAAAGCAACGTTAAAAATGCCAGAATAAACAAAAATTTTTTGCGAATTTGTTTATTCTGGCGTTTTTAACATTGCTTTTAAAATGTATATCATTCTGCGGCATGTAGCATCTTAATAATTAAGCTGAAATCATGCTATGTTTTGAGAGAAATGAACATATAAATCAAATAAGCTTTCCATGGATTACTAGATGTAATATAATAATGCATTTATAGTAAAATCGGCAATGCTAATTCAATTCAGTTACTCTTGAGTATTCGCCTGGAGATGGGCAAGATTTTTTTTGCCGATTTTAAATTTCTTCATTTGTAATTTTTTTATGTTAATATCCGAATCTTTTTTGCCTGTAAATTTGAAATATATACTTTTAAAAATGAATATTTCCTTTATTCTATTGTTTTAAAATTTATGTATATTTGCTGTCTGCTATTTACAAATTCCCCCTCCCTATTTTTCTTTTTACAAATGAGGTTTAGAATGCCAATTTCTGTTTAAAATTTTTCCATTTGGATTGTTTTGTTGTTGTTATTTTTAATCTTTGAATTTTCGAAAATCAAGCTTAAAGTGGTTATAAATGAAAAAAAAAAAAAAATAGATAGCGGACTCAGGGCGAATACTCAAGTTATTCCTTTAATTCTATAGCACTTGAATATTAATGCCTGCAAATTTTATGTGTATATAAAAATGACTTTGTTAATGCACCAAGAAATTCACACTATTCAGAAGTATTATTAATTTTTTTTCAAGAAGTAATATTAATTTTCAGAAGTATTTTTTTATTTCAAGAAGTAATGGTAATTTTCAGAAGTATTATTTATTTTTTCTAGAAGTAATATTAATTTTCTGAAATATTTTTTTTTTCAAGAAAAGCCTTAAATGTATTTAATGTTTTGATATTCAAAAACACCTGCATAGAAATTTTAAAAAAAATATCGTAATAAGAAGTTCAAGTTACCTACCCTGTTTAGAACCTAAATAAACATTGATAAATATTAAATTAATGTGAACAAATAGCGAAAATGGGGTGTCGAAAAACGCGGCTATTTTTCAAATTTATTTTTAAGTGGTTAAAGAATGAATTTAAAATGTCAGCTTAAATTGATGTGTCTATAAAAAATCTTATACGCTTACTGTTTATTTTGGAATTAAGAATACAATTCATTTAATTCTGTCTGTTTTAACTTTAACATATATTGTAGTTTTAATTCAACCGACAAGAATTGCTGACATCTTTTTCCTTCTATTCCACGTTTTAATCGTGCGCTGACTAGGCCTAATTTCTTTTTTAAATTTCATCTTAATAAAGTAAAAGTTTTTCTTTTCTAACATAATATAAATATATAGACAGAATAGTTATAAAGAAATGCATTACAAAATGAAAGAAAATTCTTACCTTACATCCACATTCACTTTCTTCATATTTGAATTTGCCATGACCATCGACGGAGGAATCAAAATAAACGCCATTTCTGGTAAGTAGGTTGGCTGGTTTCACGGTTGCATTCTCGAGATCCGTCTTGGAATATCCTCCGGTCGTTTTGAGGACGGTTGCAGCTGGGCGGTTTCAATTGGTCCGTTCTTTAGTATTCTGCGGACATTCACAGGATAGTTTTATAGGATATGACGACTACAGGATTTTTAGGATCATTGTAGAGCGTCCGAAGGACGACTGTGGTTGTCTGGGTGGGGCATGCATTTGAAACATGAAGTAAATATGTATAGATACCTAATAATATTAATGTAGTTATATACCTAATCTTTAAAAAAAAAGATTGGGGAATGTCCACTGTTACTCTTGTGACCATTCGTGCGGTTTTTCTTATAAATAATTTCAATTATTTTATTATAAAATATAATTAAAATAAAAAGTGACATAACCAGTGAAATACGACCAAAGACTTTTAAGATACATAGACCGGCAAACTGTCAGTTTAACTGAGGATTTTTGTTCACAGCTGCTGTACGGCAGTATGTTTATATTTTATATTTTAATATGTTTTATATTTTAATTTACCTAAGAAAATGCTTTTATCAGCGTATTTTTTATTGCGGATCATTAAGTCTACCTTGTTTTATTTAGGCCTTAAAAAAAAAAAATACTTTATTATTCATCATTTTTTTGTTTTTTTCGTATAGCAACTAAGTATTTCAATAAACATCCTCGAAGGATGAAAATATAGTGTTACTTTCATTAATATTCATTTTTGTAATTACCCTTTTCCATAAAAAATAGTTTTAACCCTAGAACTACCGAAAATTTTACTCAAGTTTTATAAAAATATTACACAGCAGAATTCTTATTTAAAACTATTGAACTTCTTTACTTAACTCATTATTGTCTGGTTTAGATATTTAGTTTATTTTAAAGAAATTTCTGGTTAGAATAAATATTTTGAATGTACCCATCGGGTCCATTGGACCCGTCTGGTAGACGGAGGGTTAAAAACGTAGATTTCTTTACAAGTAATTTAAAATTTTGTAAATGACTAGTAGGTCTCCAAGAAAATTCTGTCGTTCTTATGTTCTTTCACGCCTACTTTTTTAAAATGTTATTTCTTCATTTCACCACTTTTTAGAAATGGTATAATTCCATTTGTTTTCACCTAAATGTGAAATGTGAAAACTATGAGAATTTTACCATTTCAAAATAGTGGTGCTAATGAAGAAATCGGAATTTTAAAAAAAGTAAGCGTGAAAGAACTTTAAACGACAGAATTTTCTTGGAGACCTAATATATTATGTTACAATTGCTACCTTTAACCTAAACTTCCCTACCAGTTACTTTTGTAAGTCAAACTTTAAAAAAGGTGAAATTATAATCTTTACAAATCTGTTTCCATATAAATTTCGCCTTTATTTCGGTTTATAAGCATGTTAAAATCAGATACCCTTTTTCAAATATACCGTCTATAAATTATTAATAAATCGCCTTATTTAACTTTATTTCTGAAAATTTAATATTTATGACGCATATTTAGATATAAAAAAAAGTTTCATGTAAAAAATATGCTATAAACTTCATATATATTGATAAAAAATGATTTTTCAGCTCATTCTAACTATAGCACTTAATGGTAAATAACCACAGCCGACGTACAAACCTCGCGGTTCAGGTGTTTCAATTTACTTCAGATGGCTGCCATAATTTCGCGTGTTTTTGAATGGGAATTGCCGGTCTATGTATCTTAAAAGTCTTTGAATACGACTGTACTCCACTCATATAATATATAGCTAATTTGAAATAAAAATCATTTTGCTTGTCTATACAATAAATTAAAATTTTGTTACTCTTGTGACCAGAGTGTCACAAGAGTAACAAAATTTTGATTTAATATATAAACAAATAAAATACTTTTTGTTGCCAATTAGACATATATTACGCGAGTGGAATACAATGATATTTAATTGGTTACATCAATTTTTATCTGAAATATATTTTATAATAAAATAATTGCTAATATTTATGGAAAATCGCTCCAATTGTCAAAAGAGTAACGAATGGACGTTCCCATTGTCTTATAAAAGTACTTACAGTATTTTAATAAAAAGCCGAAGAAGTTCAACCATATTGACGTTGTTTTTAAAAGTAGAAACGTAAATTTTTGACAACCTATCACAGCAAAGTGAGGGATATGAGTGAGTTGACACATGTTGTTTTAGGAAGTAGAGATTAAGGTGCATTGTTCGAAAAAGCTAAAACTTAAAAAACATCAACAGTTTTTTATAAAATAGCCTATAGCCCAGTTACCTCGTGGGTCCATTTACCCTAACTAACCTTACCTGGTAACACTAGTTTGGACCTATTAATGAAGTCAGTTCAAGCTTATAAAGAAATCCGTTCAGCTGTTTCACTGGATGTATTTGTGGTCCAAATTTAGAGTGTTCACCCCCCCGCCCACCCCCGTTAAGTAATTAATACATTTTTGAGCGATTTCACCCAATTATATGGCGTTGGAAATCGGGTAAATTTCCACCACTAATTTGAAAATGGCTTTTTCTTCTTAATTAGTCACGGGGATCTAACATGTCAAAAAGAACATTTCAATATACGTAATGAAAGTATACCTGATTCTTATTCGGCGCATTTGACTTATTTAACCCTTTCAGGGGCAAAGCAATGGAATTGCTTTGCCCCTGAAATTTGCCCCTGAAATGAATGAATGACACCGGAATTTGAAAACAAACAAACAAGAAAAAAAGCTGTATTTCACACAAATAATAAACCGAAATATTTCTTACCAAAATTCTGGTACCAACGTGGCGTTTGGGAATTAAAATTAAGTGGTATCATAAACATACCAACGCTCCTCAAGGGGATAAACATTTTATCGTTCAGTGTAATAAGAAAAACGTTTTAGTATAGAAGGCGTGGGACACAACAAATTTCAGGAAACATTTACTACGTTTTTTAAATAGAAATTTTTAATTTTTTAATCACAAATTTTCTGTTATTGAAGGGAATATATCCATTAAAATTAGTTTAAATTTTTTTTTCATAATTTATAAGTCTCTATATGTTTCTTCTAATTCACTATGTCCGTGGAAAAGATCTTTTTGATTTTTTTTTTTTTTTATCTTGCCATTTACATTCTTATCATTGTTTTTGATTTTTAAACCGAAAAATATTCTCCTTCAAAATTAATAATAGTGCATTTACACGCCTTTAAAACCCATTGAAGGGCAGCGGTATATTATATATACCACTTAATTTTAATTCCCAAATGCCACATTGGCACCAGCATTTTAGAATTAAATTTTATTTAGATAATGTACGCGAATAAAAGCTTTTATTTATTTTCACATAAATTTCTTCGTAAATACCGATGTCACTCAATCATTTTAACATTTTAGCAACAGAAACTCTTTACTCCTGAAAGCAGTGTTGTCAGTGGAATACTTTTAAGAAAATCAGATTTCTTGTTTGACACCACTTTTTTGAAATAGTAAAATTAGCTTCATTTAATTACATATTAATTAAGGCGAAAACCCGGGGAATTTCACCATTTCAAAAAAGTGGTACCAATCAAGAAAGCTGAATTTTAAAAATGTAGCCCACTGGCAACACTGCCTGAAAGTCTTAAGTTATCCTAGCGTTAGCTCTTCGCATTCGCATCGATTTTACTTTAATACAATAAAATTTTCTACATAAAACACATTTGCATTAGTGATATATACAGGGTGTTCCGTTAAAGGGGTCCAATATTAATAGGGGTAATAGAGGAGATCACACGGAGCATAAATCCGTATATAATGCCTGGCCGGATCTCAATAATTTTCAAGTTACAGCAAATAGAATGAAAAATCGGAAATTTGTAAATAAACACTCATTGCTAAACTATCGATAATGCTACATAAAACGAAGCACATATTTAGAAAGAGCAGAAAAAATCCTACGAAATGACATAAGTTGTTTTAGAATATTGAGAATTAATGGCGAGTTACAAGCTCTGAAACAGTGAAAAAATACAAATTCAAATATTTAGCAAAATAGTTAATCATTAATTCCAAAAATGCAACTCTACCTACATCAAGGAAAATGTTATAAAAAGTGGTCCATTCCGAAAGCTTTCGAAGAAGCTGACAATAAACCATATCAGTTTAATTGTATGGGAGAAATCAAGCAGTTCCCTAGTTACAACTCTGGACTGTTGCACGCTCGGAAAGGGCGAAACTCCGCCCATGACGATTGTAAACACCCCGTTTTAATATCTTTCAATTATACATTTCTGATCAACCTCTATCAATACTCTTTCATTATTCAGTCTGGTCAAGTGAATGACATATTGTGCAGCTCTCGTCTTGTCTTAAAGCAAACTCCGTGACTGCTGCGTTTCCTCCATGAACTTTCAGGATGATGAAGAAGAAGTACTTTTTATGCAAATTTTCTATGTGTATAGGAAGAAAAGTGTAATAAAACAGCAGTCATCAGTGGGCGTTATGTTAAAGGGAGGCTGTTGTAAGTGGGATTGTAGTAAGTTGATGTATAATAATTATGCCGGAATACTCTAACGAAGAATATGCGGACATGCATCTGATGTACGGGCAAGCTCATGGAAATGCATGTCTAGCACAGCGCATGTACCGTGAGCAATTTCCAAGGAGACGTTGCCCAAGTTCTAAACTCTTCATAAAAATCGATAGACGATTACGGGAGACTGGATCGTTTAATACAGCAAGCATTGATGCAAGGAAACCTTGACATGTACGAACACCTGCAATGGAAGAAGATGTACTGAATATTTTTAAAGATAACCCCTCCACGAGTACACGAGCTGCTGCGTCTGAAGTCGGTGTTTCTCACCAAAGTGTGTGGCGTGTTCTGCGCGCAGAAAACATGCACCCCTTTCATGTGCAGCGGATACAACTGTTATCAGTAACATATTGTGCTCAGCGGACAGAATTCATACGCTGGTTGCTTAATGTAACAGAAAATAATCCACAATTTCTGGAAAATATTTTATTTACTGATGAAGCAACATTTACGAGAGAGGGCGTGGTAAACACGCACAATATGCACACATGGTCATATACAAATCCGCACACTGTTTTCCCGTCGAACGCACAACAAAAGTTCAGTGTGAACATATGGGCAGGTGTCCTCGGCGATTATCTCATAGGACCATATTTACTCCCAGATGTACTCAATGGCAGTACGTACTTGGTTTTCCTACGGGATATCTTACCGCAGTTACTGCAAAATGTGCCAGCAACATTGCGCCACAATATGTGGTTTATGCACGATGGCGCACCGGCACATTTTTTCATAGGTGTTCGCAATCATCTCAATTCAACATATCCTGGGAAATGGATTGGACGCAGTGGACCTGTTGCTTAGCCTGCACGCTCTCCAGACCTCAATCCGTTAGACTTTTTTGTTTGGGGACACCTTAAATCGCTGGTGTATGAAACGCCTGTGGATACACCGGAGGATTTACTAGCGCGAATCGTTGTCGCTGCAGGAGACATTCCCAACTCCGTCGGAGTTTTTCGGCGTGTTCGCCAATCTTTACGACGTCGCTGTCGGCTGTGCGATTCTGTTAATGGGCGCAACTTCGAACACCCATTATAATAATGTCCGTTCGTCTGCCTTCCGACATTGAACTGTGCAGCGCAGGCCAGAAGACTATGCTTCACATATGTCATGAAGTACGTGGAATGTAATTCTTTATTTGTCATTTTTCTTTTATTTTCAACACTTTTTGGCACAGTATTTTGTAAGTCACAGACTGTGGTGTACTCAAATTGTAAATTACAAAGTTTGTATGAATTAATTTAAAATTTAGTGTCTTTTTTAAATTTATAATTAATAAAATTATTATGCTATTTGTTATTATTATTTCCTATCATAAATTATGATGCACATATACATACAATAATTGTCCACGTAAAACATGTACTGAAACTTCTTGCATAGTTACAAATAGCAATATTTTTAATTATTTCCGAATTTTCACCACCAGTTTAATTTTAAAGAATTTAACTTAAGCTTTATATCAATAAAAGACCACTTTAAAATATAGACTATTATTGTAAAGTTATTTTGGTTCATACAACTCTTGAATAATTAAAAATGTTGCATCTCAGAAGAAGCATGATCGAAAATGTATAGTTGAGAGTAATTAAAAAGGCGGTGTTTCCAATCGTGATGGGCGGAGTTTAACCTTTGCTAGTGTCAAAGAAAGCGGAGTTGTAACTAAGAAACTGATTAATTTCTCTCACACAATTAAACCGATATGGTTCATTGTAAGCTTTTTCGAAAGTTTTCGAAATGGACCAAATTTTACTACATTTTCCTTGTTGTAGCTAGAGTTGTCTTTTTGGAATTAACGATTAAGTATTTTGATGTATATTGGATTTCGTATTTTTTCACTCTTTCAGGGCTTGTAACTCGTCAATACATATTGCTATTTTAATACAATTGATGTCATTTTGTAGGTTTTTTTCTGCTCTTTCTAAATATGTGCTTCGTTTTTATGTAGCATTATCGATAGTTTAGCAATGAGGGTTCTTTTACAATTTTCCAAATTTTCATTCTATTTGCTGTAACTTGAAAACTATTGAGATCCGACCAGGCTTTATATACTGATTTACGCTCCATGTGATCTCCTCTATTACCCCTATTAATATTGGACCCCTTTAACGGAACACCCTGTATATATATTTTTTAATTTTGCGACATAAAAGTTACTAAAACTAATTTTAATTGAAGCATACTGAAATGAGGCATGGAGCGTAAAAGAATAGAACTTTTGAATAAATTAAAATATATATATCTATTTTTAATTAATCAGTCATTTTACTGGGCATTTTCCGTAAAATGAAACTGATTGTATCCGACAGCTTAATTCACTTTGAGAAAAGTAATTGTGAACAATAGGAAAAAGAATATCAAGTGATTAATTAAAATATAAAACGCTAATGATATTTTTACATCGTAAGTTTTTCTTAGTGTCTTAAGTGTACATTTTTTCATGTTGTATTTGTTTTTTTTGTTTTTTGTAACTTGAATCTGAATAGCAATTGCCATTCTATAAAACTCCTATGTTAAATTGTGTGAAAATAAGAAATATATATATTTTTTCACATTTGCTTAATATTGAAAGTAACAAAGGACCTTCGCAACTGGACACCTATAATACATAATTAAGTTTTTGCACGATAGCGTGTAGTAGGAAATAAGATATACAGAATTAAGAAAAAAACATATGTGTATACTAAATAGGGGTGTAAAAATCGCATGCATCAGCGGGCATTCTCTCACCACTAAATTTTATTAGTTATCGTCGCTTAAATTTTTTTAGCATTCTTACAAAAATTGCAGACGAAATATTAGACGAGAAAAAAAACTAAAACTTAGTGTCAGAGAATGCCCGCTGGCACCTAGATTTTTAGAACCCTGCGTATACGTATACCGGGTATCCATAATTAAACGACCCTAATTTAAAGTTGTCTACAGACAAAACTATTGTTCATAAAGTTGTTAAATTTTTTTTTAAATGCTTAATAAAGGGATGGGAATTTGATTAAGCTAAAATATATATAAATAAAAAAAGTTTAAAATGTCGCCAACAGAGGGCGATTTTTAATAAATTACATATTTAGCATTAAGATAGTTTAGAAAATTTATTTTCTGGGTGTTCATAAATAATCGACCCTATTTTAAAGTTGTCTACAGACGAAACTGTTGTTCAGAATGTTGTGAAATTTTTTGGAGGACATAATAAAAGTATGGGAATATGTGTGAGTGAGCGAAAAAAAATTTGGAGGCCATTTTTTAACGAATTACACATTAAGAATACATTTACGATAGTTTAACAAATTTTGTTATAACCAAACATGTTCTGCATGACTTTCATCATTTTCAGATACCATCTGGAATCGTAAGATAGCATGTTCCACAGTTGACCGCAGTATGTTCAGGGAAAAGCTAGGAAATGTCGTGGAAAACTGTCTTTAGAGTAAGGTTATGTTAATAAATAAAATTTTTAAACTATCGAAATGATAAATGTGTAATTTATTAAAAGAATACCTTCTAGTGGCAAAATTTTGAATTACTTTTATTTAATTTTTTTTTTTAGCTTGAACAAATTCCCATCCCTTTGTTATGTCTTTCACAAAATTTCACAACTATATGAACAATAGTTTTGTCTGTAGACTACTTTAATGTAGGGTCGTTTAATTATGGACACCCTGTATAATACATTGAACTATTAATAAAGAGGAACTGACATATAGTATTTGAAATAGTGAAGCTTCCATTTTAACCACTTTTGCAGGAGTTGATTACCACCGTGGCAAACTGACACCAGTGAATATAACTTGGCCAAACCATCACCAGTAAAAACAAGAATAAAGTTATGAGAGAAAAATTTCAATAAATTTTCCATTCAGTTTTACTGGTGGAAGTCTGTCACTGCGGCAATCAGAATCTGTGGATGCGATTTAAAAAAACAGCCGCCATCTTGTGACAACCTCCTCAGTTACTTCAGTCGCAACTGTTAGACAATACACTATACAGGGCTGTCACATGCGACTATTTTTTTATTATAACTGGCACCACTTTATCTAAACAAAAATCCTTAACAGACTCTTTGACAAGATTTGCAACAGAAATGTACATCGAAATGTATATTAGAAAAATACTGATTCGAACAGAATATAAAAATATTCGCTGTGGCAGCCCTGTATATGTCCCCTCATCTTTATTCATAACTCCATTATATAATCACGAAGAACAAGAAAAGTATCATTATAAAAATAAGAAAGAAAAATTATATAATGCATTAACAAAACGAAAAAAAATAAAACGTAAATTAATTTTAAAAGGAACCCTTTGTAGCTAACAGGATGGTGTAGCAAGAGAGAGGTAAGAGGTTGTAAATATCAGTATTTTTGAGGAAAATTTTCGCCTTGTTAAATTGTAAAGCTCTGCGACTAAATAAGAATGTAATTTCTCTTTGAAGAAATGTTTTCCCTTAACTCCACCGTTTGGCTTGTGCAGTAGCAACTAACTATCACATTTTTACAAAGAGGAGAATTTTAATATACCTTAAACACTGAACTAGGTAATATACGGATACCTACGCAAGAACGCATGCGCAAAAAACATATGTATATTTGTATGTGTGTTGGTGTGTATTTCAGTTATACAGATATTTTAATCTAGTTTTTTTCGAAAGTTAAGTTTAAGATAAAATAAGCATTTTTCTATTTCAAGAATAATTCACAAACAGTTTAAATCTTTTTCTGTTACAACTAAGTTTTCTAAATAAATTTAATTAAATTTATGAGGTTTATGTCGAAAAAAGTTATAGAGATATAAAATATAAAATATAAGATTTATTCCTTGAAATTGTCCATTTATTTTTTAAAACAATTTTCTCAGAAGAAAAACGAACGTTTAGTTTCTTTGAACTACAGGGAATACGAAAGAAATACAGAACATCACAATACCTTAATCTTAAAAGTAATCACAGAAATGTTTTTAAAATACGTTTCAAAGATGTTACGTAACATTCTGCAATAAATAAGACAATTCGCTGTCGTTGAGTTCCAATATTAGCTCTTGAAATGTGAAGTCTGAGTACATACACCGAAGAGGCTATATTTATTATTATAATCGTAACACGTAATATATGTCATACACTCATATTAGCCATATAACCAATTTTCTTAAAACAACAAAAATACAGTTGTGTCAACTAAATTTTTTGTATACTGTTTCCCCATCCAAATGTTTGGTTGGATTGCCCAAATTATTTTGTTACTTTTATTTTGTTATCGTAACTAAGTGATTTAATTGAAAGAACCAAAGCAATTTGTTTCTTGTAACCAAATCTTCTTGGTTAATAGCTATCTTAAACAAATATATTTCGTTTCAAGAACTAAATAGGTCTGTTTCTTTTAATGAAATCTATTGGTTAACAGTGATCGTACCCAAACGGATTTGGGTGCATTAACCAAATGAATTGCTTTCTTGTAACAAAATATATTTAGTGATAGTTATAACCAAATCCATTTGTTTCCAATAACTACATTAAGTTAGAAAAAAAAATTGGTCAGTCCAACCAAAAATTTCGATGTGACAACAGCATCCAAATAATGTTGTTCCTACAACTATTAACCAAATAATTTAGTTGGTACTTCATACTTTTTAGTTAATTGCTTCACAGTTTGTTTATTCACAAACATTCATAATAAAATTATAATTCTTAGATTTAAATGTGTACCATGTTTAATATCTTGTAATTTAAAATCCAGGAAACAAAATATATTTTTGCTAAACATTACTTAGATTAAGTTAATTTTAAAGAATGTTATTTTTACAAAGAATGCCAAATAAAAGCACGGATTAATAAATCCCCCCCTTCCCTATATGGCACTTGTAACAGCATTCTTTTATGATGTGTAAGTATACTTGAAGTATCTTTTCTTTTTGATTAAAGTTAGTTGGGGTAACTGGACCCACCAGGTAACTGGGCCATAGACTTATTTATAAAAAAACTGTTAATGTTTTTTAAGTTTTAGATTTTGTCAGCAACGCACCTTAATCTCTACTTCCTAAAACAAAGAGTGTCAACTCATCCATAAATCTCAATTTGCCGTGATAGATTGTCAAAAATTTACGTTTCTTTTTTTAAAAACGACGTCAATATGGTTGAACTTCCTCGGCTTTTTATTAAAATATTGTAAGTACTTTTATAAAACAATCTTTTTTTTAAAGATTAGGCATGTAACTATATTAATATTATTAGGTTATCTATACATATTTACTCCATGTTTTAAATGTAATCCCTGTGTCTCATTAACCCCATAATTTTTTCGAATGGGGTAACTGGGATATGTATGCTGGGTAACTGGACCATGCTGGATCCAGTTACCCCAATAGTTATAAATAACTGTTTTGAGTTTCTCTTACTACGGGAAATAAATTTCTCCATTGTTTTTTGTTCACAATAAAGAAAATTATAGAATAACTTATTAAAATTACGTAAAAAAAAATTAAAAAAGCATATTGGGTGGTTAGAAACCAAATTCCTTGACCCCTTGAGAGGCGGTGATGCCGTTATGGCATCACATAATTTTAATCCCTAATTGCCACATTGGCACTGGAATTTTATAATGAAAATTTCACCTTTAATATGTACGCGAAAATATACTTTTACTTGTTTACAAATAGATTATCTTGTAAATACTGATGTCATTAAATTATTTCAACATTTTACGAATGCAAGTACCTTGCCTCTGAAAGCGAGATAGCCAAACCTTGAAATTGTACAATAAACAGGGGACGCATTGTATAGGGAAACTTTATTGTTCCTACCACTATTTTGAAAATAATATTTTCATCCCACTATTCTTTAGAATAAGTTAAATAAAATGATCATGAAGGTAACTCATTAAGGGTTCTGGTAGGAACAATAAAATTCTCCCTTTATAATGCGACTCCTGGATACAGATAATGCACTTAAGTAGCCGTTTGTTCATAGATTTAACTTACTATTTTTTTCTTAAAATACCCACATGACTTTTATCCTTATTATCTATACTAAAGTACAGTCGTGGAAAAAAAAGTAAACACCCCCTACTAACTTCTCAACAAATTATCGTAGACGAAAGTTACTGGTACCGAACGATTGGAAATAAAGTCTACTTTTAAATGACGTATATAAAATTTGTTTAGGGGGCATCTACATAAAAAAACGAATCCAAACTTCATTTTTTTTCAAAGACAATACCCAATTTTAAGGAGATATTTCAAAACTTCAGTTCAAACTATGCCTAGACACCAAATTTCAAGTCATGTGAATGATAAGTTTTTGAATTATAAACATTTAAAATTCAATGCTTCTAATGTTAAATTACATTTTTATATTTTTATATTTTTATATATAACTTCTGAAATTTTGATCCTAATGTTTTAATTTTTTGTGTATTAATAATACTAATATACCCAAACATAAATACGTTTAATTTGCAATTTTTATAATATTCTGATATGAATTATGAATTATGAAATTAATATTAAAAAAATTATGTATTGCAACCTACAATTTTTTTGATGGATTCTGCTTTACGGAAATCCAAAATTTCACATTTTTCTTCCAAGTAGTTTTCAAATTATGCTTAAAAAACTGCAAAATGATGGTTTAACCCTTTCCGGCACGGACAATTTTTGTTTAAAATGATGGAATGATTGACTGACACCGGAATTTTAAAACGACTTTTTTAGAAATTAATAACATGTTATTAAAACTATTCATTGTAAAATCAAAATTTTACTAAAATATTCGTGGTGCCGTTCGCAAGTTTGGAATTAAAATTATGTATCCCGTCCCGGGCACACTGTGCCGGAAAGGGTTAAGGTCTATGATAGAAGTGACTAAATATTTTGAAATTTCTTATGCTATCCTGTAATTTAACAGGCTTAAGTGACTGCTTAAGGTGCCTTGATCAAGAAGTGAGCTCTCTCCGTTAACAATCGAGTACCGAACTTCAATTTGGATACAGCCCTTAAAATACGCTTGTTTTAAAATAATTAATTTCTCGGAACCGTATGGTACGAATTGCATAAAAATTCGTTTTTAGACTAATTGAAGGGTGTAGAGTTCATTTATGCTGTCAGAATTGTGTACTGCTATTTACAAAAATAAAGTTATGGTTCGTTTTAATATGTAGATGGCCCCCTAAGCAAATTTTATATACAAAATTTAAAAGTAGACTTTATTTCCAATCGTTCGGTACTAGTAACTTTTTTCTACGATATTTTGTTGAGGAGTTAGTAGGGGGTGTTTACTTTTTCTTTTTTCCAAGACTGTACATAAGTAATTACTTAATTTTTATGTTTTTGGTATAAATAAATCTAATATTTTCACTTTTAGTACTTTTTTTTGACACATTAACAGCAAACGTTTCCCTTACAATGCTCTTTAATTTATATATATTATATAATCTGCCTGGTTTAAATTTTTTAAGTTGGTTATACTTTTTCAAATAGGACCTGAAAACCTATATGAAAAAGAAAAAAAAAAAAAAAAAAAAAAAAAAAAAAACGCGTGTGGAACATAGACCCTCCTGGTCCACTTACTCCACTTTTATGGGGCAACTGGACCCATAAGGAAAGAAAGAAGAAATATGCATGTTTTTATATTTTAAAATTTTTAAATGTAATTCTGAGCCTTTCTGTCTGATAGAGGGAACCTAACTGAACACATTTACAGAAAAGTTCAGACGTCAATTTAAATGAGCATTAGCTTTTTGAAGCTGAATTGTCAGAAGCTCCAGAGTCACATTGTAAAATCATAGCCCAGTTGTCCCATTTAACCTTACACTTATGTTTGATAGTGATAATTTCTTACAAGTCTATAGATGTATATAATTATAATTTTTAAATACAGTTGCCAAATTTTTACCTTCCTACCACAAGATTAAAAAAAAAAAAACAGTACTTTAATAATCATTAAAACAAATTTGGATATTTCCTAATATTGTTGATAAAAGCACAATTGTTGGACATATGGAGTTTCAATATTTTCACTTCTTTAGGTTTTATACATTTTAATAGTACAATTTTAGCAGTGCTCCCACTGGTCCGTTTTTTGGAAATCAGTATTATTTCAGAGAAAAATTCGTGGTATGTTTCTGCAACAATAGCAAGGAAAACGGCCGTTTGGATAAGTTTCAAAGAAATTTATAAAGAAGATTTTTCTTAGAAAAAAGGTGGTGTTCAAAAAAAACGGACCGAGTGGAAGGCCTGTTTCAGAGACTTTCAATTAGAAAATTCACATGTCCTGTTCAAAACCCAATTTTGATATGTTAAACTTACAAGTGCATTTATTTTTAAATCAGCATTAAATAAAACTGTAATTTTCACTTATTTCCAAATTTATTTACTTTCCTTAAAGCCATATGAGTATTATATATATATATAATTTTTCTTGTATATCACTTTCATTTTTATATTATAAAGCAAAAACATGCATATGAGTAACGACGGCACATATCCAGAGTGGCAACAATCTAAACATTCCATTTCACCTTTTACTCAAATTTAATTACTTCTAACCATTGGATTGGGTTGGGTTGATTTTTGACGGCCAATTATCTACACGAGGGATATAGGCCCGGGGGGGAGTGCCCTCTGTGGGGGTCTTTCTAAGGGAACCTAATCCGTATTAACGCATTCTAACCATTGAATAATTTTCACTTTTATACTTTCAAATAAGGCAAAAAATAAAATGTAAGTGGAGTGCATTTCGTTTGAAAACTGTATTTCAATTTACTGATTCTTCATGCATTTTAAAATTATTTTCAAATATGATTGTTTCAAAAATATATCTTCCTAAATCTAAAATTAACACATATGTATTCAAATATGTGCTAAATAAAACATATTTTATTATACAATAAGTAATATTTAAGTATACATTTTTTTATTATTGTTTTATATTATTTTATTTTAGATTTAGATTACATGTACCCTGCTTATGAACACATGAAATGTTGTTTGTGATTTTTCTAAATTCTTTCTTTTTTATCATTTTTATGTCCTTTAAAATGATAATAAGTCTGTCATAATGTATGCTCAGTTCTTTTAGCTTTATTAAACACCGAACTATTAAGAATCTTTGCATAATATTTTGTCTTGTAAAGATTATTCTCTTTTTAAGAACAGTATAAAACAATAATCTGTATAAAAACAAATTAAGAGTTTATATAATTCCTGGGCAAAATCAATAAAGGACATTTTTGTAACTTCATTGTGAAATATTTTTAATTGATTTACATGTTGCATATTTTTAGTTAAAAAAAAAAAAAAAAAATTAATATATTTTCATTTATACAAAAGGACAATTGTTTTTCTGAATAATTTTCATGATGCTTTTTATTTTACTTGATGCTCCATTATTTAATTTTTATTTAAATTAAGTAACATTTTTTTTTTCATTCTTCTTCAATTTTTTTCCAAATCTTCCTTTTTCAAATATAAATATACATTTTCAAAATGTCACATATTTAAATTGATTTAATCTAAATTAATTAATTTTAAATTTCATAGAAATGAAAAACATTAAATATGTTTAATAATAATACTTTAAAATTCAAACATGTACAACAAAAATTTAATAAATTAAGATTGCTTATGGCTAATTCCATGCGAACTTGTCATGTCTGTCACACAGCTGAAAATTGCTATGTTTGTTTGCCACAGTTATTTTCGAAAAGGTGGCTTCGCCTTATACAATTGATGAGATATCTCCGATAAAATAAGTCACATTTTTCCGTTATAAAATACTGGTAGCAAAAAATCGTAGTATGTGACAGACATGACAAGTTAGCCTTGTGCGAAAAATTTTCCTGTTTAATAGAACCATTAAATGAAATTTTATACAGAACTAAAGTATTAAGATAAGTGTATATACCCATATAGCACAGGAGCTCCCAGATTCCTCCCCGGGAGCTCCAACTCATCCCAAATTGCTCCCAAAATTAAAATGACAAATGCAGGCTCTCCTGAGGAAGCTAATTTAAGGATATCCTGAGGAGTAACGTCCTGAGAGATTCCCGAGGAGCAACCTTCCCGGGACAACATTCCTGGGGATGTACCTAGGAGGCCACCTTCTAGGAAGACCTTCCTGGGGACATCCCTGGGAAGACCCTCCTGGGGACATCCCTAGGAAGTCATTTATTTGGTATTCAATAGATTTTTGTTAAAAATAACAAATATATATTTATAATTTGACTCTGAAATATAATATAAGATATGTGTGGTTGAGAATAATAACGTGGAAAGACGCAAACCAAACATGTTATCCAATAAACTATAAAATAAACAATGTGAGCAATGGAACAATCATCTTATTAAACATGGTAATACAATATACATTTGTATTTTAAAGAAAGTTTTTCTAAAGATATAATTTTAATAACTCCGAATGGAAATATGCATTTTTCCATTGAAGCAGTTTTTTTTTTAAACTGTAATCTTCAAAAATATCTATCCATTCGCATCAGCACTTCGCACACTTCAACTTGATTTAAGCTTTTGAAGTTTCATCTCAGCGAGCTAGCGTTGCATTTCCTATTTCCTGTTGCCTTCGATAAACGCTAGTTTTTGCTGATAAAGTCCGACTCTTCTTTTTTTAATTTAAGAGGTAAGTAAAGTTTATTTTAATTTTTCATAGTGTAGTATTTATGTAATATGTAAATTCTCATTTGATATCGTGATTGCGCAGTAAAATAGTAGTATACTCATTTCCACACGTGTAATACAGTCACTTGGAAATATGATAATTTGTACGTTTATTTGGGTCTTGAGGTCTTATATTGATTGCAAATATAATTTTAGATTCCAATTATTTAGGAAATCAGAAAAAATGCGAAATAACCAGGGAAAATCCTTGGGGGAAAAAGAATCCTATGCAATTGGAAAAAACAGCAAAGTTTAGTTTTTAATGAGGCAATTCATTTATTTTCGGAAAATTTTTCATTGTTTTTATTTCATAGTCTAATATAATTTGTGGTACTGTAAAGATTTTAAAAATAGTAATTAAAATTTCATTAGGGCAGTCTATGCAGTTTTTTTTTTTTTTTTTTTTTTTTTTTTTTTTTTTTTTTTTTTTTTTTTTTTTAAGGTGTCCATTTCGCAAGTTATTTTTGTGAAAAATACAGTGGCTCACATTTGTTTTCGGACACTTGCGTTTTTGAAACTTACTTATAAAAAACATCATCTAAATATTAAAGGATCTACTTAAAAAATTTTTCATACGAACTTTATTTTCTCTATAATAAAACATATATTGTAATGAAAATAAATTCAAAACTTTTTTTTCAAAAAATTAGTCTACTGAGAAAGGGCTAAAAACAATCTCACATAAGTAATTGGACACTTTAAAGATTCAACAAATGTAAACAAAAATATGCAAATAATCAAACATTTTAATACTTTGTTGGGTATCCTTTAGCTGAAATCATACTTTTAAAATGTTTTGGCATGAATGTAACTAGTTTTTTGTGTAAGAATGTTCAATTGTGTTCCATTTCTCTATTAATACTGTTTTAAGTTGTTCTTTCGAAGAAATATCCATGTTTTCTAGTTCTTTTCTCCAGTTCATGGCGCACATTTTCAATTGAGTTTAAATCTGGAGAATATGGTGGAGTGGGAGTCTTGATAACTTTGGAACTGTTGTACAGCAGCCATAAGCAAACATTTAGGGCTGTATGTTTGGGATCATTATCTTGATACAAGTTGCATGCGTTTTGAATTCCAAGTTTTTGGGCAGATATTTTCAAGCTTTCTTTCAGGATATTTATATACTTATAATATTGGTCCATATTATTTCCAATGGAAACTAAATTTCACGTACCAGAAGTAGCAAAACATCCCCAAACCATTATGCTTCCATATCCATGTTTGACAGTTGACAATACATTTTTCAGATTGACCTCTTCGTTGGGCTTTCTCCACACAGTTATTCAACCATCAGACCCAAATATGTTAAATTTTGATTCATCCACAAATATCACGTTTTTATAAAACGATACATCCTTGTCTACCATGGATTTTGCAAAATCCAAACGTAACTTTCTTACTCTTTCATTAATAATTTTTTTTCTTCTGGCAACTCTACTGTTGTATCCATATGATCTGATAACTTGTCTAACAGTTTCAGGGTTTATTTTTATTGCAAATCTGTTTTCTAATTCTGTTGTAAGTTTCACTGCACAAATTCCTAGTTTTTTCTTGATTTTATGCATAATAAACCTTAGATTCCTGAGAGTTAGCTTGTGAGAAGCTCCTGATTTTAGTGCTTTTTCAACAGTTTCACGTAGTTTCCATCGTTTTATAACAGCAAAAACAGTTGAATGATTCACTTTAACAAGTTTTGCGATAGTTTTGATGCTTTTACCATCTTTAAAATGTTCTATGATTAAATTACGAATGGAATTTGATGTAACGTTGTAGCGTCCGGCCATGTTCGCTTCAAATATAGAAATGTAAACAAATTTACACGAATTAGTAGTAATTTCAAAGTGCAGACGATAATATTTGATATGTATTTCCATTTATAATAAAAAATAAATAACAAAAAATATCGTCTGTCAAAAAATTTAGTAAAGCTTTCAAGTGTCCAATTACTTATGTGAGATTGTTTTTAACACTTTCTCGGTAAATTAATTTTTCGGAAAAAAAGTTTTTAATATATTTTCATTACAATATGTAGGTTTTATTATACGGAAAATAAAGTTCATATGAAAATATAACTAGATCCTTTAATATTTAGATGATGTTTTTTATAAGTAAGTTTCAAAAACACAAGTGTCCAAAAACAAATGTAAGCCACTGTATATTTTGTAACGAAAGATGAAATCCTCATTGTTACTCAAATGTTACTCAAATTCGAGCCAAGTATTTATTAATCATATCTTCTGCTAATTTTTTCCTTTCTGGTAAGCATGTTTTGATTGCAAATTACATTTTAAAGCCTAACAAAACAAAAAGTAGTGATAATTTTGTGAAGGGAACTATTTTAAGGGGAATTTTATGAAGGAACCTATTTCATTAAAAAGAATTTAAATTTTGTAAATAGGCCTGTTATTTGTTAAATTGGGATTATCAATTCGTTAAATCAAAATTTTTTGTTCCATTTTCGTCAGGAGCATTAAAAAATGCACTAAATCGAGAAATTCATTAAATTGGGGACCGATTGTATTTTGTAAATCTTTAATATATGATTAATAATTCATCTAAAAAAACTCCCTTCCTCCCTCCCCCCTCCAAAAAATAAATTCTTTTTTGCTCCCTCAACTCACGAAGTTAACCTTTTTTAACTTTTCTGCTCTGCTGACTGAGTTCAGGGCTTGAAATTCAAATTTTCCCCAGAATATGGATCTTCCTCCCAACATTTTATAAATGGAGGCGAGTTCAACTGTTCGTGGAGGAGGAGGAGGGGGGGAAGATAACCCAGTTATTCTTTATGTGTCACCTAAATAATTATGGTAATACTTGCATAACAAAATACTATAAATCAACAATTTCGAATAATTAACCGAAATGTTTATTTTAATTAAAATAAAAGAACAAAATCAAGCTTTATCCCCATATCTATTTTTCAACTTTCATCCAATGTCAATTGACAATTGGGTCGTAAATTTAGATTTTATCTGATTTTCTGTGCTAAAGCTGCTTTCATAAGGTACACTTTTAACAAACACAGAGCAACTTTTATAACTTTGGAAATAAGTTTAATCTCATGGTTATTAACAGAGACCCGGAGCCGGAGCGCTCCGTAGCTATGTTTTCCCTGGAGCTGGAGCTCTAAATTTCCCCCTGCTCCAGGGCTCCCTTAGTTTTTAATATTCTTTTAAATCTTTTTTTTTCCGTCTTTTAAGTTTCCAGGCTTAAAATATTTTAATTACATCATTTTTCAGTATTCTAATTATATCATTTTTTAGGTTTTTTTTTGTTTTTTTTATTAGAGATGAAAATCTTTTCAAAACATGGTAACTCTACTTTACTTTTACTTTCTACTTGAGCTAAATGACAAAACTATTTGAAAACAAATATGGCCGCCTGTTGTTTACATGTGTAGTTGTACAATTTTGGTTGTTTGAAAAGTGTAGAAGAAATTTAAGATTTTTGTGTTTAAAATTCCACCAAACTTTCTATTTTAAAAGTAAAAGCTAAAAGATGTCATGTTGTCTGAACAAGCATTTCAAGTTTCATGAGAAGAAAAATGCATTTTGTCGGATCTTTAATGAAGGTAAAGGAAGAAAGAATTTGTGAGCAAAAAATTAAATGTGTAAATTAAAATCTGCAACTCAAAAGGTCGGAGCGGAGCTAGAGCCGGAGCATCAAAAATTGCTCGGCTCCGGGTCACTGGTTATTAATAGTGGTGTACCGAGTAGTACTTTGGCCGAATACCGAGTACTCGGCCGAGTACCGAATACTGAGTAGTTGTGTAATAAGGGAAAAAAACACACCGATGTGCACATAATGTGAGCTTAGGTGTACATATATATAAATATACCTGTGTACATATATATATATACATATTATATATATCTGTGTGCACATATATATAATATACATATATAGTATATATAAATTAACTAATTAAATTTGAAATTTATTTGTGTACCTTTTAAAGACAATTTTTGACAATTCAAAACAGTAGCAAAAAAAGGAGAATTGACACATAACAAAAGTACAATTATTAACCAATATAAAATAAAACATTCTTCAACCCTCCAATTTATTCTGATACCTGAAATCTGTCTATCAAAAATAAGAATGTTTATTTGTTACTGTAACAATTCATTGAATAATGCAAAACATTTCGTATTTATTTTGTAACTGTACATTATTTTCTTTTGATTAAAAATAAAAGAGAGGTACAAAAAGAGATGCAGACTTTCTTAACAGAAGACTTATGTAAAACTGACACTCCATTTGCATGGTAGGGGGGAGGAGGGAACTTTTCCGATTATGTGCAACCTTGCAAAAAAATTCTTATGTGCACCTTCAACCACTGGTTTATTCTGAACGTATATTTTCAGATTCAGGCCAAATTTATAGTAGTAAAAGAAATGCCCTGTCCACTGATAATGTAGAACGTTTGGTGTTTTTGCACCATAATTTGAAATATAATAAATTTAACTATTAATTTTTTTTATTACATTTATTGTATTTTCAGTTACTTTATCCAAAATAGTAGTCTTTTCTGTTTTCCTATATATTTAAAACGAACTTATTTGTATAAATGTGAAACTAAATTTTAATCTGGAATTATTTTATGAGGGTTTTTGTTCTTAACTTTTTCTATATTTTGTAGACATATTGTTAAATACCGAGTAAATAGTTTTATGAATTATTGCATATATTATACATTGACATTCGAATAACATTTTATAGATCAGTTTTAAATTCATATGCTTAAAAAATGAAATTCTTCCAACTATTCGGTATTAGCCGAGTACTCTGCCAAAATATTGCCGAGTATTTACCGAGTACTCAGTACGGCTCTAGTTATTAACTTGTAAATGGAGGGGGGGTGGGGGAGGATCAGAAATTGGGTTAGTAGCCAGTAGCCAGTAGACTGTTTTATTAGTGGCCACTTTTTAAAGTGTCCAACTATAATGTATCAAACTTTCTTGACATCTAAATAAACCATAATTGTATATAAACTTATTTTTCTATAAATCTGAATATTTTATACCGTCCAACGGTTCATGACAGGAATCGGGAATAAGGAAAATTTCCTTAAGATCAGAAAGCCTATTATCACATTTTTTTTTTTTTTTTAAGAACATATTTATGGATTATTTGTATATGTTCATAAACACACATTAATCAAATTTATTTGCGTTCTTTATATAAAAAATAAGTTAACCTGGCAGGACGCGCACTGTGAAACGTAACACGGGAACGGGCATGGGGTGTCAGCACACCCCAAACATATTAAATAGGCATAAATATGAAAAAAACTTTAGAATTCTGTCTGTTAGTGAAATTCATGATAAGTACACTCTTTCTCGTGAAAAATGATAGCTAAAATGTTAAATTATCGTTAATTAAAAAAAAATAATAAACAATAAATTAAAAGCACTCACCGACAGCAGACGAATATTTTCTGACGTGGGGTGTCAAGTACCTGTCCTGCCGGGTTAATAAAAATTCCAACAACGTGTATTAGGGATGCACAATGTGTGGCCTGTGATTTCATCAATGAATAGTGCAAAAAAATTGCAGTTTTTGCTCGTATGTCGCAAAAAAAAGTGAATTTCATTAATTAGTCATATGAAAATCAAATTTATCGATCTGATGCAGGAAAATTTGTGAATTTCGTCAATTTATTGCAGGGAAAATTTTTGTGAGTATCATCAGCAGGGTTGCCGGCTTTTAGCCAGGCCTCGTTTTAACCACTTAAAAAAAAAAAAAAAAAAACAGCTTTTATTGAAAAAAGGCAGATTTTATTTTTAAAAGTTGGTTTACAGCTAATTTATATTAAATTTGGATCAATTAATTTTCAGTACACTTAAATATTTTCTACTAAAAATATTATAAATTTCTATCAAATTTTGCAAAATAAATAAGTCGTTGTAACTGCTAGAAGGCAACTGTGAAGGAATTATGTCCGAAAAAAAAAATTATAAATATTGAAAAGAATAGAAGTTACTCTTCAAACTGGTGTTTTGAAATTTTATATTACATAGCTCCACATTATTTTAAAGATAATATTTAATTAAACAGTGACAAAATGTAACACATCAAAATGGAAAAATTCTTATGTGGCCATATGGAGAGATTAAGTTGCAAATGCTAAAAGAGAAATTAGAGAGGATATAATATTTGAGGAAAGTTTGGTACATAAGTGTGTAAAATAAAGAGCAATTAAATTTAAATAAACACAACTAAAATTTTCTAAATAAAATTTTGAAAAGCATGTTTCTATGCATATTAATGCATATGCTGTTCATAATATTGCTTTTAGTGAGAAATGGTGTTTTTATTGTGACTATATATGATTTTAAATGTTTATGAGAAATAAAATAGGACTTGTATATTAATTCTTAAAATTAGTTAATAATAAAACATGTAACTAAGTAACCATTGTCCTCTTTAATTTTATAAAGTATTAAAAAAAGGGGGGGGGGTGAAAGGGGTAAATGGTCAGTGTAAACCAGATAAAGCAGTTGGTATGGCAATTTTAAAATTTAGCTGACCTGACTCCCCGTGGCAGAATGTGCGCGACGAGCGTCGCAGACGTTTCAAGGCTCCTGCAGACCAAAAACATATAATACACAGCAGAAGAAAAAAAACCGGGGTGAAAGCGTTTGCTAAGTGAGAACGGTCTGAAAATTAAAAATCTCATCGGTCCAAACATTTGGAAATAAAAAAGAAATCACTGAAAAATATCGCAAATTATGACAAGTGATTGGGAAGAAAAAAAAAAGCTTTTTTCGTCAATCGTTTGCAGAAAAAATCGCCAATTTCACCAAATGATCGCGGGGGAAAAAAGGTAATTTTGGTATATGATTGCGGAAGAACGCGGATTGCAGCAAACCACAGCAGAAAAGGTGGATTTTGGCAAAGGATCGCGGTAAAACACTAATTTCGTCAAAGGATATCGCAGTAAAATATGAATTTCGTCAAAGGATCGCGGTAAAAGGTGAATTTCGTCAAAGGATCGTGGTAAAACGTGAATTTCGTCAAAGGATCGCGGTAAAACGTGAATTTCGTCAAATGATCGCGGTAAAACATGAATTTCGTCAAAGGATCGATGTAAAACGCTAATTTCGTCGAAGGGTCGCGGTAAAACGCTAATTTCGTCGAAGGATCGCGATGAAACTCGAATTTCGTCGAAGGATCGCGGTGAAATGCGAAGTTCATTGAAGGATCGCGGTGAAATGCGAATTTCGTCGAAGGATCGCGGTGAAATGCGAATTTCGTCGAAGGATCGCGGTGAAATGCGAATTTCGTCGAAGGATCGCGGTGAAATGCGAATTTCGTCGAAGGATCGCGGTGAAATGCGAATTTCGTCGAAGGATCGCGGTGAAATGCGAATTTCGTCGAAGGATCGCGGTGAAATGCGAATTTCGTCGAAGGATCGCGGTGAAATGCGAATTTCGTCAAAGGATCGCGGTGAAATGCGAATTTCGTCGAAGGATCGCGGTGAAATGTGAATTTCGTCGAAGGATCGCGGTGAAATGCGAATTTCGTCGAAGGATCGCAGTGAAATGCGAATTTCGTCGAAGGATCGCGGTGAAATGCGAATTACGTCGAAGGATCGCGGTGAAATGCGAATTACTTCAAATGATCACAGAAAAAATACACATTCGTCAAAATATCGCTGAAAAAACGGGAAGTTTGCAAAGATTCACATAAAGAAACGCCGTCAAAGAATTGCGTATGAAACACATTTCGAGAAATGATCAACGGAAGAACGCAAATTTCGACTAAAGGCCATTGAAAAAAAGAAAGTTTAGTCGAATGATCACAAAAAAATACAAATTTTGTCTAAGGGACATTGAAATAATGAGAATTTCATCACAGGATCGCAGAAATAATGCAAATTTCGTCAAAGGATCGCGAAAAAAAAAAAACGCTAATTTCTTCAAGAACTGCGAGAAAACGCAAATTTCTTTAAAAGATCGTGATCGTAATTTTTTTTTTTTTTTTTTTTTTTTTTTTTTTTTATACGTCACTTGCAAAAAACATTGTGAATTTTCTCAATTTGTCACAGGAAAAAATCGCATCATATGAAACTAAAAAGTGACAACACAGGGGTGGCGATTGATTACACTTTTTAAATTTCACTTTTACAACTCATTGTAACAATTACTTATTTTTAACTGTGCCTGGCTTTTAAATCTGTTAAAAGCTAACATTGAAAATCCAATTTAATCATTGGTCTTAAATTGATTTAAGCAAACATTGCAAGCCTCAATGATCTCAGATTTAAGAAAAAAAATGGTTTTTTTTTAAATTTATTTTTTGTAAACATTATTGAGTTTGAGATTTTAGAAAGTATCAAGATATATGTTTGAAAATTGAAAAGAAAAGGTAAAATTTAATTCTTAAATTCCAAATTCATTGAATTTTAATTTGTATACTTAATAGTTTTATGATGAAAAATTAAATTTTCACATATTTGGATAGTATTTAAAAATATATTCTTCATTTTCTATTATTCTGTAATTAGATTTTCACATTCTGCCATAAGAAATACAAAATAAAAGCCCGTTTTAAAAAATGCACATTATAATTTGTTTATAGATCCATAATTATTTGGTTTTGGTTCTTCAAAGGTGTAAAATGTCCTTGGTTTTTATTTAAAGAAATGTGTACACAAACCCTTATTACTTTTTATAAAATGGAATTGTGTATATCATGCTTAGTTAAAGCTAAAAAATTGGCATTGCATTTTTTTTTTGGCAGATCTTTTTTTAATGAATTTCCATATAAGAAAAAGTTGCAGTGTTGATTTTTCTTTTAAGTTTGATACTCCTCACCAGTTGAAGATTGCATTCTATTTCTTTCTCAACGAGTTGTTGAAGTTTTAAAATTTTCCATAAATTTTGCAGAAAAATTTTCTGTTTCATTGAAAATTTTGAATTTTAGGATTTTTTAGATTTAGCATCAATATGTTTCGGGCTTCTTTGAATTGCTGATCTATATTTTCCTTCAATACAAGGAATTAAGTTAAGTTCACATTCACAGAACTTAGGCTATACAATGCAACACAGCAGTTAGAATAATCAAAACTCGCGAATGTTAAGGGATTACTGTATTTTAAACCCTGACTAATACTATTCTTTAATGATTCAATTTATTATTCATTAATAGTATGTTTTGATAAATATTTCTGTTAAATAGGATATTGGCAGAAATGTTCAAGAGAAAGAAAATAACATATTCAAAACGACATGTCCGCCGCTTGATTAACAGGGACATATCTCAGTCAGAGTCTCATAAAATAGTTCTGAATACATGAGGAACCTTTCTCAATACCTGTCAGAGACTACAAGCAACCTTATAAGGCCCCAAAGTTTGGAACCTTCAAAAAAGTTTGGGACCATATCAAGCTCAGAGGAATCTGAAGATGAAAGATTTTTACATAGGGAGCCTTTCCCAGAAACACCTGATTTAGGACAACCTTCAGCTTCAAAAACACCTGATCTGTCTTCGATTTCAACAACACCTTCAGGTAGTTAATAATTAAAATGTAAATCTCTAATAATTAAAATGCAAATCAACTAATGCTGTCACCACCGACGTTAATGAGTTTTTGTCTTTCTTCATGAATATTAAGAAAACTGCTGCATACAAAAATATAAAAATTGGTTGTACAGTACACTCCCTTAAATCTGTCCTTCTGAAACTTACAGTTCAAACGTAGAAAAGCAAAATTACAGAAACTTGTAGTTTTGTATCATTCTGTATGTATTTCAATATGTAATTCTCAATAATATGACTGAATTTGTAGTTTTTTATGAAGGAAGTATAAATTAATTTCTGAAAAAAATCAAGATATTGTCAGTAATAATTGCAAGCTTTTTATCAAATATATTTATGTGTTAATCAGGTATGTATGTATTTTGCAGGAAAATATTGAAACATTCTTTAATAGGTCCCAGGAAAATATCACAATTATACCTGTAAAAGGAGATTCTAAACAAACCATTTAAAAATGTTTTAAAATAAGGCCTTTTTATGAACAGTGTGCTTGTTTGTTTTTTTCAACTACCATTTGTGGAAACTAGTGATACTTTTTATGCCTGATTTTTCTGACTGATGACCTGTTAGAAATTTTCCTATATTTAAAAAACTGAACATAATTACCCCTGGTTTGTGAAGACAAAATTATTTTTCCTGTATTTCCTCTCCCCCTCTTTTAGCCAATTCTTTTTTATTGCTGCATGTTCTTTTTGTATTAGAAGGTATCGTGTCACCGACTGGGAATTTTTAGAAGTCTACCGTGATGTGAATTTTATGAACGCACGATCCTAAGTGTATATGAATGAGACAGCAACTAGAAGGTGCAGCAAAAGATCACAAATTTTAGTAAGTCGCGTTACAAATACGTTGATTACATCAATTGGTCGTTGCACTATATCCATCGTTTATAGATAAAAATCATAAATTTTGGCATTATAACATTAGCAGCATTTTAGTCACTAATTTCGTCACTAGTTCATTATATCGTGAAATTTGTCGATTGTCCATTAATAAAAATCATATTTTCGGCAGTCACTCCCAGTTTAAAAAAAAAAAAAAAAAAAATCTGATTTCGTCAGTTAGTTGCAGAAGTATTAAGTGTAAAAAAATATAGCTTAAAAAAACAAAATTAAGTACAACTTCTGAAATGCTAATATTTTATTCCTGACATGTGTTCAAAATTCTTGAAATAGTCAGAAGAGAACTTTAAATAATTTACTCTTGATATAGTTTTTGCAATGTTGATGTCTGTGATATTTCTTACTAAAACATGTGTAGCTGTATTTACATATAAATAAAATTCCTTTACTTTTCTGAAAAAAATCCTATATATCATTATCCTATAATATTTTTGAAGAGTCATTTCTAGGCTTGCATTTGATATGTGCAGATTTCTATTTGACTTAATTGCTTTGTGACTTTTTATTTAGATAGGGAGAAAGGAAAAAAAATCTACAAAATTAATAAAGATGGTTGCAAAACTTGAATTCAAAGTTGATAAATTACAGTCAACATCAACATTAGATCTATTTCTGGAAAAATTCAGTGAGCAACAGATAATTTCGATTGACACTATTGCCAGTGAGCATAGACTTCCTCAGTTTCCTCTGGAGACCCCTGAAGCTGTAGAAGAACTATACATGGGGAAGACCTTAGTTGACAATGGTGATTATACTGAGCGAGCCTTTTTACCGACTTTGGCGTTGTAGGATTTCCATACTGGGAGATATAGCGATGAGTTTGGTGCACAGAAAATCCTTTTTCGGATTTAATTTATATTATTTGTTTACTGCTGAAGTATATTCTTGGATCGCCAGGCTGTTTATCGTTGTTTGGAGGAATAAATTTGCGCGAGTTGAATTTACCAATTTATTTTTTTCCCGTTCCATGCATTTTTTTTTTTTTTTTTTAATATTCCTGAAAGAATTCCGGTTGATGATAGACAGCCAAAATACATTTAGAATAAAATTATTTTATAAAAAAACGAAAAATCCCCTTTAGGGATGCCGGCTGGGGAGGGGCCAGGGAAGGCCACCGCCTCTCTCTGGATTTTGAAAATTAATTTTAAACGAAACTTTTTTCATTTCTGATTGTTAAAAATGAAAGATAAAAAACTGCCTTGCCTTCCTCAACCCCTACCATGGCAAAGAATTTTTAATAATTTTTCTTTAAATTTTCTTTTTACATTCACGTGTTTTTAATTTATCCAAAAGGGATCAAAAACCCTGTGGCGGGAATTTTTTTTTTTTTTTTTTTTTTTTTGAATTGTCAATTTTGTTAAATGTTTGTAGAAATATATTTTTGAATAGTTACTATTTTTTAATTGTTGTATTATTTTATTGCTTCTGAGTATGTTTAAAAATTGTCTTAAATGGAGAATTCTGTCAAAAATTTTTTTAATTTAACTTATTTCATACTTACATTCTGCAGCGGGCGAATGTAGCCATGGACCTCAGCCATCCAACAACAAAAATAAATATTTAAAAATGTGCAAATGCAAACGAGATATTAGAAAAGAACCTTCCCATTGGTTTAACATTAGCTCACGTGTAAGGCTCCTGTCCCTACAGGCGAAGACACTCGTGAACTAATGCTAACCCTATGGGGAGGTTATTTTCTAATATCTCGTTTGCAACTAGGAATTTTTAAATATTTTTTTGCATTGGATAGCTTAGGTCGATCTCTACATTGATCTTTTTTTTTTCTTTTTCGATTTTGGTTGCAGATATTTTTTATTCAGTTACTTTCACTTTCGAAACCAGTTCCGAAAATGAAAGTGTCGTTCTAAAAAAATATCTGCAATCAAAATCAAAAAAGTAAAAAAAGGAGAGGTGTAGAGATAAACTTCAGCTATCCAATGCAAAAAATTAAAAATGTCGAAACAAGTTTTTAAAAGGAAGAAATTTGTATTCGGGTATGGGTTAAGGGACGAGGAAACTTTGAAACAAAAAATGTATGTACTTTCATTTTGAAAAAACATTCTCAATATGTATAAATATAATTTCTTGTAACAATCAAAATAAGAGGTTTGTGTTGGTAGTCACACCCCTCAATCTCTGTGCCTGGGACGACTGCCCCCCCCCCCCCATTTCACACGGGCCTGATTGGTTTGTCAAATTAAATTATAATTTTAATTATCAAACCAAATTAACTTACATTTATGCATAAAACTGTAGGATGCATTATGAATAACTGGTGAAATTTTTCTTGTTTTTTGTGTCTAAAATATTGTTAAAATATTGAATTTATATTATTTTTAAAAGACAAATTAATTTAACTGCTGATTAGTTCTTTCTAAGTAAAATAAGAATAGTTTAAACTTCTGTTTGCAGAAGGATAGAAATTATATTGTGAATGTACTTAAGAAAAACCGCATTAAAAGGAAAAAAAATTAATTTACACAATAAAGAAAATTCTTGTTATTTTACATATTCTTTCCATGTGCTTCATATATACTTGAGATGAAAAACTTAAAAATAATGGAAGTGCGACGCTTATGCCGGAACAGCATGTACAATGCTTTTTTTCTTTTCTTTTTGCCAGGGCCGGTAGCAGAAACAGTGCAGCACCGAAGCAGTGCTGCAGATTAATTTAACAGATTAAAAATAAATTTTGTGTAAAAAGTAAATGTTTTTTACATTCGAAAGGGGAATTCGGTTTTAATATCTTAGTAATCATTATCCTCTTTTCAATAAAGTCTAATTCAGAAAACTGGAGGGGGGGTGGGGGGATTGAGTGCATGTAGCATAATGCGAGGGATTGGAAAGAGGACTTTTTGCTGAAGTTAGCGGCGATATAGGACTCAGTAGGGGCGTGGGGTTTTTCTGCAGAAAATTTTTAAGAAATTATTTGAGTTTGCAAACAGTTTTACATTTTATCTAAGTCTGATTGTCTAATCCATCAAAATTTTCTATCCAATGCGATTGTCCAGTTAATTAAAGAAATAAAAATACATTCTTAGATAACAATTGCTTGTAATTAATTTACCAGAAACTAAGAAAAACTCATGAAACTCATATCAAATATCATGCCTGCAAGTTTCCTGTTTTTACGTTTAAAAACAAGCCCTAAAATAGAAAGTTTTCTGTTCTTGGGCGGAAAAAAATAGTTTTATGAGAGGTCTTAAAATAAAGAGTTTCTTTTATTCGTTTTAATTTGCAAAAGAAATTTTTCTTTGTTATTTTAAATGTCTCAGCCATATGTTGGGTATGTACTTGTGGTGAAATTTTCCGAAAAATTCAAATCCACCGAAAACTTTTCTCTATATTTAATAGTTTAAAAAAAGAAACTTTTGATTGGATATCAAAAATCTACTATCTCTGATAATAAGAGGAGGCTATATCTATTGACCATCACCCCGCAGATCTCTGTTGGGGGTCTAAGGTCACTAGCCATTTGCTTGCACTGCACCAAATTCTCGCCAGAATCCTTCCTTGCAAATAAATACATTTCCTTGATTATTATTAGATATTTATCATAAAAATAAATATATGTTAAGCTCAATCGATTTTGATTAATGAGTCTATCATTTTTCATATGAAAATGTGGGAAAAAAAGAGATTTAATAAGCCATTTCTTTCAGATTCAGTACAGAACTATTTATTGTCACGGACTAACACTCCTCTGTAGTATAATCTCCATTGACAACTAAGGTTTTCCCCAACCTTAGATGAATATATAGCAGATGAGAATTTCAGGAGTATTTTGGTCAGTATATTTTTAATCTTTATATATCAACAAGGTTTTATGGTTAATATTTTAAGTGATTTGAAAAATTTTCACAAGATGCCATAGTTTAATTAGTTTGAAATTTTGTGTAAAACTGATTATTTTAACAACTTTCGATATAGTTTGAAAGTTTATCCCCCCCCCCCCCTCTTTTATTTAAACTTGCTGTTAAAAATTATAGAATGTTTTTTTTATAAATTATCTTTATTTTTGAATATTAATGATGTGAATTATCACATTGCTACAAAGCGTAAACCAACTTAGTGAAAAATGTCCAAGCCGGGAATCGAACCCGGGTCCCTGGAATAGATCTCCAGTGCTCTACCACTAAACCACAAGGACGATGTCCAGCTTGGCATTTCTCACTTATATATGTCGGTAAGGCTGCTACTGCAGCACAAGATGGAGAAGTCTTCATGAGCACACATTCTAGCGGCGTAACATGAGACGCAAATAAACCCAGCATCGGTGAATATACAATTTTAATTAATTTTTCAACTACATTTCAGCAGTGAAATTACGCTTGAAATTATTGAATATTAATGATGTGAATTATCACATTGCTACAAAGCGTAAACCAAGCTGGACATCGTCCTTGTGGTTTAGTGGTAGAGCACTGGAGATCTATTCCAGGGACCCGGGTTCGATTCCCGGCTTGACATTGATTACCTTTTCTGCGGATATACTAGTTTAATAAGCTTCTGTAATTAATTAGTATCATTAATGTTAATTCAAGTTTTTATTGCTATATTTATATATAGGTTAATGAGCTCAGGAAACTGGGCGGTCTATATGCAAAAATATTTGCATTTTCACCTTGGCAACGAAACTGATTTGTCTATTTTATATACATATTTTTCACATGCTAATTAGTCTTTCCCAATATTTTTTAAAAGATGCACATGGTATGGGTTTTTTTTATATTTAACACAAATTATGGTGTCCTCATGATCAGGTGAAATGTCCTTATTTTCTGTAGATAGTGCGTATATTGAAGGCGAATTACCCATTTAAAAAAATTTAAATGATCAATTAGCATAACCTGACCAGGTGGCCAGCTGAATCCAATTAGCTATTCCGTCAGATGTAGATAAATCTTAGAATTTAATATTTTTCAGAAAATGAGGAAATTTTCTGGTCACACAATATCTATTGGCCACAGTATGAAGTTGTTAGACTAAATTTTGAGTTCAGATTTAAAAAACTGTCAACCAATAATAATTAATGAATATTTGGCATTTTTTATGTTTTTATCTTGTTTTTTCTCCCAAATGAGATATTAGCAAGCTCGATAAGTGTGTTATACGAGGAATCGTCATACATGAAAAAATACCAATAATGAAAATCGGGGAATTCTGAAAAAGATAGTCAGGGAAATCATGGAAAAATCAGGGAGGTTGCTGTTTTTGTGATGAAGGGCTAGAAGGGTGCTATTTCTTAACCAAAGCGCAGACAGTCTGCAGCCACCTCTCCCTGAAACTGTCCAGGAGATAATCTTTGTCCTTATTACATTGTAGCAATCTAAAGGTACACAGACTTTCCAAAATAAAGTCAATGAATGAAAACACAGCTTTAGTTTTCTCTAAATACATCTGGTCATTATATAGGGTGTTGCTGAATTCGACCTACATATTCAGAAGGGTGATAGTAGACATCAAGAGGATGAAAAATTGTCATAGAACAAGGGATCACAAACAATTTTTAAGTGGGAGAAAATAGCAAACATAGTTATGAAGGATGTAACATTGAGGGGAATGAAAAAGGCCAGTAATTAGTAGAAAAAAAAATTGATGTAAAGCAGGATTACAATGGCATTACAGTTCAATGTCAGAAAGGTGATGGTGAGACTTTTTATAGGAGTTTTTCCAAGTTGCAGTCACAAATGTCATTGAGGCCGACACTGACAGATGAAGAATTGCTGGATGCATATACTTGGCGTGCTGGTGATCACTGCTGAAGCGATAATAATTTGTGTTGTCAGATCGTCCAGGTCATCCACACCACATCTGTCTGATAAACAACCAATTTCAGATGGTTCCAAATGAAAAAATAGAAAAGATTGATCGGCATCTATTTTTGTGATTGTCACTGGCTAAACATTGTTTGCAATCCCATATTCTATGGTAATTTTTCTTCCTCTTGTCTCCTCTTTGATTTTGTCTGTCGAATTCAACAACATCCTGTATATCATAAATGTTCAACTGGACTCTATTGTAGTATTATCATGCAAGTATAATGGAAATTTAATCTTGTATTTTTTTTTTCTCCTAGATGTTGTTAGCTTATTTTTTCCCACTGCTACGAATGAAGACCTTAAGGAACCCATACAGACATGGCTATGGCATTGCAAAAAGAGGCTGTAAAAGAGGAAGAGTGCCGAAAGTTGAATTGTTGTACATTTATTATTTTTTTAAATAAATTTTATAAATTTAAATTGCTTGGTACTTACTAATTCTTTTTTAGATTTTCTAAATATAACGTGGTTCAAAAATTTTTTTCAATCAATGTAAGAAAATAGATTTGTTCACCTTACATGTGTAGTGTACTTTTTTTTTTCCTTTTTTCTTTATGTAAATGAAGAAAAGAACTTCGGTTCTTCAGTAACTCTTTTTTCTTAATACAAAGAGAAATTCAGCAGATTAAAGTAAAATCTCGATATTAGCATTAAAATTTTTATAATTTATGCAGATAATAGCCAAACCATTCAAAATAATATTTATCTTGAAAAATTAATCATTGTACTTCATGTAAGTTCATTAGATATAGTTGGATAATCGTATAACTTAGCAAACTGTCTTCAATTCTGTTTTGATTTAATGAACCTATTCATTTATGGTTAGTTTATTTGTTTTTAATACTTTCTAAGTTGCAAAAAGAAATTAACACTCGTATGTACAGTTATATTTAATTTTATTGTATAAATAACTTAAAGTAAGTATAAATTTACGAGTTTAGCTCCAAAAAAATTTCCTTTTTTTTTCCGTATTTCCCACTTTCATGTCTGAAGACAAGATAAAACTAAAAGCAAATTTTACTTTTAATTTAGATTTCAACTGGAACAAAATTATGTATCTTGCATAAAAATATTCACTTACATACATGCTTCTATATTACTGTAATTTCCAGTGTATAAGCCGCGGGTAATTTAAGTCTGTTTCAAACCGGAAATTTTATTTAAAAAAGGTAGTCAAATAATTGTTAAGCAGAAGCAAGACACATTTTATTTAAAAACAATTCTGGTAGAAAACGGAATTCTCTGAGCCGCGGCTTATACACCGGAAATTTCGGTAACTATACTAAAATTTCCATATAAATAGCAAATTAAGTACTTTTTTTTTTACTTCCAAATAGTATATTTCAAGACAATTTCATAAAGCATGAATTACTATTAAGAAATCATGTCATAACAAAAGTTTGCAACTATGTTTAAATTCATACAGATCACGAAAGTGCTGATTTATTTTATTTGTCATGACATACCACATGAGACATAAATAAAGTTAAAAGTATGTACAACGTAGACTGAACTGCAGTAGAGTTTCTACATCACCTGGACAAGTCTTGGGACTTTAGAAAATTGCTTATCTTCAATATTTTGTCCAAAATCTGTTGTAAAATTTAATATTTCATGGTGATCATCAAATAAGTGCAAGCTTTTTTCTAGATGATGATATTTCGTTTAAATCACCCTCATCCAGAAATTCCTACGTTTGCCATACTCACCTCTACAGTTTTAAAACTGCAATGCACATTTTAGTATTTTTGAATAATGCAATATTTATTTTACCACCAGCATGCACAGTGAACTCTCCACCACTAAAATTTTCTTAAAAAATGCTTGTAGTATTTCATATTAATTATGTAACTAGCACTTTTTTAATGTCACTAATCTGACATAAAAAAGAGGGGAGGGAATGTGTCAAGAAAAATAACATCTTAAGAACCTACTGCATTTGCATGCTGCTATTAATATTGTGGTGAGCATTATTTAAAAATGTTTGCATTTCAGTATTTTGAAAAAAAAAATCACTTAACCTACCTCCAAAAGGAAATATCCTCATTTAAAAGAAAGAAAAAATGTGCAACCAAAATCAAAAATGTAAAAAAGTTCCTTTGTAGAAATCAACCTCAGTTATCCAAAATATGTTGGAATGCACTCGAACCATCTTAGCCCTTTCTCTTCCCTTCCATCCTTTCCCCAGAACTTTTAGTTTGAAACAAGTAATATGGTAAAGTTGCTATTTAAATTAAAGTTAAAGAATCTTTTTTGTCTAATTCAAAAAGCACTTTTTTTAAAGGATTTGCAGAAGCTGGTATAGTATTTTATAGCAGAAAATAACATTTCTAGAAAACTTGAAAGCAAAACTTAAATTTTGTTTTAAAATTGCATTATGTTTTGATTGTAATGCAGCATTGTGTACCAAGTTTTCACTAGGACATAAAGGAGGTGCAAAGGGAAGTAATTTTTAATGGAATTCCTAAAAATATACTACGACACTCTAGTACAGATCTTAATATGCTAATTACTAATTATGTGTTTTAATGTTTTCTGAAATTGTATGAACATATGCAAGATTTAAAACCAGATCGGTGAAAGTAGCTAATTTTGTGTGCATGGAGGGGTGTCAGTTTGTCAGATACAAAGGAATATTAGTATATGATGGTAAGTAAATTTGCCATCAAAACAAAAACATCCCTTTAGAAAGCATTGTAGTGCTTTATTAAAGGGCAACTTCTCTAGATTTTCATTTTAGAGCATTTAAGAAAATGTGACATGTACCACTTGGTCTTTAAATGTCTCGTATGTGCTATTAAGAGCGAAAATTATAAAATTAACTTTTATAAAAAAAAAAAAAAAAAAAAAAAAAGGCGGGATTTGGTAGTGTATTGCAATTAATTTATGTTCTGATTCTATTAAATCAATTCTGATAAAATATGCAAAAATTTTAGCATTTAGTTTGATATTTGTGTTTCACATTTAGTTTTGATATGTGTGTTATACAAGCTTGCTGTACTGGCAACTAAAATTGGGTGATGTCACTCTGCCTCTGGCATAATTAGAATAAAAAGAAAACAAACACAAAAGATCTTTCTGAAAGTGAGGGTTTTTTTAATTAAATTTTTCTTTTTTAAGCAACAAGGTTAGTCAACTGAAAGTTTTAACATTATAAAGAGTGTAACATCCTGTATTTCTTTCTAAATAAATTACCCTTTTTTCTTATACAGAAATTTTCTATTATAGTGAGCTCTGAGAAATATGCAAGACTGAAAATTCAGTTTTAAAAAATGCATATAATGTAATATATAACCTTCTCCTTCCTCAAAATGTAAAATAAAAACTTTTTTGTGTTAAATTTGTTATTCTGCAATAACAATACATTAAAGTAAAAAAAAAAAAAAAAAAATTAAAAAAAAAATGCATAAGACCGTTTGAAAAAATTTTCCTAGCCCAAAGTAGCACAACTTTTTTTGCACTTTTAAAAGAGTTTTTTTTTTTTTTTAAATCTTGCATACTATATTTAATTGCAGATAGGCTGATATCAGCCTACCACAATTAAGTATTCCAAATTTCTTCTTTGCTGCCTCCCATATTCATCCTGAAATCCTTCTGTGAACGATTCGCAGGTTTATAACCTTGAAGTATCCCAAAATCTTCCCTGTGATACATCCCATAAACTTCCCGGGGAGTTTTTATGACCTTGAAATATCCCAAATTCCTCCTAAATTGCTTCCCATACACTTCCTGAGGAGGGTTTTAAAGCATACACTTGTGTGACCTTGAAGTCTCCTAAAGTCCTCCCAATTTCAAATCCTCAAATCTTCCTCAGATCCTCCTGGGGAGGAACGTTAGGGAGGTCCTGGGGAGCTCTCCAGGATGCTATAAGGCGGACATTTACGGTTCCTGAGGACCTCCTGATGACAATTTTCAGCATCCTCAGGGATGCCTTGGGGATGAGGATAGTGGATTGTCAATACTCCCCAGGATATCCCTGGGAGGCAAATGTGCTATATGGGTATATGCAGGGCTCCCAAATGGTCCGCCAACTGAATACGAATAAATTTTAACACAAAATTTTATGGTTGGTTTGAGCTAGAATTAACTTTCAAAGGTGTTTCAGGGCGGTTTGTAAGAAAAATCTAAAATGAAAATTTTTCTAAAATAATATTGGTATTCAGTTGGCGGACCATTTTTGAACCCTGTATATGTATACAGGGCTCCCACTGGTCCGCTTTTTGAAAGCCAGTAATTGTTCAGAAAAAAGTCATGGTAGGTCTCTGCAACAATTGCAAGAAAAACGTCATTTTAGGTAAGTTTCTACGAAACTTATAGAGAAGATTTTTCTTTGAAAAATAGTGGTGTTCAAAAAACGAACCGAGTTTGAGCCCTGTATATACAGGGTGCATAGGAAAGTCCATTTAACCTGAAAATACTTGCAAATGGAGAGAGCAACAGCTATGCAAGTGAGTTAACGGTATACTAAAGCGACTACGCCCGATTTAATGTAAACGACAGCAGCGCCTTTTGTGGCGAAATTTGGAAGATAGCAATTGCAAATCGAAAACGAAAAGAGACAGAGCAAAATTTCCAATTAAAATGTTTTAGATCATCAATTAATTAGTACGAAAATACATTTGGTTTACATGGATAAGATAAATATTCGCCTGCATACCCAAAAATGTCCGAAATAGATGCACTTCATTTTGTATAAACGTTTGAATGGAATAGCCAGAAGTATGAAGAAATATGCACAATTTATTGTATAAATACGTACTCATCTAAATACATTTTAATAACATCACACACACACACACACACACACACACACACACACAAAAAAAAAAAAAATAAAAAAGACAAATTGTCCCACAGTGATAGAAATTTAATACTCAGTGAGTTCGAAAAGTTCGCCATTGCTCACGATACACGTTTGTATTCGTGAGAGTAATTCTGCATGCACATTTCTCAGCATAGAACGTCTATTGCAAGCCTATTCAACACGACGACATTGATTTAACACTAGAACTGCCCGGAATTTTACTCAAGTGTTATCAAAATAATTTACACCAGGATTTTTATTTAAAACTGTTTAACTGATTTAATTTAACGTATTTCTCCGTGGTACATATTTAACTTAATTAAAAAAGAATTTTCTGTTTCGAATCGAAATATTTTTATTTAGTACCGGTCCAAATGACCGCTATGGCGGTTCTAGTGTTAACCCTTTCAAGGGTAATGGCTACACGGTCTAGCCGCTTAATTTTAATTCCAAAACTGGCTGATGGCGCCAAGAATATTTTAATAAAATTTTGTTTTTCGAATGAAAGTGCAAATTAGCAGGTTTTTATTTTCTAAGAAATTCGTTTGAATATTTTGGTGTCAGTCATTTACTTCATGTTTTTACGAGCAGAATTGTTCTGCCCCTGAAAGGATTAAACTAAAATTTTAAATACATTGGAAATAAAATTTTTACAGACATTAGAGTACAGCAAAACGTCACAATCCTCAATTGTGCACTACTACCTTTCCGAAATGTGAATATGCAAAGTACAATCGCCGCTCGTTGATTTCGGACAATTTTGTGTATACAGGCGACTACATATGTTATCCGTGTGAACCAAATATCGTTTCGTACTAATTAATTAATGCTTTAAAACTTTTTAATTGGAAATTTTGCTCTATCGCTTTTCGTTTTCGATTTGCAATAGCTATCTTCCAAATTTCACCAATAAGGGCGCTGCTGTCGTTTGCATTAGGATGGGCATATACGCTTTACTATACCGTTACCTCATTTGCATAGCTGTAGCTCTCTCCACTCGCACGTATTTTCAGGTTAAACGTACTTTCCTATGCACCCTGTATATATATATATATATATATATATATATATAACAGCATAAAAGTATAAAATTATTAACTTTGAATAAATTACATTTAAATACTATACAAATCTTATTATTAAACAATCGAAATCATTGCGATTTTTTTAAATAAGTAAAATATGAACAGAAGGACTTTAAAATTATTAAGCATCAAATGGATAATAATGTAAACAAATAATAAACGAATGTCATTCTGTATTTGTTAGAGTAAAAAGTACGCTTAAAGAAGTAGCACTAATTAATAAAAACTAAAATAATATAAAGAATGTTAACATAATAAAAATATAAATGAAAAGTGCAAAAAGACATTTTTCTAATTTCACACAACTTTAATTTCTATAACAAAAATACCTACGCAAATTTAATCCTTAAAAGAGAGTAAACTATTACAGAAAAAAATGTACAAAAATAACGAACTTCAGTACGATTTATTAGGATTGCACAAAAAATGAACAAGCGTAACATAAAATCCATAGAATTATTAATAAAGAGGAGCTGACATATTCTTAAAATAGTGAAGCTTCAACTGTAACCGCTTTCGCAAGGACTGTTCAAAATCTGGTGGAATTTCCACCTTTCAAATTATATAGAAATTTTCTCTGTATTTAAAATAATTTTTAATGCAAAATTCTAATCATAAGTAATGGCAGAAACAGAGATTCATTTTTTCTGGTGGAAGATTACTTTTACGGTAGTCAGTCCCTGCATTTCCGCCATATTGTGACAACCGGTGAAACAAACCTACTGGTTTACCAGTCAAACTAATACCAGTAAAAACAAAAAGAAATTTTTACCATATTTGTGAGAAAATATTTCCACGAATAAGATACTTAAATAACACAAAATATCTATTAGTGGCAGGAAGTTTGCCCTGGTGTTATTCAGAAACTGTATGTGACAACCTCCTCAGTTACTTCACTCGAAATTGGTAGACAGTACACTCCATTATAAAATCAGATTGAACAACATTTCATTCACTTTCCCATCAAGTGTTGCCAGTGAGCTACTTTTTTAAAATTTAGATTTATTGATTGGCACTACTTTTTTTTAAAATAGTAAAATTCGCCTTATTTAATGCCATATTAATTAAGGCGAATGTAAGGGAAATTTTACCATTTTAGACAAGTGGTGCCAGTCAAGAAATCTGAATTTTAAAATAGTAGCCCACTGGCAACACTGCTCACATCGTCCGTATCATATCAAACTGTCCAATATGAAAACAGTGTTGAGAGTGGGCTTTTTAAATTCAGATTTCTTGATTGGCACCACTTGTCTGAAATTGTATAATTCCCCTTGCACTCGCCTTAATTAATATATCATTAAATAAGGCGAATTTTACTATTTAAAAAAAGTGGTGCCAGTCAGGTAATCTGAATTTTAAAAAAAGTAGCTTACTGGCAACACTGTTTTCATATTTGATAGTTTGAAATTGTACGGACGACATGTGCAACGAGCGCATTAGTGTTTTGAAAACGCGATTGTTGCATTTTCGTCTTTTCCCTTCAAGACAGTTTACAAGGATGTGCGTGCAGTTTCGCTGTTTCGGGTAGTTGCAGAGCTCGCAGTTAATATGCTGTAAACTAAATTTCCCCACTTTTGAATGACCACTAAAAAATGCTTCACCAGGCCTTCCGTAGAGCTGTCACCGTTTTTCCATATATCCAGCTTTGGATAGAATGGCCTGTCTCTTCCAAAGAACTTGAAAATATCTAATACTACTTCTAAGATCTTTTCTATGCGACTCGCCATTTTGAATTGACTTAGGCATCGACGGGGGGAAAAAGCAAAGCAGCACAACTTACGTCCGGTGATTTAATCAGAGCGAACCAAATAATTTATTTCAACCAATAAAATAGGTTTCTTTTAACTAAATTGAACTTCTGATTCAACTAAATAAATTAACTAAATTATTTGGATGGTCAGCCAAACAGTTTTACTTGTCGCAACAAAAAATTAGTAGATACAATTGGAGGATACTATCAAACGGTTCAACAAAAAAATTTGGTTATCGCAACCAAACAGTTTTTTCCTTGCATGTGAAAATTCCCGAAGGAGATCTTTGGCAAATTTTGGTACGACTGAATACAAAAATAGTAGTTAGTTTTGACCCGTAATTAAAAGGAAAAGCTCCATTATTCTGATCCCTCTGGCAAAAATTAATTTATTCCCATTTATTTTTTGAAGGTTAATTTATTTTTATACTTAGAAATTTTATACAATGTTCCCCAAAATATATGCAATTATATCTGGATTTTTATCCAACTTCATATATATGATTTTTTTTAAATGTGAATAGTAAAACAATTATAATTTATGTTATTAATATATTTGTACTCATATTACATAGCTGCCAACTTAACGATAATTTCGGTTTTTTTTTTTTTTTTTTTTTTTTTTTTTTTTTTTTAGCGTGACCTAGGTAAAATAAGTGATTTGTATACCGGCAAAAATATGCAATAAATAAATTTATATAAGGAACACAATGAAACGAGACAAACTTCAGTAAAAAACTTCTTTCTGGTTCGAAAAGTGTTTATTTACTATAGGAGATATCTGTACAGATTTTAGTAAATTATCGGTGCGTTGGTAAGTATGATATGACGATACAATGGCAGACAACTTACCGATAATTTCCGTAAAATTGGCGAATGTCAAATAAGCGATATTTACACGGGAAATTTTTTTAATAAATAAACTTGTATAAAGAATACAATTGAACAAGCCACATCTGAATAAATATTTTTTTCAGGTTCGAACCGTGTTTATTTACTATAGGAGATATCGTTGTAGTTTTTCGGAAACGATCGGTAAGTTTGCAAGTATGACACACTTGTATTTGTAATGTGAATATCTCATGGTTATTAAAATGCCTAAAATATCAAATGAATTTTTATTAATTAAAGTTTTAAATTGAAATTAGTTCATGTATGTTTTAAACATTTCAAAAGAAATATTATCGGAACGTCTTACACAGACATGTCGAGCACAACATTTCTTGCTTCACGTCGCTGAATATGTTGCTGGCCATTGGTCAAAAATGTCTCTAAAAAGCTTTATTATACATAGCTTAATTATATGCTCTGGCAATTTAAATAAAAATTCTCATATGAAATATTTTCTAAAGCTTTAGTAAATTTTCTAACCTTTCCACTGTTAACCCTTTGCAGGTAGCGTGATATTTATACCACTTCATTTTATTCAAGATATGTACCAGAATTTTTAAATAATTTGTTTCTATTACTTTGGTTAAAAAGAAAAAAAAAATTGTAAAAATCCATTTTTTAATTTAAAAAATTCGAAAATTATGGTAAAAATTCAGCACTTCATAAAGCCACTTTCTTTCTAATAAAATATATAAAGCGCTTTACAGTATTGAAAAACAATACGTGATTTATCATATTGCTAACATAGCGTAGAATACACAGAGTGAGAAATGTCCAAGCCGGTAATCGAACCCGGAACCCTTGAAATAGCACTCCAAGTGCTCTACCATTTAAGCAACGGGGACGATATCCAGCTTAGCATCTCTCACTGACATATGTTGGAGTAAGAACACGTATATGTAAAATTTTAATTAAGTTTTAGTAATGAAATTACGCTTGAAATAATTGAATATTAAATACGTGGAATTTTTCACATTGCTAACTAAGCGTAAACCAACAGAGTGAAAAATGTACAAGCCGGGAATCGAAACCGGATCCTTCTAATAGCGTTTCAACGCTCTACCATTAACCCTTTCAGGGGCAATGTAATTCTATTCGTAAAATGCTGAAAAGAGTAAATGACACCTGATTTTACAAAAAAAAAAAAAAAAAAAAAAAAAAAAAAAAAAAAAAAAGTAAGCAAAATATTTGTAACGTACTTGATCACCCAGCCACAAAATGGCATAGAATATAACACTCCGTTGGAAAATCGTCACTACAATCACCGATGACGCAGACATCGGAACGCGCCCAAAACAACCAGTAGAAAAAATCACATAGTATGACGTACTTATATGCGTAAATCAGAATAATGTTACAAAACAATTGATGTTGCTTTCATCATAATAATAAAAATTAAAATATATATAACGATAGTGAGTGTCTTGAATGTGCTGCAAAAGTCAAAACTATAGTTCTTTGTTCAATATAATGGCGTGCTAATGTTCATTAAATTTCACTGTTCAATAATGTTCATATAAGTTCAATATTCGAAAAGATGTTCATAAAAGTTTATTAAAGAAAAAACTAACTTAAAAAAAGAACGCCATAAAGTTCAAACTTCAAGAGAAAATCACAGTTAACCCCTTCAAGGGTGGTGGTTAATTTTTGGACCACTAAGTTTTAATTCCGAAATGCCACATTAGCATCAGAATATTGGAATGGGCATTTTAATTTTATTAAGTACGTTAACGTAATTACGCTCTTCAGCGATTATTTCCATCTAACGGTCATCTTTTTAATGTCTTAAAATCTTTGCGCCTGTTACATAATAAAGTCATACATTTTGGCTGGATACAATCGCATGTTGGAATATCAGGAAATGAAAGAGCGGACATGTTGGCAAAATCAGTTATTATAAATGACCTTACAGACAAAGTTCTGCGTATTTCTGCAACAACCCATTACCGTCTCAATACTCAAGGCCTCCGGACTGATTTCATGACGTACCAAATGAAGATAAACCCCTTGAAGGGCAAGCAGTTGCGTTTGTGTAATGCTTAATACCCACCTGAAATTTATAAAAATTTTATTTCAAAATAGGGAAAAGCAATTTTACGACTTTTCTCCACTAAAGTCAGAAAATTAAAATTTCCTAAAATTTTTCTGATGCAAATCCTGATTAATCGTAGGTGTGATAAAATATATCCCACCGCCCCTCAAGGGGTTAACCCCTTCAGGGGCAAGCGATTGCGTTCCCTTAATGTTGCACTCACACCGGAATCTTTGAAAAATTCTATTTCAAAATAAGTAAAAGCAATTTTACGGCTTTTTTCCACCAAAGTCAGAAAAGAAAAAATTAATAAAATTTTCTGGTGTAAAACTTCACTAATCGTAAGTGGTATATAATATATACCGGTGCCCCTCAAGGGGTTAAGGGGCGGTGGTATATATTATATACCACCTACGATTAATCAGGATTTGCACAAGGAAAATTTTAGGAAATTTTAGCTTTCTGACTTTAGTGGAGAAAGTCGTAAAATTGCTTTTCCTTACTTAAAAAAAAAAAAAAAAAAAAAAAAAAAATCTAAATTTCCGGTGGGAATTAAGCATTACACAAACGCAATTGCTTGCCCTTCAAGGGGTTAATCTTCATTTGGTACGTCACGAAATCAGTCCGGAGGCCTTGAGTATTGAGACGGTAATGACCAACCTCTATATTCAAATGTCATTTTAAAATACTTCTGCATGCTGAATGGCAGATTTCTTGGCAAAATTCGGACCAGGGAAGTGATACTTATGCGATATTAAACAAAGTTGATGATTTATTTCTGTGTGAATCCCAGGTGATAGGTTATTTTCTTTCTTCACATGGTGCATTTCTACAGTATCTGTTTAAAATTGGAAAACGCTAAAATAACATGTGCATCTGCGGTGGTGTAGGAAGTGTACAGCATTTTTTGTTTGGACATTGTTCGTTAATGCTTGTACAGTTAAATTGAACAGGAATTGTACATTGAGATGGAACATTCGAAACGTTCTCTTCAACCATTCAAACTGTAGGAAATTGTGTTTTATGTATAACGCACTTAATAAGGAACATTCCTTTATTAAATATAAATTTTAACAATTTTGCATTTGTAATTATTTTCTATAACCCTTTATCTACAGTATTATGATTCACTGCAATTTTTTTCATGTAATATTGCTTTTTCAGTTACTACTACAATTAAAATTAAAGGATAAATAAAAAATACTCACCCGTGAGAAATTTAAATATTTAGAGCAGGGGTGGCCAACTGTGGCACGCGCCACACCCCTAAAATTTTATAGTAATCATTGCCTTATCTAATCATCGAATCTCTGCGATTCATAAAGTCGACTTTTTCTGTAAAATTTTAGTGGTGTACGGCGTGCCACATTTGGCCACCCCTGATTTACAGGTAAATAATTATAGTGGTACTTTAAAGTACCGTCAGGACACCACAACTAAAGTATCGTAACACGAAACCCACAAGGTATTTCAAGTGGTACCAGAAAATACTTTCTGTTTAATAAATATATGGGATATATGCTTTTACTTATTTACAAATGAATCGTTTGGCAAATTCCGGTGCCACTCATTTATTTCAACACATTAGAATTGAAAATATTTTGCCCCTGAAAGGTTAAAAAAAAAACTAATTTTTTTTTAGGTTTCCATATTGTTAGCAGTCCTTTAGTTATGCGACGTCTATATTCCAGGTGCAACATGTTCTCTCGCATCTCTACATAACCAATATATGAATTTACATATGCCTTTACTAGCATAGCAAAAACGAGCCGGTGCCACAAATTTTTCGATGTTCTATAAAAAATAACAATGAAACAGAAAATAATTACTAGCAAAATCATTACTACACTACATTTTAGTCATTACATTTTGAAGCAGATGAAAACGATGGATAACTGCAGAGACGAAAAGTAAACAAGAAGATTTTCTCCAACACCCAGTGTACTGACGGTACTTATAAGTACAACCGAGTAATTCAGCTGTTACATCAAATACATACACCGTTCACCTAAAATAGCTAGTTAAAGTATATTCTAACATCATAAACAACACATTAAAAAAATCCAACACTTATGTTATATCCTTTACTGTGTTTGCAGCAATAAAAAGACGAGCATGACAATCTTTATGAAATGTCGGCAAAAAAACTCATCGACTGTGTTAAAAATAGCCTACTTCCTCGCTAAAATTACAAATCTAGAACCACTGCTGCCATGTATTCGGATAAAGTGGTGTTAAAAGAGTGGTTTTGCAAAGTGCCATTAGACTATTAGTAATATTCATTATGGGATGAAAGTTTAAAGTAAGTGGTATTCATAAGTATCGTCAGTAGATAAAGGGTTCATATACTATAAATATTTATCAGCGATTTACTACGGACATTTCGTAGGTTTTTGACTCTGCATCAGAATCGAGCCCAACATTGTAACTTGTATAGTAACTGCGCTTTGTCTGACACTTTCAGGGAGGCCGTTTGCAGTCCCCAAACGGCCCCCTTACAATCCCCTTAATGCCCAAACGGCCAAGTGGCAGCACTAATAATTTTGCACAATTTCGATCTGATAATATACTTAAAGAAAAGCTATTGATTATTTTCAAATAAATTTGTTCGTATGTTGTGGTGTGAATTAAATATGTGAAAAAAATAGCAGAAATTCCATGCCCCTGAATGGGTTAAGCTACGAGGAAGATTCACATCTTGGCATCTTTCACTCTTAAATATTGGTAAGGCTGCAACCGCAGCACAAGATGGTATTGTCTTCATGAGCACAGAACCCTCCGGGAAACATGAGACGAAATGAAACCCAGCATATGGGAGCATATATCGTCTGTACCATGTCAAACTATCCAATGTGAAAACAGCGGGCTAATTTTTTTAATTCAGGTTTCTTGATTGGCACCACCTTTTTGAAATAGTAAAATTCGCCTTATTTAACCTTATTTAATGACATAATAATTAAGGCGAAATGAATAGCATTTTACCATTTCAGAAAAGTGGTGCCAATCAAGAAATTTGGATTTGTAAAAAGTAGCCCGCTGTTTCACATTGAACAGTTTGACATGGTACCGACGTTATAAGTATAATTTTAATTAATTTTTTAATCAATATTCAGCAGTGAAATGACGCCTGAAATGAAAAATTTGATTCGTTTTTGGTTGCAGCCTTATCGACATTTAAGAGTGAGAGATGCCAAGCATAGTATCGTCCTCTAAGTTAATGGTTGCGTATTGGAGCATTATTCCAAAGACCGGGGTTCGATTCCAGGCTTGGACATTTATCACTCTGTTGGTATACGCCTAGTAAGCACTGTGAATAATTTAGTTTATTTATTGTTCAATAATTTCGGGCGCAATTTTACTGCTGAAATTTAATTATACTTGTATATGTTCACCCATGCTTTGCTTTATTTCGTTCCATGTTTGCCACAGGGTTGTGTGCTCATTAAGTCTCTGCCATTTTGTGCTCCGGTTTCAGCCTTAAAGACATTTAACCCTTTGCACTGGAGAGGTGATTGTCACTGATCAGTAGTGTCCCGCGTAAATGGGTGCTCCAAATGCTCTGGACACCAGTATTTTAAACTAATTTTCTTCGCCTTATTTAATGGCCGAATAATCTGTGATAAAAGATGGCGAAACAAACTGTAAGATATTTGTGGTGTCCACAGCATTTGGCGTCCCGATTTATGAGGGGCACCTGGCAGCACTAGTGGTGAGTGAGAGTCACTTCTCGAATGCAAAGAGTTAACTGTGGGGAATGCAAATCTGTGTATTGAACACGTAGCATAAAGTTACAGCATTGGAGTGCTATTCTAAGGATCCGGTTTCGATTCTTGGCTTGGACATTTTTCATTCTGTCGGTTTACCTTTAATTAGTTACAATGTGAAAAAATTCACGTACTTAATAGTCAGAATTTTTATGTTGTCTGAAATATCTATAATGACAAAAATGATAAAAAAAAACCAGTTAAAAATTAGCAACAACGTGTTTTCATAATGGAGTTATGAATAAAAAGGAGGAGACATGTAATGTGCTGTCTACCAGTTGTGAGTGAAGTAACTGAGGAGGTTGTCACAAGATGGCGGCGGCTTTTTTTAAATAGGATCTTCAGTTTCTGATTACCACTAGGGCGAAAATCCCACCAGTAAAATTGAACAGAAAATTTCGTCATATTTCTACGTCTTATTTATGGAAATTTTTCTCAAAAATGTCGTAAAAAGTTTTTTTTTGTTTTTACTGGTATCAGTATGCCTTGTAAAACTGTCAGTTTATTTCCCTGGTTGTCACAATATGGCGGAAACGCAGTACCTAACTATTGCCAAAGTAAAATCCTACCAGTAAAAATGAAAATATGTTTCTACCATTATTTATGACTCAAATTTCGTAATATTAAGGCGTTTAAATAAATTGAAAATTTCTATATAAATCTACTGGTGGAACTTTCCACCGGCAGTAAACAACGCCTGCGATAGCGGTTACAGTTGATGCTTCGCTATTTTAAGGATATGTCAGTTCCTCTTTATTAATAGTTCCATGGTTTTCATAAATGAAAATTGTCGAGTAAACTTTAATTAATGGGGAGTTGGGATATGTTAAAGGGTTAAAAAAACAAACATTATTTGCTCTAATGGCATTCAAATATATTACCAACGCGATACTTATTCCACACATTGGTGTCGGGTGTAGATAAACAGCATCACAGGCATTTTACAGATAATTATATTTTACAAGTACACTTTTCTGTTAACGTCTTTTGTATATGTTGTCAAAGTGGAAATACAAATGATCTTAAAAAAAGTGGTGCTAACCGAATAAATTCGCGAAAGAAATGCCTGTGCTTTGGGAGGAGAACTTCGAACGTTAACGCTTTCCGGCGCGAAGTAATTATGTTAGTAAAATGACGGAATGATGGACTTACACCAGCATTTATAAACGAATTTATTGGAAAATAAAAACTTGCTTATTTTCCCGAACTTTATAAAAGGAAAATTTTAATTAAATATTCTTGGTGCAAGTATTCTTAAAAGTAGCTGTCCTTTTTCTGTACACCGCCGCTAATGGGTTAAAGATTAATGACAAACATATTGACGCAAAAGGATTTAATTATAAAAAATAAAACATATCTGCACTAGAAGACGTTACAGGTCTGGTTAGCCGATAGTATATTTGACAGTTTTACGTTTTCTTGCTATAGGTATTTTTTAGAAATAAAATTTCTCTTCTTTAATAAAACAAAATCTATCAATAAGTATGAAATATATATTTTTTTAAAGAGTACAACTTGTCAACTATGTCTATAGAAACAACACTTGTGCAAAAAGAAAAAAAAACATACTTTTTTGTTTTAAATTTGGGCAAGTGCATTTGTTTGGAAACACTTTTAATAATTAATAACTGTAAACAAATTCTAAATGGAAATATCTGGATGAACATTTCTTACTTTTTTTTCCTTCTCATTATTTAAACAACAACAAAAAAACCTTAAAAAATCTTTCGAAAATTTTACTCGAATTGAATAAATACCACAACAAGGTTTATATTCATTTAATGGATCTTTAATATTTAATTCACTTCCATCTGAATTTCAAAAATTGCTTTTATGTAAATATGTTTTTCATGTGATAAAATTACTATAAAACCAAAAATGAAAAAACAGCATGATATATTTTCCCCTCAATATGTTTTTTAATTCTTAAATACGAGTTGTGCATTATTTTCGGCCTATCGTGATCAATATGAGTAAATCGATTGAAAATTTCATTAAATTCCTTTCTATAAAGATTAAAAAATAAATATATTTGGAGCCTACAATAAAGATGCTAGTTTCAGATCGCACTTTTTTTTTTTTTACTTCAGTCTTCTTTATGAGCATTATTTTTTAAATAATGCAAATAATAGCTGTTAAAAAATATTGTAACTTATCTGCACAAAAATACAAAAAGTGTATTCTTAACAATACTTGTTAGAATGGTAATTTTTATTCATCCATGTCGCTTTATTTCCAGACTGAGTTTTAGGATTTACTTCCTAAATAATCAGTAAAAAAAATATATTTATTTTAAATTATTTAGATACTCCAACATGTAGCACAGTTTTAATAAAATCAATATTACACTCTGCAAGTAAATTAAAGTATAGAAATTTGTCGTAACTTGTTAAATTGGATTTAGATTTTTATTCGGAGAAGTAAGAAATTATGTGAAGGATATTTTATGTATAAAAGAACTTTTATTTATTTTGTGCACATTTCGAAATATTTCAAAATTGTTTTCAAATCGAGTTTTAATATGAAACATTCTGAAGCGAACTAACAACGACTTAAATATAAAAACATTAAAATAAGGATCACAAACTATTACCATAGTTTCATAAATCGTTAAAATTATGAATTTTCAAGGAAAGAAAATGAAATAACTTCATTTTTATTTAAAATACGATTGCTACACATATTTATGATTAAAATTTATCAGCAATTTACCCATGGAGATTACACAAGCTGGCATATGACCACCTTTTACCAATAGCAATTTTAGTTTTATTTGATCGCAGAAATTAACAAAAATTTCAATGATCAAGAAAAAATTCTTTTCGGAAAAAATGTATTAAGAGCAATGAACGGAGGGTTGTAGATACCACTATTTTTAAAATACATCTTTGAGTTATTTAAACATAGGATTATGCTTTAACATAAAAAAGGATTATTTTAGAAATCATTTGCATTGATACAGCCCTCAGGAAAAGTTTAGACACTGGTGATATTTCACCTTAAAAAAAAAATACAAACGCTTGGGTTAAGCAAATGGCAGTACTTATGTCTAAATATATTTTAAACGTTTTAGGGCAGAAATAACGGTTTTAATGCAGGATATTATATAATTAAAGTGAAATTTGCATATTGCAAAAGTTTAGACACATAGAGATTTTTGGCAACTGTTTACGGAAAAACGTAAATTTCAAACTTATGACGTCACACACATGAAGTATTTAAGTGCACCTCTCGATAGTATCGGTTAGTGAAGATGCCGCTAGATAGAAATTTTCACTCAGACGAAGTAATTAAAGCATGGAAGCTGAAATCGAAAGGGAAGACTGTTGCAGAAATTTCAGCCACTTTGAATCGTCCAAAGAAGTCCCTCTAACAAGTACTGTCTAAGTATGACTCTTTCAAAGCAAAACATAGATCTGGAAGGCCTCGTGTGGCCAGAAAACGAGATTATAGAAAAATCCATTATCTGGCATCTAGACAAATGATGACTGCTAATCGCATTAAAAGTGAGTCAGAGCTTTCTGTGTCAACGGATACATTCGTAGATGAATTAAAGAAAGATGTAAATTAGTTTACGCGAAAATGATAAAACAGCCAGCCTTGAAATCTCTCAATAAATTGACCTCTTTCCGTCGCGGAGTAATTCTGTTTATAAACTGATGAAATAATGGACTGACAGCAGAATTTATAAATGAATTTATTAGAAAATAAGAAATCGCTTATTTTCACGTACATTATAAAAGGAAAATTTCAATTAAATATTCTTGATGCCGTTTGTCACTTTTGGAATTAAAATTAGGTGTCCTTTGCCCTAGAAAGGGTTAATGATTTGGGAATCACTTTGTTTTAATTCTCAAGTATCTCTGGAGTTTCTCAATGGTCGCCAAGTAGCATAAGGCTACATACATACATTGGAAGACAATTTACAGTCATTTGCTGAATTTTTAGCTCTGCGAAAGTATCTATTTGGGCAAAATAATGCGTCTATTCATGTTGCATACAAATCAAAAAATTGGATTAACTCTCACAATATTACTGTTCTCGACTAGCCTGTGTGTAACCCAGATCTGAACCATATCGAAAACTTTTATGGCATCATATCTCATACGGTTTATGAAATTTTTTGACAATACTCCTCTGTAAATGAACTTTGATCTGCTGTTGAACGTGTTTGGTATGAAATAGACTCCCAAGAGATGCGGAATTAGTTTCTTCGATAGAAAGTCACATTTTTTCATCAATAGCAGACAATGTAGGTGCAGTTCGATTTTAATTTATGGATATTTTTCTGTTAACAGACAGATTGTCTATACTTTTGCGAAAATGTTAAATTAGTTTTTGTCATTATATATTATGTAAAGTGTATATATTAAAATTTATTGTTTGTGTATGAAAGATAAGTCCCCAGTAATATGTGACAGTTAAGTTACAACAATTCGTTACATACTTCTCAGTACAAAAGCATAATCGATCATTGTCTAAACTTTTGCTGCGCACTGTATCCCTTCTCTCAATTCTCGTTAAGACACTTGGTAGCAGTGTTGCCAGTGAGATACTATTTTTAAATTCAGGTTTCTTGATTAGCAGCACTTTTATGAAATTGTAAAATTCGCCTTAATTAATTATTGACTTATTAATTGAGTATTTCGATGGCAACGGTCAGACCCATGTCTGACGCAGTGTTGCCAGTGGGCTACTTTTTTAAAATTCAGATTTCTTGATTGCTACCACTTATTTGAAACGGTAAAATTACCATTGTTTCCACCTTAATTAATATGTCATTAAATAAAGAGCATTTTATCATTTCAAAAAAGTGGTGCCAATCAAGAATCTGAATTTAAAAAAAGTAGCCCATCTGGCAACACTGGTCTGACGATGTCCATGACAGCCTATGAGTATTGCACTTTCCTGTCTCATTAATTAACAAATATGTTTCTCATACAATTAGAAATTTCTTATTATGATACAGCTTCTATATTTGCAGTACAATAGTTGTAAAAATAAGAATATTCTATATATTTTTGAAAGCAAATATTACATGTAGAATATGCAAGTAACAACTGAATGTAGAGTTACACATATAAAAAAGACGTAATTTAACAGCAGAGATCGCGAATTTGTTAATAGCAGAACAGCGGTAAACTTTACCCATGTTTAAACTAAAATATTTTCAGCCATAATTTTTATATAAAACAATTAGCTTATTTATTTAACTTTTGTTTTTCGCCGTGGTGCATATTTAACGTAATTTAAAACAAAATTTCTGGTTCGAATCTAAATATATTCATTTGGCACTAGTAAAAATGACTCCTCGTCGATTTTCCAGTGTTAACGATTTAACTCTTTTAGAGACAAAGGAATTCGACTGCTATAATGTTGAAATGAGTGACTGACACCGGAATTTACCAACAAATTTATTTAAAAATTAGATAAGGATAAATTTCAGATACACAGTAAATTTCAAATTCTTGTACCAACATTCTGGTGCCATTGAAGCATTTGGATATTAAAATTAAGTTGTTTCATAAACATACCAACGCCCTTAACCCTTTAAGCTCTGGTGGGTGAATTTCTTCAAAATACCCAAATCTCACATTAGTACCTGTATTTTGAAAACAAAAAATTGGGTTTATTATATACACGAAAAATGGACTCATTTATTTTCAAATAAATTTTGTCGAATGTCCACTGTACCATTGTGACATCTGGAGATTAAAATTAAGTGGTAAGAAATGCACCCACAGAGCGCAAAGCGTAAAATGGTCAATGCATGATTTTATATTTTGTTGGGGAAAATATATATATTTGAGTCTTTTTTTTGTTAATCATCCTCTGGAAAAATAGTAAATATTTATATTTATGTTTCTGTTGGACATGATATCATAATATCACTCCTGTGTTACATAACAAAAATTGCTGAAAAAATGATATTTTTGAATTATATACTTACTTTAAATTGTTTTCACTGCACAAAAACAACTATTCAACGATATAATAATTTTTATAATGATTTTAATAGTTTGCCTGATTAATACATAGCTGCCAACATTTACGCTTTTTTTTCTACCACTAAAATTTAACAGAGATTTTAATCTTTTTAAATCATGATATTTCAACGATTAAATAAGACATCATTTACTATAGAATTTTAATGGTAATGAGAAAGCGTAAAGGCTGGCAGCTATGTTAATAATTACTACCTTATAAAGATAGAGAAAAAACGCTAGTTGACCACATTGAAAGCAGTATCAACAGAAGATGTTATACCCTCCCCGTGATAACAAATCAGAACAATAACTGACTTAACGACATGAATGTAGTCACACGTAAGTAACACATTATAGTTCGCCAAAAGACCAATAGAAAGCGCCAAAAATATGAAAATCGCAAAAAATCAGTAACTTCTGAGTTACGCTATGAATTTAAGGGTCAAGGCTGAGTTTAGAAATTAAAATTGCTCCCTCTCATTCTAAAGCAATAAAATGTCAACTGGCTTTTCTTTAACAATCGCACTTGTGGTTTTTAACAAAAGGACGGGAGGTTCAACAATGAAAAGGAGATAAGAAGATTGGATCGAACTTCAAAGAAGCTTTTTCCTCCTGATGGATGTCCATTAGTTTCCTTGTAAAGCTATTAAAGATGAATAGCACCACCTGACCAGAACAAAGAGACCACAGACCAGCACAAATAGACCGCGAGTTGAATGATACGTCTATCTGAACCTTTTTCTCTTGAAAGCGGATGTTCATTTTCGGACCACTTAATTGTAATCATTAAATAGCCTATCGGAACCAGTATTTCGGAATGGAAGTTTTCGTTTTATAAAGTAGCCGAAGTAAAGCTTTAACTTATTTTTAATAGATTTGTTTGTAAATTGTGGTGTCACATAAGCATTTTACGAACAAAAGTTTTTTCTCGTGAAAGGGTTAAAGGAATTGTCGTTTTACTTTGATAGGCACTAGAAGAGGCGGAAATTTTACTCTAGTTATATAAAAATATTTAACATCAGAGGTTTTGTTTAAAACTATTTAACTTATTTCTGTTTGGTATATATTTAACGTATTTTATGAAATAAATCTCGTTCAAAAAGAAATATATTAATTAGGTGCCAGTCAAAATGCCTCTATTACCGTTCTAGTGTTAAAAGAGGAATTGAAAAAGCTCATTGCCGTTTTAGTGATGAATTCTGTTAAATTTTTGTTTCATTACTTTAATATTTTTCCAAGGTTTTTCCTGATTTTTAGATAACATTCAGTAAAAAAAATGGTTTCCTATTGCAAAATTTTGAGAAGGAAAGGTAATAAAATGCTCTGGAATCGGAGAGTGATTAACAACGTTGGTACACTCCTTGAAATTTAAAAGAAGTTTGTCACCAGCATGTTTAATTAGAAATTGTCCACTTAATACTTAAACCGAAGCATTCGAACGCCACTAACTTTATCGAATGATTTGTTACTTTACTCTATCAGAAAATAAGGAGAAAAATTTTATTTAAAAATTGTGGTAGAAATGTATGTTCCCTGGTTTCAGGTTTGGAACTATAAGAAAAATGACTTGGACATGCTCTTTTTTTAATACTAGACCGCCCGGAAATTTTACTCAAGTTTCATAAAAATATTTTACACCAGAATTTTTATTTAAAATTATTTGACTGATTTATTTAACGTAAATCTGCGTTTTTGAAATGTAACTTATTTTATGAAAGAATTTCTGGTTCCAATTGACATTTAATCATATGGTAGGTGTCGAATCGACTCCTTCCGGGCGTTCTAGTGTTAAAAAGCACATTTTCATAAAATACAATACAAATAAAACGTTCTTCATTTGTATAGTAAATTAGGTTGGTTGGTTGTATGAGGTTTTATGGCACAAAATCCCTTAAGGGACATGAATAAAAAAGGGACATGAATGTAAAGGGAAAAAATAAAAATGCAAAAATACCAAAAAGGGAGACAGAAAGAATGTAAGTAAAATTTAAAGAGCCGTCTAGTCACAAACGTGCAGAAGAATAAAAAAATTTAAATTCTAAAAACAGATTTAAAAAGTAAATGTATTTCAAAAAAAGTGCTGTCTGATTGGGATTCCCATTCAGATGTCAGTAAAGCGTAAAACGAAAAAACTGTGTCGTTGAACCAATGAAAGCAATAAAAAATTATATTACGAAATAAAATCCTGCATGTTTTAAAAAAGTAAAGACTGCCCCCCCCCCCGTATTTCCCCAAGGAGGTTTGTCAAGATTGGTGATGATGAATTAAAATAAATTCTATACCAGTGCCGGATGCCCGGACAGTCAGTTAAAACTTGATGAATGGTCAGGTTAACAAAATGAAAATGTGGGCACATAAGTGCATCCTTCCGAAGTAAGAGATGTTTATGAGTGATGCTTGAATTTCCAATTCTCAGACGAGTCAGAAGAACATCCGTTTTCCTAGGATAACTTGGAGGTCAGGTCATGACTGTTGGTTTGATATGGTGCAGTTTATTATTGTGTTCTAAATTCCAATTTTCTTGCCATTTATTATGAATAAAGTGTTAAGTAGTTTAACATCTGAAAATGGAATTTTATGGCATAACGGATTAAGAGCAAGTTTTGCCACCTCATCTTCTTTTTCATTTCCAGGAACACGCATGTTCCCAGGTATACACCAAAATAAAATATTATAACCAAATCTAGTCAAATTATTATAAGAATCCAGGATGGCTGAAATATAAGGATGTTTTTTACAAGATTTTATTGCATCAATATAACTATTTGAGTCAGTATATATGCTGAAGGATATGCTATTGTGGGGAGATATGTGTAACATGCATCATTGAGATAGAGCATGCATGCTCTATCGCAATCAACTCAGCTGTAACACAGATATTGATCGTGGAGCCGATAACTAAAACTACTGTTATCAATAAAAACCCCGAAGCTAACAATATTCCCACCCTTAGAACCATCTGTATAAATCAGGGGTGGCCAACTGTGGCACGCCCGACACCACTAAAATTTTGTAGTAATCATTTCCTTATCTAATCAGGAAATCTCTGAGATTCCGGAAGTCGACTTTTCTGTAAAATTTTAGTGGTATCCGGCGTGCCACATTTGGCCACCCCCTGGTATAAATATAAGTACAGGGATAAAAAATTTTAGCAAATAATTGTTGGAAAACTGCTGGAGCCAAGTTGTTTTTATCGTATCCTTTAAAAGGATGGAGCAAGGTAATATTACGAAGTTTCTAAGGTGGGAGTACATGCAATGGACATGGAATCGTCTCAATATTTCTCTGAATGCTATTATCAATAATGCTCCTTATTCTGACTCCAAAAGATGGAATGCAAGAGGGTCGATGCTGATAAAGAGTATCGTTGTCTGTATTTAGAATGTATGCATGAAGAGCATGGCTAGGATGTGAAAGTACACGGTAATAAAATTCTAAAGAAAGCTTTTCACGAATGTGGTGAAGTGGTGGTTCATGCCTGTTATAGTAAATTAGGAATGAGTTTAATTTGTGTGTGTGTGTAATGTACATTTTTAAGCTTTAAGGGGCAAAGTACTTCTGTTTCTAAAATATTGAAATGATTAAGTCACACCAGGATTTATGGAAAAATGTATTTGACAATAAGTAAAAGCTTTTCTTCGTGTATATTGCAATTGCAAAATTTAATTCCAAAATTCTGGTGTCACAGTGGCCTTTTTATGATTAAAATGAAATGGTATATATGATATACCGGCGCACTTCAAGGGATTAAAGGTTAGTTATGTTTGGCATGCATTGGAAAACGCTACTTTTCCACTGCTATTATTTATCAAGATCCTTTGATTACAACCACACTTTTTAAAAATATTCATCATCTCATTTTCAACCTATTTAGACCGCCGTTAAATAAGCAGAAAATTATTCTTTAAAAAAGGTGCTATCTGAATAATAAATCTACTACTGCATGAAAGGCCAGAAAATTAGTGTTTGTTGGTAAAATATAATGTTTCGCTAAAATTTTGATTAGTCGTTTTTTAAAATATTTATAATGATATTTAGAAAAACTCTGTTCGAAAATTTAAAAATAATAATAAATAAATTAATAAATAAGTTCGTTTTTATTTAATATTCAAAAGAATAAATCTAAAAGTTATAGTTAAGAAACTCTCTTTGTTTCATACTGAAAAGAAAATGATTTTTTTAATCATATTTTAAATATAGAAAAAATTACAGTGAAAATATTACATATAGTATGGTAGGAAACAAATAACCATTAAATTACATTCATGAAATTGGAAGAAATAGAACGAAAAAAGGCTGAAAGTTTCCCTACTATTTACTTATTTTATTTTATTTAATTACCCGTAAACAAATCGATATCACAAATGCATTCTTTTGTTAATGATTTAATCATATGGGTGGCGCGAGAAACAATTAATCGAGAAATGAGTTGGATGTTTTCTTAAGAAATAGAAGCTATAAAAACTTTAGCACTTCGGTCAAGCAATTTACATACAAAATGTGATAAGATATTTTTTCTGGACAGTCAGAGACTTTGCTAGCTCTTTCACCGACCGAGGATTTTCACATATTCTTATAAGAATGCTTATAAATCGAAGGATATATATATATATATATATATATATTAATCGCAGTTTGATGCTATAATATCTTTAATATCACTTCTTTCTATATATGGTTCAAAATAGAATTCTGTTTAAAATATTTTTGTCTACAGCCATTATAACGTGATTTCCAGAAACGGAAAAATTCGGGCCAGCCAGTTAACCCTTTATCTATTGCATTATTATCTACTGAAAATTTGTTAATGTAATTTTTTTTTTCAGTTACTACAATGAAAATTAAAGGATAAACATGAAAAAAATACCCACCCGTGAGAAATTTAATTAATTAGAGTTAATTAATTAAAGTGGTACTTTAAAGTACCGCCAGTACACTATGACTAAAATATCGTAACAGAAAACCCACAAGGTATTTCAAATGGCACCAGAATTGTGGTAAATTATTTTCGATGTAATAAGTATGTGAAAGATAGCCTTTTTCATATTTACAAATAATTGTTTTTGGGCAAATTCCGGTGGCAATAATTTTTTCAACACTTTAGCATCGGGGTTAAAAAAACTATATTTTTTAGGTTTCGATCTTGTTAGCAGTCCTTTACTTGTGCGACGTCTATATTCCAGTGACAACATGCTTTCTCATATCTCCACATATTCAATATATGAATTTACATATGCCATTTCCAGCATAGCAAAAAAGAGCCGCTGCCACAACTTTTTCGATTTCCTATGAAAAACAATAATGAATCAGAAAAGAAATACTAGGAAAATTATTACTACACTACATTTTAGTAATTACATTTTAAAGCAGATGAAAACGATGGATAGCTACACAGACGAAAAGTAAACAAGAAGTTTTTCTCCAACACCCAGTGTACTGACGGTACTTATAAATGCCACCGAGTAATTCAATTGTCAAATCAAATGTATAAACCATTCACCTAAAATGACTAGTCAAATGGTATTCTAAGAGTATAATGAACACATAAAAAATCTTATACTTATCTTATATTCTTTACTGTGTTTTCAGCGATAAAAAAACGAGCCTGACAATCTGTACAAAATTTCGGCACAAAACACATCGGCTTATTCAAAGACACACTCCTTTCTCTCTAAAATAACAAACCTAGAACTACTGCTGCCATGTATCCGGATAAAAAAGGAGTTAAAAAAGTGGTTTTGCAAAGTACCATTAGACTATTAGTATCATTCACTATGGGATGAAAGTTTAAAGTGAGTGGTATTTATAAATACCGTCAGTAGATAAGGGTTAAAGGGCTAGTTTAATGTATTTCAAACACCTCATTGCATTAAACAGATGTAATATTTCACGCATACTGAAATATTTTTAATTATGTATAAATATTTTCAATTATTCTAATAATTTAATACTAATATGTATAATACTGTAAATAATAATGATGATCAGTTAATGATGTTTCGTTATTTATATTATGACAGATGCAATCGCACTTGTGGTTTTTAACAAAAGGACGGGAGCTTCAACAATGAAAAGGAGATAAGAAGATTGGATCGAACTTCAAAGAAGCTTTTTCCTCCTGATGGATGTCCATTAGTTTCCTTGTAAAGCTATTAAAGATGAATAGCACCACCTGACCAGAACAAAGAGACCACAGACCAGCACAAATAGACCGCGAGTTGAATGATACGTCTATCTGAACCTTTTTCTCTTGAAAGCGGATGTTAATTTTCGGACCACTTAATTGTAATCATTAAATAGCCTATCGGAACCAGTATTTCGGAATGGAAGTTTTCGTTTTATAAAGTAGCCGAAGTAAAGCTTTAACTTATTTTTAATAGATTTGTTTGTAAATTGTGGTGTCACATAAGCATTTTACGAACAAAAGTTTTTTCTCGTGAAAGGGTTAAAGGAATTGTCGTTTTACTTTGATAGGCACTAGAAGAGGCGGAAATTTTACTCTAGTTATATAAAAATATTTAACATCAGAGGTTTTGTTTAAAACTATTTAACTTATTTCTGTTTGGTATATATTTAACGTATTTTATGAAATAAATCTCGTTCAAAAAGAAATATATTAATTAGGTGCCAGTCAAAATGCCTCTATTACCGTTCTAGTGTTAAAAGAGGAATTGAAAAAGCTCATTGCCGTTTTAGTGATGAATTCTGTTAAATTTTTGTTTCATTATTTTAATATTTTTCCAAGGTTTTTCCTGATTTTTAGATAACATTCAGTAAAACAAATGGTTTCCTATTGCAAAATTTTGAGAAGGAAAGGTAATAAAATGCTCTGGAATCGGAGAGTGATTAACAACGTTGGTACACTCCTTGAAATTTAAAAGAAGTTTGTCACCAGCATGTTTAATTAGAAATTGTCCACTTAATACTTAAACCGAAGCATTCGAACTCCACTAACTTTATCGAATGATTTGTTACTTTACTCTATCAGAAAATAAGGAGAAAAATTTTATTTAAAAATTGTGGTAGAAATGTATGTTCCCTGGTTTCAGGTTTGGAACTATAAGAAAAATGACTTGGACATGCTCTTTTTTTAATACTAGACCGCCCGGAAATTTTACTCAAGTTTCATAAAAATATTTTACACCAGAATTTTTATTTAAAATTATTTGACTGATTTATTTAACGTAAATCTGCGTTTTTGAAATGTAACTTATTTTATGAAAGAATTTCTGGTTCCAATTGACATTTAATCATATGGTAGGAGTCGAATCGACTCCTTCCGGGCGTTCTAGTGTTAAAAAGCACATTTTCATAAAATACAATACAAATAAAACGTTCTTCATTTGTATAGTAAATTAGGTTGGTTGGTTGTATGAGGTTTTATGGCACAAAATCCCTTAAGGGACATGAATAAAAAAGGGACATGAATGTAAAGGGAAAAAAATAAAAATGCAAAAATACCAAAAAGGGAGACAGAAAGAATGTAAGTAAAATTTAAAGAGCCGTCTAGTCACAAACGTGCAGAAGAATAAAAAAATTTAAATTCTAAAAACAGATTTAAAAAGTAAATGTATTTCAAAAAAAGTGCTGTCTGATTGGGATTCCCATTCAGATGTCAGTAAAGCGTAAAACGAAAAAACTGTGTCGTTGAACCAATGAAAGCAATAAAAAATTATATTACGAAATAAAATCCTGCATGTTTTAAAAAAGTAAAGACTGCCCCTCCCCCCCCCGTATTTCCCCAAGGAGGTTTGTCAAGATTGGTGATGATGAATTAAAATAAATTCTATACCAGTGCCGGATGCCCGGACAGTCAGTTAAAACTTGATGAATGGTCAGGTTAACAAAATGAAAATGTGGACACATAAGTGCATCCTTCCGAAGTAAGAGATGTTTATGAGTGATGCTTGAATTTCCAATTCTCAGACGAGTCAGAAGAACATCCGTTTTCCTAGGATAACTTGGAGGTCAGGTCATGACTGTTGGTTTGATATGGTGCAGTTTATTATTGTGTTCTAAATTCCAATTTTCTTGCCATTTATTATGAATAAAGTGTTAAGTAGTTTAACATCTGAAAATGGAATTTTATGGCATAACGGATTAAGAGCAAGTTTTGCCACCTCATCTTCTTTTTCATTTCCAGGAACACGCATGTTCCCAGGTATACACCAAAATAAAATATTATAACCAAATCTAGTCAAATTATTATAAGAATCCAGGATGGCTGAAATATAAGGATATTTTTTACAAGATTTTATTGCATCAATATAACTATTTGAGTCAGTATATATGCTGAAGGATATGCTATTGTGGGGAGAAATGTGTAACATGCATCATTGAGATAGAGCATACATGCTCTATCGCAATCAACTCAGCTGTAACACAGATATTGATCGTGGAGCCGATAACTAAAACTACTGTTATCAATAAAAACCCCGAAGCTAACAATATTCCCACCCTTAGAACCATCTGTATAAATCAGGGGTGGCCAACTGTGGCACGCCCGACACCACTAAAATTTTGTAGTAATCATTTCCTTATCTAATCAGGAAATCTCTGAGATTCCGGAAGTCGACTTTTCTGTAAAATTTTAGTGGTATCCGGCGTGCCACAGTTGGCCACCCCCTGGTATAAATATAAGTACAGGGATAAAAATTTTTAGCAAATAATTGTTGGAAAACTGCTGGAGCCAAGTTGTTTTTATCGTATCCTTTAAAAGGATGGAGCAAGGTAATATTACGAAGTTTCTAAGGTGGGAGTACATGCAATGGACATGGACTCGTCTCAATATTTCTCTGAATGCCATTATCAATAATGCTCCTTATTCTGACTCCAAAAGATGGAATGCAAGAGGGTCGATGCTGATAAAGAGTATCGTTGTCTGTATTTAGAATGTATGCATGAAGAGCATGGCTAGGATGTGAAAGTACACGGTAATAAAATTCTAAAGAAAGCTTTTCACGAATGTGGTGAAGTGGTGGTTCATGCCTGTTATAGTAAATTAGGAATGAGTTTAATTTGTGTGTGTGTGTAATGTTCATTTTTAAGCTTTAAGGGGCAAAGTACTTCTGTTTCTAAAATATTGAAATGATTAAGTCACACCAGGATTTATGGAAAAATGTATTTGACAATAAGTAAAAGCTTTTCTTCGTGTATATTGCAATTGCAAAATTTAATTCCAAAATTCTGGTGTCACAGTGGCCTTTTTATGATTAAAATGAAATGGAATATATGATATACCGGCGCACTTCAAGGGATTAAAGGTTAGTTATGTTTGGCATGCATTGGAAAACGCTACTTTTCCACTGCTATTATTTATCAAGATCCTTTGATTACAACCACACTTTTTAAAAATATTCATCATCTCATTTTCAACCCATTTAGACCGCCGTTAAATAAGCAGAAAATTATTCTTTAAAAAAGGTGCTATCTGAATAATAAATCTACTACTGCATGAAAGGCCAGAAAATTAGTGTTTGTTGGTAAAATATAATGTTTCGCTAAAATTTTGATTAGTCGTTTTTTAAAATATTTATAATGATATTTAGAAAAACTCTGTTCGAAAATTTAAAAATAATAATAAATAAATTAATAAATAAGTTCGTTTTTATTTAATATTCAAAAGAATAAATCTAAAAGTTATAGTTAAGAAACTCTCTTTGTTTCATACTAAAAAGAAAATGATTTTTTTAATCATATTTTAAATATAGAAAAAATTACAGTGAAAATATTACATATAGTATGGTAGGAAACAAATAACCATTAAATTACATTCATGAAATTGGAAGAAATAGAACGAAAAAAGGCTGAAAGTTTCCCTACTATTTACTTATTTTATTTTATTTAATTACCCGTAAACAAATCGATATCACAAATGCATTCTTTTGTTAATGATTTAATCATATGGGTGGCGCGAGAAACAATTAATCGAGAAATGAGTTGGACGTTTTCTTAAAAAATAGAAGCTATAAAAACTTTAGCACTTCGGTCAAGCAATTTACATACAAAATGTGATAAGATATTTTTTCTGGACAGTCAGAGACTTTGCTAGCTCTTTCACCGACCGAGGATTTTCACATATTCTTATAAGAATGCTTATAAATCGAAGGATATATATATATATATATATATTAATCGCAGTTTGATGCTATAATATCTTTAATATCACTTCTTTCTAGATATGGTTCAAAATAGAATTCTGTTTAAAATATTTTTGTCTACAGCCATTATAACGTGATTTCCAGAAACGGAAAAATTCGGGCCAGCCAGTTAACCCTTTATCTATTGCATTATTATCTACTGAAAATTTGTTAATGTAATTTTTTTTTCAGTTACTATAATAAAAATTAAAGGATAAACATGAAAAAAATACCCACCCGTGAGAAATTTAATTAATTAGAGTTAATTAATTAAAGTGGTACTTTAAAGTACCGCCAGTACACTATGACTAAAATATCGTAACAGAAAACCCACAAGGTATTTCAAATGGCACCAGAATTGTGGTAAATTATTTTCGATGTAATAAGTATGTGAAAGATAGCCTTTTTCATATTTACAAATAATTGTTTTTGGGCAAATTCCGGTGGCGATAATTTTTTCAACACTTTAGCATCGGGGTTAAAAAAACTATATTTTTTAGGTTTCGATCTTGTTAGCAGTCCTTTACTTGTGCGACGTCTATATTCCAGTGACAACATGTTTTCTCATATCTCCACATATTCAATATATGAATTTACATATGCCATTTCCAGCATAGCAAAAAAGAGCCGGTGCCACAACTTTTTCGATTTCCTATGAAAAACAATAATGAATCAGAAAAGAAATACTAGGAAAATTATTACTACACTACATTTTAGTAATTACATTTTAAAGCAGATGAAAACGATGGATAGCTACACAGACGAAAAGTAAACAAGAAGTTTTTCTCCAACACCCAGTGTACTGACGGTACTTATAAATGCCACCGAGTAATTCAATTGTCAAATCAAATGTATAAACCATTCACCTAAAATGACTAGTCAAATGGTATTCTAAGAGTATAATGAACACATAAAAAATCTTATACTTATCTTATATTCTTTACTGTGTTTTCAGCGATAAAAAAACGAGCCTGACAATCTGTACAAAATTTCGGCACAAAACACATCGGCTTATTCAAAGACACACTCCTTTCTCTCTAAAATAACAAACCTAGAACTACTGCTGCCATGTATCCGGATAAAAAAGGAGTTAAAAAAGTGGTTTTGCAAAGTACCATTAGACTATTAGTATCATTCACTATGGGATGAAAGTTTAAAGTGAGTGGTATTTATAAATACCGTCAGTAGATAAGGGTTAAAGGGCTAGTTTAATGTATTTCAAACACCTCATTGCATTAAACAGATGTAATATTTCACGCATACTGAAATATTTTTAATTATGTATAAATATTTTCAATTATTCTAATAATTTAATACTAATATGTATAATACTGTAAATAATAATGATGATCAGTTAATGATGTTTCGTTATTTATATTATGAATAATAATCTAAATAATAATAACGATAATAATTAAAAATTAAAGTGTTTTATGTTTGCATCTATTAGTAGAATATCTTCGACGCGGTGTTTCACGAAAAATATAAAAGGTTTATATTTTCATGAAAAGTCACATTTAACAAAAGTCTGGAAAGGTTCTTACTTCCGAAAACCAATATTTTCCAAAACAAATTTCGGCTCTATTTAATTGTGATTTTCTCCGATTAAATAAGGCATAAAATGATTTTCAAATATATTAGTATACAGATGTAATCACCAGTAAGAACTGTGTGTTAATGTGTTCCTTCAATTAAAAAGTTTTTTTTATTCTTCACATGCGTATGGTTGAAAAAATAAATATAAAATGCACTTAAAAGTAATTGACATTACAAATACATCTATATGGTCCGTTTTTTATAGTCTATTGTATTTTAAATAATTATTAAATTAAACATTAGAAAATTTTACGTATGCTAAAGTTTTCTAAATTATGTTTAATATTTCAAATGCAGATAATAATTTAATAGTAATATAAAAAACACTGTAAATAATAATAATAATAATAATAATAATAATAATAATAATAATATTAATAATAATAATAACAACAATATTAATAATACTAATGATGAAGTTCGATGATAACGCAGCTGACAAAACAGCAGATTGAAGGTGAAAAGGATATTGAAATCAGAGTCTTACTTTGAAATAAATTTGTTTGTAAATCCTAATGTTATTCAATCTTTTCAACATTTCAGCCACTGTACATTGGCTCTGAAAGGATTAGAAATTACTAATGCGTTGTGCGTATATTGCAGTTATGGACATTATAATAGCAATAGCAAATTTTGTTTACTTGTAACACTGAACTAGGAATAAAGAGGAACTGACATATGCTTAACCCCTTAACGATCGCATTAAATTACGGTTTAAAAATTTAAAGTGCGTATTGGCACCACTTTTTTGAAAAATAAATATTCACCTTACTTAATGACAGGTAAAATGATACTACTATAAAGCCAATTACATTATTTTATAAACCTGGTGGGAATCAAACAATCTGAATAAAATACACAGCCCGTGAATATCATGGGAGCGAGAATTAAGGGGTTAAATCAGTGAAGCTTTAACTGTAACCGATTTCGCAGTGGATGGTAACAGCCGGGTAATTCTCACCAGTAAATTTAAATAGAATTTTTTTGTTTATTTATACGCCCTAATACAGTGCGCAGCAGAAGTTTAGACAATGATCGATTGTCCTTCTACACATGGAAGTATGTGACGAATTGTTGTAACTCAACTGTTATATATTAATGAACTCTAATACGTTATTCACAAACAATACATTTTAATTTATTGTTTTTATACACTTTACATAATATATAATGACAAAACATTGTGGCAAAAGTAATGACAATCTGTCTATTTACGGAAAAATATCCATAAATTAAAATCGAACTGCACCTATATTGTCTGCTGTTAGTGCAAAAATGTGACTTTCCATCGAAGAAACTAAATCCTGCATCAATTGGGGGTCTGTTTCGTGTCAAACATGTTCAACAGCAGATCGAAGTTCATTTACAGAGGAGTATTGTCGAAAAAGTGCATAAACCGTATGAGATATGATGCCACAAATAGTTTTCGATTGGGTTCAGATCAGGGCTACTCGCGGGAAGGTCGAGAACAGTAATAATTTGATAGTTAAACCAATTTTTAGATTTGTATGCAACCCGAATTGACGCATTGTCTTGCTCAAATACATACTTTGGAAGAGCTAGAAGTTCACCAAATGGCTGTAAATTGTCTTCCTTTGTGTGTATGTAGTCTTACGCTGCTTGGCGACCACTGAGAATCTCCAGAGATACTTGAGCATTAAAACAAAATGAGGCCGAAATCATTAAGCCTTTTGAGGGCGGTGTCCTTAACCCAGTGTTGCCAGATTGGCGAATTTTTTAATTCAGATTATTTGACTGTTACCACTTTTTAAAAATAGTATAATTCACTTAGTTTCAGAATGTTTAATCTATTTTTAAGTAGGGCGAATATTTCTATTTCAAAAAAGCGGTGACAATGAACAATCTGGGCACAAAAAAGTCCCCAATCTGGCAACAGTGCCTTAACCCCTTAAAGCTCGAATTAAATTACGGTTTAAAAATTCAAATTGCATATTGGCACCACTTTTATGAAAAAGAAATATTCACCTTATTTAATGACAGGTAAAACGATACTAAAATACAGTCAATTTCACTATTTTATAAAACTGGTGGAAACAAACAATATGAGTAAAAGACACAGCCCGTGAATATGACGGGAGCGAGAATTAAGGGGTTAAAAAGGGGCACCTAATTTTAATTACAAAACTGACAAATGGCACTAAGAACATTTAATTAAATTTTTCCTTTTATAATGTACGTGAAATTAATAAAGTTGTTATTTGTTAATAAATTCGTTTATAAATTGTGGTGCGAGTCCATTATTTCAACAGTTTATAAACAGAATTACTCCGCGACGGAAAGGGTTAAGGGGACCGGGTAAGCGAAATTCAACCAAAAAAACGATTTTTACTTTTTTATATCATTAAATAGTTTAAACTTTTATCTCTTGAACGATGTATTACACATGTTTATACATATAAAAAAAGTGTTGGATTTTTTCATTCTTTCTAAGATCATTTCACAGGAGTGGGCTATTTTTTTAAATTTAGATTTCTTGATTGGCACCATTTTTCTGAATTGGTAAAATTCCGATAGTTTTCGCCTTAATTAATATGTTATTCAATAAAGCGCATTTTATAATTTCAAAAAAGGGGTGCCAATCAAGAAATCAGAATTTTAAAAAAGTAGCCCACAGGCAACATTGCTGCACAGCTTTAATTGACTTTTTATCAAAACTTAAATTTTTCAGGTTTGTGTTCCTTTTTTTTTTCAATATCTATTAAACTTACGAACACAGATTTTTCTAAATACTTATATTATATTATAGTGCATACTTTAACACAGGGATTTAATGATTTGTTGCGAATTATTTATTTTAGGCGGTGAAATCTTACCAAAAATTCTAATTTAAAAATGTCTTTCAATATATAATTAATAATTCATTTTCTTTTTCATTTTGAAAGAAAATGATCTGTTAAAATACGTAAAGCATGTTATTCAAACTACTCTAAAAAATCTAGACCTCTATATTAAACCATTTCTTTGAAAAAGGTACATAAAGTTGGTGTATTTTAACATGGCAACGATAGAGCTTACCCGGTTCCCTTAACACTAGAACGCTGGGAAATTTTACGTATGTTTTATAAAAAAGATTGAAACCAGTAAAATCATTTTAAATTGTTTTTGTTAATTGTTTAACTTATTTGAGTGTAATTTATATTTAACTTATTTTTTAAATAATTTTGTGGTTCGAATCGACAATTAGACTACTGTTCGGTGTTGAATTGGCACCTTCTCGGGGTTATGTGTGTTAAAGAGCCCGATGTATTCTCGTCAGTTTGTTGTGAGATTTCAAGGCTGTTCTTTTTTTATCATTTTCATGTAAACTAATTTGCATCTTTCTTTAATTCATTTACGAAAGTATGCGTTGACACAGAAAGCCCTGACCCACTTTTAATGAAACCAGCGTTCATCATTTGTCTAGATGCCAGTTTATGGATCCTTCTACCATCTCGTTTTCTGGCCACACGAGTCCTTCCAGATTTATGTTTTGCTTTGAAACAGTCACCCTTAAACAGTACTTGATAGATAGACTTCTTTGGACGATTCAAAGTACCTGACATTTCTGCAACAGTCTTCCCTTTCGATTTCAGCTTCAATGCTTTAACCCTCTTTCTGCGAAACCCTAGACATACTCGAGCAGGCATTTTCCCGTCAAATTAATACTATTTGGTTATTCCCACCAGTTTTTTTAGCGAAAACTTTGTTTGATTTAATCAGGATATTTTCCTCGATAACGATAGTTAAAAATTTCTGCTTTAAAGAACCGGTGATAAAAGATTAAAAATTCTGTTAAAGAAGCTCATCGCGAAGAATTACTTACGCAGCGAGAGGGTTAATTACTTCATCTGACTGAAAATTTCTAGCTTGCGGCATCTTCACTAACAGATACTATCGCGAAGTGCACTTAAATGCTTTATGCATGTGACGTCATAAGTTTGAAATTTGCGTTTTTCTATGAACAGTAGCCAAAAATGTCGAAAGTGTCTAAACTTTTGCAATACGAAATTTCGCTTTTCTCAGTTAAATTAAAAAAATATACTACAGTAAAACCGTTATTTCCGTCCTAAAACATTTAAAATACATTTAAAATTGTGTACAGCCGATTGTGTAACCCAGTTGTTCGTATTTTGTATTTAAAGGTTAACCCGGGATTACACGCGCAGGGTATGTCATACCAAGGGTGGGCACAGTTATTACATTTCTCACCACTAATTTTAGAAATGTAATCTTCAAATTATTTCTGTGAGCAATGTCAAAGATTAAAAATGACGATTTTTGTTTGCATTTATTGGCGGCAAAGTGTTAATCGTTCATATCCTGGATATGCACGAGCATTCCCGGGTTAAATAACACCAGTGTCCAAACTTTTGCTGAGGATTGTGCTGCAGGATTTCAGTCATAAAATATGACAAAAAAATGTATTAGTCTTTACTGGTAGAATTTGACTTCAGCGGCAGTCATGGCCTGCGTTTTCTTTATATTATGAGGACATAAACAACCGTCTGTCAGTGTCAGTGACAGATTATAATACTTGGGCAAAGTGCCACTAGGTAAAGACAAATAGAAATTCTTATCTTATTTGTGGGAGAAATTGTGCATGAATAACGCCCTTAAATAAGACGAAACTTTCTATTATAATTTACTGTTGGAAGTTTGCTCCAGCGGTAATCAGACACTATTAATCATATAAAAAAAACCATCTTGAGAAAACTTCCTGAGGTACTTTACTCGCAACTAGTAGACAATATACAATATATCTCCTCCTCTTTTTCATAACCCTGTTATTTATAAACATGCAGATTAATATTTACTAAAATGTTTCGGTAATTAGTTCAAGGAAAAGCCATGCAAAATGTGAGAATTTTTTTTCTACACGTATAGCGACTGACAAACGTTTATCTGCATGCTGTTAAACATATATGAAGTTCGCCAATAATTTCATTTGAAGATTAAAAAAAAAATTATTATCTAACATTTCGGCTTTTATGTGTTCTTGAAAAGTCGACAAGTCATTTCCTTTTTTTCTAAAAATCGATATTTTTGGTTAACTTTATACTCTAGAAGAAATTTTTTTATAGATATAAGAAACTAAATAAGATGTACCTCTAATATACGAAAATTTGTTTATTTTATTATTTTTATAAATATGACTTTAATTTAGCCAATTAGCTGTAATTTCTTACGGACATAAATTGGTGCGTTACGGCAAACATGACCGGAATAAAAATGTTGGTTTCACTGCTATTAAGAACAGTCAATAACTAACAATATAAATAGAGTTTATAAGTTTTAATGAGTTTTCTATCTCCCTTTTAAGATATAAAATGATTAATATAAAGATAAGAGCAGAATAGTAAACTTTGGATAAGTTACTATGTAAAAAGATACATTTATCTGTATCCCAATGTATTTTTGTTAAGAGAGGCAATAAAGCCGATTATAAATTCTTCGCAATACAATAATTAAAAAATTTATATCTTTGTGTCTCCTGTAAAATACACATGATGGCAGTGTTGCCAGTAGGCTACTTTTTTTTTATTCAGATTTCTCCATTTCCACCACTTTTTTTAAACTGTAAAATTACCTTTGTTTTCGCCTTAATTAATATGCATTAAATAAAGCGCATTTTTCCATTTCAAAAAAGTGGTGGCAATCAAGAATCTGAATTTTAATAAAGTAGCCCATCTGGCAACACTGCATGATGGATTACAAACCACCCGCTGAATGACAGACCTACGCATTGACACAAAAATGGTGGCCGTCGTAGGAGGATTTTATTAAGCTTCTGTATGGTCCACTGAATTTATAAACCAGTTATTTTTATTTTTATTTTTTTTTTTACTTACATAAACTCAGAAAAGAAGACTGGGGAAACTTTTAGAAACTGTTGGTATTCAAACTCAAGGTACCGTATAAGGGAAAAAATCCGCGCTTTTTTTATGATAGCGGGAAGGCCTGGTACAATCATAAGAAAAAAATTTAGACACTGATGATATTTAAAAGATGAAAATATGATACATAAAAAGAAGAAAAAGTTTGAATAAATAAGTTGAACAAGTTTTAAATAAAAATTCAAGGGGTAAAACATTTTTCTAAAACTTGAGCAAATTTTCTGGCCTTTCTAGCGTTAAAAGTAAAATTTACCTCCTTTAATCGCAGGAAATCTATAAATAAATAAGGGACATTTTAGTTTTCAGAAATAGTGGCAACAAACAAACATAAAACTTGTGAGCCATTGCTTTAGACACAACGCTTGTAGAAATAATTTTTCATATTTTTAAATTTTAAATTGGCACAAATACAATTATGTTTGGTAATTTTTTAATAATTGACAACAACAGTCACGGTAAAAAAGTAATAAAAAAATATCTAAAAGAATAATTCCTTACTACACATTTTCGTCTAATTATTTTAACATAAATACTTTAAATAAATCTTTCGAAAATTTTATTTTAATGGAATAAAAACACAACTATGTTGATATCATTTTAGCGAGTCTTTTATATTTAATTCACTTCCTTCTGAAATTCAAAAATTGTTTCTATGCAAATATGTATTTCGGGTAATCAAATTATTGAATAACCAAAAATCATAATAAAAATAAAACAGTAAAGAGATGAAATATTTCCCCGTCATATTTTTTTCATTGTTAAATACGAGTTATGCATAAGTTTTAACCTATCGTGATCAAAAATAGTAAGAGAATTGAAAATTTCATTAAATTGCTTCTTATTAAAGATTAAATAACATATATTTTTTTTCAGAATACAATAAAGACGTCAGTTTCAGAACGCACTTTTTTTCTTCCTTCTTCTATATAAGATTTTTTTTAATAATGCAAATAATAGCTGTTACGAAAAACCTATTGTAACTTTTCTAAACAAAACAAAAAAAAAAAATGTTTTTTACAATGCTTGTTAAAATGGTATTTTTTATTCATTCAAGTCGCTTTATTTCTAAACAAAGATTTTGGATTTACTTCTTAAATATTGAGTAAAAATATTTATTTATCATACATTATGGGGATGATTTTACGCATAGAAAGCTTTTAATAAAATCAACAATATGTTCTGCACTAAAATTAATTTATTAAATTTTGTAGTAACAATTAGGATAAAACTTATCTTTCGGAGAGGTAAGAAATTATGTGGGAGATATTTTATGAATAAAATAACTTTTATTTATGTTTCATACAATGTGAGAGAGCTTAAAATCGAGGTTCAAAATGAAACTTTCTGAAGCAAATGTATCATCGGCAGCATGTCAAACTGTCCAATATGAAAACAGCGTTTCCAGTGGGCTACTTTTTCTTAATTCAGATTCCTTGATTGGCCCCACTTTTCTGAAATGTTAAAAGTTTAACCTATTTAATGATATAAAAAAAGTAAAAATCGATTTTTTGGTTGAATTTCGCTTACCCGGTCCCATTAAAGTAACCATCAGAGTTTAATATTTGCACAGTTTCATAAATATGCTTGTGTAAAAATACAAGAAAATTTAAAAAGGTAAAATGTAATACCTTCAATGTAATTTTGAAAGCGAATACTAAAAGTGTTTATGTTTGAAACTTTTTAGTAACATATACATGAAAAGGCAAGAAAGAAGCATAAGAGCAATTAAAATAAGTAATATTAAAACCTGCTAAATTTACTTAAAATGTGCTAAAATATACATGAGAAGGTCTTTATAGCGTAAAAACCATCAAAGATGATAAAAAATGTTAAAATCCCCAAGCGCTTTCAACTGCACTACAACAGCCGTCATCAGGGGGAGGGGGGGGAATCAGAGAAGTGAAAGTTGGTGAAAGTTATTTGCTTAAGTAGCAGTAGACGAGTCTATTTCAAAGGAAGGGAGGAGGAGGGGAGGAGCCGGAAACAGGATTATGCTTCAAAATCGCTGGAAATATTTCGTACCCCATACCAGATCTTAGATACGTTGTAGGACAGTACATCATTGCAAGTATTTTTTCTTTGAGTTAAAATTTCCAAGGATTCTCTCATTATTGATGTGTAGTAATTTAAAGTATGATCTATGACTCTTGCTTTACTGAAATCTATGTCAGTATATTGTCTTTGATTTAACCTGGATAGAGCTGTAGAGGGATTGCTGTGCTTTATGCCTGTAATATGTTATTTTCTTTTGTCGTTACATTTTCTAGTACTCATTCCTATGTATTTGAGTTCTTTATGATTTTCTTTATCTGTGAAAGGTATCACATATATGCCTGAAGTTTCATCGATAGGTATTGGGTCTATATTTCGGTGTGCAAGATCTTTTTGGCAGATTGTTTTGCGATTAAGTTGAAATTATATTTCTTTAATGCTTAACCCTTTACGGCACGGGCAATTTTTGTTGCAAAATGAAGAAATGATTGACTGACACCGGGATTAACGACTTTTTTAGAAATTAAAAACATGATATTTTACCTATTCATTGTAAAAGAAAAACTTTACTAAAATATTCTTGGTGCGGAGCGTAATTTTGGAATTAAATTTAGGTATCCCGACCCGGGCACAGTGTGCCGGAAAGGGTTAACTAATTCTTTCAAATAACTAGGCTACAGTCATGGGGAAAAAAGCAAACACCCCTACTAACTCCTCAACAAATTATCGTAGAAGAAAGTTACTGGTACCGAACGATTGGAAATAAAGTCTACTTTCAATTGATGTATATAAAATTTGCTTAGGGGGCGATCTACAAATTAAAACGAGCCCAAACTTCATTTTTTTCAATGGCAATACCCAATTTTAACAAGATATTTGAAATTTTGTGTTCAAACTATGCCTAGAGACCAAACTTCAGATCATTTGAATGATAAGTTTTTAAATTATAAACATTCAAATTTAGTGCTTCGAATGTTAAACTGCATTTTTATACTTTTATTAATATCTCCTTAAATTATACTCCTAATGTGCTAATATTTTGTGTAGCAATAATACTAAAATACCCAAACACAAATACGTTGAATTTGCAATTTTTTATAATTTATGATATGAATTATAAATTATGAAATTAATATTCGAAAAAAATATGAATTGCAACCTGCAATTGTTTTGACGGATCTAGATTTATTATGTCCTGCTTTACGGAAATCCAAAATTTCACATTTTTCTTCCAAGCAGTTTTCAAATTATGCTTAACCCCTTCACGGTCGCTTAATATTTGAAAAAACCATCAAAAAAGCACCTATTTATTTTATTACAGAAATTGAATAATTATAAGGTTTCTAATTAAAATATGCAATTAGTTTATTTTTTTTTAAGGCGAAAAAAAAAGATGTTATAGAACAAATTCATATTTGTAGAAAAGTCATCATGCGAGAATTCTGTGTCTTAATGTTTGTTTTACACCGCACAAATTAATGCTAATAAAACCTTTATTTTTCACATATTAGATCTTTATTTATCATCATCACACACATTTTTAAAAATAATATTTGAAATAATATACATAATTAAATTTTGATTATTAACAATTTTTTGAGTGTTAGATATTTCGAAACATGCGATACAAGCCCAACATTACAGTCAGAGTAAAAGCCTAACCCAACCGAGAATATTCAAAGACTTCGCACCGAAATGCCAATTAAATTTTTCTGGTTTCAGAAGTTTTTTCCAGCAATAAATTTCCAGCCCGGAAATATGACGGGAGCGAGAATTAAGGGGTTAAAAAACAGCAAAAGGATTGTTTAAGGGGCCATCTTTGATAGAAGCGAGTAGATATTTTGAAAATTCTTATGCTATCCGTTAATCTAGTAGTCTTCAATAACTGCTTGAGTGGCGCTTAAGCTACCTTAATCAAGAAGGGGCATCTCTTGGTCAACAAACAAGTACCGAACTTCAATTCGGATACAGCCCCTAAATATGCTCGTTTTAATAATTAATTTCTCTGAAACTTACCGTACGAATTGCATAAAAATTTGTTTATAGGATAATTGAAGTGTGCAGAGTCCATTTATGATGTCAGAAATGCGTACTGCTATTGAAAAAACAAAGTATGGCTCGTTTTGATATGTAGATGGCCCCCTAAGCAAATTTTATATGCATCATTTAAAAGTAGACTTTATTACCAATCGTGTGGTACCAGTCACTTTCTTCTACGATATTTTTTTGCAGAGTTAGTAAGGGATGTTTACTTTTTATTCCACTACTGTACATAACTGAATCTGTAAAACTTGAGATTATTTCTAATGCCACCTCTAGTTGACTCTCTATGCTGAATATCAAAAATTAGTTTATTGATACATTGGGAGGGAAAACATTTTCTGTTGCAATTTTCTTAATAGTGAGAAATTAGTGAGTAATTCTGCTTGTAGGTATTCTCTCGTTCAAAACTCTATGGCTCTATTTATATAAAACTTATAAGCTGCAGATTTGTATTTAAATGAGATATTGTTAGTTTAGGATATTGTACAATTTGAATTACATGGTTTCCTGTAAATGTTCCTATCAATTTTGTATGTTGTATTATTTCTTATCAATCCTTCGTCTAACAATGTTAAGGATCCCCTTTCTTCGGCTTCCAATATGCACAGTATATTTAAATCTAGGTTATTAGCTCTATTTAAAAAGTCATTCAAGGGGAGGGTGGGTAACCATGGTTCTAGATTAAAAGTATATCGTCAACATAGCGCAGCCATAGCTGAGGTTTTAAATCCGATTTAGATATATCTTTCTCAAGTGGTCTAAGTTTCAGTTCTGCTAATAATCCTGAAATTGGTGAAACCATCGGAGCACCCTCAGTTGGCTTATCGAGTTTTCTATTAAATTGAAAAACGTTATTATTTGTAATCAAATTAATGCTTGAAATCAACCTTGTTCTTATTTCATCATTATGTGCTGAGTTATTAACTATGAATTGTTTTATGGGATTTCTATTACTTTTACGTTGATTGAGGGGTACAGGGATTTGATGGCCATACTTGCAATTATAATGTTATAACATATATTTTCGTATTTTTGTTTTCTCAGTAAATTCTCTAGTTGAGTTGACTACAAGATTTGTAGGCGGTAAAATTTCTTTAAGTAATGACACGAAAAGTTTTCCGATTGTATATGTTGGAACTAAACATTTGTAAGCAGCAGGTCTAAAGAGGTAGTTGTCTTTATGATCCTTTAAACGTCCAATTAGTCTGAGAGTGACTGCAGTTTTATTGATTTTGAGTTCAACTTTCATTTGAGAAGGCCAAGTGCCATGTTTAATTAAATCTTGTGCTTTCCGGTCTATAGTAGTGTTGCCAGATGGGCTACTTTTTTTAAATTAAGATTCTTCATTGGCACCACTTTTTTGAAATGGTAAAATGCCACTTATTTAATGACATTTAATCAAGCCGAAGACAAAGGGAATTTTAACATTTCAAAAAAGTGGTACCAATCAAGAAATCTGAATTAAAAAAAGTAGCCCACTGGCAACACTGGTCTATAGCGGGATTAGGGTCCTTGTTTATTTCTTTGCTGTTCATTTCTTTAATGCATTCCCCCATTTTTGTGATATAGACTTGTTATACGGGATTAGGGTCCTTGTTTATTTCTTTGCTGTTCATTTCTTCAATGCATTCCCCATTTTTGCGATATAATCTTGTGCATTCATTAATGCTATTTTATCAGGTTTATCAGTTTGGATCACTATAACATCAGATTTACTTTTAAGCTGCTTAATAACGTTTAAATCCTTGCTGCTATTTTGGGTTTGTTTCTTTAAGTAGGAATTTACATTGTTATGTAGGATGCTTCTTATTTCTTCCCTCTTTTCACTAGGTGCTGACTGTGTAATAACCTCACAATCTGTTATAATTGATTTTAAATTTCTTGAATGCTTAAATATGTGTTTTGGTCCGAGTTTAGGCACCAGACCCTTACGTAAACAACACAGGTAAAGTGTTTGTTAACAAACTTCAAAAAGTCCTGGATCTCAGACCAAAACACATATTTAAGCACTCAACAAATTTGATTGAACAAAATGAATTCCAACACTAGTGAGAAGTCGCTCGATTAGTGATAACGTCACAACTGGTGTCCTCAGGCCTTGAGCATTTCAATGCAACGTTTTGAAGCATAATCATACTTCCACCCGCCTCCCCGCCTCCTTCCTTTGAAACAGACTCATCTACTTCTTCTTAACCCCTTGGGGACGAGCGACACGTATACGTGCCGCATGAAGAACTCAGAACTTTGTTTTTCCTCACCAATAAAATTTTACTGTAAAATTTGCTTTATTTAATCAGCGCATTTTCTCGATTCAAGAAGACACAAATTCCTGTTTTTAAAAAACGGTGACAAAAGATTAAAAATTTCGTAAAAAGCTCCCGTCCCGAAGGGGTTAAGCAAAGAACTTTCACTCCTCTGATTCCCCCACCCCCCTGATGACGGCTGATATAGTGCAGTTGAAAGCGCTTGGAGTGACGATTTTTACGTATAAAGAACTTTTCACGTCTATTTTAGCACCTTTTAAGTAAATTTTATCAGATTTTCATATCACATATTTTATTTGTTAATCATGTTGAACATGACGTTCAATAATTACATTTTGAACTATATTATATAACAGCGTAAGAGCACTTTTTGAACAGAAATTTTTGCCTTATTTATTTTCAGAAATTATTAAAAAGTCTACGATCAATAAATGAGAAAATGTCTGTTCGAGAAAAATGTTTGTACCAGTGCCGCATCTAGAAGTAAGGTTGTGGATACACTATATTTGAAAAGAAAATTTCACCTTATTTAAAGTAGCATTTTGTGATTATATAAATTCAAAACTATTTTTAAAAGTAGTTGTATCGATACCCCCCCCCCCCCCTAAAATTCTTATATGGCTATTGTTGGGATACCTTTTAATATAAAATCCGCAACATTTATTATGTATAAATGCGATATCTATATGAAAGCACGCTAATTAACCATTTTAGACAGGGGTGCAGTTTTGGGATTGGGCTACTTTTTTTAAAATTCAGATTTCTTGATTGGCACCACTTTTCTGAAATGGTAAAATTCCCCTTGTCCCCCCCCCCCCCTTAATTAATATGTCATTAAATAAGGGGAATTTTACTATTTCAAAAAAGTGGTGCCATTCAAGAAATCTGAATTTTTAAAAAGTAGACCTATGGCAACACTGCTATGGCAACACTGTGTGTCAAACTGGGGCCCGCCGGATACCACTAATTTTAAACAGAAATAGTCGACATTTTGAATCGCAGAAATTCGATGATTAGCTGAGGCAATGATTACTAAAACCTTTAAGTGGTATCTGGCGGGCTAATGTTAGACACCCTGGACTTAACAGTTTTTTTTTTTTTTTTTGGACACAATAAACTACAAAAACGAAACACTACTTTTACGAACTAAAATATTTACCTTACATAATCCAATAATGTCTGCCATTAAGTATGAAGAAAATTACCGTTATACATTATTGGTATCCAAAAGCCTTCAGTAAAGAAGCAAGCAAACCCTTCTTGCACGTACAGTGTAAAAAAAAAAATAGCGTGAAGTGGTTAATAGATTTTATCTGTGAGCGAAAATATATGAATACCACCATCATTCTACCTTTTTTACCAATCAAATGTTTCTAAGCAACGTTTTTGGAAGCTAAGAAAATTTAAATGTACAAAATGATCTAAGACCACATAATGCAATAAATGCCTAAAAATATATTTTATGACGAGAATAAAAAACAGAATGCAACATATGACACAAATGTAAAGTAGCGTATGTTATCCTTGGAGAAATAGATAAATATTGAAATTCATTCCACAAGATGAAAAATAAATGCAACAGTTCATTTACATTCAAAATTCAGTAAGAAACATTAAAAATAGTGATAAAATATCTAAAATTATTAAGGGTATACATGCCGCTTGAAGTATTTTTGCGTCATTTTTTAAACTACCTTTAAGAAACTTTAAATTATCCCCAAAAGGTTTGAATAGTTATTTTGGTTATTAGAAAGTTAGATAATTCTTGAATAAAATATAGGAAAATTAGTATTAAAAATTTCTAGTGTGAACTCGAAATTTCTGCATAACAAAATCGCCAAATTTGGAAACATGGTTTGCGGCCTTTATAGCGTTAAATACATACCGTAATTTCGCACGTACCCGCCGCACATCAGCTAACTTCATTTCCTACCAGAATTAATTTTAAGTAAAATGTGACTTGCTTCCGCTTAGCACTTTGACTTCTTTTCTTCAATAAAATTTCCGGTGTGAAAAAGATTTAACTAAGCCGTGGTGTAACGCGGGAAATTATGGTTGTTATTTACGTAGAATGAATGTATTGACAAAAGATTTTAAATTCTTTCTTCGTTGTCATTTAAAATACAACAAAGAAAACAAAGTATCATTTTAGAGAAAAAAAATAATATGTTAAAATACGCATCCTTTATTTTCTCAGTTTTTTGAAAGCAAAAAATACATTTTTTTCAATTAGCAAAAAATACATTTTTTTCAATTAGCAAAAAATACATTTTTTTCAATTAGCAAAAAATACATTTTTTTCAATTAGCAAAAATTTTAAAAATTTTTCATCTTCTATTGATGCAACTAAATTCTCATAATAAACAAAAGATGTATTAAAAAGAAGAACTTGCGTGCATTATTGAACCGAGGCGAGGGAGTGGATGTTTGGATAACATCATTCTTTAATTTAATTTTACGGCTTATTCAATTGCAGAATTTTGCTTTTATTTAAGGCGAAATTTTCAGTTCATGGATATTGGTATCCATACCCCAACCCCTTTCCGTTTCTCAGTGAGCGTTTACTTCCGAGACCATTTAATTGCATTTTTTTAAGTGTAAGCTCAATCTGTGAATATTATTCTTGCATATTGCATTATTTAATTATTGTTAATATAGTTTTATTACAATTGGAATTTTTTTATAATGATACAGTTGCCAATTGATGTATTTATATGCATAGTGTAAGGGTTGTAAAAATACGAATTTTGTGTATATTTTAAAGAAATAATATAACATATAAAATGCGCACGTAACGCTGAAGGTGGAGTTACACATGCCAAAAGACATGAATTGATATCAGCAGCCTCGATGTTTTTTAAAGAAATCGCTTTTTATTTTGTTTAAGGGCAGTTGGAAGGTCAAAACCTAAAATATATCGAATTTTCGATTTTTTAATATTTTGAATCCACTATTTCTCCCCTTTCTACTGATATATTACCTTTGTTTCTACGGCAATCAGTAGTTGGAAAATTTTTAGTAATTCTGTCTGTTTATCTGCTTTACTACTAGTGCGTTTATTTACTTTAAACATGATTTTCTCAAAATGTTGTTTTTTTAACTTCAATGTACCTTTTTAAAAAAAAAAAAAAAAAAAAAAAAAAAAAAAAAAAAACTACTGTACATTATGCTTTGAAATTTTTCTTGAACATTCTATACATATCCCAGTTTAATCTGAGGTTGATTGTTTAAACTCATAAAAATAACCTTCTTTATTATTATCATTATCTTTGAAGAAATTGCATGTTTTTTGAAATTTAAATGTGGCTTCTACTTCAGATTTTTTTAAAAACTACATATGCTTTATTTAATTATAAATATAACTTCAGATTATTAAGAATTGTTTATTTTATGCAAAAAGAAAATTTCAAGTCCATGTCTTAAGTAGTTTATGAGAAAAGGTACATTAATTTAACATGGCAGGTATAGGGATTCCGACTGCCCTTAACACTTTCAGGGGAACGTATTTTTATTCGTAAAATGTTGTAATTATTGAGTGTAACCAGAATTTACAAACAAATTTATTTTGAAAATAAGTAAAATATTTTCTTCGCTTACTTAGACCATCTGACTGGAGCACCATGCGTTAGGTTTATGGAAAATGTGCTTCGGCTTAAAGTTAGTGTTGCCAGATTGGGGACTTTTTTAATTTAGATTATTTGACTGTCAACACTTTTTTTAAATAGTATAATTCGCCTTATTTTTCAGAATGTTTAATCTATTTTTAAATATACCGAATATTTTTATTTAAAAAAAAAGCGGTGACAATCAACAATCTGGGGACAAAAAAGGCCTTTATCTGGCAACACTGCTTTAAGTATTAGCAATCATCCAGCGAACTTACCGATCCAAGAACCGCCCCAAAACAGCGGGAAATAATTAATAGAGTGGGCCGAAAAAACTTTTTTTCTCTTTTTGATTAGCTATACAGCGAAAAACTTGTGTCTAGGGTAGATTAGTAAAATGCAATAACAAAATTAATAAATTTTTACGTTTGGCGGTAGCGCAGCCGGTTTAAAATTTGAGAAAAAACACGATTTTGATAATTTTTCTAATAAATGGAAATAAATCAAATAACTTATATAACAAGCAGCTATAGACATATTTTAGTAGAAAAGAGTATAGGAATTGACAAATTTTCATTGAAATAAAAACTACTTTTCTAATTGTACTATTACCGGATCTGATTACTTTTATCTGATTGTACCTGAGTGTAATTTCACTTTGTAATAAAATATAGTCCTTTACTTATCTTTACTAGTTCAAAATAAGATTTTCTTGAAAAACTAGGCACTGAAGATCTCGAGAAAAGTGTCGTTCTTATAAAAACATCTCTGGACCCGAAGACTTTTTATGATGCCTCGGTTAACAGCTTCAAAAACCGTTCTACTGTTTGGGATTGACATGGGATTTGGGCAAATTTCCACTGGTCCACTGTTTTACCTGATTCGACCTTAGACAACATCTCTTCGTTTTTGGTTCTTCTCAGAAAAAGGTGGTGGTGAAAGTGTAGTAGATTATTAATGTTTTCCTTGGTTTTTATGCCCAAAGATTTAACAGATATTTATACTGAGTTTAAGTTTTGCAATTTTTTTTTCACATTGAGTTCCAGTAAATCATTTCGATGTAGTCTGTAGCTAAGAAAATGATTTTGGATGTTTCAAAACACCTGATTGACTTTCTTTTAGAAGCTAAGTTTCTAGTCTTTATAAATCTTCTGAAACATAACTCCTGTATATGATCCCTTTTATCTACTATCATACTCTAAAGCAAATTTTCTAGATTGGCAAAAAATGCGTTTCTCTCAATTACTGGTTCATTGACCTTCAGCAAGTTTTCAGAGAGGAATTTTGACGATTTATAACTTTCAATACATGTAAAAAAAAGTAAATACCTCACAAATGGGCCGGAGCCCATTTGTGAAGTATATACTTTTTTATGCTTAACCATACAGGTACATAAGACTTTAGGAGAAAAGAAACTATAATTTTGTGTTCGTTTGTTGGATTTTCAATACTTAAATACAACTGGAGAATTCTGTTCTCCGTCGTTACCCACCTTGAGTGGAAAGTGTGCCAGGCTCAGAACAGATAAATCTTCAGGGCAGCTGCCTGCTTTTATAGTACAAATAATGTCTAGTATGTACTGCTGATCTTTGCTTAAATATTGCCGGTCAGTTCTGGAAATTCACACTCAACACTGTTAAATTTACCACAGGGGGTTTCTCACATTTCCTGAGCTGCGTGCCAATCGTACTAGTGATTTTGGCCCAGTCTTTTCACCATCTAAAGTTTGAAACAAATGCCGGAATGGCAACTCATTGAAATGTAAGAGGCATACACCAACACCTCTACCCACTGTAGTAGTCTTTTAACTTCTTCTTCAATGTGAATAACACCGGTTTTCCACACCGTATTAGTAACAGTGCCATCACATTCAATCACATTTTTGGTTTCCTTTATGTCCACACTTCCAATTTTACCAATACCATGCATTCTTTGAAAGTACAAGAATTTTAGTTCAATGATGGGTATATTTTTTTGCTTTTTCACAGTCACAAATAATAGAGACAGGACACTCACAAACCTCAGGGACCATTTTACAATTGCAGTCTAATGTTATTTTCACTTACACGCAGAGACATCAAACAGTATCAAAGATTTTTTTTTAAATCTTCAACTCTCTTTTTCAACTTTTACTTTCCCTTATCACATTTAAAGGACTCCATAAGATTACGATAACTGTCATGATATGCATTTGTTAACTGAACAATTCTGTAAGGCGTTACTGTCAGTATTGAAGCTTTATCAAACACAGATTTAACTTTCGGTGTCACAATAATAGAAACGTGAGAAAAATTATCTGACCTGTTGTTTGATTTCAAGGCTAAGTTTTAATTTTCATGGAAGCAACACTTGAGAACGTCTTCATAAATTGGAAGTTTATTCACCGGTAACTCTGTTGGGTGGCGAAATAACTGGCAGTTAATGTCACTGCGAATAATTTCTTTGGAAACACAGCCATAACACATCGATCGAATTTTTTATTAAGCGGTCATTAATTAAATGAGTCTTTAAGGAACGCGATTAAAACGTTCAAGAAGAACACACTGCTAATCAATGCTGGCAAAATTCTAGTGATCAACTCATAGGAACCGTCGTGCCATAAAGCTCAATCATGCGTATAGCACAGTGCATTGTCAAGCGTCAGTACAAGTAGTATTGAAGGGCTCCAATTGGCAGCAGGACTCGTCGCGCTGGACTGCTACCAGAATAGAAGGACTCATAATACAGCTTGAATGAGTCAATTTAAGGATATTTTAATTGCTTTGCGCTACCCTAAATGAAGTAATTTTGTTTCTTTTTTTTATTATAATGTGCTTTTTGATCTTTCTTTTAAAGCCTTTTCACCATAGCAGTTTTTTATCTTTTTCGTTTTTACCTTTAAAAAATCGAAAGAAAACTACTGTTTTTTCAAGAAAATTCAAATATTCAAGTACGAAACGCTACCGCCAAACGTAAAAAATTATTTAATTTGTTTTTGCATTTTACTAAGCTACCCTAAAGCCAAGTTTTCTGCGGCGTAGCGAATCAAAAAAACACAAAAAAAGTTTTTTCGGCCCACCCTACTAATTAATTTAATCAGATAACAAAATGGGCAGTTAATCCTACCAGGAAACTATGCGGAAAAAGTAATGACTAATCCGTCAGCTTAGCCATAACTAGAAAATCATACAAAAGAACACTTCAGAATTCTCATACTCAATGATAATAATGACCAGTGCTGCCAGTGGGATACTTTTTTTATTTTCAGGTATCTTGATTGACACCACTTTTTGATATAGTAAAATTCGCCATATTTAATGACATATTATTTAAGGCGGAAATAAGGGGACTTTAACCATTTAACCCCTTGAGGGGCATCGGTATATATTACATACCACCTACGATTAATGAAGTTTAACACCAGAAAATTTTTATTTAATTTTACTTTTCTTGCTTTGGTGGGAAAATGCGGTAAAATTGCTTTTACTCATTTCGAAATAGAATTTTTCAGAGATTCCGGTGGGAATTCAGCATTTCACAAACGTAATTGCTTGCCCCTCAAGGGGTTAAGAAACGTTGTGCCAATCAAGAAATCTGAAATTTAAAAAAGTAGCCCACTGGCAAGACTGATAATGACTGTAGTAGACCTTATCAGCACATAGACTAAAACGTAATAAATATAATAAACAAATACAACTTAAATTTTTATTTGCTCGATACATGTATACATGGAGACTTTCCAATTTAACAGACACGTCCAAAAAGTTAACACTTTGACTTACAGATAGTGTTTTCAGGTGTCTCGCAAAATCAGGGCTTCGAATGTTCTGAAAATCACTTTCCTTACCTTTCCTTCCTATTCGCCATTTTTAATATCATATAATTCTGATAACACAAAATATTACTTTAAATCAAAACTGCATACATATTAAGCATCCTATCGTAAATGGGAGAAGTAACCACAGGATTAAAAAGGAGGTCACATGAATCAAGGTCACGCGCCACGTTGCGGATGGGGTTGAACTACAGGAAGATGCCTAACTGTTTTCTTACTTCACACCGCTAAAATTGTAAAGTTTTTTCACCTTGATTAATAGCTGAAGGTACCTAGTTAGATAAGGCGAAGAAAACTTCGTGGCGTCAAGTGTATCTGGACTCCACCCCTTTCTCGCTAACCCGTTATTGTGCAATAATTCTGGTATTTAAGGTTCTTATACCATGAGTGACTAATGATTTAGACTAGAAAATAGGAATTCTGCTTTTTCAGAATTTAGTGTTGCCCCTGATGAAAAAAAAATATATATTTCAATCTCAAGACTTAACGCACACACTTTTATTTTATGTAAAATGACGTCATTCGCATCCGCTTAAGAATTCCACATTTACGATCCATCTCTTAATCATTTAAAGTAAATCATGCATAGGATGTCACTATCGCAAAATAATACGCAAATGCAGCAAAAACATGCGTCATTAAAGAAACTCGGCTGAAAAAACTGCTATTTAATGATTCATAGGCATTCATTTGTTTGTAACATTAATATAGACGATTTCAGTCGTGACGTCAGTCCTGATGTTTTGGTTAAAAACTGACACCAAACAAACGGTTGCTATGTTGTATTCTCTATTTTGATTGTGTGTTGCAGCTATATCTTATATCTATATCTCACACCTAAGTGTTTTAATACTTGATATGTACTAGTAACATTTTCCACGATTTATATTTAAAAAGAAGTGACGCATAGCAACCGTTTGTTTCGAGTCACTTTCCAACCAAAACGTCATGAATGACGTCAAACTGAAAGGGTCTATAGATAGCATGCTCCATGTTTAAACACAAATTTTTCGTTTACATTTTTTTTTCAAAATAGCACGTATTTTAATTACATTTTCTTTCGGTTGTTATGAGAAAATGGCAACAAAAAGATATAATTGCTATTTTACAGCTATTTTCCCTTTATTTTCTACATAAATGGAGTACTTGAGTTGACAAAATTAGACAAATGGTGCTGAAAACTACAAAAAAAATATAATATTTGAAAAATAAAGGAGATGCAGTTTTCAAACAAATTGCATTTAATAGTACTTTTTTTCCCAATGCGACGGTATAAAAATGGAAAATGTGCGATATTTAGAAATTTAAAAAATTGCTATTTCGTATTTAATCGTATTGCTATGTTTTACGCCAGGATTCTGTAAGGTAACGTTATTTTTTGAATACGACACAAAATAAGCTGGGAGAAAGGAATAGCATACACGTATCGGGGGCTAAAAAGATGTGCAGATCGTAGATATTCTGTCATTTATGACGTCACACTAAAATCCCGCGTATGTGAAATATCAACCCCCTTCACAAGATGGCGGAGCTGTGTTAATTTACGCCCGATTCCAGCATTAACTTTGTACGCTTAATATGCATGCAGTTTTGACTTTAAAATACTGTTGTCGAGAGCATTTGGAGTCCGATTTACGCAGGACACCTGGCAACACTATTTTTATTGTACAAAAGGCCTGGTTACCCGCGGAGCAAACTTACACTAGCAACAACGAATGCATTTCTTTCCTCATTCATGGTTGAAATTTTTCTTAAAATATACGGTCAAAGTTTGTCTAGTTGCTAATCAGCCCTAATTGTATACTTGCCAACATTCAACTTAACTTCCGTAAAATTTGAGTTAAGTTGGCTCAAGTTATACGCGTTACTAACCAGAAAATTTATGTGATGTATCATTATATATTTAAAATCGTGTGTCTTTATGAAATCTATTTGAATTAATTTCCTTAGTAAGTTTCTGGTTCGAAACGTGTTTAACCTGGGTTTACGGAAGTTTAAGGGAAAGTTGGAAAGTATGTAATTGTACACAGTATGTTTATATTTAACCCCTTAACGGTCGCATTAAATTACTGTTTAAAAATACAAATTCTTCATTGGCACCACTTTTTGAAAAAGAAATGTTCTTGTTATTCAATGGCAGGTAAAATGATACCAAAATAAAGCCAATTACACTATATTATAAAAATGGTGGGTATCAAACAATATGAATATAATACACAGCCCGTGAATATCACGGGAACGAGAATTAAGGGGTTAACCCTTAAATGCATACTCATGCATATCTGCATCACTGTTTTATTTAATTCTTAGCAACCACTACATTTATATAGAAATATTAATCTTGTAAAAATTACAAAAAATATGCTACCAAATAAAGTTAAAAATCTATCTTAGAATTCCTGGTGTCTAATCTTTAACATAAGAATAAAAAACACAATTCCAAAAGAATAATTCATTCATTTAAGGGTTAAGTTTTACAAAATAAAAATGTATATAAAATAAGGTATTCAGATTCATACTTATTAAAATATTTACTTATTTGCAATATTTTAGTTACGGCAGTAGTTTTTACTTGTAAGGTTAGTTGGGGTAACTGGGCCATGATTTTACAATGTGACTCTGGAGCTTCTGACAATTCAGCTTCAAAAAGCTAATGTTCATTTGAATTAAAGCCTTAACTTCTGTAAATAGGGTCAGTTAGGTTCCCTCTATCAAACAGAAATGCTCAAAATTACATTTTAATATTTAAAAACTAGTTAATTTGCCTGGCGTTGCCCGGGTGCGTAAAAAAAATCACGATTTGCGAAAAAGCTCTGAAAATCACAATAAGATATTGCGAGGAAATTTTAATTCACTGCACAAATTTCGAAACGAGAAAAAAATTATATATTGTGTGCGAAGATTGAAAGTTGATTCCTATCACTAATGTGGAAAAATGGTAGTAAATCTCTAAAATAAACTAAAAATCACATACAAAATTCCCGAAAAATTCTAAAATTGCTATACGAATTCCGAATTAACATTATGGAAATGAGGGCAGAATTTACTTTCGGTCAAAAATGGAATGTCAAAAAATTGCAGCAGATCTCGAAGAAACGTAAAAATCAAGAAAGTTCAAAAATCACGAAGCTCAAAATTTACTATAATTGGAAAAATGTTTCAAATCTAATTCCTTTGATCTGTGGGCTCTCTTAAAATTTATGTTTCGGAAAGCATGGTAAGCATTGTATCATGTTACTTTTATTCATAATTTAATTTACTTGGATTCCCTTAAAATAATTAATATAATCCCTTAAGTTCATATTATAGACCGGGAGTCTGCAGCACAGACAATCACCTCATCCAGGTCACGGATGGTATTCTAGGATTACTTAAATCTTGATTCGGATATTAAAACGCAATCGGTCTGCCAAGTCATATCTTGGTGGTAAATACCTGAAAAACCGATTTTAGCGACTGACTCGTACGTTTACCATTGTGTTTTCCTGCTCCCAGTCTTTCATGTTTTCATACCTTTTGGTGCAGGATAACAGAATGGTAAACCTACGAGTCAGACGCTAAAATCGGGTTTTCAGGTGTTTTCCACCAAGATATGACTTGGCAGACCGCTTGCCTTTTAAAATGCTAATAAACATTTAACTAATCCTAGAATTTAATCCGTGAACTCGATGAGGTGATTGTCTGTGCTGCCGGCTCCAGGTCTATGTGTTTTTGTTGCATTAAAATATATCAATTTGTATATTTTCTGTAAGCAAGTAAACCCTATTGATGTACAATGGGAGTCCATGGAAATTTGGCGAAATATTGGAGATATCGCTAAGTTGGCGTCACATGAAATTTGGCGATATATCGCCAAGTTGGCCACAGAACTGTGTCCCCCTACTGTAACCCCTTTATAGGTATGGAGATGCATTAAATGCTGTTCAATATGCGCATAAAAAAATCGATAAAAATTCAAAAATCGCTGTACGAAATCCAAATGAACTTTTTTGAAAAGAAAACAAAATTTACTATATTGGGTTAAAAGAAAGAAACCGTCTTCTTTTCACTAATGTGGAAAAATCGCATCAAAACTTAAAAAAGCGCTAAAAATCGCATAAAAAATTAAATTTATAAAAATCAAATCGAAAATCGTGCTTCGAGGTGCAAAACATCATATATAGACGTACCTTTTCCACAAATTTTGTAGCTCTACGTGCACAGATCTCTTCAGAACACCGTCGACACACTCACACACAAATTTCTCTCCTTATTATTATAGATATAAGAATATGCATATTTCATCTTTCTTTCCTCATGGGTCGAGTTTCCCCATAAAAATGGGGTAAGTGGACCAGGGGAGTCTATGTTGTTTGAAAAAGTGTAAACAATTAAATAAAATTCAAACCAGGTAGATTATGTAAATTATATTTTAACTGAAGGAAACCTTTGCTGCGAATGTGTCTAAAAAAGGACTAAAAGTGAAAATATTAGATTTATTTATACCAGGGGGTGGCCAACTGTGGCACGCGCCACACCACTAAAATTTTTCAGTAATCATTGCCTTATGTAATCATCGAATCTCTGCGATTCAAGAAGTCGAATTTTTCTGTAAAATTTTAGTGGTATCAGGCGTGCCACTGTTGGCCACCCCTGATTTATACCAAAAACATAAAAATTAAGTAAGTACTTATGTACTTTAGTATATGTAATAAGTATAAAAGTCACACGTTATTTTAAGGTAAAAAATAGCAAGGTATATCTACCGGGTGTCCCAAAAAGGACTGACTGATTTTAAAATTTAATAACTTGCAAACGGTGACAGATATTTAAAAAATTCTTGCAGGAGGTTTATGCATAAGGTCAAAAGTTTTATTACAGTGATTTTCGATTTTAGTTCGAATTACAAACAATAGATGGCGCTGTAAGCAATAGTCGCTAAATACAGGCTCGATTTCTAGTCCTTTCTCTTGTTCCATGCTGAAAAAGGAGATGGAAATGTATTATCCGGGCCACGAAGTACCAAAAATCGAGCCTGAATTCAGCGTCTTTTGATCGCAGCGCCATCTATTGTTTGTAATTCGAACTAAAATTGAAAATCACTGTAAAAAAACTTTTGACCTTATGCATAACCCTCCTGCAAGAATTTTTTAAATATCTGTCACCGTTTGCAAGTTATTGAATTTTAAAATCAGTCAGTCCTTTTTGGGACACCCGGTATGAAGAAACGGCTTCGTAAGTAATTAAGTGCTTTATCTGTATCCAGGAGTCGCATTATACAGGGAACATTTTATTGTTCCTACCAGAACCCTTAAAGAATACCTTCATCATCATTTTATTTAATATATTCTAAAGAGCGATGAGGATGTTATTTTCAAAATAGTGGTAGGAACAATAAAAGTTTCCCTATAGAATGCGACCCCTGTGTATCGTACAATTTCAAGGTTTGACTATCTCACTTTCAGGGGCAAGGTACTTGCATTCGTAAAAAAGGTTGAAATAATTTAATGACACCAATATTTACAAGGGAATCTATTTGTAAACAAGTAAAAGTATATTTCCGCGTACTTAATAAAGGTGAAATTTTCATTATAAAATTCCGGTAGTAATTTGGCAATTAGGGATTAAAATTATGTGATGGCCATAACGGCTTCACCGCCTCTGAAGGGGTCAAAAAATTGGGTTTGATACCACCCAATATGCTTTTTAAAAATTTTATTACGTAATTTTAATAAGGTATTCTATAATTTTCTTTATTGTGAGCAAGAAACAATGGAGAAATTTATCTCCCTTAGTAAGAGAAATTAAAAAAAAATTATTTATAACTATTGGGGTAACTGGATCCAGCATGGTCGAGTCATACCGGATACATGTCCCAGTTACCCCATTCTTTAAAAATTATGGGGAACTTGGACACCAGTCTTACATTTGAAACATGAAGTAAATATGCATAGATACCTAATAATATTAATTTAGTTATATGCCTAATCTTTAAAAAAAAAAAAAAAAAAAAAAAAAAAAAAAAAAAAAAAAAAAGATTGTTCAATAAAAGTACTTACAGTATTTTAATAAAAAGCGGAGGAATTTCAACCATATTAACGTTGTTTTATAAAAAGAAACGTAAATTTTTGACAACCCATCACAGCAAAGTGAGCGTTATGGTTGAGTCGACACACGTTGTTTTAGAAAGTAGAGATTAAGGTGCATTGTTCACAAAAGTTAAAACTTAAAAATCATAAACAGCTTTTTATAAAATAGCCTATGTCCCAGTTACCTTGTAGGTCCAGTTACCCCAACTAACCTTATTGCAGATGTGCAACATAAGAAAAAGTTGACGTATTATAACGAAAAATATATCTCTGATTCTTTCATTATTTTTCCCGTGTAACAAACCTTTCTGAGAATCACATATAATTTTTTCAAAACAAAATCAAAAATGATGTATTTAAGGGTTAAAATACTTTAAGTTGTAACTAGTCAATTGCACGTTGAATGCTCTGAAAAGAACGTTTTTGCACATTACACACGGGCTAATTAAGATGAGCTAAAGAAGTAAATTGAAATCAGTATTTTTCTAAATGTTAGCAGTATATCAATGATGGGAATGAAGAACGTTTGCTGCTATTCGGGCCACTTTGTCTGGATACGTTTTGCAGAAGGAGAATATATATGTACCATTGAGACAGACTAGTAGCACTGTTACCTTACCTGATAACACGCTATCAATGATTTGGACGAAGATAGATATTACTGCTAAATTGATCATTCTGCCCTGATACGCAGTGTCCACTAGTAGAAACAGCATTTACCATAACAGAACTTACGTTTCTTCTGCTAGCCAATAACTTAAAATTCTGTACTTGTTAGCACTTTCTGAGTGATGAAACGGTAAGAGCAATGGCGTAGCGTTGGGGAGTGGGGTGTCAATCATTTTTCTTCCAGCACTATTATATAGAAAATTAGGCTTTATTTAATCATTAAACGTAATGCGATTAAACAAAGCAAAATTTAGCGTACAATAATACTGGCAGCAAAATGGTTTGGACTCTCCACCCCCCCCCCCCCCAAAAAAAAAAAAAAAGCTATTCACCTGTCCTTATACGCAGTGTCTCCACCAATAGAGATATAAGTATAAAATCGAAATAAAATACTGGCATTGTATTGAAAAGCTGTACTTTTCCGCTGATATTGCTATTCATATTGCTTGATAGCAACTAATTTTTTTTTTAATTTTATTAATAGCTTTATTCCCGACTTATATAATACAACATTCAATATTGATGAAAGATTTCTTTTTAAAAAATGTCGCGGAAATCAAGCAATCTGTATAAAAGAAGTAGCGGAAAAGTAGTATTTTATTTTTTTAAAAAAAATAACAAAACGTTAGAAACGACTTTAAAAATTTAATCGTTAAATAATACAGACTTTTCAAATTGCATACAACATCAGAAATAGATATTTAACTAAAAATTAAAAGTTCTTAAAAAAAATACTATACCTTATTTACAAACAAAAAAGTACTTTCTGATCAGTTTATTTTTCAATAAATGTAATGATAATTAGAAACACTGTCATCATGTATTTAAAAAAAATAATAAAACTTTATTTCATATTTATTCATTTGAAGGTCATAAAGATAATTTTAAAAGCTATCTCTGAAAAACACGTTTCGTTTTATACTCAACAGAAAAGCATTTTCTTATCATATTTTAGTACGTAGAAAAATATTGGAGATCATATTACATATAGCATGATAAGAAATAAATAACCATTAAACTACACTTATGAAAGGGAAAGAAATATAAAGAAAACACCTGAAAGTTCCCCAAGTAGTTATTTCTTATATTTTATTTAATTACCCGTAAACAAATCGATATCACAAAGGGATTCTTTTATTAACGAATTAATCATATGGGTGCGCGAGAAACAATTAATCGGATAATGAGTTTGATATTTTCTCAAGAAATATCAGTTACAGAAAAATTAGCCCTTCGATCAGTGTTGCCAGATTGGGGACTTTTTTGTCCCCAGATTGTTGATTGTCACCGCTTTTTTTAAATAGAAATATTCGGTATATTTAAATATAGATTAAACATTTATCAGAATTCTGGCGCTGTAAACAGTAAGAGTACATAATAAACTTCATATATCTGTGATCCTGGATTACTACTGTATTCCAAACAAATGACTTGCATTAAAGTAAAAAGTGAGTCAAACATATCGTTTTTCTCTAAAATTGCATCCCTAATCACACTAGACGGGATTTTAACAGTAATCCAATTCAACGTTTTGCATTTATTTGTGGAGTGTGGCTGGACAGTGGTTGTCGCTACCGCTACATATAAATTAAGCTTTGGCTACAAATAATTAAATACTAATAATAATAATCTTCGTAGTATGTATCTGCAATATTTGTAATAGTAATCAACCGGGAAGATTTTAATATAGAAATAGTGATAGTAAAATGGCGATTGCAATTACCGATGGAGTTTTGAATAAAGAGGAGGAAGCATATAGTGTATCATCTACCAGTTGCGAGTGAAGTAACTGAGAAGGTTGTCACAAGATGGCGGCTGATTTATTAAATCGTATCAGCAGTTTTTGACTACCACCGGAGCAAACTTCCAGCAGTAAATTTAGAACAGAAAATGTTCACGTAATTTACCGGCCTTTACACGAATATTTTCTCTCATAAATATTCTAAAATTTCTATTTGTTTTTACTGGTATCAGTTTGGCCAGCTATTATAATGTTTTTAACTGACAGTAGCGGAGGTTGTCTAGGTTGTCAAAATATGACGGAAACGCAGTTCCTGACTACTGCCGAAGTAAACGGTCACCACCAGTAAAAATGAATGTATGCTTTTTCCATAATCTATTAATGAAATTTTGCATTAATAAGGCGTTTAAATAAGGAAAAAAATTCTATGGACGTTTATAGGTGAATGCTCTACCCGTTGGCAATCAACCACAGCGAAAGCGGTTACGGTTGAAGCTTCACTATTTTATGGCTATTTCAGTTCCTCTTTATTAATAGTTTCTTGCAATTGCCAAACGTCAATGTTCAGATGAAAGTGTTAAATAATTAAAGAGTGTAAAGTATTAAGTTAATAATGTCTTGAAAAATTCAAGTTATATATGCTATGTTACAAAACCATTTAGTTTTTGTTACTTTGTAGCTATTATTTTATACAATTTCGCTATTTAAGCTGCAAAAGTTACATTTTTAATTTTAAAAACATTTTTTGTACATTTAGTTGTTAATACTAATATTATTTGATGGCAAACATTTTATCAGTATCAATGAAACAGGGAAAAAAAAGAATTTCATTTCATTTTCTCAGAGGAATTTACTTAAATTTCGTAAACATATGAAAGATAATACTCAAATAAAAAACACAAATGGACTCTGAAATAATTAAATTTCACTAGAAGGGATTAGAATATTAAGTTCGGAACTTAATATTTCGTCTCAAGAACGGGGGATCATCTTATTTATTGTGAAATGCTATTTAATAAGTTTGAAGTGTATTTAAAAAAACTTTTTTTTAAATTCCATTAGATTAACTTATACGTCTTGTTCTGAAAGTATATTCTGTTCAATGTAATTCAGAAAAAAACAATGTTCGATTTTTTTATGAGAGGTTTCTATTAAAAAGAAATTGGACAAACATAATCTTTATCTTTTGTATTACGAATACTTTTTCACACATATTTTTAAAAAATAAAGCATTTTACAATTTTGTTACAATACATACTAGAACAAAATGTTTTTGCATAATTGTTTAAATAGACTGTAACAGAATTTTTAAACTAAAATTCTCCTAAGAAGAAAAAGTTTCTGTAATTGAAATATAGAGTATTAACCCTCTCGATGCGCAACCCGAGATATACTTGGGCATGCATTTTGCCGTCTAATTAAAACTATTTGTTATTTCCACCAGTTATTTTTTAGCGAAAACTTTGTCTGATTTAATCAGGACATTTTCCCTGATTACGATAGTCAAAAATTTCTGCTTTAAAGAACTGGTGATAAAAGATTAAAAATTCTGTAAGAGACGCTCATCACGAAGAATTACTTACGCAGCGAGAGGTTTAAATATAACAGTGAAATTTAAAAAAATAGTAATCATTAGGGCTGCTATATACAGTATGCCCACTAAAGTCCCTTGACACACACTTAAGGGGTCTCAGGATTCTTAAAATTGCAAAAAAAAAGGAAAAATAGACCATTTTCAACATTTAGTATCTTAAAAGGTAAATGATTTTTTTTTAAAGATAATTTTTTATAGGGGATGAAATATATAAGTATGTTCCGTCATTTCATGAATTTAAAAAATAGCAAGATACAGAATTAGAATTTATAGAGGGCTCCAAAGTGTGAGAAATTTGGCGAGCAGAAAATTGGTATAACCGATTACGAGCACGATTGCAAATTTAATTTTGCAGCTAGAATGAAGCTTTTTTTGCCTATTTATACTTCAGATTGTAATAATTACCCTGAACCTAAATAAATTTGTATTTAAAGAATTTTTATATTTTTAATACAAATTTGTATTTAGCTAATACAAAATTTTGAAAATTTCAACAGTATAATCACCTAAAAAAATATTTTTTTTAACAATAAAAAGAAAATTTTAGGTTCAGTTTATACAGATTACATGAAACATACGTTTTGAAAATTTCAAGAAAAACTATTCAGAAGTTTTTGAGATATCCTGCGCGTTATGCCCAAAAACGTCATTTGTAGAAAAATCATTTAAAAGTTTCCTAAACGCCGCTTCAGCTATGAGCGAGTATAAATCTCCAAGCCATAACTTCTGCTCTAATGGGAATTTCAAAGAAACAATTATATCAACATGTTCAATTAAGATTAAAGTTTAACATCTAATAAAATTCAAATTTCGAAAATTTTGAAGATTTAAGAGTCCTGAGATCCCTTAACTTCTAAACGGCTGCTGCTATATCGCTGCCATCGAAATACTCAAGGCCAGAGGATACGAGTGTGACGTCATCACTAATCGACCGACTTTTCACTAATGTTGGAATTCACACCGGAAAATTTTGAATAGCGATTTTCTTTTATTTTATTTGTGGAATATGTAACATTTTATAAAACAATAATAACCATTTAAACTTACTGGTGAGAATATGGAAACCCCCAATAAAAAAATCAACCAGATGCAGCAACACTGCGGCATTCCGCATACTGGATGAATTGTTATTTAGGGATTCCAAATTCTCACTAGTAGACTAGATTAATATTAACACAATTATTCTAATTTGTAAACAAATCATATTAGATGTAAGTTTCCAACTGGGCGAAAAATGTCCGGACCAGGATTCGAACCCGGGACCTCCCTGGCTGAAGCCGCCAGTGCTCTGCCATCTGAGCTATCCCGGACGATTCTGGTCGAACTTTTTCACCCAGCTAACCTTGATGATTTCAGCATCTGGTCTGAAACCTGGTTCAGCTCAACAGAATAAATCTCAGGTAATGGAACTCCAGAAATCGCTGGATACGGCTCTTACACTAGATTAATATTAACACATTTATTCTAATTGGTAAACAAATCATATTAGATGTAAATTTCCAACTGGGCGAAAAAAGTCAGGACATTTTTCGCCCAGTTGGAAATTTACATCTAATATGATTTGTTTACCAATTAGAATAATTGTGTTAGTATTAAACTAGTGTAATTTCGTATCCAGCGATTTCTGGAGTTCCATAACCTGAGATTTATTCTGTTGAGCTGAACCAGGTTTCAGACCAGATGCTGAAATCATCAAGGTTAGCTGGGTGAAAAAGTTCGACCAGAATCGTCCGGGATAGCTCAGATGGCAGAGCATTGGCGGCTTCAGCCAGGGAGGTCCCGGGTTCGAATCCTGGTCCGGACATTTTTCGCCCAGTTGGAAATTTACATCTAATATCTCACTAGTAGGTTTAAATAGTTATTATTGTTTTATAAGATGGCAGATATTCCACAAATAAAATAAAATAAAATTGCTATTTAAAGTTTTCCGGTGTGAGTTCTAACACTAATGAGAAGTCGGTCGATTAGTTATGACATCACACTCGTGTCCTCTGGCCTTGAGTATTTCGATGGCGGCGGCTATATTCATAAAAGTGGTGTCTAGTATAGTAAAGTAGCCATGCGCTACTTACTGAAACCGCCTACGGCACCATACAGTGGAAAACTGCGGAGTTACAATTCTTATCTCGAAAACGGAAAGAGATAGGGGAAAAAAGTGATTTACAAAGTTGTAGAACATTATCGATTTAGTACGAAAAAGTACCTGGTGGACATTAATGCGAAGAAGAGAACGGTTAAAACGCGCATTTGTTTTTCGTGATTTCTACAGAGTATCGTGACAAAACGATCTTAGAAAGAAAAAAACAACTAGTGATAACAATGTACTTTTATTTGATGTGTTCAAAATTTTCACCGTCAGCAGCAATGCACATTTGGTTGCGTACTTGTCCGAAAGTTAATCATTTCTCCTTCCGTTCAAGTTTCGTGACGTCACATTGTGGGAAACCATGAAATAATAAATGCGCGTTTTAGCCGTTCTATTTTTCGCGTTAATGCCCACGAGGTTTTTTTTTCGCACTAAATCGATGATGCTCTACAACATTGCTTATCATTTTTGTTCCCTATCTCTTTCCGTTTTCGAGATAAAATTGCTAACTACGCAATTTTCCACCAAGTGGCGCCTTAGGCGGTTTCATTCAGTAGCGCATGGCTACTTTAATATACCTAGACTTCACTTTTAAAAATATAGCAGCAGCTGTTCCGAAGGTAAAATGGTGACAAGAGACATTAGTGGGCATACTGTATATCCCCTTAACGGTCGCATTAAATTGCGGTTTAAAAATTCAATTTGCTTATTGGCACCACTTTTTTGAAAAAGAAATATTCACCTTATTTAATGACAGGTAAAATGATACCATAAAAAAGCTAATTAAACTAGTTTATAAAACTTGTGGGAATCAAGCAAATCTGTATAAATCTAAAAAAAAAGACACAGCCCGTGAATATGACGGGAGCGAGAATTAAGGGGTTAAGCAGGGCTCAAACTCGGTCAAAAAAAAATCTTTCTTATAAATTTCGCAGAAATTTACCTGGAAAACCACATTTCTTGCAATTGTTGCAGAAACCCACCACGAATTCTTCTAGTCTAAGAAATAGTTTTAGAAAATAGTTGTATTTAACTTGATTTTACAAAATCAAGGGGAATATCCAACTATGACAGCCGCCATTATGGTGTCAACGCGTAATAATGGTGTTCATAGATCTCAGATCTGGTATCTCAATGTTTTCAAATCTTAATATCAACTAATTTCGGGAGACAAATGTAATTATCCAAATTGAATTCGAAGCGTGCATTTTACGTTTCCTTTTTTTTTTTTCAGGAATTCCAAATTGATACCAGCAATTCTTAATATTAATTGTTGCTTCATCTAATAAGAGACGTTTCGTGATAACATAAAGTAAAAATTCTACCTTTCATTTTCGGGTGTGCAATCGGAATTTCTAAATAAAACACAACGTCTTGCATATGTGCACAGCGGTTGCAAATGGTCCAAAGAGTAAAATTCTCATTCTTATGGCGGTCCTAAAAGCCGAATAAATTACATCTGAATGTGAAAATATCTCGCATATTATTTTTTTCAGCCAAATCTAAAGCCATCTGTTTTGCACCTTGTCTGAGGTTTTTTTCTAGCAGGCTTTGTGAATGACATTTTCCACTTGTCTAAAGCCGAAAAGAAATCAACGTAGTGTTACAGGGTTCGTACGCATCAAGAGATTCAGGAGATTTTAGGTGTTTTAGTACCAGAAATTCGTAAAGTACTGGTCGCTATATCTGAAGATAGGTTTTTTATATTAATTAAGGCAAATATAACTGTAGAAAAATTCTGGTAATATGTTTTTTAAAGTCCTTGAATCGTACGAACATTGTGTTAGTATATTTTTATTCGTTACCGAGACTGTGGGAAATTATCATCAGATTGCAGCAGATTCATTATTTTAAATGGTAACATCCGCTTTTGACGCCATATTAGAGGCCAGAAAAGGTATATTTTATATATAATTTATTAATTCTTCTTGTAAAACCTGTAAGTGACTTTATCATATAATAAGTGACAGCAATTATAAGGAGGAACTAACTGCTTTGAAACAGATAACAACCGGTGACAGTGACTCTCTACAAGTTTCCAAAATGACAGAAAAGTAAGGTCAAAACAAAAAAGTAAACTATCCAGTCTAGGATAACATTCACTTATTACAAAAAATCTAATTTAATCATAGCAACATAACTACGTTAATGTCTGAACTATACTTCGGCCGGACATACTCTTCTCTCGGTGCAACTTATATATTCTCAGTCCACTATTCTTTCCCTCCCTCCTTTAAATACATTTTTATAAAGAGAAACTGACATATCTTTCAAAGGTGAATCTTGACTGTAACCCTTTTGCATGTGTCGATTAAAAGCGGGTCAAATTTCCACCAAAATTTTTAATTCTTCAGTTGACAGGCTCCGTGTTTCCACCATATTGTGAAAACCTAGACAACCTTTTGCCAGTATCTGTGATTAAGATTATAATGCCTCTGCAAACTGCCACCAGTAAAAACAAATATAAATTTTCACAATATTTGTGAGAGAAATATTGTATGAATAAGGCGCTTAAATAAGACAAAATATTTTATTCAAATTTACTGGTTGAAGCCACCGGTGGCTATCAGAAACTGTTGTAACAATTTAAAAAGAAACAGCCGCCATCTTGTGACAATCTGCTAAATTACTTCACTCGCAATTGGTGGATACACTATGTGTCTCCTTTTCTTTATTCATAACTCCATTTCAAAATGTTGAAGTTTAGGCTGTAACCGGTTCCACAGGGTCTGATTTCCACCTAGGCAAACTTCCACCAGTAAATTTTAATGGAAAATCCCTCTTTATTTAAACGCCTTATTCATGCGAAGTCCTGCTCGCATAATCAATGAAAAAATATCTATTAATTTTTACATGGGGAAGTTTTCATCTCCGGTAGTCAAGCCCCGTAGTTCCGCTATATTTTTTCAACCCAAAAATCCTCCTGTCATTGTCAGGGAATTTGATTACAATCATGGCAAACATCCACCAGTAAATTTTAAATTTTAACCCCTTCAAAGGCGGTGGTTCATTTTTGTACCGCCTAATTTTAATCTCTAAATGCCAGATTGGCACCAGTATATTGAAATGAGAAATTTACTTTTATTAAGTACATAGAAAAAAAAAAAAGCTGTTGATTATTTTGAAATAAATTTGTTTCTAAATTCCGGTGCCATTCACTCATGTCAGCATTTTGCGCATAGTAGTACCTTGCCCCTGAAAGGTTTAATAACAAATTTTCTCTTTATTTAAACACATTATTCATGCAGAATTTCTGTCATAAATAAAGCAAAAAATTTCTATTCTGTTTTACTACTGGAAGTTTGAATTGGCATTAATCTGGCCCTAGTCAAATTTGAACAAACAACCGCCATCTTGTGACAACCTCCTCAGTTACTTTACTTTCAGCAGGTAGACACTTCATTATCTGTCTCCTCTTTATGCATAGCTCCATTTCACCCCCCCCCCATTCGACCTCAAAAAGCATACACTCTACGTTCACTAATCATGACGATGTAAATTTCCGTGTTGTGCTGTGCTAGATTGAAAAAGATAAATATCAGTTTGGTACCAGGCAATGAAGTAAACTGAAGATCATCTCTAAAATAGTACTGATACCATGGCAGCCAATGTGCCGTCCAGGTGTATTACAACGATGCGTTGATCAGACGAATCACGCTCCGCAGCTATGTACACATTCTGTTGCGCTAGGCACTCTTGCTCGCAAATGGGGACCTGATAACCTGTAAAAAAGAGACTTTGTCCTTCTAAATGGCTGGTTCATCAACGCCCAGAGAAATACATTGAAACTTTAAATAGTTCATATTTATTTTCTAAACCCATAAATAGCTCCACTAAGAACGGACATTTTCAACTTCAACTGCTAAGACAGTTAACCCTTTGAGGGGCTTGTAATTGTGTTTCTGTAATGTCGAATTAACACCGGAATCTGCTAAAGGATTTATAGCAAAATAAGGAAAGCAATGTTACGACTTTTTGCAACCAAAGTTAGAAATGTAAAATTTAATCAATTTTTTCTAGTACAAATCTTCATTAATCGTAAGTGGGATAAAATATATTCCACCACCCCTCAAGGGATTAAAAAGGGTGTCGAATGTTTTGGGTTATTTAGCGATACCTCAGTAGCAGTTTTATGTAGGAGCGTGATAAATAGAAAAAAAAATTGTGCATTGTAGCTTACTAAAATTTTATTTCAGCAATTTTGGAAATTCAACATCCAACACTATTTAAAATTTAAGCAAGTAAGAAAAAATCATGCGTCAAGCATAGATTATGAAACACTTTTCAACACTTTCAGAATAATGTAACAAAACTGCAACGTTTAAAAAATTCAAATATTACGTCTAATTCAACCATATGGAAACGCATAATGCATTTCAAAACCCAATTTCAGCTGTTCCCATACACAATCTGAATATTATGCAAATTTTTTCAGCCGCCCTGTATATGATATATAGATTTGAATCTAATAAATACATGCAAGCCAAAATTTAGCTCACTTAAAATATACATATGCTTCAGTTGAAAATTTACCTTCAGCAATTTCATCTAAGAAGGTACGTGAATACTTTTGGGCAGCCCTGTTTTTGAGGTATAGAATTTATATATAACGAGTAAGATGCAAAAAAGTAATTAAATTTAAAAGCGCATACCGAATTTTAAACAGTATATTCCGTCAATTATTACTCAAAGTCAGTACTGTACTGTAACAGATTTCTTTTGTGTGTCCCTGTAAATGAATAAAAAATGCAATGAATGTCCTGTTCTAACGGGATCATAGTAAAATTCAGTGATTTATATCAGTTTCAATACATTTGAAATAGCATAATGTCATTAAAATACTCTGCAAACGATTTTTTCTCCATATACCATAATGTAATGGAATACTTTTGAGAACGCCTGTAAATGAACGATTAATCCTACATACTTCATAAACAATGCCAAACATTCTTTGGTGACCCTAAATAACCTTTATCAATTTCATGAAAATCCGAGTATATTTACGGGAGTTAGAGCGTGGACAGACGGACAGAAGGAAAGACGGACTGACGGGTAGACGTCCAGAAAAACCGAATGCATAAACACTTTTCAACTTTGTTGGAAAGTGTTAAAAAGAATAGATTCTCCAATAACCGGGTCTACAACCAAATTGTCTAATTTAGCGAGAGTGCTCTGGCGCAAAACTAATTTTTTGTTGCATCCATTGTTGTCACTCTAATAATTTTGAACATATCGCATTTATTTTTTAACCATCATTACCTCAATTCGAAATACTGAAACACAATTTATAATATTTTAATATTTGTAAAATACTCTAATTTTAGTTTAATAAAGTGTTCCAAATACGTTAACCTTAAAAAAGTCTTGCTTATCCAAAACAAAATACTGCTCACAAATTTTGTATGTAAATTGCTTGATTGAAGCTCAACAATTTTTGTAAATTATGTCCCTTGACAAATTATCTAACTCATTATTCTATCAATTGTTCCTGGCACACTCATATGATTAAATCATTAACAAGAGAATCTATTTATAATATTGATTAGTTTACGTGTAATTAAATAATATATAATAAGTAAATACGAAACTTGTAGTCATTTTTCTGCCTATTTCTTTACGCTCGATCAGTGTAATTTATTTGTTGATTATTTCATGTCATATAATATGCAATAATTCTTTAATTTTTACTTCTATGCGCATAAAATAAAGTATACATTGTAGCAATAAAGTTTAAGTTAAGTTATTCACAAAATATCTTTTGAAAAATAATTGAAGAAAAATGGATTTGGGGTTGTTTTAGAATACACAAATTAATATTATCTGTAATTCTAATAAGTCTAATATTCTCTAAAAACATCTTAAAAATCATTAGGGTGTATTTTTAATTTTATTATATGTGATATAAGTAGATAAAACTTTAGATCTGATTTAAATACTATTTTTATGTTCTAAGAAATGATTTATTACTGATTTTGATGGTATTTCTAAAAGTCTGTTTTAAATAATGACAATACAACCAACTGATAGGCATTTTAAATACCACTTTTTTCAAACAAAAAATTTCTTTTTTTCTTATTTTCATTGAAATTTCCTAGAATCCAGGCCTAAGAGCGGTATCTTTTTTAGAAAGTTAATCGAACTTTTACCACCACTATTTCTTTACGAAAATTTCACTTTTAGATTTATCTTGGAAATGTTGGAGGAAGCCGCTTCTAGGTGGGCTTTTTATTGCAATTCTTCTATTAATCTGCCGTAAAAATAATTAACAAAAATATTAAGGGCTGGCTAGTTCCATGGGTTTTTGTAGTATAAGTCATATAACTGTTATGCTTGTTTCCCACCGTTATTGTCAAAAAATTTGCTTTGCTTTATTCAATCAACGAGATACCTCCGACAAAATGTCGCATTTTCCGTTATAAAATACTAGTAGCTAAAAATCGCAGCATGTGACGTACACTACAAGTACTCATGGAACTAGCCGGGCTACAAATGTGACCGCTAAGATGCCCGCAAAACCTAAACCGAACATAATTTTTATCGCTAATGTTGTACAAACCTAATATGGAGATTTCTCTTTGAAAATACTGGTATTCAAAATCGGAATTTTTTGATGCATTTATAATGACAATTTATTAAGCAAATTTTAAATTTATATTTTCCAACCAAACCCATCTAACGAATAAAAATGCTTTTCAAGTGAAGGAAGACCATTTTTTTCTGTCCAAATGCTGATGCGGTGTACAGTTTTAGAGTTCGCACTGGTGCTTACATGAATACTAGTATTTCCGAAAATTATTCCTTGTATTAATAAATTGGAGAAATCGCAATTAAATAAGGTGGTAATTTATTTTTGGAAATACTAGTAATCGAAGGTTTGAATACTTTATAATGAGTTTATATTTTTCATAAAACACCACGGCAAAGATATTCCTCTAATAGATGCAAACAAAACACAACCTAAATTTTTAATTATAATTATCGTTAATATTATTATTATCATTATTATTTTTACATTGTTATTCATATTATTAATCAATTAGTAGATTGATACAAAATTACTTAAATAAAATATTTTATTCTACGTAATATATTTTCTCTGTTTAATTTAATAAAGTGTTTGAAACACATTAACCCCTTAACACTAGAATGCCCGGAAATTTTACTCAAGTTTCATAAAAATATTTTACACCAGAATTTTTATTTAAAATTATTTGACTAAATTATTTCACGTAAATCTGCGTTTTTAGAACTTAACTTATTTTGTGAAAGAATTTCTGGTTCCAGTTGACATTTAATCATATAGTCGGAGTCGAATCGACTTCTTCCGGACGTTCTAGTGTTAAATCTCGCTCCCGTGATATTCACGAACTGTGTCTTTTATTCAGACTGTTTGATTCCCACCATTTTTATAAAATAGTGTAATTGATTTTATTATGGTATCATTTTAGCTGTCATTAAAAAAGGTGAATATTTCTTTTTCAAAAAAGTGGTGCCAATGAGCAATTTGAATTTTTAAACGTAATTTAATGCAACCGTTGAGGAGATAAACTAGAAAAGTCTATGTTTTCACAGGAAAGAAATCTCACATGCTACGTATGTAAATTGATTTATCGAAGTCAGTGTTGCCAGATTGGAGACTTTTTTTGCATCTGCCTGATTTTTTTTTTTTTTTTTTTTTTTTGGGGGGGGGGGGATTCAAATTCTTAATAGTTCTTAATTAAGTTTAAATAGTTATTATTGTTTTATAAGAGGATAAATATTCCGGAAATAAAATAAAACAAAACTGCTATTCAAAATTTTCCGGTGGGAATTCCAACACAAGTGAGAAGTCGGTCGATAAGTGATGACGTCACAATTCGTGTCCTCTGGTCTTGAGTATTTCGATGGCAGCGGTTTATCCCGGCGGTAATCAAAACTTGTGGAACCAGTTATAGCCATGTGGAACCAGTCTTCACAATGTTCAGGGTATCGTCGGTACGATGTCAAACTATCCAATATGAAAACAGTGTTACCAGGATGCTACGTTTTTAAATTCAAATTTCTTGATTGGCACCACTTTTTAGAAATATTAAAATTCGCATAATTTAATGACCATATTAATCAAGGCGAAAACAAGAGGAATTTTACCATTTCAGAGAGGTGGTGACAATCAAGAAATCTGAATTTTAAAAAAGTAGCTCACTAGCAACTCTTTTTTCATATTAGATAGTTTGACGTGATACCGACGATACGTCAAATCTACTTTATTCTTTGTTCCATATACAAATTCAATAAAAGAAACCTTCGTCATAATCCAAATTTTCTCTCATTAAATAATGCGTATAAATCCGTTTGGAAACATTGGTAGTTCTGCTGACTGCGAGCAACAGCTTGAATGCTCCTAACATAATCATATAGGGTGACCGAGCCAGTAATTGATCAAATAAGGTCAGAGTTACGGGGTTTTTATTATATTTCCTTCCTTTTACGTTTTAGGAGTAAACTAACATGATTGCTACAACCCTTAATGGATGTGCTATAGTGGGCAAAAATGAAATCTGCTGAAATTAAATAGCAACAAAATTATAAGTAAATAGTTTTTCAAATGCCATTTCCCCAGTAGTTGATCAATCAAAGAAATCTTTCGAAAATTCAAAATTTATTTTTTAAAATATCATGTTTTGTGCTGCGAGTAGCTATATTTCATATAAAATTATTATTTGAAATAAGCAAGATGGAATTGGATTATTTTAACTTACCGTAATAGTCTACAACTAATCAAAAACTAAATTTTTACATTTTCTCTTTAACCGCTTGAGGGGGCACCGGTATATTATATACCACCTACGATTCATGAATTTTTACACCAGAAAAATTTTATTAAATTTTATTTTTCTAACTTTGGTGGAAAAAAGCTGTAAAATTGCTTTTACTTATTTTGAAATAGAATTTTTCAAAGATTCCGGTGGGAATTCAGCATTTCACAAACGTAATTGCTTGCCCCTCGAGGGGTTAACACATTCACGCCGGCGCGGTGGGTCACACTCGACTGTCTTAGAGCTGCCAAGTCTCCGGCTTTTTGGATACCAGTATTTTAATACAGAAAATGTTGTTTCATTTAATTAGAACAATTAGGCTATTTAAAGGAACAACATTTTCTCTAAAATAATAGTGGTGTGCAAAAAGCCGGAGACTTGACAACTCTGAGACAGTCGAGTGTGACCCAACGCGCCGGCATGAACGTGTTAAAAAAAATTATAAAATGGTTTCTCCTACAGCAGGCAGCTGCAAACAACGTGGCAAAAGATGCTTCATCATTCAAACAAAGATGTTATGTCTAGTGCCACGTGTAAAACTCATTTCCGCCTGAAATTGAGCAATATTTAAAAGATTTTTCAACTACTGGAGGGGTATCAACTACTGGCGAGGTTACCCTAGATAAACATCAAATGATTTTTTATAAAACGGTCAGAGCGTTTTGTGTGTGTGTGTGAGTGTGTCCACTACTAATTCTAAATACTAATTTTCTTTTTAGATTTTTGTTGTAAATCTTTTAGATAACTCCTTCGTGTGGAATTTTTCATCAAAAGGCTGTAAAACTCTACGACGAAGATTACTGTATGTAAAAAATGGTAGCCAAAAATAATATCCGCATCGACCCCTATTAACAGCACGTTCATTCAGCTGCTATTCGAAATATAAAATAATCAAATTATGTCCCACTGAGCCCAGTGGCTTGGATGATGTCTACAAAATGAGGTGTTTGGTCCGACGTTCGAGTTCCAAACCAGCGTGTGTGCATGAGGTGACTGTGCAAGTTTTTCAAGAAATTCTACTCAGGAAAACGATAATTCGGTCCAGTTTTATCTTCAAAAAACCTTTCCGAAGACATCCCTCGTGTAGCAATATTGCCAAATTTGGCTGATGATTAACAAAAACAATTGCACTGAGCTAACGCAATTTTCTTACACTCCTTGGACTTTTGAAGGGTAGAGAAAGGAAAATAAAAAATTCAAATATAGTGAATTTATTAAATATTAAATACTAAATAATCAACAATATATCTTGACTAACTGTGTTCAAGATAACAGCATAGCTGCCGAAAATATTGGCTGTTGGGCAAGTTCCTTTATTCGATTTTTATTGCTATCGCATTCTATTAACACTAGAACCGCCGGCGATTTTACTTAATTTTTATAAAAAAAAAAAAAAATGTTTCTCACCACAATATTTATTTAAAACTATTTAACTTATTTAATTAGCCTATTCTTGTGGCTCACAGATATAATTTATCTTACGAAAATTTTTCTGGTTCGAATTGATTATTGTCAATTTTGGCAGGGGTCAAAATGACCCCATGACGGCGGCTCTAGTGTTAAATAGTAATATTTGGCTTGTTTAATGATCGATTCGGTAATACGAACATTACTAACTCAAAAAAGTGGTAGCAATCAAAAATATGAATTTAAAAAAAAACGACAACTGGCTCCAAACGTTTTTTTTTTTTTTTCTAATACCTTTATTTCATTATCGAAATTGTTTTATTATTTAATAGAAAATGTTCTGCATTAAATAGCGCAAAAATATCTATAATACTAAAGTGGCACTAAAATATACGGAGAGTTTGCAGCGCTGTATTTTGAGAAAAATTATGAAATATGTCTTGTTTCTACGCAGGATTCAGTTACTTTTTTCGTCCATTAAATTTCAAACCTGTTTAAACGACTTGAAAAAGGGAAGATTTGAAGCTATGTACTTTGGTAAAAATTAGCTATTTTTAAAAATACATATATGATTTTTTTCTGGTAAGATATTGACTTTAACATTTTGTTTACGCACTAATATATTTTGTGATACATTAACTCATTTTTTACTTTCATGATACCGATATATATATTTTTTACTATAATCCAAAAAAACATTAAAAACGCCTCCAATATAATGCTAAATTTCTTATTTCCATTACCTTTCATAAGAGTGTTTTTCAAATCCCATAAGAAAAAGATTATGATATCGGAAACTAAAGGGATGAAACGAAGCATTTCGGGCGTTATGATTCCAAGAAAATACACGAAGTACTGTAAGAGAAGAAGAATATCTCATGGGATACAATAATGTCATATCTTATAATATGAAGAAATACCTATTAGGAGAAATGGGCATGATACCCAAAATGAAATATCATTCACATCTGAGGTATGATTTTCTTTTTGTGTTTTTGACTCAGCATTTGAATTAATCGGAATTCGGGAAATGTTCTCTTAACTGTTAAATGCATTATTTTTTAATTTGTTTAGAAAAAATATATATATAATTCCGAGATAGATTTATTACACAGGAAAAATAATGAAACAATTAGATATACATTTTTCGCATAATACGTCAACCCTTTCTTATGTTGCACATCTGGAATAAAAGTGAAAACTACTGTCATACCTAAAATATTGCAATTTAGTAAATATTTTGATAAGTATGAATCTAAATACCTTATTTTATATATTTTTTTATTTTGTAAAACTTAATCCTTAACCCTTTCCGGCACAGAAAAATTCTGTTCGTAAAAGGATGAAATGATTGCCGGACACCAGAATTTACATACGAACTTCTTAAAAATTAAAAACCTGTTGTTTTAAATTTTCTTTTCAAAAGCAAAATTTTATTAAAATATTTTTGGTGCCGTTTTTAAATTTGGAATTAAAATTAGGTGGTCCCTCAGTATCACTGTGCCGGAAAGGGTTAAGAGGCTACTTCAGTCAAGTTAAAAGACGCGTTCGCCAATGCTAATCCTATGGAAGAAATTTATAAAGCTATCTCAGTTGCATTTCAATATTTTTAAATGATTTTTTTGCATTAGACAGCTGAGATTGATCTGTACAAAGGTTGTTTTTTACTTTTTCGATTTTGTTGAGAGATATTTTTGATGGGGACACTTTCATTTCCGGAATCGGTTTCGAAAGTGAAAACACCCTCATAAAAAAAAATCTGCAATGAAAATCGAAAAAGTAAAAAAACGGACTGCATACAGATCGATCTCAGCTATCCAACGCAAAAGAAATCATTTAAAAATATTGAAATGAAGCCGAGATATCTTTATAAATTTCTTACATAGGATTAGCATTAGCGAACGGGTCTTTTTGCCTGACTGAAGTAGCCAATTAAATGCATGAATTATTCTTTTATAATTTTGTCTTATAGTATTATATTAATGATTAGACACCAGAACTTTCAAGATAGATTTTTAACTTTATTTAGTATCATATTTTTGTATTTTTTACAGCATTAATATTTCTATATAAATATAGTGGTTGCCAGGAGATAAATAAAAAGTGATGCAGGTATGCATCACTATGATGCATTGAAGGGTTAAATATAATTTTGTAATAGAGTGATTTTTTTTTTCGTGAAAAACTTTTTTGATATCATTTATCCCCTTGAGGGGCAAGCAATTACGTTTGTGTAATGCTTAATACCCACCGGAAAATTATTAAAATTTTATCTCAAAATAAGGAAAAGCAATTTTAAAACTTTTTTCCACCAAAGTTAGAAAAGTAAAATTTCATAAATTTTTTCTGGTGTAAATCTTCATTAATCGTAGGTGGGATAAAATATATCCCACCGCCCCTCAAGGGGTTAAATAACAAAGCGCAAAGTATGGTTATGGTATGTTGTGTTAGTGGTGCAAAGTAAGTTTATTTGATTTTTGAAAAACCGGAATTTTGTCCACATAAAAAAAAAAAAAATAATAATAATAATTAATTAAGTTCCACCTTGAAACCTGAAGTTAAATAAATAAATACTCAAAAAATTTATTTTCCGGTTGAAAATGTGATTAACCTGGGTTCAAAGTAGTTCACATATTTCGAAACATTAGTGGTAACTTGCTAGCTATTGTGTTTAGATAGCGAGCGATCAGCGAGATAAATAATGCGTATTTTTCTCAACTTATATAAAGAAAGAGAGTAACCAATTCTCATATCTTCCTAAGTTATATTGTCTCTCATCTCAGTACACCGTCCACTGAATACTAGCCCTAAGCGCTGACATAAAAATGGCGGCCGTCGCAGGCGGAGTTTTGCAAGCGTTTGTATGGTCCCATCAGTGTTGCCAGATGGGCTACTTTTTTTTTAATTCAGATTCTTGATTGGCACAACTTTTTTGAAATTGTAAAATGCGCCTTATTTAATGACATATTAATTAAATCGAAAGCAAAGATAATTTTACCGTTTCAAAAAAGTGGTGGCGATCAAGAAATCTGAATTTAAAAAAAAAGTAGCTCACTGGCAACACTGGGTCCCATGAATTTTTTCAACACTAATTCAAGGTTCGTACGGGTACCGTTATTTTCAAGGCCAAATATCAGTAATTTTTTATAGAAAAATAAATCTAGTTTAACCCTCCGTCTACCAGACGGGTCCAATGGACACGATGGGTACATTCGAAATATTTATTCTAACCAGAAATTTCTTTAAAATAAACTAAATATGTAAACCAGACAATAATGAGTTAAGTAAATAAGTTCAATAGTTTTAAATAAGAATTCTGATGTGTAATATTTTTATAAAACTTGAGTAAAATTTTCGGTAGTTCTAGGGTTAAACGGACGAAATTTCGCCTTATTTAAGGAGAAATTTTTCCATATGAAAATACTGGTACCGAAGAAATTCTTAGTCTGGAAATTCAAGGGCCCGTACGAACCCTGTATTTTTTTATTTTTATTTTTTTTTTTTTACTTATTTAACCTCACAAAATTAAGGCTGTAACAGACGTAAATGTTCAATCAGTATTTCGGTAGGTAGGTAGCAGCAGCAATCGGTGTCTTCTCATTCCTGTCATGCGCGTACTCATAGTTTCGAGCGGCAGTCTTACCTTTGGAGCTCAGATGTAGTGGTTGTGAAATTCGTGTATTTTCGATTGCGGAGTCTGGTAAAATATTTTAGAAGTGAGTTTCACATGGCGAAGAAAAAACTCGAAGAGAAAGAAAAAAACTCGAAGAAAAAACTCAATCATTTCAAGGTTATCCATAAGCATAGCTGCAAACTTTTACGCTTTGATATTACTACTAAAATGTAATAGAGATTTTTGTCTTGTATAATCGTGAGATTTTCAGTGATTAAATGAAACAACATTTAGTATAAAATTTTAGTGGTATGAAGATAGCGTAAAAGTTGGCATCTATGCATAAGTATAATTTTCTAGAACCTGACAGTTGATTTCATACTTAACACCTTGAAGGGCGGTGATGCTGTCACGGCATCACATAATGTTAATCCCATATTGCCACACTGGCACCGGAATTTTATGATGGAAATGTCTTCTTTATTAATTAAGCGAAAATTTACTTTTACTTGTTTAAAAATAAAATCTCTTGTTAATATTGGTGTCATTAAATTACTTGAACATTTTACGAATACAAGTACCTTGTCCCTGAAAGGGTTAAAACGTTGAATAGCTTTGGGGTACCGAAGGGTACCGGATCATTTAGAGTCTTATTTAGCTGAGTTTATGTCAAGAAGGACAGCTGGGGATCCAGTTTTACGGATTTTAAGTGATAAAACAAAGTTTTGGCATCTACAACAAAGACATTATTCATACTTTCATTATGAAATGAATGCTTTGTAGTTTGTTATGTTTTATTAAAAATTTTCACTTGCTATATTTTAGGCATTTTTAAGTAAGTTCTTTAAGATATTGTAATACAGTATTGAAATATTGGGTAGGTAAAATTTGTATACTTTTACGTTACTGTGGCCAATATTGAAATGCATTTGGACATATTATATTAATCTCGGTTTTCACGAATTTTATGCGTTTATAGATTACTACACATCGAATTTCATGCATCCAGTGTTTTGTTCGGTAATGGATGCGTATCTGTCATATATCTGTTAGTATTTTGGGTTTTGACAAATTTCATAAATTATAGAATGCAGAGTTGCTAAGACTCTGTCTTTTCTACATAACACTATTATCTTCGAGAAAATATTGTTCTTGTAAATCGCCCAAATGTTCCAATTAAATAAAATAACATTTTTTTGTATTAAAATACTGGTATCCAAAAATTCGGGGACTTGGCCAGTATTGCCAGTGGACTATTTTTTTAAAATTCAGATTCTTTGATTGTTACCACTATTTTGAAATAGTAAAATTCTTGTTATTTAATGCAATATTAATTAAGGCGAAAAGAAGGGGAACTTTACCATTTCAGAAAAGTGGTGCCAATCAAGAAATCTGAATTTAATAAAAAGTAGCCCACTAGCAACACTGGACTTGGCAGCTCTGAGAATGGAGTTATGAATAAAGAGGAGAAGACATATAGTGTACTGTCAACCAGTTGCGAGTGAAGTAACTGAGGAGGTTGTCCGAAGATGGCGGCTGCTTTTTTTAAATCGGATCTTCAGTTTCTGATTACCACCAGGACAAGCATACCACCATTAAAATTGAATAGAAAATTTCCTCTTATTTAAGCATCTTTTTCATGGAATTTTTTCTAAAAAATGTCGAAAAAATTTCTATTTGTTTTTACTGCTGTAAGTATACCTTGTAAAAGTGTCAGTTTGTTTCCCTGGTTGTCACAATATTGCGGAAACGCAAGATCTAACTACCGCCAAAGTAAACTCCTACCAGTAAAAATGAAAATCCATTTCTACCATTATTTATGACTGAAATTTTGTAATAATAATTTTTTTTTAAAAAGTTGAAGATTTCTATATAAATCTACTGGTGGAAGTTTCAACCGGCGGTAACCAACTTCTGCGATAGCGGTTACAGCTGAAGCTTCACTATTTTAAGGATATGTCAGTTCCTCTTTATTAGAAGCTCTATGCCTCTGAAACTGTAATAGAATGCACATCGAGTTTCTTACATCGGTTTGTGATTGGGATATTAACGATTTTATAAATTTTAGAGACAACTGCAAAAAGAATTGCATACATCCAATGATTTGTTTTTCGGTTTAATGGCATAATTTCCAAGATCATACGCTTTTTTTGTACTAAAAAATTTCAATAAAAAATTTGCCTTATTTAACTGGCAGATTACGCCGACTTAACCCCCTTGAGGGTCGGTGAGATATATTATATCCCACCTAATTTTAATTAAGATTTGCACCAGAAATTTTTAATAAAGTTTTACTTTTACAACTTTGGTGAATAAAAGCAGAAAATTGCTTTCCCTTATTTTGAAATAAAAGTTTTCCAAATTTCCTTTCAGAATTTAACATTACAAAAACACAATTGCTTGCCCCTCAAATGGTTAAGAAGCTAAAATTTGATATTAAATAATTGAGATACAAAAAAGCGTAAGAATTGGCAGCTTAGTAATGGAAACTAGCGCTCATACATAGGTTTATGATTGGGATTTTAAAGAGTTTCATCAATTTTGGAGTCTTCTGCACAACGAATTTCATGCATCCAGTAATTATGTTTTGAGATTTAATGGGTTCATAGAGTTCATACATCGTTTAGTGACTGCGGTTTTAACGAATTTCATACATTTTAGAGAATACTGCACAAAAATTTTGCGAGAAAAATAGTGTGCGAGATATTATCGAACAGTGGCGTTTGTCTTAATGAAATGTATCATAAACAGAAGTAATCGAAAAATATATCTTTTTAAAACTTAATACTTAATTAACTTTTAAACTTATTACTTAGTTAACTTTAGTTTTAACTTTTAACACTTAGTTATAATTAAATAAACGTTATCAATTTAATCTTAATAAGCAGAAAAGTTAAAAAAGAAATGCTTACATGTATATTTTCTTAACCCCTTGAGGGGCTGTGAGATATATTTTATCCCGCCTACGATTAATAAAGATTTGTACCAGAAAATTTATTAAATTTTACTTTTCTAACTTTGGTGGGAAAATGTTGTAAAATTGCTTCTCCTTTTTTCGCAATAAATCTTTTCGCAGATTTTGGTGTGAATTCGACATTTCAGAACTACAATTGCTTGCCCCTCAAATGGTTAATCTTTTGATTAATAATTTTTTACAACAGTTTTTCTTTGATTCCAGAGGACAGATTTTTTAAATTATTTTATCTACTGCCCTTTCATCATATAATAATATCTGTGACATATCTCTCATTGAAATTTCCTATGAAGAAATTTGTTTAAAATTAGTTGCTTGAAAGGTAGCAAACTAAAGAGAAATTTAGCTACCATCAATGATACACGCGTGTAGCGTTGGTACTCAACGGATAAATATAAATTGTTCTAATATTGTTAATTGCTTAAATGTTTTATCATCAATAATTCCTAACATTAATTTTTTCTTTATTTCATCAATGAAAAAGTTTGCTACTGGAAAATGATGGTGACAAAATAACTTACACGTTGTCAGCTATGTTTTGCCATTACACAAGCAGAAAACTATAAACACAAAGGAAAATCATTGAAATTGGGTTTTTTAAATTAAATACCACAATAATGTGGATGTTATTTCGATAACAAAGATATTATTTAAAATATTACATTTTAAAATTCGATTTTTTTTTATTAATAAGACATTTTTATTTTAGGTAACAAGGTTATTATACAGCAGAAAAAAGTAAAATAGCATTACTTTAATTAAAAAAAAAATCCTTGAAACCCAGTGTATGTATTATTCATTGTCTTTTTCAATCAAAAATAGTAAAGCATTTGAAAATTTTATAAACTCTTTCCTATTAAAATATTAAATAATTAATGTATTTTGAAGATACAATAAAGACGTCAGTTACAGAAATCCTTTTTAACATCGATCTTCTTTATTAGCTTTAAAAAAAATAATGCTAATAATAGCGTTTGAGAAACTGCTTCGTAACAATTCTAAGCATAGAAAATACAAAAAGATTTCTTTTTTTACAATTCTTATTAAAACAATATATTTTATTGATTCTTGCCATTTTATTTCTAAACTGGATTTTAGAATGTAATCTGAAAATAACAAATAAATATATTTATTTATGATAAATTATGTAGATGAAGCTATTCCTACCCAGATTTAATAGAAAATTTTGATTACATAAGGACTGTAAATTCAATTATCAAAATTTTTTTACCTACGTAAATGAGATTAAATTTATTTTTGGAAAGGTAAGGAATTGTGCATAAAGAATTTCACGGAATAAAATATTTTAAGTTATTCTGCAGAGTTCGATTGATTTCATAATTGTTTTCAAATCAGATTTTTGTCATATATTTTCTTAAAAGATATTTTTTCACCGTGTTCGATCAAAAATTATTAGGAGATAAAATAACTTAAAAAATACTAAAAGATTAATAGCATTTAATTTAAATTTATTAATTTTATTCGTGGAAAATACTAAATAAATAACTAATCTTTATTGCTGTTTCGAATTTTGTTTTTAAGAAATTAACACTTAAATGCTCGATTTTTTATTTTGTTTAAATATATATATATATAATTCTCTGAAAGGTTTATTACACAGGAAAAATAATGAAAAACATCATAGATACATTTTTCATATAATCCGGCAATCTTTTCTTCTGTTGCACATCTGCAATATCAGTAACAACTACTGTCGTGTGTCTGTTTTACTCTAAAATAATGCAAATTAGTAAATACTTTAAAAAGTGTATCTCCAAATACCTTATTTTATATAAGTATTTATTTTATAAAACTTAACCTGTAACCGTTTAATTCCCATGATAGAATACGTTCTAGAAATTACGTATTTCAGAGAATCTGACATTATACCAGAAAGTTTCAATGGTTAATTTCGCTTTATTTAAATACGGAATATCTGTTTTTTAATTAAAGTAAATATTGCTATTTTAATTTTCTGGTATGAATTAGATATACACTAATAAAAAAAAATCTATTAACACTAGAACGCCCGGAAATTTTACTCAAGTTTCATAAAAATATTTCAATCCAGAATTTTTATTTAAAATTATTTAACTGATTTATTTAACGTAATTCTGCGTCGCTTAATTTTAACTTACTTTATGAAAAAAATTCTTGTTCCAGTGGACATTTAATCATGCGGTTGGAGTCGAATCGACTCCATTCGGGCGTTCTAGTGTTAAATTCAAAACAGTGTTCTTTGCATATATGCAAAGCTGCGCACTAAACGGTTCAGTATATTTACCCATTAACTACCGAAAACATAGCTGCCAACTCTTAAGCTTTTTTGTTCCAGAAAAATTTAATAGAAATTTTAGCATTACTTAATCGGCGGATTACGACGATTAAAAAAGGGAAAAGGGAGATTCTGAAAAGGTGGGATCATTAAACGTTAACTGTATGTAATTTTTAAATTTAAAACCATTTTTTTAAATTTTGTCTATAAATATACTATATACAAAGCTGCCAACCTTTCACTAATCTTCCGTAATATCTGGATTAATTTGACCCAGGTTAAGCACATTTCGAAGCAGAATATTTATTTCATGAATTCTTATTTATTTAATTTCAGGCTTCTACGTGAAACATATTTAATTTAATTTCTTAAACAAATTTCTGGTTCGAAACTTATTAAACCAAGGTTAAACTAACGCAAGTATTACGGAAGATTAGTTTGAGGTTGGCACCTATGTATATAAATATTTTTAATAGTATGTCTACAAAATTATACACGAACATTAAAAGACAGCAACTATCCTGCAAAATTAATTATTAAAGCATGTAATTAGCAGTTGTGTACGTTACAAATTTTGGACATTTTTTCGCACGTACGTTACAGATTTTGGGCGTTGATCTTAGTATTTAAAAATTTCTTAAGACTAAGAATGCTTTGTTACGTACGCTACTTTCGGACATAACAAAACACAGAAAAATTCTTTATAGAAAAGTCCTTCTATCTTCAAAAAAGCAATAAGCCTGCCATCTCTTAACGAAATTATCAAAAAATCATCCGTTTCCTTTATGCATTCGTTGTTTACCATTAGAACCACCTGGAAAAAAGTTAAAACTCTTTTTCTTGGTGGTACATTGGAGCAGTTAACGTTATGAATGTCCGAAATTGGCCTCTTTAGCATATAATAATAAAATTTTAAGATATTTATACAAAGCTTTTACAAAAAAATTATGTCATTTTCTGTCTCTGAATAGAATTAAAAACTCAATGTAAAAAAAAAATAAAAAAAAATAAAGTTATGTTTGAAAGGCTTAAAGTTATGACTTGTGTCCAGTGCCCACCTTTTACGAATCGCCCTAAACTTACTATTAAATTGTGCTACGAAAAAGAGAAAGACGTTGGATGCTATGCGAAACTACAAAAGGCATCTTCAACTTTTTTGCAGAAAACTTCTTCGCTTTATTAAATATCAAAGTTTAAGTTATTAAATAAGGTAATTTTTAAATTAAAAATAGTGGTAGGTTGGGAATGGTTGGAAAATGTTTCCGGTGAGGATCTTGAATGAACTTAGGTGGGGTATAATATATCCCACAGCCCCTCTAGGGGTTAAACATTCATGATCCCTTATCACACGAAAATTGTATGTGCGTTTTCTCTAAAAAAATTACGCGTATGCATTTTTTGTTATCGTTTCTGTGTTATAGAATAGATTATTGGTGTGTCATTGAAGACTGCAGCACCGACCTCCCATTGCTAGAAATACACGCTGACACACAAATAGCGGCTGTTGAAAGCGGATTTACTTCAGTGTTTGTACGGTGACTTTGATTTGAGTACCAATTGTTTCTAAAAGTTTTCACCGCCTTATTTTCCCGAGACAGAATAAGTCAAAAAGAACAAAGAGTCAAAAAAGTCCAGAAAATACTAGTTTAAAAATTCAGGGGTTCGTACAAAAGCTTAAAAATTCCGCGTAGGACAGCCGACATTTTTCTCTCAGCGCGCTGTCGTTGTATTTAAGCGGTGGTGACTTCAGCAATAATTCTTTGTCAATTTCGATACACAAGAAATCGAAAACTGTTATAATATTATTGGTACATAAAAAAAAAAAAAAACAAAAAAAAAAAAACATGCCAGTATTCAATATTTAGAAGTCATCAAAACCCAAATCTGAGAAATCGGCGAAGTGTTGCGAGTGAAAAGAATACGAGTTATTTTGGAAAGAGAAAATTACTGTTCGTTAAAAAACGAAGTATTGATTAGATGCCCATACTTTCATTAGTTTTCCCAAGATATTTCTCCTCAAGAATTGTAAATCAAGAATTCAGCGTGCCTTGAAGTGAAGCATTATTGACCTCTCGCTTTTCTCTGTTTGTTAATTATACAGGGATTTGGACTAAATTTGACAACTTGAAAAATAGTAAAAAATGTATGTTGCCATGGAAAATGCGACATAACTGCATATATTTGTTTTCTTTAGTACTGGGTTGTCAAACGGTGTTCCACCGGATACCACTATTTGAATCAGAGAAATTTGCTGATTAGAAATGTTAATGATTACTGTAAAATTTTAGTGGTATTCGGCGGGACACAGTTTGAAACCTCTGCTTTAATGTTATATACAACATTCAGGTCAACTACAATAAAAGGGAAGAGTTGAAGCCATCAGAATATTGAAAGAAAGTAATCTACATATGATGAAATATGATTATTCGTGCCGGAACCTAATATGTGCAAGGGTTGTCAATTTAGCGTCCTTTTTTAATTTAGAAATTCCAAATTCATCTCGGAAATTTCGAAAGAAGTGTTTTTACGTTATGTGATTCTAAAATGTCTGCCATTAAATAAAGGAAAAATCACTGTTTGAAATTTTCGCTATGAATTTGGAATTTCTAAATATAAAATAGCGTCACACTGGCAACACTTCTCTATGTGTTCTCTGTACACCGATAATGCAAATAGTATGTGCAATGTCGAGGTGCAAAGTAGTGATGGACAGAATTAATGATTTTACTATTCCAAGGAATCATTCGGGCATGCGCAAAAGAATAGCTGCTAACAATGGAGTTATGAATAAAAAGGAGGAGACATATAGTGTACTGTCTACCACAGGGATGGTCAAACTGCGGCACGCGTGCCACAGAGATACCAGTATTAATGTACAAAAAAAAATGCATTCTTTAATGAGAGAAGGTCTGCAATTAAAAAAGGACAAAATTAGAATTCTTAGGAAACGGTGTCAAGTGAATTTTAGACAAAAAGGTTGGCTACCCCTGGTCTACCAGTTGCTGATGAAGTAACTGAGGAGGTTGTCACAAGATGGTGGTTGCTTTTTTAAAATCATATCTACAATTTCTGATTACTGCCGGAGCAAACTTCCCACAAGTAAAATTAAATAGAAAATTTCGTCTTATTTAAGCATCTTATTCATGGAAATATTTTCTCACAAATATGGTAAATTTTTCTAATAGCTTTTACTGGTGTAAGATTGCCTTTAAAACAATCAGTTTGTTTCAGTGGCTGTCACAATATGGCGGAAACGAAGGACCTGATTTCCGCCAAAGAAAACGTCCACCAGTAAAAAAGAAAATCTGTTTCTGCAATTATTTATGACTGAAATTTTGCATGAGTAAGGCATTTAAATAAGAAAGAAAAATCCATATAAATTTACAGGTCGGAGATTAAATCGGCAGTAATTAACACACGCGAAAGCGGTTACAGTAGAAGCTTCACTATTTTAACCCCTTAACGCTCGAATTAAATTAAGGTTTAAAAATTCAAATTGCTTATTGGCACCACTTTTATGAAAAAGAAATATTCACCTTATTTAATGAGAGGAAAAACGATACTAAAATATAGCCAATTTTTACTATTTTATAAAACTGGTGGGAATCAAACAATCTGAGTAAAAGACAAAGACCGTCAATGTGACTGGAGCAAGAATTAAAGGGTTAAAGATATGTCAGTTTCGTTTTATTAACAGTTCCATGCTGCTAACCCGTGTTTGTTTTTTTAAATCAATTTCTAACATAAATTTTGTATCTAAAAAGATTTTTCTTATTTTAATTATAATCAATTTAACCCCTTAACGGTCGCATTAAATTACGGTTTAAAAATTCAAATTACTTACTGGCACCACTTTTTTGAAAAAGAAATATTCACCTTATTTTATGACAGGTAAAATGATACCATAATAAAGCCAAATACACTATTTTATAAAACTGGTGGGAATCAAACAAAAAAGAATAAAATGAATAAATGTCACAGCCCGTGAATATGACGGGAGCGAGAATTAAGGGGTTAATCCTTTCAGGGGCAATGTACTTCTATTCGTTATAAACCGACATGTGTGAATGACACCAGAATTTACAATGAAATTTATTTCAAAATAAGCAACAGCTTTAGTTCATGCTCTTAATAAGAAAAAAAGTTCCATTCTAATATTCTGGTGCCAATGTGGCATTTAGGAATTAAAATGAAGTTGTCCAAAAATGAACCACCGCCATTGAAGGGGTTAAGAAACCTATAAAAATATTTTTAAGATTCCAAATTTCTGAAGATATTGTTTCTTATTTTTTAGAAAATTTCTGACGTTGTTTCATTAAAAATATATACAAACGTTGAAACCAAATTTTTTGCGCATGCCCGAATGATTCATTCGACAGTACATCATTCTTTCTGCACCTAACTAGTGCAAAAGTTGGAATTTTTAGATTAGTTGAGGATTTTTGTGATCTATGCGAAAGTTATATTTCATAATCTGTTGTTGCAAAGTGTTTTATGAAAAAAGTTTAATGACCAATTGACCAATATGTTAAAACTGGTAAGGAAGGTCAACATTAGCGCATATTCAAGTGATATTTACATTAATTAGGGATTGTATACTCATGTGGGCATATCTATTTATAAAAACAAATTCTGTGGAATCTCAATTTTACACCCGTAATAAAATAATAAAAATTTCGTTATTTAACGAATTATCGGTAATTGCAAAAGTATACTCTTTTGTAATCACTGATCTTCTACTCCAAGTGTTCGGCAAAATATTCACAAGAAATGTCTCTACACTACACACTGAACTATTTTATGTTTAACATAAGCAAATGCATGTTTAACCCTAGAACTACCGGAAATTTTACTCAAGTTTTATAAAAACATTCTACACCAGAATTTTTACTTAAAACTATTTATTTTCTTTATTTAACTTATTATTGTCTGATTTATACATTTAGTTTGTTTTGAAGAAATTTCTGGTTTGAATAAATATTTTGAATGTACATGTCGGGTCCAATGGACCCGTCTGGTAGACGGAAGGTTAACACATATTTTGACACATTTGTAGCATTTTTGATTTATTGAAATTAGATAATCTTATTATACATTTACATAGCTGCCAACATCTTGCGCTTTTTTGTACCACAAAAAATGTATAGTAAATTTTACCTTTTTAAATTGTCCTAATCTGCCAATTAAATAAGGCAAAAAGTTCTATTAAATTTTTCTGTTACAGAAAAGCGGAAGAGTTGGCAGCTATGCCAACAACAGGCGTGTAGACTCTAGAAGCCTCCTCCTGTTTATTCATAACTCCATCATGGGGCACCCGTCTGGCAGGCGGAGGGTTAACCTCTTGCCACCGCCCCCTACATACTATGCCTGAGCGTTGACACAAAATTGGGAGCTGCCGAAGGCGGGTTTTTTTTTAACGTGTGTAAAAATCTCTTAAATGTAGACTCCAGCATTTTATAAACGATTTCACTGACTTGTTTATTCTCAGAAAAGTGAAGCTGAAAAAACTTAAAAAAATTATTGGTATGAATATTTAAGGGACCGTACACACACTGAAAAAATCCGCCTTCGTTAGCCGCCATTTTTGTGTCAGCGATCAGGCCTAGTATTCGGGGGGAGGTGCTCTTGCCACCGCCCCCTGAATACTAGGCCTGAGCGCTCACACAAAAATGACACAAAAATGGCGGCTGCCGAAGGCGGATTTTTTTTACCGTATGTACGGTCCCTTAAATGTTGACACCAGTATTTTATAAAAGATTTCTCTACCTTGTTTATTCTCAGAAAAACGAAGCGGAAAAAACTTCAAAAAATTATTGGTAGGAATATTTAAGGGACCGTGCACACGCTGAAATAAATCCGCCTTCGGCAGCCGCCATTTTTGGTCCAGCGCTCAGGCCTAGTATTCAGGGGGCGGTGGCTCTTGCGCTCTATGACGTAAGCAGGGTAGGTCGTGATATCTAGCGGATTTTTTAATTAGACATTCCGAATTCCCACAAGAAAGTTTTAACTCTTATTTTTGCTTTACGAGATGATTTATTTCCATAAATAAAGTAGATGAAAATTACTAATTAATTTTTTCAGGTGTGAATTCAAAATTTCTAAAAAAATATATATATACCTGATGCAGCAACACTGGCTGGTAGTGACATACATCCGCCGTAACTGATAGAGCTCAATGTGTTAATATACTTACAAAATGTCTGTCATTAACACTAGAACCGCCATTAGGGGTCATTTTGTCCCCTGCCCAATTGATAATAGTCAATTTCGAACCAGAATTTTTTTCGTAGGATATGTTAAATGTAAGCAGCAGAAAATAGGCTAATTAAAAAAATTACATAGTTTTAAATAAAAATTCTGGTGTGAAATACTTTTTTATAAAACTTGAGTAAAATAAAGCTAGTTTTAAATAAAGCACAAAGTTTTAGTTGAGTTTTCTTTTAGGAGTTCGGAATTTCTAAATTTTAAAAAATTCTAAACTGGCTACCCTGTCTACGTGTGAGGTAAGATTCATTTTAGAACCTTTCCTATTCTACACGGTCAACAGCTTTAAATGAATTAAACAGGTTCATTTTTTATGACTTTCAGTTTTGTCATATATATAAATGATTTTGTTTTTTTTCTCAATCTTCACCCACTGAGTAAGTTTATTGGACGTCACTTATTTTCGAAAAAAAATCTTCTTTTAAATTTTCGTCTAAATTTACCTCGAAGGACGTTTTTGTCGCAATTGTTGCAAAAACTTACAACGGTTTTTTTAAATACTGTTTTTTTTTTAACGGACCAGTAAACTGTCTTTATTATACAGGTTAAAACAAAATTTCAGTAACTGAGAAATTGTTTTATATCAAAATTATTTTTTGAATCGTAGGTTAAATTCAGCCAACCATGAAACTTTTACAAAGTTTGAAATGTAGGGTTAAACAAGAATAAAATATGAATAGAATCGAAAAAAAATTGTGCTAAAAAAGGAAAAGCTATTTAGCTAATTTAATTAAAAAAATATTTTTAATTAATCTTGCTGCATAAGTAAATATTTAACAAAATCATACATCAGCCATAAACTGAAGATGATTCTAAACTAGAGGATATGAATCATACTTAATGATAATTTACAAAAAAGATACATTGTTGAATAGAAATACACGTTAACATTGAAAAATTGTATCATTAAACCTTTCAGGGGCAATGTACTGCTATTCGTAAAATGCTTTAATGAGTGATTGGCACAGGAATTTAGAAACAAATTTATTTCAAAACACGCTAAAGCATTTGTTCACGTACTTCATAAAAAGAAAATTTTCGTTCCAATATTCTAGTGCTGATATGTCATTTACGAATAAAAATTAGGTGGTCCAAAAATGAACCACCGCCCTTGAAGGGGTTAAGAGATATGACATACCCCTTTATTAATTCATTTGTATTTTATAATAGTTTTCAAAATAAATATCTTCGTTGGTTGAAAAAAGGAAATTCAATATCAAAACAGCTTTATAAAATTCATGCACGCTAACATCATTTGCATACTAGTTTTTAATACCATTTTCTTTTCTGTAACGTTTGCCTCTCCAATATAATTTTATCATATTCTTTCAGTAGAATTTAAACTGTATTTCTCAATAATATAGATATTTTCTTATTCAGAAAACGATTTATTTTTCTCATTTGAGAAAGTAGATCTAAATTTTTAACACCATATAGGCAGCAAACCGTGTTGCCAAATCTGGAGGTTTTTTAATTCAGAAATTCCGCGATCACGGAAGAATATTTTTAATACTTATTTTTCTTCATTTTATCTAGAGCATTTTTAATACTTTTTTCCCTTTATTATTCACGAAATATCTATCATTAAAATACCTATTCAAATTTTCTGGGTACAGTTTAAAATTTCTTAGCAATAGATTTATAAACGATGCCTAAATGCGCCAGCCTTCTGCATATTGTTAACATTAAAAATGTATTTGCAGCTTGCAAAATTAAATATATTAAAAGTTTTTTCATTAATGGAATTAAATAACTGAAATGTACACTACTTGGATGCATTATAGCATAACCTTACACAAAAAGTGTTTATTGCTTAAATATAAATTCATTAACCCCTTGAAGGGCCGTGATGCCGTCACGGCATATTTTATTAGTTATAAAAATAAATATTCACATATAAATTTATTCAAATACTAAGCGATTTTTTAAAAAATAGTCAAATATTCATCCAAGAAAATTTAGATAAATATCAGTAGCGTAGACAAGATTCATGAATAAGGCATGCAGCTTAAAACATATCGTTCTAGAATATCTAAAAGATACACATAAAAGGCTAAGATTTCTCATACATAAAACCTAATGCAGCATTAATATACATGATTTCAGAAAGATTCAAAGGCCCATTCTCTTTAGGCTTTCAAGGCTGTTTTGTATACAGTTTAAGAACGTAGGAACTAATATTCTTTTAAATGCATTTTAACACAGATATGAAAGCAAAATATAATAAAAAAAAATTTTAAATGTAACTACAACTCTTTTATAGATATATTTGTTTTAATCACGAAACTTTGGATGTAAAATTGAACAGTTGAGACAATTTAGAATGTATTTCGGACTTTATTTATTGAATGTATTTTATAAGTGAACATTTAAAAAATACTACTGCACTATCTTAATCTCTGCAAATGAGCCAAAATTAATGATTCTAAGTAATTATTATTAATAATAATTTATATTAATAATTTTTTTAATTACCTAATATGCAAACTTGAAAAGAAAACTTAATTAGCACGAATTTAATAACATAGTCATTCTTCAGTAGCAGCTAGTTCAGGGGTGGCCAACTGTGGCACGCACCACACCACTAAAATTTTACAGTAATCATTGACTTATTTAATCATCGAATCTCTTCGATTCAAGAAGTCGAATTTTTCTGTAAAATTTTAGTGGTATTAGGCGTGCCACTGTTGGCCACTCCTGAGCTAGTTCCATGTGGTTTTGTAGTGTAAGTGACATATCTGATAAATGCTATGCCTTTTGGCCACCGTTATTTTCGAAAAGTGTTCTTCGCCTTATTCAATTAATGAGATGTCTCAGATAAAATAAGTCACTTTTTCAGTTCTAAAATGCTGGTACACAAACATCGTAACAATTTGCACCTATGTGACTTACACTGCAAGAACGCATGGAACTAGCATAACATGTAAATTTACATCCCAAATGAAATTTTGACTCAGAGATTTTTTTTTACTTCTGGAGGGGGGAGGGGGTGCATAGTAAAAGAACACAGCATTATTACGGTAAATGATTAATTTTTAAGGTATGTCATATTGTATTGGCTTTGGTTTAACATGAATGATTTAGATAGGTTATCGTAACAAGCAACGTCACGTTATTGTGAACATTTTAGGATTCACTACGTTTAAATCAGGGGTGGCCAACAGTGGCCCGCCTAATACCACTAAAATTTTACAGAAAAATTCGACTTCTTGAATCGCTGAGATTCGATGATTAGATAAGTCAATGATTACTGTAAAATTTTAGTGGTGTGGTGCGTGCCACAGTTGGCCACCCCTGGTTTAAATCAAAAAACTGGAAAATCAACATAAATTTGATGTTAAAATATGCACTCAAAATAGATAATTCTCAATCACGTATAGTGTTTCAAAGTATGATACTCTTTCATGACCAACGGATTATGTTATTGTCTATTGTCATATGTCAATTTTGATGTGGGTTCGATAATATATACATCTTATGACTTCTTACCACCATAGCTCAATGTTCGAAAGATGATGATCTCAAGATAAAATTATGTGTCCCCCACACTTCAAATCTCATCCTTCCCTAAAAATAAAATTGGTTGCCAAGCCGCGAAGGTGGAAGTTTCAGTATACAGAAAAGTGCATCGGAGTATTTCTTGTTTTCGACAAGCCATTCCGAACATTTCATTAATTCAAATTGTCTTTTTCAGCTGTTATTTCTGAAACTGTATATTTAAAACGTAATATGTGTGCTTTTAATTTTCCCTTCCCTTCCATCAATTGCGCATTTACGGTAAATTTTATTGTTTCCGCTTTGGCTTAACTTGAATCATTTAGATCGTAAATGGTAACCAGCAACGTTACTTTACTGTAAACACTTTAGCCTTCATTACGTTTAAAGCTAAAAACTAGCGAATCAACATAAATTTGGTGTTAAAATGTATTTAAAATGAATATTTCTCAACCACGCATCTTTTTAAAAGTTAAATACCCTTCTTTGGAACATGTGTTTATGTATACAGTGTGTCCACGTATAACCTGACCGACCTTTATTTTCTCAACCGTTGGTCATAGATGCATACTTCCAATTACAAAAATGGTTTAAATAAGGTATAGAATTATTTTTAAAGTGATTTGGGTCAAGAAAAACATTTATTAAAAAATTACGAAATTGAAATTTTTATACGGTCCCACGGTCCTATAAGTGATATTTAGTAAAAATTTATTGTGACACTAACAAGTAAGACAAAAAAAGTCCCATTCATCTAACGTTAAAATTCACCGAGTTATGAAACTTTGAAATGCATGACTTATATCACTTTTTTGCAACTCAAAACAGATGATTTCTTCTATGCTTTCAGAGGTCGTATATAAAGTACTTAAACTTATTTCAAGGTATCTGCGCTTTGAAAGAAATCGTACAACTATTACGAGTAAGTTAACATTTATTAGTTAAGTTTCAGATTAATTAAAATAATTGTATTTTAAGAAATGGTTCATTTTGTAAGGATTTGAGACTATGATTTCTTTTAACAAAAACTATGTTATTTTCAAATGGTTTCATTTAAATTGCAACGATCGTCTTTCCAGTTTAAAATTTGTACTCGAACTTGAACTCACTTTCAAATGTCCGATTAAGTTTACATACTGCCTTAAATCTGATGACAATGTAATATTATTATGATTTTCGACGCTTACCATCTTAGACCTACTTATATTAGAGGATAACCCCAAAAAAATATTCGGATGGATTACCGTCAACAAGTTTAAGAAAGAGTTTTAGATTAGATAACATAAACCTGCGATGGTTGTGTTTTTTAACTTTTATAATTAAGTTTTAAGTATTTTTTAACGGTGAATAAAAATAGTACCTTCACTTTTAACCATCATGTCAGATTTTTCGCAAATCGTAAATTTCAAGGTTAAAAAATAGCGAAAAATCTGATACTAATAAAATAGATGTGAGACTTTTTTATTCAGTTTAATTTTAATTATTTCAATAATTTATTCAATTTTTTGGCTTATACCGGGTGTCTCACAGCGAAACAGCTCAGGGGTCCAATGAGGTTGAGAGGGGACGGGGGACCGATTTTAACATTGAGTTTTTTAACTTTGAAATTTGCTTTTTGAGACAAATCCTGACGTGATGGTTTAAAATAAATGTGACTTTCGGATTCAGCGCTAAAAAATACATAAGAATCAATTTTCAAAAAATTAAAAGCATGGCACAACCGAAAATTTGAAAGACAGTGTAATCTAACAGTATTTTAAAATATGTATCATTTTATAAAGAATTGAGTTTGTTGTTTTCCTTCCTTTTATTTAACAAAAATTCTGCTATTTGTATCCTCTTATATGTTCAGTACAAATTGAATATAGAATGATTAAAGATTTCAAATTTATATTGCAATGCTAATTTTGCTCTCAACCAGTTCTTTAATATATCTCACGAAGTTATATTTCTACTAAATTTGTGATTCACCCCTAATTTGCAGCAAAAAATATGCTCCAACTTTAACCCCTTGAAGGGCGCCGTTTGCAGTCTGCAAACGGTTAATTTTAATGCCCAAAATTTCAACGGCACCAGTAATTTGTTAGTACAAGTTCGATCTCATAATAAGCGTGAAAAAATGCTTTTGATTATTTGCAAATAAATTTGTTCGTATATTGCGGTGTGAATTAATTATTTGAACATAATCGGAGCAGAAAAGTCTTGCCCCTGAAAGGGTTATACAACTATGACTCGGTCAATTTTAGTCGTAGAAAAACGGGACTATTTTGCTTTAATTATCAGTGTAACAGGAAAATTTTACGAAATATAACTTATAGGACTGGGGGACCGTATAAAAATTTAGATTATGTAATTCTTCACTAAATTGTTTTTTCGCTCCAAACTGTTTTTATCTTAACTCTGAACCTAATTTTGACCACTTTTGTAATTAAAAATATGCATCTAGTACCAACGGTTGCGAAAATAAAGGTCGGTCATACGTGGACACACTGTATATTATGTATCTCCATCGCCATACGTCAGTTTCGACGTGATTTCGATTGTATCGTGAGGCTTCTTACCAGCGACCGTAGCTGAAATTTAGAAAGATGAGCTAATGCAAGATAAAATTTAACCCTTTTCACTCGAGAGGTGAATTTCATTCACCACTTGTGTTGCTGCCATGTGTAATGCGTAAATCATAGTGCGGAGTTTAAAAGGTTACCTTTTACACGCCAATGTTCCATAAATGGAACATCAATTTCAAAATTCTGCGAAAAACACAATTTTATTCGCATTGCTCTATAAAAATTATTACTTAAAAGAAAGTATGGACTGATTTTTTGACATTCATATTGTGTTAATAAAATAAATAGTGTGCAGGGGTGAAAAACGCAATTTCGGTCTTTTTTTAGACTTTTTATAGGACAAAATTGGAAAATACATAAAAAATTCAAAAATTAACAAATGTTTTTATAAGTAAGTGAGAGTAATTAAAAATGATCATTTTATTCGTAGAACATGAGTTCTAACAAATAAAAAATATTTTTATTGTTTATTTTAGATAACGAATCTACGTGTTCCAGAAATGGAACATTGGCGTGTAAAGGTTTAAAGAAAAAATTATTCTTTGTAAAGTTTCGGTGTGATATCGAAATTTTTGAATTAAAAAACACCCCCAAACTCGCAATTTCTATTTCTTTTCGTGTATTTCCTGCGTTTGGCCAAAACTGCATACATATTAAGTGTCCTATCTTAAACCGGAGCGGTAACCGCAAGATTAAAGAGGAGGTCACATCAATCAAGGTCACTCGCCACGTAGCGGATGGGGTTGAACTACAGGAAGATGCCAAATTGTTTTCTTACGTCACACCACTAAAATTGCAAAGTTTTTTTTCACCTTTATTAATAGCTTAAAAGTTTCTGATCAGATAAGGCGAAGGGAAATTCGTGGTCTGTAGTCAGGCCTCCCACTGGTCCGTCTTTTGAAAACCAATATTTTTTTAGAAATAAATTCGTGGAGAGTTTCTGCAACAATTGCAAGAAAAACGCGTTCTGTGGTAGGTTGCTGCGAAATTTATAAATAAGATTTTTCTTTAAATAAAAGTGGTGTTAAAAAACGGACCGACTGGGAGCCCTGTCTGTAGTGCATCTGGATCCCACACACTTCTCGCTACGCCGTTATTTTGCAATAAGTCAGGTAAACAAGATTCATATTCCATGAGTGAATAAAGAGTTAGAAAATACGCGCAGATCGTAGATATTCTGTCACATATGACGTCACACTAAAAGCCCGCGTAGGTGGATTATCAACCCCGCCGCAAGATGGGCGTTAAATTATGCCCGAATCCAGTATTAAGTTTGTACGCTTAATATACTATATGCAGTTTTGGTGTTTGGCAGATTTGCCAGTTTTGCGTTTTTTTACGCTTTACGGTTTACGCTTTTTTGTACAAAAAAAAAAGTAATAGAATAGCACAGACAATCACCTCATCGAGTTGGAGGCTGAAATTCCAGAATTAGCTAAAACTCGATTCCCATATTAAAACGCAATCGGTTTGCCAAGTCATATCTTGGTAGAAAACACCTAAAAATCCGATTTCAGCGGTCGACTCGTAGGCTTACCATTGCGTTTTCCTGCACCCAAAGGCATGAAAACATGGCGGACTGGGAGCAGGAAAACACAATGGTAAACTTACGGGTCAACTGGTAAAATCGGGTTTTTAGGTATTTTCCACCAAGATATGACTTGGCAGACTGATTGCGTTTTAATATGGGAATCGAGTTTCAGCTAATTCTAGAATTTCAGCCTCCAACTCGATGAGGTGGTTGTCTCATGGTTCGCACGCCTCTTTCAATTTTGAAGTCCAGAAAATTTTTCGGCACCAGTATTATCTTATAGAAAATCTCTTCTTAAAAGAAGGCGAAATTTTATGAGTTTAATCTAGATTTCTTTTCCTATAAAAATATACTGGAAGCTTGCCTTGAGAAATAACGGTATCCGTACGAACCATGTGTCTGTGCTGCCGGCACCCGGTCTATTACTTCCGTGGTTATTTCGTAACGAAAGTGAAATAGATATATATAAAACAACTTATCAGAAATTTTATTTAGAACCGCATAACGTACCATTAGTTCACATTTACTTGAAACCTTTTCTCGAATAAAATTTATGATGCCGAACATGATAATTTGATCTAATCTAGCCAAAAAGCAACTGGTTCACAGTGTGTTATATATATATATATATAATAAATTTGAAATCACAAATATATGAAGAAATTGATAAAGTTCTGAAGATGATTTAGAAATGAACATATGAAACCAGTATGTAAAATAAGAAACTATGAATGACTCGCAGAATCATCACAGGAGCTTGTGAGTTCATTCATAGAAGATGCGTTATTTCATCCGATTTTGTCGGCATTAAGCCTAAAATGACAAAATTTAGCTCCTTATAATGCAAGCATTACATAAAATAGATAATAAAAAGCTAAGAGATCCAAAGAAAGATACAACTCATACAGGATATTAAAAATTATTAGAGCACAATACCTGAATGTCATACTAAGTGTCAAAACTACTACATGGGGCATTCCACGTCAAATCAGGCAGTAAAATATCAATATGTAACCCACCATCACAGATTTTAATGAAACTGCGTGTGTTTGTTCTTACTATTAAGATATGATCACCAGTAATTTTTTTTGCTCCTTGGTGAAATAGTTTCTGAGAAAAAAATTGTCAAAATTTTGAAAAACTGCCGTCAGTTGGCATTCTTGATAGCTCGGTTTTCAAATGTAGCATGTCATATATATAATCATATTTCAATATCTACTCTACAAATCATCTTCAAATAATTTATGCACAATATTTAGGGTACGCAGCGTATGAAAAAAATATATTGTTACGCTTATAACATTTTAAGTGTGTGTCAAAAAATATTTAAACTTTGAAGTCGTGAATTTTTTATAAAAAATAATGCATTAACAAAAAAAGCATTATCAACAAAAGGCGGTATTTTTATTAAATTTATTTTTTATGGGAGATATACTTAAAGGTGTCCTTTACCTGATTCTGAAGTAAAAATAGTGGGATTTTGGGTGTTTTTGGTAATATTTCCTATTTAAAAATATTTTGAGGTACATTTCATATCAAATCAAGCAGAGTCATTCCATGTCAGTTCCCCTAAGCCATTTAATCACTGTCACAAATTTCAATGAAATTGGGTTTGTTTATAGCTTATTTTAAGACGTAATCACCTTTAATTTTCTTGATCCTAACTAAAATATTTTTTAAGATAAAAAATATCAAAATTTTGAAAAATTGTTTTAAATTTTTTTAATGACAGTTCGATATTCAAAAACTGCATTAAAAAAAAAAAAAAAAAAAAAAAAAAAAAAAAAAAAAAAAAAAAAAAAAAAAAATTTCAATATAAAATCACTAAATAGGTTTCAAATAATGTATATTTGACAAATAATGTAGGCTGATTATTATTTCTTGTTTTTTATCATGTTTAAACACTAAGAGTGTCTTTTATCTTATGAATTTCTAAAATCAAGAATTTTGTCAAAAATAATGTGTTAATCAAAAATTTATCATTAACCGAAGGCAGGGTGTTATTGCTTTTTTTTAATTGTACGTAAAATTATCTTTTAAATGGTTATAAAATAAAAATAGTGAACATATGACAAAAATTATCAAAATTTTGGAAAAATGCCACGAGTTGCCATTAATGATTGTTCAATTTTCAAAGGCCTCATTTTATATATAAAATCATATTTCAATAACTAATAAAGAAATCTTCTTCGAATAATTTAAGCAAGGTAAATAAAGTATGTAGATTATGAAAAAAATATTGCTGTAATGTTAAAAAATATTTAAATGTGTCTAAAAAATTGTATAATCTTTGAAATCAAAAATATTTTACAAAAAATAATGAAATTATTAAAAAATCTTTATCAATCAGAGGCGGAGTTTCTATGACTAATTTTTTAATTTTAAATTGTACATAATACTACATTATAACTGGATCTGAAATAAAAATAGTGAGATTTTGGTTGGTTTTAGTAGTATTTAAATCATATTTAAAATTATCAATATTTTCAAATGTAAAACCTATCCAATGTATCATCCCTGGAAATATTTTTATTTATACATTTATTTTATTTTTCAAATTATCTTTTATGTTCGTTTCTTAAGGAAAAAATAAACAATATTGTTTTTTAGTAAAACTTCTAGGGCGAAGAGCAATTATCCCTTTCCAAAAAAGAGAAAAATCACTAGCTCCTCACCGCCCAATAGAAATTTTCAAAATGACAGTCCTAATCTTTAAACTCATATTTGGCTGTTAATATTGAACATTTAGCATTGAGCTGCTAATATTGAAAACAAATACCAAATTTCACTCTTTTGAAGAAAATTTTGACGTATTGTGCTTTAAATATATGCAAAAAATGCATAATCCATTATATTTATATCTTTCAAATAACTATATCTAAAAAAATATTTAAAACTTAATGAGTTGCACTTTTGTAACTTTATTCAGTTTCTAATGATATGTACCGTAATTTCGGGTGTATACCCCGCAGATCAAACAATTCAATTTGGACCCAGAAATTTTATTCAGTATTTGAAGACCAATATTTACTGTGATCTAAAAAGTTACGTTTTATTTTTAAAAATTTCTGGGTCGAAACACGATTGTTTGATCCGCGGGCTATACACCAGAAATTACGGTAATTTGATTTATTTCATCACAATATTGCTGAAAGATGGATTTTCAACATATATATGTGTGTATATATATCCCTGTTCTCAAACAAATTATTTAAAAATTATTCATTTATGTTTAATAAAGCATATATATATTGTTTATACACTTATAGAAAATACATATAGTAAATTTTATGATATTATGTCAATAATGTCTAAAAGCAAAGAACTTATTTAATAGTATGTAACGAAAAATTTAACATCTGGTGTAATGACAACAAAATTTTATAATTGTTTTACTTAATTTGGATGAATGAAAAAAGCTTACATGTTTATATTTTATTGAAGTACAGGTGAAAATGTCACAAAGACAATCCTACCTCAACAACCACTGAGTATATCACATTCACACTACAGATGATTTTTTTTTTCTTTTTGATCTTTCGGGTTTGATTTCAGATGGTAATGAATTAATTAGTTTTGTTAGAAGTGTCATTGCAGTCAGCATATTAGGCTCACTATTTTTTTTTTATATAATTTGTTTTGATTGACTAGATGAACAACAATATTTAAAAGGGACCATTTCATGACTTTTCAATTAAAAGCTGATTTATAAATTCATCATGTTGTTTAGTTATTATTATCGTCTTAAGATAATAAGTTGATATTAAAATTTTTAAAAGCAGTTTATTTATTATTTGAACAGTTGAAAGTATTTTTCAATAAGAGTGGACTGTTGATTTTAAGTCGGCTGTTGAGCAATGTAGTGTTGGTAAAGGAACTGGTGCTATTTAATTTAATTTTTATTGCTGTAAATAATATTTGTTATTTTATTATTGTATGTATTATATTTAAGCAAGAGTAGAAATACACGATATCGTAGTCATTTTAGTACATCTTAGCATGAAAAGCTTCAATATTTATCATTAAACATTCACATTTTATGAAAATTTTGTTAAAATTGCTCATATTTTCACTATTTTTATTTTATTACTATTGAAAAGATATTTTTCCGTACAATTAAAAAAAAGTAATAACAGCCTGCCTTCGGTTAATAATAAATTTTTGATTAACACATTATTTTTCACAAAATTCTTGATTTTAAGAATTCACAAGATTAAACACACTCTTAGCATTTAAACATGACAAACAACAATAAATAATAATCTGCCTACATTATTTGTCACATATACATTATTTGAAACTTATTTAGTGATTTTTTATTGAAATGACTTATTTTTATGCAGTCTTTGAATATAGATCTGTCATTAAAAACATTTTTAAAAAATTTCAAAATTTAGATTTTTTTTTATCTTAAAAAATATTTTACTTGTAATCACCTTTAATTTCCTTGATCCTGTCTTAAAATGAGCTATAAACATACCCAGTTTCATTGAAATTTGTGACAGTGAATTAAATGTCTTAGGCGAACTGGCATGGAATGACTCTGCTTGATTTGATTTGAAATACGCCTCAAAATATTTTTAAATATGAAATACTACTAAAAACACCCAAAATCCCATTACTTTTATTTCAGAATCAGGTAAAGGACACCTTTAAGTATATCCCCCACAAAAAATAAATTTAATAAAAATACCGCCTTTTGTTAATAATGCTATTTTAGTTAATGTATTATTTTTCATAAAAAAATCACGACTTCAAAGATTAAACATTTTTTTAGACACACTTAAAATGTTATATAAGCGTAACAGTATTTTTTTTCATAAAATACGTACCCTATATATTATGCATAAATTATTTGAAGATGATTTGTGGAATAGATATTGAAATATGATCATATTTATGTCATGCTACATTTGAAAATCGAGCAGTCAAGAATGCCAACTGATGGCAGTTTTTCAAAATTTTGACAATTTTTTTCTCAGAAACTATTTGACCAAGGAGTAAAAAAAAAATACTGGGAATCATATCTTAATAAAAGGAACAAACACACGCAGTTTCATCAAAATCTGTGATGGTGGGTTACATGCCTGCCTGAACTGACATGGAATGACCCACATATAACCATGGAAAACAAAGTTGAGACTATTTTAACATGTGATCTACAGTTGAGCATCTGAGTGAAACCCATAACTGTGCTGCCATCTGGTGTGAGAAAGTAAAAATGCAAATTGGAACTGCATTAACCCTCTGTCTACCAGAAGGGTCCAATGGACCCGACATCTAAATTCAAAATATTTATTCAAACCAGAAATTTCTTCAAAACAAACTAAATGTATAAATCAGACAATAATAAGTTAAATAAACAAATTAAATAGTTTTAAGTAAAAATTCTGGTGTAGAATGTTTTTATAAAACTTGAGTAAAATTTCCGGTAGTTCTAGGGTTAATTACAATAATGTTTAGAGTTGCCATCTTAAGACCAAAAATAAAATAAAAAATAAAATGAATGAAAATGATTGAAGAAATCAAGAAAAGACTTAGATTAATGAATATTAATGATGTGAATTATCACATTGCTAACAAAGCGTAAACCAACTTAGTGAAAAATGTCCAAGCCGGGAATCGAACCCGGGTCCCTGGAATAGATCTCCAGTGTTCTACCACTAAACCACAAGGACGATGTCCAGCCTGGCATTTCTCACTTATATAAGTCGGTAAGGCTGCAACCGCAGCACAAGATGGAGAAGTCTTCATGAGCACACATTCCTAGCGGCGTAACATGAGACGCAAACAAACCCAGCATCGGTGAATATACAATTTTAATTAATTTTTCAACTACATTTCAGCAGTGAAATTACGCTTGAAATTATTGAATATTAATGATGTGAATTATCACATTGCTAACAAAGCGTAAACCAACTTAGTGAAAAATGTCCAAGCCGGGAATCGAACTCGGGCCCCTGGAATAGATCTCCAGTGTTCTACCACTAAACCACAAGGACGATGTCCAGCCTGGCATTTCTCACTTTAGTGGTAGAACACTGGAGATCTATTCTAGGGACCCGGGTTCGATTCCCGGCTTGGACAGTTTTCACTAAGTTGGTTTCCGCTTTGTTAGCAATGTGATAATTCACATCATTAATATTCAATAATTTCAAGCGTAATTTCACTGCAGAAATGTAGTTGAAAAATTAATTAAAATTGTATATTCACCGATGCTGGGTTTGTTTGCGTCTCATGTTACGCCGCTAGGAATGTGTGCTAATGAAGACTTCTCCATCTTGTGCTGCGGTTGCAGCCTTACCGACTTATATAAGTGAGAAATGCCAGGCTGGACATCGTCCTTGTGGTTTAGTGGTAGAACACTGGAGATCTATTCCAGGGACCCGGGTTCGATTCCCGGCTTGGACATTTTTCACTCAGTTGGTTTACGCTTTGTTAGCAATGTGATAATTCACATCATTAATATTCAATAATTTCAAGCGTAATTTCACTGCTGAAATGTAGTTGAAAAATTAATTAAAATTGACTTAGATTAACTTTTAGTAGTTAAACTAGAATGAAAAAATAGGAATAAACTTAACCCCTTGAAGGGCAAGCAATTACGTTTGTGTAATGCTGAATTCCCACCGGAAAATTGGAAAAATTTCATTTCAAAATAAGGAAAAGCAATTTTACGACTTGTTTCCACCAAAGTTAGAAAAGTAAAATTTCATAAAATTTTTCTGGTGTAAATCTTTATTTATCGTAGGTGGGATAAAATATATCCCACCGTCCCTCAAGGGGTTAATAAGTACTGAGTGAATACAAAATAAAATAAAGAAAAGGAATAAATTAATACAAATAAATAAATAAATAAATAAAGAATTATATAAAAATAAATAAAAGGGCAATTGATTAAATTAACGTTTTAAAGACAAAAAAAATGAGAATAAAAATAACATTTAACAAGATGAGGAATATTTGAGATAGTAAAATTTAGCCATGTATTATGTAAATAAATGTGAAAATTTTTAAAAGTAATGAGGAATATTGAGATAGTAAAATATATCCTTAAATGATGACGCAATATGTGAAAATTTATTATGTTAAATGCATGATACCCCATATTTTTTCTTAATTATATGTCCATAAGCATATATATATACACTTATACACGCTCACACACATAAAAACATATAAGGTTTTAAACTTTTTTAGCATTCCCGACCTCAACCCTCCATAATGGTATTTTATTTTTTATGTTTTTATGTTTTTAGTGCATAATGTATGGAAAAACATACACATACACCAAAACTTTTTTTTTTCTTTTAACCCCTTAATCGTCGCGCCCGTGACTGTCACGGACAGTGTAGGCTTCTTTTTTTTATTCAGATTGTTTAATTCACACCAGTTTTTTTTAAATAATGCAATTATCTTTAATCTCTCGATATTTCATCTGCCATTAAACGAAGAGAATATTTCAATTTCAAAAAGGTGGTGGCAATCAAACAATCTGAATTTTAAAAAAGTATTAGACACTTATCAGGCGCGACGATTAAGGGGTTAAGAATATATATATATGGTGTGGCACGCGTCACACCACTAAAATTTTACAGTAATCATTGACTTATCTAATCATCGAATCTCTGCGATTCAATAAATCGAATTTTTCTGTAAAATTTTAGTGGTATTAGGCGTGCCACTGTTGGCCACCACTGTCATAATTTATAGATAATTTTACCTAAAATATAATTTTCATGTAATGCAAGCAACTAATCATTCATTTTCTGTCATCATTCAAAGAGAAAATTAAATATTTGATCCTACTGTAGTCAAGCGAAAGAATTCGCGAGGACTGTTGTTATGGTAAACCAATGACAACTTCCTTTAAATTTCTCGCTTGCATTTAAATACGTTAAATCTTTTTTTGCATAAAATATCTAAGGCTAATCTCTACCCGAGTACTTATTCACCTTATCAATTTTGACAGCAGTTTCTAATCAAGAATGTTAGAGGCGAATATTACCTTTTACTTTCAGAACCAGTTTTGAAATAGGAAGTGACCAATTAAAAATATTTGCAATTAACATCGAAAAAGAAAAATCAGTAGTCAGTAATGCCATGTTTTTGCTTAGCATCTATTTGATTTCATTTTTTAAATAAAATTTCCGGTGTGAAAAAGACTTAAGTAAGCCGCGGCGTATAAGCGTGAAATTATTGTAGTAAATTTTGTCTTATTTTCTCACCAAAATCTCTCACGATTAATCCTTTCTGGCACACTGTGACCGGGATACATAATTTTAATTCCAAACTTACGAACGGCACCAACAATATTTTAGTAAAATTTTGCTTTTTCAATGAGCATTAAAAGTAACATGTTTTTAATTTCTAAAAATGTCGTATTAAAATTCCGGTGTCAGTCAGTCATTTCATCATTTTTCAACAAAAATTGCCCGTGTCGGAAAGGGTTAAGCAATGCGAAAATTTCTATTAACTTTTAGTGGTAATAAAAAAGCGTAAAAGTTGGTAGCTATTCCCATTAGCTCCAGAATATTGGAACGAAAAATTTCCTTTTATTAAGTACGTGAGCAAAATCCTTTGCTTATTTTGAAATAAACTTGTTTGTTAATCCTTGTGTCATTCACTCATTTCATAATTTTTCAAATCGAATTACCTTGCCCGTGGAAGGGTTAAACTTAGTGTCACTGTAATTAATTAATATTAATTTACTCTATTCGTATACAAGAGGGATGTCAAATTGTGGCCGATCGGACATCAGTAATTCTTGAATCGCAGATATTCAATGATTAGATAACCTAGTTATTTCAGTAAAATTTTAGTGGTATCTTTCTGGCCACAGTTTGAAACCCCTGTTATACAGTGAATTATCTGTGAATCGCAGGTTGAATAGCACTGCCATAAATAATATCACCAATAACGGCAAATGATATAATTCCTCACTTAACAAACCCTACGATTGTTTGTAATCATAATTTCTAAATAAAAGTTACAGTCTTCACAATCAAATGACCAAATCACAGACTTCAGAGATTATATAAGCCAAAGTTTACATAATCGGTATTAGAAAATTGTAGCATTTTCAGCTTTATATAATGATATGGGAGGATTCTTCCGTCTTCACTAAGAACATTTTTTAAAATTCTTTATTAAAGTTATTCTTTTAACTCTTTAATACATAAAAGGGCAGTCATGCAGTGCATCACTTAATTTTAATGCCTAAATGTCACATTGGCACAGAAATTTTGGAATGACTATTTTCTTTATATTAAGTAAGTGCAAAAAACCTTTTAGTTATTGTCAAATAAATCAGTTTATAAGTCTGGCGTCATCAATAATTTCATTATTTTAGGAATATAAGTGCTTTGCTTCTGAAAGTGTTAAATCTTTGAAGAAAAAATTACTTATGTTGCTAAAATGTTAAAATGATTAAATGGCACCGGGATTTACGAACAACTTTATATAAAAGTAAGTAAAAGCTTTTCATCATATACGTTACAAAGATCAAAACTTATTACGAAACTTCTGTTAGCCAGTGTGGCATTTGGGAATTAAAATTAAGTTGTATATGTATACCGCTACCCTTCAAATGGTAAATTTCTGGTGCGTAAATTTCTCCTCACTTAACACGTTCACGCCAGCGCGGTGGGTCACACTCCACTGTCTCAGGGATGTCAAGTCTCCGGCTTCTTTCACACCACTGTTATTTTAGAGAAAATGCTGTTCCTTTAAATCGCCAAAATGTTCTAATTAAATAAAACAACATATTCTGTATTAAAATACTGGTATCCAAAAAGCCGGAGACTTGTCAGCTCTGAGACAGTCGAGTGTGACCCACCGCGCCAGCGTGAACGTGTTAATTGTAATACTCAAATGTCAAATTGATACCGGTATTTCGAAACAAAATTTTCGATTTCTTATGTGCACGAATATTTACGCTTACTTATTTAAAAATGAAATAAAGAACTTCCGTAAAGCCTTTGTTCGTGACAAAATCTTTGTGGTTCGTGCTCGAAGATTATGGTGGCTGACGACTCTTAGGTATAAAGTTTGTATCACTGTATTTTAAAATTTAGTTTCAGTAGCAGCTTGCGACCGATTTTGAGTACCGGTTTTTATTGTTTCCTTACCACTATTTCTTTAACGCAGGGGTGGCCAACTGTGGCACGCGCCACACCACTAAAATTTTACAGTAATCATTGACTTATCTAATCATCGAATCTCTGCGATTCAAGAAGTCGAATTTTTCTGTAAAATTTTAGTGGTATTACACGTGCCACTGTTGGCCACCCCTGCTTTAACGAATTCTTTGCCTTAGTTATTGACAAATAATTATGTCCTTAAAAAAGGAAATGATTTATTTTTAAAAATAATGGTTAAAAAGAATAAAAATTACAGCTATGCGATTAGTTCCTCCTAAAACGTAGAGTCTCGAGTAGCAGCTATTTAGTTTATATTGCGAATTTCATAATGTACTAAAATTGCTTGTAATACGTTAACCTCTTTGGGACCGGCATCTCTTGCGCAAATTTTATTCTGTTGGCTTCCACTTATTTAAATGGATTTAACTTTACTTCTGTAATAACATTAATATCACAAACATTACATTTCTTTATTACTGGTACTGAAAAGAAATGCTCTGTGCATCATTTGGAGGTGCATATGGATGGCCTTACACAGGGTTTCCACTCTATCCGTTTTTTGAACAGTGCTATTTTTCAAAGAAAAATCTGCTTTATAAATTTTATAGAAGCTTACCGGGAAAGGCGTTTTACTTGCACTTGTTGCAGAAACGTAATAATATTTTTTTTGTTAAAATTTACTGGTTTTCAAACAACGAACCAGTGGAGCCCTGCTCGCAACCATAGTAGACCAAGTCAATTTTGAAAAATAATGAGATAGTCAATTTAGATGGTGCATAAAATCTATTTAGTCCACTCCCACACTAAACCAAGTCTGTAAAAATATGACATATATGATAAAGTATCTGAAAACAGACTTCCTTCAACATGGTAGTGCATAAAACAGATTTTATGCACCTTCTAAATGGACTATCTCATTTTTTTTCAAATTGGTCTACTATGGTTGAGAACCCCTCATTATCGTCGGTACCATGTCAAACTATCCAATGTGAAAACAGTGGGTTACTTTTTAAAAATTCAGATTTCTTGATTAGAGCCACTTTTCTGAAATGGCAAACTCCCCCTTCTTTTCGCCTTAATTAATATTTCACTAAATAAGGTAAATAAGTCGAATTTTACTAGTTAAAAAAATTGGTGACAATCAAGAAATCTGAATTTTAAAAAAGTACACCGCTGTTTTCACATTACATAGTTTGACATGGTACCGACGATATATGCACTCTTGGTCCAGAAGGGATTAACGCAGATCTGCTAAGTCTCCTGTTTTTTAGCGACCAGTATTTCAATACATAATTTTTTTTTTTAATTTGATTAGAACAAATGGTCGGTTTAAAAGAACAACTTTTTCTCTAAGATAATAGTGGTGCAAAAAGCCGGAGACTTAACAACTCTAGTTAACTGAATATTTATGTTATATTCGCATGAAATTAATAGTCTTTTATTTCTATTTTATTTTTATCCCCTTCCTCCAAAAGAAAACACAACTTTATAGGCATCCTGTAACATAAATAGAATTTTATTAATCCCATTACCTTTGATAGGATTGTTTATGAATTCCCATAAGCAGAATGTGATATCGCAAACGAACAGCTATTAATCAATAAATTATCCATCTCAGACGTTATGATTCTCAAGAACATGCAGAAAACAAAATATAACACTCATGGGATATAATATAACGTCATATTTTTCATTATGGTACGAAAGACGAAATATTACGAAAAAAAATCTCTGTAATCGAAATAAATTTTCCTTTTAGAGACTGTGGTAATCTCTATACTGTTCTCTGACCACACTTTCCACCTTTTTTTATTGAAAATATTCCTCGCATAATGTTTGCCATTAAACGAGTCCAATATTTTTTGCGCAAATAGTAGTGATTACCGCTGTTTTGTAGTTTTTATTGTCTATTAGAATTGAAACATAAACGTTTTCCGGATAATATTTTAAAGTTGTTTATTTATGTTAGGCATAAGTTGTAGAGTCCTAATATTGTAGGGGAGCTAGGGGATGAATGGGACAAGAGATGGATGGGAATTTCTCAATATTTCAGGCAATAAACATTTATTTTAATTTGCTTCCTATCCCCATATAAGGCTCTACCACAGTGTGCTTCAGAACTAAAAGTAGGACCACATTGCTGTTTTCATTTTCCTTCAAAGTTGCATTTTATGAAATCTCTGCTTAAAAGTAAGTTTTTTTTTACATTTGAAGATGTGAAATATCGTATACAATATAAAAAATTAAGCTATGTTGTAGCTATTTATTTTAAGGTTCAATATCGGTTATTAAAATGAATGAATAGTAACCATTGTGAGAAAAGAATTTTTGAGGCAAAATGGCTGAGAAGGGAATATATGCATCATGGGGATGATTAGGACATTTCAAATGGGGATGAATGGGACATTCTCATTTATCCCTAGAGATGTTGAAAATTTTATTTATTAACTAAATAGTATTATATAGGTTTATAAATTAATAATTTACGTTAATTAATAGTATTAAATACTATTATATAGGTTTATAAATTAATAATTTACGTTAATTAATAGTATTAAATAGTATTATATGAGTTGTTATTGTTTAATGTTACTGAGTGTTAATTATTGTATTGTAATAATTATAAATAGATTATCAAAAAATTGGTACTAAAACTTAATCAAAATAGATAAACTGGTTAAAAATGGTATATGTTTATTGATAAAATGGGGGAAATTATATTGAATTTTGTAATGTTGCACAAATAAATCCCGACCCGTAACATATTGGGTCGATCGGAAAGTCGTGTCGTGTTGGGAAAAGCAATTCGTATCGGAAAATTCTATAATTTAATTATTAGACATTGATTCCGATATTTAATGTCTAATAATTACCGGGCAGAATTTTCCGGTACGAATTGTTTTTCCCAACACGACACGACTTTCCGATCGACACAATAATTTCCGTTCTGCATCTTTCTAAGATATATTTAATTAACAACTTATTAACATTAATTAATAAGTTATGATTGAAAGTTATTAGCTATGCCATATTTAAAAGACATTTTACGCTTTCATTTCAAATATAAAATGCCTCATAAGTGGGGAAAAAGAACAGATTGATAGCCGAAGTCTGCATTAAAAGTTAAAACTGCAATAAAAGAAGTCATTGAAAAAAAAAAAAAAAAAAACATATCGATTCGTGCTGTAAAATTATACACTACAAATATAATTACATATAAGGTTATAATTATAAATTTTAATTTGGTTAAATTGAATACAGGGAGGAAAACCTTTGTGTCCCATCCATCGCTATTAGTGTCCCATTCATCCCTGCTGTGGGGATGATTGGGACAGGGAGGAACATTTTTTTAATTTCAAATTATTTTTCTGAATAAATCATAATCTAGAATAAATATTGTCCATATATGTTGTCAAATACCTAATGTATGAAATGTGATATATAATATTGATAATAACTTAAATAAAAAAAAAAAATTAAGAAAAATATTTTTGTGAAAATGTCCCATTCAACCCCCACCTCTCCTACATCCATAACCCAGTATGGGAAACCATAAACCAGTGTAATCCTACTGTTCAACTTATGGCCACGTTTACTTATACTCATTCAGCTCTTACAACCACTATATTTAAATAAATTTATTTTCAATATGTAACCACCAGGGTCTGCTATTAAGTCATGGGAAAAAAATCTTTAGAATTTCTGGTACCTAAGACTGAATATGAATATAGAAACATATTTCCAAAAGAAAATTCGTTCTGTATAAGATTACAATTTTTAAAATTAACACCTTGGAGGATAGAGGATAATTTTTTGCTGTATTAAACATAATTCCTAAATGCCACATTGACACAAGAATTTTGAAATAAAAATTTTCCTTTTATCGAATACGTAGATAAACGCTTTTACTTATTTTTAATAAAAATTGTTTGTAAAATATGGTGTCGACAATAATTTCAGCATTTTACGAAAAGAAGTACATTACCTCTTAAGGGGTAAAGTAACATTTATTTGCCTAATTAAAACAGCAAAAATATCGTCTTTACCATGTCAAACCAGTGTTGCCAGATTGGGGAAATTTTTGCCCCAGATTGTTGATTGTCACCGCTTTTTTGAAATAGAAATATTCGACCAATAAAAACAAATTAAAAATTCTGAAAAATAAGGCGAAATATCCTACTATTTTAAAAAAAGTGGTGACAGTCAAATAATCTGAATTTAAAAAGTCCCCAGTCTGGCAAAACTGTGCCAAACAGTCCAGCATGAAAACAGTGTTGCCAGTGGGCTACTTTTTTTAAATTCAGATTTCTTCATTGGCACCACTTTTCTGAAATGGTAAAACTCCCCTTGTTTTCGCCGTAATTAAAATGTCGTTAATATAAGGTGAATTTTACTATTTCAAAAAAGTGGTGCCAATCAAGAAATCTTAATTTTAAATAAGTAGCCCACTGGCAACAATGTTTTCATATTAGATAGTTTGACATGGTACCGACGATATTCTAAAACGTTAACTTTTAAATAAAAAAAAAAAAAAATCATTCATTTTATGATACTAGTGAAGCATCCATGTCATATCCTCTGAACATGAAAATTCTCCTTTTTAGATTAGAAATATGGGTGCTCTAATGTTAAGATATATAAATGTTGGTTAAATAAAAAATAATATTTTCAGCTTTAAAACATTTTACTACAAAACAAATATATCTGAAAAAGTTTGAGAAACGCTCCAACTGATTGGATGAGCTAGCGGAGGAAGACATTCTTTTTCGAAAATAAAATGTTTAAAATATATATAAAGAGACATCCAGTCAACTCTCTAAAAAAACTCTTCAAAAGCTTAGAAACAAGAGTTGGCAATTTGACCTCCATTTTTATTCAGAAAATCCAAATTCGCACCAGAAATTAAAATAGTATTATTTTACTTTTTTTAATTACATAAATTTTTGGATAGCTTAACTCTTTGAGGGGCAGGCAATTGCGTTTGTGTAGTTCTGGCTTCCCACCGGAAACAGTGTTGCCAGTGGGCTACTTTTTTTTAATTCAGATTTCTTGATTGCACCACTTTTTTGAAACGGTTAATTTACCTATGTCATTGCCTTAATTAATATGTCATTAAATAGGCGCATTTTACCATTTCAAAAAGTGGTGCCAATCAAGAATCTGAATTTTAAAAAAATAGCCCATCTGGCAACACTGACCGGAAATTTATTATAATTTTATTTCAAAATAAGGAAAAGCAATTTTAAGACCATTTTTCCACCAAAGTTAGAAAAGTAAAATTTCATAAATTTTTCTGGCGCAAATCTTCATTAATCGTTGATGGGATAAAATATATCCCACCGTCCCTAAAGGGGATAAAGTAAAAATTCTGATTTCTCAAATTTTCCGGTGTGAATTTGAAATTTCGAAATAAATCGGAGTCCAAACTGGCAACCCTGTTAGAAGCGCAGTTACTAGTGTTGCCATGTGCCCTGCGTAAATCGGGGATGCAACTGCTATGGAAACCTGTATTTGAAAGTAATTTTCTTCGCCTTTTTCAGTGGCAGAATAATCTGCGACTAAAGATGGCGAAATAAGTCTCAAAAATCAGTGGAGTCTAGAGTATTTGGAGGCAAGCTTTACGCAGGACATCTTCCAACACTAGCACTTTCGCCTAACATGTCATTGGATAATTCATACGAAAATATTGGAACATAATTTTGTGGTTTATACAGGGTGTCCAGCTAAGATGTTACAAACTTCGAGTGGAGGTAGGCTACTCCTAGATGACTCGGAATCGCATAGGAATGCCGGGTACGAAATGCTTTCCTGATGCGGTAGAGGACATTGAATCAGTGTTGCCAGTGGGCTACTTTTTTTTATTCCTTAACGGTCGCATTTAATTGCGGTTTAAAAATTCAAATTGGTTATTGGCACAACTTTTTTCAAGAAGAAATATTCACCTTATTTAATAACAGGTAAAATGATACCATAATAAACCCAATTACACTATTTTATAAAACTGGTGGGAATTAAACAATCTTTACAAAAGACACAGACCGTGAATATCACGGGAGCGAGAATTAAGGGGTTAATAAGCCATTAAATAAGGAGAATTTTATTATTGATTTATATCATTGGATAATTCATACGCAAATATTGGAACTTATTTTTTTGTTGTTTATACAGGGTGTCCCAGCTACGATGTTACAAACTTCGAGTGGAGGTAGGGTACTCCTAGCTGACTCGGAATCGCATAGGAATGCCGGGTACGAAATGCTTTCCTGATGCGGTAGAGGGCATTGAATCAGAGTTGCCAGTGGGCTACTTTTTTTATTTCGATTTCTTGATTAGAACCTTTTTTTAAGAAATAGTAAAATTCCCCTTGTTTTCAACTTAATTAATAAGTCATTAAATAAGGAGAATTTTATTATTGCATTATGTCATTGGCTAATTTATACGCAAATATTGGAACATATTTTTGTGGTTTATACAGGATGTCCGAGCTAAGATGTTACAAATTTCCAGTGGAGGTAGAGTACTCCTAGACGACTCGGAATCACATATGAATGCCGGGTACGTAAGGCTTTTCTGACGCGGTAGACGACATTGAATCAGTGTTGGCAGTGGGCTACATTTTTTTATTCGGATATCTTGATTGACACCTTTTTTTAAGAAATGGTAAAATTCCCTTTGTTTTCAACTTAATTAATATGTCATTAAACAAGGAGAATTTTATCATTTCAAATATGTGGTGCCAATCAAGAAATCGGAATTTAAAAAAAGGTAGCCCACTGGCAGTTCTGCCACGGCCATAGATCAGATTTTTGTGATCCAAATTTTTAAATGCGCAGTGTTACCAGTGGGTTACTTTTTAAAATTCTGATTTCTTTATCGGCACCACTTTTTTGAAGTAGTAAAATTCGCCTTATTCAAAGACATATTAATTAAGGCATAAAAAGGGGAATTTTACTATTTCAGAAAAGTAGTGCCACTCAAGAAATCTGAATTTAAAGAAATTAGCCCTCTGGTACCACTGTCAATGCCCTTACTGGGTCTGGAATGGGCTTCCGACGCGACATTTCTATGAGATTATGAGTCGCCTAGGTGTACCCTACCTCCTCTGGAAGTTTGCATGATCTTAGATGGGACACCCGTATTTAATAAATTAATCTATACGCCTGACTCTGTAAAAGGAATTTTCACATTATTTAATCGCAGAATCACACGTTTATATATGGTAAATATTACTATTAAAAATCAGCGATATTCTCAGTTCGTAATTTTTTTTCCCTTCTAGTAATGTAAACGCAGAAGCAGGTGTACATAGGAAAAAAATGAAATAATTTGAGAGATTTACATTTACATGAAAATGCTACAAAAACTATTTTTATAATGATACCATAGATACCAACGGCAGTGATTTTTATCACCACTATTTTAGAATCGTTATATTCATCTCATTTAATCGCAGAACGCTACGCTAGAATTGAGCGAAGATTCTTATTCCAAATCAATGGTGACAAAGATTGTTGAAATTGGCAGATACGAGTTAGTGCAAAAACTAAATGTCCAAACGTTCGGTTTCTGAAAATTAATCGTTCAAAATTTTGTAAATCTCTAAAATTTTTTAGTAAATACACTACAGTAATTCAGTATAAAATTGCTCTTTGATACATATTATCATAAATATTTACAACTCCATACTGTTGGAAATATCATTAACAAATATACTTCCTAGTTAAGCAGATCAATAAAAGAATTCACAAAATTTTTCCAATTTTTTAACCCCTTCAATGGCGGTGGTTCATTTTTGGACCACATAATTTTAATCCCTAAATGGGACGTTACAGCAGAATTTTGGTTTGAAAATTTCTGTTTTATTAAGTACGTGAGGAAAAGCTTTTACTTATTTCCAAATAAATTTGTTTGTAAATTCCGGTGCCAATTTTTCATTTCAGCATTTTACTAATAGAAGTGCCTTGCCCCTGAAAAGGGTTAACTGGGCCTTGATACTTTAACAGGGTTGCCAGTTTGGCGTCTATTTTCATCCGGAATTTCGACTTCATATCATAACTTTTTGAAGAAGAATTTTTGTTTTAAGTAATCAAGAAAAAAATGACATTAAATAAATCTGAAAATGCTTTTTGCATTTTCTGGTGTGAATCCGAATTTTTTTAATACAAGTGGAGGCCAAACTGGAAATCCTGCACTTACTGCAGTAATCATAGCAGGCTTCGGAGCGGTCACTTTTTTAGCTACCACTAACTTTATAAAATTATTATCATGGCATATAACTACAAGAATTGCAAACAAAAGCTCACAACAGTGAGTTATTCTGCGACTTTCACAAGAATAATCCAAAGCAAAAAATTTCGTAAGAAAGTACTGTTGATAGAAGTTTTGATTTAGTCTCTATAAAAAGAAAACGCTCGGAGGCCTGTTATCAGTGTTGCCAGTGGGCTACTTTTTAAAATTCAGATTTCTTGATTGGCACCAGTTTTCTGAAATAGTAAAATTCGCCTTATTTAATTACATATTAATTAAGTGCATATTAAATAACATATTAAAAATGTAAATAAAATATTTTGTTTTAAATTATACGAAAATAAATCATAAAAATATCATAAAAAATAAAGATTTCGCGACATAATTAATAAATATAATTCATGAGCTCCTTCACTATATCTTGTATAAAGATTGAAATTAAACTGCTAAATGACGTAAAGGTCCAAAAAATTATAAAACATAAAAGTTTCTCAAGAATGAAATGTCTATGCAAAATATCTAAAGAAAAATTAGCAATAATTATTTTATTTGCATAGCTGTCAACTTTTACGCGTTTTCCCTACCACTATTTTTGATCAGAAAAATTTGCCTTATTCAGTCATTTGTTTTCGATGATTCCTAAGAGAAATTTCTCTGTTAAAATATAGTGGTAGGTAAAAAGTGTAAATCTTGGCAGGTATGTACTCGTTTAACACTTTAATGTGCAATTTTGCATATATGCAAACAACACATTTTTGAATTTAATAGATTTGTTTTATTCGTATATACCTAATTCGCAGCACACTGCAAGTAGTGTCGTCTTAAATTTAGACACGTATGTGACTGAAAAAGAATTTCAGACACTTGAGTGACTTAATCTGAAAATTCGGACATAATAGATGTCTTAATTTAAAGTACATAAGTGTCTTACTATGATTATTGTATAAACAACCTGAGAAAACGTCTGAAAAATCTCTTAACATCTTATTTTTAAGACACATTGCCGATTTCTTTCCGCATTAGCCACCAGGGGGCACTCCCAGTTGCGCATGCGTTTTAGATTTATTTACTCGAATTTTATATTCGTTTGTGTTTGCAATCGAAACTGAGCATTGTCTGTTATGTTCGCGTAGTTTTTAATTAACAATTTATTTTTACTTGATTCATATTTTGTGGATTGTGAAGTTCTATGAGTTAATTCTTATCAACTTAGAGTTAATTCGTATTAATTTTATCAATAATAGAGTGTTATTAGTCTTCGTTTCGTCAAATTTGGTAAAAAGAAACTTTGGTGTGGCGGATTATATTTTGAGAGGGAAAAACTTTCACTCTATTAATGTAGTTAGCCGGATGTATAAAGGAATTTTCGTTTTAAAAGATGCAAGTATTTCTCCTGTCGTGATATTATTGTAACTGTTTGATTAACTGCATAAATATATATTGGCTGTGTAACTGTATTAACTGTAACTTTATCTGTTCACCTGAGCTGTTGTTGTTGTTGATCTGAATGTAACCTGCAAGCATGTATGCTATATTTTGTATCAGTCTTCTAATTAATAATATTTAACCAAGTTATTATAAATGTTAACTGTGTGCATTTATTGTGTTCAAAATCACACTAAGATGAAACCCACATTTGACATGGTGTCAGGATTTTAGCGATGATAAAAGATTATCGTTTCGCGGATCTGATCCACGTTGTGATGTCGAGTTACGGCATCGGCAGAAATGGATGCTTTTAGAGCACCTGGCCCGCTGAAGTTTTGCACAGGCAATGTAAAAGAAAAATGGAAGAAATGGCAGCAAGAATTAGAAAACTATCTGTTAGCTACCAAGAAAGATGGTCTTCCAGAGAAAGTCAAAATAGCAATCCTGTTGAATCTCCTTGGGAGTGAAGGACTGGAGATATACAATACATTCAAATTTGATACACCCGAAAATAAAGAAAAATTCACTGAAGTGCTAAAAAATTTGAAGAGGATTGCCTACCTCGTCAGAATGTCGTTTATGAACGATATAAATTTTTCTCATGTGTCCAACAAGAAGGTCAAAACATCGAGAGTTTTGTGACTCAACTGAAAACGTTAGCATCAACGTGCGAGTTCGCTGATCAAGAAGATGGGCTAATTCGTGATAGAATTGTCCTCGGAATTCGTGACAACGGTCTGAAAGAACGCTTTCTTCGCGAGTCGTCACTGGCAGTAGAAAAAACAGTGGAAATTGTACGTGCAGCAGAATGTATGAATGACGAAAGTGAAGTACACAGTGTGAGGAAACAGTGGAAGAAGAGTAAACCAAAACAACAGTCATCAGAAGTGCGGTAGTCAGGAGTGCAAGAAGTGCGGTAGAACACACAAGCCTCAGGAATGCCCAGCATTCGGAAATGATTGTTCAAGATGTAAACAGAAGAATCATTTTGCCATAAGATGCCCTCAGAATCCGAAGAAGGTACATCAAGTGAGTGCTCCGGTAAGTGAACTAATTGAATCACATATTTTTGTTGACTCAGTGACTGTATTTAAACTTGAAAAGGAACTTACTTTTAGTGACACTATAACTGTAAAAACATTTGAAAATGAACTACATGAATTTCAAAGCACAGTTAGTTCTGTAGAAATAAGGAATATTGAAACGGTAAGTGAAACTTGGTATAAAAATGTTAAACTGTTTCTAGAAAATAAGTATTTTGATGTTGAATTCAAACTTGTTACTGGTGCTGAAGTGAATATTTTACCATTGCATGTTTTAAATAATGCTAAAATTAAACTAAATTTTAATGAAACTAAAGTAACATTAATGTCATTTGGTACTTTTAAAATAAGGCCAAAAGGCACTTTAATGATAAATTGTTCTACTGTGAAACATAATAATGTGCCACTGTTATTTTATGTTGTAAATATTGTATCTAAACTAATATTAGGATTAAAAGCATGTTCTGAGTTGAAAGTAATACAACAAATAAATGAAATAGAGGGAAATAATTTAAGTAAAGATGATTTGATAGCACAATATAAAGATGCATTCACTGGTACAGGAGAATTTCCAGATGAACCATATCATATTACGTTAAAAGATAATACGATACCAGTTATTCACCCTCCTAGGCGTGTTCCTGAGGCATTACAGCCAAAATTAAAAGAGACATTAAATAAATTAGAGAAAAAGGGAATTGTATCCAAAGTAAACAAACCAACTGATTGGGTACAAAGTTCAGTTATTGTAGAAAGACCTAATGGGAGTCTCAGATTGTGTTTGGATCCAAGGCATTTAAATAAAGTAATAAAAAGGGAACACTATTAAATTCCTTCTGCAGATGACATAATAAGTAGATTAGAAGGTAAAAGAATATTTTCTGTAGTTGATTTAAAAGATGGATTTTGGCATGATCCATTGGATGAAATTAGCAGTGAAATTTGTACATTTAACACACAATTTGGCAGGTATAAATTTAACAAAATGCCATTCGGAATTTCATCACCATCCGAAATATTTCAAAAGAGAAATCAAAAGCTTTTTGGGGATATTGACGGTGTTAAGATTTACTTTGATGATATCATTATTGCAGGAACTGATGAGGTCACACACGACTTAATTATGTCGAAGGTTCTTGAAAGAGCTAGGTCATTAAATATAAAATTTAACCCTGATAAAGTACAGTATGGAGTACCAGAATTTAAATATGTAGGCCAAATTATTTCTGAATCTGGTATTAAAGCTGATCCGAGTCACATCAGAGGGATTGTTGAAATACCAACACCAAAACCAAAAACTGAAGTTAGGAGGTTGTTAGGCATGATAAATTTCTCGTCAAAGTTTATACCCAATGTATAGACAATTACTGCCCCATTGAGTGAGACAATTCATGAAAATGTAGAATTTAATTGGGAAAGGGAACGGGAAGAATCGTTTAGTAAAATTAAAGAACTGTTAACCAGAGCCCCAGTTTTGAAACTTTTCAGTTCAAAAGATGAAATAGTAATACAGTGTGACAGTTCAAAAGATGGCCTGGGATCATGCTTAATCCAAAAAGACCAACCTGTATCTTTTGTGTCACGCAGTTTAACTAACAGCGATAAAAACTATGCGCAAATAGAAAAGGAATTATTGGCCATGGTCTTTTCTTTTGAAAAATATCATAATTGTGTTTATGGTCGAAAAGTTACAATTCAAAGGGACCACAGACCTATAATGTCAATTGTTAAAAAAACCTATGCATAAAATATCCTCTAGAATGCAAAGAATGCTTCTAAAATTACTCAAGTATGAGTTTGAAGTAACGTGTGTACCAGGTAAACAAATGTTTCTGGCTGATACTTTATCACGTGCATTCCCTAAATTGTAGCTATTAAAGATGTCCCAGAAATGTTAAATATTGTACATACCATTTCTAAATACCAGTGGTGGTAAATTGGCGCAGGGGAGGAGCCTATTGACACCACTAAATTTTAGTAGAGTTTTTCATCTTATCTAATGACAGTTTTTATTAAGATGAAGAATACCATAAAATATTAGTGGTGTCAGTAGTCTCCGCCTCTGCGCCAATTTTCCACCACTGAAATACTTACCTATGAGTGAAGGCAGAATTGCCCAATTTAACCCTCCGTCTACCAGACGGGTCCATTGGACCCGACAGGTACATACAAAATATTCATTCAAACCAGAAATTTCTTTAAAATAAACTAAGTATATAAACCAGACAAAAATAAGGTAAATAAATAAGTTAAATAGTTTTAAATAAAAATTCTGGTGTAGAACGTTTTATTAAAACTTGAATAAAATTCCCGGTAGATCTAGGGTTAAGATAGAAACTGAATCAGACGCATAATTGAAAATTGTCTTAAATTACATCAAAGAATGCTGGCCTAAATCTTACAAAAATGTAGATAACAATGTGAAAACATATTACAAAATTAAAAATGATCTTCATAGTAATGATGTGTTGTTATTTCTTAATGAAAATACAGTTGTTCCTCATAGTTTGAGAAAAAGTATGTTAGATTTAATTCATGAAGCACACTTTGGGATAGAAAAGTGCAAGAAAAGGTCTAGGGACTTAATGTATTGGCCACGAATGAATTCAGATATAGAGAAAGTTGTTTTAAATTGTGAAATTTGTGAAAAATTTAAAAGGGCAAATAGCAAAGACCTATGAAACCACATACAGTTCCATATAGACCACTTGAAAAGGTAGGGGTTGATATAATGGAGTTTGGTAATGTTAATTATCTAATTCTTATGGATTATTACTCAAAATGGATAGAAGTTTGCGAGCTTGAAAATAAGTCAGCGGATGATGTAATATGTAAACTAAAATCAATTTTTTCTACGTTTGGTGTCCCGAGTACTGCAATATCTGACAATGTTCCATTTAATGTGTCTAATTATATTAAATTTGCAAAAGATTGGGATTTTAACTATGCAGTTAGTAGTCCTCATTATTTTCCATGTAATAGCATGGTTGAAAGGGCAGTGGGAATTGTAAAATGTATTATGAGAAAAGCTAAGGAAAGTAATAAAGACTATTTCGTGGGATTAAAGGAGTATAGAAACACGCACATTCCAGGCCTTGAGTTATCTCCAGCTCAACTGATGTTTAACCGTAGACTAAAAACAAAATTACCAATTACAAATAAGTTACTAAATGCAGAATTGTTTAATAACATTCGAGAAAAACTAGTTAAGAGGCAAGCTATTCAAAAGAACTATTATGACAAATCAGCACATACATTACCTCAGCTTGTAGAAAAAGAGAATGTCAGGATTTTAAACTTTAAAAGCAAAACTTGGGAACCAGCTGAAATTGTTAAAATTGACAAATCCCATCCAAGATCTTAATACGTTAGGGATCAATCTGGGAAAATTCTTAGACGTAATAGGAAACATATAAGAAAATCATTGTCATTAAAAACAATAGACCCAAATTATGAAATAAGTATTCCTGAAACTGATTACAATGTATCTTTAGATTCTCCGAAGAATACTGATGTAAACAGTAATCTAAGATGTAGTATCGTATACGTAGAATGCTTACATATTTAAATGACTATGTTGTATAATGAAATAACTTAAAAGGGGGGATGTCATGATATTATTGTAACTGTTTGGTTAACTGCATAAATATATATTGGCTGTGTAACTGTATTAACTGTATCTTTAACTGTTCACCTAAACTGTTTTGTTGTTGATCTGAATGTAACCTGCAAGCATGTATGCTATATTTTGTATCTGTCTTCTACTTAATAATATTTAACCAAGTTATTATAAATATGAACTGTGTGCATTTGTTGTGTTCAAAATCATACTAAGATGAAACCCACAACTGATATCTCCCTCACGGACCATTAACCTAGCCACCAATTGAAATTGACGTCCCCTGTGCCGGTATACTTTTGAATAACTTACACCTTTTTCCAGGTAAGTGGGATCTAGACCATGTGTCGCAAACTCTCCGTAAATGTTTTCTCTTTAATTTTATTAGTTTCTGAGTTATGCCAAAAATTGTTTAAAGCATTTTGTCTGTTGGATTTCCATGTTAAAATTTTATCTTGCTAATAATTAAGTTTCTGATCTTAAAAACATCTGCAACCATGTTTCTATATTATTTTCCAAGCAATGTTATCCTTAAATTCAGTTTTAACCCTAGAACTACCGAAAATTTTACTCAAGTTTTATAAAAACATTTTACACCAGAATTTTTAATTAAAACTATTTAATGTGTTTATTTAACTTATTATTGTCTGATTTATAAATTTAGTTTGTTTTGAAGAAATTTCTGGTTTGAATAAATATTTTGAATGTACATGTCGGGTCCATTGGACCCTTCTGGTAGACAGAGGGTTAATGAGTCTACAGGATGTTTTTCCGGTTATTGAATTTATTGACTTGCGCAATACTAACAAGGAGAGGGTCCGATGTTGGTCCCACCGAATACGATGAACATTTGTGTTTCGATAGAGTATAGTTAGTATATGAATATATGACCGCCATAAAGCTCAACCCCAGGGGTTCTTGAGAAAATAAGTCGCAATGTTTAAGCTATAGTTTATAATCGGATAAATTTCCTTCTTTTGCTCGCAGCTCCGTGGCATGTTCGGTAGCAAGCTGGATTTGAGTTTTTTCTACCCGGTATCAAACCCGGCTAGGACTTGTTTTTCGGAACGAAAATTTTTATCAATAATTTTCGAACCGCAATTGAAAAAATGTGTATAATAATTTAAATTTACGAAAAATATGAATTAAATGTATGTTTTGTAGCATATAAGTGCTTTTTAACTGCGATATTTTGCATGCTTAAATATATAATGGAAAAAAAAAACGCATATTTAATACCTATAGACCAGAAAATGTTTGTTGTTATTTAAAATTATTTACAATTATTTCAATGAATAATCTACTATTTTTCACAGAGAAATAAATTAAAACACGTGATATAAATGCGTGAATAATTATATTACTTTAATTTTGTTTTTATATGAAAGTATTTCGAATATTTCATGATTATTTTATATCCTTTTTAAAATTCTTAATTTGACTTTTTTAATTTCGGATATTTGGTTTTGTAATTATTACCTACGTAATAACAATTTTCAGCATTTCAAGATCTTTTTAGAACTTAGTTTTAAGCAAAAAGACAGTTATTCTAACTATAATCATAAGAATCCAAGATTTTAAAAAATCAAAAGTTAAAAAGCTAGTTGGTAAAAAATGATACATTTATTTCACTGTGAAAAGTAGCAGCTTATTTATGTAAATAACAGTATATAAATTTTTAAATTATCTTAATTTTATGGTCTATAAAAGTTCTAATTGTCTTATTTTTAGTTTGTTATTATTATTATCTATTTATGTTATCTTTACTTTTCATTAAAGATATAAACATGCAAAGATTCACATTTAAAATTGTATTTATATAATTAAACTGCATAATATAAAAATATTAGACAAGAAAAAAATGATTTCCGAAAGAAATTACTACGTAGACACTTATTCTAATTAAAAATCAAGAAACCCAGATTTTAAAAAATCATATTAGAAATATAAAAGCATATTTTTCAAACCATGAAATATTTGAAGTATTTGAATGAGGAAACAAAATGAAAATGATATACTTGACCACTTATTTTAATTTATTTCTCTGTTAAAAATTGTAGATTTTCATTGAAATAACTGTAAATAATTTTAAATAACAACAAAAATATACTTGTCTATAGACATTAAATATGCGTTTTTTTTTTCCATTATATATTTAAACATACAAAATTTCGTAGTTAAAAAAGCACTTATATGCTACAAAAGATACATTTAATTCATATTTTTCGTAAATTTCAATTATTATACACATTTTTTAAATTGCGGTTCGAAAATGATTGAAAAAAAATTTCGTTCCAAAAAACAAGTCCGACCCGGGTTTATCCCGGGTAGAAAAAACTCAAATCCAGCATGCTGCCAAACATGCCACGGAGCCGCTTGCAAACGACTGAAATTTATCCGGTTATAAACTATAGCTTAAATTTGCGACTTATTTTCTCAAGACCCTTTGTGGGTTGCGCTTTATGACAGTATTATATTTATATACTAACTATACTCTATCGAAATACAAATGTTCATCGCATTCGGTGAGACCAACCTCGGGCCCTCTCCTTGTAAGCCTTCTTCTCTGACGGCATTTGTCAATGTTTACTTCGGTTTCTATGTTTTTCAAAGGTTTATTATGTTATATATACTGGAAAACCCAATTCTTTATAACAACCATCCGCATTTAATAACTGTTTTTTATTATTATAATAAGTATGTTAAGTATTTAAAAGAATACAATTTGAACATCCATTCAACGGCGTTATTCAATCATATCATTCGATTTTCCTATCGTAAGCAAAACCACCGATGAATCAACTGACGACACTACACTGAAGGAGAAAAATATATATATATATAATGTCAATAAAACTCTAATGATTTAGAGAACGATTAGACTTGATCGCTTTAGCTATTTTATTAGGCTTTACTGATATGTGTAGATTTAAGACAAACAAAGTTCTGAAACTGGAAATTATTTTTTCTTTATCTTATTAAAATATAATGTTTATTTATTGATAGTTAAATAGCTCTTGAGATTATCATCTGACCTATATATATATTTTTTTTTTTGTTTAATTCCCCATGTATAGATATAAATTTTAAAAGAAAACTTAATTTTTAAGAGGGCACAGGATCTTTAAACTTTCAAAAAATCAGTTTTCAGTTACTGTTTTATTCTGAATGTTTTAAAATTTCTCAACAATATGCAAAAAACCACATTATGCAATCCCATTCAAAAATCTGCATTATTTCTTGAGTTATAATCATTTATAGACGGTGAGTTAAAGATTCGTAGATATCAAAACTTTAAAAAGCGTTTTCTCAGATTAGTAAATTTGAAGTTTGTGCTTTTGTTGTTACTTTCAAACTATGTAAGTGCAGCTTTTAAAAAATAAATAAATATGCGTTTGTTTATAGTCTACATGCTCAAAAAAAAAATCTTTTATTTATTTGTTTAAACTTGAAAAACTTGAATTTTTTTCCTTTTTTTATTTTGTGCTAAAATTGACTTTTAAATAAAACTTTTTGTGTATATTTTGGATTTAATTTAGAAGTAGGTGTGTTACAATTCTATTTTGTTGAAAAATTGTTTTCTATATGCATAATTTAGAATTATATCACGTGCGCAGCACTTAGATTTTAATTCACGCATTAGTGATATGAAGGTTTACATTTAAAATTTAGATATTAATTTTGTATATACAACATTTGTTTTTTCTGGATAATATTATAGTTAAGAATATATATTTTAGGCAGAAAGGGAAGAAAAAAATACCTTAATTGTATATTATTTGCGTTTTGGTACTTTGAAAAACGCTTTGTTTTTGATCGTTTCGAGATATTCAAAGGTCGTGCATCCTATAATATGAATTTTTATTTTTTTGTGTGTGTTGGGGCGGGGGGGGGGGGATTTATGCAATTTTCATAAAGCAAATTTTTTCGCAATTGTATACAATTTTAGTATTTTTTTTTTTTTTTTAATCTTTCGACATTGCACTGATTATAATGAACATTTTGAACTTTTAGAGTAGGACATGATTAGAAACAAAAAATATATATTTATCGAAATACTGAAAAAGTTATCAACCGCGGTTTTGTGAGATAAAATAAAGAAATATGTCTGGGTGGTGGATTATAAAAGGTTGTCGCTCAATAAAGGTGTCCGATATTAGGGAATGTCCATTAACCTTCATAACGACACTCCCGAATACCGGACATCCTTATTTAGGGAACTATATTGCAGGGTTGGACTTTTTGTAGAATGAGCACTTGATTAAATCATGGGAAAAATGGGCAGTATCCCCTCACCTCCTTCTACGCTTTTAGTGGCCCCAAATTAAATATGCAATTTTTGTAAAGCTTTTATTTTAAATTTGTTTCGACATTGTATTGATTATAATCAATATTTGAACTTTTAAAGTAGAATAAGATTAAAAACTAAATAAATTAAAAAAAAAAATCTAAATTCAGTAAAACCTCTCGATCACGCGCACCTCGGCAACGAATGGCAGACAAATTCCGTAGTAGGTCCCCTATTGAGAGGTTTTATTGTATTTAGATAAACATTTTTTGTTTTTAATCTTATTCTACTATAGAAGTTCAAAATATCGATTATAATCAGTACAATGTCGAAAAAGATTTAAATTATCAGCTTTTACGAAAATTGCATACCAACTTTGAGAGCCCCTAAAATGAGGCTGTATGGAGGTGGAAGTGCAGGACCATGGCCAAATATTTTTCCAGGATTCATTGTGGTTAACCCCTTCACGGTCGCTTAATATTTGAAAAAACCATCAAAAGTGTACCTATTTTTTTATTACAGAAATTGAATAATTATAATGTTTCTAAATAAAATATGCAATAAGTTTATTTTTAAGACGAAAAAACAATATTTTATAGCCATATTCATATTTGTATGAAAGCCATCATGCGAGAATTACGTGTCTTAACCTCTTAAGCTCCGCCTCCGATAAATGTAGGTTACTTTTTTTTTTTTTTATTCAGATTGTTTGATTCCCACCACCGTAGTTTACAGCAGATAAAATGATGCGAAAATAAAGCCATTTACACTATTAAAAAAAACTGGTGGGAGTCAAACAATCTGAATTAAAAGATAGTAGCCTACATTTATCGGGGGCGGAGCTTAAGAGGTTAAGACACATAATTCTCGCATGATGGCTTTTATACAAATATGAATATGGCTATAAAATATTGTTTTTTCGCCTTAAAAATAAACTAATTGCATATTTTATTTAGAAACCTTATAATTATTCACTTTCTGTAATAAAAAAATTGGTACACTGTTGATGGCTTTTTCAAATATTAAGCGACCGTGAAGGGGCTAATGTTCCAGTTATCATCTGAAAGGCTTGAATCATCAGAATCCATATCAAAATGACAAAAATATTACAAATCTATGACAAATCTATGGCAAATTATAGATCGTACAAATCGAACCGGAGTGCTAATATTCAAAGACTTCAAATGGAAATTCCAGTTCAATTTTTCTAGTTTCAGAAGTTTTTTCCAGCAATTAAATCTCCAGCCCGAGAATATGACGGGCACGAGAAATAACGAACGACACCTCAGCCCGAGATATTGACGGGAGCGAGAATTAAGGGGTTAAACATGGCTACGTATCATGCTTACAAAAAGAAACGACTGCGATTCAGATGTTTGAAGTGTCTGAAATTCAAACGCAAGAAGTGTCTGAAAAACTTAAGTCATTTTAAAATGGCTGAAAATCGAACACTCCGTTTCAGACGCTTAAGTGCCTGGATTTCAGACGTTTCAATTTACAGTGCAGAAAATAAAAATAGCAATACTGGCTTTAATTTAAAAAAAAAGGCATTCCGTATTTAAATAAAGCGAAATTAACCATTGAAACTTTCTGGTGTAAAGTCAGATTCTCTGAAATACGTAATTTTTAGAACGTATTCTATTACGGGAATTAACACTAGAACGCCCGGAAAGAGTCGATTCGACTCCGACCATATGATTAAATGTCAATTCGAACCAGAATTTCTTTCACAAAATAAGTTAAATATTAAAAACGAAGATTTACGTTAAATAAATCAATCAAACAAATTTAAATAAAAATTCTGGTGTAAAATATTTTTATGAAACTTGAGTAAAATTTCCGGGCGTTCTAGTGTTAAAGGGTAAAATTTTAAATTTTATAAAATAAGTAATTATACGAAATAAGGTATTTGGAGACATATTTATTAAAGTATTTACTAATTTGCAGTATTTTAGCGTACAACAGTCACACGACAGTACAGTAACGCTCAAAAGTATTTTGACAACCTTATATTATCTCTTATTTTATTTAATATAAAAATGTAAAAGAAAATATATTCCCTATAATTGAGAACACTATGACTGCAGTTATTCAAAGGTATCAAGTTTCAACTTGTTTGTTTACCTTCGGCGCCACCGAAGAAATATGACTCCTCCTTAGCTCAAAAGTATTTTGACAATTAGTTTGCCTTTAATTGTTGAAGGTGTCAGTTGCGCTATAGCTTCAGTTAGTGTTTATATTGACTTATTGTGATTATTTTTAAATGCCAAAATGTAAAAAATAATGAAGTGATTCTAGGAAAGTCGCTATCAATGCACTTAAGAAAGGTAGACTGCAAGCAGAATTAGCTCGTTCTTTTAACGTGTCTCGGCAACTTGTTATTACATAGGATAAAATTTTTAATAAACAGAATTACGTCAAAAATAAACCTCATACTGGTCATCCGAAAAAAAACAAAAAAATTGCAATGTTGACTGTATTATAAAAATGATATCTACAAGTGATTGTCGTAAGTCCGCTGAAATAATATAAATGAATTGAAAGAAAATTACGGCAATGACATACACGTTTCATCAGTCAAACGACGCCTAAACCTGTATGGTTTACATGGCAGAAGACCAGCAAAAACACGTTTGTTATCTATTAAGAATAGGACGGCTGGAATTGTATTTGTAAAACGGCATAATCTTTCAGGGACAAAGCAATTCCATTGCTAAAGCGTTGAAATTAATGATTGACACCGGAATTTGAAGACAAAGTTATTTTTAAATAAGAAAAAAACTATATATCACACACATAATAAACCGAATTTTTTTTAACCTGAATTCTGGTGTCAATCATTTAGTTCAACACTTTAGGAATGGAATTGCTTTGCCCCTGAAAGGGTTATGCTGTTTTACAAATGCAACTCTAGCCTTCCTATTCTTAGTTGATAACAAACGTGTTTTTGCTGTTCTTCTGCCATGCAAACCATAGAGGTTTAGGCGTCGTTTGACTGATGAAACGTGTATGTCTATGCCGTAATTTTCTTTCAATTCATTTTTTATTATTACAGCGGACTTACGACAATCACATGTAGATATCATTTTTATAATACTGTCCACATTGCAAGTTGTTTTTTTTTTCTGATGACCACTATGATACTTACTTTCGATATATTTCTGTTTATTAAATAACAAGTTGCCGAGACACGTTAAAAGAACGCGCTAATTCTGCTTGCAGTCTACCTTTTTTAAGTGAATTTACAGCGGCTTTTTTAGAATCACTTCAATATATTTTTACATTTCGGCACTTAAAAATAATCACAATATGTCAATATAAACACTAACCGAAGCCATAGCGCCACTGACACCTTCAACAATTAAATGCGAACTAATTGTCAAAATACTTTTGAGCTAAGGAGGAGTCATATTTCTTCGGTGGTGCCGAATGTAAACAAACAAGTTGAAACTTGATACATTTGAATATCTGCAGTCATAGTGTTCTCAATTATAGGGAATATATTTTCTTTTACATTTTTATATTAAATAAAATAAGAGAGAATATAAGGTTGTCAAAATACTTTTGAGCGCTACTGTAGTTTTTACTTGTATTGCAGATGTGCAAGAGAAGAAAAGATTGACGTATTATATGAAAAATATACCTCTGATTTTTTTCGTTATTTTTCCTGTGTTATAAACCTTTCAGAGTATCATATATAATTTTTTCGAATCAAAATAAAAAAACGCGCATTTAAGGGTTAGCCCTTTGAGCTCTGATTGGTTGACTTCTTTCAACTTTCATTTAATCTCCAAATGTCACACTGGCACATGCCTATGTTGGGGCTTCTCCAATTGTCACATGCCTAAGTTGGGGACAAAATCACTAATGATTCACTATACATATCTGAAATACTTGTTTAACTTTTTTTTATTATTTTTTTATACGAAATTCCATGCTCCTGTCTAAAACTGCTGTTGAGATATAGTGAAATGACTTAAAATTCCGGCCACCATTTAACCCTTTTGGTGGATGAATTTATAAAATCGCTGAAATAAGTGTTTAACTGTTTTTTTAGCAGATTTTTTATCCTGAATTTCACGCACCATCCTAAAACTGCTGCTGGGATATGGTGAAATGACCTAAAATTTTCGACTCCAATTTAACTCGCTTAGTGGTTGAATTTCTAAAATTTCTGAAATACTTGTTCAACTTTTTTTTTTCTTTGTAGATTTGTCATCCTGATTTTCATGGTCTTATCTAAAACTGCTTCAGAGATGTGGTGAAATGATCAAAATCTTTTGACCATTTAACCCCCCCCCCCCCCCTAGGGGGTGCATTTTTTAATATTTTTTAATGGGTGCCTACACAGTGTCAGGAACATGTCTTCCAAATTTCATTGTTCTAGGACAGGGTTGGAGAACCTATGGCGCTCGTGCCAGAGTTGGCACGTAATCTCATTTTTTCTGACACGCAAAAAAATTATGTTTAGTAATCGTTATACAGATAAAAAAATTCTGTTATAACCGATAAAATTTTGTTTCATACGTGCAGACTATAGCAAATAATGTAATTATTTTTAAACATAAATTAACCCATCGGGGTAATTTTCTTTTCCTATGGTAATATGCAACATTTTTGACATGTATTTTGCCCTTTCAATATGAATTTAAAAAACTAATTTTCAAATGAATTTCGTTTGAAAATCACTGCAAAAAATGACGAATGGATCCAATTTAGCTACGTATATTTCTAAAAATAAAAAAATATATGAACTATATATAAAGCATTTTCCATAAACGTACAGCAGCAAAGTCTCATAAATACATAATTAGTGCATTGTTTAATGCAACACGGAAACCGAGATCATCCATTAATAATAAGTTAGAAATTAATGAAATGAAAAACAGTATTTCTTCCCCCTAATAAGAGTACATACCGCATAAATGAATCCTATTTACGAATTAAAAAATTTATTCATTTAATGGATAATTCTAGTATACAGAAAAATCCCATATTGATTTTTAACATTTTTAATTATTAATTGTATTAATGCATGAAAGCAAACGATTTTATAACCATTGTTTCGTATAAATATCGTACTCCTCAAAAATATTTTTGTGTAAGTTTGGCTCGTTACAGTGTTGATAGATATTGTGAATATTCGGCACGCGCACGTGAAAAGGTTCGCCGACACTGTCCTAAGAGCAATTGTTGAGGTTCTTCGATGATTATGAGTTATTCAGGACATGTTCTTTTACAAGTATAGATTTTACGCAAATTTTATATCTTGAAATTCAACATCTGAAAAACATTGTTTAAAAAATAAGTTTCTATCCTTAATATTTACTCACAGTAATGAAAGCATGAGTTGAAGAATTTATTTTTTTAAAGTGTGTCGGTTTAAAAAATTTTGTTGGGCTAACTACTTCACCAGAAAGAAAATATTTTTTTTTTTCGTCGGGGAATGACAAAAAACCCTAACCTACAATGCAATCTTTGTTTGACTAAAAAACAATATTCTTCATAATCTCTGTCATAATTAACAATATAAAAAAATGCATTTCTAGCTATCATATATTGAATTTATCTTAACTCTACAAATAATGGCACAGCATATGTTTAAGTACAATTTAAGTACTACTGAAAACAACCAAAGTTCCACCAATACTATTTCAGAGCCCAATAGAGTATAGTATTTTGTACTACTAAAAAAATCATAGAAAGCTCTCTTTCGTTCAGTGTTGCCAGATGGGATACTTTTTAAAAGTTCAGATCAAAGCGTTGTAAGTAAGCGAGCAAACTTAATGTTGGAATCAGGCGCAAATTAACACAGTTGCGCCACCTTGTGGACGGAGTGATAATTCACATACGCGGCCATTTAGTGTGGCGCGTATTTTCTAAATCTTCAGTCATTCATTGCAAAATTATGGCGCAGCGAGATAGGCATCCAGACGCACTCGACACCACGAAGTTTTCTTCGCCGTATTAGAAGCCCTTCAGTTATTAATCAAGATGAAAAAAACTTTACAATTTTAGTGGTGACAGTAAGAAAACAGTTAGGTATCTACCTGTAGTTCACACTCCATCCGCTACGTGGCGCATCACCTTGATTGATGTGTCCTCATGCGGATACTTCTCCCATTTAAGATAGGACGCTTACTTATATCGCGTTGGTTCAGATTCTTGATTGGCACCGCTTTTTTGAAATTGTAAAATGCACCATATTTAATAACATATTAATCAAGGCGAAAACAAAGGGAATTTTGCCGTTTCAAATAAGTGATGGCAATCAAGAAATCTGAATTTAAAAAAAGTAGCCCACTGGCAAAACTGCTTTCGTTGACAATGAAATTTTAGTAATTTCGTTATCCTTCTTTAAAAATAGCTTGAATTTAAAGATTAAAAAATATTTTACACACACTTAAATCGTTTAAACGAAACAATAATTTTTTTTTTTTTCAGAATCGACAAACTTTTTAAATAAGCATAAATTAATGGAAGTGCATTTATTAATTACCTATTGAAGTACGACTTTCTTAATGACACACCACATGTGAAAATCAAAAATGGTAACTTTCCTTAACGCCGGAAATGTGTTTCTCAAAAAAATACTTAGCCTAGAATTAAAAAAAATACTTATGATCATACATTAATTGCAAGAACAAACTCCCAGAGTTTCATTGAAATATGTTATTCTGGGTTATATGCCTAACTGAAATGACATGGAATGACTGATTAACTGCTACCAGTGTTTGCGGACAAAATTATTCGAAAAGAAAAGAATGCTTTTCTTTACATACTTTATAAAAAACAATTTCATTAAAAAATTCTGGATACTATATGGCGGTTTGATAGAAAAAAAAGTATACCTTTTACAGACATTTTTTTTGTAACTATTCAGAATTTAATTTAATATTTCAAATTTAAATTGTTTAAAAGGCGTACATCCAGCAGAGTGGAAAGGTGTGCAAGATGGGACGCGAACCTGGCTCCTCGGTACAGCATACCGACGTTCTACTAACTGAACCACTTGGAACGATAGCCACACTGCCACTTCTCACTATCATATGTTGGCAAGGCTACAGCCGCAGCACAATATAGAATACTATTTCAAAGAATAATATAGATATATTTAAAAGTTATTTTTTTATATATCGCTCGATCTTTAGTGACTAGATTTCATGCTTTATACGAAATATAGTACATTTTTTACTACTTTGAATAAAGTATATTTGTAGATATTTATGATTTAATTTCTAATCGTCATACTAAAAATATCTGGTTTAAACATAATTTTTAATAACCATGCAACTATTAATAAAGAGAAAATGAAATATCCTTAAAATAATGAAGCTTCAACTGTAACCGCTATCGCAGACGTTGGTTACCGCCGGTAGAAACTTCCAACAGTAGATTTAAATAGAGATCTTCAACTTATTTAAATGCCTTATTATTACAAAATTTCAGTCATAAATAATGGTAGAAACAGATTTTCATTTTTACTGTTATGGGGTTACTTTGGCGGTATTTAGGTCTTGCGTTTCCTCCATATTGTGACAACCAAGGAAACAAAATGACAGTTTTACAAGGTATACTGACACCAGTAAAAACAAATAGAAATTTTTACAACATTTTTGAGAAAAATTTCAATGAAAAAGACTCTTAAATAAGACGAAATTTTCTATTCAGTTTTACTGGTGGGATGTTTTTCCTGCCGGTAACCAGAAACTGAAGATCCGATTTAATAAAAGCAGCCGCCATCTTGCGATAACCTCTTCAGTTACTTCACTCGGAACTGGTAGACAGTACATGATATGTCTCCTGCTCTTTATTCATAACTTCATTATAATAACACGGTTTTAGTAAAGGACCCCGTTACAAAAAAAAAAAAAAAAAAAAAAAAAAAAACGCGTTTTAATGGTTTGTGGGCGAAGCGATCGCTGCAAAATTTTAATGATCACCGTATTAACGAAACAGGAATTAGAAAAATGGCAAACCCGAGACTACGAGACAGAAGTCAGTGCATTTTCCGTCACTAATTTCGTTTTTAAATACAGTATGGAAGTAATAATCAATCTAAAAGTATCGAAGACAGGCTGATTATTATTAAAGTATATTTAACCCTTTGCACTCCGCATTATTTTGAGTATGGGTTACCAGCAACTCCGCGTCATTTTGACTGTGGACTACCAGCAACACCGCGTCGTTACACAAATATTTTATTCGATTTGCACCAATTATTTTAAAGAAGTTTTATTTAAAAGAAGAAAAGTACACAATTTAAAAAATTCTCTGGTTAAATAAGGCAAATTTTATTTTCTTTTATTACTGGTGCCAAAAACAAAAATTTCAAGGCAAGATGATGTCGCCGCAGCGGCGACAACGGAGCTTTTCACTTACCTTACGGTGTCGCTGCAGCGGCGACAACGGAGTGCAAAGGGTTAAATAACAATTTAAAACCTATCACTTTTTTTTGCTGCAATACTGAGAAAAATAAAATTCGCAAGAAATTTTAGAAGCATGTGCCAAAAGAATTAAACACTGCTTATAATATAAAATTTTATAACTTCATTTATCCATTAGTTTTTAATACAAACTTCTCAGAAAAATCTCTGAACATTACTTCTTTCAGCATTACAGAGAATAGAAGAGACCTTTTGAATGTTACTTATAACTTGAGCTTTAATGGAATTTCTGAAAAGTTTCAAAAATACATTTCAAACATTTTACCTAATCCTTTATAAAAATAAAGGAATTCGCTGCTGTTGAGCACAAATATTAAGCTCCAAACGTAATGTACTAATCCCTTTAGTGAAATTTAATTATTTTTATCCCTTTCTGTTTTATTTTCTTTTATTTTTATATATTTAAAACTTTCAATCAATATTGATTAAAATGGCTATTCTCTGTTAGTCACTTTTTTCTTACTTTTTCTATCAGTTTTTATAAACTCTTTGCAGTCAATAAATTTTCAGACTATTGAAATTTACACAAATAAACTAAAAATGAAAGAATAAAGTTAATAGTTATAAAACTTAACCTTCTGACTATGCATAAAAAGGGCAAAAATGCAATATTGCTTTCTCAATATTTTTTTAACACTAGAACGACCATAGCGGTCAATTCGACTGCTACCAATTAAAACTATTTCGATTCGTACCAGAAATTTCTTCATAAAATAAGTTAAATGAGTCCCACGGAGAAATAAATCAAGTAGATAAGTTAAATAAGCAGTTTTAAATAAAAATTCTGGTGTGAAATATTTTTATAACACTTGAGTAAAATTTACGCTCGTTCTAGTCAGTGTTGCCGGATTGCGGACTTTTTTAACCATTGAATTCTCGCTCCCGTCATATTAACGGGCTGTGTCTTTTACTCAGCTTGTTTGTTTCCCACCAGTTTTATAAAATAGTATAATTGGCTTTATTGTGGTATCATTTTACATGTGATTTTATAAGTTGAATATTTCCTTTTCAAAAAGTTGGTGCCAATGAGCAATTTGAATTTTTAAACCGTAATTTAATGCGACCGTTAAGGGGTTAATTCAGATTATTTGACTGTCACCACTTTTTAAAAATAGTATAATTCGCCGAAATTTTTCAGATTTTTTAATCTAGATTTATATATACCAGATATTTCTATTTCAAAAAAGCGGTGACAATCAACAATCTGGAGCCAAAAAAGCCCCCAATCAGGCAACTCTAGTTCTAGTCTTGACACTAGAAAGACGGAAATTTTTACTCAAGTTTTATGAATATATTATATACCAGAAGTTTTATTTAAAAATGTTCATCTTATTTAATTAGCCCTTTTCTTTGTTTGTAACTTTTAAACAAATTTTATAAAGAAATTTCTAGTTCGAACCGAAATATATTCATATGGTTGGGGCCAAAATGGCCCCTCACCGTCATTTTAGTGTTAAATCCTAAGAAAATATGATCTATCCGAAAAGGATATAAAAATTTATTTGCGTATATGAATATAATCCTTGAGAGAAGAATCATTACTCAATGTTTTAAAATTGCATTATATCTGTAGAATTATAATTATTGACATAATGTTTTTAATGCAATGCAAACTACAGCTTAGTGAACAAATATTATAAGTTTACGGCATTGATGGGGTTTCAAACTGTATAAAATCAAAGAATAAATATAGTAATCATTGCAAAACAAATTCTCAGATTACCGAGAATTAATTTCAGCGTAGCTGTCATGGCGATTATTATCACTGGATACATTTTTTTATGTTTCTTTTATTTTTATGTCATGACCGTCATATTTTCAGTTTAACCATTTGAGCTCTGGGGATAAATTTTGTCAAAATGCGCAAATGTCACATTGGTACCAGTATTTTATAAACGAAATTTTCGTATTTTAATATACACGAAAACATGCATTAATATATTTTCAAATAAATTTAGTGGAATATTCCGGTGCCAATGTGACATTTGGAGATTAGATGTAAGTTGGAAGAAATTCAGCCATCAGAGCTCAAAGGGTTAACCCTTAAATTCGCGAATTTTTATTTTGTTTCAAAAAAAATATATATGATACTCCGAAAGGTTTATAACACAGTAAAAATAATGAAAAAAATCAGAGATATACTTTTCATGTAATACGTCAAACTTTTCTTCTGTTGCACATCTGCAATTTAAGTAAAAACTGCTGCGTATGGTTGTTTTACGCTAAAATAATGCAAATTAGCAAATATTTTAATAAGTATGTCTCCAAATACCTTATTTTATATAATTATTTATTTTATAAAACTTTACCTTTAACCCTTTAATTCCTACAATAAAATACGTTCAAAAAATTACAAATTTCAGAAAATCTGACTTTACACCAGAAAGTTTCAATAGTTAACATCGCTTTATACGGATGTCTGATTATAATTAAAGCAAATATTGCTATTTTAATTTTCTGCAATGAAATACGTATATGCGGAAAAAAAATCTATTAAATTCAAAACAGTTTTGTTTGCATATATGCAAAGCTGCGCGCTAAAAAGTTAACTCATTCACACTGCGAAGCGAGAATTCTCGTTTTCATTCAAAAACATCATTGACTAAGGGCGTGGATTCTAACTTACAGAAAATGCATTTATATCATGTTGTCCATATTGTTTTAGATTGTAAGACATTTTATATTAAATTCGTACATTGAAATATATTTACCCACTCATAAACTTGAGAAACCTATCTAGAACACCAATTTACCAAAGATTTTCAGAACAGGGAGGAGCTTCCCTTCTTTTAAACCTTCTTTAGTTTTAACTTAATTTTCTCTCCCGTGATATTTACGGGCTGTGCCTTTTAGTCATATTGTTTGATTCCCACCAGTTTTATAAAATAGTGTAAATGGCTTTATTACGATATCATTTTACTTGTCATTAAATAAGGTGAATATTTCTTTTTCAAAAAAGTGGTACCAATAAGCAATTTGAATTTTTAAACCGTAATTTAATGCGACCGTTAAGGGCAGTGTTGCCAGATGGGCTACTTTTTTTTAAATTAAGATTCTTCATTGGCACCACTTTTTTGAAATGGTAAAATGCCACTTATTTAATGACATATTAATCAAGCCGAAGACAAAGGGAATTTTAAAGTTTCAAAAAAGTGGTGCCAATCAAGGAATCTGAATAAAAAAAAGTAGTCAACTGGCAACACTGGTTAAGGGTTTAAAATTCAGATTTGATAAAAATCTCCCGCCGGCAATGTGATAACACCTTGAAGGGCGGTTGTTCATTTTTGGACCACTTAATTTTAACCTCTAAATGCCACATTGACACCAGAATTATGAAACAGAATTTTCCTTTTATTAAGAACACGAAGAAATGCTTTTACATATTTTCAAATACATTTGATTGTAAATTCTGCTGTCAGTCAATCATTTCAGCATTTTATGAGTAGAAATGCTTTGCCCCTGAAAAGGTTAAGGAAAACGTATGACAAACAATGTCAGCTTTGTAAAATAACGCCACTGAAATTGTGCATTATCGTGGAGAAAACTAGAAACATTTAAAACAGTTGTGTCAAGTAATCGCGTCAATGTACCACTATTTCCAAAGAGTAGTCATCGACTTATTTAATCTTAGGCATTCTAAATAACTTTTTTGATAAATAAGGGGATGATTAGTGACCGGAAATATTAGTTCTCAAATGTAAAAACTGCCTCCTCCCTCCCCCAACATTCTGTTTTAACAGATTTCATTCCATTTAGGTGCATCAATAACATTTTGTTGCTGCTGAATATAAAACTTTGAAATTTTTAATGTCATATATTAAGCACTTAAGGGAACAAGAGCCCTTTAAAATCATTTTTTTAATTTCAGTTTAAATATTATTCAAGGATGCATTATTTGAATTATGGCATACATTTATTACAAAAAATATTTTTTTTAAAAATGAGCCTCAAAAATTAAAAAAAAAATTGAAAATATATTTTTTTCTTATCTTTATATTCAAATATATAAAATTCGACACACAGTTTTATTTATGCATATGAACCCAACTTTTATAAAAAAAAATATTGAGTACTTTCATTGATATGGAATGCACATGGGACATTTTGAAAAGTTCTAAAATATTACGGAAAATTATTTTTTTCCTCAAAATATATTTTTTTTAATTTTTTTGATAAATGCAGGCCATAATGCATATAATGTACCCGTGAATAATATTTAAAGTGAAATTTACAAAAAATAAAAATTTAATTTTAAAGGTCCCTCGTCCCCTTAAATGATATAGCTATAACGTTCAAATCTAAAACAGTGATATAAATAACAGTGACATATTCTATCTTCTTTCTATCAGTTGTCTTTTATGCAAAGTGATATTTTCACTACTTTAGAGATATGAGCATTTTTTAAAAACATATTGAACTGGGTGAAAATTTCACGAAGATTGCAATTTGTGATTTACATGTGACATTTTATATCAGTCATGGTAAAATAAAATTTATCAGATTTCGTATAAAATTGCCTTCCTTCTTTTTTCTTTCTTTTTGAAAAATAAAAATAAAATAATAGCCTACTTGAAAGGCTTTTAGATAAAACAATGGCTTGTAGATTACAGTTCGTTACTTATTTCATAGCATAATATTTGAAATTAAATAAAGCGAAAAAAAAATTTCAAGAAAATATTGTTCCTACGTGGACCGCATTTAGACTACACTGGCATACATGCATCACTTCACCAATGTTTACATAACAGACAAATATTTGTGATTTATTTTGAAGTGCAAAAAACAAACAAACATATATTGTATTAAATAAAAGAAATTAATAAATGATTTCAGAAAAATAAGAAACATTTCATTAAAAAGTTTTCTGGTTTAAATAATGTTTAAGTAACCATAAAAAACTGAAAGAGTGGCTATTTTTATATTATTTGACACACTTTTATCCATATTTATCAATCCAAATATCAGCAGTCAGTAATCAAAAATTGATGAAACATGTGTTTGGACTGTATTGAGTCCCAGCAACCCTTTCCGTCACAGAATTTGCTTTTTCTTAACACATTCTATGCGGGACACGTAAAAATACGTTTTTGTGGGTTGAGGACAGAAATTATTACTAGTACCTAAAATTTTGCACGGACGGAAAAAGAAGGTATAATCCAAGCAGGGCAAGCAAAGCCCTTGCTTCTTATTGGTTGTGAGCAGGTTTTGATTTACAGTGGCATTTGTGAACGTAAATTTAGTGCTCATTTTCGAAAAATTGCCCGTATACAATGTGTTAAAATGATGAAATGATTGTCTGACACCAGAATTTACAAGCGAACTTCTTAAGAAAAAAAAATTGCTTCTAAACGCAAAATTTTATTAAAATACTCCTGGTTCCGTCTGTAAGTAATTAAGTAGTCCCGCCGTGGGACCACTGCGCTTGGAAAGGTTAAGTTGTGTCGTGTTTTTATTAAAATACAGCGTTGGCTTAGGCGACTACCTTTTTATTGCATTTCAAAGGGTTCGTAACACTTATTTTAATTTTAATCGTAGCTATATTTATCTAGGACGAGGGTTTCCAACAACTCAAGGTATTTTTCGTAATGCAGGGCTGCCACGGGTGACTATTTTTTAATTCTATCTCGCACCATTTATTCAAAAAAAAAAAAAAAAAAAATCCATACACTCGACAACATCTGCAAGAAAAATATACAATTTTTTTTTTTTTTTTTAAATAGGTGTGCGAATAGAATAAAAAAAAAAGTCGCCCGTGGCAACCCTGCTATAGTAGTCTTTGCAATTTTTAAGAGTACCGAGTTTTTGCACTTAACCCTGTCAGAGGAAAAGTACTTTTATTCACAAAATGCTGAAATAATTGATTGACACCAGAATTTAGAAACAAATTTATTTGAAATTAGATAAAATCTTTTCTTCAAGAACTTAATAAAAAGAAATTTTTCGTTCAAAAATTCTGGTGCCAATGTAGCATTTAGGGATTAAAATAAAGTGGTCCAAAATGAATTAGATAAAAGGTTTACAGATTTATTACATATTAGTCTGTATATTTAGTTTAAATTTTCTTTAACACTAGAACGTCCAGCTGGTGTCATTTCGACAACAATCAAATTGTAAAATGTAGATTCGTACCAGAATTTTTTTCTTAAAATTAATTAAATTGAAACTGGAGAATTCTCGGTTGGATAAATAAGTGAAATTGTTTTAAATAAAAAAAATTCTTATTTTAAAATGTTTTTATTAAGATTGGGTAAAATTTCCGGACGTTCTAGTGTTAATTGTTCTTGAGATAATCAAAATATTTTTTTTTAATTCCCGATTAAATTTCACTCTTTAAGGAGCTCCATGCACAATCCATTTTTGAAATAAAGCGTCTAAATTTTAGCACAATATACATGTTATATATAACAAATATTTTTACTAATTTGTTTTTGTTTATCTTATAAATGAATTTTTAAAAGTTGAATTTATGTTTAATTCTATACATTTTAATTAAAAAAATGAATAATATTTTTAAAATTTTAACAACTTGCGCTCTAGCGCTGTTAGCCTATGTATGTCACTAGCCACCAGTGTTGCTGAAAATTTCGTCGAACTTAAATAACTTAAATTCAGGCCAGAGCAGAGTAAACGTAATGTAGACAATCATTTCCAGCTGATTAAATATTGAAGACACGTCGAACTTTTTATACTTTTATTTAAAATCACAAAAGCAAACATCATTACTCCGACGCCGAAAAACTTAAATTTATTAAATATTTAAAAACTATGTAACTAAGATATACATACCCTCTAATAGTAATAACATGGTGCTTAAACGGTTTAAACTTACATAATCTTTAAATGAAATAGAGAGCCGCCTCTTATATCACAAACACACAATATATACATTTAGTTAAACCGTAACGTCACACCACACATTTGCCGAAAAATTCGCATAAAGCAAGTTGCTGAAAATAATCAGTAACAGAAGAATAACTCCCCGCATTCAGTCGTACGCGACGACTGCGCATAATGCGAAGTGACTGACTAATAGAGCGGAGAAACCGGCAATATGTGGATTCAAATGATTTTTTGCTCGTAGCTTGGGACGAGGTATTGGCAGGAGGATCAACCTTTCTGCCCTATTGAAAGTTTACACAACCTTAATAAAAACATTTCACACCAGAACATTATTTAAAAACTTTTTAATGCATTTATTTATATTCGTTTTCGCTATCTTTACGAAAAAAATTCTGGTTCGAATCGAATGAAATGAATTATAGAAATGGGTCGATTAGACCCATTCAATGTAGGAAGGTTAAAAATACGTTAAGACACTCTTAACTAGCGAAAAACACACATGCCTGCATGTCAGTTGCCACATCTGGCAGATTTTTTTTTTTTTTTTTTTTTTTTTGAAATTTTGAATTTATACCACAAAAAATTAATTGGTAATTTTCTTTTACTTTATTTATCAACGATCAATCACCATATAAAGCAGTAATAGAAGTTAAATTAAAAAAATTGTCTAATTAAAAAATCATCCACATAACATTGTCGAAATAACCAAAATAGCATGACGTATACAGTGTACGTCATAGAGCGCAAGACGTTAATTAACTTTAACCGTTCCAAGGGCAAGTAGTTGTGAATCTGTAATAACAAGGCTGCCACCGGCGACTATTATTTAATTCTATTTTGCACCACTTTTTAAAAACAAAAATATTTTTCATACGCGTACTCAAGTGGTGCGAACAGAACATGAAAACAGTCACCTGTGGCAGCTCTGTAATAACGAATTCACACCGGAAGTTTCGTAAAACCTTATTGGTAAGTAAAGAAACGCAATTTACAAAGGGTTTTCACCAAAGTTATAAAAATAAAATGTAATTAAAAGATTCTGACGCAAATCTTGATTAGAATTATGTGGAATATAATATATACCACCGCCCACAAGGGGTTAAATCACATTATATTTAAAATGAAATTTGCATGGAACATTTTCAAAATATGAGAGCTATAAAAAATTCGTATCTGTAAAAGAAAAATAGTCTTTCGTGAATAAAAAAATCTAAATTATCAATATACTTTTTTAACCGTTCAGGGCAAAGCATTTTCAATTCCAAAGTGTTGAAATAAATGATTGGCACAGGCATTTATCAATAAATATATTTGCCAATAAGAAATTGGCTATATTTCAAATGTTTATTATACGGAAAATAGTTTGCCAAAATTCTGGTGCCTATACCACCGCCTTTGAAAGGGTTAAACAGTGAGTATATAATTATTAGAGTTTTATGCATTTAAAAATAAATATATCCAGTTTATAAGATCATGGTCCAATTACCAACGGGCAAACTTCCACAAATAAAAATGAATAGAATATTTCGCCTTATTTAAACAATCTTTTCATGCAAAATTACTGTCACGAATAAGGGAATAATTTCGATTTATTTTTACCGTGGGATTTTTGCCCCGTTGATAATGAGACTCTGTATAGCGGAATGCAAAATGATAGGGACAACACAAAAAAAAAAGAAATCGATTCACGTTGGCTATGCAAATGCACAAACCTTTGTGTTAAACTTAAACAAGCAATATTACATTTCATAGCAAAGCAGTTGTTTAAAAAAGCATACATGGTTCATTCTCTGAAAAGTGGCTGTTTAAAAAAATGCTGCCCAATACAATTGACTCAAAAATTTAGCCTACAAGTACCTTATTGCTATATTTATTAAAAAAAACTGTACCTGATAGATATTCTGAGATTTTAATTTCAAAGCAGTTTCATTTCTAATAGTTTCAAATAAAAGATTGGCACCGGAATTGAGGAACAGATTTATTTTTAAATACGAAAAATGCTATATTAAACATACATGTTAAATAGGAAAAAGTTTATAAAAAGTCTGGTGATAATGTGGCGCTTGGGAATTAAAATTAAGTGGTTTCATAAACATACCACCACCCTTGAAAGAGTTAAAAAAGAAAAGAAATAATTACAAATTATACTGACAATAAATAATATATATATTTTTTTACTCTATGTCAATTGAAAAAATAAAGAAAAAGCACTGACATTTAGCAGAGTTAATGTTTATTTGAATTAGTACATTTTTTTTTATTATTATTAACTTCTCCCAGTAAAATAATAAAAATAAAAAATGTACTATCTTTTCTTAAGCTAATTAAAAGTCTTATGAGTTTTATAATGTGTATTTTATTGCATTAGGTTTTCTTATTTTACTATTTAGTACATATACAGGGTGTTCCGTTAAAGGGGTCCAATATTAATAGGGGTAATAGAGGAGATCACATGGAGCATAAATCAGTATATAAAGCCTGGTCGGATCTCAATAGTTTTCAAGTTACAGCAAATAGAATGAAAATTCGGAAAATTGTAAAAGAACCCTCACTGCTAAACTATCGATAATGCTACATAAAAACGAAGCACATATTTAGAAAGAGCAGAAAAAACCTACAAAATGACATCAATTGTATTAAAATAGCAATATTTATTGACGAGTTACAAGCCCTGAAACAGGGAAAAAAGTACTAAATCCAATATACATCAAAATAGTTAATCGTTAATTCCAAAAAGACAAGGCCCCACCAGTGGCTGAGAGGTTCTGCTCTCGAAACTGGTAGACGGGAAGTGCTGGGTTCGATCCCAATCGCGCCCGTCGGCCTAATCGTTCGGAGTTTTCGTGGTTTTCTTCGAACCATGGATTTCCATGGGTTAATACGGGTTAGGTTCCCTTAGAAAGACCCCCACGAAGGGCACGCCCCCTCGGGCCTATATCCCTAGTGTAGATAATCGGCCGTCACAAAATCAACCAACCAACCAACCAACCAAAAAGACAACTCTAGCTACAACAAGGAAAATGTAGTAAAATTTGGTCCATTCCGAAAACTTTCGAAAAAGCTTACAATGAACCATATCGGTTTAATTGTTTGAGAGAAATTAATCAGTTTCTTAGTTACAACTCCGCTTTCTTTGACACTAGCAAAGGTTAAACTCCGCCCATCACGATTGGAAACACTGCCTTTTTAATTACTCTCAACTATACATTTTCGATCATGCTTCTTCTGAGATGCAACATTTTTAATTATTCAAGAGTTGAATGAACCAAAATAACTTTACAATAATAGTCTACATTTTAAAGTGGTCTTTTATTGATATAAAGCTTAAGTTAAATTCTTTAAAATTAAACTGGTGGTGAAAATTCGGAAATAATTAAAAATATTGCGATTTGTAACTATGCAAGAAGTTTCAGTACATGTTTTACATGGACAATTATTGTATGTATATGTGCATCATAATTTATGATAGGAAATAATAATAACAAATAGCATAATAATTTTATTAATTATAAATTTAAAAAAGACACTAAATTTTAAATTAATTCATACAAACTTTGTAATTTACAATTTGAGTACACCACAGTCTGTGACTTACAAAATACTGTGCCAAAAAGTGTTGAAAATAAAAGAAAAATGACAAATAAAGAATTACATTCCACGTACTTTATGACATATGTGAAGCATAGTCTTCTGGCCTGCGCTGCACAGTTCAATGTCGGAAGGCAGACGAACGGACATTATTATAATAGGTGTTCGAAGTTGCGCCCATTAACAGAATCGCACAGCCGACAGCGACGTCGTAAAGATTGGCGAACACGCCGAAAAACTCCGACGGAGTTGGGAATGTCTTCTGCAGCGACAACGATTCGCGCTAGTAAATCCTCCGGTGTATCCACAGGCGTTTCATTCACCAGCGATTTAAGGTGCCCCCAAACAAAAAAGTCTAACGGATTGAGGTCTGGAGAGCGTGCAGGCCAAGCAACAGGTCCACTGCGTCCAATCCATTTCCCAGGATATGTTGAATTGAGGTGATTGCGAACACCTATGAAAAAATGTGCCGGTGCGCCATCGTGCATAAACCACATATTGTGGCGCAATGTTGCTGGCATATTTTGCAGTAACTGCGGTAAGATATCCCGTAGGAAAACCAAGTACGTACTGCCATTGAGTACATCTGGGAGTAAATATGGTCCTATGAGATAATCGCCGAGGACACCTGCCCATATGTTCACACTGAACATTTGTTGTGCGTTCGACGGGAAAACAGTGTGCGGATTTGTATATGACCATGTGTGCATATTGTGCGTGTTTACCACGCCCTCTCTCGTAAATGTTGCTTCATCAGTAAGTAAAATATTTTCCAGAAATTGTGGATTATTTTCTGTTACATTAAGCAACCAGCGTACGAATTCTGTCCGCTGAGCACAATCTGTTACTGATAACAGTTGTACCCGCTGCACATGAAAGGGGTGCATGTTTTCTGCAAGCAGAACACGCCACACACTTTGGTGAGAAACACCGACTTCAAACGCAGCAGCTCGTGTACTCGTGGAGGGGTTATCTTTATAAATATTCAGTACATCTTCTTCCATTGCAGGTGTTCGTACATGTCGAGGTTTCCCTGCATGAATGCTTGCTGTATTAAACGATCCAGTCTCCCGTAATCGTCTATCGATTTTTATGAAGAGTTTCGAACTTGGGCAACGTCTCCTCGGAAATTGCTCACGGTACATGCGCTCTGCTAGACATGCATTTCCATGAGCTTGCCCGTACATCAGATGCATGTCCGCATATTCTTCGTTAGAGTATTCCGGCATAATTATTATACATCAACTTACTACAATCCCACTTACAACAGCCTCCCTTTAACATAACGCCCACTGATGACTGCTGTTTTATTACACTTTTCTTCCTATACACATAGAAAATTTGCATAAAAAGTACTTCTTCTTCATCATCCTGAAAGTTCATGGAGGAAACGCAGGAGTCACGGAGTTTGCTTTAAGACAAGGCGAGAGCTGCACAATATGTCATTCACTTGACCAGTTTGAATAATGAAAGGGTATTGATAGAGGTTGATCAGAAATGTATAATTGAAAGATATTAAAACGGGGTGTTTACAATCGTCATGGGCGGAGTTTCGCCCTTTCCGAGCGTGCAACAGTACAGAGTTGTAACTAGGGAACTGCTTCATTTCTCCCATACAATTAAACTGATATGGTTTATTGTCAGCTTCTTCGAAAGCTTTCGGAATGGACCAAATTTTATAACATTTTCCTTGATGTAGGTAGAGTTGCATTTTTGGAATTAACGATTAACTATTTTGCTAAATATTTGATTTTGTATTTTTTCACTGTTTCAGAGCTTGTAACTCGCCATTAATTCTCAATATTCTAAAACAACTTATGTCATTTCGTAGGATTTTTTCTGCTCTTTCTAAATATGTGCTTTGTTTTTATGTAGCATTATCGATAGTTTAGCAATGAGGGGTTTTTTACAAATTTCCGATTTTTCATTCTATTTGTTGTAACTTGAAAATTATTGAGATCCGGCCAGGCATTATATACGGATTTATGCTCCGTGTGATCTCCTCTATTACCCCTATTAATATTGGACCCCTTTAACGGAACACACGGGTTTACATCATTCCCTCATATATTAAAATTATGAGGGAATGATGAAATACTTTGAACTGAAAACCATTTTGTACAAAAATGATTAGTCTAATGTATCTTTTCAGTTACTAAATATCTTTTGAAACACATTTCTAATAATATAACAACATAAAAAAGTCATTTCATTAGTTTTTGTTAAATTTATTATAGATGAGGGAATGATGGATAATAAAAATACTTATTTTGATCTAGTACTTGAAAGCCATGTGCTAGCTATTCAGGAATGTTTTTCAGCAAACAAAAAGGTAGCTGCTTCACTTTGCTCATGTACAAACTGTCCTAGACATATATAAAGCATGTGCTGCTTTCTACTAACAAGGGAACCACTTTTGGTGTTGTTCGCACGTAGCATCGGAACCTAGTGCGTTTTGTAGACCTATACATAAAAATTAGAGAACCGAAGAAATTTCTCTGTTAAAATAATAATTTATATACTTTTTTATACTTTTAATATTTTTATTATTACATATTTATTTGTTTATTTTACGCCAAAAGTGAGTTCAGTCGCCAAATATGGTGCTGTTTTCGCCAGCTTTAGCCAAAGAGAAAATGTACAGAACATATAACTAGAATTATATCAGATTGCGATTTTTTTTTTTTTTATGATTGATAGCATAAGAAACAAAAATTAGGTTTTTATTTTTTTTCTATGCAGACGATAAATATATAAGTAATAAATATAATTCTATAAAAGCTTCGAAGATCATTGAAAACTATTTTTCAGTGAAATACAAAATAAGCAAGCAATTTCTTTTGAAATAGAATGAAATAAAATTTCGAATGTTTAAAATGAAATGTTGCGGTATTAAATGGTCCTTCGGTAAAAGTAATCATAAAGTAAATTATTATTTTTACACAATTTAGAAAAATTACTGTGGCGAAATAGGTCGGACATTACAATTTCTAGCTATTACAAATTCAGCTATGACATTTGGCTAGGGTTTCCGGAAAGATCTACTTTTGAAAATAAACGCTCACTGTTTCCCCGCCAAAAATATGAATATAAAGTTGCAATTTTTCAAAATCAAATTCGTGGGTTTTTGAAGGAATTTTCAAACTTTTTTCAATATTTTATACTTATTATTAACTAATTTTTATTTTTAAATGCTTTTCTTTAAAAAAAATTCAAAGTTAATAGTCCGATAAGTGGTCTCGAAAATTGCATTTTCAGAAAGTTATACTGCTGTATAATCAAGAAATATTATTTTAACAGAAAAATTTTATAGATTCTCAAACTTCATAATATAGGGCATAAAAATGCACCAGGTCTATATGCTAGGTGCGAGCAACACCAAAAGTGGTTCCCTTGTAAGTAAACAGGGGCAAATTTATAGTTATGTGAGGGAATGATTACAAGTGCTAGAAACATCATTAAAAAGTGCCTAATTCTTTCATTATATAAAATAAAAATATAAATAAATGTCTAAATATTTATTTATGATTAATGGATTCAGGAAAAAAATGGTAATTATAAACATACGTGCTGCAGTGGCAGAGAAAGCTTTTTCTTTCCTACATGTGTGAATGGGGACATAGTGATGGAATGATATTTGCATTAAAAAATACATTCAATTTATCACATTTCAATTTAAATAAGCAAATAATTACAGTTAATATATATATATAACTGATTAGTATTGATAGTTTAAATTACTTTTTCTTTTTGAAATTTTAAAAATATGTCTTCAAGACACCTGGGACATTAAATTGTTACTTTTCAGGTAATCACTCACATATATTTTTCAATCTATATAAATTTTCAACTTAATAAATTTATCTAAAACATCCCACGCATGGCTCATAGTAATTTAAGGTAATGTTGCCAGGTGTCCAGCATAAATCAAGGCCCCAAAGGCTCTATTCACCACTAATTTCTTAATATTTATTTTGCCATCTTTAATCTCGAATAAATCAGCCATTGGGTAAGGCGGAGAAAATTACTTTAACCCTCTCGCTGCGCAACCCGAGATTTCATCGCTAATGCATTTTCTCTATTTATTTAACTTGCTTTGATCATTTCCACCAGTTCCTTTTTATTGTAAATTTTACCTTATCTAGTCGGAGAATTTCATGATTATATCAGGCGAAAATTTTTGTTTTGGAAAACTGGTGGCAAAAGAATAAAAATTCTTAAAAGACGCTCGTCGCGAAGGAATTAAGTACGCAATTTTTGAAGATATTTTGAAAAAACAATTACGCAGCGAGAGGGTTACCTGGGTTACCAGTTTAGCCTCCATTGTTATTCAGGAATTTCAAGTTCATACCAGAAATTAAGAATAATGGTTTATTCATTATTTAATGAGAGAAATTTAGCGATCACTTAACGTAAAATTTCTTCTGTCAAAACTTCCGATGTGAATTAGAAATTACGTGAAATTTCTTCTGTGAAAATTTCTGGTGTGAATTTGAAATTTCGGATTAAAATTGGAGGCCAAACTGGCAATTATATAAAATACTGGTGTCCCAAGCATTTGGAGCGGGATACCTGGCAACTCTGCTATCGTGGTTATTTTGTCTTTGGGGATGTAGTTTATTCGTCTCATATAAATATATTTCTAACCAGAAATTTTATTTGTTAATATTAAACTTGTTTTTGTCGGCATTTATTTAAAATACGCCGTGATTTTTTATTTTGTTTCGAAAAAGTTATATATGATCCTCATAAAGGTTTATTACACAGGCAAAGTAATGAAAAAAATCAGAAAAACATTTTTCACATAAGACGCCAACCATTTCTTATGTTGCACATCTGCAATATGTAAGTAAAACGTACTGTCATAACTAAAATATTGCATATTAGTAAATGTTTTAATAAGTATGAATCGAAATACATTATTTTATATAAATTTTTATTTTCTAAAACTTAACACTTTCAGGGGCAAGGTACTTTTATTCGCAAAATGTTGAAATAATTTATTTGCACCAGTATTTACAAGAGAATTTATTTGTAAACAAGTAAAAGCGTATATTTGCGTATTTAATAAAGGTGAAATTTTCATTATAAAATCCCAGTGCCAATGTGGCAATTAGGGATTAAAATTATGTGATTTCGTGACGGCATCACCGCCCTTCAAGGTGTTAACCCTCAAATGCATGAATTATTCTCTTAGACTTGTTTTTTATTCTTATATTAAGTATTAGACACCAGCAATTTTAAGATAGATTTTTAACTTTATAAAGAAGCATATTTTGTAAATTTTACAGGATTAATATTTATATATAAATATAGTGGTAGCTAAGAGTTAAATAAAAAGTGATGCAGATATGCATCACTATGCATTTAAGGGTTAAATAAATCTCCTGGTTTAAAAGATGCTTATATGATCTTATCTAGGGAGAAATGTAGAGGTAAGAGATCCATTTATCTCAATTCGGTTTCTTTTTCTTATGTGATCTTCGATTTTTCTCCTATGGATTTTTTTAAATTCATTTACAGAAATCATCATATTTTTTAATAGGTTATCTTTATTATAATTCTTTTGAATTTCAAATTTACGAATTTACGAATAAGATATTTTTGCTAAACAGATAACAATAAATGTAATTAACCCCGATATGCGCGATTTTTTATTTTGTTTCAAAAAAATTATATATGATTCTCTGAAAGGCTTATTACACAGGAAAAATAATGAAAAAAATCACAGATATATTTTTCATATAATACTTCGATCTTTTTTCTTTTGCGCATCCGCAATACATGTAAAAACTACCGTCGTATGGCTGTTTACGCTAAAATAATGCAAATTAGTAAATACTTTAATGTCTCCAAATACCTTATTTTATATAATCATTTGTTTTAGAAAACTTAACCTTTAACCCTTTAATTCCCATAATAAACTGCGTTCTAGAAATTACGTAGTCCAAGGAATATGACTTTACACCAGAAACTTTCAATAGTTAATTTCGCTTTATTTAAATACGGAATGTCTGTTTTTTAATTAAAGCAAATATTGCTAATATAATTTTCTGGTGTGAATTAGGTCTATGCGAATAAAAATAATCTATTAAATTCAAAACAGTGTTGTTTGCATATATAAAAAGCTGCGCACTAAAGTGTTAAACAAAGTCGACTATTCACTGAATATTGTCGTAATTTTTAACCAGAAAAATAATGCTCATACTTGTGAATAAATTTTTAGAAAGGCCGTTTCTCAAGTTGTCTTCTTACGTTCAGGTTGTATTTTGTTCGGAAATAAGGACATTTTTTGTCCTTTTAGGGATTGAAAACGCATGTTAATGTTGTAGTTCCCGTAAATTTTACGCGTGCTTTATATAATATAATTATCGTACGCCTGACTTTTTAAAAATCTATTTAACATTTTTATTTCATGTATTTGTGATTAGTATATACAAGGTGTTTCATAAAAGATGGGCAAAACTTTAGGAGGATACAGTATACATCCAAACAAACTACTTTCATCAAAAAATGCATGGTCGGTAATAAAACTCAAAGGTGCTGGTGCATTTTGAATCTTGGTAAAGTGTTGCCAGTGTGATACTTTTTAAGATTCAGATTTACTGATTGCCACCATTTTTTTAAATAGCGAAATTCGCCTTATTTAATGACAGATTAAATAAAGTGAAAACCATACGGATTATCAATTTTAAAAGAGACTGTGGCAATCAAAAAAATTGAATTTAAAAAATGTAGCCCACTCACAACACTGACTTAGCCCATACAAACGTTAAAGCTCCATTCCTATTGGTAGTTATCGGGAGAATAATGACAGTAATAGCATGCAAATGTGATATGGGAAAGAAGAAGAACGCGTATGCAAAACTTCGCCTCGATTAATACATAAAAGCTGCTGGATCCGAGTGTGCAATTGTCAATCGCACTAGGAACGTAACGGAAGATATTACCCTTCACTAATAGGGAATAGGCTGATATGCCTTTTTATCTACGGAACTTCAAATGGAAATCGCTTAGAGGCTCAAAGATTGTACGAAGAGGGGTTCCCACGTTGCGTTGGTCACCTATTCGTTCTTTGTTTGTTTTTGCCTCGCATAACAACATACCCAATGTTGCCAGTGGGCTACTATTTTTAAATTCAGTTTTATTGATTAGCACCACTTTTTTGAAATTGTAAAATTTGCCTTATTTAATTACGCACAAATTAAGGCTAAAATAATGAAAATTTTATCATTTCAAAAACGTGGTGTCAATCAATAAATCTGAATTTAATAAAAGTAACCCACTAGCGACACTGAATATTTCCGTTGGCTCCCTCTAACACCTTTGCGTTCTAACACGTTCATACCGGCGCGGTGGGTCACACTCGACAGTCTCAGAGCTGCCATGTCTCCGGCTTTTTGGATATCAGTATTTTAATACAGAAAATGTTGTTTTATTTAATTAGAGCAAATCAGCGATTTAAAAGAACAACATTTTCTCTAAAATAACATTGGTGTGCGAAAAGCCGGAGACTTGACAACTCTGAGACAATCGAGTGTGACCCACCACGCCGGCGTGAACGTGTTAGTTCCGACCATACGTCCTTTAATAAAAATTGTTTGTTTTGATATACACTATCATCTCTAAAAGTTTTGCCCATCTTTTGTGAAACACCCTGCATTTGACTAATTTTATGCAGAAATTTCTGGTTCGAATCGACATTAAACGTTTGGCAGGTGTCGAATCAATTCATCCAGCGTATTCTAAAGCTAAACACCTTAAAGAGTGTGGTAAATTTATACCACTTAATTATTATTTTTTTTCAAAACTGCCAAATTGCATCAAAATTTTTTCTAAGAAAATTTGTTTTTATAATTTACCTAAAGAAATTTTTTTTTTATTTTCAAATCAATTATAGCTCATATTAACAGGGATGAGATTTCCGACTTTTTGCACACCAGTATAATCTTAGAGAAAATGTTATTTTATTTAATCGCAACATTGTTGCGATTTTAAGCGTTTTCTCTAAGATTTTACTGGTATGCAAAAAGTCGAAAATCTCATCCCTGTATTCAAAACAGGGCTCTCAGCGTTCCTAAAATTTTCGCACTTTGCTACCACTAAATTCAAACGATAATCTTTGTTGTATAATTCTATTATAAAATTTAAAAGATTATTCACGAAGAATTCTTATTTAAAATACTGGTAGAAAAGTGCGAAAATTTTAGGAACGGTGCGAGACCTGTCAAAATATTAGAATAATTACTTTTTTTTACAAAGTGAAAATATCATTGCGTAATTTAACCCTTTCCGGCACAGTGTGCCCGGGTTGGGATACCTAATTTTAATTCCAAACTTACGAACGGTACCAAGAATATTTTAGTATAATTTGCTTTTACAATGAATAGTTAAAGTAACATGTTTTAAATTTCTAAAAACGTCGTTTTAAAATTCCGGTGTCAGTCAATAATTTCATCATTTTAAAACAAAAATTGCCCGTGCCGGAAAGGGTTAATGCATTTTAATGCAAATATGCAAATGATATTTTTATTAAAGACGTTTTGTTGATTAAATTTATATATTATCTTAAAATTAATATCATTTTTGAAAAGATTAATTGAAATTTTTTTGAAAAGTCAAAATATTAGAATATTTATTCTAGTGGTTCAAAATATTAGAATATTTCACATTAATTCTCCTTTAATTATCACCAATTCATAACTGATGGCATCATTGATTAAATTTAGATGATTTTACTTAAAAATAGTATTCTTTTTTGCAGTTAGTTTGCTTTTTCATCTTAAAATGGGTTGTGTGAGTGATATTCCTGAAGCTATAAAACTTCGTATGATTGATTTGTATCGGCACGGTAAAACTCCATGTTATATAGCGAATTATTTACATTGTTCGCAATCACGCATTACTAAAATATGCAAAAAATGCAAAATTTCAAAATAATCGCCGAAATGGTGGCCGATAACCAAAAACATATGCTAGAGTTGACAGGAAACTGAAGCGTATATTAAAAAAAAAAAAAAAAGTTTTAAAAGTGTGCTATTCTTGCACCGAAAATGGAGGGAATAAAGAGTTGAAGTTTCTACAACATTAACCCTCAAATGCGCATTTTATATTTTGTTTCAAAAAAATTATATATGATCCTCTGAAAAGTTTATTACACGGGAAAAATAATGAAAAAAAATTCAGAGATTCGTTTTTTATATAATACGTCAAACTTTCCTTCTGTTGCACATCTGCAATACAAGTAAAAACTACTGCCGAGTGGCTGTTACTTTAAAATATTGCAAATTACCGTAATTTTAGGCGAATAATCCGCGGATTAAGCAATTCTGTTCTGACCGAGAAATTTTATTTAATAATTGAAGTCAAATATTTACCACGATCTAAAAAGTTACCTTTTATTTTAAAAAATTTCTGGGTCGAAAAATGATTGTTTGATCCGCGGATTAAACGCTGGAAATTACGGTAGTAAATATTTTAATACGTATGTCTTGAAATACCTTAATTTATAAAATTATTTGTTTTATAAAATTTAACCTTTAACCCTTTAATTTCCATGATAGAATACTTTCTAGAAATTACGTTATTCAGAGAATCTGACGTCACACCAGAAAGTTTCAATGGTTTATTTCGAGTTATTTAAATACAGAATGGCTGTTATTAATCAAAGCAAACATCGCTATTTTAATTTTCTGGTGTGAATTATGTATATAGAAAAAAAAAATTATTAAATTCATAACACTGTTTTTTTGCATATATGCAAAGCTGTGCACGAAAGGGTTAAGACGTCTCCATAAATTTAGGTTTGAATCTCGTGTACCGAAAAGAAAACCTCTCATGACTGCAAAACAGAAGAGTATGGGATTGAATTGGTGTAAATCAAGACGTTGATGGAGCGAATAAGATTGGAAAATATATTATTTAGTGATGAAATTATGTTTTGTATTTTATATGGTAATAAAGGTATTCGAGTTTGGAGAATGAAGCAGGAAGCATTTGATAATGAATGCCTTAACACTAGAACGGCGGCGCGGGGTCTTTTTGACCCTTGCCGAATGAATACATGTCGATTCGAACCAGAAATTGTTTTATAATATAAGATTAATATATGCTGCACAAAAATAACTTAAATAAATAAGTTAAATAGTTTTTAGTAAAAATTCTGATGTGAAATATTATTATAAAACTTGAGTAAAATTTCCCGCCATTCTAGTGTTAAACGTTCCGTAAAATTTGCTACTTGTGTCATTGTTTGGGGGGTGCGTGAGTGCAGAAGGACCCGGAAAACTATGCATCGTCTACGAAAAGATTAACTCTGAGAAATATCAAGAAATTTTGGAATATTACATGATTCCATCATCAGTAGATTTAATTGACGATGATTTTATCTCTGAACAAGATTTAGCGTCACCGCATACCTCGTTGTCAACTAAGAATTGATTCCGTCAACGCAACATTAAGGTACTTCTTTGGCCACCAAACTCACCAGACCTTAACCCATCGAAAACTTATGGTGTATAAAGAAGAATAAACTCAAAAAAAACCCTCCTTCAAGTAAAACTGAATTAGTGGCAACTATAAAGTCTGTTTGGGCTAATATTGATGTAAATGTTTGTAAACGCCTTGTATATAGTATGCAAGATGGATTGTACACTGTTATGAAAGCTAAAGGGGATGCTACAAATTATTAACTACCACTTACTTCATATTCATAAGGTAATATTGTTACTTAAGGTAAAATATTCTAATATTTTGGAACCAATCTAAAATTTATTCTAATATTTTGATGTGTTTCAGAAAGCTGTATGTCTAATTTGTTGTACTGTATTTTATATTTTATAAATGTATCTCATCTAAACATTCCAGATTTAATTTATAAGAAAGGAGGTGCGTTGATACGGACTATTTTTTGCCCATCATACACGCGAAAAAAAATTTTTCGTTTTTCGAAAATTTTTCATTTTTTTTGTGTACTTGAAGATATGTATTTTTTTATAATATAAGATTTTCGTGCTAAATAAAACAGTAAGTCATAAAAATTACACCTCGAAAATAGAGTATTTTGACTTTTTGCTACATTTTTGTCATTTTTTTTATCTTTGAATTATTTTTTCTTTAAGAAGCGTTCGATGAACCAAATTAATTTTGATTTGCAATTATAACGACGTCTCATCATGGCGAGTATCAGTTGCACTGCTATCGGAGAGTATTCAGATTTGTTTTTCTGTGCTTAAAAAGTATTTACGTAGTTCAGATGTCAGCGTTGTGTTTCAAAACTGTTGTTGTAAATTTTCATAAAAAAATTTAATAATAAATAATTCCTGAAAGTCAATGTTATTGTTGTAAAAGGTGGAGAAAAACAAATAGTGATTTTCGTATCTTTTGTAACACAAAAGTTATGTCGATACTTAAAAGTTCTAAAAACTGCCATATACAGAGCAATTCAGAAGGACAACTGCGGAAAAATGTAATTCAAATTACTTAATGAATGAAATTGTGAGATTAAATAAGGTGAAGAAAACATTTCACGAAAAGTGGTAAAAATGATTTTCTGGAAAACGCGTTTTTGCCTTCTAGCGTGCAATATTAAATCTTTGTGAAAAGCAATTCAACAGAAAATTTAGAATAGGAAAATGTAAAAGCTCTGCCATTTTCTGAATGTGTTTCATCTGTTTCATATTTAAATATCATTTTCTAATATATGCATTCGTAAATATCTTCCAGAATTTATATATTTAGCACAATTTCTTTCGTTGTTAAATGACACCTTTTAAAATTCTAATTTATAATTTCTTTTGTTCTTTTTAAAGCTAATAAGTGTAAAAGTTAATCTTCAACGTACTAAAAACAGTTTGGTCTATAAATATTATTCTACTAAAAATTTCAAATAAAATAACTATAAATAATTGAGTTTTAAAGAAATGGATTTGAAATAAAAGAAATTCCGTGGGATAATTGAACTACTAAAGAGGAGGAGACATATAGTGCAGAGTCAACCAGTTGCGAGTGAAATAACTGAGGAGGTTGTCAAACAATGGTGGCTAATTTGTTTCATCCGATCAACTGTTTATGATTATCACTGAAGCAAACTTTCACCAGTAAACTTTGAATTCAACATTTCGCCTTATTTTAGAAGTTTGCAAATCTTCAAACACAAATATTGTAAAATATTGTACTCATTTTTACTGGTGGAAGTTGGACCGTGTATTATAATCTCATTCATTTATTTCACTCGCAACTGGCTGACTCTGTACTAAATGTCCCCTACTCTTTATTCATAACTCTATTATTTATGGTTATTTTATTTAAACTTTTTAGTCGAATAATATTTATAGACCATATAATCTCTTTCACTGACACTGACAGAAGGTTGCAGGGTTGCCAGTTTGGCCTTTTTTGGACCCGAAATTTAAAATTTGTACCAGAAATTTCCTATAATATTCTTTTTCTTTTACTTAATGACAAAAATTCCATGATTGACTAAAGGAAAATTCATCTTTGAGAATTAACGGTATGAATTCAATATTTTTGAATAAAAAATAAAGGCCAAACTGGCAAACGTGGGATGTCGTTTAGGTAGGGGCAATATCTCAGAAACACAGTTCTTACTGCCCCCAAAGTAAACTCTCACCAACAAATATATATATATCTGTTTTTGGTTAGAAATATTACTGGAATTCAGCGTTAAAAACGCGTTCAAATAAGAAGCAAATTTCAATTAAAATTTACTGGTGGCATGCCCCGGCGCACTGTGGGGTATTTGAAGAATCTGGCCGGCCAAAAGTCGATTTCATAAAGTACAGTATAGGATCGAACGGATGGATATAAGTTGAAACTGAATCATTGGGGAATCACGTGATGCGATTTTTATCTCCTTTAAGAGAACGATGACATCCTATTATCAGTTGAAACTGGAGTGTTGCGTTAAGTGTATGAGTGTGAAATTGTTCTTCCTTGTGACTTCCTATTTTTGAATGTGGATAACTTTAGTTTTGGAAGTATTTAAAATCTAATCGTTATGGATAGTGACGAGACAGGTATGTATCATTATTATCATTAACTTTGAATTGAGAAAGAAATAGTTTTAGTATTTACAAAATTAATTTAAAATAACGCATATTTTTCTATTATTTTTTCTCTAGTTTCCCATTTCACGAAGGGTTTAGTTATATTTCCAAACATTTCCAAGCAAAGTTACTTATTGTACCAATAAATATACACCCTTCTTCCCTTTGTGTTTTCGTTTAAAGTAGTTCCACCTTCGTCCCTTTTTTAAAATGAAGGCGATATAAATATGCTCTTCCAAAATTCTGAGTAAGCATACAAAATTACTATATATTGAATTTTAACTGATATTTATCATATAAATTTTAATATTAAAAAAATTGTTATGATTCATTAGAAAGTGATCACATTTGTTTATTTTTCAGTCATTCTGATTGAAATTAAATTTATATAATTTTTAAAATATTGCTTTAAAATAATGTATTCATTCCCTTTTATCTTTTGTTAAGCACATTTTACAAAATTGAAATAATTTATTGCTCGTTATTAACATTTGTTTACCTAAAAATTAAGTCGAGGCAAATTTCCATACGTTTTTGTTAAAAGTTAGTGAAAGATTGTGAGATTTTTTTAAAAAATAAGGGCTAAAATGATGTTATCTATCTAAATTGCATATAACAATTATGCATTCTTTTTTGTTCATATTTTGTATTTATTTTTATTTAGGGCCTTCGAATGTCAGAGTAATGACTCGAAAAGAATTTTTAAACATTATGCAACAGCATAATTTGCCAAACGTTAATCATAGATTAAATTTCCTTGAAAATTACCTTCTTAATAGCGATAATTTTGACGATGATGAAATTGAAAACCTCAAGCACAATTTCTCCCAATTTAAATCTCAGTTCAAGAGCAAATGGATCGAATCCCATTATATGTTAGATAAATTTGTGAAAAATAATAAGGAATGGCTTGAAGGTACAGTAGAAATTTCAAAAAAAGTAAATCAACCAGGAAGGCCAGCAAAAGCTTTCACTGAATCAAGTGTCAGGGGAAAGCGGAGAAAGTCTGAAAGTTTGAGGAGCTCGACTGATGTGGAAGTACTTATACATGCCGCTCAGCTAAGCATATTTGAGAACTCAGCAGACGGAAAAGAAAACACAAATATCGTCTTTATAAGCGTTATCATTATTCGTCGAAGCTAACCTTTCAAGGAATCAATACGAAATTATAAGACGATATCAAAAAATGTATACCCTTGTTACAGTCTTCTACAACGATCTAAAATTGATTGCTATCCAGACAAATACTCTTTTAAAATTACTGAAACTTGCGCTGAAATTAATATTCAAGATTTACTTAATTTAACAGTGACACGATTATTCATTTATTTGAAAGAAATTTTGGAAAGTTTAAAAGAAGATGAAAGAAATGCATTAATTCTTATATATAAATGGGGCTGCGATGGATCGCAACAAACACAATACAAACAAAAATTTGAGAGTGATTCCTCTTCCGATGCGCATATATTCCAGAGCTCGTTTGTTCCAATTCAGCTAATTTGCAGTATAAACAACAAGACTATCTGGCAAAATCCATTGCCTTCATTACCACGTTATTGCCAGCCCATGTGAATAAGATTTGTAAAAGAAACAACAGAAATTATTAATGATGAGATTAATTACATAAAAAATGCGTTAAAATCTGTACAGCCCTCAAAAATTACATTAGAGGAAAATACATTTTTAGTAAAACATAAAATGATACTTACTATGGTCGATAGAAAAATATGTAACGCAGTCACAAGTACAAAATCGACAATGCGTTGCTACATTTGTGGACTGACATCCAAAGATTTTAATGATCTCTCTAAAAAGAAATATGTGAAGCCAGAAACATTAGAATTTGGACTATCGATTTTGCATGCTAGGATTCGATTATTTGAAAATTTGTTACATTTAGCTTACAAACTACCGATAAAAAAGTGGAGATTGAATGCAGAAGACGAAAATGCTCTCGTTAATGAAACAAAATTGCGCATTGAAGAAAATTTCAAAACAAAGTTAGGTTTACTTGTAGATATTCCTAAGCCTGGATATGGTAATACAAATGATGGAAATACCAGCAGAAGATTCTTTACTGACCCATCTCTAGCAGCAGAAATTACCGGCATTGATGAAAGTTTAATATATCGATTTAAAGTTATTCTTGAAACCATATCCAGTGGCCACAAAATTCACCTTGATAAATTTAAGGAATATACAGGAAAAAACAGCAGAGCTCTACATCCAGTTATATAAATGGTATCCAATGTCACAAACAATGCATAAAATATTAATCCATGGACCCATTGTGATAGAGAAAGCTTTACTACCAATAGGCCAATTGTCTGAAGAAGCAGCCGAAGCACGGAACAAACATTTTCGATTATTTCGCCAAAATTTATCGCGTAAATTTTCAAGAATTTCTTGTAACCGTGATGTTCTCAGCATATTGCTTTTGAGTTCAGGTCCAGTTTTAACTGGAATGAGATCCACGATAAGAAAAAAAATCTAAATTGTTCTTAAAGTAACTCTAGAAATGTTACTGCCTATGGAATCTTCTGAAGCTCGTGATCCAGAGGATTCTGATTATGAAGAAACAGATTACGATTCTGCATTATCATCTGATTAAACTAATTGTTCTTATCATAAATAATCCGTTTTTATAATTTATTCCATTATTAAATACATTATTCCATTTTTTTTCATAATTATCATTTATTTTATAATACTATTTATCATGATTATCATTTATTTTATAATACTATTTATCATGATTATCATTTATTTTATAATACTATTTATCATGATTATCATTTATTTTATAACACTATTTATCATAATAATCATTTATTTTATAATACTGTTTTTCATAAATATCATTTATTTTATAATACTAATTTTGATCAATAAAAATCAGTACGAAGTTGCGAAACATCCATGATTTTTAAGTTATTAAACAATATTTATTTTTAAAAATGCATTTATTTGCTGCTTTAAACGTTTAAATTAGTTTAAAAGAAAAAAATAATTTTGGCCGCCCAGATTTGTGAAATACCCCACTGTGCGGCGTCAGGAGGCACTGTGAAACCAGTTACAGTTAAAGCTTCACTATTTTGAGGATGTGTCAATTTCTCTTCATTCATATTTCTATGCCATAAGTCGAAATATTATAACCCCTTAACGGTCGCATTATATTACGATTTAAAAATTAAAATTGCTTATTGACACCACTTAAAAAAAAAAAAAAAAGAAATATTGACCTTATTTAATGATAGGTAAAATGATACCATAATAAAGCCAATTTCAATTAAACAACTTTATAAATCTGGTGGGAATCAAACAATCTGAGTAAAAGACACAGCCCGTGAATATCACGGGAGCGAGAATTAAGGGGTTAAAGCGTGCCATTTGACAATGGTAAAAATTATGCACAAATTTTTATTGTATATTAAAAATATTTCGAAAAAAATGATACAAATAATTTTTTTTTTCTAATAAAAGAGCACCAAATATTTTTGTACTAAAATTACGGAGGTGAAATAAGTATACAGAAGACGTCTTATTTCGACGATGCAGGTGGTGGTTTTAAGAATTTAGGAGTCCTATTTCCGAATAGAATCGTAGAAGTATGTAATTATTTAAGGCAAAGATTACTAATCGGAAATATGTTATTCAAATCCCTAAACCTTGTGACCTATGTATAATTTCATGTAAATTTGCGATTAACCCTTATATACATGATTTTTTTTTTATTTTGTTATGAAAAAAATATATATGATTTTCAGAAAGGTTTATAACACAGAAAAAAATGATGAAAAAAAGCAGAGATACATTTTTCGTGTAATACGTCAAACTTTTCTTATGTTGCACCTCAGCAATATAAATAAAACCTACTGCCACAACTAAAATATTGCAAATTAGTAAATATTTTAATAAGTATTTTAGTAAGCTAAAATAAACTTTTTTTTTTTTTTTAGGTTTCGGTCTCGTTAGCCGTCCTTTAGTTATGCGACGTCCATATTCCAGGGACAACATGTTCTCTCGCATCTCCACATATGCAATATATAAATTTACATATGCCATTTCTAGCATAGCAAAAACGAACCGGTGCCACAACTTTTTCGATTGCCTATAAAAAATAACAATGAAACAGAAAAGAAATACCAGGGTAATCATTACTGCACAACTTTTAGTAATTACATTTTAAGGCAGGTGAAAACAATGGATAACTATACAGACAAAAAGTAAACAAGAAGTTTTTCTCCAACACCCAGTGTACTGACGGTACTTATAAGTACCACCGAGCAATTCAACTGTTAAATCAAATAAAACACCGTTCATCTAAACTAGCTAGTCAAACTCTATTCTAAGATCATAATGAACACATAAAAAAAATCCAACACTTATCTTATATCCTTTACTATGTTTGCAATAATGAAAAGACGAGCGTGGCAATCTGTACAAAATGTCGGCCCAAAACACATCGACTGCTTCAAAGATGGCCTCCTTCCTCTCTAAAATAACAAACCTAGAATTACTGCTGCCATGCATTCGGATAAAGTGGAGTTAAAAGAGCGTTTTTTGCAAAGTACCATTAGAATATTAGTAATATTCACTATGGTATAAAAGTTTAAAGTCAGTGCTACTTGTAAAAGTACCGTCAGTAGAAAAAGGATTAACATACAGAAACAGCTAAATTGTTTTTCGAAAATAAATTTATTTACTTGTCATTTTCAAATTAAATCAAATTCAGTTTTATAAATAATGCGATAAAAACCAAGATAAAATATTATTTCATCAACTATTGTAAAGATCTTTTCTCTGCATTGAAAAATTACGAAGCGTTTACTTAAAATCTATTATTTGCTCTATTTATATATATATATATATATATAATAAAGCTAATATAGAAGATGGAATTGAAAGAAGAATAAATTCAGGAACTTAGTTCTTTAAAATACCTTTAAAAATATACATTTTATTCTTTTAGCAGAAAATAATTTAATGAATCTTTTAAATATTTTACTCTGTTTGATGGAGTTAGACTACGAATTATGGATACCATCTTTTTTTTTTTTTAATATCTTTTAAAAAACGTTTAATCTTTTACATTTTATTTCTCTTTACGATTACATATTATACTTGTTCAGCGAAATAAAAAGAAATTTCGATGTTTGGAAAGAAGTAAATTAAATATTAAAGTTTTAATGGAAATGATATATACAACATCATGGTAGTATTTCAAATAAAAATATTTAAAAATATTTTTCGTCTTCATTTATGTCTGCTTTAATAACGAGAAGAAAACCAATTCATAAATTATTCAGTTAATTATTTTTCAAATTTATTTATTTATTTATAGTTTTATACAAATATATATTGGGAAAAAACTATGAAAATATCTATTTTGTTATATGGGTACAGTCTTTAATATTTAAAAGGAGTGAGAACACAGATATTTTAGATTAAAAACCTTTGCCTTAATTAATCGTAAAATTTTTATAATTCTCCGCAATTACATGAAGAGAAAAGTTTTATTAAAAAAAATTAACCTGTGTATAATCGGATATTGTGATCTGTTTGTTATATAGATTTTATGGATATTTTTCAACGTTTAGTAGTTCGTTAATACATAATAATGATAAGTAATATATCTGGGTCGCTCTACATTAAGGTTCCAATTTCGATTCAAATATTTCCAATGTACTTGGCATAGCTGCCAACTCTTCCGCTTTTCTGTAACACAAAAATTTAATAGAAATTTTTTCCTTATTTAATCGACATATTACGGCGATTTAAAAAGCTAAAATTTACTATAAATGTTTTGTGGTATAAAAATGCGTAAGATGTTGGCAGCTATGACTATGTGTTTAACATAATGAATACACAATTTTAATTATTATAATGTTATATGAGATGTAATTTTCCAATTGAGCAAACAATGTCGAGCCCGGGATATTTACTGCTACCACTATATAGAAGTTGACATATATGATTATATCTGTGGGACGAAATAAATTTTTCCGCGGTTTTTAAGGAAATTGAAAAAATAATATCTTATATTTGAAATGCCGTAATGCGCTAGATAATGTGTGCATAAAAAAGTTGTAAATATGAATATTGTGGACAGTGGAGTAGTTTTACCTGTGTAAGATTGTAATTAACAAATAATACACTACTGCAACGGGCGTCGAAATATTTATAAAAATCAAAAAAATCCTCAAAATTTTGTTAATTTTTGACCTCAGAAAATACTCCCTTGAGAAATTTTGCTGGAATTTTTCATTTTTTTATCATGCTGGCTTCAGTATATACGAGTCGGAAAAAATATCTTTTACCCGACTTTTTGCATGTCAACATGCACATTTCCCCTGAACTGTTCCACACTAACTCTTAAAATGTCTATAGACTTCATCTACGTTATAGACGAAAAAATGCCTTCGCTGAAATCCGTGTCTTGTTTCAGTCATTATTCCAAGTCATTTATCTTTTCATTGTCAAAATACTTCCATTGATAAAATGGTGAAATGATTAAATGACACCAGGATTTACAAATACATTTATTTGCAAATATATTAAAACTTTTCTTAAAGTAAATTAATAAAGCAAAATTTTATTGAAAATTCTGGTGCAAATGTTGCATTTTGCTATTAAAATTAAGTTGGATATAAATGCCCCACAGCCCTCCAAGGGATTAAACCAGAAAGGAAACGAAGAACATTCAAGTAATTAGCGAACAATTTGCGCTTTTTTTTAATCACCTTGTATCTTATTGTGAACATTTAATGATTTCGAGATTTTATACTTTTAATTACACCTTTTCAAGAATGTTCGTGTAACAGCCCAACGATATGGCATCAGGGTACGTAGTATCAGTTTGCTAGCATTGTTATTATATCGTTGGTAACGTGTCCATCTATCCAATATGAAAACCGTGCGGGCGGTGTAGCCCAGGCAATAGAGACCGTATAGGGGCTGAACCTAGCAAAATTCATCGTAGTTCTGGAAAAAGGCTTACTGGATGTTTTTTGGGTCGCTGAATCCGAAATTTTAACTTCCCACCAAAATTTCCCCTGCAACCCCAGCCAAAATTTGGTAAAAAGGCCCCCAAAAAGGTTTTTATTAAAAAAAAAAAAAAAGAAATTTTTTATTGATTTAGGGAGAAAGTATCTAGAAATTCAGAAAGTAGACAACATTTGCAACATGACATTATGACTTAGGATGAAGGGGAAGGGGAGATCTGCCTTGGAACATGCGCGCGGTGCTGCGTGAAATAAGTTGCGCAATTCCACTTAAACACTCACACGTTTACATTCGCCCTCCCATCGCCCCTCCGAGCTTTCTCTATAAGGTTTACTTTAAGTTTTTTTGGGTCGCTGAATCCAAATTTTTAACTTCCCCCCAAAAATCCCCCCCCCCAAATAGTTGTTTTTAACTTACATTTCTTATTGTTTTAAGGAAAAAGCATTACGAAATTCAGAAACTAGACAAAATTTGCAACAAATAGGATAAATGACATTATGACGTAGAATGAACGGGGAGGGGGAGTGCTGCCTCTGAACATGCACAACGACGCTACGTGCACTAAGTTATGAAGTCCAGGCAGTATTGGATTTTACCTGGAAAAATTAATACTAGTTCTGGATTTCGACTCACTTTATGTTTTTTGGGTCGCTGAATCCAAATTTTAACTTCCCACCAAAATTTCCCCTGCAACCCTTCCACCCTCGCCCCAAAATTGAATTTTTGAAAAAAAATTGGTTTTAGAGAAAAGTGCGCGGGGAATTTTCCGAGGCAGCCCCATTTATCCTACGTTATAATGTCATATATCCTATTTGTTGCAAATTTGGTCTAGTTTCTGAATTTCGTAATGCTTTTCCCCTAAAACAATAAGAAATTTAAGTTAATAACAACTATTTCGGGGGGGGGGGGGTTCGTGTGGGAAATTTCTGGGTTTAAGTTAAAAATTCAGATTCAGCAACCCAAAAAACTTAAAGTAAACCTTATAAGGAAAGTTCGGAGGGGAGATGGGAGGGCGAATGTAAACGTGTGAGTGGTTAAGTGGAATTACTCAACTTAGTCCACGCAGCACCGCGCGCATGTTCCGAGGCAGATCCCCCTTCCCCTTCATCATAAGTCATAATGTCTAATTTGTTGCAAATTTAGTCTACTTTCTAAATTTCTAGATACTTTTGCCCTAAAACAATAAAAAAAATGATTTTTTTTTTTAACAAAAACCTTTTTGGGGGGCTTTTTATCTAAATTTGGGGGGGGGGGTTGCAGGGGGAAATTTTGGTGGGAAGTTACAAATTCGGATTCAGCTACCCCAAAAACATAAAGTAAGCCGATTTCCAGAACTACCATTAATTTTGCTAGGTAAAATTCCCTATTGCCTGGACTAGTGGCTATTTTTTAAATTCAGTTTCCTTGATTGAACCACTCTTTTAAAAAAGTAAAATTCGCCTTATTTAATGACATATTAATTAAGGCGTAAACAAGGGGGATTTTACTATTTCAGAAAAGTGTTGCCAATAAAGAAATATAAATTTTAAAATAGTAAATCACTGGCAACTCTGTTTTTATATTGGATAATTTAACATATTATAGACCAGGTGCTTAAAAATCTAGGCAACTGCGAGCAGTCTCTCACCACAGAATTTTATTAGTTTTCTGCACTTAAATTTTATTAGCATTCTTACACAAATTCAGACGAAATATTAGACGAAAAATAAGGAATAAAGTTTAGTGGTAAAAGACTGCCCACTGGCGTCCTGATTTATACACCCCTGCAGTGTTGTCAGATGGGCTACTCTCTTTTAAATCAGATTATTGTTTGGCACCGCTTTTTTGAAATGGTAAAATGTGCCTTCTTTAATGACATAGTAACTAAGGCAAAAACAAAGTGAATTTTACCGTTTCAAAAAAGTGGTGCCAATCAAGAAATCTGAATTTAAAAAAAGTATCCCACTGACAACACTGCACACCTGGTACCGACGATATAATATATTAGGCCATGTTTATTTTTAACCCTTTCAGGGGCAATGCACTTCGATAATGTTTAAATGTATGATTGACACCGGAATTCACAGACAAACTTATATAGAAATGAGAAAAAGCAATATTTCACATACATTATAAACGAAAAAATATACACCATAATTCGGGTGCTATTAAGTCATTCGGGAATTAAAATTAAGTGGCTCAAAAATGAACCAGCGCCCATGAAAGTGTTAACCCTCTCGCAGCGCAACCCGAATTTTCCTCGGGAACGTCAAATTAGCAAAATTTGAGCAAGCAGATATTTCCCCGAGGATTAATTTTTTCCACTGGTGCTATTTTGTAATTCAACTCGGACCACTTTTTAAATACAAAAAATTCCATTCAGATATTTACAACGTCTACAAGAGAAATATACTGCAAAATTGTTTTTCTTAAAATAGTGGTGTGAGGAGGTGCATGATATCTACCCCTTGTATATCTGCCCCCATACGTCATTTTGACGTCACAGTAGAAGGGGACACATATCCAGTGCTACACAATTTCACTTTATTCGAGAATTGTATATCCGACCCCTGTATATATGCCCCCATATCAGAAGGGGGCACATATCCAATACAGAGCATTTTATTTTTCTCAAGAGCTGTATATCCACCCCCTGTATATATGCCCCCATACGTCATTTTGACGTCACAGTTGAAGCGGTCACATATCCAGTCCTACAGAATTTTCCTTTCGTCGAGGGTGTATATCCGACCCCTGTATATATGCCCCCATACGTCATTTTTACGTCATAGCAAAAGGGGACACATATCAAGGGGGCAGATATCCAATGCTAGGACTTTTACTTTTGGCGAGAGAGTTGGATATCCGACCCCTGTACATATGCCCCCATACGTCATCTTGACGTCACAGCAGAAGGGGACACATGTCAAGGGGGCAGATATCCAATGCTAGGACTTTTACTTTTGGCGAAAACGTTGGATATCCGACCCCTGTACATATGCCCCCATACGTCATTTTGATGTGTCACAGTAGAGGGGACACATATACATTGCTAAAACATTTTTACGCTCGTCGAGAGTTGGATATTCTGAATATATGTTCCTTTCTACGTATAGTTTTTATTGTGGCCGCGAACTATCATACGGCTTTATTTATCTAGAAATCTGTAGACGACATTTAGAATGTAACTCACGAATTATATAGATATATATGACGACGTGAGTTTCAAAACTCACCTTATCCAAACTTTAGAAAATCGAGTTTCCTCTATGAATCTATTCTATAGGGGGTAAACCTGCATAAAAAAAAACACTATAATCTGAAGAAAAAAAAGTTTTATCGTGTATTTCTGGCAATGTAAAATCTTGGTTTACAGTGAAATAGAATGGGTTTTAATTTGGTTTTCTGGATAAAGCGAGGTTTTAAACTCACGTCCTCATATATGCATACAAAATTTATATTGAAAATTTATAACGTTAAAAAAATGTTTAATCATTTTCTTTCCGTTTTAAAATGTTATAGACAGATGATTAGAAATTATTTCCAAATGAAAAAGAAATATTATTGCTGGTTTTCCATCTGAGGTTCATTCCTGCTGATATACGAACAAAACAATGAAGAAAAATGATGCTGGTTGTATAAATTATGAAACACTTCCCAATTGCTTTTGCCCGCCTTTAGTTTATCGAAATAATCTGTACTTTCATGCAAATTTTAACATCAAATAAATTTCGTTGAATTTGTTCGAGTAAACATCATCAAAAGGGAATTCAAATAAATTGCTGTAGTATACCCTAATGTATCCGAATTCTTTTTTGTGCCCCCTATAACAACTATAATTGTTAGATATAACTTTTTTTTTTTTTTTTTTTTGAGGAACATGCTGCAGAATAAGACAATTCTTTCATAAAAAAGAGGTACTTTCTGATACATTTCTGAATTATTATTTTTTTTTTTTTTAAGAAACGCGTGGAATTGGCGAATTTGGCCGAAAACGTTTTGGAATTCTAATTTGGTTTTTAATGTATTTTTGAGGTATTTTAAAGTACGTTAAATAATTTTATATTACATATATGCTCATAAAAACAATTTTATTTGTATTTTACCCTAATTTTAATTGTAAATTGCTTATATCTTAATTTTCTAAAGTTATTATGAAAAAATAAATTCGCTTTTTAAAATATCTACAGAAAGTAATTTATATTTTTCTTAATAATTTTAAATTTTCTTGTAATATTAAATTTTAATTAAGGTAATAAATTTTACGAAAAATAATTAACTTTACAATTTTCCAAATGCTATTATATAATTTATCTATCTGTCCATCTGTCAAGCTTCCCTGCAATTTTACTTTGACAGAATCATAAGTATCGTTCAATTGCAATGATATTTATATATATTTAAAAAATTTACGACAATATGTTTTCTATTGAAAATAGTGCGAGTAGTATTTGTATATTTTTACTGAGACACACAAACGAATTCTCATACATTTCGACTTACGTATGGTAATTGTTTGAATCGCATGTTTTTTTCCCTCCATTTTTAGGGTTCCGCACTTAAAAAGTAAAAACGGAACAATTATAAGATCACTCATGTGTCTGTCTGTCCGTCTGTCATAGCCATTTTACTCGTAAACTATGGAACGTGGAAAGTTCTAATTTGTGGGAAGTAATAAAGACTTTTGACCCACATATTTACAGAATGTTTATTCACAAATATATTTAGGGATATTGTAGAGAGGCTAATTAAGTGACTTGAAAACAAAATCTTTTCTTTGTATATCGTGTGGGGTATCAGGTTAAAGCTTTCGTAACGCTGAAGTCAAAAATACATTTATTTTAATTTTAGGCATCATATGTTTAAAGATATCGTCGAAAACGTAGTGTAAAAATACGTCCCCCTCCCTCTATTTCCGAATCTACTGAATCTAAAATTGTGAAAAAATTAGAGGTAGTAGATGTTAATTTATAACTTGCAGGAAAATTATAGGAATTACCCTAGGTCACATTGTTTTTTAGAAGAGTGCATTTTTCCGTTACACACATATTTCGATTTGCACGCATTCATCTAATGTGTTGAGGAGAGCTGGAGATACCTATCGTAGCAGAAGTATAAAAGCATTGTTGATAATGATTTTCGAAAAAAATCGTCAGTAATTAGCCAAGATATTAACCCTTAAGAGGGCTGGTCACTCAGATTCGGAATTCTCCTCCGTAATGTTAAGTCTATGGGCATTTGATGCATTCGTATATTTAAAATATCTTCTCGGGAAATTAATTTTTTTAACTTCTATTTTTTATGTACACTTCTTAAAAGATGTTTCGTTTTATCTTAGTTCTCAAAATATTTCTAAAGTATAAACTTAATTTTATATGAAGCGTTAAAATCTTACTCACAGTTCGCCCGCTTTTAATGCATAAAATATTAAATTCTGCATAGATTTTAGAAATATTGTGAAAACTAAGAAAATAAGAGACATCCTTTAAGGAGAATACACAGAAAAAAGATTTAAAAAATATGAATTTCCCGAGAAGATATTTTAAATATACGAATGCATCAAAAGTCCATAGACTTAACATTACGGAGGAGAATTCCGAATCTGAGTGACCAGCCCTCTTAAAGACATGGACGGTTTATACAAACATAATGACAGGGACGGCGTACTCTATATACCATCAAAGCAATAAAAGTCAAATTGTTAAAAACCGACTAATTTAATTATAATTAATCACATAAATACTTTGGGATTCGTCACTAGTTTGGATTGAGTAGATCTCTCAATACGCATCCCGTGTCTTTAAAAGTTAATTAAAAACCTATATGGGAAAACGCGGCACGGACCAAGGCGGAGTTGCATCTTTGTGACCTCCTTTCGGAGCGTGCTTAGAACAATGTCAAGTTTAAACTTTGAACAAGGGTTTTGTTTTAGCTAAACCGTAAAAAGAAAAGATTATTACGACGCTGAATTTAGTTTTAGGAAATGCCAAATGAAGTTTAAATATGCACTAGTTTTATTGTGAGTACCGAATTAAGTTCATCATAAACAGGTTAGGATAAGATTAAAGCTAGTCGGATGTATCAATCCCAAAACTTTCTTCTATCTCATACATGTTAATATTTCAAAATTCGCTATCACACTGCCAAAATTAAATGGCAATCTATGCATCTATGCATGAGGATTCTATAGATATGAAATTCCGTGCATTAGTTCTTGAGATATGACTATCGCTGAAATCGTCTAAATCCAGCAAAATGCTGCCTAGCAGCGCCACCTATTGGGTTATTTATACCAAATCCTAATCAGCAACAATTTATGTCAACGTCTGACTGAATCTGAAGTTTGGAGAAAATCCGTGCATTAGTTTTTGAGATAGAGCTATAGCGAAAATCGTGAAAATTCCTGCATAGCAGTGCCACCTATTGGGTGATTAACACCAAAACCTAAGTAACAACAACTTGTGTCAACATACAACTAAATCTGAAGTTAGATGAAAATTCGTCCATTAGTTCTATAGATAGAGCTATTGAGGCAATCCTGAAAAAGGCAGCACAGAAGCGCCACCTGTTGGGCGATTTACACCAACACATAATCAGTTTCAAGTCATATCAAGGACTAACTGAATCTGAAGTTTGATGAAAATCCGTGCGTTAGTTTTTAAGATAGAGCTATTAGGAAAATCGTGTAAATCCTGCAAAATTCATCATAACAGCGCCACCTGTTAGGCGATTTACACCAAAACGTAATCAGCATCATTTCATATGAAGGACTAACAAAATCTGAAGTTTGATCAAAATCCGTGCATTAGTTCGTGAGATAGAGCTATTGCAAAAATCGTGAAAAATGCAGCATAGCAGCGCCACCTGTTGAGCGATTTACACCAAAAACTAATCAGGTTCAATTTGTATTAGGGACTAACAGAATATAATTTTTTATTAAATTTCGTGCATTAGTTCTTGAGATAGAGCGCCCACAAAATTTGTGTCACATACACACAGACAGACAGACTCACAGAGTCACAGACAGACATTTTGTAAAAACATGTTTTTTGGAATCTCTGACCCCTAAAACGTGTAAATCCGTCGAAAACCGGAATTCGAAAATTTTCATGAATCCAATACTTTCTTCTTGTAAAGATAGAAGAAAGTAAAAAGGGTTATACACAATAGCAATATTTGATATTATTTAGGCTTCATATCTCTTTGAACTTTTATGGTATACCCACTCATACTTTTCTAGTATATACAGCTATACCCAAGTCTGCGTTATATAGTTTTTTAAAAGGACTTATTATTTGTTTACAAACATTTTTTTTGATAATGCAGTTAATAATTCATATATTTATTGTATAGAAGCCTCTGAGCGCGAGTAATACTCGCGCTTGACCGTTTATTTAGAATGAAATGAAAGTTTTTATATATATACAGGTGTTTCATAAAAGATGGGCAAAACTTTCAGAGGTGATAATACACATCCAAACAAACAACTTTCATCAAAGAATGCATGGTTGGAAATGAAACGCAAATGTGTTAGAGGGCGCCGAAGGTCACGTTGTTATACGAGGTAAAAAAAAAAAAAAACACAAAGAACGATTAAGTGGCAACTGCCTGTTGGGAAACCGCTCTTCATACAATCGTTGAGCTTCTGATCCCTTTCCCTTTGGAGGTTCGTAGATAAAATTTATATCGGCCTTTTCCTTATTAGTGAAGGGTAACATCACGCGATACATTCCTACCACGATTGACAGTTGCACTCTCAGATCAGCGGTTTTGGTGTATTAATCGAAGCGAAATTTTGCATACGCGTTCTTATTCTTCCCCATATCACATTTGTATGCTATTAGTGTCCCATAACTTGCAACAGGAATTGAGTTTTAACCGCTGATTGAACCAAATTTCAAAATGCGCCAGTATGTTTGCGTTTCATTTCCAACAATGCATTATCTGATGAAAGTTGTTTGTTTAGATGTGTACTATCACCTCTTAAAGTTTTGCCCATCTTTTATGAAACACCCTGTATTTATATATATATACACACACACACACAATATACACTACAACAGAGCACTACTCAAAAGGGCGTGCATTACTTTACAATCCATTTACAGGCACACAAGAAACGTAAAACATTGGGACTATGAATCATGCAATTTTTAAATTGTTGTTTTGTTTCACTATTTTAATAGCCTTTTGACTTCAATGTTTTTCCAAGTAGATTTTTATGATATTTAGAATTTTAATAAATAGTCCGAGATAATTAACAACACAATGTGTTAAACATTTTATGGTAGGTATTTGAGGCATCCTGAAAATTTGTATAACACTACTTTTGTAATATCTGAATACAAAATCGAAGGTCAAGCTGAAGGATCGTGGCACTTAGCCAACCCGTGAATTTTTAAATTTCCAAAACTTTCGTGCAAAAAAAAAAAAAAAAAAAAAAAAATCCTTGAGGCATTTTGAAATTTTAATACCTTTAAATTTAGTATTTAATGAAATAAAAAATATAAAAGCCAGACTATTTAGTGTGACCAAAAACTGTACCAGGTGATTTCAAGTGGAATTTTATAACTATCGAAAAAAAGTATTTGAGGCCCGCTGAGATTGAGGCAGAATAATATTTATACCTAGAAAAAATATTTTGAAAAGGACAGACGATTTTGGTGGAACTTTCTACTTGCCAGATGATAGGGAATGTTAAGCGCGAGTGTCAGTAAAGCTGGACTTGCGGTGCCTCGCTGAAGATTCATTTACTGACTTATGATACAAAAAAAGCGTAAACCGCGTTGCACCTTTAGAAAGGTGAATATCTTAAGATGACTATCTTAAGACTATCTTAAGATGGCTATCTTAAGATGAATTTCAACTGGATGCGTGCGCAATCACAACAAATCTAACTGCGATAGGCTCTCGCAAGACTACGTGACTCATAGCAAGCGTGCAGTTGTTCGAAAAATTTTGGAGTAGTTCAAATTTTTTTATTCGTAGTACATGTGCAGCTTTAGAAGTGCTATTTTTTTGTATTTTAAAATACTTTTCTTTTTATATAGTACGCGTTACTTATATATATTTATCATGGAAATAATATATATATATATATATATTTATGTTATTTACACAAAAAGCGATGGAAAAATCACGGTTTTTAGTGAAAAAAACTCTACAAGAAAAGAGTCGTGAAGTGTTGGAAATTCCGCAAAAACATATAGTCTAAGAGCAAGCAGCGTAAAAAAAAAGTAATTTTAACAAGGCTAATTTTTCTAGGGATTTTAGACGGATAAATATTTATAATTGTTATTTGTATTTTCTCCTTTTCTGACTAAATAAAGAGCTATTTCTTCAAACTTCTGTCCTTATTTAAGTTAAATTTTACTATCTGGTAACAAACTTTGTTAAATATCTATCTGCACACCCAGTGTTGTAATTAGACGTTGGTATTATTTTGTTGTACCAACAAAATTGTTGCCAAGCATAATAGTTGGCACTAAAAGAAATTTCTCTCTATTCTAAAAAACAGCAACTTACGCTGTCACCGCTGTTCTGAATTTTTTGTGACCGGAGGTATTTCTCCGTTAATATTAAGAAAAATATTGCATACAAAAATATGAAAATCGGCGGTGTTATTGAGAAATATTTGATAAACACGCTGATGCAGACAGTTTTCAAATCGAAGAATTATTTTAAGAGATATTTAATGCTAAATTTGGACAAAGTCGTTCCATTAAAAAAGTTTTATAGGAGCTAAAACTATACATCGGAATTTAATCATTTTTAGATCATTTTATACGTTATAATTTCCCGATGTGCAGAATGAATTTATTTTTTTAATTTGACACATTTTTTGAGCTTTTATTTCTATTTTAAATTCAAATTTTCAGCATTTCGAGAGATATTTTTCACTTATTTTAGAAAATTATACTAATTTAACCTGTTTCCAACTGTATAAACAGCGCAAACAATAATGTTTGCTTCAAATTAAAAATTTATTTACACGTGACTATTAAACACAGAAAAAAAACCTTTCAAATTAGAATTAAATAATTATGTATAAAAAGCAGGAACTTATTGAAAATTACTTCATAAAAACTATAGTTACACGTGAATTTTAACAGAGAAAGGATTTTGTAAAATTATAAATTCATTAACATGCGTTAGAAGTCTTAAATAGGAGAAATTACGTCACATTTACGTCACATTACACTTATTACGTAAAATGAACAAAAAATAATATTGCAAAATAGTTTAAATTTAAAATTGCGCGAGACATTTATTTGATATTTCGAGATGAACTTTTCAACCATTTTTGTTGGGATTTTTGTTAAAAACGATGTATTTAAAATGTCGTTCATTTATTTATTTACTTATTGAACAACAAACATACGACTTGTGTGCTTGACATGAGAGCCCGCTTATAATCTCTTATTTAAAAGAACTTTCCTTTCGCTTTGTTAAAAAATACCGGGAGACAAAAACTCTGTTTACTTAATTCATTTTATATTAGCTTATTTTGAAATGTTTAACTGGTTTTATTTAATCAAAGAGGAAAACAGCCATAGTATCGTTTAACAGCAGCTGATTTTTCCTTAAAATTCCCCAATCAATGAGAAATGAATAGAAACCCGTTTATAGGGAGATCGCCACTGTTTTTTAAATTATAATTCAATCTGTCAAAATCTTTTTAAAGCCGATCAAATTAACGTGCTTTTATAAACTGCGGTGTCTGAACGGGGGTTGGCGAGCGTAACTCGTAGGGGGACGATTCCCCAAATACATGAACAAAAATTGTCGCTATGAAAATGAGTATTTAAAAAATATAAAATTTAAAAATTACAGACGTTTACGAACTGTTTTATTAAATCAGTACAAATATATACTTAAAACAGAATAAAATATATTTAATAAAATAAACAAATTAAAACTACAGGCTCTTTTATAGCTATACAATAAACATTTCATTAACTCAATAAGACAGGATGACATCCATCAAAATACATCTCACAGTCATTAATAAATGCAAGTTATAACTTATTAATAAATATTTTTTATTCGAAAAACAGCAAAATATTATGTTTTTTGAGTTTACAAATAAGTAATAATAAAATAAATAACGTTCAATAAATAGCAAGTGACAATGTTAGGTGCGGATTGCAAAAAACATCCTTTGTATGGCCAGAATTGAAATAAATGGTGTATTAGCATATGCATTTTGACCTTAGAGCCTAAAAGTCACATTATTTCATATTCAATGAACTGCAGTACTATTTACGTATCTCTACCAAACAACAAATATCTTTCTGAAAAAATTTCTAGTCTTTTGAAGTCTCATAATATCAGTACATCATTGAGGTCGCAAAATGTTTTGAAAAATCTACTTTGTAAATCTAAACCTAAAATCCCCCCTAGCTACTATCAGATTCACCAACTTTTCGAGCAATTTTTGGGCCAACTCCTGATTTCCTCCAACTTTTCGCGAAATATTGTCTCGACACCCAGTAAGATAGCAAACAGCAATATCCCCAACTTTTTATCTGCATCTCAAAAAAGTCTGCGCTAGCCGCAACATTTCTTCCCACCTTTCAACATTTCAGCGAATCAGAGATAAGCGATTGTTACGAAAAGGCAATAAATATTGACGGCTGGTACTAGTAGTATTGGTTTTCCTCCAACTTTAGCAACGACAATTGTAACCTTTTTCTCCCTTTGAACTGGAAAAAGTGGGATTAAAATCGGCTGAAAAGTTGGTTGCTTGAAAAGTTGGTGAATCTGATAGCAGCTTTTATTACTAGAATCGGTTCAATTTACAGTATCCCATGTAAAGATTGCGACTCGGTTTTTATTGGCGAAACTGGTCGTACTTGCGCTATTCGCCTTGCCGAACATAAACGTGCCTACAAATCTGGAAGCCTGCAGTCTAAAATTGTACAGCATTCTTTAGATTCCGACCATATCCCAGATATCACAAATATGACACTTATCAAATTCGGTTGCAATAACGTTAAAAGTAGAGTTTTTCCGGAAGGTGTATTCACTCGTAAGCAAACTTCGCCGATTAATAAATCTTGTGCACTTCCACCTGAATACACATCATTGCATTGATATTTTTATACTTTCTTTAATTTTAACTGCTAATAATTATTAACTGTAAACAAGATATATAGTTTTCTGGTCATTTGAATGTTATTTATTGCACTAATGAGAGGCTAAAATTTAGTTCGAAACGCTTGCATTTTTAAATGCATTAAATGTACTTATGCAATTTTTACTTGTAATGTCTGATGAATCGTAATATATATATATATTTTAAATCATATATCAGACGTTAAACAATGATTTAAAAATAATATTGTATTTTGAAACTTATAAATAATTGTTGATTTTTTCTGTAATTAATAAAATTTACAAATGTAATAAAAAACTTTATTCAATATATATGTGCAATGACCATTGAAAACAACTCCATCCGTTGTTGTTAAAATCTGATGCAACATTTAAGTGTAAAAACAAAACGAAAGAAATATGTAATATTTAAAATAAAAAAAAAAATGAACAACTGCCATGTACAGTCGTGGAAAAAAAAAAAAAAGTCAACACCCCCTACTAACTCCTCAACAAATTATCGTAGACGAAAGTTACTGGCACCGGGCGATTGGAAATAAATTCTACTTTTAAATGGTGTGTATAAAATTTTCTTAGGGGGCCATATACATATTAAACGAATCCAAACTTCATTTTTTTCAATGGCAGTACCCAAATTTAACGAGATATTTCAAATCTTCGGTTCAAAATATGCCCAGAAACCAAATTTCAAGTCATTCGAATGATAAGTTTTTGAATTATAGACATTCAAAATTTAGTACTTCTAATGTTAAATTACATTTTCATATTTTTATTTATATCTCCTGAAATTATGCTCCTAATGAGCTAATTTTTTGTGTAACAATAATATTAATATACCCAAACATAAATACGTTGAATTTGCAATTTTTATAATTTTATGATATGAATTATGAAATTAATATTCGAAAAAATTGTGAATTGCAACATGCAATTTTTTTTATGGATTTAGATTTATTACGTCCTGCTTTACGGAAATCCGAAATTTCACATTTTTCTGCCAAGTAGTTTTCAAATTATGCTTAAAAAACGGTTGGTTGTATTTAAGACGGCCAATTATCTGCTCGAGGGATATAGGCCCAGGGGGGAGTGCCCTTCGTGGGGGTCTTTCTAAGGGAACCTAACCCGTATTAACGCTTGGAAATCCAAGGTTCGAAGAAAACCACGAAAACTCCGAACGATTAGGCCGACGGGCGCGATTGGGATCGAACCCAGCACCTCCCGTCTACCAGATTCGAGAGCAGAACCTCTCAGCCACTGGTGGGGCTCTTAAAAAACGGCAAAATGATGGTTTAAGGGGCCGTCTATGATAGAAGTGAGTAAAGTTTTGAAATTTATTCTGCTATCCTGTAATCAAAACAGGTTTCATTGACGCTTAAACGTGCCATGATCAAGAAGGCGGATCTCTCGGCTAACAATCGAGTTCGGAACAATTTGATACAGCCCTTAAAATACGCTCGTTTTAAAATAATTAATTTCTCGGAAACTTATGGCACGAATTGCATAAAAATTTGTTTTTAGGCTAATTGAAAGGTGTAGAGTTCATTTATGCTGTCAGAAATGTGTACTGCTATTGAAAAAAAACAAAGTTATGGTTCGTTTTATTATGTAGATGGCCCCTTAAAATTTTTTTATATACATCATTTAAAAGTAGACTTTATTTACAATCGTTCGGTACCAGTAACTTTCTTCTACGAAAATTTGTTGAGGAGTTAGTAGGGGGTGTTTACTTTTTTTTTTTCCACGCTGTACATTTACAAATTGACTTTTATGAACAGATAAGTAACCTTTACTCTTTTCATTTTTACTAGCGTTTTTTAAATAATTTAGATTCATCAAATATACAACACGAATCCTTCTCATTCATTAGCAAATAAACAAAAACATATCGCTATATCGTAGAAAGAATTTAGCACTTTGGCGGTCGCCAGAAAAAAGCAATAAACCTTCTTTATGGCACCCGTGCTGTCAAAACGACTAAAATAAATATTTCTTTAAACTTCATTACGTTAAAAAACATATACTTGGCTCACCTTTTCGAGATTTTATAGTTTTGAGAAAAACATTTAAAAAGTAATAATGTTGCAAAACGATTCAAAATTTATTAGTAAAAAAGAAAAAAATGGGAAGTTTGCCAATATTTTGCACTGAACCGGAAGTGCCGTGCGTCAATTCCGGTTGAGCTGGTTTTGTTTATGTTTACACTGATAATTCGGTCTATAGTAGGAGTTTATCATCTAATTTCCATTCATATTCTAAATCGGTTCGGAAAAAAAAATTAAGCCTCCTTAAAAATTAAGCCCCCTAAAAAATTATTAAAAAAGAAAAAAATGGGAAGTTTGCCAATATTTTGCACTGAACCGGAAGTGCCGTGCGACAATCCCGGTTGAGCTGGTTTTGTTTATGTTTACACTGATAATTCGGTCTATAGTAGGAGTTTATCATCTAATTTCAATTCCTATTCTAAATCGGTTCGGAAAAAAAAAATAAGCTTCCTTAAAAATTAAGCCCCCTAAAAAATTAAGGCCACTCAAACTCCCTTTTGAAAAGAACTAACCACTTGTGTTATAGTATGACTCAGCCTTAAAAGGTCATTTATTCCTACTCTAAGTCGATTCGAAAAAATTATATGTATAAAATAAACCCCTCTAAAAATTTAGCCCTTTACACTTCCTCTCGAAAAGACCTAACCTCTTGTATTATAGTATGGCATCACCTTAAATAGTCATTCTTTTGAGCTAAAAGACGATTAAAAAAATTAAGCCCCCTCTAAAAATTTAGCACCTCCTACCCCCCCTCAAACTATAGGATAATCAGATAAAAAAGCATTCTTTTCAATCGAAAATAACAAAAAAATCTCTCTCAAACTTCACCATACTACATTATGATTCCATTCTCTGCGCCACCTCCACAGTCGAACTGTTCTTTTCACACTCCGAAACCGACTCTCTAAAAATAATCCCCCTATAAAAATTTAGCCCGTCCTACACCCCCCCCCCCCTCGTACAACAGAATAATCAGATAAAAAACATCCTTTCCGATCGAAAAAAAATCTATTTAAAACCTCATCATACTATAGTATGATTCCACTTCCAGCGCCACCACCCCCTCCACAATCAAACACCCTTTTTCCTACAATTCTTGTGTCGTCGTCATCGCACAATTCCATGAATTAGGATACGAACTGAAACTGCATCCACCATATTCACCAGATTTAGTGCCTAGAGATTATTTTCTATTTCCAAATATGAAAAAATGGTTTAGTGGTAAAGAATTGGCTTTAACGACGAGATTATTGCTGGAACAAACGCGTATTTTGAAGGGTTGGAAAAATTGTATTTTTTAGAAGGGATGAAAAAAAAAAAAAAAAAAAAAAAAAAAAAAAAACAGAAAAACGTTGGGCTAAGTGTATCGAGCTAAAAGGTTGTGTTAAATGTTGTGTGCTAAATGTTAAAAACAAAATACATTTTAGACATAAAAAGATATTTTTCTTGTGAAGGCTAGGTACAGCCCTCGTAAAATGCTAGCTAAATTTTGTTTTGTGAATTCTAATTTTTATCTTCAATAAAATAAAATAATTAGAAAAATAAATTTTATTTATAAAACAACATATAAACTCGAACTATTCAGAAATATATAAATTACTACCTAATTTTTGCAACACCTTTTCTAGCGCAGGGATTTACGAAATTAATTATTTTATTGAAACACAGCCGCAACAGGGCCTGACCCATACAAGGGAGTGCGGGATAGATGAGCTGGGCTGCCCTTTTCTGCAGGCCCGCATGGGAATAACCACTATTTTTATTAATACGTGACAAATGGGTAAAATCGTCCAAATGTGATCAAAATTCATATATTTTCAGACATTTAAGAAGGGAGTGCGATCTCCCTCTCTGCTTCCCATACCCTCTCCACTTTCACAAAAAATAAATTATATTAGAAAACTAATGATTAAAATTTTATTATAACAACTTAGTTTTCTATTGTTTTTAAAATCAATTCTTTATTGACATTTTCCTCCTAACTAGGCTAGTTAAAACTATTACTCGGGACCCACTGGGGGCATTTTCTTTTAGACATCGTATAACATATGTAGATAAGCAAATTAAAAGGTTTCAAATACTCCTGTCAACCAATGAATCAAATTTTCTACTGTTTTTCTATAACGATTTTGTCTTAAAGTTGTGACCATCTCTTTGCGATGCCCTGTATACAGATGTGACTAGTACCTGAGCAATTGACAGGGAAAGGCAATTAATGAAAATATTCCCAGAGGATAGCTGCGGAATTGCGGACCGAACGTACTAGGTAATTTAAATAAAATGTATATTTTAAACTTGTAACATTTGTGTTATTATTATCTGTCACTTTTTAAGTTAACAAAAAGTTTTAAATTTTATATTGTGAATCAGAGGACATATTTTCTTCGAAAAAATCATTATTGTAAACTCATATATGATACCACCGGAAACGTTTTAAAATAAGAATATATTTTATATAAAAGATAAATTCATGCATCGCCTGTCATGCACATTTGTAGGATCTTATGGAACTTTTTTTTTTCTCTTATTGATTGTACTAACGATTTTCTTAATTGTTTTTCTTCTCTACTTTTACTTTTACCGGTGGTCTCGGCCGCGTTTAAATTTTCTTTTTTATGGTTCCCAATGCACTGTAAAACGCAACATCTATAGCCCGGAGGTGCAGTTGCAACGCAACTAGGTACTCCAAGAACGTGGATCAGATTGTTTCATTGTTCCATAGTTTGCATCGTTTGAGGGATGAAAAAGCTATGTGCTTCGTTGTAATGAATCTTTTTTTCTTCAGGCTAAAGGATATAATTTCTTCTATTTAAATGAACCGGTACTTTTATATTTTTTTAATTATAAGAATAAATGGCATCTTATAAAATAGTGCCCTGTAATAATTTTAATATATATATACATTCGTTCTGTATAAAATAAGATTATTAAGAGGAATTTTCTGATTTATAACCTCTAAGACGCAAAAAAAAAAAAAAAAAAAGAGAACAGAGAATTAAAAAAGATCTAACATTTCTAAAGGGATTGAAAAATAAATAAATTAAGGTTATGCACGTAATTTTTTTACATGCGAACTGTAATATTTTTAAATAACTCAAAGCTATTTTCCCGGCACGACCAGCGACGCCAATTTATAGTAACACCCCTTATTCTCCTTTGACACTTACAAAGCATCCGTAAAACTTTTTTTTTTTTTTCTGGGAGAGGGGGGGGGGGGTTGGACTTGTCACAAGTAATTGCCAGACACCTTTCTGTTAAAGCTCCTATACATATACAGAAATCTTTCTTTGTGTAGAGTGGTCTTATCTGTCGGTGTACAACAATATGGACTACCCCTCACCCTATCTTCACACAATGAAAGTAACACATAAATACAATACATTCAAAACAAAAAACAAGAGACTAAGTGTAAAAGGCGTGAGCTGCCTCAGAGCGGCGTTTAAAATGGGTGTCAGTGGTGGGTCAATTTAACTCTTTAGACATGTCCAGTTTAAAGTTTAAGCACCCTTATACAGTTAGGTACAATTACCATAGTTTTGGATTTGAGAACAGCATTAAGCTTCTTTTTATTTTAGAAAGAACTGAAAAGAAAGGTTATATGAAGTTTAAAAAAAAATAATAATTATTAAATATTTTAATTGTTTTTATGTGCTATAACTTAAAAAAATCATAACTAAGGTTGCCTACGTGATTGATTCCAATTTAGAAAAATTGTACTGATTCTCAGTGAAATTTTATAACTATATAGATATAGCTTATAGAATGTCGGAATATTATAATCGATAGAAAATACAATTAGAATTAAAAATAATTCTGCAATTTGTAAACTGCTGAATAGGTTTAAATCAAGCACACAACCTTTAAATATTAAGGTTGTGTATTTTATTTAAACGTATACAGTCAAACCTCGTTAACATGAACCTCAAGGGGAATGAAATTTTTGTTCATGTTATCCGTAGTTCATGCTATCAGTAACAAAAAATTCCTGATTAAAAAAGAAAAAAAGAGAAAGAGAGAGAGAGAAAATACATATAGGGGAGACTGGGGGCTAATGGGACATGGGAGTTAATGGGACAACAGGGTTTTCTCGTAAAATATAACAATCAAAATGTATCAGTAAATGTCATTTCTAGTATTATACAAGAACATGCATTGAACCATTTTTTTTTTTTTTTTAATTAGCTACCGTATTTTATAGAAGGAACGCCGCACCCGTCGTAAACGCCGCACTCCTCAAATTGGCCTGAATAAGCTTAAAAATATCGTAATCGCCGCACCCGTTCTAAACGCCGCATCCATCGGGACGCTACTTTTGTCGACAGCGTCACATTAACTTAACTTTAATCAAAGTTTTCTGAGCAATGTAGAATGCCTCGTTTTTAATATCTTAAGATGTGTGAAGTTTTATTTAAAATATTTAAATCCAATATTAAGTATTTTTCTGAATTTTTAAATTAAGGAAACTCAGTTGGTATTTTAAAAAAATCGTAAACGCCGCACATAGAGTAAACGCCGCACTTGGAAAAAAATTAACTTTCAAACTTGTAAACGCCGCGGCATTTCTTCCATAAAATACGGTATTTGCAAAGAAGGAAACAATATATATTTAAGCATCAAGATGAGTTTTTTTATATTTAATAAATATTTGTTTTGATCAACGATTAAATCAGTTTTTAATAATAATATCTTTTATAATGAAGCTTTTATACAATGTTCATTTTTAATTGTATTTCGCACCAGAGATAAACAGTTAATTTACAATGAGCTTAATTGCAGTGGTAAAGGATTCATGGGCAAATGTGGATTTCACATAGGGTCTAATGGGAGAAAACTTTGTTTTAGAACTGAGACTTACTTATATTTTAATAATTAAACTATTATATTTTTTTATTCATTAATAAAACACATGCTACATTTCATATGAAAGTTGCAATACTAAACTGTAAATTTTCCACGCGTGAAGAAAGAAACAATACATAAAAATACTCCCTTTAGGTAGCAACTTTCCCTGATACTGGTGACATGTAGCTGGTGACACGTATTGTATTGTCCAAAATTGAGAAAATTCTAATGGCAATAGTACACGTTTCCATCGCTCTAAAGAATAATTTTTTTCATGAACCTCTAAAGTATAACCCATTGTTCCCCAGGGAAAAGTAAGCTTTCACACTTTTCTAGGAATTTTCGTTCACGTTAAGTGTCAAAATCTATCATGGGGACATCGAGAATTGTTCATATTAAGCGACATTTCACGTTAACCGTGTTCATCTTAAAAGGATAAAAAACACTAGAATCCGTATCCATTTTGATGGGGACAGTGGGAACTGTTCATGTTAAAAGTAATTCACGTTAAGCGTGTTCACGTTAACGAGGTTTGACTGTATAGTATTTTTGCAAAAATGTTGAACAAATCCCTGAATCTTCAAATAATGATAATAATAATAATAGTTTGTATCTACTCTTTAAATCACATAAAAAAAAGTGCGATGAAACAACACTTTTACTAGAAAAGTAGTCTCCATTACTTTTAACATTCGAGAGAAATGATGCGCTTAATTTACTTTCATTTATATATATATATTTTTTCCCTTTCGTCCAGTTTTTTAAAATTATTCCCGAATGTACAATTTCTATATGATCGCTATAAATTCAGTAACAAAATCAGAAAAAAAAAAAAAAAAAATGTGTATTGCCCTTTCCCAGATCCCGGAAAATAAAGCACTGGAAAAAAGAAGCGCAATAAACAACCAGGAAATAAATCAACGTACAATAAAGCAGTCGAAAAATAAATCACTACATTGGAAGGACTTCAACTCTTGGTTACAATTGCCATGGTGTTATCAAACTAAAGCTGCTTCAAAAGCATAAAATAGAAAATGATCTAAGAATTCATATGCCACGTGTATACACATTAATATACATCTTTAAATGATTCCCCATTGATTATAAACAAGAAAGAAACATCATGCGTTAAGCATAGATTATGAAACACTTTCCAACACTTCCTGAATGCTTTAACAAAACTTCGTTATTTAGGGAAATAAGGTATATAAGAGAACTAAGTAAACATTTTAGAAAACGCATAAAACATTTGAAAAATTGATTTTAGCAGTTACCATCCATAGCAAATATGTATTCCAATTCTTTTGAACAGCTCTGTATTTGATCTGTAGGTTGATATATATGCTATATAATGGGGAAATTTAGTTTAGCAAGAAAACGAATAACAGGTTGAAATTTCTCTTTCAGCAATTTATACTAATATATGGAAACATACTTCTATACTTTTGTACAACCCTGTAGTTAACCTAGTACCTTTATTACACGCCACTATTTAGCTAAAGTTTAATTCAAAGTAAAACACTCTTAAAACTACTGGAATCACATTTCCAGAAATTATCATTTATAGACGGTCATGTATCCAATTCTTTGCGTGACACTGTATATAATTTTATCTTTGTTCTACAAACATTTCTTAGTAAGCAAAATGCAGTTCAGCGTAAAAATGCATAAACAATTTAAAAACCACCTTTAAGCAATTTACAATCATACCCAGTAACCATTACGAAATCTTTTGTGTAGCCCTGTATATGAATTTCAGCATTTATACACACCATATACAATGCATTAGATATAGTGAAACATAAAAGCACATGACATAATTAAAAATGCATTTCCAGCAATCATTGCTACCGTACAGTACTTCGAATACAATATCGTATCTGAAATTTTGTGTATCCCTGTAATTGCTATGCACTTCGTATTATACATGAAATAAGTTATAGTAAACCTCAGCGACATATATCAATTTCATTACACATGAAATAATTTAACATAATTAAAGTACGCCGGAAAAAATTCCCTCCACCCGTATATTATTATGTAACGGAGATCTTTTGTGTAGCCCTGTAAATGAATAATAATTATTCTTTGCACCGCATATTCTGCGGAATGCATATTTTAGTGCACTTGATAAATGCATATCAATTTTAATATGTTTGAAAGCATGTAACATCATTAAAAATCATTTTAAACGATTTTTTCCCATGGGCCCGTAATGTAACGGAAAAATTCTGACTGTCCCTGTAAATGAACTAAACATGCTACAAACTTCATTTGAAATAGAGTTCGTGCTATGGTAGAGGTCACTAACATCCAAAAATATCAGAACGATCTGAGTATACTTACGGGAGTTAGCGCGCGTACAGACGGACAGATAAACCGAATGCATCACTTTTCAACTTTGTTGGAAAGTGGTTAAAAATGAATTTAACATTAACTTTGTTTTTGGTATTCTAGGGTAATTTTTTAATTAATACTAATATAATGTTAATGTTGGGTGTTCATATTAAAAATTTCATTTTTGTATACGTGTGTTATTATTATTATTATTATAATTACTACTCTTGTATTATGTGTAATTTAAAATTTGGATACAGCCTTCCAAATATGCTCATTGTAAAATAAATAATTTGTCTGAAACTATAGTGCGAATTTCATGAAAATTTATTTTTAGACTAATTAAGTGGTGTAGAATTTATTTATGGGGTCAAAATTGTGACTTGCTTAAAAAAACAAAAACAAAACAACAAATATTGAGTTTGTTTTCAATACATACATATACCTCCCTAAGCAAATTTTATACACATTATTTAACAGTAGACTTTATTTCCAATAGTTTGGCACCAACAACTTTCTTCTATGATAATTTATTGCTGAATTAGTGGGGGCTGTTTATTTATTTATTTATTTTTTCAAGACTGTACATTTATTATAAAGATTAATCCAGAATTTAAAAAAAAATATAACAAAGTAATTTCAATTTTTTTTTTTTTTTTTTTTTTTTTTTTTTTTTTTTATAAAATTTATTGCATTTTGCATTTTTTCTCTTAAGGGAAATATTTCTAAATTTTCTTTTATATAAAAATTATTATATAAAAAATACCATAAGTTAACTTGACAAAGTTAATCGAACTTCATTTCCCCTATAAAGTTTGTCTTTTTAGTAATTTTTCTTCTTAACTTTTCTTTTTCTGATTAAAATATAACTTATTTACCGATATATATTTTTATATGAAAACCTGAAAAAACTTCAGATACGCCTAACTTTTAGATTTAAATAATTTGACATTAAATTAAAATAAACTTAATAAACAAGAATAATACGAAGAATAATATTGTTTAAAAAATGTCAAAATCATAATTTAAGTGAAATAAATAATCTTAAATAAGTTTTTTTTTTTTTTTTTTTTGGATTTGTTTAGGCATATCTTCTGAAAATGTGGTGATCCCCTGAATTTAGTCTTTTTTATGAAGATTTTTTATTTTAAGAAAATATTTCAAAGTTTGTAGCCCTTTTGTGAAATTTTATTTTTTTTCTAACTTTTCTTCTCTTTTGAGTTTTATGTCTCTGAATTATATATATATATATGAATTACCTGCGATAAATTACAGACAATTTATGTTGTAACTCTCTATGTCTCTTTTTACCTCTTTTTTGAATCTCCATGTTGTCCAGATTATATTATCTTTTTCTATGCGCAATAAAAAACGAGCTATAGTTAAAAGACATCAAAGATTAATTGTTGGCAACCTTGGTTTTTGCTATAATCTTTGCTAAGCCTTTACTGATTAATAACCAATAGATCAATAAACGTTCCATCAAAACAGTGTGGGGAAATGGGAAATTAATGATGTATACCGAAAAAAAGCGATTATCAAAACCGTATTTTCCGGATTCTCTAAAAACTCACCAATCAAGTACTCAATCAAACACTTCCGTTAGGAAAGAACCTGAGCCCGAAAATCATTTAGACTGGGGAATGTAAAGGATGATATAGGAGTCGCATAGCGCCAATTTTCAGATCTGAATCCCAGCAAGATAAAAAAAATTCAAAATAAATACTATTGGCTATGTTCTCGCTATAAAACCTGCAACGCAAGAATTATATTAAAACTGAACTAAAGTTTGTTTGTAATTCTAGGCACAAAAACAGATAATTTTAATGCATACAATATTTTCAACAATAATTTTTAAATAGAAATTTTACTAAAATATGTACAAATTTAATCCTAAGTTGTAGATATAATATCTAAATTCGTAAAGATTGCATGCAAAAGTATTAACTAATGTAAAATACATCTTTTGTGCACAGCCAAAAAAAAAAAAAAAAAAAAATGGCTTTTATCTTTCTGAGAAAAATAACTTTAAAGTGTCTTTTAAATCATTGTTTGCAGTAAAAGAATGGACGCATTTTTTTAGTCATAATTTACGTAAAACTAGAAATATTTCTATGCAAAATGTTTTAAAATGCAACAAAATACTACTATATTGTTCTTTCATATATAACTTTTCGAAAAATCAATATTTTGGTGATTAAACAGCTCTAAGTCTCTTAAAATTTCAAGATAATAAGATTTGAATTATTTTGTTGCTAACAAAAAAAAAAATGCTTAAGGGGGCACAGGACTTTTAAGATTTCTCAACCATATGCAAAAAACTGCATTCAAAAATCTGTATTATTTCTTGAATTATAATCAGTTTTAGATGATGAGTATAATAGAAGGTCCGTAGACATTGAAATTTTGAAAAGCGTTTTCTCATATTAGTAAATTTGGAATTTGCGCGCACTGCTATTTTTAAACTATGTAAGCTACAGCTTAGAAAAAAATAACCAAATATGCATTTCTTTATAGTCTACAGGGTACAACAAAAAAAATCAGATATTTTGGTTATTTATTTTTTTTTGCACTTGAAAAACTTGAAATAAATTTCAGATTTTTGAACTTTTTTTTTTTATTTTGTGCTAAAATTAAATTTTAAACAAAACTTTTTGCGTATATTTTGATTTTAAGTTATACGTAGGTATGTTATGATTCTATTTTGCTCTAAAATTGTTTCCTATATGCATAATTTAGAGTTTTATCATGCGCGCAGCACTTAATCACGCATTAGTGAGATTAATTTTTAAATTTAAAATTTAAATATTAATTTTGTACATACAACCTTTATTTTTCTAGATAATGTACTTAAGGATATATTCTTTAGGCATGAAAGGGAGAAAAAGATCTTAATTGCATATTGTTTGTGTTTTGGTACTTTGAAGAAGGCGATGTTTTTGATTGTTTCGACAAACTCAAAGGTCCTGTGCCCCCTTAATTTTCTTTTATAATCAGAAATATTTAAATTACATATACATATATACCAATCTTTATGAAATATGGATCTACTCATTTTAAGGTAATATAATCTCTACAATATACTCTATTTTTTTAAATAGTCTAGTGAATTTTCACGGGAAACAATATATATATATAATATACATATATAGCTATAATATGTTGATTTTAATCCATGTACAGAAGAGCGCCGATTATCGGAACTCCAATCAACCGAGCTTCCAACTATCCAAACAGCCTATTTCTCCCTCAAAAAAATTGTAACCTAACTCCCACTTATCCATTGGCTTGAAATAAAATTTTAAATGAAGAAAAAACTGATACTGGATCAGAAAATGAGGAATGTAAAACAATAAAAGAGATGGGAAGAAGGTATGAAGAAAATGAAATTAACGAGTGGTTAAATAGTGAAGTAGTACATGACCCTGGATATCAGATTTTAAATGATGATGAGATTGTGGATGAGATTCATGATGAAAAAGAAATTATAGAAAATGAAAACGAATGCTCTGGAAATACCCAGGTCCATCACATAATGAAGCATTTGAATATTTGGAAACAGCTATGAAATGGCTCGAACGGCAGAAGAACGTTGATCATATTCATCTGATATAGAAAGAAAAAAAATTAAATGATAAACATATAAAATAATAATAATAATAAAATAAACGTGCCAGCACTAACTGGTGCTGACAGACCTAAGCTTCGATAAGGTGTGAAGGTTTTAGGAAAGTCAGAAACATCCCTTAAATTGTCTGTCCATTTATCCGAACTAGGGTCGGTCCCAACTTGTTCGGATAATCGGCGCTCTACTGTACTCAGTTTTAGATTTTATTTTGTGCAAACCATTACATACAAAACTTTAAAAAGCAAATTAATTAAAATAATTTAAAAAAAAACTTTAACTTATATATTCCATTTTTTTAAAACATGTCCTTCTGAAAAATTTGTTGATGCACATTTTCATTAATTACGTCAAAATTTAATGTCTAAACTCATCAATCAGTACCATACTTCTTTAAACAATATGCTTTCTGTGAATCTTAATGTGCTAAAGTTCTGAAAATTATGGACATTTGGAGACGAAAACTTTGCTAAATAAATAAGAATTCTACAAATTTGCTTGTAGTAGCTCCTAAGGTGTCTTTAACCTCTTAATTCTCGCTCCCGTGATATTCACAGGCTGTGTCTTTTATTCAGTTTGTTTAATCCCCACCACTTTTATAAAGGCTTTTGTATGTAATTGGCTTTATTATGGCATCATTTAACCTGCTATTAAATAAGGTAAATATTTCTTAAAAAAAAAAAAAAAAAAAAAAAAAAAAAAAAAAGGTGCCAATAAGCAATTTGAATTTTTAAACTGTAATTTAAAGCGACCGTTAAGGGGTTAAACTGAAGACCGGGAGCCGACGAATTACCACTAATTCAATATCTAAAAATTGTCTTATTTAATAGCAGAAACTTTGCAATTAAATAAGGCGATAAAGAGTTAATAAATATCACCTTTTGAAATTTGTGGTGGAAAACGATATAAACAAATTAAATAAATTCATATAAATAAAAAACATAGATTTTTCGGGATGCTTTGAAAGATAAAAGTATTCATTATGTAAAATAGTTGAAAGTTACTTTTTCGTGAGTTCAACATTGAAAGACAAAATATTATAAATAATAAAATATGCATAAACTGGTATTAAAATATTATTAAATTTAATAAATTTTAAATTTATAAAATACTTATATTTTTATAATACTTTCATACTAGATTAATTTTTTTTTATATCGAAAAAAAAAAAAACCTCAAATAGAAAAAAAAGTATTTTTTCATACTGGAAAAGCAACCAGTACAACTAAAAAAATAAAAATAAACTCCAAATTTAATCTTAATACTTTTAATAAGGATGTCAACGATTTTAATCAGACAATTAAAATTAGTGATTAAATCGTGTTTAAAAATTAAAATTTTTTAAAACTGTTTAAAAAAGCATTGAAATATAAAGTGAACCTAATTTGTAAAGTTTCTATGGATACTTTGCCTTAATGAATAACCGAAAAATGCTTTAAATACATGTTTTAGCTTAAATGATTATGTTTATAAAAAATTAAATATGATAAGTTTGTAAAAAGCAAGTTCTTATCTGGCGTAAAAATCATTCAATTTAAAAAAAGATATTTAAATCTAATGCTGCTACATTTCAAATATAACTTCAGATATAAAATTGGTCATTCTCATATTTACTTTGTGTGCACAATTTAATGGTTTCCACCAATTTTCATAGTTTGTTTTGATTAGCAAGCACATACATGCGTGTAAGCTTTAATTTATGGTGTCAACAGTAATTTTTATAAGTTGAAATGCAAAAATTTTTGCCATGATATTTGTTTGATTTGTTATTTGTGTTAATTGGTGAAATTACTTATGTGAAGTTTTTATTATTTCTATAATTATATTAATTATAATTTTATTAATCAAAACGTAAAATGTGTAATGTTCTAACTAGAGAAATAATTGTTTAATAACTATTAATTTAAATAGTATTAACAATTTAATATTAAATTAAGTTATTAATAATTTTAATAAATATAAATGTCTGCAGTATTTAATATAGATTTACATAATTATTACAAAATTTTAATGTGCATAATGATATTACTAACTGATAAAATAACTAATTTGCTGATTTAATCTTTTAGTACTAATAATAGTTTTATTAATTAAAGCATAAAAACATAGATTATGATAAATGTTTACGAAAAAAACCTGACAACTGTATAATTCTTTGAATGAAATTTTAAGATGCATTACGCAATCTCATTTTTTTTTTCTTTCGGAATTATAATCAAGATTTTTTTCTTTACTTGCGTGCTGATATTCAGATCTCAAATTCTTTGATTTTGAAACCCATACCATTAACCAAAATTTATCCCTAGAAGATCTCGGCTGCATTACAATAGTTTGTGCACAATAGAATGTTTCCAGCTCACATAAATAAACAATATAAAAATCACATTTTTTTAAATTTAAATAATAATAATAATAATAATAATAATAATAATGATAATAATAATAATACATTATAATATATTATTCAGAAGCAGAGCTAACACAATAACGTTTCAGAAAAAAAAAATTATATATATTGCTTGCAATTTTTATTTGACAACAAATATCTGTATCTCACAAATAATACATTTGAATTTCATGATAATCGAATTAATAATATAAATAATACATTACTGAAGGGGAAAAGAAGGGATGTAACAGTGAGCTGCTACAAGAAAATCGAAAATGGTTTGCCTATATTTTAATATTTTATATTACTATTTAAAATCTTTAGATGAAAAGTGTTATAATAAACAATAATGCTGTAAAAAAAAAAGCAAATTTATAGACGTTAGAAAAAAACTTGCCAAGAAATTTATTTTTTAATACAGTAAAGCCTGTCTGTAACGGAATCTCACTTTAAACTGGAAAAATCATGATCATGCCAAAAAATACCATACAATTATACCACTTCAGACGTAAAAAACCTGTGTAAAACGGAATTCCTCATTGATAAATTAATTTTTCGTCTTAGCAGATATTTCTCTAAAATACTTGTGGTGGCATTCGAATTATTAACGGGGCCGGCTGTCTCTATCTACGGTCCTGTTTCCACATAGTATGTCCTTGAAAGCCGAGTATGCAAAATAAGCGAGATACTATTTTTTATATTACACACTAAATCTCTCCTACATATTTCTTCAAGGAAGTATACTAATTCACAGCAACAACAAAATATGCACGTAAAAGGGGGGCGGGACACATATACAGGAGTCGGATAATCAGCTGTCGACGAACCTAAAAATGTTCTTATAGCATCGAATATGTAACCCCTCTGATGTGACATCAACATGACGTATGGGGGCATATTTACAGGGGTCGGATATCCAACTCTCTCACCAAAAGTAAAAGCCTTAGCATAGAACATCTGACCCCTTGATATGTATCCCCTTTGCTCTGACGTCAAAATGACGTATTGGGGCAGATATACAGGGGTCGGATATCCAAATCTCTTTCCAAAAGTAAAAGTCCTAGCATTGGATATCTGCCCCCTTGATATGTGTCCCCTTCTGCTGTGACGTCAAAATTACGCATGGGGGCAGATATACAGGGGTTGGATATACACCCTTGGAAGAAGAGAAAATTCTCTAGGACTGGATATGTGTCCCCTTCAGCTGTGACGTCGTATGGGGGCATATATACAGGGGATGGATATACAGCTATCGACAAAAATAAAATGCTCTCTATTGGATATCTGCCCCCATCTGCTATGGGGACATATATACAGGGGTCGGATATACAACCTTCGACGACAGTGAAATTCTGCAGTACTGGATATGTGCCCCCTTCTATCTGTGACGTCAAAATGACGTATGGGGGCAGATATACAGGGGGTAGATATAAGCGTCCCCGGTGTGAGAATATAAATATAGTCTCCAATGACAGTCCTGATTTAAATGTTTTGTGCACGATTTTGGAGCCTATTTTGACAAGAAAAAATTACACAGCAAGAGGGTTTACCCTTAAATCACCGCCCCCTGAATACTAGGCCTGAGCGCTGGACCAAAAATGGCGGCTGCCGAAGGCGGATTTTTTTTCAGAGTGTGTACGGTCCCTTAAATATTCCTACCAATAATTTTTTTAAGTTTTTTCCGCTTCATTTTTCTGAGAATAAAGAAGGTAGAGAAATCTTTTATAAAATACTGGTGTCTACATTTAAGGGACCGTACCTACGCTAAAAAAAATCCGCCTTCGGAAGCCGCCATTTTTGTGTCATTTTTGTGTGAGCGCTCAGGCCTAGTATTCAGGGGGCGGTGCTTAAATGCATAGTGACGCATATCTGCATGACTTTTTATGGCAACCACTCTATTTATATAGTCTAGTTATTAATCCTACAAGAACTACAAAAATATACTACTATAGAAAGTTAAAAACCTATCTTAAATTTTCTGGTATGGAATCCTTACTATAAGAATAATAAAAAAAAACAATTCTAAAAAAATATATCTTGCATTTAAGGGTTAAGTCTTAAAAAATATATATGGTATTTAGAGTCATACCTATTAAAATACTTACTAGTTTGCAATATTTTAGTTATGACAGTAGTTTTTACTTGTATTGCAGATATGCAACATAAGAAAAGGTTGGTCTATTATACGAAAAATGTATCTTTGATTTTTTTCATTATTTTTCCGGTATATTAAACCTTTCTGAGAATCATCTATAATTTTTTTGAAGCAAAATATAAAATCATGCATTTAACCCCTTAATTCTCGCTCCCGTCATATTCACGGGCTATGCCTTCTATTCAGATTATTCAGATTTGTTCGATTCCCACCAGTTTTATAAAATGGTGCAATTGGCTTTATTATGGTATCATTTTACCTGTCATTAAATAAGGTGAATAGATCTTTTTTCAAAAAAGTGATGCCAATAAGAAATTGGAATTTTTGAACGGTGATTTAATGCGATCGTTAAGGGGTTAAGGGTTAAAAGTTTTATAATTAAATAAAGGAAAATTTAGCATATAATAATACTGCTAATTAAATGACGCGGTTGGATGTTGACAAAATGGCAGATCAAAAGTTTTTTTCTGGTAGGAAATTGACTTGAAAGGCGTGTTTTTGAAGAAAATGTCTGTTCCCACGATGAAGTCGCTCAAATGATAGACAGTTAGTTAAATTAGTCTAGATTTATTTTAATTAGAGGTCCAGATTTCAAGTAGTTAAGCTTTTTAATAATTTGAATTTTTTAATTAGACTCGAAAATTTAAAATTATCACAAAAATCGGCCTCAGATTTCAGACAAGCCATCTTCTGAAATTTTGATTTTGCTTTTGAATTCTTGGTTTGGCACCTAACTAATACAATGGGATTTGAAATTTGCATGATTTTTCTTCGTCGCCTCTGTTATGTCGATGCCTATGGTTATATACAAAAAAATTAATTTTCCTTTTTTTTAAATTTTTGGCCATCCGAAAAGCTGAGTAGTAGTGTTGCCAGTGGACTACTTTTTTTTAATTTCAGATTTCTTGACTATCAACACTTTATTGAAACGGTAAAATTTCCCTTGTTTTCGCCTTAATTATTATGTCATTAAATAAGGCGAATATTACCATTTCCAAAAAGTCGTGTCAATCAAGAAATCTGAATTTTAAAAAAGTAGCCTACTGGCAACACTGGAGTAGTCATTAAATGAAATGTTATACTCGTTTATTACCATACCATGTCTTATACATACACGGAGAATCATGGCGCTCCAATCGATTAACTGAATATCAAATTATTAGAAGACTATGAAATATAACTTTAAGGGGTCATGAAAAAATTTACAATTAAAAAAAAAAAAATGTTAACCCATTCGCGGCCAAAACTATAAAGTAAGAATTTTCCGATTTCTTGTTGAAAGTCGTTTGCCACCGCAAAATCAGAAAGGTAAATTTCGCTTAACTAATACAGAGAAATTTCTGCTATTAAATAAGGCAGATTTTTTTAATTCTAAAATAGTGGTGACGAAGTAATTAATAAATGAAAGCCACGAGTATTAATCCTCTCGCTGCGTAATTGTTTTATCAAAATACCTTCAAAAATTGCGCTTTTAATTCCTTCGCGACGAGTGTCTTTTAAGAATTTTTATTCTTTTGCCACCGGTTTTTCAAAACAAAAATTTTCATCTGATTTAATCCGGAAAATGATATGATTTTATAAGGCAAAATTTACAATAAAAAGTAACTGTTGGCAATGATCAAGGAGGGTCAATTAGACGAAAAAAATACATTCCCGATGAAATCTCGGGTTCCCTCTAATTTTGCTACTTTTACGTCGCCCGAAAAATTCTCGAGCCGAATAGAACTACCGAATAGAATTTTTCTCCATAAATAATCACAGACTTCAATCCACAAAAATAATATTACGCAGATGTTCTCAATATGCATATTGTTCACACAGTTCCAACTTTTATATGCCACTTTTTTCAAATAGCAGTCGTCACCTTCCTTAATCGCAATAATTTTGTCTTTAAATAAGATGAGCTTTAATATTCATTACTAAATATAGTATTGGAAGGAGGGAGCGTACAGAGACCATATTTTTCACCTGTGTATTATGTCATTTTTAAATAAATTCATTTTCTCTGTTATTTGTGGGAAATATTTTATATTTATTTCTTCCTCATTTTGGTAGCTTACGACACAATTATCATTTATAACATGATAAATGTCTTCCGAATGCCAAAACGTAAAATAAATAAATAGATAAAATATATATATATATATATATATATATATAATGACCTCCAAAAGTTTAGGAACGGGGACTGGCTGCTTTCGATTGTACACGGTTTGTCGAATATCTACCAAAATTATTGGCGAATTGTTCTTGATCTTCTGAGATCTAAAGAACTTGTCTGATTTCATATTTATAGGTGAAGATTTAGTCGGGAGGACAATTAGGGGGCTATTAATAAATTTAATAATAAAATAATATTTGCGATCACCTATGTAACAGAAAATGTTGAAAAAGGTTTGTCTCTGTTCTAAATGACTATTTGGGTCCTATTCAACCTTTGTGTGCATTTGTTTATGCATACTTAGTCTCTGCGGAAAATTCAAAAGTTTTTTTGTTTCTAGCATACAGAGTTTTCGACCAAATTTAACACAAGTTTCCGAAAATTGACAAAAAACACCAGCAATAGTATGCTACAATTAAAACATGAATATATTGAAAATTTGATGAGATATGGGCATTTGTATAAAATAAATTTTAATTGCGCATGCGTGGAAGATTCTAAAATTTTTATTTTATTATTTAGTAGTCAGTTATTTAGAGCAACTTATATAAAATGTCCAGTCAAATATCGCGAAAGTTCACAAAGATAAGGGCGATATAGTGAGTTGCTTTGAAAAAATAGTTTTATTATACGGGATTTTAAACTACTTTTCCATCAGCTCACTATATCTTTCTGAGTTTTCTCAATATTTGACCGGACATTTTACAGAAGTTGCCGTAAACAGCTGACTACCAAATTATGAAATAAAAATTTTGAAATCTTCCACACATGCACAGTTAAAAATTATTTCATACAAATGTCAATATCTCATCAAATATTCAATATATTCATGTTTTAATTGCAATATACTGTTGCTGCTGTTCTTTGTAATGTTTTCGAAAACTTGTGTTGAAATTGGTCAAAAACTCTTTATGCTATAAACGAAAAACATTTGATTTTTTCACTGGCACAATAATATCTTCACTAATTTGAGTGCTATGCTTACACAAATGCACAGAAACGCTGAACAGGACCCAAATAGTCATTTAACGCAATCACAAACCATTTTCAGCATTTTCTGTTACATTGAAGATCGCAAATATTATTTTATTATTAAACTTATTATTAGCCCATAATTGTCCTCCCGACTAAATTTTCACCGAGAAATATGAAACCAAACATGTTCTTTACATCTCAGGAGTTCAAGAACAATTCGCGAATAATTTTTGTAGATATTTGGCAAACCGTGTAATATCAAAAGCATCCAATCGCTGTTCCTTAACTTTTGGAGGAGAGAGTATGTATGATAAATTAGCACTTATCGCAATTATGCCAATAAAGTTAAATTTATCATCAGTCGATCCTACTAATCTGTGCACTAGCAAACTTAGTCCCCTTCTGTAGCATCCTGTATGTCAGAAATTCTGTATATTCTGTATCTTCTTTAACCGATTATTGCCTGAATTTTTTTTCAACTCAATATTCTGCTTAATTATAGTAAATGGTGTAAAATGAACGTCGAAAATAATGAAAAAAATTATCTTTGAAAATATGTTTATTTAACATGTAAAATTCTAAACGTCCCAATTTTGGGACACTAGGCACGAAAGGATAGGGTTTTTCTCCTTTACTGTGTAATCATTAGATCTATGTTTGATGAAATTTATTTTGTTACAAAAAGGTTATATATCATTCGGGTTACTATTTGATTATAAAAATTACTTTATTATTACTATAAGGCTGGGTTCTGCTCATGAACAAGACCCCCTTTCTCCCCATCCTTAGCTATTGGCATAGCAAAAATTTATAATAATCAATAATTACTAATGGAGTATAAATACGGTATATACTCGCATATACGCTGATCGCCTAATTTTTGAATGCAAATTCCGCAAAAAATCGAAAACTCGCGTATAAGTCGACCCCCCTAACTTTTTATTTCAATTTTGGAAAAAATCAAACCAAAGATTTCACTTACTAATGCGAAAATTAGTAAGTAAACAGAAACAATATATTGATTTTTTTTTATAATAAACTATTATTATTTGTATATTGTATACATTATGTTATTATTTATACACATAAAAAATCAGACTTTTCCAGTATTCGAAGGTTTTTTATATATATATATATATATATTTTAAAGCTTTTGTAATTGACTCGCGTCTAAGTCTACACCCCCTATAGTAATATCAGAGAATAGCCAAATAATAATACGAATAATTATTTTATAGCCGAATAATAATTCGAATGATATGTAACCATTTTGTAACAAAACAAATGGCATAAAACATACATTTAATGCATAGAAAGTAACGGAAAAAACCCCTACCCTTTCGTGCTTAGCATCCCAAAATTGGGACGGTATGTAAAGGTTCAAATTCAAACAAAAAAATAGAAATATGAAAAAATGCAAAAGTACGTATTCTAAACTAATGTTTCGTCTTATAAATAATACCACTTATAAAATGATTTATAAAAAAATAAAAGAAATGTCTTAATTTTTCTTCCCTGCCATTTTTTCAACTTTTTAAATCCAACTTTGTGCTACAACAAACATTTATTGCACCTTTTTATTCTTAAAAATGCACTGTCATTTATGAATAAATATCGAAAACAAATACTAAGGATATATTTTACAAAGTTTTGAAAGGATATCATAATCCCATTTCTAATGGAATTTTTTAAAGAAAACGTCCAAAATTTTGGACGCCAGGCACAAATGGGTTTATTTATTATAGGATGTATGTCATTAAATAAGAACACCGCATGATACAAATAAAAGAAAATACTTCACAGACATTCTGTTATGTTGGTAAGGTGTTTTGTATAACAAAGTGAAGTACTGGAAGGTGCAGAGGTGGAGCACCTTCAGAGGTAGACACCAATAAATTTTAGTAGTATTTTTCGTCTTATCAAATGACAGAATTTCGGAGTTCTTATTAATTTGTAGAATACTGTAAAGATTTAGTGGTGTCAATAGGCTCCTCTTCTGCACCAATTTTCCACAACTGAAAGGGGTTAAATTCAAAAGGTGCTTCTTGTTAGGAAAACAATTTTGGTTTTAGTACAGTGTTGCGGCGGAATATTATCTTAAAAGTCAGATTTCTTGATTGGCACCGCTTTTCTGAAATGGTAAATTTCCCCTTGTTTTCGCATGTTCGTTCATTACATAAGACGAATTTTGCTATTTTAAAACACTGGTGCCAATCAAGATATATGAACTATTAAAAAAGTAGTCCACTGGCGAAACTGTTTTAGTAGATGAATTTCACAACAACGGGTTGTACCGCTGTCATCGAAACACTCAAGGTTAGAGAACACGAGTTGTGACGTCATCACTAATCGACGGTCTTCTCACTAGTGTTGGAAATCATACCGGAAAATTTTGAACAGCAATTTTCTTTTATTTTATTTGTGGGTTACCTATTATCTTATACAAGAATAATGACTATTTAAACTTACTGGCGAGAATTTGGAATCGCCCCCCCCCCAAAAAAAAAAAAAAAAAAAAAAATCAGCCAGATGCAACAACACCGTGGCATTCCGCATCTGGCTGAATTTTTATTTAGGGATTCCTAATTCTCACCAGTAAGTTTAAATATTTATTATTGTTTTATAAGATGATAGGCATTCCGTTAATAAAATAAAAGAAACTTTCTATTCAAAATTTTCCGGTAGGAATTCCAACACCAGTAAGATATCGGTCAATTAGTGACGACGTCACAACTCGTGTCGTCTGGCCTTGGTAATTTCGATGGCAGCGGTTGTGCAAAACTATTTTCACAATGCAATTGATATCAGCAAGCCCATATCTTCAAACAACAAGGATCTGAAAGAATAATGCCAAATAACTAATTAAATCGTCAAGTAACTCATTCTTGAATATAAAATAATTCTTTTCTGGTATAAATTAAAAAAAAATATTTTGTATGCATAAAATTCTGTTTAATACATAGATTTTAAACCGGCCAGAAAAAACGCACATGGAAGGAAATGAAAATGAAATAGATATGCTCTATTATTTTGCTCCGTGTAACCGATCTTTTAATTTTTATTGTGATTTCTGAGGAATCCCATTTTATTTTACAGTTGAAACAAACAGAAGCGGAATTCTTCACTACACTATATCAGGGGTTTCAAATTGTGGCCTTCCGGATACCACTAAAATTTTATAGTTGTCACTGCCATGTCTAATGATCGATGTGTGCGATTCAAGAAGTTGACTCCTTCTTAAAAAAATAGTGGTATCCCTGCACTACATGATCCAGAACTATCAATCATTGTTGCCAGTGGGCTACTTTATTAAAATTCAGCTTCCTTGATTGGCACCACTTTTTTGACATGGTAAAATTCCCCTTGTTTTCGCCTTAACTAATATGTCATTAAATAAGGCGAATTTTATTATTTCAAAAAAGTGGTGCCAATCAAGAAATCTGAATTAAAAAAAAAAAATAACCCACTGGCAACACTGTTATCAATGTAATAAATTCCATAACCATTATATAGGAATGAGATTTCCGCTTTTTTGTACACCAGCATTTTCTTAGTGAAAATGTTTTTCTGTGAAATCGCAATAATGTTCCGATTAAATAAAATAACCTTTTCTCTGACAAAATACCAGTGTGCAAAAAAGCGGAAATGTCATCCCTAATTATATTTGGTTTATTCAACCTGTGGTCAAATGTACCACTATTTTAATATAGAAAATAAAATTTTCAGTAAGCACAGTACATTTAGGATTAAGAAAGACGAAAGTTATCTTTAATTTGTAGCGATAAACGATATTCATGTTATATTAACGTAAATAAGATTACTCTAATCGCTCTAATCGTCTATATCTGTCTCACGTTTCAGTATACACTGAGACATTCGAGGCATATCTATGTTCATCAAGAACGGCAATTTTATACCTTAACCATCGCTGCCAACTCTGATGCTTTTTTGTAACACAAAAATATTTTTTAATCTCCGAAATCTTCCAATTAAATAAAGCAAAAATTTCTGTTAAGTTTTTGTGGTATAAAAAAGCATAAGAGTTAGCAGCCATGCCTTAACCCTTTCAGAGCCAGTCAGTGTTGCCAGATTGGGGACTTTTATAATTCAGATTATTTGACTGTCACTACTTTTTTAAAATAGTATAATTCGCTTATTTTTCAGAATTTTTAATCTATTTTTAAATAGGGCGAATATTTCTGTTAAAAAAAAAAAAAAACGGCGACAATCAACAATCAGGGGACAAAAAAAGTCCCCAATCTGGCAACACGGGAGCCAATCTAATGCCAAAACCAGGGTGGGGGTTAGGAGGCCCTCGATAACACTTTTTTAAGAGTTTTTTCGTTGCATTTAAACAGAAAAAATTAAATTTTACGAATTTCACTACATAAAATTAGTGGTACGTTGAGCTTCAAAAGTCCCACCCTGGCTGCACCACTGTAATGCTATTACTATAATGGTAAACTGGTTGTTTGCTACCAAAGTTTACGAAATTATTGACTTGGAAAATATTAAGCTCTTTTTTTCACGTACATTACAGAAGCAAAATTTTATTCAAACTCTGCCTGCCATTAGGACGATGGGATTGATATTAAGTGGTATATACAATAACACTACCGCCTTCCACTTTAAAATATTTATGTATGAAGAAAGCTTATGCGGTAAAGAAAACATGAAAATTTATAGGAAAGCAGTTATCAATTCTTTCATTACTTCGGTTGAAATATATGAAAATAACAACGAATACTTTAATATTTCCCCATTCATACATGTGATAAAAAATATTTGAAATTAACCGTATAATATAAAACACCATAGACAGATATTCATGGGCATACTCAATATGTTCAACGTGTGCAAACATTCACCAAAATTTAAGAAGTTTCGACATATTTATTCTAAAATAAATAAGGCGAGGATAATTTTTGCCACAGTTTCCGAATAGCTATATTTTTCTTAATAAGTCAATTTTTACTATTCCGAATGAATGGTTTTCGATGGCACCAGTTGAAACCTGGTACATTAATTCTTTAAGAAGAGAGTGGTTACCATTGTTTCATAATTTGCCCGATACGAACACATGCCAGGTTTCTTGTATCTTCAACACCACTATTTCCGAATGGAAATATTCACTTTATTTAATGGCAGAATTTTGCCATTAAATAAACAGAATATTTTTCTTAATAAATAAAAATATTTGTAAGTTAACTTTGGAACACTTCGCAGGTATACATGTGCATGGCTGCCAAATATTCCGCTTTAATTACCACTAAAATTGAATAGAAAATTTTGCCTTATTCAATCATCAGATTACGCTGATGTAAAAAGGTAAATTTGACTGTAAAATTTTTGTGGTACAATTGTAAGATGTTGGCAGCTATGCATATGTAACATGCAGATTTTTTAACCCTGTTTGCTACACATTTACATTACCTACCACATGATTCTTATTTTTATAACGATATATTTCAATCACGAGTTCTTTTTCATATATACATAAGAGTTGTTCAATCTGCGGCCCACGTGCTGCAGAGCTACAGTTAATGTCGTATAGAAACAACTGACTAATTTAACGCTTTCGTAATGAACGTCGCGTATACGTAACAGTAAGGTGCATAGAATCTTTCATTATTGTCGTAATCACGACCTTGATACCTTGGTTTCCCCCCATTATTCAGTTTTGCGCCTTGAGTTCGTTTCAACTCAAGCTAGGCATCCTTTTTGTCCACCTATCCCCTTGGTCTTACCAGTTATCGCCCAGGTGAGTCGTTCCTTTCGCAATGCTTGCGATCTCCCGTTTTGCCTACTTTGACTTTCACTTCGCGTAGTCCGTCTGCCACGTTTGGCGTTTTAGCCCGCGGAGTTTAGCGTTTCCCGTATTCTCCATGGTTTTTCATTAATTCCTTGGCACGCGTTGTGGCGGTTTGCCTTTTTGTGTTGGCAACCCTTGCCGTGCTTATAGTCAGCGGCTTTCGCTTGTGATGAGGCAAAAGAAAGTTGGAGCAAAAAGGAAGCGGATTCTTGCAGCACGAGGAGATGTGTTGTCACTCACTGATATCTTCAGAGTATACGTTTGGAGTTCGCTGTGCATGATGGACACTCACTGACAATGAAGATGACTATGGGAAAAGGTGATGTGTTAACCGTTTTAAAAGTATCGTTGTATAGTTTTTTTTATGTTGCCTTTCCATTCAGCTGCAGTATTTTGAATTTAGTCTCTCTCGTAAATTAGTCTTACCACAATGCCTAACATATATATTGGATTATTTAAACTTCAATAAATATGAATGTTCGAATGAACTTTGAATCTCCAGTCATTTTGTTTTTATCGATTGTCACAACACAAGTTCATGGAAGTAAAACTTCCCAGTAACCTAGTTATTGCCACTGGATATATATTTTTTAAGAAAACACAACGCAATGTCTCAGATCTACTATACGCAATATTTTATTAGACTCTTGTAACTGAAATTTCCCTTAGGTTGGAGAAAAGCGCCATTAAGTTTAATTAAAACATTGCAACTTTAAACCCTTTCAGATTAGTTTTTCAAGTCAAGCTTGAATTAACTTTGAGCTTATCCAACCAACCATCCATCGCATTCTATGAATGCATGTTTTACTTTTCAAGTTGATTTTCAGTTATCAAACTTTAACAATTGGTACTGGCTTAGCCAACCAACCAGCAGCATTATAACACGACAGATGTTACCGTGACCTTCTTCTGTGAACTGTGGAATGTTTTGACGATATTTCGATCGTAAAAGTGATATTTTGACTGGGTTTTGTGTGAAGTTTGAAAGGGTATATAGGATTTCTAAACCGTGTGACCTCTTTAACTTTCAAGGTATGAACGATGTATCTTTTTGCTTTTTTTAAGAGTGCTGTTTTGTCAGGCTTATTTGCATATGTTAAGGAGTGCTTCTATATATTGTTAAAATAATAGGGATATGTATTCATTGAAAAAGAAAAATTATAGTAGTATATTTTAAATAAAGGAAAAGAGGGGGAGAGGAACATTTATCAATAGTCTTTTTACGAAGCTAACAATGGTTTTGTTTTAATCTGAAATTATTTGTAAAACTTTTGAATTATATTGCCTTCTGGACATCACTTGTTAGTACACTTTGATACACTTGCAGTATATATTGACGCATTTTTATAAATGGAAATAAATGAGAAGTTATTGAGTAATTAGTGTGATATTATAGAATTTACATGCATATTGAAGTATTGTGTGTAGGTTGTGTATTTTGTATAACTGTTATGATTTTTTCAAGCATATAGACAAGTAATAAGTTAAGTTTTATGAGTTTTTTTTTTTTTTTTTTTTTTTTTACTCGGTAAAGTTAATTTTCTCTTGCCGCTTTTTGATTTAAAAGCGAATGTTAAACTTTCGGTTTAAAAGGAAATAGAGAATTTAGCCATGCCTCCTAAGTCAGTTCCACCAAAAATTTCAGTTCAGCCATATTCTGGTTCTCCAGAAACGGTTGAATTCTTCTTTGACCAGTTAACCGAAGTTATGGAATTGAATAATTATTCAGATAGAGAGATACTTGCTATTTTAAAATCTAAAATTCAGGATCAGGCCTTGCATTTTTACCTGGATGCAATAGTAAACCAGAATTTTGACTGTCTGGCTAAGGTTAGAGATGAATTTATAAAGTTTTTCGGAAGAAAGTACGATAAAGGTAAAGCTTCTGACCAATTGGACAAGTCTTCAATGCTCGTTAATGAGAGTCCCCGTGCATTTGCATGTAGAATTCGTAAGCTATGCAGATTTGCTTCCCCATCATTTGATAATACAACTCTTGATTCAATAGCCTTTAACTATTTCTTAAAAAAATTGCCCAAGAATATCAAATTTAAACTATTGGAGGAAAAAGTTAATTCCTTTGAGTCCGCTATTGATACAACTGAACAATTGCTTGTAATTTATTCACTTGATTGTGAAACTGAAACTCCGGTTGAACCGATTTTTCATTTAAGTCATACGCAGGATAAGGGATTTCAACCTAGTCCTAGTAAAATTTTTCAGGAAAAAAAGCAGAAACAGCAGCAAAATTTTAGTCAAAGAAATAGCAATTCTAGGCAAAGATTGCGTAGTGCGGAGTTTGACACGTGTTCATTTTGTGCAACCAGAGGCCATTTTATGAAAGATTGCTTTAAATTTCAGGCATTGATAGAAAATAGCTGCATAAATAGTAACAAAGTTAAAGATAATAAATTGCCAAAGTCTAAATCTAACTCTCCTAAAAAAACTCGTCATAATTTAAACTACTCAGAGAGACGGAGGTAACTGGCGCTCCGATCTCTCCTCTTATAAAGAAGCCGGTATTCAATAAGGTAATTCAAACTGATAATCCTGCCTATTCAAATAGCCTATCTCAAACCGAGGACAGGTTTATAAATAACAGTGAGACTATAGTAAATACTGACCATCGTATCTGTAGTACATTTCATACTAGGGCAAGACTACCATGTATCCAGCTGAATTTAAATAAGGTTAAAGTCCCCACCCTCCTGGACAGTGGATCAACATTATCTTTGATTGATGATGGGCACTTTAGGTCAATAAAGGATAGAATTAATTTCCAGTATCTATCTAATAAAGTAAATATATCTACAATTAATTCGATAGTGGAGTTTAAGGGATGTATTATGTTGTCATTTAAAATTGACTGTCTTTTCTTTAAACACAATTTTTATATTGCCAATATTGGTAATGACTTTCGAATTATTTTGGGGTACGACTTTATGAAGAAATATAACATGTCTATCACACCCGCATTTAATTCTGCTTTGCTGCAAGATTTAGTCATTCCATTCATCAAAGATTCTCAAAAAAAAGAGTACAGTTGTTATATCAACGACACTTTCTTGTCAAGTGATGTTACTGACTGTACCACGGTGTCTGTACGGGATGACAATGAATCGACTGGTGATAAATTGTCTGAACTTGATCATGAAATAGTTGTTCAAAACTTTAGAAAAGTTAGGATTCCCAAGAAGTCATGTGCCTATGTTCGAGCTAAATTTTTAGTTGAGCCAAGTGAATATTTTCTTTTCAGGCCAACAGTTAAGAACTCAAAAATTATAGGCCATGAATCGCTACACTCGTTGTGACACCTAAAAAATGCTTTTATCGTCGTTCTTGAAAACATTTCGGATAAAGATGTCCATTTGAATAAAAATGCTAAATTGGGTACTTTGTATAACGTAACCGATGGAGATATTCAGAGGTATTCTTTTGAAAACGAGGAACAACATCAATGTAACTTAATTGTCCCTTCTGATGAGCTTATTAATAAGCGAATTAAAGAACTTTCGGCTGATGACTTTAAGCTGGGACATCTTACTCAGGAACAACGTGAGGAGTTGGTTAACCCTCTGTCTACCAGAAGGGTCCAATGGACCCGACATGTACATTCAAAATATTTATTCAAACCAGAAATTTCTTCAAAACAAACTAAATGTATAAATCAGACAATAATAAGTTAAATAAACAAATTAAATAGTTTTAAGTAAAAATTCTGGTGTAGAATGTTTTTATAAAACTTGAGTAAAATTTCCGGTAGTTCTAGGGTTAAACTTTTATGTAGTAAAGCTCAGGCGTTTTCTAAATCATTAGACACCATTGGGAAAACTGACTTAGTTTCGCCTCATATTGATTTGCTTAATTCTCACCCTATTAAAGCACTTCCTTTTCCGGTCCCTCAAGCACTAGAACAGGAAGCCCTAGACCAAATTCGGGATATGTTAAAAGCAAACATAATTAAGCGGGCAAATTCTTCGTGGGCCTGTCCCATGTTGTTGGTGAAAAAGAAAAGAACGCATCCCTCACAACCTCAAAAATATAGGCTTGCTTTGGATCTAAGGTTACTTAACGCCATTATTATTCCATCCTCGTACCCCCTCCCTAAAATTTCAAACTTGTTGCTACAATTGTCTAAGTATAAGTATTTCACCACCTTGGACCTTCCTTCAGCATATTGGCAAATTGCTATACCGAATGAGTTGCAGGACAAACTTTCATTTATTACCCCTTGGGGAGTTTTTACATTTAAAGTTCTGGTCTTTGGTTTAAAAACAGCTGCTTCTACGTTTCAGGAACTGATTGACACTCTCATCCAGCAATCTGGTGTTGACTCTTGTTTTTCATATCAGGATGATATGGTGGTCGGTGCAAATTCGTTCCAAGAAATGTTAGACAAATTAAATAAAATAACAGATGTTTTCATAAAGAACAATGTTACGCTTTCGCCGGAAAAATCTTCATTTTTTCAAACTGACATAAATTTTCTGGGATTTAACATTAAGGACCATAAAGTTTCCCCTACTGAGAGTAATATTTCTAAAATAATTGAGTTTCCAACTCCAAAAACGAAGAGACAGACTAAGGGTTTTGTTGGACTCTGCTCGTTCTACCGAGCTCTTATCCCTTCCTTTTCTGATCTCGTCGCTCCACTTATACACGTAACTAAAACAAAAATAAAATTTGAGTGGAGTGAACAACAACAAACTGCCTTCCAGTCACTTCAGAAAGTTTTTTTTCAGAAGCCTGTGTTACATCTACCAAATTGGGATGAAAAGTTTTTCCGCAATACTGACGCATCTAAGGTGGCCATCTCTGCAATTTTGATGCAAAGAAGAAATGGCATACTACTTCCTGTGTCATATTATTCTAAATTACTTACCGAATCCGAAAAGAAATTTCCTCCTATTAAATTAGAGTTATATGCGATATATAAAGGAATTACGTCATTCAAATATTACTTGTTTAATAAACAATTCACAGTACTTTCTGATGCCAAGCCTCTTAATCAATATAAAAAGTCAAGTTCACCAGTTAATGTGACAACAAGATGGCTCATGGAGCTGTCCCAGTATACATTCAATTTTGAACATATCCCAGGAAAACAAAATGTGTTAGCTGATTATCTTAGTCGTTGTCCGACTAGTCCGCTAACTCAGGATCTCACCACTAATCCAGAGTTTCTTACATCGTCGGAACCTTTACCAGTTGTTAATAGCAAAAATGGTTTACATAATGATATTCAATCACAATTTTTAGCATCACAGGATAACTTTCAAAATGTTAGCCAAGGCTCTGATCACTTTGTGAACGCCATTGATCAAGCAAATACTCAAGACCCTATTTTAGAAATCCTAGACGAAACTATTCTAAAAGAACAGTTGGCGGATACTAAACTAAAGCAAATTATTCAGGATTTGCATAGGGGCAAGAGGGGCAAAAAACTTAAGGGATACTATCTACATCCTGTGAGCGAATTTCTTTGTTTTTTCAAAAATTATTCGTATGAAAATACGGATTTGCATAGAGCAGTACTTCCACCCCCTCTCCAACGAAAGGCTCTTACCATTGCTCACATTTCGCACGCTGGTATCCACAAGACTTTTCAGAATTTACGTAAACGCTTTACTTGGCAGCACTTTGTTTCTGATGCGTATAATTTTGTCAGATCATGCGAGACATGCATGTTACATAAACATCATAAAAACAACAAGGCGCCACTTTTGCCAGCTCCTGTTTCAACGGCCCCTAATCAGAAAGTCTCTACGGACATTCTTGGTCCCATTAAAGGTTCACATCTGCTTACTGTTACCGATCATTTTTCAAGATATACTGAAATATATCTTCTGAACAACATTACTGCTCAAGCTGTTTCTAAAGCTCTGTTGCACTATATTGCCACACACGGAAGACCTGAAATCTTTTTGAGTGATCAAGGTAGTCAATTTACCAGTGATTTGTTGCACTCCCTAAGTAAATTGCTAGGTATTTATCTCAAACACACGTCTATTTCGCACCCCCAGGCCAATGGAATTTCTGAAAGAGTGAACAATCAAATTAAGTCGTCCATTACAACCATGGCTTCTGTAGGTTTTGATATTTTCACTGCTGTAAAAATACATCAGTCGATTTACAATTCGACCATTCATCCAGCAACTAAATTCTCACCAAATTTTTTACACTTTGGTCGAGAGATAAGTGATATATATTATAACTACAAAAGTGAACCGACATGGCACATTAGTGGTAATAAAGAAGTTGCAAATATTGCAAAAAGTCTCGATAAAGTCTACTCATATGCATACACAAATAATGAAAATACCCGTCAAGATTTGTATGCTAAATCTCGTCTTAACAGAAATTTCTCAAAAATTGAAGTGGGTGATACGGTTTATGTAAAGTTCCCTAGTGTGTTTGAAAAAAAAATTCAGGGTCCATATACTGTACAGAAAATCATTTCTCCAGCCCTACTTCAGATTAAGTCTCAAGACGATACCAAAGCTTCACCGCTCCTTGTACATACTGATCGGATCGAAAAATTACATAAGCGCAAACAGAAATTAACTAAGTCTACGAATTCTCACCAGGTTCAACCAGTTACCCCCACTGCTTCTGCTCAGGTACAACCTAGCACTTCTCGTGAGAATTCTAGGGTGTCAAACCCTTCGAATACAAATGTCCAGTCTGAGTACGCTCTTCGACAAAAACGTAAAAAAACCAAACCTCAGTGTGACTTTCTTTATTATTAATCTATTATCCTTTGCAGACCTGTCTTTCAATTTCCACCTGTGTGTGGAACGGCCGGCCACCTTTCTACACGCTGGTGTTGCTCTGATATGTTTAGACTGCTCCTCACTGGCCCGAGAGGCGCTTCTTGGATGTCTTTTGCATTCTCCTTGTAGGACTCTGTGATTAAGTATCAAGAAACTTTATTTTTTTCTTTGACCTCTGTTTTTACTTAGTCATTGATTTATTAGCAGTATTGTTAATTTTGGTTCTCAATTATAATTTTTTTTATTAAGTGTAAGGTTAAGTGGATAAAATTTGTAATTCTAATTTACGTATGGTATTTAAAATCTCATTAATATTTTAAGAAGTTGCATATTTGGGATTGCATTGCTGGACTTATGCTTTAATGAGTTTTGCTTGAGGTATTGCTTGCAACAAAATAAATTACTATATCAATTTAATGTTAAAGGGTAATTATAAGGTGTCGGTTGAAATGTGTCTTCTTAACTAGTTAGTCTAAAAGAAAAAAAAAAGTCTGCTAGACGGTTTCCTTTACGTAGACTCTTTTGGCATTAAAGGGAAGATGTAAAGCGGCTTTGTGTAAGATACGTTTATTTTTCTATGTCTACAAAAATTGAGTAATGTAGTGGCATTTTATATGCCATCCCTGCAAGTTTCTGTAGGAAAATTTTAATTTGTAAATAATTTTTCGTGTCTTAAAAAGTGTGGTTTTGCTAAGCTCGCTTACTAATGTGAAACCTCTCTGTTTGCAAGATGAAGCTTAGTTCGTTCATTTGTGTTTGTTGTTTTTATTATAATTAAGTACTATAGTAATTTTGAATTGTAATGACTTATTTTAATTTTAAGCATCTTGATTCCTGTACTCGCCGACAACCGGTATGTTACGTACCATGCAACTGTGATCTATTGCATTAACTCGACTGTGCCCTATGGTATAACCTTATTCTTTTATATTCGTACACAGTGTTATGTTTTTGTTTTATCATGAGGTATAGGTAGTATTGTTTACAGTGTTTTTAAAAGTTCAAATTTTATGCTGTTATGATCATGATCATCTGAATTCAAAGTCCTAGGCACTTTTCAGCATTTTTTTCGGCCATTTTCAGCATTTTCTTAATTCCCTTTTGGCATTCTTCATAAATTTACATTTTTTAGTTTTCGTTTGGAAACTTATTTTTTTTTATGGTGCACCAGTTCAAAATTTGTTAGATAGCTTCATTACTACCTTCATTGTGAATGCCAATATTATCGTTTCTTTTTGATAGCTATTAAAGACTACTTGGTTTTCAATTACCATGTATACATACTTAATACCATTTATATCTTTAATGATCACATATGTTAGATATATATATTCTGGACTTTTTTTTGTTCTTAAAGAGATGTATATAGAGTAAATACTAATGATGCTTTTATTTTGTTATACAGTATTATTGTAGCATTTCTGTGTTCACCTACAGGTGTCAACCAGTGTTGCAGTGACTTACTACTGCATCCGGTTTTCTTAATGAGTTTCTTTTCGCGTGCAGGTGTTGTGTGGTCAGTCCCACACAACTTGTACTCTGTCTCAAGAAAGTCTCTTGCAGTTAAATACAAAATTTTATGTACTTTAATTTTTTTTCAAGTTAATGTAAAGGCATTGTGGTGGATCGCTCCTCCCTTTGTTTTGGTTTTCTGTTAAAAAAAAAAGCTCTTCATGAGTGTAGGTATTGCCTTCACTCATTCATCCATTTTTTTTTCTCCGTTGTCCTGGTGTATGTCGTAATCACGACCTTGATACCTTGGTTTCCCCCCATTATTCAGTTTAGCGCCTTGAGTTCGTTTCAACTCAAGCTAGGCATCCCTTTTGTCCACCAATCCCCTTGGTCTTACCAGTTATCGCCCAGGTGAGTTGTTCCTTTCGCAATGCTTGCGATCTCCCGTTTTGCCTACTTTGACTTTCACTTCGCGTAGTCCGTCTGCCACGTTTGGCGTTTTAGCCCGCGGAGTTTAGCGTTTCCCGTATTCTCCATGGTTTTTCATTAATTTCTTGGCACGCGTTGTGGCGGTTTGCCTTTTTGTGTTGGCAACCCTTGCCGTGCTTATAGTCAGCGGCTTTCGCTTGTGATGAGGCAAAAGAAAGTTGGAGCAAAAAGGAAGCGGATTCTTGCAGCACGAGGAGATGTGTTGTCACTCACTGATATCTTCAGAGTATACGTTTGGAGGTCGCTGTGCATGATGGACACTCACTGACAATGAAGATGACTATGGGAAAACGTGATGTGTTAACCGTTTTAAAAGTATCGTTGTATAGTTTTTTTTTATGTTGCCTTTCCATTCAGCTGCAGTATTTTGAATTTAGTCTCTCTCGTAAATTAGTCTTACCACAATGCCTAACATATATATTGGATTATTAAAACTTCAATAAATATGAATGTTCGAATGAACTTTTGAATCTCCAGTCATTTTGTTTTTATCGATTGTCACAACACAAGTTCATGGAAGTAAAACTTCCCAGTAACCTAGTTATTGCCACTGGATATATATTTTTTAAGAAAACACAACGCAATGTCTCAGATCTACTATACGCAAGATTTTATTAGACTCTTGTAACTGAAATTTCCCTTAGGTTGGAGAAAAGCGCCATTAAGTTTAATTAAAACATTGCAACTTTAACACTAGAACGGCGGGAAAATCTTACCTACTGGAACGGCGGGAAGGGGTCATTTTGACCCCTCGATGAAACTATTGAAATAACAACGCTAAAATAATTTTAAAAGCCATACATTGGCAAAAATATGTAATTTACGTGTATTTCATAATTTATATTTAATATTATTCGATAATTTATTGTATTTTTAAAGTACTGTATATGTAACGCCTACAGGGCGATTAATTGGATCGTACTACGACTACTCAAAAAACTCATTAATTTGATATAAAAATCGATTTAAAATTAATGTTTTCACAAATTAAAACTAATGTTAACTAAAATAAAACACAATTTATAAAATAATATATATTTATATTTTCATCTACTTACTCGCCGAATGATCCACTCTCTAAATCCATAAATGAGAAATATGTTCTGTTGTTTCCGTTATTTCATTATAAGTGTAGCTGAATGGTTAATATGTTAAGCATTCTGTTTCAATTTTATTTAATGCTTATAATACTCCAAATTGTACGCACGTATTAGGAATTAATTCAGTTGTATCAAAAAAAAAAAAATAGCAAATTTTCCAGTCCATTTTCCGCACACAACTTTGAAACATGGTGCGCAAAATTCTTGAGATTTGTTTCCATTGCATGTCTGTACTTGACATTTTTTCTCTTGATATCTATTTTATTTTCGTTTTTTTTTTTTTTTTTTTTTTTTTTTTTTTTTTTTTTCTGAAGACTCAGGAAAGATCTTTGGGAGATTTGAAACCATAAGATCCATTCTGAACACATCTCCTAAATTTAATAGAAAATCTCTTCTGCTGATAGACTTGTCTGTTACACTTTTATAAATTATCCAGGCGTTTAAAGCTGCATGATCCAAAATATTGAAAAAGATATGTACAGGCCATCGTCTAGAAGCCGATTTTACGGAGTATTTTCGGCACATCTCATCATGGATATCCACACCACACCATACTTCGTTGCGTTGTAATATTCTATTGAATCGGGCAACTTCTTGAGACCATCTTCAGTTTTTACAGTAGAATGTAATGAGCTAAGTAGAAAAACACCTTTTTTCTTTTGGCTTGATAGATGGTAAGTGTCATATCATCACATTCCACTATCTTCGATGAATAAAGAGTACTGCGCATATTTTTCAATGATATAGAAATTTCTCTTCTGTTCTTTTTCATTGTGCAACCAAAGTTGTATTTTTAGCTTTTAACATTTCTGCTAATTTGATATTAGTAAAATAGCTATCTGTCGTAATATTCCTCCCTTCGTTTAGATGGGGATCTGTTAATTTCATGACAACATTTTCCGATAAAAGTAATTAAGGATTGGCTGCTTCATCCTTTTCTAGATAAATAAATTCATTCAAGAGGTATTTAGTATCAACGTCAACAGATCAACGAAAATTTTATTTCAAATTTATCCGATTTATTTGGCGTATATTGCGTAAATTTATATCTATCCTGAGATGGGAACAATTGTTCATCAACTGTAATATTTTGTCCTGGTCGGTAGCATGTTTTGCAATTTTTAACAAATTTATTCCACATTTTAGATGAAAGGGCAAATTTAACAGTCTGTAGTCTGCTAGATCTTGTTGTCTTTTCATCAAACCTAAAAAATCTTTTTTTTTCTTTGAATCTATCTCTCGAGGTAGTTTCTTTGCAAAATAGTATTCCTCATGCCTTGGAAGACAATGAATATAAATCTAAAACCTTTTTTTTATTGCTCCTCGAACATATAGTATAGCAACAAAAGCAGCTTCGAGTACAAAGAGTATTTTATTAAAGGGGTCAAAATGACCCCCGTCCGCCGTTCTAGGAATACAAGCCCATATTTCAAAAACTAACAAATCTAAACAACGGACGAAAGCACTCAGGTGTCAAAATGACCCCTACCGCCGTTCTAGTGTTAAACCCTTTCAGATTAGTTTTTCAAGTCAAGCTTGAATTAACTTTGAGCTTATCCAACCAACCATCCATCGCATTCTATGAATGCATGTTTTACTTTTCAAGTTGATTTTCAGTTATCAAACTTTAACAATTGGTACTGGCTTAGCCAACCAACCAGCATAAGTTATAACACGACAATTATATCCACCAGCAATCCTTAATCTTAAATTTTGGCTTATTTAATAAGAGACTTTATGCAATTTATAAACTTAAAAATGTTCATTTTGAATTACCGGTGACAAAATATAAAATATTTTATAATATATATATAAACATTAAATAAACATTACCGACCACCAACAAAAACTGTGATATTCTGAATGAAATGACATTAACAAATACACTACCCCCCAACACACATAACGTGGATACCAAAAGTACTATCTTAAGAGTATTAATATGGAAGAAAAAAAGAAAAATGGATACCGATAAAAATAATTGAAAAGCTTATATATTGAATTACGTTTTCAAGGGTACAGAATTCAAATATATAAGCACAAATAGTCGTTTTCTGTGGAGAAAAAAAGCTATAATCTGAAAAATTTTCCCCATTTACCCAAAGGACTACTTGACCAAAGAATAGATGCAAGATGAAAACAGAATAATATTAAATGCCATGAAATAGAAAAATCAATACAACCTTTAAATAATTAATTTATATCAATGAAATATAGTAATATTGCACAGCCTACCTAAATTAACCCCCATTTTTATTTAATCCAAATACACACCAGCACATATTAACCATTACCGCTATAACTTTAAGGTTACTTTTGCAGTTAAGATACCACAGATATTAATACATAATGGTTGCAGTTAATCCATTTTGAAATACGTTGATAAATATAATTAATTAATATAAATAGAAAGTAATTACAATATTAATATTTAAAATACCTATTAACACTTTTAAAATTACTAAACTAAAGTAAAAAATACCCAAAACTATTAATTTACATTATGCCCATTAACGAGCATAAGTGCCACCTAGTGTTTGAAGAAAGATGAAAGAATATTAAAAATCATAGACATAATACACACTAATTTTAGTGCTGCCATCTATTATACTAAAATGAATGTATTTTGAACAAAATGAAAGTATTTTGATCTAATTATTTAAGCTATGCTTTCTTTTTACAATCTCAAATAGTTAAAAGAGAATAAAAATATAGATAAAAGACATTCAAAAATTTCATTAATTGAATTAATGCTTTCTTCATTACTATTCTCGCCATACCATTTTTAACATTCTTGATCCAATTATATAATTATTATTATTCATTTAACTGTCCATTTATATAATTATATTTAGTAGTATTGAAATGGATATTATATCCCTATTAATTAAAAATTCCATGTATTTAAATAAAGGAATTATAGTAACCGTATTGAAGCTAATGCTAGAGAATTTTACCCTCTGCTTTACCCAACATATCCCAATAAATAAAAAATACCATATTATATATTATTATTAATAAAAATATTGAATAAAGATAAATGCTATTAGATTAACCACAATCATTATTACCAAGATGCTATGTATCATAGAGACTTAAAAAAACATATATATAATGAAATTTAACATAGCAGATGTAATAAAATTATTAGAATATAAATAGCCTATAATGCATACAATATACTCTGCTACCAAACCCAATAAATCTATACGGAGAATTTAAATAATTTTATAACATTGATAATAATATATAGCAATATGCTAAAACATGTAAAATAAAATATATATAATAAATATATATAAATATGACACTTAAAAAAACACCAATTATACCATCAAACATAAAAAACAACTAAATTAATAAAATGAACAGGAAATGAGAAAAGGATATTTGTAGAACTTAGTCAGAATCTGCAGTTCCCATATGTCTAAAGTTCACAAATAAAGTGTGTGGTTTATTTCATATTAGCCATAAATAAGCTAAAAAATATGAATTTGGGACTACCAGGCACAGAAAACCGAGTAATAATATATGAACACTAGTTAAGTTAAAAATGGAACAAGATTAAAAAGGATATAGGAATAATTGCCGAAACGTCAGTGAAGGCTTACTGTGGAGACACGAAATGTTTTGATTTCCGTTTGTCTGTCTGTCTGTCTGTCTGTCTGTTCCGCGATAACTGCCGCAAAAAGCACCCGATCAGCTTGAAATTAATTGGGCATATTCGTGAGATACCCGGACGTAGCTGTATAGTTTTTGGTTAAATTTGGTTCATTCGTTCGGAAAATATGGAAGATTTTATTTTTCTTTATAATGCTTTTCTACGGCAAGTCAGACGATTTTCAAATTTCCATTTGTTGAAAGAAAATGGCACGTTTGATTCATGGATTTAAATGTCAAATTATGGATACTAAAATTCCAAATAAGGGTTTTAAATTATTCCTATTATATTGAAGTTGTATCAATATATCTATCAGATTTTTTTATTTACGTGTATAATGTTTTGAGGACATTTATACATGTATTCCAATAATATAAAGAATTTTTTAATTAATTTTCTTGTTTTATATGGTACATATTTCTTTTTTTTCCCTTTTCTTCGTTGCCTAGCGACTGTTATTCGTAGCCTATCATTGCGTCAAATATGAATGAAGTTAGTAAATTACGTTAATTTTGTTGCAGGTACTATTAAAAGGCTATCACAAAAAATATTTTATCGCGCCAAATCGATGCAATTTATGCAATTAACAGTGGGCACGATAATGAATTATTTTCCAGTAGATTTATAAATCTCCAGATATGCATATTTTGGGGGTCTTTTAATATGTTATTGCTATCGCATGGATTAGGATGTTTAAACTAATGTTTAACCATACTATAAGTGAAAAAAAAATTACAGTTAAAGGCATGTAAATCCTTTTTAACACTTTCCAACATGGATGAAAAGTATTTATGACTTCAGTTTTTCTATCTGTCGATTGCCGTTTTTCTCTACGTGCTCTAACTCGCGTAAATATAGTCGGGATTACATGTAATTGATATACGTTATTGAGGTTTGCCAAAGTATGTTTGTTATTAAAAATGAAGAGTGTAGCATTCATAGCTTAATTACAGGGGCACTCAAAACTATTCCGTTACATTATAGTCTTTGGGAAAAATCGTCTGCGGTGTATTTTAATAATGTTACACAATTTTAAACGTAATGAAATTTATATACTTTATTAAGGTGCACTAGAACCTGGTTACTATAAAATATGTTATGTGTAGCACTTACAGCATGCGTACAGGGAACTCAAAAGTATTCATAATATTACAATCTTTGAAGAAAATCCTTTTGTGGCGTTTTTTAATGATGTTACTCAGTTACAAAATAATAAAATTGATATGTATTTTTGAAACATTTTTGTAGTATATGGGGTGCAAAGCATATGTTTTTTTCAGGGTCACACAAAAGTGGTCGATTAAAATGTGGTCTACGGGGGAAAAAAACTAACTCCTCACAGCTTATTTTAACACATTAGCGACGGGAAACGAGAATTCTCGTTTTTATTCAGAATACATCATTGGCTAAGGGACTGACTTCTACCTTACAGAAAAGACATTTATATTGTGTTGTCCATATTTTTTATAGATTGTAAGACATTATATATTACATCCGTACATTGAAAGATATTTACTGCTGCATAAACATGAAAAACATATGTCAGAAACCAATTTCCGAGACATTTTCAGAAGAGGGAGGAGCTTCTACTGTTTTTAAACCCAGGTTTAATTAAATTGCCTGTCGTCAGTGTGTTAATTGTGTTGCACTAATTCAAACATTATGAAATTAAATTACATTACTGTGGTTGACTACAAGAAGCTTGAATATGATTTGTATCGTATTTATCGTTCATTTATAGGGTCACGTAAAAAATTTCGGATACAGTTCTGGTCTATTAGGGATGATTGCTGAAGAGCATTTTCGATTATGGTGTGCGTTTTAACGTTAAGTAAATTTGTGCTTAATAAGTAGTGCTTAAATATTGTATAGACCATGTACAGGGATACACAAATGAATTCGTAAGTATAAATGAAAATGAGCGCGAACTGCTTCAGTGTTTTTTTTTTTTTATTATTTGAGTTATGTATTTCCCAGCCCAATTACATTTAGTATACTAACAAATGTTTGCAGAATTTAAATAGAACCATATACAGGACTCCGCAGAAACTGGATATATGGTGCACACTATGCATACTAATCCCCGGAAATGTGATATGAGCAGTTTTAAGAGGGTTTTTTGTCTGCATTAAATTTAAATGTTATAGACGACGCGTAAAAATCTTCACGTAATATACAGGACTGTAGAAAAGAATTCATGTACGTTTCCGTCTATTGGTAGAATTTACTAAAGGACATTAACACAATTAATTGATAATTACAAATGTAAATTAAATTACACTACGAAGGGTTTCAGGGGGGCTCTGCCCCCCTGAAGAAATCTACTTTATTATCTAAAAATTACCAGAACAAGTAGCTCATGAGATTTTCAGAATACCATTACATAACAAGGGGTTTAATTTAACGCTTCTAATGTCAGAAACCTTCGAAATATTTTTTCGTTTTATAAATGTTTATGTAATTTCAAAACTTTAAATTTCGTTTTTTGTAGAAAGATTAATATTACTCAAAGGGTGCTAAACACAATGAATTGTAGAGCTGACGTTGAGGCTCCTGATCTGCAGATTTACTAGTAAATAACAAATAACCAAATTTTAAGATATACTGTCATAGCAAGTGTTATATCAAATAAACTGATTATGCACATTATTCACTATTAAGATGGTATACTATTAGAAATTGATATGATATTGTCCTGAGTAGACTAAAAATGAATTACAAGTTAATCGTAAACTTTATTAAATATTAATGAAGATGAAAAAATTAAAATGAATATATAAATATAACTACACCATTATACATATAAAAGCATCGAATCAACATCCATTATGAGATATGTATTAACAACGTATATAAATCAAATGCATATATATATATCACGAAGCAGTTTGTTACGACTGGTCCACGATAAATCCAGTATTACCAGATTGGGGACTTTTTTAATTGAGATTATTTGACTGTCACCACTTTTTTTTTAAATAGTGTAATTCGCCTTATTTTTCAAAAATTGTAATCTACTTTTAAATAGGCCGAATATTTCTATTTTAAAAAACCGGTGACAGTCAACAATCTGGGGACAAAAATGTCCCCAATCTGGCAACACTGGACAAATCTGAAACGAAAGTTTTCGTAAGAAATTAGTTTTCTTCAAAACTTTGATTTTCTCTCTTTTAAAAGAGACCACTCCGCGACGTGGCTTTTCTGAAATCTCTAACTTTGTGACCCATGTTTTCTGACGTAACGGCAGCAGTGCTGCAGCGAGGGCGAAAGAGATCGGCAAACCTAACATTTTCTTTGAAATAACAGTGGTGTGAATAACGGAGACCTGGTAATTCTGGAAATCAATGCACTTCTATTGTGACGTCACTACCTCCAGTGCGAGGCTAACGAAAAAGACAGGCTACCGCGGTGCATCCCACGTGTCTTTTTTTACAGACCGCTAGAGCGAAGTGATGCTCTTTTCGCAAAACTTCATTGGTGCATTCGAACATCACGTGACTCCAGCGGTCTGTAAAAAAAGATATGTGTAGTTTCTCGTTAGCTTCGCTCCAGTGCCAAAGCCTTTCTGAAGATAGCCGTGTTCTATGCCTGTAAACATAATATTTCAAATATTTCTTAAGCACTTTATCTATCCTATGTCATTTCCCACGTGAAATCGGTATTTTCTCGTAATGGCCGTATTGCCATTACCGTCTCAATACTCAAGGCCTCCGGACTCATTTCTTAACGTACCAAATGAAGATTAACCCCTTGAAGGGCAAGCAATTGCGTTTGTGTAATGCTTAATTCCCACCAGAAATTTAGAAAAATTTTATTTCAAAATAAGGAAAAAGAAATTTACGACTTTTCTCCACTAAAGTCAGAAAATTCAAATTTCCTAAAATTTTTCTGGTGCAAGTCCTGATTAATCGTAGGTGGGATAAAATATATCCCACCGTCCCTCAAGGGATTAAGGAGCGGTGGTATATATTATATACCACCTAAGATTAATCAGGATTTGCACAAGAAAAATTTTAGGAAATTTTAATTTTCTGACTTAGTGGAGAAAAGTCGTAAAATTGCTTTTCCTTATTTTGAAATAAAATTTTTCTAAATTTCTGGTGGGAATTAGGCATTACACAAACGCAATTGCTTGCTCTTTAAGGGGTTAATCTTCATTTGGTACGTCACGAAATCAGTCTGGAGGCCTTGAGTATTGAGATGGTAATGGTATTGCACGTTTGAGGTGACAAGATTGACCAGTTCGTGACCAGCATATCTGACACGAACGTTGTTAGGTTAGCACCAGTTTTTTTTAAGCATCACTTCAATTGGATTTTGAGAACTTCTGCAAGAAAAGATACTACAAAACGTTTTTTAAATATAGTGATGCGAATAGAATATAAAAATAGTCGTTTGCAGCTGCATCGTGAATATTCACTGAATACAATCACAGACTAGTGGCGAATCATGTATAAAAAAAGTTTGCGTCCGATAAAAGTTAATAATATTTCAAAACTTCAATATATTTCATTAACTGTAACATTTTTAAACATTTACTGACAAAAAGCTTTATGTTTTAGATAATACTTTTATATTAAAATAAATCATTATTTTAAATATATTTTCGAGACACAAAATCCCGTTATCATATCAAAATATTAAACTAATTTTACGCTCATAATTAATATTGTAGTACATTACCTGCCTTCAATGTCTTTCGTTTTGTTATTTCAAGAATTTAAAATTTTCATTTTCGTCTGTTGAATATATTTCTATATATCGTTATTTTCTGGAACACACACCCAAAAAAAACGAAATTAAAACGCTTGATGTACTACAAGAAGAAAAAAACCTTTACAGAAAAAGAATTTTACATTTAAATGAAAAATGTTAGCGAAAGTGTCTTTTAAGCTCTCCATTCTTTTTCCTCGTATTTTTTTAATAAAAAAAAGCAAATTCTGGAAAAAGAAATACACCGCTTTGAGACTAAATGAAGAGAAAGTTTAGTTTTTGAAACCTTGGATAAAAAATTATATATATGAGTTTTGTAATTAAAATTGGAGGAAGTTTAAATTATATGTTTTTTTTTTTCATTAGTTTCTGTCGAAATAACACAGAATAAGCATTGATGTGTTCTCAAATTAACTGTCATAATTTATTAAAATATACAACATAAAATATTTCATTAAAATGTAATTGCATTTACATTTAGGCTGTTTATTTTGCATTTTCTTTTAAGGAAACAGATTTGAAGTAAAAATTAATCAAACATGACACAGCATTTTTCTCTTGCATATTTTGTTTTGCCAGAAATACAGAGAATCCAGCTGTCTGAAACACTTTAGTGAATAAATAAATCTGAAAAATAAAGACATACAAAATAATGAAGAAATTGGGCGTTTTGGTTTAATTGTGTCGAAATAAAATAATCAGGCATTGATGAATCTACTCATTAACTGTCATAATTTATGTAAAGTTTTACAGTACACTGCGGAGTGATGAATATATGAATCAATTAAAATTAAACCTTTAATAAATAAAGTAAGTTACACTATGTTTAAGTAAAAATATTTTTCTGATAAAATCACAAAAGTCTGATATTAACACAGAACTATGAATAAAAAAAGACTTGAGATATTATCAAAATTGTGAAACTTCATATGTGACCGGTTCCACAGGTAAACCTGGCAAAATTCCGGGGTAAACTCCCAATAGTAAATTTGAATAGAAATTTCTTTTATTTAAACGCCTTATTATCCCCCCGTATGCTACTTCTTTCTCCCAGCAATTAAAGTCTCGTCTCCAAAAAATAACATTCCGTTGCATGAGCCAACCGTAAAACAAAGCAGATGTACCATTGCAATTTTAAATGCTCTACTGCTATTTTTTTTTCTTTTAAGCATCGTACATTTAAAATTTTTATACCGTCGTATTGGGAAGAAAAAAAAGTACTTTTAAATGCAATTTGTTTGAAAACTGCATCTTAATTTATTTTTGAGATATTAATATTTTTGTAGTTTTTGGCACCATCTATTATATTTTGGCAACTGAAGTACTCCATTTTTCTAGAAAGTAAAGGAAAAATGGAAAATCAGTTGGAAAATAGCAATTATAACTTTTTGTTGCCATTTTCCCATAAAAACCGAAAAAAAGTAATTAAAATGCGTGCTATTTTGAAAAAAATATAAATGAATGATTTCTCACAAAACAGGGAGCTATTATAAACTAAATTTCATTTTAAGTATCTATAATAATATTACAAACAAATGAAGGCATATAAACCATTAGATAGCCGATTTTATTTTGTCGAGTTTCTTGCTGATTTTTTTTTTGGCTGGATTTGTGCGTTATTCTGAGATAGTCACATCCTACGGTTACGTTACTGATGATGTTGTTTACTGGATTGTAAATGAAGCGGATGCGGATGACGTCACTTTATATAAAATAAAAGCGTGTGTTTTAAGTCTTAAAACTGAACTTTCTATATTTCTATACACACACACACATATATATATATATATATATGTGTGTGTGTGTGTGTGTGTGTGTGTGTGTGTGTGTGTGCGTATTCTGTAAAAGCAGAATTCCTGTTTTCTAGTAGTTACATCTGTCTACGTTTTTTGACTAAATAAAGAGCATTAGTTTCCTTTCAGTTTTCCGTCATCATTGATATTTATGTTTTTATTCATCGAAATTTTCTGTCATAATAACAACAAAAATATCTATTCGTTTTTACGGGTTGAAGTTTGCCAGCGCAGGCATCAGGCCCTGACGTTCGGCCATATTGTAACAAAATAAACAATCCCCCTGTCAATTGTATTCTCATGGAACTATGCATGAAGAACAATTGGCATATTCTTAAAAATTGTGAAGCTTCAACTGTAACATGTTCCGCATGGCATTATTACTGTCTGGGGAAACTTCCGCAAGCAAATTCGAATATTACTTTTCGGATCATTTAAAAACATAGCTGCCAACTCTTCCGCTTTTTTGTACCACAAAATTTTAATAGAAATATTTGCCTTATTTAATGGACAGATTACGGCGATTTAAAAAGGTGAAATTTACTATAAGTTTTTGTGGTACAAAAAAGCGTAAGATGCTGGCAGCTATTCTTAAAAGCCTTATTCATGTGGAATATCTGTCCCAAATAAGGTAAAATTTTCTACTCGCTTTTAGTGGTGGACGTTTTCCGCGAGTTTAATCAGGCATTGATCTGATTGAAACAAACAAGGGCCGCAGCTTCTTACAACATCCTCTGTTACTTCACTTGAAAATTGAAGACACTACACTATATGTCTCATTATTAGGGCGTATCGCAAAAATCGAAATTTCTTAAACCTTTTTGCTGTTGTGCGGAAAAGTTGTAAACTCCCTTCGTTAAAATGTTTGCGGAATCTTAAAACAGTAGGTTAATATCTTCTGTCACCTCAGTGGACCATAAATTCCGGAAATTGGACAAAAAATTATAAAATTACAAAAGTTCGTAAGTGATCACAGATTTTGTTAATCGTTTTGGAGTAGCGCTTAAATGTGACTATGTTTCAACAAAAACAACCAAAATAGTTTTTAGCATTATAGGTTACTATCTTCTTCTGCGTCATCGGCATCGAATTTTGGAAATTTTGACGCATTTTGGCACTCTTCTGCTTAACTATTTACTGCTTGCACAATGCACAATTCAGACGACTGGGTTTGGCGCTCTGCCAAAAAAGGTGGAACACCCCTAATTTTAAAAGATATGGTGTATCCAACAGAGCCACGGCTGCTATTGCATCCAGTGATATGCAAGATTTGTGTTTAATATCGGAATCAGATACCAGCCTCGTCACAGACAAAAATAAAATATGGAGGGGAAAATCGAGAATTTACAAAAAAATACTCTCAAAATCAAATGAAAATCGTTCCACTTTATCTGGCCGTTATTTTGATGAACGGCATGACTAAACTTTAACATCAGAAACACTCGAGGACAAACAGTTCCAAAAAACAATTGTAGAAGAGCATTACTGTATTGTATCGGAACCTGATTCTACGTATACATGGGGCATATGAAACAGGATCTAGTTTTGATATATCTAATAGCATTTACGAGTATATTACAGGTGCTTTATTGGATGATTTTAGCAACCTTATAGTTGTCCGGTGTAACGGAACTGTAGTGAGCATATGAGTGTCTAATGGTTTAATTCGCAGGTTTGAATTGAAACTTCAGTGCAATGGGTTATCTGCTAAACCCCCTAATTCTCGCTCCCGTGATATTAACTGGCTGTGTCTTTTATTCAGATTGTTTGATGCCCACCAGTTTTATAAAATACTGTAGTTGGCTTTATTAAGGTATCATTTTTCCTGTCATTAAATAAGGTGAATATTTCTTTTTTTAAAACGTTTTGGCAATAAGCAATCTGAATTTTTAAACCGTAATTTAATGTGACCTTTAAGGGTTTAATTCATTTCAATGAGGTGCCATTATGACACCTATTTTAGTCCATAGACGGAAAGTCATATGGCCCCACATCGTACATCGGAGGAAACCTCAAAGAATGCAAAAAGCTTAAATTGTTGCTTTTAATAGTATTAAATGCGATTTGCCAGACACTGATCCTACAACCCTCAGTTCAGATCACAAATGCTTGTTAGACATCTGCACCGCCTTTTGCTCTGGCGTTTGTTGTTCAGATCTAGCTAACCAGGTACGGGGAACGTTGAATATGACTCGCTGGCTATCAACTGCATATCGAATACTGAGGTTACATATATATGCACATCAGACTCATCAAATTTGTTTCTAACTTTGATTGTATTCGTTCTAAGAGTCTACGCACAATCGTGGTTCCGAAATAAAATTCATCATTTCATAAAGGACGATGCTAGAAACCTGTGGTATTTCATCAGCTCCCCTCGGTACTTTCCTGAGAAGTATCGTGACGCAATCAATCCAGCTATTTCTGGCAACTTTTAGTTTGCGGCTCCAGAAAACATGCTGTTGGCCATGTTAAATGATGACAGATGCCATATTAAGAATCTTGCAACTCTGCGGATTATCAAGGCAAGAAAATTTAGTTCAGATGGAAATTGCGACTGCAGTTTTGTTATATCTGGTGTTAAATTTGGAGTTACAGACTATGTAGATCTCATTGATTGGCAAGCTTATTATGTGGCATCGCCCCCAGTTCTCAGAAAGATCAGTTCTCGAAAACTCACCGCCCCCTGAATACTAGGCCTGAGCGCTGGACCAAAAATGGCGGCTGCCGAAGGCGGAATTTTTTCATCGTGTGTACGGTCCCTTAAATATTCCTACCAATAATTTTTTGAAGTTTTTTCCGCTTCATTTTTCTGAGAATAAGCAAGGTAGAGAAATCTTTTATAAAATACTGGTGTCCACATTTAAGGGACCGTACCTACGCTAAAAAAAATCCGCCTTCGGCGGCCGCCATTTTTGTGTCATTTTTGTGTGAGCGCTCAGGCCTAGTATTCAGGGGGCGGTGGAAAACTTCTGAAGATGTTACAGGACAGTATGCCAATGGACGGCTGCGACTTTATTAAATTTCCTTCACAAACACACGCAATTGAACGGATTGTGAAACTACTCACTGAAGCCTCCGGAAAAAACAGTTGGTTCGTAGAACAGTGATAGATTTATTAGATTGACCCTGGAATCCAGAAAACGCATGCCAAAATTTGAGACCAAAAATGATTACAAGCAGTAATGCTTTTGTCCTTTGTATGTTCGAAAGGTAAAATAAAGTTCCTGTTCACATTAAACTGAGGTAAGTGTGACTTGTATTTATTTAAAATTTTTCCTTCATTTTCCAAAATTTAGTGTCGATGAGGCGGCAGAAGATATTAAGCTATAATTGTAAAAAAACATTTTTGGTTCTTGTTCTTAAAACATAGTAACTTTTAAACACTACCCTAAATCTATCAACGAAATCTGTGATCATTTATTAGTTTTTATTTTTTTATCATTTTCTGTCCAATTTTCTAAATTTTCGGCCCACTGAGGAGACAGAAGATATCAAACCACAGTTTTAAGATTTCGCAAACTTTTTAATAAAGTGATTTCACAACCTTTTCCGCAATACCGCAAAAAGATTTAAGAAATTTCGATTTTTTCGATACGCCCTACTCAACATCTTTATATATGGGTAATTCTCTGAAAGGTAGCTGTTAAAAAAAAAAAAAAAAAAAAAAAAAAAAAAAATATGCGCCCAAATAAAATTGTCTCAAAAATCTCAAAATTTAGCCTACAAGTACCTTATTGCTATATTTATCAAAAAATCATATGAACCAAACTGTATCTCATAGTTCTTCTGATATTTTAATTTCAAAGCACTTCCATTGCTAAAATGTTCAAATAAATGATTGGCACCGGAATTTAAGAGCAAATTTATTTGTAAATAGGAAAAATGCTATATTTCACATACATATTAAATATATAAAAGTTTATAAAAGGTCTGGTGCAACTGTGGCGCTTGGGAATAAAAATTAAGTGGTTTCATAAACATACCACCACCCTTGAAAGGGTTAAAAAAGAAAATAAATTATAATTAGAAGTCATACTGTCAATAAATAATATATATATATATATATATATATATATATATATTTACTCTATGTCAATTGAAAAAATAAAGATAAAGCATTAACATTTAGAAGAGTTAATGTTTATTTGAATTAGTACGAATTTTTATTTATTTATTTTTAACTTCTCCCTGTAAAATAATAAAAATTAAAAATGTATTATCTTTACTTACGGTAATTAAAAGTCTTATGATTTTTTTAATATGTATTTTATTGCAGTAGATTTTCTTACTTTACTGTTTAGTACATATATAAATGGATTCAGGTCGTTCCCTCACAATTTATGTCATTCCCTCATATTAAAATTATGAGGAAATGATTGTGAGTGAAGGATGAAATACTTCTGAAAACCATGTTATACAATAGTGATTAGTCTTAGGTATAGTGGTGGCAAAAGTTTCCGGCCAGTCAGTTTCTTTGATTTGTTTGACAGAACGTTTCAGCGAAGAAGAAGCACAATTGCTCAAAAAGTTAGGAATAAGCAAAGAACCTCTGACCAAGTGATCATTTTGATTGGATACTGAAGATACTTGATGCAAAGGGGAGGAATTAGAAAATCGCGTGTGCAAAAGTTTCTGGCCATTCGACATCCGTTAGTTTTTGCTATCGGTAAAGTGTTTTTTTTTTCCTGCCGTGTTTGTTAATTAATCAACGTAAGTAACGTATTTGAAATTCAAAAATGAAAAGTTGAACAATTTATTGCTCCTAAACGAATGATTTGTTTGTCGGTAAAGGGACAATCCTCTTGTGAGATTGCGGCGAAGTTGTCGTTAGGAAAATTTGCTGTGAACAATATTTAAAAAAAAAAAAAAAAAACATAAAGATGGCCATGGCCTTCGAAATTTGCCACGGTCCGGGGGACACCGAAAAACGACTATTCTTGTGGACAGACTTATCAGGAGAAAAGCAGTTGATGACCCGCATAAAAACGCCGCTGCAATTCCCCGCGATTTACGGTGTTAAAATATTGCTGAAATATAAGTCGGTCTACCGTGTCAAGACGCTAACGTGACATAGCAGTTTATGGAACAGTCGGTGTTAAAAAACCTTTCATAAGTAAAAAAAATCAGAGGGCCCGACTGGCGTTTGCCAAGGAATAGAAAAACTGGTCAAGTGAAAACTGGAAAAAAGTACTATTTTCCGATGAATCGACGTTCAATCTTTTCGGGAGTGATAACAGACACTACAACCGATGGCCTAAAAACAAAAGATAAGATTCGAGATATGGTATTCCTACAATGAAGCATTGCGGAGGCTACGTTATGCTGTTGGGAGCATATTATGGAAAATGTGTCTGTCCGTTATTTGAAATCCGTGGCAAGATGAATAGTGCAATGCAGAAGGATATCTTGCAAGATCCTTTGCTGCCTTATTGGAGGAAAAATTGCGGTCGCAACTATTTGTTTCATCCTGATAACGACCAAAAGCATACATGCAAGCTCGTCAAGCAGTGGCTTTCGCACAAAAAATTACGCTTTTGAAATGGACAACCCAATCACCCGATCTGAATCCTATAGAAAACCTTTGAAACTAACTTGAAAACGTGTGCGTAATTATAAATATTCCAATTCAGCAGCATTTTCACAAAAATTGCAAGAACCGTGGAAAAAACTTAACATTGACGATCTACAACCATTAATTGAATCGATGCCACGTTGCTGCACCGCAGTACTTATTGCTAAATGTATGAATACAAAATACTAATTGTAAATGTTGTTGATCACTGTTATTTTCTGTTATAATACCATTTTTTTCCAAACTTACCAAGGTGGCCGGAAACTTTTGAGAACATGCGTTTTCTTTTGCAATTAATTTTTTCAATTAAATGTATTAATATTTATTTTTTATTACATAAATATGCTCCTATCTATTATGTCAACAAAGTGTATAAGTATCACTTTGAAATTCCTCTTGTCTTCATATGGGTATACTTACAAATTAATCAAAAATTGTATGCTGGCCGGAAACTTTTGACCGCCACTGTATATTTTCTGTTACTAAATATCTTTTGAAACGGATTTCTAACAATATAACAACATAAAAAAGACATTTCATTAGCTTTTATTAAATTTATAATTGATGAGGGAATGATGGATAATAAAAATACTTACTTTGATCTAGTACATGAGTACTAGAAACGCTAAATTAATTCTTTAGTACTCTGAAATTAATTTTTGGTAATCTGAGAATTTGTTTTAGCGAAGATTGCCGTATTTATACTTTGATCTTATACAGTGTGAAACCTCATCAATGCCGTAAACTTATAATATTCGTTGACTAAACTGTAGTTTGCATTGAAAAATAAAAATACTTAAAATTAATCTATTACTTCAAAGCCATATTCTAACTATTCAAGTACGTATTTGAGCAAACAGCAAGATGGATACTTCACTTTACTCTTGTACAAACTATTCTAGACATATAAAAAGCATGTGCTACTTTCTACTAAGTAAATAGTGGCAAATTTATAGTTATGTGAGGGAATGACGACAAATGCTAGGGACGTCATTAAAAAAGTGCCCTAATTCATTCATTATATAAGATATAAATATAATTAAATGGCGAAATATGTATTTAAGTGTGTTTAATGGATTGAAAAAAAATAAATATACGTACTGCAATGGCAGAGAAAGCATTTCCTTTCCTACATATGTGAATGGGGACATAGTGAGGTATTGACATTTGTGTTAAAAAATTCATTAAATTTATCAAATTTCAATTTCAATAAGCAAATAATTACAGTTTATATGTATAACTGATTATTATTGAAAGGTTAAAACCCCTTTTCTTTTTGTAATTTTAAAAATATGTCTTCAGGACCACTGGGACATAAACTTGCCACTTTTCAGAGAATGACTCATATAGACCCATTGAAATTAACCCCTTGAAGGCAGTTGTATATCATTTATCCATTTAACCCTCTGTCTACCAGAAGGGTCCAATGGACCCGACATGTACATTCAAAATATTTATTCAAACCAGAAATTTCTTCAAAACAAACTAAATTTATAAATCAGACAATAATAAGTTAAATAAACAAATTAAATAGTTTTAAGTAAAAATTCTGGTGTAAAATGTTTTTATAAAACTTGAGTAAAATTTTCGGTAGTTCTAGGGTTAAGGCTGGAATATTTTTCGTAGAAAAGTAAACTTTTGGTGGTATCCACTAATTTCAGGGTGTCTACAGATCAGAGAAAATCACAGTCAGATAAGATATGAGATATACTATTTACTTATAGGAAACTTCGCCATGTTTATTCGTGCAATTAGACAAGATGAATTTCTCTATAAGAAAATACTGGGTTTTAACCCTTTATTTCGACTGTGATTTTCAGGGATGAGATTTCCGCGTTTTTCCACACCAGTATATTCTTAGAGAAAACGAAGTTCTGTTGAACTGCAAAAATGTTCTGATTAAATGAAACATCATTTTCTCTAACAAAATACTGGTGTGCAAAAACGATCAAATCTCATCCCTGGATTTTCCCTGTTCTGTAGATACCCTGAATTAGTAGGTTCATATTTGATTGAAAAAAATATTTACAAAAATACCAGATTAAAGGAGTAGAAAAGTAAAATTTTGGTGGTTTCCCCTAATTAATAGGACCATATTTGATTGAAAAAATTATTTACAAAAATACCAGATTAAAGGTTACGCCAATGGAGGATCTACGCAATTTTGTGGGTGCAGGCTCGAATTTAAATCGCACAAAAAGAGGATTTTCTTTTCTTCTTCTTTCGGATCACCTACACAATTGTGTAGGTCGGGTCTTAAAGGGTTAAACCGCTTAATTTGAACTGCAAATTCCAGAATTCAAACACAATTCTTTGATAAAATCTTGCTTTTACAATGTGTGAATAAAATATATATTTTTACCGAATGTCACTCAAAAATTTCAACATTTTAGTAGCAGAATTCGTACGCAACTAAGGTGAAATTATAATCGTTAAAATTTCTGGTGCCTAACCCTATTATTACAGCTGCCAACTTCTTCAGTTTTTTTCTATCACAAAAATTTAATAGTAAATTTTAACTTCTTAAATCGACGTAATCTGCCGATTAAATAAGAAAAAAATTATAAAATTTCTGTGGTACAAAATAGCGGAAGATTTTGGGAGCTATGCTATTATGAATATAAAAAACATACTTCCAATAGAACAAAAACAGGTAACACACTATTTAACCCATTACCCCACTCGCTGCGTAACCCGAGATTTTATCGGGATGCAATTCCCCCCCCCCCCTAATTAACCCTCCTTGATTATCCCCACCAGTTATTTTTTTATTGTAAATTTCGCCTTATTTAATCGGATCATTTTCGCAATAAAATTAGTTGTAATTTTTTGTTTTGAAAAACCTGTGACAAAAGAATAAAAAATATATAAATACATAGTTTTTGAAGCTATTTTGATAAAACAATTACGTAGCGAGAGGGTGCTTCTCGCTCCCTTGATATTCGCGGGCTGTGTCTTTTATTCAGATTGATCGATTCCCACCAGTTCTATAAAATAGTGTAACTGGCTTTATTATAGTGTCATTTTACCTGTCATTAAATAAGGTGAATATTTCTTTTTCAAAAAAGTGGTGCCAATAAGCAATTTGAATTTTTAAACAGTAATTTAATGTGACCGTTAAGGGGTTAATTACAGGGTGGATATAGTGTTGTCAGTTTGTTACATTTATTTTATTCAAATTTCGTAATTGCTAGCAGTTTTTCGAAGCAGTAAAAATTGCGTTATCTGACGAACAATAATAAAAAAAAACCCGGAATTTTACCATTTAAAAAAAGTGGTGCCAATCAAGCAATCTGAATAATAAAAAACACATGGTCAGTTCAATTCTACGGCAATATTTAACAGGTTTTTTTTTTCTTGATTTATCTTCAGAAAAAACAAAATCTGTGAATAAACGAAGGGACACCAAATTATATATGACACGATTTTAATTTTTTAGCTAATGTTCATATAATATGCATTTATAAAATTTTTAATTTTTGAGTGGTTATGTATACCACATGCAAAGTCACTAAATGTTGACATAATCAAACAACCTTGTAATTAAGTTTGTATTAAATAGGGTATATATTTATTCAATTAAAATGAAATTCTTGGTTTATGGATGCTCAGTAACATAAGGTATTTTTGCAGTTTCCTAGAAGATATGTTATATAAAGTATGTATATAAAATATACTTTCATGTACTAGCCAATATAAAGAAAATAATTATCTATATGTTTAGGTGACTATTTTTAATTAATTGAATGAAAAAAAACAGAAAATGTGAAGCAGAAAAGAATCTGATTACATTTCCTATTAACTGGACAATTACCATAATTTCCTGCGTATAATCTGCGGATAAACCAATCATGTTTGGACCCAGAATTTTTATTTAATAATCGATGACAAATTTTTAGCGCTATTTACGAAGTTACATTTTTATCAAATAAAATTTTTGACCCCAAACATAATTGTTTGATCCGTGGTTTATACGCCGAAAATTACGGTAATTGATTAAAAAGCTTTGACTACCAAAATTAAACTTTTTATAGATTCACACACCTACTTTTACTGTATCCACATACATTCATTTAATGAAAGTGCTTATTGAATAAAATAACGTTCCTACTCTCAGTAAATGTAAGTTTATCTAAAAATGATTTTCTACTACTTTAAGAAGGAAATAGAAAACTTATTTATCAGGTTTTTATAGATCAATTCAATGTGCATTTCCGGATATAAAGCTTAAGATCTGTAGAGTATCTTTTTAAAACTCAAGTTTAGTATATTTTCCAGCGCTCCCAATAGAGAAAAATCCGTTGTTGGAGCCCGCGCACGTTTTTAGTGCTTTAAGAATAAGGAGAAAGCGATCCATTCCCGTAGTAAGAATCCCACACACGTGCCTTTCAACCAATATACTCTCTTAAGGGACAGTTGGAAATATAGATATATCACTTGTGTTCCTTTCGGAAAGAATTGTTATTTTTATGATACCTTAAGAATTAAAGTAATAGAGGTAGAAAATAATAGAATGAAATGAGATTGAAAATGTTTTACTTGCAGAAAGGAAGATTTATTCTTAGAGGAGAAACAATTTAAAAACGATGATGTCGAAAAATATAGACTGGGTATTTGGTCTTTTAGAATACGTGTGTTTGGTCAATAATGTGAGAGAAAATATTTTGATTTAAAAAATAATCAAGATTTTTATCATTTTAAAAACATGAAAAATAATTGACATACTCTAAAAATATATTCATATGAAACAGTTTTCTTACTTTTTCAACCTTTTATTGGGCAAAATAATCTGTCTGCTTTTGGAAATTAAAATTAATTGTTATAAATACATAAATATGTGCCAAGCTCTGACTAATCTTCCGTATTATGCGGGTTAATTATTTGACTCTGGTTTAAAACTTTTCAAACCAGATTTAAAAAAAAAAATGAAATTAAAGACGTTCCATGTAGAACCGTGGATTTAAATGAATAAAAAAATCAAATAAACTTTCCTGTTGGAAAAACTTTAACCTATGCTAAATTAATTCACATGATGCGGAGTATCAGTATAGCTGGCAATATATTACGCTTTTTTGTATGATAAAAATTTAACAGAAAATTTTGCCGTATGTCATCGGAACATTACGAAGATTTAAGAGGGTATAATTTACTATTAAATTTTTGTGGGACAAAAAAGCGTAAGAGTTGGCATCTATGTATTACGGATGATTAGTTGGAGCTTGACACTTATGTATATGTATATATCATCGTCTTTCAAAGTGTTAAGTTGCATTAGAAAATCAAATAATTCGATAGCATAATTACATTTATCATATTTATGTTGAATTTCCACATAATAAGAAAAAAATATTTGATACTTCTTTTAACATTGAGAAAAAAGGGACATGATATTTGATCTTTTAGAACACGCGTGTTTGGTAAATATGGTCAGAAACTGTTTTAATTTAACACGTTCACGCCGACACGGTGGGTCACACTCGACTGTCTCAGAGTTGGCAAGTTTCCGTCTTTTTGTAGGCCACTATTATTTTAGAGAAAATTTTGTTCCTTTAAATCGCCCAATTGTTCTAATTAAATAAAAACACATTTTCTGTATTAAAATATTGGTATCCAAAAAACCTGAGACTTGTTAGCTCTGAGACAGTCGAGTGTGACCACCGCGCCGGCTGGAAGGTGTTAAGTAATATCCCACAGCTGCCCAGCTTTAACACTTGTTCCTTACAACTAAAGTTCAATGGAGACTTTTGACATATTTAAACGGATAATTCGACAATGATTCATTCGTGATAATTCAAATCCAATTTGGTGTATGAAATTTTTGAGTATTTTACGTGAAGGCTGAATTCAGTTTTTTTTTTTTTTTTTTTTTTCAAGTACCCGTTAAAAATATATCACTCCTTTTTCTTATTATTTAATAATACAGGACGCCCATAGTTAAAAGACTCTATATTAAAGTTTTCTACAGACGAAACTATTGTTCAGAAAGCTCTGAAATTTTATGGAGGATATGATGAAATGTATCGTTATCTGTTTGAGCGAAACAAAATTAGTTCACACTTTCGTCACCAGAGGACACTTTTTAAAGATCATAGCCGATGGCAATTTCGATTTAAATTTAAGTGTTCACATTTGTGACCACCGACCTTGAAAAGGAATTATTTTTAAATTTAAAAAAGAATTATGCTAAGTTTTCGAGAACCAAGTTTTAATTTCTGATTGGCGTTCTTAATTTTGGGTGATTTGAACAAGAAATTTATCCGAATTGAATGCATATTTTTCCTAGAAAGTAGCTGTTTGATTTAATTATTAAGTTAAAATTTTTATTTTATTCTCGTTTGAAGATTTAAAAACTTACAAAAATGGGGTCCAGAAGGCCCCAGGTACTAGGAGTGTTAATAAGGTTATTATTTACCCTTACTTCTTTGAAATTATATTTATTTTCTTTTTGCATGCATGAGTTTCTGTTTATACGATACAACTCATATTTATGTAAGAAAATTGTGTAAGTCTGAATAAAAAAAATATATCAGAAAAATCCTTTAACCTTAACGGACCAATATCGCCATGTAAACAGCATTGGCACCCTCAACGAAATTTATTCGCTTATCACCCCCCTTTTTTTTAAGAAACACGTTTACCTGTCTTAGACTATATGAGCAAGAGAAATTTACTAAAAAAAAAAAATTAAAATATAGTGTTACGGATAGCGTATAAAATTAGAATCATTTATTTAAAGCCACCGTCCGTTAAGGGTTATACCTTTCAGGGGCAAGGTATTTTCATTCGTAAAATGCGAAAATGAGTGAAAGACATCATAAAATACAAAAAAAAAAAAAAAAAAAAAAATCAAAATAGACAAAAGCTTTTGTTCACGAACTCAATATAAGGAAATATTTTATTCCAATATTCGGGTGCCAATGTCTCATTTAGGAATTAAAATAAAGTGGTTCAAAAATGAACCACAAACATTGAAGGGGTTAATACACTGAACACCACAAACAATTTTATGAATAAGTGAAATCATCGTTAGTAACAGTTACAAAATAACTAAAAGACTTTTTAAAAATATTTGTCGTTTTAAATTGTACTTAATAAATATGAAATTTAAAGGGTTTTTTTAGCAAATATCTAAATTAATAACAAAAATTAATCATAAGCAGTAGGCATAAATATATTTTCATTAGAAGTGAAAATGTTGAACTATATGAATATAATAGTGTTACATGTTCACTACTTTTAATTTATTCTGAATTCTTGATTACCACCAGTTTTTTGGAATATTGAAATCCGCCGTATTTAATGACAGATGGAACAAGGCAAGATGAACTAGGTGACCTAAACCATTTTAGACAATTTGTGCCAATCAAACAATCTGAATAAAAAAAAAGCAGAGCACTGGAATAGTGACCTATAAAATATGCGGATGCGGAAGTCATACCACTATAATCTTAAAGTAATTTTTGTCTTATTTAGCCTCAGTGTTTCAAACGTTAAGAGGGTTCGGGGCACAAAAATCTTCAAATTTACAAAACATATTTTATTGGATTAAACATTTCTCTGCTGTTTTCTGTTATACCTTTTCGGCATAGGTAATTTTTGTTTTAAAATGATGAAATCATTGACTGACACCGGAATTTTAAAACTACTTTTTTAGAAATTAAAAACATGTTACTTTTAATGTTCATTGTAAAAGCAAAATTTTACTAAAATATTCTTGGTGGCGTTGTTAAGTTCGGAATTAAAATTAAGTATCCCTACCCGGACACAGTGTGACGGAAAGGGTTAAAATGACGTTCAAATCATGTTTCTATCTTAATTAGAACAGGAATGATTATTTTTTTCGTTATGGTTTGTTTTCAAAATATACCTTTCAAGCTATGGTTGTTATGGAAACGACTTCTTGTGGAATTGCGTTTTTCTTCATGATGGGTTTATTTCACCATTACTCGTATTTAAATTGTTATAAAATCAAGAACCGTTACAGGTAAATGGATCAAACTTGGAACATGTCTTTTTTCAATAGTTTTACTTTAATTTAGATTCAATAAATTTAGAAAAATAATTACTTTGGAAAATATGATTTATTTTTTAATTACATAATTTTTTTTCGAATTTTTACATTAAATATTTTTTAATAAAATATTTTTTTTTTAAATGATGAATATAAATTAAAACTTATATATTTCTGATAATTTAAATGACAAAAAAAATTGAAATTCTACGAATAATATTGCGAGTTATAACGATTTTAAACTACCCCACTTAAAAAAAAAAAAAAAAAAAAAAAAAAAAAAAAAAAAATTAAATTAATTTATTTTTAAATAATGAGAAGTTTTACCATGTGATTTTGTTTACAAATGATACAGTTAACCATCACAAAAAAATTCAAAATTTTTAATCAATAAATGAAAACTTTTTGAAAATGTGTCCGTGATGTCCTTAACCCCTTAATTCTTGCTCCCGTGTTATTCACGGGCTGTGTATTTTTTTCAGATTGTTTAATTCCCACCGGTTTTTATAAGATAGTATAATTCGCTTTATTATGGTATCATTTTACCTGTCATTAAATAAGGTGAATATTTCTTTTTCTAAAAAGAGGTGGAAATAAGCAATTTGAATTTTTAAACCATAATTTAATGCGACCGTTAAAGGGTTAATAAAGAAATATTTCTTTCAGAAAATGCTTGTAAAACAACCGAATTAATTAATAGTGCCTTACATATGAATGAATTTTCTACTATGAGTACTTCTGAATAATAAACATGTAAACTAGCATATGAAATAAATTTACTTTGACAATCCTTTATGCATTGAAAATTCATTTCCTATTATGGAAACATCATATAAAGGCATTGTATACATATTTGAATATTGCGTGTTGTTTACTATGCATTATATTCTGCCTTTGATGTTTAAATCCATTAAATGTGTTTAACGTTATTCTAACGCTACTTAAATATTTAAACACTAGTAATTAGTTAAAACGCATAGAACGTGTTACTTGATAAAATCAGTAGTATTTGAACAAATTTAGTGAAAAATATTAGAAGGAATGAAAATTTTGATTCTGTCTTTTTGGATATTAATTCGTTGAATGTAACATTTTAACATTTAAAGTTATGTTTCAAAATATTGTGTTACTTACTGTATATTACATGTAACCATTAAACGATAGAAATTACATTTTATTTTTTTTTTAGATTCTAAATAAAACATTTTGGGATAAATAATCATACGCAACGTTAGTACATAACATTTTTTATTTTCAGTACATTAGGTCACCAGTCATAATATTATGGTTGTATTAACTTTAAAAAGGACATCAATAATTGTAATACAATTTTATATATGAGACAAAAAATAATTTCTTTAAAAGTATATATCTTTCTATCGCCGACATAATTTATAAATAAAAACTGTATTTCCTATAATGCTGTGTATATCTTTGAAAATAAGACATCATTCTTTATGAAACTTTTTACATAATTTAGTCATTTTCTGAATTCTTCTACTATGTCTTCTACTATTCTTATAAATACAAATATCTCTTGAAGAGTGCTGTTAATAAGTCCCACGACATTACTTCACTAATGGTAATATACATTTACAGTGGAAAATTGCAATGGATTCAATTCAACTTTTTCAAAATACCAATTTACATAAATAGACAATGTAATAATACACTCTGGCATTGTTTCTGATGTATCATTTTTAAAAAGTATATATTACAAATTTCAAATTTAACATATTTGAAATTTTAAGAAAGGTTTATTGCATTTTCACGCGTAACATAAACATGTGAGCTAATTTTCAATAGAGCTATCGAGAAATATTGAGAAGTCAATTTTAATTTTACTGCTGCATTACTACCGTTTGTTTGTATTATTTATGTTAGCTTACATAACATTACATTAATTTTTACAGTTTTAGATGATTTGATTTAAATCTCATTGTAATACAATTCTACTACTTAAAACTTATAAATATTTCAAATCTCTTAATTCAAAACTTTTTAGTTGAAAGTTCCTCATTTTTTTCGAATACACTTGAGGAAAACAAAATTTTATTTTCTAATCGTCGATATCCTAATCTATATTTATCAAATGCTGTGTGAGGAATTCTAGTTGTTGAAAAGCTTCTTTGAATTATTTTAATGTTATATGTGTTTGTGACATTTTCTGTAAATTTAATTTTTCAAAAATCGAACAACATCTTGTTGGAAAAAATAATTGTCCACTTCGAACTATGTGCACTAATCAAAATTTCGCCCGCACTAATCAATGAAGAAGCTAAAAGAAGATCACTTCATTGACTGCATAACTGCCAAGTCTTGCGCTTTCTTGTGCCACAAATGTTTAATAGCAACTTTGGCCTTATTTAATCGGCTGATCACGGCGATTAAAAAAGGTATAATCTACTACTAAATTTTCCTTGTACAAAAAAGCGTAAGTGTTTGCAGCTATTTAGCTGAAACCCCAATATGCGAAGTATACTTGTGCCTATAATAATTTTTTTAATTTTATTTAATTTTAACCCTTTGCACACCACGTCATTTTGAGTATGGACTACTAGCAACTCCGCGTTATTTTGACTGTAGGCAACCAGAAACTCCACGTCATCGCGCTCCGGGTGTATAAGCAAAGCAGCCACTGGTGAATCTTTTAATATTCTGTTCGCACCACTATTTAAAAAAAAAATTCTCTTGCAAATGCTGTGAAAGCTAATGTTAAAGATTTTTGTTTTGAAAAAGTGGTGCGAAAAAAAAAAAAAAAAAAGTTGCCTGTGGGCAGCCCTGATAAGCTACTTCCGGGAGTATTTACATTATTGCAAGCGCATTTCTGAGAAAGCTTATTAAAAAAACTCGTATTCGTTTTAACCCTCTAAGTGTTTGGGGCGTATTATTCCGTTCACTAAGCTCCAGGTTTCACAGCAATACAAGCAATATTTAAGATAATATAATTCTATGGATTTAATGAATTTTAAATACATTGAAGAATGATTAATACTCTCAAGGAGTACATTCGTATTTGTAATTGAGTTTTTTTTTATAATGTTGAAAGAATCATATTTTTTTAGCATTTAAAACAAAATGCAAAGAAAACAACATTACAATTTTACCCTTTTGCAAGACGCTCGGAGGGTTTTAAAGATATATTTTATTAGCAAAATTATACTATAAAGAATATAACAATACGAAAAATAAAAATTATTTTTTCAAAATTCTTCATTTTATGGTATTTTAAAAACAATCTCCAAGGTGCATTCGTGGTTTATCAGGACTAGTATCGCAGAATTCGCTGGTTTCACTCTTTCACCTTTCTTCTGTTTGTTGGAGCAAACGACACAATCCTTTTTTTTTTTACCTGTGCGCATTTCATGAAGCTTCCCATTTAACACTATCTCAGAAGATGTCGTTGAAACGCTAGATTCTACTTATCGAAAATTACTTATCAGTTGGTCGACTAGTAGTTTAACATATTTCAGGTGTGTTAGTGGTTTTTCGTTTCGTTTTTTTCATAATTTTATATATGATATATGAGTTGATAACGGACACTTCCACGATCCAAAAACACATTTCCCTCCACCACTTAAGAGACCTTCTCAAAAAACCATAAGTGGATGCCTATTGATCAGCTCGATCAACGCCGCTCATGGAAGCTGTAAGCTGGCAACTGCATTAGTCTTCCTAATATTATTTTTTTACCTCCTCGTAGAATTCGTTTTGAATCTGTCATTCCAGCATCATTCCAAGTGCTTAAAAGCGACATGATTCTCTTGTCTTCCCAAACCAAAAACATCATTTGCCCTTTTTTTAAAGCAAAAGTTTCCTTGTCTGAAAACTTGGATATTTTCATAAATGTAGGAATCCCTTTCCAGTTAGCTTTGTTAGTGCAGGCCAAGTGGCATTTCATTTTCATCAATTCCTCTGACAAAGGCATACTGTTATAATACCTGTCAGTAAACATGTGATATCCCTGTGCCTCGGGAATTTTATTTACCAGCTTTTGACATAAGTGCAGCGGTATCCTTGTGCTGACTGGTAAATCTGGGCGAATAAGATTTTCTGATGTGGGACTTCCATAATAAGGTAAAATAGAGTAGATGTATCCTGTTTCAGAGTCCGCCATCCCATAAATTCTTATACCCCACTTTGTTAGTTTAATAGGGTTCTAGGTAATGAACGAAATTTTTCCTTTAAATTTTATTATGGATTCATCTACACAAATATTTTGTGCAGGAATAAAGTGCTTCAAAAATGTTGAATAGAGATAGTCTAAAAAATGCTGATCCGTTGAATGCGTGTTTTGAGGTCTTTGCTGTCTGAGTCGGGTGTTTTTAAATGGAGCATCCAAAATATTTGATGGAATCGAGCTCTTGTAAATATAAAAAAAAATGGATTCTACTAATTATTTTTAGAAGATCAGTATTCTTGCATATTAGAAACAGACTTTGTTCACATATTTATCTATGGAAAAACTGAATCGGTTCAGAAACATCATAGCAAACTTGCGGGCCTGAAAATTTTGATCCTATTGAAAAATATTCTCTATGGGGTATGTACCCATCTTCTGTAACATCGACTTAATCGTCAATTTCCTTTGAAGTGTTTGCGTTATCATCGGTATCTGATTCGATACTTTCGATGCCTTTTGTATTCCATGAACTATTATATCGTCGGCCAAACTATCGAATGTTAAAACAGAGGGCTACTATTTTTAACGCCTTGAGGGCACCGGTATATATTATATACCACCTACGATTAATGGAGTTTCACACCAGAAACTTTTTATTAAATTTTACTTTTCTAACTTTAGTGGAAAAAAGCCGTAAAATTGCTTTTACTTATTTTTAAATAGCATTTTTCAAAGATTCCGGTGGGAATTCAGCATTTCACAAATGTAATTGCTTGCCCCTCAAGGGGTTAAATCCAGATTTCTTGATTGGCACCACTTTTTTGAAATAGTTAAATCCGTTTTATTTAACCCTAGATCTACCGGGAATTTTATTCAAGTTTTAATAAAACGTTCTACACCAGAATTTTTATTTAAAACTATTTAACTTATTTATTTACCTTATTTTTGTCTGGTTTATATACTTAGTTTATTTTAAAGAAATTTCTGGTTTGAATGAATATTTTGTATGTACCTGTCGGGTCCAATGGACCCGTCTGGTAGACGGAGGGTTAACCTCATTTAATGTCACATTAACCCTTGCCACTCGTTGGCTCCGCTGAGGACACATTATCAGTCTTTGCAAAATTTGTTTTTGTTACCAGTAATAAATAAAAGAAAAATAAATAAAATGTACCTTATTCAATCCGAGCATTTTTGAAATTCTGTACTTCAAGGAAACTTCTTTTTAAAAAGTGGTGCCGATCGAATAAAATTTGTGTAATAGACGCCGGAGCTTTAAGGGATAATTAACCCCTTAATTCTCACTCCGCTCATATTCATGGGCTGTGTCTTTTTTCAGATTTATTCAGATTTTTTTTATTCTCGCCAGTTTTATGAAATAGTGTAATTAGCTTTAATATGCTATCATTTTACCTGTCATTAAATAAGGTGAATATTTCTTTTTTTAAAAAGTGGTACCAATAAGTAATTTTATTTTTTAAACCGTAATTTAATGCGGCCGTTAAGGGGTTAAGGAGAAAACAAGGGAAATTTTACCATTTCAGAAAAGTGGTGCATATCAAGAATTCTGAATTTTATAAAAGAAGCCCACTGTTTTCACATTGGATAGTTTGACATGGCACCGACGATATCACTGTCGTCACTATCGCTCTCAGTAGATGAAAAGTGGGGCTCCGACCTCAGGAGGAGGTGTTGAGGTGCACGAGAGGAGGTGCAGGTGCAGCACCTCCCGTGCTCCTCCTCTCGTGCTACACCTCCCGTGCTCCTCCTCCTCTCGCGACTCTACTCTTGGAGGAGGGGTTAATGCGATAAGGATTTTTTTTAGATAAAAGCGGGAATTTTCGGGAGATTGATTTTTTGCTGTGTTATAGTACGAGGGTTATTTTTTTCGGTTACATAATTTTCGGGCGTTATTATTTTGAGTGTAGTATAGTACGAGGTTTAAATGAATAATTAATTAAAAAGTAATTTAAAATAATTAATGAAAAATATTAATTTAGAAATTTTAATGAAGGGACTTAGAAGTTTTGAGTTTGAAATTTATTTTTATTCAGCTGTAGTATGAGGGGGTATTTTAAGTTTGATATTTTTTCATTAATGATAATTAATTAAGAAATTTTAATTGGGGGACTTTAACTTTTTTTGGGAGTATTTTTGAAGATTGAATTTTTCATGGACATTGAATTTTTTCGTCGTACTGCAGTATGAGGGGTTATTTTGAGTTTGATTTTTTTTACTAATGATAATTAATTAAGCAATTTTAATTGGGGACTTTAACTTTTTTCGGGGTAATTTTTGAATTTTTAGGTGTCATTGATTTTTCTTTTCGTCGCACGAGGGGTTTTTTGAGTTTGATTTTTTTCATTAATGATAATTAATTAAGAAATTTTAATTGAGACACTTTAACTTTTTTGGGGTAATTTTTGAATTCTCATGGACATTGATTTATTTCGCTGTTGTTTAGTACGAGGGGATATTTTGAGTTGGATATTTTTTTACTAATGATAATTAAGAAATTTTAATTGGGGGACTTTAACTTTTTGGGGATAATTTTTGAGATAGAATTTTTTGGGAGATAGATTTTTTCTTTTCGTCGTACTCCAGTACGAGGGGTCATTTGTACTTTTAAAAATTAATTTAGAAGTTTTAATTGGGAGACTTTAATTTTAGGGAATAATTTCTGAGATAGATTTTTTTTTTGACATATATTTTTTAGCGCACTTGAGTTTTCGGTGTTATTTTTAGGGGCATAATTTTTGTGTTAAGAGTTTTTAATAGTGGTGATTTTTAATATTAATTTGAGAACTTGAAAATATTTTTTTTTCTTTTTCACGATTTTTCATTGGCAATCGAATTTTAAACATTCATTAAACATTTTAATTGGGAGACTTTATCTTTTAACGCAAATTTTTAGATAAAAATGAAATTTTAAACATAGATTGGATGAGGGGATTTTACGCGATTCAATTTAGTGACGTATGCGCTAGAATATTGAGTATTAATTAAAATTATGAATGATTGTGAATTTTTGTTATTTAGTGTTAGAATTTTTGTCTGCAAATTTTAAAATAGTACTGCCCCCACCAGTGGCTGAGAGGTTCTGCTCACGAAGTTAATAGACGGGAAGTGCTGGGTTCGATCCCAATCGCACCCGTCGGTCTAATCGTTCGGAGTTTTCTTCGAACCATGGATTTTCATGCGTAAATTCGGGTTAGGTTACCTTAGAAAGACCTTCACAAAGGGTACTCCCCCCTATATCCCTAGTGTAGATAATCAATCGAGCCCGTCGGCCTAATCGTTCGGAGTTTTGTTTGAGTCATGGATTTGCATGCGTAAATTTGGGTTAGGTTCCCTTAGAAAGACCCTGACGAAGGGCACTCCCTCCCTTTATCCATAGTGTAGATAATCGGTCGTCAAAATTAACCAACCTTTTTAATAGTACTAGTAAACTTTAGAATTTTTTTTTCTGAATCCGTGTTAGATGAGTAGATATTTTTTCTCGGTTTTATACAAAAATAGAAATTGGTAAGATATTTTTGAGGATATCGGTTTTTTGGCTTGTTATGCAATGTTTAGGTATGTATTGTTTAATCTATATGAAAATTTATTTTGAAAAAAAAACATGAAATGGCATTCATAAAGATATTAGGAAATTTTCCCCCTACCCCTAAATGAATTTATATTTGTGAAATATAGGGTTACCTATTTAATGGTGTGTTTGAATTTAGAATCACCAATATACCTTAACCCGAAATTTTATTGAGGCATGTTTTCGAAAAGTTTCATATTTTTAAAAACTAGAAAATCGATTTTTAAACGAAGCGCTTTTTAAACATACATAATTTTTGAACGTTTCTATCGAAACACTTTGAATTTTTAATAAGATTTTGGAAAAAAAAACGCACTTTTGACAAATTTTCGCTAATAATTGCGCTTTTTAGAATAAAACTATTAAATACATAAATTTACCAAAAATTTAACACACTTACTTTACTTAAAATGACTTTCAGAGCCTAAAAAAACGCGTGTTTCTGTAGGAAAATGTCTACTATACTGAACCGTGGTCATCGTGCGTTATCTTCGGGAACACTCAGAAGTGAATCACTTTATCTAGATAAGGGGTTTTCCTTTTTATCGTGATAGGATATTAGATTTTAATTTCGATTGACTAATGGTGGGGTACAAATTAAGATTTTCAAATAATTAATTTAAGATTTTTATTATCTCACTGATTGCGAATTTAATGAATGAATAATTAATATTACGTCACACAAAACGAATTTTTTGAATAATTTAGATTGCGTCACAATTTTTGAATGATTTTATTAATATAGAATTTATATCCAATTGGGGGGTCATTTTTTCTTATCGATTTATTTAAAATAAAATTGGAATATTTATTAGCAATTTAATGCATGTGTTACATTTTTTTTTTTTTTGGATTTAACTATTATAAAATTAGACCTTTTAAAACGGGTACTTTTTTAATTGATTCATTAACCGTGAGAATACTTCAAACACGTCATTGATGAGTCATCACACATAAGTAAATTTTCACTCGTAAACATGAAAGTTTTAATAAATATATTGAGGTTTTTGAAAAGTGACACTCATTTCGTGCAGTAGACTTTGAATTTTTAGTCTAGTTCTAATTTCGATCTAGTTCAAATTTTGTTAAGTTAACACGTTACGAAATATAGGGGAGCTTTATACTATGCATTAATATAACTATGATTTTTGCTTAATTTTTTACAAGGATAAAATTTTTATCATCGGAAAAACACATCTTTAAGAGATTTAAAATAAATATTTGTAAATATATATATAATTTAATATCATTAAATATTTAGTATCTTCACACATAATTAACACATGTTAATTAAGTACGATTAAATTTAAAAGAAATCATAATTTTCATTAAATTAAAAAGAAATTGTACATTTAACTTTTAATCTAGCAAATATTAAAACATGAAAGAAATGATTGCGCTTTTAGAGCATATAACTTTAATCATAAAAATTTGAATACTTATCACTTTTAAATGAAAATGATAAACCTTTATTTAAAATTTTTCAGTTTATAATTAGAGACATACAATTAACTAGAAACTTAAGTATAAAAACAGAAATGAATATCTAGCAATAAGGTTAACATTTTTAATAAAAAATTAATATTTTAGGTTAATTTTAAACGTTCTAGTATTTTTAGACTAGTGAAATATCCCTTTTTTTAGAAAATACTTTTCTGGTTTAATTTTCATTTATTTTTTAAATATAACTTTTAAAAAATATTCTCAACTGTAAAAACTAGGGATTTGCTTTTGACAATTTTATTTGAATTTAAGATTTGTTTCACATTTAGAAGTATATCTTATCAAAATAAATTGGAAATATTTAGATTTGTTTATTATTAATAATTTGAAAAATAAAACATTTAGAAGTAAATTCACTTACTTTTTTTTATGTTACATAAAAATCCAAAAGGGTTGAAAAAGAGTAGCAACACTTCAAATAAGTTTTGTGATACTAAATGGAGTAAATTTTGAACATCAATATCTTATCTGTTTGGGTATTTCCATGAATACATGATTCATGAGATAAGCAGAATGTCATGTTCAAATATGAATCTAAGAACAGTGTTAATGAATTTACTTTATTCATATCGTATATACTTTAGCTATAATTAATATAATGTGTAATTAATAAGGGATTTAATTAATATGATGCGTTTTTAAATAAAATCTAAATATAATTGTATCTTTTTCAGTCTTATTTAATAGAAGAGGAATGCTTTTCAAATTTATTAAGAAACATGTAAGTTATTATTAGCTTGGAAATTGCAACTGAATTAAAAATTGACTTTTAACATAGAATTAGTCTTTTGCTAAATTTTCAATGAAAATATTTCTCACTTAAAAGTTTACTTCTCACATTAAAAAAGTCATATACTTGGAATTTTTACCGGGAAAATTTTCTCACATGGAAAAAGGCTTTAGTGATTGTATTAGAATAAAAACTTATCATATTAAAATTTTTAATAAGTAAATTATTATTATTAAATCTATGTCACCCACCACTCACTTTATTTACAAATAAATATTTTTCACTTTTTAATGGAAACAAAAATGGTAGGTAAAGCTTTCGTTTAATATTTTTAAATTAATATGAGTCTTTTTTTTTTTTTTTTCAGTGCGACTCCTTCAAATTTAAAACCTTTTGAGAGCTTTTATAGGGAGAACGTAAACAAATCGAAGTCTCACATTTCAACAATAAAGGATTATACTAAGTACACTACAAACTTATTTATAAAAAGGAAAGACATAACCTTATTTCAGTTTTTCGTTAAGCATATTTTTAATTCACAAGCAGGCTTCACACATATTATTTAGCACACAAGTTACTTCAGCGAAAAATCCCTTTTCCTTATCTAAATGATTCATAGGGATTCATACCTCCCTCATGAATACGTTATACAAACGATGTATTAGTTTAATGAATATAAATTTTAACTGAATCCTTTAAACTTTATTTGATAACATTCGATCATTTTTATATTTCAAAACGAAGAAAAATTATTGAATATCACCTAACAAGCATATACTTTTACACTAACATGTTATAAAAACACTTCTCAATATTCAAATTTTATGATATTTCGACATCTCTCGCCAAGCTTTTTAAGAATGAAAGACTATTTCGTTAGAATATTTAGCTTTTTGTATACAATTTTAGCAATAAATACATAATGCACTCAACTTTACTTTATCATTAAACATTAAATTAATCCATCACTTAGCAATTCAAACGTAGGATTTTTTTATTTAGGGTAGATAAGTATACGTGTATATATATATATATATATACATGTGCATATATGTGTGTCTGTGTGCATTTGTAAATGGGGGAAAAATTTAAAAGGTATACACATTGAAAGTTAATAAAATTATTTAAAAAAAATTATATAAATATTTCAAGACAGTATTAAAGATTTGAAAAACTGATAAAAATGCTTTGAAAAACATTTAAAATTATTAAAAATGTTTCTTTCATATTTTAAAGTCAACAAATTTTAATACATAGCTATGTACATACAGACATTTGAGCTATGTACATACATACATTTGACCTATGTTAACAGAACAAATGTTTTAAATATTTCGATGCTATTTCCAAGTTAGTCAATTTATACTTTTTGAATATGCATATACATATATTTGAAAATTTTAATGTTTTCTGTTAAAACTGACTAGTTATTTATCCTAGCATTATCCTAGTTATTTATCCTTCATTTATTAACACAATAAAGCAACTGCTTTTAAAACGACTGTGTGATTATCAAAACAACCCAAATCCTTTTATCTGCACATGCGCAAACATTTTATTAAACTAGAGGTCACATTTTCAATCGAATAAAACAATGACTAATCAAATAGGTTATATCCTAACTTAAATGATACCTTTTTTGTGATATTGCTAAACATGCTACTACAATGTCTAATCAAATAGGTTATGTACTAACTTTAATTATACCTTTTATGTGGCATTACTAAACTAGCTAACATGACATTATTAAACTAACTTGTAAAAATAACATGATAACCTGTTTTCACTAGACAAACTTAATAATTTTCGCTGCTTTTGTTTGACAATCAACAAAGTTTTTTTGAAATATATTCAAAAAGTTTGCTGCGATTAAAAAACATGCTTATAATTTAGATAGTTTTCAATCTTTATATTTAAAAACATATAACACAAAATATTTTTATTAAATAATCACTATTTTTCACAAGTTTGCAATATTTATTTGCTAACTAGGGTTAGTAGTATTCAGACTTAAAAATATCTTTATAGATTAAACATGAAAATTAATGTGTAAAAAAAAACCTTTTACTATTTTTAGTTAAACTTCATGTCATGAAATATATCCAGTTAACTTTAAAATGTACTATTACAAATTAATGTTTTAAAATTCATTAAAATTATTAAATACTATTTCATTATAATTTTAAAATTCATTTTTATATAAAAACACACAAAATAATAATACTTATCTAATATGGCAGCTAGCAGTCTTAAGCGCAACCTTCTATTACAAAAACTAAAAGTGAAATGAATAATTCTAAGTCCTTATCAGCTAATCTTATCAACTGATTAGATCTAGTCACGTCATTAGTGATATCATATACCACGTGATGGGTATTCCCGATCACGTGATAACCCCTACGTCATTAGTGATAAGTGATGTCATAATCACGTGACTAGATCTAATCAGTTGATAAGATTAGCTGATAAGGACTTAGAATTATTCATTTCACTTTTAGTTTTTGTAATAGAAGGTTGCGCTTAAGACTGCTAGCTGCCATATTAGATAAGTATTATTATTTTGTGTGTTTTTATATAAAAATGAATTTTAAAATTATAATGAAATAGTATTTAATAATTTTAATGAATTTTAAAACATTAATTTGTAATAGTACATTTTAAAGTTAACTGGATATATTTCATGACATGAAGTTTAACTAAAAATAGTAAAAGGTTTTTTTTTACACATTAATTTTCATGTTTAATCTATAAAGATATTTTTAAGTCTGAATACTACTAACCCTAGTTAGCAAATAAATATTGCAAACTTGTGAAAAATAGTGATTATTTAATAAAAATATTTTGTGTTATATGTTTTTAAATATAAAGATTGAAAACTATCTAAATTATAAGCATGTTTTTTAATCGCAGCAAACTTTTTGAATATATTTCAAAAAAACTTTGTTGATTGTCAAACAAAAGCAGCGAAAATTATTAAGTTTGTCTAGTGAAAACAGGTTATCATGTTATTTTTACAAGTTAGTTTAATAATGTCATGTTAGCTAGTTTAGTAATGCCACATAAAAGGTATAATTAAAGTTAGTACATAACCTATTTGATTAGACATTGTAGTAGCATGTTTAGCAATATCACAAAAAAGGTATCATTTAAGTTAGGATATAACCTATTTGATTAGTCATTGTTTTATTCGATTGAAAATGTGACCTCTAGTTTAATAAAATGTTTGCGCATGTGCAGATAAAAGGATTTGGGTTGTTTTGATAATCACACAGTCGTTTTAAAAGCAGTTGCTTTATTGTGTTAATAAATGAAGGATAAATAACTAGGATAATGCTAGGATAAATAACTAGTCAGTTTTAACAGAAAACATTAAAATTTTCAAATATATGTATATGCATATTCAAAAAGTATAAATTGACTAACTTGGAAATAGCATCGAAATATTTAAAACATTTGTTCTGTTAACATAGGTCAAATGTATGTATGTACATAGCTCAAATGTCTGTATGTACATAGCTATGTATTAAAATTTGTTGACTTTAAAATATGAAAGAAACATTTTTAATAATTTTAAATGTTTTTCAAAGCATTTTTATCAGTTTTTCAAATCTTTAATACTGTCTTGAAATATTTATATAATTTTTTTTAAATAATTTTATTAACTTTCAATGTGTATACCTTTTAAATTTTTCCCCCATTTACAAATGCACACAGACACACATATATGCACATGTATATATATATATATATATACACGTATACTTATCTACCCTAAATAAAAAAATCCTACGTTTGAATTGCTAAGTGATGGATTAATTTAATGTTTAATGATAAAGTAAAGTTGAGTGCATTATGTATTTATTGCTAAAATTGTATACAAAAAGCTAAATATTCTAACGAAATAGTCTTTCATTCTTAAAAAGCTTGGCGAGAGATGTCGAAATATCATAAAATTTGAATATTGAGAAGTGTTTTTATAACATGTTAGTGTAAAAGTATATGCTTGTTAGGTGATATTCAATAATTTTTCTTCGTTTTGAAATATAAAAATGATCGAATGTTATCAAATAAAGTTTAAAGGATTCAGTTAAAATTTATATTCATTAAACTAATACATCGTTTGTATAACGTATTCATGAGGGAGGTATGAATCCCTATGAATCATTTAGATAAGGAAAAGGGATTTTTCGCTGAAGTAACTTGTGTGCTAAATAATATGTGTGAAGCCTGCTTGTGAATTAAAAATATGCTTAACGAAAAACTGAAATAAGGTTATGTCTTTCCTTTTTATAAATAAGTTTGTAGTGTACTTAGTATAAATCCTTTATTGTTGAAATGTGAGACTTCGATTTGTTTACGTTCTCCCTATAAAAGCTCTCAAAAGGTTTTAAATTTGAAGGAGTCGCACTGAAAAAAAAAAAAAAAAGACTCATATTAATTTAAAAATATTAAACGAAAGCTTTACCTACCATTTTTGTTTCCATTAAAAAGTGAAAAATATTTATTTGTAAATAAAGTGAGTGGTGGGTGACATAGATTTAATAATAATAATTTACTTATTAAAAATTTTAATATGATAAGTTTTTATTCTAATACAATCACTAAAGCCTTTTTCCATGTGAGAAAATTTTCCCGGTAAAAATTCCAAGTATATGACTTTTTTAATGTGAGAAGTAAACTTTTAAGTGAGAAATATTTTCATTGAAAATTTAGCAAAAGACTAATTCTATGTTAAAAGTCAATTTTTAATTCAGTTGCAATTTCCAAGCTAATAATAACTTACATGTTTCTTAATAAATTTGAAAAGCATTCCTCTTCTATTAAATAAGACTGAAAAAGATACAATTATATTTAGATTTTATTTAAAAACGCATCATATTAATTAAATCCCTTATTAATTACACATTATATTAATTATAGCTAAAGTATATACGATATGAATAAAGTAAATTCATTAACACTGTTCTTAGATTCATATTTGAACATGACATTCTGCTTATCTCATGAATCATGTATTCATGGAAATACCCAAACAGATAAGATATTGATGTTCAAAATTTACTCCATTTAGTATCACAAAACTTATTTGAAGTGTTGCTACTCTTTTTCAACCCTTTTGGATTTTTATGTAACATAAAAAAAAGTAAGTGAATTTACTTCTAAATGTTTTATTTTTCAAATTATTAATAATAAACAAATCTAAATATTTCCAATTTATTTTGATAAGATATACTTCTAAATGTGAAACAAATCTTAAATTCAAATAAAATTGTCAAAAGCAAATCCCTAGTTTTTACAGTTGAGAATATTTTTTAAAAGTTATATTTAAAAAATAAATGAAAATTAAACCAGAAAAGTATTTTCTAAAAAAAGGGATATTTCACTAGTCTAAAAATACTAGAACGTTTAAAATTAACCTAAAATATTAATTTTTTATTAAAAATGTTAACCTTATTGCTAGATATTCATTTCTGTTTTTATACTTAAGTTTCTAGTTAATTGTATGTCTCTAATTATAAACTGAAAAATTTTAAATAAAGGTTTATCATTTTCATTTAAAAGTGATAAGTATTCAAATTTTTATGATTAAAGTTATATGCTCTAAAAGCGCAATCATTTCTTTCATGTTTTAATATTTGCTAGATTAAAAGTTAAATGTACAATTTCTTTTTAATTTAATGAAAATTATGATTTCTTTTAAATTTAATCGTACTTAATTAACATGTGTTAATTATGTGTGAAGATACTAAATATTTAATGATATTAAATTATATATATATTTACAAATATTTATTTTAAATCTCTTAAAGATGTGTTTTTCCGATGATAAAAATTTTATCCTTGTAAAAAATTAAGCAAAAATCATAGTTATATTAATGCATAGTATAAAGCTCCCCTATATTTCGTAACGTGTTAACTTAACAAAATTTGAACTAGATCGAAATTAGAACTAGACTAAAAATTCAAAGTCTACTGCACGAAATGAGTGTCACTTTTCAAAAACCTCAATATATTTATTAAAACTTTCATGTTTACGAGTGAAAATTTACTTATGTGTGATGACTCATCAATGACGTGTTTGAAGTATTCTCACGGTTAATGAATCAATTAAAAAAGTACCCGTTTTAAAAGGTCTAATTTTATAATAGTTAAATCCAAAAAAAAAAAAAAAAATGTAACACATGCATTAAATTGCTAATAAATATTCCAATTTTATTTTAAATAAATCGATAAGAAAAAATGACCCCCCAATTGGATATAAATTCTATATTAATAAAATCATTCAAAAATTGTGACGCAATCTAAATTATTCAAAAAATTCGTTTTGTGTGACGTAATATTAATTATTCATTCATTAAATTCGCAATCAGTGAGATAATAAAAATCTTAAATTAATTATTTGAAAATCTTAATTTGTACCCCACCATTAGTCAATCGAAATTAAAATCTAATATCCTATCACGATAAAAAGGAAAACCCCTTATCTAGATAAAGTGATTCACTTCTGAGTGTTCCCGAAGATAACGCACGATGACCACGGTTCAGTATAGTAGACATTTTCCTACAGAAACACGCGTTTTTTTAGGCTCTGAAAGTCATTTTAAGTAAAGTAAGTGTGTTAAATTTTTGGTAAATTTATGTATTTAATAGTTTTATTCTAAAAAGCGCAATTATTAGCGAAAATTTGTCAAAAGTGCGTTTTTTTTTCCAAAATCTTATTAAAAATTCAAAGTGTTTCGATAGAAACGTTCAAAAATTATGTATGTTTAAAAAGCGCTTCGTTTAAAAATCGATTTTCTAGTTTTTAAAAATATGAAACTTTTCGAAAACATGCCTCAATAAAATTTCGGGTTAAGGTATATTGGTGATTCTAAATTCAAACACACCATTAAATAGGTAACCCTATATTTCACAAATATAAATTCATTTAGGGGTAGGGGGAAAATTTCCTAATATCTTTATGAATGCCATTTCATGTTTTTTTTTCAAAATAAATTTTCATATAGATTAAACAATACATACCTAAACATTGCATAACAAGCCAAAAAACCGATATCCTCAAAAATATCTTACCAATTTCTATTTTTGTATAAAACCGAGAAAAAATATCTACTCATCTAACACGGATTCAGAAAAAAAAATTCTAAAGTTTACTAGTACTATTAAAAAGGTTGGTTAATTTTGACGACCGATTATCTACACTATGGATAAAGGGAGGGAGTGCCCTTCGTCAGGGTCTTTCTAAGGGAACCTAACCCAAATTTACGCATGCAAATCCATGACTCAAACAAAACTCCGAACGATTAGGCCGACGGGCTCGATTGATTATCTACACTAGGGATATAGGGGGGAGTACCCTTTGTGAAGGTCTTTCTAAGGTAACCTAACCCGAATTTACGCATGAAAATCCATGGTTCGAAGAAAACTCCGAACGATTAGACCGACGGGTGCGATTGGGATCGAACCCAGCACTTCCCGTCTATTAACTTCGTGAGCAGAACCTCTCAGCCACTGGTGGGGGCAGTACTATTTTAAAATTTGCAGACAAAAATTCTAACACTAAATAACAAAAATTCACAATCATTCATAATTTTAATTAATACTCAATATTCTAGCGCATACGTCACTAAATTGAATCGCGTAAAATCCCCTCATCCAATCTATGTTTAAAATTTCATTTTTATCTAAAAATTTGCGTTAAAAGATAAAGTCTCCCAATTAAAATGTTTAATGAATGTTTAAAATTCGATTGCCAATGAAAAATCGTGAAAAAGAAAAAAAAATATTTTCAAGTTCTCAAATTAATATTAAAAATCACCACTATTAAAAACTCTTAACACAAAAATTATGCCCCTAAAAATAACACCGAAAACTCAAGTGCGCTAAAAAATATATGTCAAAAAAAAAATCTATCTCAGAAATTATTCCCTAAAATTAAAGTCTCCCAATTAAAACTTCTAAATTAATTTTTAAAAGTACAAATGACCCCTCGTACTGGAGTACGACGAAAAGAAAAAATCTATCTCCCAAAAAATTCTATCTCAAAAATTATCCCCAAAAAGTTAAAGTCCCCCAATTAAAATTTCTTAATTATCATTAGTAAAAAAATATCCAACTCAAAATATCCCCTCGTACTAAACAACAGCGAAATAAATCAATGTCCATGAGAATTCAAAAATTACCCCAAAAAAGTTAAAGTGTCTCAATTAAAATTTCTTAATTAATTATCATTAATGAAAAAAATCAAACTCAAAAAACCCCTCGTGCGACGAAAAGAAAAATCAATGACACCTAAAAATTCAAAAATTACCCCGAAAAAAGTTAAAGTCCCCAATTAAAATTGCTTAATTAATTATCATTAGTAAAAAAAATCAAACTCAAAATAACCCCTCATACTGCAGTACGACGAAAAAATTCAATGTCCATGAAAAATTCAATCTTCAAAAATACTCCCAAAAAAAGTTAAAGTCCCCCAATTAAAATTTCTTAATTAATTATCATTAATGAAAAAATATCAAACTTAAAATACCCCCTCATACTACAGCTGAATAAAAATAAATTTCAAACTCAAAACTTCTAAGTCCCTTCATTAAAATTTCTAAATTAATATTTTTCATTAATTATTTTAAATTACTTTTTAATTAATTATTCATTTAAACCTCGTACTATACTACACTCAAAATAATAACGCCCGAAAATTATGTAACCGAAAAAAATAACCCTCGTACTATAACACAGCAAAAAATCAATCTCCCGAAAATTCCCGCTTTTATCTAAAAAAAATCCTTATCGCATTAACCCCTCCTCCAAGAGTAGAGTCGCGAGAGGAGGAGGAGCACGGGAGGTGTAGCACGAGAGGAGGAGCACGGGAGGTGCTGCACCTGCACCTGCACCTGCACCTGCACCTGCACCTCCTCTCGTGCACCTCAACACCTCCTCCTGAGGTCGGAGCCCCACTTTTCATCTACTGCTCTCAGTATCGCCATATCCATTTTCATCTGTATCACTTGCAGCCAGATTTTCTCCATGTAACGTAAATTCCAGTTCATCTTCACTTTCCGAAAATTCATTTTGCTCGTAAGTGCTATTTCTTGCCTTTTAGGGTGAGGAACATTCTGAGAAACGCATGATCGAAAAAAAAAAAAAAAATGGAGCAATCTCGATCAGTGTTGCCAGATGGGCTACTTTTTTTTAATTCAGATTCTTGATTGGCACCACGTTTTTGAGATGGTAAAACAAGCCTTATTTAATGGCATATTAATTAAGGCGAAAACAAAAGTAATTTTACCGTTTCAAAAAAGTGGTGGCAATCAAGAAATCTGAATTTAAAAAAAAGTAGCTAACTGGCAACACTGATCTCGATCACCAGACTTGTTACACTCGGTGATGGTATGCTCGCCAGCCAGCTTTACGCATGCAATGGGAATTTTACCACTTCAAAAAAGCGGTGCCACTGAAGAAATGTGAATTTAAAAAAAGTAGGCGTGAAATAACATTATCGAACAGAACTTTCCGGTAGACCTAACCCTTAAATGTGCGAATTTTTATTTTGTTTCGAAAAAATTATATATGATTCTCTGAAAGGTTTTATTACACAGGAAAAAAAATCAGAGATACATTTTTCATATAATACGTCAATCTTTTCTTTTGTTAATCATCTGCAATACAAGTAAAAACTTCTGCCGTGTGGCTGTTTTACGCTAAAATAATGCAAATTAGTAAATATTCTAATAAGTATGTCTCCAAATACCTTATTTTATATTATTATTTATTTTATAAAACGTAACCTTTAACCCTTTAATTCCCATGATAGAATACGTTCTAGAAATTACGTACTTCAGAGAATCTGAATTTACACCAGAAAATTTCAATGGTTAAGTTCGTTTTATTTAAAAACGGAATGTCTGTTTATTACTTAAAGTAAATATTGCTATTTTAATTTTCTGGTGTGATTTAGGTATATACGTTTAAAAAAATCTATTAAATTCAAAACACTCTTGTTTGCATATATGCAAAGCTGCGCACTAAAGGGCTAATACAATTTATTCTTGTTATGTTTCATGATTCTTACTGTCACCTCGCCCTTTTTCATGCTATAAATATGAAAATGATTTTAAATAATATATGAGAAATAGTAAGAGAATAAAAAGCTGGGTAAATAAAATAAATTGCATTTAAGAAAAAAAAATATTTAAGGATACATAATGAAATCAGACACAAATATGTAAAATCAATACAAATAACATGCCCACCCTCAACAAAAATAACCCAAGTAAATGAATTGAAAAGGTCCAATATATATTTTTTTTGTTTTATCTCTTTAACATACATGCATTATAACAGAGAATATTTATTCTTTTTGTTTAAGATTTTATTAAGAACATTTTAATTATTTTCATTTTATTTACTTATTTTCATCAACGGCTATTATTTTAACTATTCCTGTAGTGCAGATTATCTGTATATTGTTTTAACACTAGAACGCCCGGAAAAAGTCGATCCGACTCCGACCATTTGATTAAATGTCAACTGGAACCAGAAATTCTTTCATAAAATAAGTTAAATTTATGCCATGCCGATTTACGTTAAATAAATCAGTCAAATAACTTTAAATAAAAATTCTGGTGTAAAATATTTTTATGAAACTCGTGTAAAATGTCCCGGTGTTCTAGTGTTAAATATCTCTAGTGAAATTATCCTCGTCAAATAGTTGTTTCCATCTTCTCTATAAAACCTTGGATAGTGACATTTACTCTCTTAATCGTAATTATGTTTATACCCGGTGCCAAACTTGCTTTCCACTTTTTTCACAAAAAAAAAAAAAAAAAAAAAAAAAAAAAAAAAAGATTAATAAAAATCCCTTTGACTGTCTTTATTTTCAGGAATAACATCAAAAACTAGGTCCCAGACCAGAAATACCAATTTATTACAGGAGACTTGGTCTATAGAAATACAGACGTGACGGGATAAAAGCATGCGTCGTTTATTTTGTATATTTATTTCTATCCATTACATGGTATCAATACTACGACATCTACCGAGTTCTGGACCGTTTTCAACCTTTACTCTGCTCACGGCTTTACCCTACGTAACATCCGCATAACAAGACTTTCCCTAATCCAAATTTTCTTTTAACCCTTTCAGGGGCAAGGCATTTTTTCTCCAAAAATATTCAAATAATTAATTCACACCGCAATTAATGAACAAATATATTTGAAAATAATTAAAAGCAATTTTTCACGTAAGTTATGAAATCGAAATTGTACTAAAAATTTACTGGTGCCACTAGGCAATTTAGGCTTTAAAATTAGCCGTTTGCAGACTGCAAACGGCGCCCCTCAAGGTGTTAACAGAAGAAATGACCTCTCAGGATCTCCAAAATGGAAAATAATTTGAAGTTTTCCTGTCAAATATGCTAATTTCAAAAAATGCATGGTGTGGGCGCAGTAATGGAAGTATCCAAAATTTCTCACAAAGTCAAGAAATTTCCCTTTTTCCTACAGAGCTGCGTTATTCCATCGAATATGGGAAATTACCTACAACTTACTATCACTGCAGGACACTAAGCTTGTGCCAAAACATCTTCCTTTATGTATAAATGTACAATATTGCCTCTAGATGCTGGCATACTTTGGCGCTTAAGCGGCGACAACAAGGTTATTCACTTATCTTATCATGTCGTCGCAGCGGCGACAACGGAGTTATTCACTTACCTTACCATTTCGCCGCAGTGGCGACAACGGAGGTATTCATTTACCTAACGATGTCACCGCAGCAGCGACAACGGAGTTATTCACTTACCTTACAATATCGCCGCAGCGGCGACAACGGAGTTATTCATTTACCTAACGATGTCGCCGCAGCGGCGACAACGGAGTTATTCACTTACCTTACTATGTCGCCGTAGCGTCGACAACGGAGTGCAACGTTTTAAAAATATATTTTCAATAAATGGAAAAGTTTAATGCAAATGAAAAATCAAAATAGTGATATGCGTACATGAGTTTTAGGCATGATTATTTTTTCAGCTACCCCTGTTTCCAAAAAATAATATTCGTGATAGATTTATCTTATAAATGTTTTGGGAATCTACCAATGGCATTATTGTCTGGAAATAGTGGTTGTCCAAACAAGGACAGTACCATCTCCCGATCTAGACAGACAAGTTTGCGATCTTTTTCACACTGGCATGATACTCATCTACAGTTTGTGTTAGAGCAGGCTCATTGGTTAATTTTTACTAGATCACTGGTAAAGAGCTCCCACCTGGTCGTTTTTTTAATACCACTTTTTTCAAAGAAATATCGTTTCACAAATTTCATGGAAACTTAACCAGAAGGACGTTTTCCATGCAATTTTTGTTGAATCCTACAAAGATTTATTTCCTTAAAAATTACTGGTATTCAAAGAATATACCAGTGGATGCCCTGCTGGTATGCAACTAAAGGGCGGGGACACGAGCCGCAATTAACAGTTGAACAACAGAAACAACAAAACTTCTTTTTATTTAATTTAATCTTATTTAATATATCATCTTATTTAATTTAATAAACTGTTATTTTACGATTCGAGGTTTTGATCTTATATGTACTGTCATCTAGCGGCTGTTTTTATGTGTTGTCCTGCTTCAAAATTTTTTTGCAAAAGAGGATGGCACTTGTGTAACCCTTTAGGTCATGGAGAGTTTTGGTATTGGAGTTATGAATATAGAGGAGGAGACATATCGTATACTGTCTATCAGTTGCGAGTGAAGTAACTGATCAGGTCAGCGTTGCCCGTAGGCTACTTTTCTTTACTTCAGATTTCTTGATTACCACCACTTTTTTGAAACGGTAAAGTAACCTTTGTTTTAGCCTTAGTAATTACCATTTCGTTAAATAAGACCATTTTACCATTTCAAAAAAGTGGTGCCAATCAAGAATCTGAATTAAAAAAAAGTAGCCCATCTGGCAACATTGGATCAGGTTGTCACAATATGGCGGCTAATCTTCGTACATCGGATCAGCAGTTTCTGATAAAAGCAGAAGCAAAGTTCAAGTAAATTTTGAATTATTTTAGCGGACTTTTCCATGAAAAAGTTTCCTCACAAATGTTGTTAAAATTTCTCTTTGTTGTTACTCGTGGCAGTTTTGACAAGCATTATAATAATTTTCTCTGACATTGTGAGGAGGTTGTCTGGGTTGTCACAATATGACTGAAACGCAGGGCCTGACTATCACCGAAGTAAACTTCGAGCAGTAAAAATGAATGTCTCTTTTAGCCATTATTTACAACTGAAATTTTTCAATTAAAACGGGTTTAAATAAGGAGAAAATTTCTATTTAAATTTACAGGTGGAAGTTTCACTCGGAGGTAATCAACCCCTGCGATAGCGGTTATAGTTGAAACTTCACTATTTTAAGGATATGTCAGTTCCTCTTTATTAAACCTTTCAGGGTCAAAGTACTTCTATTCGTAAAATACTGAAATTATTGAATGGCACCGGACTTTAGAAAGAAATTTATTTAAAAAGAAGTTAAAGCTTTTATTCGCGTACTTAATAAAAGTAAAATTTTAATTTGAAATTTCTAGTGCCAAAGTGGTATTTAGTGGTTTAATTTAAGTGGTCCAAAAATGAACGACCGTCGTGAAGGGGTTAAAGCCGTGGAACAGGCTCGGGTTTTAACCCCTTATTTCTCGCTCCCGTGATATTCACGGGCAGTGTGTTTTATTCAGATTGCTTGATTTCTACCAGTTTTATAAGATATTAATAGTTCCATGGTTTTGGTAAAAATTAAAATTCATTTTTTAACCCTAATTAATAGGATCATATTTGATTGGGAAAAAAAAAATATTTTAATGCCTTGAGAGGCGGCGGTATATGTTATATACCACCTACGATTAATGAAGTTTTACACCAGAAAAATGTTATTAAATTTTACCTTTCTAACTTTATTGGAAAAAAGTCGTAAAGTTGCCTTTACTTATTTTGAAATAGAATTTTTCAAAGATTCCGGTGTGAGTTCAACATTATGGAAACGCAATCACTTGCCCCTCAAGGGGTTAAAAAAATTTCGAAGTCGGTTTACGTCAAGGGAGGATCCACACAATTGCGTGGATTAGGCTTGTTTTATTCAGATTTTTTTATTGTTACCAGTTTTATAAAATATTGTAATTGGCCTTATTCGGGTATCATTTTACCTGTCATTAAATAAACTGGAATTTTTTTCTTCAAAAAGTGGTGTCAGTAAGAAATCTGAATTTTTAAACCGTAATTTCATGCGACCGTTACGGGATTAAATCACAGAAAAGGAGGAATTTTTTTTTCTTTTTCCTTATGATCTCTTACACAATTGTGTAGGTCCGGTCTTAACCATTTCAAGGGTGGTGACAGATTCATAAAACCACTTAATTTAAAATCTGAAATGCCACAGTGACACCAGAAGCATTGAAATAAAATTTTCGGTTGATTATGTACGTGAAATATAAATTTTCTTATCTGTAAATATTTTTTTTTCATAAATTCCGGTATCATTAATTCATTTCAACATTTTAGCAATGGAAATGCTTTGCCCCGGAAAGGGTTAAAGGGGTAAGCGACTACGGACATTTGCCCAGAATACTATTCTTAGTTGTAGTAAACATTTTTTTTACTTTTCACTTGATACATGTTCATTATTAATGATATACGAATACAAAGTAAATCTTAAATTTTAGATTTTATATAAATTTTGCATTTCCACACTCAAAATTTGGTGAATGGATTCATTTTTTATGCAAATAATTCAAATTTCTAATTATGTGACAGAGTGAGTTTTTGAAATTCTTATGAAATGATACGCTTACAAATGTCCAATTTATATTATGTATGAAAAACACATAGTAAATGTTTTTTCTTAGAACATAAAACATGAACAAAAAAAAAAAAAATAAATAAAAGATAATACGAACATGCAGTAAATAAAGCAACAAAGGAAAATCATGTATCAGGAATAGATTTTGAAACAATTTCATCACCTCCAGAATATTTTAACAGATTATATCCATTAAGAAAATTGAAGACAGATAGAAAGGTAGGGGTAATTAGTATCAGGGATAATTGTGATCAGGGTCACTTCAGGGACAATCTGTAACAGATTTTTAAAAAATGATCATACGAAATCTGCCTAATCTCTACATGTGTAATTTTTTCGAGTGAAAATGTATGTTTCTGAAGAAATAATCACTGTTTTCCCAGAACAAAAAGAAAAAGGTTGCTCGTCAAAGTGAGGAGGTTTTAGTTTAAAAGGTCCTGTATAAAAAAATTGTATGAAATATAGTTATGGATTTAAATTTAGAAAAAGTTTGTTTTAAAGAGGAAATGGTTACGTTTTGCAACAGACAAAGCATAATGTTAATAATCTGCATGATTCCAATTACCTCAGAAATAGTATTTTTAGGGTAGGTAGGATCATAGAGTTTTTGGGTTAATGGTAAATGCGATAGCATAATTTATTTTCTATTTAAATCAAATTGCGGTTTAGAATGAATTTTTTTAATCTTTCAAATTTCAGGTCCTATGAAATGCCCCCTAGTTTGGTTTACTTTACTGCACATTTTGTGTTCGCAAAACATTTATTTTACAATTTAATTGTATTCCCATGTATTCCAAATTTTATCACTGACTGCATATTTTGGGCAAAATTACACCCCAAACTTTCAATGTAAATGAAATTTTCTTCCTTCACAACATATGAGCTTTGACTGATCCCTTTTTCCTCATTACTTGCATTTCATGTTATTAAAAAAAAAAAAAAAAAGGATTTTTTTAACTTAATTTTTTTTTTTTTTTTTTTTTTTTTTTTTTTTTTTTTTTTTTAGTAATACAACAAGGATATTAATTTCCATTGAAATGTTTGCATTTGATTTTGTTTTGTAAGCAGTGTGTAAAACAAATTATCTATACCAATAAAAGAACAAATCGCTCTGTGTGTGTGAGTGTGTGTGTGCGATGGCTAGCGAAAACTACCGCACGTAGAAGTCTTAAAATTCAGGTTTGATTAGTCCAAGACAGGTCCTGATGCACCTGAGGATCGGATGTTTAATTTTTTAAGGGTCGGGGGCACCTGGGCCCCTTTAATTTTTATGCACTAAAACGTTAATATGCTTCTTTTCTATCCTATCTTCTCCGTTTTTAGATGAATTCCCATTTCAGTTTCTGCCCCATTTCTACATTTCAGTTAAGACCCTGGAATCCTTGCAAGGGGCCCCGTACAGGACCCCTTGAAATTTTAGTGCAATAAATTCTTAATAACACTCCTCTTTTCTATCCTATCTTCTTCGTTTTGGGGGTAATTCTCCTTTCAGTTTCTGCCCCATTTCTACATTTCAGTTAAGACCCTGGCACCTTTGCAAGGGGCCCAGCACAGGGCCCCTTGAAATTTTAGCGCACTAAATTCTTAATAACATGCCTCTTTTCTATCCTATCTTCTTCGATTTTAGGGTGAATTCTCCTTTCAGTTTCTGCCCCATTTCTAGATTTCAGTTAAGACCCTGGCACCCTTGCAACGGGCCCAGTACAGGGTCCCTTGAAGTTATAGTGCACTAAATTGTTAATAAATTGCTTCTTTTTTATCCGATCTTCATTTTTGGGATACTTTCTCCATTTAGTTATTCTCCCTTTTCTAACTACCAGTTATGATCATCGCCCGTCTAGGGTCCCGCAGGGCCTGGTCCAGGGCTTTGAATTTTTTGTGTGCTATGCGTTTTTCACACCCTAATTTTCTCACCTTCGCAGTGCTTAATTTTAAAGTTGAGTCTTGAAATCTTCTTCCTAGACCAACACTCACATATTTTTGTTGGGGCCCTAGGGCCCTTTTTAAGCATTTCCCTAATTTTTGGGGCATTTCTTTCAAATTATATTCTAATGATTAATTCATACCCTATGCTTAATCTTGATTAATCGAAGATCTAAAACGCTAAGTACTAAAACGTTTTAACGTGTTTTCATGTCAGGGCCCTGTTTTCAACAATCAGTTGGCCCTTTTTGGGCCCCCTATTATAACTCATAATATAACTCATAATTAACTCATAAATAGTCCGATTCACTAGCTTTTATTTTAACAACATCTTAGGTTCTCCAGATATTACATTAACGACAAAAAAAAATAATAATAATAATAAAAATAAATAAATAAATAAATAAATAAATAAAAAATATCACACTTCAGCTGAACCCAATTTTGAATATTAATCGCCTTCTTGGGGCCCTTGGGGCAGCTTCTTTAAGAATGATCGGAATTGCTTGCAATTTTCTTTAACACATTTCTAGCATCCCTTGACTACTTTAAAAACTACTAAAAAGTATCTTTACGCGCAACTACTTGCCACCTATGTCCTTGGCTCCTTAAAGTTTTTGCACCATAAATTGTTAATAAATTGCCTCCTCTTAATCCAATTTTCTTTTTCCGTTTAGTTATTCTCGCGTTTCTTTATTCCTGTTAAAATCCTGGATCATCCAAGGGTTCCATAGGGCCCGATCCGGGGACCCTTAAATTTTTGTGCGGCATGTATTTTTTACCACCTAATTATCTCGTATTACCAACGCAAAATTGAGTCTTGCACTCTTCTCCTCGGACTAACACCCTCTTATTTTTACTGGACCTTAGAGTCCTGCTTTAAGGACCCCCCCCCCCCCATTTTTTGCGAATTTTTAAAATTTTATTGTAATGATTAACTCATACCCTATGCTTAATTTTGACTAATTGAAGATCTAAAGTGCTTGAATTTACACCTTTTAACAAGTTTTCATGCTAGGGTCCTGTTCTTTACTATCAGTCGGCCCTCTTCGGGCCCTTTGTTATAGGTTTCTTAAAAACGGTCCGATTCACTAGCTTTTTTTAACAGCTTCTAAGTCCTCCTGCTACTACATGAATGACAAAAAAATTTCTCAAAATTCAGCTACCACCAATTTTGAAAATTAATGTCCTTCCCAGGGCCCAGTCTTTATTTATACATCAGCTACCATTTTTTTTTCGAACATTAATCTCCTTTTTCAGCAGCAACTTACGTTTACACACTATAGCCGTAAATTAAAAATCGCATTAATTTAAATATAACTTTAAAGAATGGATTTCATAAGTTTATTAAATATCGTGTTAATGTTAAAAATAATTTATGAAATTTATAACTGGATAGGTCATCTTCCACCGCTTGGAGGCGCATTCTTTCCTCCGATTCTAAGGACCTAATTTCAATGGGATTTGGTTCATTCAACTTACACTGCGATTCAGCTTCTTTCTGTATTATGAAATTTTATCTTAGTCTTCAGTTACCAACATATTCTAAGATTAATGATGAATTCTTTTTCCGATTCTATGGGCTTGATTACTACGAGCTTTGGCTCACTCAATTTGGTTTTCAATTGTCTCCGGCACGTGTGGAGCACTTCCAGTACATGCTGCCTTAGGTAGCATGGACCAGATTACAGGTCCGTTCGGAAAGAAGTTTGTTGGAACACGCTAGATGCTGCAGAGGGCAATGGATGCCTCCGAAATTAGGTTATTTTAAAAGAATTTCAAAAGATATAAAATCATACAAACTTCAGTTTTGTTTAAGGTTATTATTTACGGACCCCGGACAACGCCGGGCGGGTCTGCTAGTAAAATAATAATAATATAATTGTTGTAATTAAATTATAAATTCTACGCACTCCATTTTCAATACAGAACATATCATAGTAAACAACAAAAGTATAAACCCATTTGCATGATAATCCGTGTACATTTACGTTAGCTAAAGGATGGATGGCAGAGAAAAAAAAAATATTCATAAATTGTTTTCCACTATGTTGGGTGATGCTGAATATTTAGATTTTTAAAATCGGTATGTAAGTAAAAACTAGGTTTAATCGTGCATTTCAAGTATCTAATTCGCAAAAATTAACACTTTACACTGTTAAAAATTTAGCCGATTGTTTTTGTTAAAGTATCTGCCAGTAATTTCGAAAAGAGTCTTAATGACAGAATGCCTGTAATAATGGAATACCTGTAATCAAATAAAGTGAAGTCAATTAAAAAATTCTGGCAAGAGGAGCGTGATTAATAAAGCGGCCAACTTCCTCCGGCGAAAAGTAATAGAAAATCTTACCTTATTCATGACGTAAATTCTGCATGAAAAGTGGTTTTGAATAAGGCTAAAATGTCAAATTATACTTTACTGGTACATGTTTCACACTTTAGCCTGAAAAAGCAAATTCCTGTTTTCTACTTTTTAATTTCAGACGCTCTACTCATAGCTGCGAAACTTCAGCATTTTTCTTAACACTAAAATTTTATAGTAAATATTGTCTTATTTAATCGTCGAAGTCTCATGATTCAATAAGGCGAAAATCTATTAAATTTTAGTGGTAGCAAAAAAACATAAAACTTGGCAGCTACATCTATTTCTTTGATTTCATTCTTTAGATAAATCTTCTGATTCAAAAAGTAATTCTTTTTTGTGAAATAGGCAGTTTTAAGCTAAATTCTTAGTTGTTTTTCAGTTTTTCATTGACACAGTAAAATTGTATGCAATTAATGATGCAAATAATATAAACATTCTGATACAATGGTGCGTTTATCCCTTGAACATATTAAGGCATCTGGTACTACAATTTTAAACTATACATTTCTATTTAATACTAGCAGACCCACCCGGCGTTGCCTGGGACCGTGATGAATGAACCTCAAATTTTTATGATTGTGTACCTTTAATTCCCTTTTGTCTGAATTTATATTTTTAAATATAAAAAATCGCAAGAAAAAAAAATAAATTGGAGATACGTACTATTTTGCGTAAGTTGATTTTGGGAGTCTATGCGTACCGAAAGCGAGCGGAACTGCGGCAAATCACTCAGGTTTTTACTGGTTTCGTGGACATTTTCAGACATTTCGTTTCGTAAAAAATATTTCTACCCCTCCGAACGTTTCAAAATTTTTATAGGAGATGTAAATCTGGTCTATTTAGATGCTTCGATAAACATTGTGTTAAAATAAGGACGTTGACTAAAATAATAAATTAAGAAATTTGCTTAATTTGCTATTCGAAAATAGTGGGTAGTGCAACCTTCCACCTACAGGGAGCGCAATATGTTGTATACAAATATTACCCTACGAAACAGTGGTCAAAGGGCTGTTATAACTTACGTGAAAATTTCAAGTCGATGGGTTAGTTCGTTTTCCAAATTTTAACGAATTCGCATTCATTCTTTATTAAAAAAAGCTTTTAGTTTTCTTTTTAAAAGTCGATTTTTTTTCCATTTCTAACAAAAAGTTCTGAATCATTTTTTTTTAATTTTATATACTCTTAATTAGTCTATAAATATAGGCCGATAAGCTAAAGTTTAAAATCTGTAAATGCTGTAAATGCTGTATTTTTAAAATTTTGGTTTAAATTTGAACTCCCATTAATATTTTACCCTATGGTTTTTATCTACTCACCAAAATTTCAAAGTAGGTGTTTTTCAAAGCAGAGATAATGTCTGTAACTTTTAATAAGTATCATATATCTCATGACTCCCTCAAAAAACGGCATATAAAAAGTCAGAAACGCTAATTTTTTTAAAAAGAAACCTAGAGTTCCTCCCTCCCACCCTGGAATTTCACGCACCATTCTTTTTTACACTTTTGTGTTATAAACGTTCTTAAAGTTTCAAACAGATCGCCTTGTTAGATTTCCTAATTTTAACAAATCTGCGTTATGTTAGTTCCACATTCCACTACCAGGGAGCGCACTCTATTCTTAACGAAAGCTCCTTTACACAACCTATCAGTAGATATGTTACTCGAGGAGGTGGCGGTCTTCAGCAGGAATTTAAGATATTAATTGAAATTACTGTTCGGAAATAGTGGTAACTTAACTTTTGTCACATTTATATGTACTAAGTAGCATGTATCTGAGGACTCCGTCAAAAAACCGCTCCTGAAACGGTATGGAACGCAAAGATAAAAAAAAAGAAATAATTCGCAACTCCCTCCCCCCACCCACCTGCCCGAAATTTCACGCGCCATTTTTTATAAACTTTTTCTAATGTGTTATAAACTATCTTAAAGTTTCAAGCAGATCGCTATGTGAGATTTCCTACTTTAAATGTAATCGCGCTCACTTAGTTCCGCTTTTCACCACCAGGGAGCGCACTGTATTTTTAACAAAACTGTAACTGAACGTAACTCCGTTGCACAACATATTAGTAGATAGGTTACTCGAGGGGGTGGAGATCTTAAGCAAGAAATTAAGATATTTTTGAAATTACTATTCGGAAATAGTGGTAACAAACTTTTGACATTTTTATATTTAATAAGACTCGTTTATCTCAGGACTCCGTCAAAAAAACTCACCGGAAATGGAAAGATACACAAAAGTTTAAAAAAAAAGAAATCTATCGCCCTTCCTCTTCTCCCCACCTTCCCGAAATTTCGCGCGCCATTCTTATATAAACTTTTTCTAATGTGTTATATACTATCTTGAAGTTTCAAACAGATCGCCTTGTTAGATTCCCTACTTTAAATGAAATCGCGGTCTGTTAGTTCTACATTCCACCGCCAGGGAGCGCACTTTATTCTTAGCAAAAGCGTATGTGAACGAAACCACTTCACGCAACCTACCCGTAGATAAATGGATGGGGGGGGGGGGGGGCAGTCTTAACCAAGAATTTAAGATATTTGGTAAAATTACTTTTCTGAAATATTTATCTCGAATAAGTAACATTTATGCTGTATTTTAACAAATCGCACTCCGTTCTGAAGTATATTACAATAAAACGTAACGTGACTACCGTTTAAAATAAGCATATATAAAAGAAATAAACTAATTAGTGAAATCAGCGCCCCCCCCCACTCATAAATTAAGGGTGCAAAAAGTTCTCTACGAACATCCGACATGAATTCCCACTGCCTGCCGCACTGTATAGTAGGCGGGCGATAAATTCGGAACATTTTTCTGTATTTAAAACATAAAAAAGAGCAATTAAAAAATGCGTTTAAAAATGCCTTCAAAAAACACTTCTGATAAAAAAAAATCATTATTAGTATCAAAAATGAGAATTTAAATTCTATTAAATTCTATAATTCTAGCCGCTACGGCAGCAGAAAGCATTAGAATGCATGGACTTATCGTTGCCAATTTCTAATTTCTAGTAGTAAAAGAGCCAGTAAGGAGTATTCTAATCTTGTATTTAACGTTTAAAAAACACATTTCTTGCTATCTAAATAAATCAGCATGATACAGGTACCTCCAATTTTCCGTAAACCAACCAAAATCGCCGATTTTTTAGCAGATATTATCGCTCAACCAATCAAAGTAGGAAAAAAAAAACAGAAAAGAGTGTGGCAAAAAAAAAAAAAAAAAAAAAAGCCTGCCAGGTTGTCAAGCCGATTGCTAGGTTGTGGAGACGTCATTTGAAACTAATCCTTCTCTTAAACGCTCATTATTATTAAATATGTTTTCAAAGCATGTGTTTCACCTCCATGCTAATATTTAATGTTTAGTTGATAAAACAGTCACTCTTGAAACATTAAGCGCTCAAATTGGTTTATTTAATTGTATCCCGGTTTACTTAATTATTTCTGCGAAAGCTTTATACAACCAACCAACCGAAAGCAAGCGGAAGCAAAGAAACGTATATTTGATGAGCGATGCTTTATGAACCAACCAACCGAAAGTAATCTGAGATGAAAAAAGGCGTATTTTTGATGAGAGTGATGTCCGAATATTAATTAATTACTCAGCTAATATTTAGAATATTAAAATTCTTAGGATATGGTGCATTAGAAGAGGCGTTGGACTCTTTTCAAAAAAATTTTGAACCTCGTACGTGCCGTAGATTTTGCTAGCCATCGCACACAGACAGACACACAGACAGACAGACAGAGAGACCGATTTGTTCTTTTATTAGTATAGATTAAAATTGCAGATTTCGTGAACAACACACTTATTCGTTGAATGTGTAATATTTCTCAGCGATTAAATAAGTTTAAAAATTCAATTAAAAATTGTGGTAAAAAATGTCTGCATCCTGTTATATATACCTTCCTTTTAACTGTGAAAAATATTTTAAAAAATTAATTTACATTTAAAAATTAATTTTAATTATTTTTGAAGTTCTTCTGTTTTTATAGGGCACACACGGGTTTGAACGTTGCCACCGAAATACTCAAGGCCTGAAGACGGGAGTTGTGACGTCATCACTAATAGACTGACTTCTCACTAGTGTTGGAATTCACACCGGAAAATTTTGATTTCGTTTTTTTTTTTTTTTTTTTTTTTTTTTTTTTTTTGAATATTTATCATTTTATAAAACAATAATAACTATTTAAACTTACTGGTGAGAATTTGGAATACCCCAATAAAAAATCAGCCAGATACGGCCACACTGTCGCATTCGCATCTGGCCGAATTTTTATTTTGAGATTCTGAATTCTCGCCAGTAACTTTAAATAGTTAGTATTGTTGTATATGATGATAGATATTCCACAAGTAAAATAAAAGAAAATTGTTATTCAAAATTTTCCGGTGTGAATTGCGACACTAGTGAGAAGTCGGTCTATTAGTGATGACGTCACAACTCCCATCCTCAGGCCTTGAGTATTTCGGTGGCAACGGTTTGAAGCGCCCGCACAGTGGGACGTTTTGAATGTCTGATACAAAATCCTTTTTTCCGATTATCTCGGAATTTGACAACACCGCGCGCATCGGTAGCTGAATGTCTGTATTTTCGAGATCCGTACTAGTTTTGGTGTAAAAAATCAGAGTTGTCGATTAATTCTGATCGTAAAGTAGCCATTTGCACGGTTGGTTTGAGAGAGTTTCAAAAGTTACACTAGCTTCCAATAAGTTTGAAAGAACGTCGTGACTATTCTGTTTTATTTGAAAGCACGAGTTTGCTGATCTAATGTCACAGCTTTGTCAAGGTCAGATTTAACCCATTTTTGTTAGAAAATAAGCGATATTAAACCCACTTTACCGCTTTTTACAAAGGCTGAAATTCTGGATGATCCTTGATGTTGTTTACAAATTTCATCTTGACTTTTAACAAATTATTCAGCATTATTCAGCAATAAGCATTTTTTAAAAATCAAAGTCCGCTTCCTAAAGTATTGAAAAATTATAAAAACTCCTGCAGATAGCTGCAGATCAGTAAATTTTTATTAATAAACAAGCATCATATTAACTTCCAGTTCATGTATGTATGTTTAGTTCAAATCTGGAAAATCAAATTTAAATCACTTTTAATTATCCTATTGAGCTGAAACAGTGCATAAATGTGTAATTTGAATGAAAATACAACATTATTATAATTTAAAGAACGTAGAAGTTTGTTTAGCATACTGCTTTTTAATTTTAAACCAATTTCATTAATCTGATTGAACTGAAACTTTGCTCAGGATATGTACTTTTGATGATAATGTAATATTATTATAATTTATGGAACGTAGCAGTTACGCTTTTTTTTACAGGGCAATATAAAATATTAGTTCGAATCTTGCAAGACAATTTTAAAAGACTTTCAATTATCTGAGTGAACTGAAACTTTGCCTACACGTGTTTTTCCGATGACAATTCTATTAAATAATAATTAGACGAACTCAGAAATTATATAATTTTTACAGGGCCGCACAAAAAATCGCGGAAAGGCTCTTGATAAAAAGCAGAAATTTTAATTAAATTTCTACAAAATTACTATAGGTTATTGAGATACACAATAGCATTTTTTAAATTGAAAACAAAGATCGTAGCAGTTGTATTTCTTTTACAGGAACACATAAAAATTTTGAAAACATTACCGTCTATATTCAGAAATTTTATTTCAAACTCAATAAAATTTATATTGATTATTTATTCACACAACAGCATTTTTCAACCGAAAATAATTTTGGTAGCATTTATATTTTTTTACAGGGTACCAGAAAACCATTAAAGTTTTTTAATATTATTTTATTTAAAAAAATAATTTTTCAGCAGGACTACACAAATTTCTTTAGAAATTCTGAGTAGACAAAAATACGAAAAAGAAATGAATGTTAACTTACATGTGTGCATTAAATTGTATTTTACTTAATTGTAAAATATGTATGTTTAACGCATTATTTGTAATGTATTATACAAGGTGCCCACTAAAATCCTTTCAACGCTCTTAATTGCCGAACGGTTGCAGCTATACTCATAAAAGTGGTGTCTAGGTATAGTAAAATAGCTGTGCTGTACCAGATGACACTGCTTCCAGCGTCTCCCTGTGCAAAACAACTGAGTTAGTATTCCTAACTGTAAAACGAGATTCATGCTCAGAACAATATTCATTTAGCATTCATATTCAGAAGGTGCATTTTCGAACTAAATCGATGATGCTCAACAAATTTGCCTTTCACTTGTATCCCATATTTCGAACCGTTTTCTCAATAGGAACGCTAATGCCGCCATTTTGCACGAAATGGCGCTGTTTTCGGTCTCCTTTAGTAGCGCATAGCCTCTTTACTATAACTAGACATAGGTTTATGAATATAGATGCAGTCGTTCGGCAGTTAAGAGTGTGTTAACGGACTTTAGTGGGCACCCTGTATTTATATTTTAAGACATTGTTGTTAAATAATCAAATATTTATCACTGTTTGAGTATTTTATTAGTGATGCATTAAAAAAAGCAGCAAAAATTAATTAAATTTCAACGAAATAATCTTCTCTACCTAGATCGTCAAAACGTTCCCCTGTGGCCCATTCGGTTTTGCCTTTTATTCCTCTTTCTTTCTACGATACGCAAACACTTTCTTATGTTGCACACTAAAATATTGCAAATTGATAAATATTTTAAGAAGTATAAACTTAAATACCTTATTTTATATAATTTTTTATTTTGTAAAACTTAACTATTTAATGCATAAATTATTTTTTTAGAATTATGTTTTCTACTCTATAGTAAAAGTTGGACACCAGAAATTTTAAGATAGATTTTGAACTTTATAGTTTTGTAATTTTTGAAGGATTAATATTTCTATATAAATATACTGGTTCCTAAGAATTAAATAAAAAGTGATTTAGATATGCACGGCTAAGCATTTAAACCTTTATCTACTGACGGTACTTATAAGTACCACTCACTTTAAACTTTTATACCATAGTGAATATTACTAATATTCTAATGGTACTTTGCAAAAAAACGCTCATTTAACTCCACTTTATCCGAATACATTGCAGCAGTAGTTCTCAGTTTGTTATTTTAGATAGGAATGAGGCTAACTCTGAAGCAGTCGATGTGTTTTGCGCCGATATTTTGCACAGATTGCTACGCTCGTCTTTTTATTGTTACAAACACAGTAAAGGATATAAGATAAGTGTTGGATCTTTTTTATGTGTTCATTATGATCTTAGAATACAATATGACTAGCTATTATAGGTGAACGGTGTATGTATTTGATTTAACAGTTGAATTACTCGGTGGTACTTATAAGTACCGTCAGTAAACTGGGTGTTGGAGAAAAACTTCTTGTTTACTTTTTGTCTATGTAGTTATCCATCGTTTTCGTCTGCTTTAAAATGTAATTACTAAAATATCGTGTCGTAATGATTTCCATGGTATTTGCTTTATGTTTCATTGTTATTTTTTTTTATAGGAAATCGTAAAAGTTGTTTCACCAGCTTGTTTTTGCTATGCTAGAAATGACGTATGTAAATTCATATATTGCATATATGGAGATGCGAGAGAACATGTTGTCCCTGAAATATTGACGTCACATAACTATAGGACTGCTAAGGAGATCGAAACATAAAAAAATAAGTTTTTTTAACCCTTTCAGGAACAAAGCATTTTCAATGCTAAAGTGTTGAAATAAATGATTTGCACCGGAATTTGCCAAACGACTTATTTGTAAATAAAAAAAGCCTATATTTCACATACTTATTAAATCGACAATATTTTCTGGTACCAGTTGAAATAACTTGTGGATTTACTGTTACGATACTTTAATCATTGTGTACTGACGGTACTTTAAAGTACCACTTTAATTAATTACCTCTAAATAATTAAATTTCTCACGGGTGAGTATTTTATTTATGTTTATCCTTTAATTTTCATTGTAGTAACTGAAAAAAAAATATTACATTAAAAAAATTTGCAGTAGATCATAATGCCGTAGATAAAGTGTTAAGGGATAAATAAATCTGAAAGTACTTTTCGTATTTTTTGGTATAATTTTGAAATATCAGATTAAAAATGGAGTCCAAACTGTAACCCTCATCAAGCTCCAAGTGTTTTTACTTGAAAGAAAATTGACTTATTTAGCAACAGAAACATTGACCACTAAATAAAGCGAAGATATTTTTCTAAATCTGTAGTGGATAATGTTTTTCAACAAAAAAGTTGAAAAACCGAATAGGCAGTTATTGGGTTAATTAAAAACACTGTTTTAAATTATTTAAATTTTGATAACGGATGAAGACTGGCAACTATTTTCACATTCAATAGTACCACAATTGACGAAAAATTTTCTTTGTTGTACATTTCTACTGAAAATAGCCCATCTCTTATAAAATTTTTGTATAAAATTGCTTTTTTGGTGTAATATCAGATATCTGCTGTATTTTTCCGCAATTTATACCATTTTGCTACATTTATTGAAAAATTTAAACACCAGTTTCTGCAATATTTATGATGAACCTAGACCTATTACATAAAAGAACGACTCAATAATATTGTTTTCTGGATATTTTTTCTTTAATGATTGATAATATTAGCTTAGCTGCCAACTTTTATGCATTTTTCTTACCAATAAAATTTTATAGTAAATATTGTCTTATTTTATCGTCGAAATCTCATGATTAAATAAAGCAAAATTCTCTATTAAATTTTAGTGGTAGCAAAAAAGCGTAAAAGTTGACAGATATGTTATTAGGCATATTTATACTCTGAAAATACCTGTCTTTTTAGTAAAGAGCAGATATTTAACCCCTTAACCATAGCTGCCAACCTTTACGCTCTTTTACTACCACTAAAATTCAGAAGAGATTTCCGCCTTCTATAATCGTGATATTTCAACCATTCAATAAGGCATTATTTACAAGAAAATTTTAGTTGTAGGAAGAAAGCGTAAAGGTTGGCAGCTATGCCCTTAACGGTCGCATTAAATTACGGTTTAAAAATTCAAATTGCTTATTGGCACCACTTTTTTGAAAAGGAAATGCTCACCTTGTTTAATGAGAGGTAAAATTATACCATAATAAAGCCAATTCCACTATTTTATAAAACTGGTGGGAATCAAACAAATCTGAATAATCTGAAAAAAAGACACGGATTTTATTTAGTAGATTTACATAAAATCACATTTTAAAAAACAAACTTTAAGAGAATGGCAAGATAAACGGAGGTTGAGTTATAAAGGCCGAAGACACTTATGCAATCATTAAACATCTTAACCCGTTCAAGGGCGGCGGTTCATTTTTGGACTACCTACTTTTAACACTAGAACGACCGCAAATTTTACACCAGAATTTTTATTTGAAACCATTTAACGTACTGATTTAACACGTTCACGCCGCCGTGCAACACCGGTGGGTCACGCTTGACTGTCGCATCAGGCGGCGTGCATCACCGGTGGGTCACACTCATCTGTTAAATAGAAGAATTGCACTGCAGGTGGGTCACACTCGACAATGCCATACACGGCGTGCACTACAGGCAGGTCACACTTGAATATTCAAAAATTAAATAATAAAAACTATTCAATATTATAAACTTAATACATTCACGACGGGAAACGAGAATTCTCGTTTTCATTCAAAAAATATCATTCACTAAGGGTGTGGCTTCTACCTTACAGAAAATGCATTTATATCATGTTGTCCAAATTTCTCTAGATTGTACGACATTTTATATTAAATTCGTGCATATGTAGCCAATAAAATCATGTCTAACTAATTTGCTTAATCCTTACGAACTTTCAGACATTCACAATCAACTGTTCTTTTTATATTCGAGTTCAATTCGATAAATAAGAGAGGGGCGTGTGACTACATACAGTGTCTGAATAACCCGAGTGTAGTCGCGACATTTTTTAGAACGTTAGTAGTCGCGTTCGGTCCATTTGCCGCCGTTACCAGCAGGCCGAAAACGAAGGGGAAACTTGCCGGTGTTATCAGATGATCGAAAACGGATAACGTAGGGTGAAAATATTGACTGAACTTTAAAAGATTACAGCAATTATTCATTTTACAACCTTTTACAGCAGTTATTTATTTCGCTTAAGTATATATTCAGTTGGCATCTAGATAAATGGTTTTAATAACTCTTTCTTCGTTTTGCATAAATACTTAAAAGTAAATAGTAAATGATTTCATTGAATTTCTGATGTTACTATGAATCAATAATTAGTAGGAAAACATTTACGAATATGAATCTAAATTCGTGATAGGGTTTTTTTTTTTTTTTTTTTTTTTTGAAGGACAGAATCAGAGTCAGGTAGATTTTTATGATACTCCGGCACTCTATATCCATTTAATAAAATAAAATTAATAAATTTAGCATCAATATATTACACTGACATTATATATAATAAAGAAAAGGTAAAAAATACTTAATTCCGAAATTATAAATGTAAATGTTGTAACTACGTTTTATTTATTTATTTTGTGGGGTGTCTATGTGTGTATGAGGGGAGAGAGGAGGGGGGGGGGGGCTCTGGAAATTTTATGATTAAATCCATTTTTCAAATGAAAATGCATGATTTGTAGTTTTTCTACTTATTTCAGGGTGGGAGCAGCGCCCCTGAATAAAAACTCTGGATACGAACTTCGCTTATATAAAGCAAATAATAAATAAGTTATTGAAATTATATATTTAATTTAAATACATTTGCAATTGTAGATTTAAATCCTAAGATGGATAAATTATTTTAATTAATAGAATCACTGAAAGGTTCATCTTAATAGGGATGTATTTTACAGCAACTATTTAATTAAAATAAATATTCAATTGTACATTTCATAATAAGGTATTATTGTTATAATTTATTGTTTTATAATAACATTCACTAAAATAATAAAAACAATAAGAATTTTTTTCCGAAATTATAAATATGCAGAAATAATTTTATTTAAATGATTTTTCTCTCGTATTCTGAAAAACATTATTCTGAAAAATAGTTTGAACAATTGATGAAGGACAACAAATTTAAATTTGTTAGATACCGTCCCCAAGCCTCTATTGGATTTCAATAATAATAAAAAAAAAACATTTTCTGTGGCATTAAAAAAAATGTGTTTTTACTTACAGTATGAAAATTTAAAAATAGATAAATTTTAGAAAAATACTTAAAATATTTTTTAAAATCATAGTATAAATATTCACTGAATTATCCAAAAGAGATTTTTATTTGTGTAATTTCTAACCTACATTATAAAATTCTCATTATTGTGCAAATAAATTATATGTATGTTCTTCGCAGATATACATACTACATTTCTGAGAAAACTGTTTTATCTTTCGAGTTTGTTTTATTGTACAAAAACGATACTTTTCAGATTTTGGAGGTACGGCAATTTTTTTATTGATTCCCACAAAATTCTCTTCTCTTTTTTTAATGGTTTGGCTGTGTTATTGTCTGTTTTTTTTTTTTCATTTATATGTTCTGGTAATAAATGAAAAGCAACTTCTTTCAAATAATGAGGATGAATTTCCCTTTTTTTCCATATTTAGACGATTATCAATTCGAGAATTTATTCCCGCAATGTTTGACAATGAAAAAAAAATGTAAGTGACCATCAATCAGTTTTTTTGTGCGAACTGACTTCACAACTAATATAATAAAACAATTTTAACACTAGAACGGCGGCGAGGGGTCATTTTGACCCTTGCCGAATGAATACATTTCGATTCGAACCAGAATATTTTTTATAATATAAGATTAATATATGCAGCACAAAAATAACTTAAATAAATAAGTTAAATCGTTCTAAATAAAAATTCTGATGTGAAATATTTTTATAAAACTTGAGCAAAATTTCCCGCCGTTCTAGTGTTAAGTAACATTCTAAAAGTAAAAAAAGTACTCTATGAACGGGTAAAATAGCAGAAAGAAGAAAGACGAAATAACAACAGACAGAGAGTCGTAAAGTTTCTTCGTACTTCGGAGAAACTTTCCCCCTCAGATTTCGCGGAAATGGGAAAGGATGAACACGAGGGGGTAAAATTCAACTAACACAAGTGGTCGCAACGCGGTCATTTAAACCGACTGAAACTTAAGAATTCGATAAAATGCTAAGAAATAGCAGGAATGACTTGCAATTTTACTACACAAGAGTGTGAACACTCAAGGTCAGCTACACGGAATTTGGCTATCGTAACTTTAACAGGAAATGAGTTACAGGAAGATAACGAATTTCGGGCGGGGAAGAGACCAACGCGCAACTATTAACGGCATAAGCGAAAATACCGCACCGCCAGATGAAGCAAAACATGCATTCGAGTGCCGCCTCACAGCGAAAAACATGAATATTGGCGCCGGCGTGAACGTGTTAATTTACTTTTCCTTGATAAATATTGACCTTATTTTAGAAAATAATTTCTGGTTCGAATAAAAATTCTTTTATCTGGTAGCTGTCAGCACTAGAACGCCCGTAAGGAGTCGATCCGACTCCGGCCATATGATTAAATGTCAACTGGAACCAGAAATTCTTTCATACCTCGCAGATTTACGTTAGATAAATCAGTCAAATAATTTTAAATAAAAATTGTGGTGTCAAATACTTTAATGAAACTTAAATAAAATTTCCGGTCGTTCTAGTGTGTTAATCCCTAAATACCACATTGACACCAGAATATTGAAATGATAAATTTCCTTTTATTTAGTACGTTGGAATTTTTTCCCCCTTATTTTGAAATAAGTTTGATTGCTTGTAATTTCTGGTGTCACTCACTCATTTCAGCGTTTTCCGAATAGACCTTGCACGTGAAAGGGCTAACAGAGATTTTCCGTGTTTTACACAAGTTGCTGCTTGCTCTTTATCAGGACATGATGCCTTTCCTTCTTGTGTATTTAAAATTAACGAGCGTCGCAATGATTGATGTTCATGTGGAGCAGCTTGTGACTCAAAGCATTACGTCTTTGGTCAATGCCGATTTATGTCAGCCTTATTTAACCCTTTATCTACGGCATTATGATCTATTGCAATTTTTTTCACGTAATATTTTTTTCAGTTACTAAAATGAAAATTAAAGGATAAACATAAAAAAAAATACTCACCCTTGAGAAATTTAATTATTTTGAGGTAATTAATTAACATAGTACTATAAAGTACCGTCAGTACACTATGACTAAAATATCATAACAGAAAACCCACAATGTATTTCAACTGGCGTTAGTAAATATTTTCCACTTAATAAGGATGTGAAATATAGGCTTTTTCTTATTTACAAATAAATAGTTTGGCAAATTCCGGTGCCAATCATTTATTTCAACACTTTAGAACTGAAAATAGTTTGCTCCTGAAAGGGTTAAAAAACTATTTATTTTTAGGTTTCGATCTTGTTAGCAGTCCTTTAGTTATGCGTCGTCAATATTCTAGGGACAACATGTTCTCTCGCATCTCCACATATGCCATATATGAATTTACATATACCATTTCTAGCATAGCAAAAACGAGCCGGTGCCACAACTTTTTCGATTTCCTATAAAAAAAAAATAACAATGAAACTGAAAAGAAATACCGGGGAAATCATCACTGCACTACATTTTGTTAATTACATTTTAAAGCAGATGAAAACGATGGATAACTACACAGATGAAGAGTAAACAATAAGTTTTTCTCCAACACACAGTTTACTGACGGTACTTATAAGTACCACCGAGTAATTCAACGGTTAAACCAAATACATACACCGTTCACCTAAAATAGCTAATCACACTGTATTCTAAGATCATAATGAACACATAAAAAAATCCAACACTTATCTTATATCCTTTACTGTGTTTGCAGTAATGAAAAGACGAGCGTGGCAATCTGTACAAAATATCGGCATAAAACACATCGACTGCTTCAAATTAGCCTCATTCCTCTTAAAAATAACAAACCTAGAACTACTGCTGCCATGTATTCGGATAAAGTAGAGTTAAAAGAGCGTTTTTTGCAAAGTGCCATTAGAATATTAGTAATATTCACTATGGTATAAAAGTTTAAAGTGAGTGGCACTTATAAGTACCGTCAGTAGATAAAGGGTTAATTTCATTCTGTGTAAGACACTTTCGTGGAATATGAGAAACGTCTTGTTATCATTGTCAAAATCCAATATCGTACAGCTAGCTGCCATTTATAATAGTTTGAACCAGATTTTTTGTTTATTATATACCGTTTATAGTTTATATTCTACTTTTTATCCGACTGAAAAGAAGGGTTGTGTGTTTCACGCTTATCTGTGCATGTGGATTTCTTTATACCCTCGAAACATCCCAACGGCTGGATGGATTTTAATGAATGAGGTCTCTATCAATTCGTCTTAACGGCCCGATGGTTATAGGCTAAGTTTTGTTTTTATAAATTCAAAATGGCGGTAGTGACGAAAAAAAATATTTACGCACCCTATTGTGTGGCATATCATTGGGTAGGTCTTTGAAAATGAAGACGATGTTTCATTGACTATTTTACAGACAGAAGCTCCGTTAAAATATTATGCAACCTGGAAATTGTGTATGTATTGTGTATCTCTAGCTTTACTGCAAGTCTAACCATCATAGACATCGATAGACCTCATCAAAACAGGGCTCCCAAATGGTCCGCCAAATGAATACCAATATTATTTTAGAAAAATTTTCTTTTTAGATTTTTCTTACAAACCGCCCCGGACTCACTTTTGAAAGTTAATTCTAGCGCAAACATACCATAAAATTTTCTGTTAAAGTTTATTGGTATTCAGTTGGCGGACCATTTGGGAGCCCTGTCAAAACAGTGTTTATAGATAGGAACTAACAACAGGGCTCGCAGCGTTCCTAAAATTTTCGCACTTTTCTACCACTAAATTAAAACGATAATCTCTGTTGTATCATTCTATTATAGATGTTAAAGGAATTTACCACGAAGAATTCTTATTTAAAATACTGGTAGCAAATTGCGAAAATTTTAGGAACGGTGCGAACCCTGTAACAATTAAGCACAACTTAAAAGTCATCAATACGAGTAAATAAAAAAATAGGTAAGTAATATAAACAAGTAATATAAACAAGTAATATAAAAACAATATATTTGAAGTCAATTCCTACTTAGGTCAATAAGAGAATTTTTTCTCCCATTCTTCTTTCCTGTTGAGTAGGGCTTAAAACGCCTTGATCAAGAAGAGGGCTCTCTCGGTCAAAAAATACCTTGATCAAGAAGAGAGCTCTGTCGATTATTGAAAATTAATTAATTAAATTAAATTAATGAATTAATACTAAAAAAACTGAATTAACATCAAGTGTCATCCACTACAAGTTTTAAAAAATTTATTTGAGCTTTATTGGGTGAATAATATGTATTTTATTAGCGATTGAAAATTTGAACAAGATATATATAGCGAGAGTGTGAGCTAACTGTAGGAATTGAAAAAAAAGGTAGTTTCACATTGATGATAAATAATTAATTAGTTCGCTTTTTACGCAGTCGGGTTTTTTGATATTTTAAATTTAATTGTTTATTATCAATCTATTTAACGTTTATGAAGTTCGTGTTTCTAACGTTTACTTTAATCTCTTACTGCCTTGAAGCCGTCTTCATACTAATGTGGTTAAGTCACTGCCAACAAATTGTTCTAATTTAAAAGTAAATCTGTGATGAATTTTGTAATTATCCAGATAATTTCTGCTTCTGAATATAGTTAGAGTGATTAGAGTTTCAATAGATCCTCTTATGAGTGAAATATTGAAATATATATTATATAGATTGTAATATAAGTATACATTGAAAATAGTCTGAGGAAAGGCGAAGTTGGTAATGACAATATCTCTTTTAAAGATTGTAATGTTTGGTTAAATTTTTCGAAAGAAATACATGTGTAAAGTTAAATCCAGTTTTTCCTAACTTAGATAATAAAGTTATAGTCTACCAATAAATGGCGCCATCTCAGATACAGTATTGTTTTTTAAGTTTTGTGATAACTTACAGAAAAGTTTTCAATTTAATGTTTGTGACAATGACTGTGATGTGTGTAACGTAAACACCGTAGCGATAAAGAAACCCTTGTGGATGCCTTGTTAGAATATGTCTGAAACTTTGGGTATATTTTTAGTGTGTATTTAATATTGATTTTATATATGTAGAACGCTGATGAGTATCTTAAGTGTTTTTAATCATTAAATTTGACACAGTAAGTCGAAGTTTTTATTATTACATATTCCATTTTGTAATATGCGAATATACAATGCTATTAAAATATTTCGTAATTAAGAAATCGAATTCATTGTTCACTTTCTAAAGGAATTTTGTAATTTGAAGGTGTATTGAGACGAAATTATAATATTGAAATTAAAAGATTATTTTAGAAAAGAAATATTTAGTGTGATTTATAAAAAAACAGAGAAATGTTTGTAATATTTAATTGAAAGTCCAGTTATTAAACATGTATTTTTTAATGACTTTAAATGCTTAAAAACTGAGCGTGTGAAATTAAACCTTACGATTTGCTTCTTTTTTTTTTAGTTAATGAAACAAAGATTTTTCCATTACCCTTACAGGGGCAAGGACATTCTGTTGCTAAATATTCAAATAAATAATTGTCACCAGAATTTAAGAGGAAATTGATTCGTAGATAAGTAAATTACTCTCTTTAAAAACACTTTTCTTAAAGTAGTTACCATAATTTCTGGCGAATAATCCGAGGATGAAAAAAAAAAAATTGAACCTAGAAAATTATTTGATAAAATGTAAGTTCTTAAATCGCTGTAAATATCTGATTTGAATTAATAAATACAAATTTTGGGTCCGTACATAATTGTTTGATCCATGGATTACACGTCGGTAATTACGGTATTTCTCTTATAAGTGTAAAATGGTATTGTACCAACGTCATATCTCACATAAACAACTTCAATCAACAGTTTATCAAAAAAAGTGTTGCCAAGTGTCCCGCGTGATTCTGGGCTTTTCTGGGATTTAGTATTGTCCAAAGCAGTTGGAGCCCTGATTTACGTGGGGCACCTGCAATAGTAATCATAAGTAATTGCGCTAAACAGTTAAGCTGACCTTTTGCTATGTGCTACGGCGCTCATCTCCTGTTATAAAAGGTACCTGGTTCAAACCCAGTGAACGCCATTCCCATAACCATATTGGTGACATGGAAAAGAATCAACCAGGGAATTCACCCACAGCATGAAAAGCATCAACAGCGAATAACTTAACCCTTTCAGGGGCACAATACTTGTGATTTAAAAATGTTAAAATGATTTACTGGCACCAGGATTTACGAGAAATTTTTTTTGAAAATAAATAAAAACTCATCTTTACATACATTAAATATAGCTAAATTTAGTTTTAAAATTTTGGTGCCAATGTAGCATTTAGGATTTAAAATTAAGGCGTGTACTTCTAAGGGTTAATGAGGCAAGCCAGCCTCTAAGTAGGACGTCTTTCACAGCCTGAGCAGAGTGTAAAGACTACATCTCTCATAAAAACAACTTAAACGAACAGTATATAATGAGTCACTGGCACGGAACAATTGACAGAGCCTTTTGCACCTTGCTACGGCGCTCATCTCCTGTATAAAGGATTCCTGGTTCAAACCCGTCCAATGTTTTTTTTTTTTTTTTTTTTTTTTTTTTTTTTTTTTTTTTTTTTTTTTAAACTTCTACAAGTATTGAATAGTTCTGGGTGCCATATGGCAGTTTGAAATTAAAATTAAGCTATATAAATATTATACAACTTGTTGTTTAATGTAAAACAGGCTAGTTAAAATGACAAAGCCAGAAAACACTGAAATGTTTTGCTTTTTTAATTTTTTTTTATTGTTTTAAAAACTTCTTAAAAAAAGGAAAATTCAAACTCAAAAGAAATATACGCATTGCATATACAAATTTATTAAGTAATTCTTGAAGCATTGTTTCAAAATAAGATATTACTCTTTTAAGAAAAACTGCAAATTATTCCTGAGGCAGAATTTTATGCTGTTAAGTGTTTTGCGTGTTTATTCTTTTTGCGATAAAATAAAATATAAGCAAAGCCACTTAAAATGCAGAAGAGCAAAGGCTTTCCGGAAGCATATGCATTTTGTTTTCGAAATTGTGAATTCTTATGTATTAAAGCATAGCCGCTAACCTTCCGATTTTGCTAAATGAAACAAACAAACGTTTAGCCAGAGTATTTTCTTAAAAGATAAAGTTAATAAATAAATTTTATGCTATACTCTCTATATATATTTTTTTTACTTAAGTAAAACTGAAGGTTGGCAGGTATGATTAAAACGTATAAAACATATTTATAAGGGAAAAACTAAAAGTATATAGAGAGATCAATTATTAGGGGGCAAAGAAAGTGAAATACTGTATATACCATTATATAAGACGACCCGAAATACTGTATATACCATTATATAAGACGACCCGAAATTCGACAGGGATAACAGAGTGAATTAGAATTGCCAGTTTGATCTCCAATTTTAATTCGAAATTTCAAATTCATGCAGGAAATTTCGAAGGAAGAATTTTTACTTTAAGTCATCGCTAAATGTCTCTTATTAAATAAAGCATAAATGACTATTCTTTATTTCTGATATGAACTCTAAATTTCTGACTAAAAATGGATGTCAAACTGGCATACCTGGAATGAATACTAGTATTTAAAAAATATTATCTTCGTCTTATTAAACTGCAGTATTTGCAAACAATTTCTGCTAGTTAATAAGAATAAGATAACTAGTAAATGTACTGGTATTCAACATATTTTATTATCGAATGTAAGGTTGGGCTTATACGCGAGTATATATATTAAATTAAAAGTTATCATTCTTAAATATAAAGTTTATAAATTATGTTTTTTGGATATGAAATAAATGTATTACTGAAATAGGTGCAACATCCAGAAGGAAGGGTCGTAGCATAAAGTGTTATAGGGTAGAATACAGAGAATATGGAATATAAAATACAGAGAAAAGTTTGTAGAATATGAATAAATGCATGGATAAGGCTACGCAAAGAACTGTTACATTACTTTTTATGATTGTTAATTGCTGGAAGTGCTGGTTTTAGTTTTGTTATTAGTTTTGACATGAATTAAATGTTAGGTTTATATGTGCTATATATAAAAGTATGTAGATAATATCGTCGGTACCATGTCAAACTATCCAATAAGAAAACAGTGTTTCCAGTGGTAGGGTAGAGGCTGAAGTTTTGGACACTGTACTAGTTTTGGCCACATTGGATGGGTTTGTCCAATATTTAGACTGTGAATAGATGCTTAAAAATAATATGCATTTTTACACCTTTAAGCAAACACTCTTTTATCATTTACAATCTCATTTATTTATTTTTTGATAAAATGTAACTTGCAGAAAAAAAATAAAAATGTGTGAAACTGTAGTGTGTGCTCACAAGTATTGAGATTTTTGCTTAGCTGACAAGTTTTCAGAATCTTTCAACATTAGGCACTTATCGGGTTCTATTTGTTCTGAAACAAATTACTATGAGGTTTTATGAGGTAAGCTTTCTCTCTATTGCAATTTCACATTTAAATTTATTATTTTAACAGTTTAATGGGGAGGTGGCTAAAACTGGTGCGTTAAATTTGTTATATGTACCAGTTATGGCCATGGAGGTGGCAAAAAAGCGTACAACATATGTTCCACTTGTTGTCACATGATTCATTATAGTGGGAATTTTAGCCATTTAATAAATTTAAGAACATCTTAATAAAACAAAATAAAATTAGTTTTGTTTTATATAGAAATGGCTTCAATAATATAAAAAAAAACGCAAGGCTAATGGCAGTTCTATAAAAGAAATTTTGTTATTCTCTGTCCAATAGATAATTCACTTTAGAAAGCAAGTGCAATGTGCTAGTCACTAAAGAATGACATTGCTAAAGAAAATATGGTATTGTGTTTAGTATTGATAAAACAAAAGGGGAGCTGATATGTAATGTTTAGGTATGATAAATAAGCTAAAACATAAATTTTGAAAGATTTTACGACGTGTAAATTAAAAAGTTCAATAAAATTGTAGCATGAGTTAATGTTAACTTAATTTTTCCTAAAGAAATGAAGAAGTTCCATAATTTTTGCATGATTTCGGGGCACGGATTTAGAAGTACTAAATATTGTGAAAATCTTTATTAGAGATATCTAAATACAAGTAAGAATGTATTTCACATTTTTTAAAAAGAACAGGATTCATTTTACCAAGTTTAAAAAAGACAGAATTCTGTACTCTTAAAAAATGGCCTATATGGAACACTGCTCTAAGACAGGAAGTAAAATTAAGGTCATTCAAAATGTAATGCTAGCACTACAAGCTTTGGAAGTTTTGGAGTATCCCGTTCTACCTTACATCTCAAGTTTGCAGGACACCACTTTTCTCTAATAATGTTGAATTGCAAGTAGTAAATCTAGGTATTAGGAATTGAAGTTAAAAATCAATTAGAAAAGTTGATTTCAGACATTATCAGAATGCTATTTCCTAAACAAATTTAAGATTCTATCCAGAAAATTGTAGCGGGCAAGATAGAAAATCCATTTCAAGATGGACGACCAGACATGAATTAGTATGATTCCCTTATGAAATCACATACTAAAATAACTTACAAAGAGGCATAATACATAAAAAAGACACAAGCTAATATAAATCAAAACAAAATTAGAAAATGGTTTCAAGAAATATAACTCTTTGATGAAGATTCAAGTGTTCTAAACAATCCACAATGCATGGATAAATCTTATTAAATAGATAATCTTTATGTCCTATAGGCATTGTTGTCCCTTTTATGAATCAAATTAAATATATTTTTTTGTTTTAGGTAGCTTTCATTACAAAAAGCTACCTATTGCAGCCGTTCGGAGGAAAGCGATTTCAAAAAATTTTGGTATATTTTCATCGATCATGACTCCCAGACACCGAAACCACCCTCCGTTCAAAAGTTGATATATATATATATATATATATATATATATATATAATCTGACATTTGTCAATCTGACATTTGTCATATTGTAATTCTCGAATTTATGAACCGATTTGGATGTAATTCGGTATGTGCATAGTGCATACCAATGTCTCGATCGAGTTTGTTGGCCAGCTTCATCCGCCATTTTGTTTCGAAATGGCGGTCATTTAAAATTTTTTTTAAATTTTAAATTTGAAATGTGGTACCAAAGAATTGAAAATGGAAAAATATGTTTTTCTTATGTATTTGAGCTTTATACAAAGATTCCGGAGCAGTTTTTGTTTCATCTATATCTTAAAAAATGGCTGAGTTATAGCATTTTGAATTTCTAGCGTGGCTGACATTTTGAAACGTCCTGAATTTTGTCACGCGATAAAAGGCGTATTTATGAACCGATTTGGATGTACCTTGGTGTGTACATAGTACATACAAATATCTCGACCGAGTTCGTTGGCCAGCTTCATCCGCCATCTTGTTTCAAAATGGCGGCCATTTAAAAAAATTAAAAAATATTGAAATTTAAAATGAGATACCAAAAAATTGGAAAATGAAAAAGATTTTTTTTGTATGTGTTTGACCTTAATACAAAGATTCCACAACAGTTTTTGTTTCGTCTATATCTAAAAAAATGGCTGAGTTATAGCATTTTGAATTTCTATTGCCGCTGACATTTTAAAACGACCTGATTTTTGTCACGCGATAACAAGCGTATTTATGAACCGATTTGGATGTTACTTGGTCTGTACATAGTACATACCAATGTCTCGACCGAGTTCATTGGCCAGCTTCATTCGCCATCTTGTTTCAAAAGGGTTGTCATTAAAAAAAAATTAATTTAAAATTTAAAATGAGGTATGAAAAAATTGGAAAATGAAAAAGATTTTCTTATGTGTTTGGCCTTGATACAAAGATTCCGGAGCAGATTTTGTTTCTGAAAATTTGTTCTTTTGTTTATATCTTAAAAGATGGTTGAATTATAGCAATTTGAATTTCTAGTATGGCTAACATTTTGAAACGATCTTGTATTTGTCACGCGATAACACACGTATTCGCCTATTTCCATATAAGAAAGCATGTGGATAGTATACATCAACATCTCAGCCAAATATAAGTTACTTTAAATAAAACAGCTTGGATAAAGCTGACTAATTTCGCGAAATTCTCATTCATAATGATTTAGTATTGATAAAAATTAGTATTGAATCTCCTATATTTGGTTTCCACTAAATTGAGCTTCGTGTGTTTGAATAATATAAGTTGGCTTTTTTAAAATAAGGAATTTGAAAGCTACCTCTTCCTCCCGGCACTGGCCGGAAGGACTTTTTTAAATGGAATTTTCAGTTAAAATCAACATAAGTATGTTTTACTTTATGTTTTTATCAATTCATAAAGAGATTTGCGAAATTCTCTTAATGCAGCACACAAATATATGTGTGGTAAAATAAATATTGCATAAAAATGCTTTATTTATTATTAAAATGTTTGTTAAACTACATGATATTGGGGTGACCAAAACTAGTGCACAGAGATGGCCAAAACTGGTGTAGGGGTGGCCAAAACTGGTACAAATTGAACTAAATTACTTAGTGAGTTATTACTCACAATCTAAAATATTCTGTAGAACGTTATTATAATTAACAGAAAGACAATTAAATTTACTAAAGAATGATGTTTTTCTGATTTATTATGCTACAATCGGCCAGTAACTGAAAAATTTCTATTTCAAATTTTCTCTAAATGTGGCCAAAACTTGAGCATGTACCCTATTCTTTTTTTAATTCAGATTTCTTGATTGGCATCGCTTTTTTGAAATAGTAAAATTCGCCTTATTTAATGACCCATTGAGAAGCGGTGGGATATATTATATACCACGATCAATGGGTGGGATATATTATATCCCACCTAAGTTTAATTAACCCTCCGTCTACCAGACGGGTCCATTGGACCCGACAGGTACATACAAAATATTCATTCAAACCAGAAATTTCTTTAAAATAAACTAAGTATATAAATCAGACAAAAATAAGGTAAATAAATAAGTTAAATAGTTTTAAATAAAAATTCTGGTGTAGAACGTTTTATTAAAACTTGAATAAAATTCCCGGTAGATCTAGGGTTAAGCTTTGCATCGGAAACTTTTAATTAAATTTTACTTTTATAACTTTGGCGGAAAAAAGTGGCATAATTGCTTTTCCTTATTTTTTAATTTTTTTTTCAAAGACTCCAGTGTGAATTCAACATTACAGGAACACAATCCGTTGCCCCTCAATTGGTTAAGGGGAAAACAAGGGGAATTTTAACATTTCAGGAAAGTGCTGCTAATAAAAAAATCTGAATTTAAAAAAAGTATCCCACTTGGCAACACTCTTTTCCTATTGGATATTTTGACAGGGTATCGACGATATATAGGGCTGTACCAAAAAATTCGAGTGCATTTCCGGCTATTGGCGAAAGTTGCTAAAATTGAACATTTCACTGTACTATACGTTATTTTAGCATTCTATGTAGTAAATATAACAATCTATAGATCATACATAGGGCTGCAAATAATAGTTCGACTATTTTTCTGACTATGGGAAGCAATTGCTAAAACCAGATTTTTAAATGTTATGTGTTTTGTAAATTGTTTACTTACATATCTTTTTTCATTTCATTTGGTGGTAAAGTTTCATTAGAGATACTGGATTTGCTGGAAAGCGTTTTATAATCTATGCTTCATGCATGAATTTTCGTTTTCGTTTGTTGAATATTGCTCGTTTTGATAGTGGTTCTGTTGAAAATTTTAGCAGGTATTTTAGTCTGGATGTCCTTGCGCTTTTTTAACCATTTGGAAAAATGGTTATTGTCCTCGGTCAGGGTAGGAAAACAAAAACATATCTGAAGCGTTTTATTAGTTGAATCCCGCATTTTATTCGTTTTCTGATTTGTCTATACAGTAATCTGTATTTTCCCTTTACTTTCAACAGAGATGGATACTTCTGTTGCCACTATGACGAAAAAGTAATAAAAACTACAAAAAAAAATTAATAACTCACAAACAAATTGAGAAACAGCATTCAAACAAATTGCAATTAAAAACGCATATTTTTCTCTATACGACGGTGTAAAAAGTAATATTGTGGGATGTTTAGAAGTTTAAGAATGAAATTTCATTTAAAATTGGTCCAGGAATATTAATGTTTAATCCATGGTGTACGTAATGTATGATCAACTCCGTGCGATTTTTTATGACTTAGATTTTAGTCTTAAAAAAAAATCATTTTCCAAATTGTCGTTGTAATTTGTTAAATTGCTTTATTTTATTTTATTCTATTATGTTTTATTTGTTGTTGTTGTTTAACATTCTAATCGGTAATTTTCGTAAAAGTTAAACCCTTAACATGAAATTGTATTATGGTAATTAAGTACACGGCAATACTTTATATTTTAAAAGTAATTATTGTGTCCTATATAAATGTATTACAGGGAAACTTAAAAAAGTCCAATATATAATTGTGTAATGTGCGTGAAAATGAGCGATTATGTCAACAATGGGATGTAACGTGAATTTCAATAGCAAAAAATGGTGGTCAAAAAAAGCACTCTGTTGTTCCAAACTACTCTCTCAAAAATACAAAAACTTGCCGGGAATAAGTAAATATCAGTGCAATAACATTAGAAATAATACCTTGAAGTCAGTTTTATTTTAATATTAACAAGTTGGAAATTGCTCGTCAAACGTGGCAAATGAGGTGCGTTCGTACTATAACTAGTTTTAAAATTATTTTTTGCACCCCATATTGTACTGAATGTATAATTTTTTGCACTTCATAACGTGCATAGTCTGATACATCATTAAAATGCACTTCCAATAATTTTTTCGGAACACTTTTGACTGTCCCTGTAATTAAACTATACATCCGATTTTCCTAAAATTTGAAATAGCTCAACAAAATTTTGCAACAATTATATCTTTAAAATTTCAGACCATTCGGAAGGCTGTAATATCATTAAAATGCACTTGCAATAATTTTTCCCACTGGCCGTAACGTAAAGAAAAACTTTTGGCTGTCCCTGTAATTAAACTATACATCCGATTTTCCTAAAATTTGAAATGGCTCGACAAAATTTTGCAACGATTATATCTTTAAAATTTCAGATCATTCGGAAGGCTCTAATACCATTAAAATCCACTTGCAATAATTTTTCCCATTGGCCGTAATGTAAAGAAAAACTTTTGACTGTCCCTGTAATTAAACTATACGTCCGATTTTCCTAAAATTTGAAATGGCTCGACAAAATTTTGCAACAATTATATCTTTAAAATTTCAGATCATTCGGAAGGCTCTAATATCATTAAAATCCACTTGCAATAATTTTTCCCATTGGCCGTAATGTAAAGAAAAACTTTTGACTGTCCCTGTAATTAAACTATACATCTGATTTTCATAAAATTTGAAATGGCTCGACAAAATTTTGCAACAATTATATCTTTAAAATTTCAGATCATTCGGAAGGCTCTAATACCATTAAAATCCACTTGCAATAATTTTTCCCATTGGCCGTAATGTAAAGAAAAACTTTTGACTGTCCCTGTAATTAAACTATACATCCGATTTTCATAAAATTTGAAATGGCTCGACAAAATTTTGCAACAATTATATCTTTAAAATTTCAGATCATTCGGAAGGCTCTAATACCATTAAAATCCACTTGCAATAATTTTTCCCATTGGCCGTAATGTAAAGAAAAAATTTGACTGTCCCTGTAATTAAACTATACATCCGATTTTCATAAAATTTGAAATGGCTCGACAAAATTTTGCAACAATTATATCTTTAAAATTTCAGATCATTCGGAAGGCTGTAATATCATTAAAATGCACTTGCAATAATTTTTCCCATTGGCCGTAATGTAAAGAAAAACTTTTGGCTGTCCCTGTAATTAAACTATACATCCGATTTTCCTAAAATTTGAAATGGCTCGACAAAATTTTGCAACAATTATATCTTTAAAATTTCAGATCATTCGGAAGGCTCTAATACCATTGTAATCCACTTGCAATAATTTTTCCCATTGGCCGTAATGTAAAGAAAAACTTTTGACTGTCCCTGTAATTAAACTATACGTCCGATTTTCCTAAAATTGGAAATGGCTCGACAAAATTTTACAACAATTATATCTTTAAAATTTCAGATCATTCGGAAGGCTCTAATATCATTAAAATCCACTTGCAATAATTTTTCCCATTGGACGCAATGTAAAGAAAAACTTTTGACTGTCCCTGTAATTAAACTATACATCCGATTTTCATAAAATTTGAAATGGCTCGACAAAATTTTGCAACAATCACATATTTGAAATTTCAGACTATTCGGTTGGGTAGTTTTTGCTCTGTTACATGCGGACAGACGGACGGACAGACGGACAGACGGACGGACAGACGGACGGACTGAACGACGACTATAGGTGCTACGTATTTATATAATTACGAACGCACCTAAAAATGGATTGTTAAAATTGACAAATATACAGTATTGTTTTTAATATATTTAAAATGTACTAAATTAGAGATTTGTTTGATTGTTCTAACACAGTTTCCCCTTGTGCCTATAACAGCGTAATTCAATTTACTTCATAACTAACCTTTTTTGACAACGAGTTAAAATCATTATTTTAAGACAGGGAATTCGCCGTGTAACATTAGTGACTTGTGTTTATATCGATTTTCTTTCAATTATGGTAAGTTGCTTGCAATTTAAAGGGAATCATAAATATGTAACAAGCTTAATCCTTTCAAACACGTTTTAAGAATATTAACGGAGATAATGCGCCACTCAAATATCTTATACTAACATTAATAGGGTAAACATCTGGCTTTTAACACATTTTATTCTTCGAAATATTGAAAATCTTCCTTAAATAAAAGCTATTAGTTCAATTAATTTCGCATGTTGTATGTTTAGTAAAAATATAAGTGTAACTCTGTATTCTTCTCATTAAAGGAATTCGTAGGAATATTTATATGTTAAAAAAGGAAATTATAGCTTTTGACATACATTTTGCTTTGTTTTCTTTGACAAATCTGAAGCAACAGTTGAAAAATTTAATACAAAAATATCTTAGACGAATGAATATTTAATTGAAAACTTCTATCACACTTTTATTTAACCCTTTAATTCTCGCTCCCGTGATACTCACAGGCTGTGTCTTTTATTCAGATTCTTTGATTCCCACCAGTTTTATAAACTAGTGTAATTGGCTTTATCATGGTGTCATTTTACCTGTCAGTAAATAAGGTGAGTATTTCTTTTTCAAAAAAGTGATGCCAATAAGCAATTTGAATTTTTAAAAATTAATTGAATGCGACCGTTAAGCGGTTAATGCAAGTTTTCAAATAGTATAATTTTAGAATTTTTTTTTTTTTTCACTAAAATCATTTTCATTAAACAGGACGATTGAAAAGTCGCACAACTAGGCCTCCCATTTCGTCCTACTATTGAATACCGCTTTTTTCTTAAAAAAAACTCTTACTTTGAGAGTTTTTCAGAAAGTTTGTGAACGCAAGTCGAACGTAATTTTCATTGCAAATCAGGGTTCGTACGGGTTCTTGAATTTCCAGACTAAGAAATTCTTCTGCACCAGTTATTTATTTTGAAAAATCTCTCCTTAAATTAGGCGAAATTTCGTCCGTTTAAACTAGATTTATTTTTCTACAAAAAAATTCTTATATCTGGCCTTGAAAATAACGGTATGCGTACGAACCCTGTTATAAAAACGTACCAGCACAAGAAATGCTATTCAGAAATACTAGTATAAAAAAATAGATCCAGTGCAAATAAAACTTTTGTCCCCAAAAACAAACAAAACCCTGCGAAAATTAAACTTTACGAAATTTCGCAAAATCTAAAAAAAATAAAATAATAAGATTATTTTCAATAGATAGGAGACCTATTCTGTGAATATTGCATCGCATCTAAATAGTGATCGTTGCGTTTCACCTTCAAGAGCAGGTTTGTAACTTTAACATCCATTTTTATTCAGAAATTTTGAATTTCATACAAGAAAATAGAAACAGTAATCTTTGCTTTATTTAATCACAGGCATTTCGCACGGCTTCCACTGGTACGTTTTTTTTTTTAAACCAGTAATGTTTAAGAAAGAAATTCGCGGCAGATTTTTGCAATAATTACAACTAAAACGTCCTTCGAGGTAGGTTTCGGTGGTTATAAAAAAAATCTTTTTCTTTGAAATAAAGGGGTGCTCAAAAAGCGGACCGTATGGGATCCCTGCATTTCGCGGTTACTTAAATTTACATTTATTCTTTTGCCATTCCCTGTATGAATTTCGAACTCCGAGATAAAAATGGTGTCTAAACTGATTGTTACAAGAGTGACTGTTTAACAAGCGTATGCAGTTTGAATGGTTGGGCGGTTGGAGTCGCCAAATGATAGCGCTGGCAGTGAATGCGCCACTGTGATCTACATTTCAAAATAAGTAACGGCGCGCTTGATTTTCCGTCGAAGTTACTAAAGATGCAGGTTTGCCAGCTTGGCCTCCAAATTTAATCAAAATTTAAAATTCGCAACGAAATTTTTGAAAGAAGGTTTTTTACTTTAAGTGATTGCTAACTGTCTCTCATTAAATAAAGCATAAAATACAATTCTTTATTTCTGGTATGAACTCGAAATTACTGAATAAACGTAGAGGCCAACAGACAACTCTTTAAAGGTGTCTCAAACGGGGGCATGCCTGCTAGCACTGAGTTATTAACCCTTTCAGGGGCAAGGTACTTGTATTAAAAAGCATTAAACCAACGTTTAAAATACACAAATAATGCGTGAAAAGCAGCAAACAGCTGTTTCAAAACTACAGCGAGATTCTTCTTCTGTGCAAGATAGGGAAAAAAGAACAGCGTGCTGGAAAAAGCAAGGCTGAGCAAAATGATAGACAGAGACGCGCTGCCTTATATACCCTATGCGGGTAGCGAAAGCGCCAGAAACAACCAATGAGAGAGAAGCAGTGGAAACGACTGGGTGGACAAGTAGCGACATCCACCGGAGAAGGAGAGAAAAAGAAACCAAAAATGAGGAAACTAAATTAATGCTTTCCAAATACTTGGAAAATCTGGAGTACTAGATAAGTCTTTGACTAAAGAGCGAGAATTTTTAATGATGTTGCAAGCTTCCCAAAAATCAAGATCAAGGTTACAAGAACATTTTTGGATAATGGCGGCTGAGGAAAAAATCGAACCTCTGTTGAGAAGACCAAGAATATTGAGCAATAGAAGAACGTTTGAGCTCCTGATTTTTAACATAACCTTCATGCTCTTTTAAACGAAATCTAAGAGTACGTTTAGTCTGGCCAATATAAGAAAGGCCACACTGGCAAGAGATTTGGTAAATACCCCAGTTATATAGGTGATCAACGGGGTGTTTGAGATTTGAAAAAGTGATTTTATTAACAGGAGAAAAAATAACATTAAAATCAAACCTTCTTAAGATTTTAGCAACTTGCTGACTGATTTTAGGGAAAAATGGTAACACAACTGAAGTATTAGAGTTGGAATTAGAACGCTTTTCAGAATGGACGGTTTTCGTCAATTTCTTATAAATAGAATCAATAATATTAGAGGAATAACCACGATCAACAGCAATAGCTTTGAGGTAATTAAGTTCTGCACTAAGTAACTGAGGACTATGATATTTTAAGGTACTTGTATTTATAAAATGTTGAAATAATTTACTGACACCCGTATTTACAAGAGAATTTATTTGTAAATAAGTAAAAGCATATTTTCCAATATTTCAGAAAGGTGAAATTTTCGTTATAAAAATCTGGTGCCAGTGTGGCAATTAGGGATTAAAATTATGTGATGTCGTGACGGCATCACCACCCTTCAAAGGGTTAAAGCAACAGTCGATATCGTAAATCGCCGGATTCGATCTTTAGATAGGATAGAGATTTATAAAATTTTAGTGGTAACAGGCGCGCTACAATTTGACACCCCTGCTTTACTATATATTCAGCTTTGCTAACACTACACAGCAAGAAATATAATAAAAGAACACTAAATAAATATTATGCATATGGCTTTAAAAACGACTTAATATATTAAGTCGAGTAAGTTTTATGCAAGTTTTAAGTAAGTTTTATGCCGATTTATATATAAATCGATTTTACGCCAGGGACTGCGGGCGAGTGTACCAGATGGACAAGTGCAACACCGTTTCGAAATAAAATTTCCGATGTTTAAGAATAGCAAGTTTGACTGCATTGCGATAAGGTTTAATATCTCCAAGGCTAACTTTTGATGATCATATGACATGAATTTTTGTTCTCATACAAGCAAAACCCTCGAAAAATTGCACACTTACCCTGCGGAGACCGCGCGGATTTAAAACAAGAAAACTTTGTCCAAATCGCTTCATTTTGTTGATAGAATGGCGACACACTGGATTGCTTTGCGTAAATATTTCATATATTTTAATTCGTAAAAAGTAGTAGACTTCAGAATAAAAATTTCTTCCATTTGTCATGATTGGTCTCTTATCATACATTTTCGCAAGAACGGCAGACATTTTCGGAAAAGAAGATAATTAACCCCTCGTGAATTAATCACGAATGTGATTGGTGTAAATTAAACTTTCACTTGTGAATCAATCACTAGTGTGTCTCGTGATCAAGGTACCCTTTTTGACCTATCTTTATTCAGAATTTCCGAATTCTATTAAATAGAAATTTCAAATGAAAATTTGTGCTTTATTGACTTACAGGCGTTTTGTAAATACATAAATAAATGTATTTATTTCGAAAATCCAGGAATGAATTCCAAATTTCGTCGTGATTAGTTCAGTAAGTATGTAGTTAAATAATCATTTCAGGTGCATATTTTTTTAAATAAATAAAACCAGAAGGAGTTTAAAAAGATTGTTTAGAAGTTATATATAACTTAGGGTTTATCAACATTTTTGCCTGAAAGTTGTTTTCCACCAAACGTCCTGGATGTAATCTTCACCTTGTTTATTCACATAGTTATGTTATTAAATATTGAAATTTATCCTTTTCTGAAATACTGGTACATCCGTGACCCGCAGGTCAAAGTTACATAGGCCTAATTTAAAGTAAACTTTAAAATATGAATCGAAAATTTAATAAAATTTAGAATTTTGCCATTCAGAAAAATGGTTGATAATTTGATCTCTTTTTTTATTCAAAAATTTAGAAGTCATCTCAGAAGTTCCACAAGAAATCACCCACTATCTGCTATTAAATAAAGCAAAAAATACTATTCGTAATTTCTAGACCGATTTCGGAGTTTCTGAATAAAAAACGACTCCAATCTCGCAACCCTGATAGGAATGGCATTAAATATATAGCTTTATCCATTTTATTCTAATTAACCCCTTAACCACTTGAAGGGCGGTGATGCCGCTATGGCATCACATAATTAATCACTAATTGCCACATTGGTATCCGAATTTTTTAATGAAAATTTCCCTTTTAGAAAGTACGCGAGATAATACTTTTACTTGTTTACAAATAAATTTTCTTGCCCTGGTTACTTGCACTGGTTCTTGTACTGGTGCATTTAATTATTTCAACAGTTTTCGAATACAAGTACCTTGCTCCTGAAAGGGTTAATTCTCGCTCCCGTGGTATTCACGAGCTGTGTCTTTTACCCAGATTGTTTGATTCCCACAAGTTTTATAATATAGTGTATTTGGCTTTATTGTGATATCATTTTACTTGTCATTAAATAAGGTGAAAATTTCTTTTTTAAAAAAGTGGTGCCAATAAGCAATTTGAATTTTTAAAACGTAATTTGATGCGACCGTTAAGGGGTTAGTTGAAATACTGGAAAGTTTCGAGCCTGTTTGAAATAAACGCTATTTCCTTTAGAAGAATAAGTCTCTTCAATTTGATTAAATTAAATTCTTCTATGCAATTTTACAAATGAAAAAAAAAATCTCGACTTTAAAAATTAAATTTTATTTACCTTCTGTGCGGAAGTAATTTGAACTTCCAAAATATTAAAAGAATGTTTATCAACTTAATACAAAAATAATTTTTTGGTTTGAGATAAATATAGTGGTTTCCCCTCTTTGTGAATTACAAATGTACTGGAAAATATATTAATTTTATTCAAAGTCTTATCTAAAAAGAATATTCTGAATTATTAAAATCCTAGTTTGCTTTTAGGTATTTTTGTTTTGATGTTTTTGTTTTTATATTTTAATGTTAAAGTAGCAGTAATTTCTCACAAAAAATCAACAGATTAACCTTTTCAGGGACAGAAAAATTCTGCCCGTAAAAATTATTAAATCATTGACTGACACCAGAACTTACAGATGAATTTTTCAGATAATAAAAAAATTCTTTTCACACCTTCATTATAAAAGCAAAATTTTATTAAAATTTTCTTTTGCGCTAATTGTCAGTTTTGGAATTAAAATTAGGTGGTCACACCGTATAACCAGCAGCCTTGAAAGCAGTGTTGCCAGGTGGGCTACTTTTTTAAAATTCAGATTCTTGATTTGCACCACTTTTTTGAAATGGTAAAATGCGCTTTATTTAATGGCATATTAATTACGGCGAAAACAAAGGTAATTTTACAGTTTCAAAAAAGTGGTGGCAATGAAGATATCTGAATTTAAAAAAAAAGTAGCTTACTGGCAACACTGCTTGAAAGTATAGACAAACAAATTTTCACCCAGAAATTGTATTTATGCCGTTTTACTCGCGGGATAAGGCACATATCGCTCACCCGCAAGAAAAGTGACACATCTCGACAAAAGTAAATTTTACAGGAGAGGCAATTGAAGTTTCGTATTTTTTAATGTAACGTAAAACGATAGTACTTAATTATGTATGCAGCTGTAAAAGTGTACAAAATATGCGTAAAAGCTTTAAGAATCAAGACATAAAAGAGATAGGGTTGATTTCGTAAATTTATAACCCCCCCCCCCCATCCTAATAAATATAACCCTTTGTTGAGTTGTGACACTTTTCTAGTTGCACAATTTGTCAAATTCCAGTCGCCTTTCAAAATAGTACGTACAAAAATGTGGATTTTGAACACTTTTCAACAACGTTGAAAAGTGTTTATGAATTCAGTTTGTCTGTCTGTCTGCCTGTCTGACTGTCTACCTGTCTGACTGTCTACCTGTCTGTCTGTCCGTCTGTTCTCTAACTCGCGTAAATATAGTCCGATTGACATGAAATTCTTAGATGTTATTGGGCATCATTATGGCATGTTTTCTATTGAAATGAAGTGTATAGCATTTACGGTTCATTTATATAGACACTCAAAAGAATTCCGTTACATTACGGTGTACGGGGAAAAAATTGTTTACGGTGTATTTTAATGACATCACACTGTTTTAAACATGCTGAAATTTATATATCACCGAGGTGTACTGCGGTCTTTATTGTAGAAAATGTTGTGCATAGAATTTATCGTTCATATACAGGGACACACAAAAGAATTTGTCTGAAGAAGAAATTTAACTATTGACATCTGTGAACAATAATTGCGTTTGCAGTTGTGGTACGAGTTTTTACATTTAACTATTTTTTTTATATTACTGGGTGCGGATAAATTTTATAGATCATATACAGGGCTGCCCAAAAGTTCTCATGTACATTTCCGTTTATTCAAAGAAATGGCTGAATGGAAATTTTCAACTGTGCTATGTGTTTCACTGAAATACCGTTTAGCATATTATGTAGTATACATACAAATCCATAGATCATATACAGAGCTGCACAAAAAACTGATATTTTTCCGACTTGATTGTAATAGAAGAAATTGAATTTTCAAATGCGGTATGTGTTTTCAAATTGCTTATTTAGACATGATATTTCACCTTAATAAACTGTGAAGTTTTGTTACAGTATACAGATTGTGTTGGAAAGTGTTACATAATGTATGCTGGAGGTATGATTTTTCGTTCTTGTTTTAAATCCCAATATTTTAACTTTAATTTTTTATCATTAATTATCAAAAATATTAGTTTGCATCAGTATAAGAATCAACCACATAATCATAACAAGGTTTCTAAGAAAATAAATTAAAAGAAAAAGCAGTTTTCAAAACATTTTTATAATTATTATACAACTATAATCTTACAATTGCATTTCAGCGAAATAAAATAATAGTTACTACAAAATAAATATACAAAATAAGTATACAAAAACTGATTATAAATTTAATAAATCACATAGACGTAATTACGTCATTACAATATTTTCTATAACAATTGAAAAATAGAAGAAATAGGTAAGTTATTTCTCATGCTTAAATAGTAATAATTATTTATCAGTTCAAAACATTTCTATATATTTATAGACTACATTATTATAAAAAGGAACCTTAGTTAGGAGAACAAAAAATACAATAATTATTGGTTGCTGTTTAGTAATAATTCAAAAACAAATATGTTTTTTCAGTTTTTAGAATTATTTTCTCCGAAAGCATGAACGAATTACTACGTGTGTTTTGCAGCTTCCTCAAACTTTTGTAAAAGAAAAATAATTATTCAAATAAAAAATATAACAGATAATTATCACAGATTTTTTACAAATGCTTAATTTAGAATGAAAAACTAGATAAGTAGTTTATTGTTTTCTTTTTTTAATTTGTTATTCTTATAAAATAAATATTGCAGCATTTTATAGGACTTTCTTAAACTGGAACTTTATTTTAAAATGTTCTGTATGGATACTACACAATCCTTTGTCTTCGTTGTGAATGTTATAATGTAGAAAAAAAGGGGCAATAACAAGCAATCTTGTTACTTCCGTTTACTCAAAGGAAAGGGTTTCGAATACGCTTTATGTAAAGATAAAAGCTCCCTTTTACCTCTAGCTTTAATTTCAAACTCAGAAAAATTGCCTTGGTCATAAGAATATTTTACATTGAATGAAAAAGGAGATTTTCAATCATTATTATAAAATTTTTAAAATTTATCAAGTCTTAAAATTTTGATTCTGGAAAACTGAAGAACGTTAACTTCATCATCTTTCAAATAATTTCTGAGCACACCCCATTTCGCCATTCAATCATTTGAAACATAAAAAAATCAGAATGGACAAACTCATTCACTAAAAAAGACAATGACAGCGTCTTTTTGGCTTTCTAATCAATCTCACGTACTCCTGAGGCATGTAAACTTGGCCGTTTTTTGTGTTTTAGTTACGGAATGGACAGCATCGCCTTCATTTTACATGTGTCCAAAGATCAAGAATTTTATTGTTATTTTATAGATTTTTAGTGTCTTAACTGCATGCATGAATAATAAACAATATAATTCTTTTTACTTTGTCCGTCGCAGTTATCTCTGAAAAATTAATTCCACAGTTTCATCGTCAACACTTGAAGCAATGTCTTGTAAATACATCCGCAAATAAGTACCTATTTTATTTGCTCCGCGTTGACCCTCATACTCATACCAAAAATTACATTCAACAACATCGATACCTACCTGACAAATTATAAAGTAACTATCAATCGGCGGGCTAACTATTAATCAATTGACAATATATTAATCACCAACAGATCAATATTTTGCCAAATAAGGACATTTTCATATTTTTATTACTAAGATAATAAAGAGATTTATAAATTGCTCGAGTATGAGTTTATGGAAGACTTTCTGTGAGATGTGTTGTTTTTTTTTGTTTCATCACTGCGCTTCCTATAATGGAAAAGTGACACACATAGTGTAATATACAGGTTTTCCGTATAACGACATTAATAATAATTTGCCTATAGCAAGACCAACCGGGCCCCACCAGTGGCCGAGAGGTTCTGCTCTCGAATCTGGTAGACGGGAGGTGCTGGGTACGATCCCAATCGCGCCCGTCGGCCTAATCGTTCGGAGTTTTCGTGGTTTCCTTCGAGCCGTGGATCTTCCATGCGTTAATACGGATTAGGTTCCCTTAGAAAGACACCCACGGAGGGCACTCATCCCGGGCCTATATCCCTCGTGTAGATAATTGGCCGTCAAAAATCAACCCAACCCACGCAAGACCAACCTATGACACAGCTATTTATGGAATAAAACACAAAATGATTTTTTGCGAGATATGTCACTTTCCTTGCGGGTGAGTGATATTATACTTAAATTTTTATATAAATTTTATGGTTCTAACATGATTGTTTTATATCAGATTAACACTAGAACCGTCATTAGGGGTCCTTTTGACCCCCTTCCAAATTGATAATTGCCGATTCGTACCAAAAATTTCTTCATAAGTTATCTTAACCCATTAACGACGAGCCTCCTTTACACTTCTTTTAATTGTTCGACACCAGTTTTTACCACATTGTAATTTAGATTTATTTAAAACTAGAACGCCCAGAAATTTTTTTCAAGTTTCATAAAAATATTTGACACCAGAATTTTTATTAAAATTATTTGACTTATTTATTTAACGTAAATCTGCTTGGTTTAAATTTCACTTATTTTATGAAAGAATTTCTGGTTCCAGTTGACATTTAATCATATTGGTCGGAGTCGGATCGACTCCTTCCGGGCTTTGTAGTGTTGATCACTCAAAATGCGGTACAAATGCTCTGGATACCAGTAATGTTATAAAGATTTCTTTGCCTTCTTTAACAGCAGGAAATTCTCGGATTAGATAAGGCGGACAGAACTTTACAAAATTAGTGGTATCAAGAGGATTTTGACCCTCAACCTAGCTACGCCATTGTTGAAGAAAATGTTGTTGTATTAACCCTTAAAATCGCAATTTTTATTTTCTTTCAAAAAATATATACATGATTCTCTGAAAGGTTTATTACACAGGAAAAATAATTTAAAAAAAATCACACATATATTTTTCATATAATACGTCAACTACTGTCGTGTGACTGTTTTACGCTAAAATATTTCAAATTAGTAAATATTTTAAGAATTTATGTCTGCAAATACCATATTTTATGTAATTATTTATTTTATAAAACATAACCTTCAACCGTTTAACTCCCATGATAGAATACATTCTACAAATTACTTTGTCCAGAGAATCTGACAATACACAAGAAAGTTTCAATGGTTAATTTCACTTTATTTAACAACGGAATGTCTGATATTAATTAAAGCAGATATTGCTATTTTAATTTTCTGGTGTTTATTAGGCATATACGAATAAAAAAAATCTATTAAATTCAGAACACTGTTGTTTGCATATATAAAAAAGCTGCGCACTAAAGGGTTAAATCGCCGAAAGTTCATATTACATTAACCACATGAGGGGCGGCGGTATATGTTATGTACCACCTACGATTAATTAAGTTTTACACCAGAAAAATTTTATTAAATTTTACCTTTCTAACTTTGGTGGAAAAAAGCCGTAAAATTGCTTTTACTTATTTTGAAATAGAATTTTTCATAGATTCCGGTGTTAGTTCAACATTATGGGAACGCAATTACTTGCCCCTCAAGGGGTTAAACAATATTTTCTGTAATGAAATAATGTTATCCAAAAAGCCAGAGACTTAGCAGTTCAAGAAAAAAAGATCTTTTACTACAATTTGTAATTCATGAGCCTGGTAATTTAGGTTCACAAATGTGGAATTAAAATTAAAAGCCCCTTTGAAATATCACTCAATTATAAATAACCTAAATTCACACACTAACAAATAGAAGGGCTTAACTAACGGTCGCATTGAATTACGGTTTAAAAATTCAAATTGCTTATTGGCACCACTTTTTTGAAAAATAAATATTCATCTTATGTAATGACAGGTAAAATGATACCACAATAAAGCCAGTTACACTATTTTATAAAACTGGTGAGAATCAAACAATCTGAATAAAAGAACCAACCTGTGAATATCTCGGGATTGAGAATTAAGGTATTAAAACGAGTAAATGATTCACAAATCCTCAAAATTATTCATTGTAAAGGATTTGATTTAAATAGTAATTACGAAAATTTCTTTCTTTCATGGTATACCAGTATATACTTTTTTGTATACCAGTTGCATACCAGTATTATATTACAGAAAATGTTGTTATTTTAAATCGCAGAAAGGTCACATTACATAAAATAACATTTCCTGTACTGAAATTCTGGAGACTTGGCAGCTTTACAAAAAAGTCAATGTTGCCAGATTTGGGACTTTTTAAATTCAGATTATTTGACTGTCACCAATTTTTTGAAATAGTATAATTTGCCTTAATTTTCAGAATTTTTAATCTATTTTTAAATAGCCCGAATATTTCTATTTCAAAAAATCGGTGACAATCAACAATCTGGGGACAAAAATGTCCCCAATATGGCAACACTGCAAAAAGTGATCTTTTTCTGGAAATTGATACTTCAGGGTTCTGGTAATTTAGGTAATAACATCTTCAGGCCTCTAAGCGGTCTCTTTTACTGAGACCAAATCAAAACTGTTACCACCACCATTTCCTTACGAAAATTTTCGTTCTTGATTTATCGTGGAACTTTCGTAGAAAGGAACTTCTCTACCCATTTTTGGTGGAATTCTCGCATTACAATGACTTTAAACTAATTAAAAGAAATTAGTGGTCCCCAAAAATGTGACCGCTCCTATGCCTGCATATGTCTAATAGGTATGTTGCAAATTCAGATAAAAATAACATTTAATATTTGAAGAAAGAAGCATCAGCGCTGCCATTTATTCATTTTGTACAAAGTATAAATCATCCAGCTATATCGTCTGTACTATGCCAAACTATCCAATATCAAAACAGGGTTACCAGTGGGGTACTTTTTTAAAAATAAATATTTCTTTATTTGCACCATTTTTTTTTTTTTTTTTGAAACAGTAAAATTCGCCTGATTTAATGACATATTAATTAAAGCGAAAACAAGGAAAATTTTACCATTTCAGAAAAGTGGCGCCAATCAAGATATCTGAATTTAAAAAAATAGCCCACTGGCAGCACTGTTTTCATATTACATGGTACCGACGAAGTCAGAGGTGTCAAACTGTGGCCCCCTTGATACTACTAAAATTTTATATTAACGATTGTTTTATGTAAATCATCGAATTTTCATCTTTATCATGATTATGTAAATCATCATTCAAAAAGTAGGCCTTTGCTCCAAAAATTATTGCTATCCTGCGAGCCACACTTTGACACTCCTGAGCTAGATAGAAGAAATATAAAATGTATAAAAATTTAAACAGTTTGGTTTTTATGAGAAAAAGCTTTGATGTCCACATTTGTGTCCCTCATGCCTGAACAGGTTAACCACTGCTATCGAAATACTCAAGGCCAGAGGACACGAGTTGTGACGTCATCACTAATAGACCGACTTCTCACTAGAGCTCGAATTCATGCCGGAAAATTTTGAATATCAATTTTCTTTTATTTTATTTGTGGGATATTTATCATCTTATAAAACAATAATAACTATTTAAAACTACTGGTAGGAATTCGAAATCCATAAATAAAAATTCAGCCAGATACGGAATGTCACAGTGTTGCCCGATCTGGCTAATTTTCATTAGGGTATTCTAAATTCTCACCAGTAAGTTTAATTAGTTATTATTGTTTTATAAGATGATAGATGTTCCACAAATAAAATAAAATAAAATTGCTATTCAAAATTTTCCGATATGAATTCAAACATTAGTCAGAAGTCGATCGGTTAGTGATGACGTCACAGCTCGTGTCCTCTGGCCTTGAGTATTTCAATGGTAGGGAGTTAACCCCTTGAGGGGCGGTGCGATATATTATACGCCACCTATTGTCAATAAAGATTTGCACCGGAAACTTTTATTTGAAATTTTCTTTTATAATTTTGGTGGAAAAAAGTCGAAAAATTGCTTTTCCTTATTTTGAAAAATATTTTACGAAATTCCCGTTGTCAATTAAACATTACAGAAACATAATTACTTGCCCCTGAAAGGGTTAAACAGAAATGTCTTAAGTTTGTATAAAATGTATTCTTAAATGTAACATTTAATATTTAATTTTCATAAAATATTTTTAAAAAATTTCTGGTCTTGAAAGAGGAAATTTCAGTTACTTTGTGTGTGAAAGTAATTTGAGATTCAAAATAAGTCAGAAAACGGATCTGTAGATTAATATCAGAAAAAAAAAATTTGGTGTGTAAACTGGTCCTTTTAGTTATTTTTTCTCTAAAAAGCTTAAAGACTATATTGGGAAATAAATATTTTTCTTCCAGTTATTTAGAAACATTATTCAAGGATCTTTAAACTATATTTTTATGTTATTTTTATTTTAACACTGACGATTTTCGAGGAATCGTCTTACAAAGTTCGCTTAAATGTGATTATATTTGACTACCACTATTTGTAAATAGAAATCTGAACTTTGTTCAACATATCTGTTTTTTAATCCGACAAAACGGGCTGAAAAGTCCGTTTTCAGACTGTTCACTTACTTTCATTAATAAAATTTTATATATTTCCCCCAAATTTTATTTTGATTATATGATGGATGAAATAGTGCGATTTTGGGTCAATGCCAATATTCAAAACGATGTTTTGTGTGAGTTTTTAGGATAGTTTTTTTTTTTTTTTTAATATATACAAACGTTAAAAGATTTGGATTCAATTAAGAAAAAAACCCTTGCATAAAAAAAATATCTTGAATAAGGCTGATCTTCAACCTCTGAAGCTGGAAACAAAAAAGCGAAGACTTTCTATTCATCAGCCTTGTTCAACAATATTAATAAAGATGAAATTTAAAAAAAGATTCAAATGTACAGTCTTTTCACTCTTTCCAGGTAATTTTGCATATAGTTGAATTGTATTTTTTTAAATAAATGTATTTTATATAGTTTTAATTCGGAGAGCAACAGTAACGACCCGCAGTTAGAAATCTATTTTTAACACTTTCCTGCATAATTGAAAAGTGTTTTGTTCAGTATCTCTGACTGTCTGGACTTTTGTTCGCCTGTCCGTTTCTTTGTACTCTACTAATTACATTTGGAATTTCATGCACTGTAACTATTGCAATTACATTTGGAATTTCATGCACTTTTTCATCCTATTGTAGTTTACTAAATAATGTCCGGTATTGAAAAGTAAGTGTGTAGCATTTATACTTTCTTTAAAGGAACGCATTATATTTTCCGTTACATGATCACAAATGGTGAAAAATCGCTTGTGGTCATAGCTGCCAAGTTTTACGCTTTTTTGTTACCACTGAAATGTAATAGAGATTTTCTCCTTGTTTAATCGCCAGATTTCAACAATTAAATAGGACAATATTTAGTATAAAAATTTTAGTGGTAAAAAGAAAGCGTAAATGTTGGCAGCAGTGTTGTTGTGCAATTTTTTTTTTTTTTTATGTTACGATATATTAACACTGGAAAGGCCGGAAATTTTAGTCAAATTTTATAAAAATATTCCACACCAGAATTTTGATTTAAATCAGTTTAACTTATTTATTTAACGTTTTTCTCCTCTCTATCTCTTAAACTTATTTTATAATGAATTTTCGGGTTTGAACCGAAATATATTCATATCCTAGCGGTCAAAATGACCGCTCACGGCCGTTCTAGTGTTAAACATAATCTCACATAGCAATTTTAGTTTTCAGAAAATTTGCAGCCACCTTGCTTTCCAAAACTGCAAAGTTGCAGCAAGTTCAGCATGACAAGACCATAGCTGCCAACCTTTACGCTTTTTTGCTACCACTAAAATTTAGAAGAGATTTTCCGCTTGTTTAATCGTGAGATTTCGACCATTAAATAAGGCAATATTTTCAAGAAAATTTTAGTGGTAGGAAGAAAGCGTAAAGGTTGGCAGCTATTCAAGACTGAAAGTTCATAACGAGACTGCAGCAGGATGACGCAAACGCCAAAGTCACAAACTTTGAACTTGCAGCTAACTTGTCGTACAAGTTAAATTCTTGCTGTATAGAATTTATTGCAAATTAACGGCAAACAAGAAGATAATTTACTTTTGCCAAGACAAAAGTACTGCAAATCTATTGCAAGCTGGCAGAAAATTTGGCTTTGCCTTATCAAAAACGCTGCAAACTTATTGCAAAATATCAATCTTGTCAAGCTACACTATAATGTAACAGTCCCGAAGGGAACCCCTTTCAGTTCTATTGATACTTCGCTTTTAAAAACATATGCAACGGTAATATTTATACTTTTATACGTGTGTCTGTTTGGTATTTGAGAAATAAAGCATTTAAAAAAGGCGGTGCCAACTTAATAAAATTTGTGTAAGGAATGCTGTCCAGAAAGAATGAAAAATCATAGACACGAATAGGGTTAAAGCATAGCTGCCAACTTTTACGCTTTTTAACTACCACTAAAATTTAATAGACATTTTCGCCTTGTTTAATCGTGAGATTTCGATGATTAAATAAGATAATATTTTCTGTATAATTTTAGTGGTACGAAGAAAGCGTAAAAGTTGGCAGCTATGGTTAAAGGCAAAAGTAAATAAATCAATAAATAAATCAATATATATTGAAACCATATTTTAGAAAATCCAATAATACTGGGAAAAATTTATTAAAAAGATAAAATTTTCAATATAAATTTAAATGGCCGAAAATGTAAACATAACTTAGTAAATTAACATAACTTTTAATTTGTAAGAATTTTTATATGGAATAAGTTGTAGACTATAGATAAAATGTTACTTTAGAGAAAGTAACTACATTTGAAGAGTTAAAATAACTACTACCTTTTCCTGGGTTCCTTAACCCTTCAATGCGCGAGTTTTTATTTTGTTTCGAAAAAAATTATATATGTTTCACTGAAAGGATTATTACAGAGGAAAAATATTGAAAAAAATTCACAGATACATTTTTCATTTAATACGTCAATCTTTTCTTCTATTGCACATCTACAATACAAGTAAAAACTACTGTCGTCTGGCTGTTTTACGCTAAAATATTTCAAATTAGTAAATATTTTAATAAATATGTCTCCAAATACCTTATTTTATATAATTATTTATTTTATAAAGCTTAATGTTTAACCCTTTCATTGCCACAAAAAGTAAGAATTTTCAAATCTCTTCTTGAAAGTCGTTTGCCAACACAAATTCTGAAAGGTAAATTTCGCTTTACTAATACAGCGAAATTTCTACCAATAAATAAGGCGATGTTTTTTATTTTAAAATAATGGTGAGAAAGTAATAAATTAAAGCCACGAATATTAAAGCTACGAGTATACTCGTAGCGTGGCAGTCAACGTGTTAATTCCCACCATAGAATACGTTCTAGAAATTACGTAGTACAGAGAATCTGACTTTACACCAGAAAGTTTCACTGGTCAATTTCGCTTTATTTAAGTAAGGAAAATCTGTTATTATTTAAAGCAGATATTGCTATATAATTTTTTGGTGTCAATTAGGTATATACGAATAAAATAAATCTATTAAATTCAAAACACTGTTGCCTGCATATATGCAAAGCTGCGCACTAAAGGATAGCTTAACCAATCAATTAAAATGAGATTCCATAAGAGTAACAATGATGTGTGTGTCTTTCTTTTGAGTCGCACCCAATTTCTGCGCATGTGCTGGTAGTGTATTCTCCCAACAGAGGGATTTTTTGCTTTCGCCACTTTCGTGAATTAAAGACAGTCTTGCATCAGTTTCACAAAAATCTACTCATGCAAGTGGGTGATGGTATACCTTGCGGGAGATTTGCTGCGAATTTGTCAAATGAAAATTGTCTCGGCAAGATAATATCAGAAAAAATCAAACTTGCCGAAAATGTGCATGCTATCTGGGATGAGATTGATATGAATCACTGGAGTGGAGGCTTTTTAAAGAGCAGAGAATAAGTAGTCTTTATAGTTCTTTTACATGGATACATAAACGAATAACATTACATAAAGATCTCTGAAGAAGTACCGTTTGCTGTGCATTTTAATACTAGAAAGGCTGGAAATTTTATTCAAATTTTATAAAAATATTCCACACCAGAATTTTGATTTAAATCAGTTTACCGTATTTAATTAACGTTTTTCTCCTTTCTATCTCTTAAACTTATTTTATAATGAATTTTCTGGTTTAAAACGAAATATATTCATATGTTAGCGGTCAAAATGACCGCTCACGGCCGTTCTAGTGTTAATGATGCTATTATACTTCAAAAATTATGAAACAAGTAGACCATTAATGTCCACTACATTAAGCTTCCTATAGAATGATAAGTGGGCAATCGCCGATCAACGACCAGATTTATTCTAGCAATAATCGAAAACTTTTGTGATTGTAGTTATTAAGAGTTTCGAATAAATAGTCGATATTAGATAATGTTGCTATTTGTCCCACATAAATCGGTGCTCCGAATGCTCTGTACACCACTTGTTGCTTATAGTTTATTTCGCCATCTTTAATTGTAGATAAGTCTGTCATTAGATAAAGCGACGAAACTTACTTTAAAACAATGGTGCCCGGAGCATTTGGAGCGCCGATTTACGCGGGACACCTGGCAACACTAATCGTAGAACATCTCAATCTTAGAAATTGGAAAAGGATTTATGACCATGGCTGCCAACTTTTATGCTTTTTTGCTACCACTAAAAATTAATAGAGATTTTCGAATTGTTTAATCGATGGACTTAACGATAAAGAGAAGGAGACATCTAGTGTGCTGACTACCAGATTCGAGTTAAGTAACAGAGGAGGTTGTCACAAGATGGTGGCTGCTTTTTCAAAATCGAATCGGCAGTTTCTGAATACCGCCAGGACAAACCTCCCACCAGTAAAATTGAAAAGAAAATCTTGCCTTATTTAAGCGTCTTATTCATGGGAATATTTTCTCTCAAATATGGTAAAAACTTCTATTTGTTTTTACTGGTATTGCAGTAAATTTGTTTCACCAGTTGTCACAATATGGCGGAAACGAAGGGTCCGATTCCCGCAAAAGTAAACTTACACCGGTGAAAAGGAAAATATGTTTCTACAATTATTTATGACTGAAATTTTGTTTTAATAAGGCCTTTAAATACGGAGAAAATTTCTATATGAATTTACTGGTGGAAGTTTTAACCGGAGGTAATCAGCCCTTACGAAAGCGGTTACATTTGAAGCTTCGCTATTTCAAGAAATTGTCAGTTCCTCTTTATTAATAGTTCCATGGTTAAGTCGTGAGATTTCGACGATTAAATAGGACAATATTTACTATAAAATTTTAGTGGTAGGAAGAAAGGGTAAAGGTTGGCAGCTATATGCTATGACTTGTCTCGATTATTATCTGCTCTCTGACAATTTTTCTCATCTGTAAAGGCTAATTCCACGAAAACTTCTCATTTCTGTCACGCAACTGAAAATCGCTATGCTTGTTGGCCATCGTTATTTTCGAAAAGTTACCTTCGCGTTATTCAATTGATGAGATATCTCCGATAAAATAAGTCACATTTTTCCGTTCTAAAATACTGGTAGACAACAAGCACAGAGATTTTCAGCTGTGTGACAGGCATGACACGTTTTCATGGAATTAGCCTAAAGTTATGAAAAGTCGCCCTTTAGTAGCGTTAATAGCCACAAATCCGGGAAAAGTCATGCAGTTTTGTAGACATTTGTGCCTCTGTCTCAAACGCATGAGACTGTTTTATCAAAATCTTCATTATTTATCGAAAACAACATGAAAGCAATCATCACCTTGTTTAAACGCAAGATTCCTATCATAAATAATATGTAAAATAATATTCGGAAACAGTTGTTAATATGCCTCTATGATATTCAGGCAGTGATCTACACGTTATTATTGTTGATGTGGTTATTCGAATATGATGCTATATTCGAAGACAGATCATATGACATAGTTTTATACTGTCTCGATCTTTGGAATGAGAATCAACTGGAATATGAAGCTGTGGTCCGAAAGAGACACTGTGTATATTGTAATATCGATAAAAATAATACTTGAATGCAAGTGCATTACCATATTAATATAAAAAGTATTGAGGCTAAAAATGCTCTTGAAATGAATTATATATTTCTACCAACTCAAAAAAAAATGTTAATTAGCAGAATTTTGTTACAAAATGCTTATAGTAAAATAAATTAGCTATCTCAATCAATAAAGAACAGAGTAAAAAATATTCAAAATTTGTAAAAGTTCAAATAAATATCACTGAAAGCTTTATTTATTTTTAATGTAGCGTCAAAAAACATTTATTTGCTTTCAAACCACAAAATGTGCATAGACACATTTAACAGTTGCCAAAGTAAATACGAATAAAGCCGGCATTATAAATATAAAAATACCTTGATTTCCGGTGTATAATACGCGGATCAAACAATCATGGTTGGACAGAGAAATTTTATTTAATAATTGATGGCAGATATTTACTGCCGTATAATAAGTTAATTTTATTAACTGAAATTTCTGGGTCGAACTATGGTTGTTAATCCGCGGATTGCACGCCGAATATTGCAGTACTTTATTTAAAATATACCGCTAACAATTAATAGTTTTGGCATTTTTTACTACCAAAAAGGTTCTTTCCCTACAGAGTCTGATTATCACAAGACATGATTGCCAAATCTTCCGCTTTTTGTACCACAAAAATTTAATATAAACTTTTACCTCATGTAATCGGCTTATCGCGATTTAGATAGTACTATAAAATTTTTGTGGTGCAAAAAATCGCAATATTTTGGCAACTATGACAAGGGCAAACAGTCATAATTTCTGGCAATTACGAAGTTTCTTTTAATCAAAAATTTACCACCATTTCCTAATAGTAAAGTGCGCCTTATTTAATTAAAAATACTGGAAGCACTGTTGACTATATGCCCTGTGTAATCAGGGATGTTTAATGTAGTAATCATTAAAGAAGGCGATTTATTAAAAATGGTGAAAGATTTTTCAATAAAAAAAACTCCATACAATTACCGAAAATCATAGTGACCACTATTTTAGAATAGTAATAAACAACGTATTGAGTTGAAGAATTCCGGCAATTAAATGTATTCTATATTCCTCGCGTGTCATAAATTCTGCGTTTAAATAACGTATATATTATTATACGGAAATAGAGGTGATTCTGTCCCCTGCGGTAATCGGGCTACGTCCGCCCACAGAAAATAAACGAAACACTAAAAACAAGAAACTTAGAATTATTAAAGATTAAATATACATTTACAATAAATGATGCATTGCGACATTTTTAGAAGCGAATTTATCATTTAATAATAAAGTTTTATTTCTATTATGCGATATCTGCTTCTTCACAATACTTCTGCCGTTAGATGTTCTCTTTTCTATAATTTTATTTTCCACAAAAAACGTTATTGACAACCTTCAATATAACGCTACTTTTCTTAACTCCATTACCATTTATAGGAGTGTTTCTGAAATCCCAAGAGGAAAAGATTACGATATCGGAAACTAAAGGAAAGAAACTGAGCATCTCAGGTATTATGACTCTAAAGAAAAATACACGAGAGCGGATCACTGAGAAAGCAATTCTCATGGGATACAATAATGTCATATCATTCAGAATAATACGAAAAAATATATGTTTGAAAAAAATGGCCATTATATCCAACTGAAAATGAAACATAATTTTCTACTGGTGACTTTAGCTGGTTTCTATTTGGGTAAAGCTAAAAAATATATAATTTTTGGAATATTACTTCTCCGAATGGGATATGTCACATTTATTGACAATTCCTTAAGCCATTATTAGTGATCCGTAAAAGAAAGAATTGGTATTGATCTTCAGACGCTTTCATTCAGGAGTGTCTAACGTGTGGGATGCAGTGTTAGCCTTATGTTTGTCTAGAATTAATCGTCTTATGTAATAACATCAATTTTTAATTCCATAATGTGCAGATTTGTACCCCTTGAGGGGCAAGTAATTGTGTTTCTGTAATGTCGAATTCACACCTGAATCTTCAAAAATTTTTATTTCAAAATAATAAAAGGAATTTTTTGCCCCCAAAGTTAGAAAACTAAAATTTAATAAAATTTTTCTGGTGCAAAACTTCATTAATCGTAGGTGGGATACATTATTCCCCACCGTCCCTCAAGGGGTTAATTCGCCACAAACGAAATTAGTCACAAACGCTTTCTAGCGATAAAGTGCGGTTATCTCTGCTACTAACTACTTGAAGAGAGGTCATTCATTTTTGGACAAATTAATTTTAATCCCTAAATACCGCATTTCATTTTAGGATAAAAAAATTCTTTTGTGAAGTATGTGAATAAAAGCTGATACTTATTTTCAAATAAATTTGTTCGGAAATTCTGTTTTCTTGCAATAATTTCAGCGTTTTAAGAATAATAGTACACTGCCCCTGAAACGGTTAACCCTTTCCGGCGCGGAGCAATTCTCTTTGCAAAATGATGAAATGATGGGCTGACACCGGAATTTAGAGACGAATTTATTAGAAAGTAAAAACTTGCTTATTTTCGCCTACTTCGTAAAAGGAAAATTTCAATTAAATATCCGGTGTGCAGTACTCTTAAAAATAGGCATCTTTTTTCTGGGCACAACCATTACCGTCTCGATACTGAAGGTCTCCGGACTGATTTCGTGACGTACCAAATGAAGATTAACCCCTTGAAGGGCAAGAGATTGCGTTTGTGTAATGCTTAATTCCCACCGGAAATTTAGAAAAAAATTATTTCAAAATAAGGAAAAACAATTTTACGGCTTTTCTTCACTATAGTCAGAAAACTAAAATTTCCTAAAATTTTCTGGTGCAAATCCTGATTAATCATAGGTGGTATAAAATATATACCACCGCCCCTTAACCTCTTGAGGAGCGGTGGGATATATTTTATTCCTTCTATTTGCATCCCTTATATTTTACTACTATTTGCAAAACTACAATCAAATGAGTATTTTCTTACAAGATTTTGTAGCTCTACGTGAAGCAGTCTCTTCAGAACACTACACACACACTCACACGCAACTTGCACACAACATCATCATTATAAATTATTAATCTCAATATTTCTCTTTTGCAAATTAAAATAACTTGGAAAAATTATTAGATAAAATAAGTTATTTAATCTTAACATAGATAAAAGAAGCATTTCAATGTATGAAAACGAATGAGTTTTTAGATCTTGCATACGATCGTGGTGTCTTGAATCATAACACTTGTGCTTGAAAGAGAACCACTCTGTCATTCGTTAAGACTAAACGTAACGTACAGGATGTGTTTCTCCAGTTTTGTAAAAAAATATTTTACACCAAGAATTTGAATGTAAATTTGTTTAATTTTATTTTTTAGCCTGAATTTTTATTTAAATCTATTTAACTTTCTTATTTAACTTATTTCTGTGTGATTTATGGTATAATTATTTTACAAACTAATTTCTGATTCTCATCGAAATATTTTCATTTAGCACCGGTCAAATGATTGGTTGTTGGTATACAGGGTGTCCCAAAACTTCGTGTACAAACCTGGAGGCAAGGTAGAGAACATTGTTAGTAACGAAAATTACATAGGAAAGCATGAGCGGGAATCGATAGGTGGTGCGCTATGCGATCCCTCAAAATCAGCACGTGTTTCTTCCTGATTGTAGACAACGGCTGCAGGCGATCAACATGAAGCACACGGATAATAACCCACATGGAACCCGACTACGAGCCGCACACAAATTCTTCACTTTTAACCCTTTATCGGGTAATGATAATATACTTACCACTTATTTTTTATTGAAAACTGATCAATTTGCACCGGAATTTTTAGTAAAATATTTTGCTTTTATAATGCACCTAATGAAATAGCCGATTTTATTTTAAAGTAATTTTTTTTAGATTCTGGTGGCAGTGAATCTTTTCCAACTTTAAGCCTCTGAATTGACTTGCTCGATAAAGGGTTAATGTGTGGACGGTATAGTGGTGGAGAGTTTAGTTGAACCATACATCTTAGCATCTCGAATTGACGCTCGCATGTATCTCGTTATTATTCAGGAGTTTCTTCTACAAATGCTTAAGCCTTTCAGGGGCATGCAATTGCGTTTCTGTAATGTTGAACTCGCGCCGGAATATTCGAAAAATTTTGCTTCAAAATAAGGAAAAGCAATTTTTTTCCCCACTTTTTTTCCACCAAAGTTAGATAGGTAAATTTTAATTAAAAGTTTCTGGTGCAAATCTTGATTAAATTAGGTGTATCCCACCGCCCCTCAAGAAGTTAACAACGTTCCCGCGCATGTTTGACTCGGAATGTGGTTTTAACGTGAGGGGGAGCCATCTCATTACGTAATAACGTGACCATTTGGACCGGACGTTTGGAAACAATTGTAAACTGCGTGGTGATCCCGTCACATGCTACCCAGGTCACCTAATTTGTCTTCTCTTGATTATTTTCTGTGGGGTGCCATGAAGAGCGTTTTGTACGACACGCCCGTAAATTCTAAAATGGATCTCGGGACTCGAATATCCATCGATGCGTTTCGATCAAAGCAACATCCGAACTCTTCGGAAATGTTCGCCAATCCATGTCGCATAGATGTCATGCTTGCATCCATGCCAAAAAGGCGCAATTTCGAACACCTTCTGCGATGTTTGTAAGTCATATATTGTACTATTTTCTATATAACAAAGCGCCTTATGCTGCTTTCTGCATTGTGGCCTTACTGTGTCTCTTTATCACGTGAGGGTGACGTTTCAGTCCATGCTTTCCTGTGTAATTATGGTTCGTAGCCATGTTCCCTACCTCCCCTCCAAGTTTGTACACGATGTTCTGGGGCATCCTGTATGCAGCGTTATGATTGGAAATTTCAGTAATATCTCCGGATATTCGTTTGCCGCAGTTTTTTTTGCAATGAAGCAATCTGAGAAATAAATGCTTAAATTTATTCAATAAAACAGGAAATCTGATGCTACATACACGATTTTTCTGTGTTAGTAAAGTAGGGAGTAAATTGCTGAATTGTCGACTGGGGCATAAATTCCAAAATATACACTGTCGTATGTATATTAATAATAACACTGTAACCTGCCTAAAAGGTTAAAATATTATCTGATAATTCTGAAATACACAGTTTTATGTGTAAGTTACACATGAGTAAACATATGTCTGTGTGTTTTTCAACACAATATAAACTCCAAAATGCAAGGCGAATTTTTCTATAATATTTAGAAAATTAATTCTATTAAAATGGTCACACTGAAGAGATATATATTAACTAAGTTTTAAGCTAAAAAATCTTACTCTGTTTCACTGTTTTTTTTTTTTTTTTTTTTTTTTTTGAAAATGTCATGTTTTTTTAGAAAGGTATGTGATTTTTGAATGAAAAAACTTTAAGCAGAATGAAAAGGCTTTATTTAGATTTAACCATTTTTGCAATGAAATTACATTTAAATTACATTGTTTATTTATTAATCTTCTCCTATGAAAACAAATAAAATGATTTTAACACATTTTGTAATGTTTTTAAACGATTAAAAAAATTTCTGTTTACCCTAGCTGCCAACTTTTACGCTTTTTTGTTACCACTAAAATTTAATAGAAGTTTTTGCCTTTTTAAATTTTACATTTGGATGATTAACTAAGACAAAATTTTCAAAAAAAAAAAAAATAGTGTTAGGTAAAAAGCTAAACAGTTGGCAGCTATGATTCACATAACTGACAACTCTTCCGCCTTTTTTGTACGAAAAAAAAATTATAGAAATTTTTACCTTATTTAATCGGCAGATTACGGCGATTTAGAAAGGTAAAATTTACTATAAAATTTTTGTGGTAAGAAAAAGCGTAAGATGTTGGCAGCTATGTATTTATTACAATTTTTACATTTGCAACATACGCACTCGTATACCAACACTGCACAATTTTACGCTTATTTCATACCACTAAAATTTAATAAAATATATTTAGGCAATTTTAATAAAAAAATTAATAAAATTTAAATTTAATTTAATAAAAAATATTAGGCAAAATTTAGCATTAAATTTTAGAGGCAAGACAAAAATTTAAAAGTTGGTAGCTATACGAACACTATGTAAAATTTCCAAAGAGTGCGACACCACTTTTTTCATTTAGAAGTCTTTGCCTAATAATTTTAGTTCAGATTCAAAATCTTTCGGTTATTAATATATAGCTTCCAAATTTTACGATTTTTTTTTATATTTATTAAAAATACTTGAATTTATTATTTTCAGATTTTGCCGATAAACCCTTTGAAGGGCGGTGATGCCGCTATCACATAATTTTAATCCCTAATTGCCACATTGGCACCCGAATTTTTTAATGACAATTTCACTTTTATTAAGTACGCGAAAATATACTTTTACTTGCTTACAAATAAATTTTCCTGTAAATACTGGTGTCCACAATTATTTCAACATTTTACGAATACAAGTATCTTGCCCATGAAAGGGTTAAATAAGGCATAATTTACTATTCAGTTTTAATGGTTACAGAAGAACGTAAAAGTTTTCAGCCACTCTAAACGCAGACATTTAATATTTTTGTGCGAATTAATAAAGCGAAAAATTCCCTTCTATAATTTTTGTAACGCTGCTTACACTACATTCTGGGCCTTCTTCTGAAGTAAAACAAAAATAGTTTTGCAAGAGACAAAATTCGAGTGAATAAAAGTTCGTTTTTTTACTACCCCTGTTTCAGAATATCAGCTTATTTAATGACAAAATTTTGCTATTAAATAATGAAAGGCTTACTATTGTGAAATATTGTTACTCAAAAGTCGGATAGTTTATCATCTATTGATTAAAACATTCGCGAATGATGATGCAAGTCCGCATCATTTGGAGATACACAATTCCGCATATGGGCGCATTTCCACCAAAGATAGAAAAGTAAAATTTAATAAAATTTTTCTGGTGTAAAACTTCATTAATCGTAGGTGGTATATAATATATACCGATGCCCCTCAAGGGGTTAATTTAACTTACTTTATAAAAAAAAATCTGGCTCCAATGGACATTTTACCACTTGGTCGGTGTCAAATCGACTCCTTCCGGGCGTTCTAGTGTTAAGGAGAAGAAAAAGGGGAATTTTACCATTTCAGAAAAGTAGTGTCAATCAAGCACAGCTGCCAGCTCCTACGCTTTTTTTGTACCAGGAAATTTTAATAGAAATTTTTACCTTATTTAATCGGAAGATTACGATAATTTAAACCGGTAAAATTTACTATAAAATTTTTTTGTTACAAAAAAGCGTAAAATGTTAGCAGCTATGATCAAGAAATCTGACTTTGAAAAAAATAGCCCTCTGTCAACACTGTGGCAGCCATTAAAATGACGGCTCACCGTAGTTCTAGTATTAACCCGTAACTGGAGACGGGAGTCAAGGAGACTCCGCGTTGTTCATTGGCTCTGATTATCACGTAGTTTTTTGCCGTTGAATGCAATCATCTACTCAGAACATTCAAGTACATATTTTATCAGTATGTTGGTCCAAGTTTGAACACGCGCCTATATTCGAGTTATTCTTTTTTAAAGTTTTCGTTGCTATTTATGGAGTCAGATTGACCCCACGTCTCTGAAACTGTGACTGAAAAAATCTATAATGCACCAGTTAATTTCTACGTATTTAGCATTGCAATCTGCTTCCTTCGTACAGAATAATATATTGTTGTTTAAAAGGAAATGTATAATACTCAACCAGAACCTTCCAGAAAAAAAATTCGGCCGTGTGATCCAGATTTTGAAAAAACCGTAATGCAATGGTTTGAAGAATGCGAAGTCTGATGACTCTCATATTAGCGATGCAGAAACGATTATAAGTGATCATGAAGAAGAAAGCGAACAAGAAAGTGAAGAAAATTCGGACGTACATTCAGAAGAGAAAGACGACATGGTTGACATGGAAAATTATTTCTATGGGAAAGGAAAAAATAGATTCAAGTGGTCCAAGAAGCCGTTAGTGAGTTCGCATTCCCGGACGCCTCAGCACAATATTGTTTTGAAGTTGCCCGAAATTCGTCCTAATTTTCAACGGATATCGTTGGCTGAAAATGAAAACTTGACCTACATTTTCTCGACCGACGTGTTGCTCATGATTGTGAAATATACAAATTTTTAACTTGCTGCAATGGGTGTACTGTTTTACACAGTTGCTTTTAAATCAATCCATGAGGATCTCAGTTTACTGTTTGCAACAAATGGCACGCGTCGAGACATTTTCCGCTGTATCATGAATTTGAAACGCTTTGCAGTTCTACTCCAATGCTTAAAGTTTGATGACCCAAATACGAGATAAAAACAATTAACGGCAAATCCAGCGGCATTAATATCAGAGTTTTCGAAAAATTAATAACAAACTCTCAGTCAGCTTACAGTATTTGCACTTTAGCATGTATCGATGAGTTGATTGTTAGTTTTAGAGCAAGGAGAAAATTCAAGATGTACATGCCTAATAAGCTGTGTTGATATGGACTGAAAATAATGACTTTAACTGATGCCAGAAACAATTACTTCTTCAATGGCTATACATATTGTGGTAAAAATTCTGATTGTATGACACTTTCAGAAGAAGATAAAATGTTGCAAAAACCAACGCAGGCAATTGTGCGTTTGTCTGCTTGTATTGCAAGCACGAACAGGAATATAACAGTAGATAATTGGTTTTCATCAGTTGAGCTTGTAAAAGTTTTGAAGGAAAAAACTTAACCTATGTTGGAACATTAAAAAAAAAAAAAAAAAAAAAAAAAAAAAACAGAAATGCCTAAAGAGTTTCTTCCAAACAGAAGACGAATAGTCGGGAGTTCCATTTATTGCTTTTCAAAGGATTTAACCTTGGTATCATATATTCCTAAAAAAGGGCAAAGCTATATTGTTAGTGTCGTCTATGCACTTATCAATATCCCAAAATACAGACATCAATAAGCTGCAAATTATCGCTTTTTATAATAATACCAAGTCTAGTGTTGATGCCTTGGATGAAAAATGTGTCATATATTGTACTGGTCGGAGAACCAGAAGGTGGCCAATGGCTATATTTTTTTGCCTTATGGATATAAGTGCATTTAACTCATTTATTATTTACCAGGCCACACGAGACTATAGAAAAGAGTCAAGGCTAGATTTTATAAAGAACCTCGCAAAGCAGCTTGCCAGTGAAGAGTTAGAAAGGAAGTTAACAAATACCCGTCTTCGACAGGAACTGAGATTTTCAATTGTGAATATACTTGGTAAAGAAGAGGAAAAAGTAGAAGCGGATAGCAGTGGAAAATTACCTACTAGAAAATACTGAACCATTTGCCAAAAAAAGTTTAAAAGATCTAATCCATGCCATTCTTGTAAACACCCAGTATGTGGACAATGTCCCATAGCCGTATGCCCCAGCTGGATTTGAATGATGTAAAAAGCAAAAAGAATAAAGAAATATTCTTAAGGTAATATTTTAAAATATTGTATTCTTCATTTTTGTTTGTTTAATTCTAACAGTTATTAATATTAGTGTCATCCCATGATATCTAAACGAAGTAAGTACTCAGTAAAAGGTTGTTTAGGTTTTTCTTATATCATCTTTTCAACAATTAATATTATAACATTTAACAGTTTTATTATTATTATTTTTTATATTTTGGTAATTACATGATTCCCAGACTATATTGCGTTTTCAAAATAAACCCCAATGCTGTTTACAAAAGACAAAACAGAAAAATAACATTGGAGTTATTTTGAGTCGATGTCTCTGACCACGTAAGGAAATTCATGTCTCCAGTTATGGGTTAATATGTCATAAACTAAGGCAAATTTTACCATTTCAAAAAGTGGTGTCAATCAAGAAATCTGAATTTTTAAAAAAGTAGACCACTGGGATACAGTTTGTACCACTGATACAAAAAGAATTTGTCAAAATTTATCATTCTGATTAACCCCTTGAGGGATGGAGGGGTATGTTATATTCCACATAACTTTAATGAAGATTACCATCAGTAAATATTAATTAAATTTTAATTTTACAATTTCGATGGAAAAAAGCTGTAAAACTGCTTTTCCTTGTTTTGAAATAAAATTTTCGAAACCTTCCGGTGTAAATTCAACACTACAGGAAAGCAATTACTTGCCCCTCAAGGGCTTAATTAAGACAAAAATATCATTTTAAAATTAGTGATGGAAGTTTGCCTGATTTACCTCGCCTCTCCTGTTCAGTCGGCGCCTATGCATAGCACTATCGTCTTCCTTTACCAGGTGGATTATACACTGTACAAATTAGGTGGCCTGTACAGATTATCGAAGAGGGTTGGTCAATACATTAGTTTGATAACATTTAATATCATGAAAGAGTTCAACATTGCCCATCAGTCAACCTAGATTAACTTATTGTAGGAGCATGGTCCCCTATGCGACGTTCTGCGTTTAGTTGATTACTTCCTGTGGAGTAGATCACTTTTTGAAACTCGCGAAAACATTTCTTTAATATTTGAATGCCATATGGTTCTTGTCTAAGACGAGTCCACTTTTAGTTCTGAAAAACAGCGTACTGAAATGGCTATGTTCTTCTGAGGCTTGTGTCATCTTGGTCTTTACCGATGGAATATTAATCATGACATGCAGCCTAGTTTTCTACCGGCTTGCAGATATGATCGTGCCGTTTTTACTAGAGATTCATGCATGGATAGTTGAAAGCAGATTGCAGATGAGTAATGGTAAGTACTTGAAAACACACATTCTGCCTAACGTAAATGTTGCAAATCCATCACATCGTGTCTTCTGGATAGGTGGACATGAGGTTAAGGTTTCGAAGTGTTTCAAACATCTGGGTTTTGTCTTTGACTGGGACTCGGTTGGATAATTCACTTGGATCACACTTGGGAGATGGCTATTAAAGTGCAGTATAAGAAGCTAAGTAGGATAGCTACAGTTTCCTGAAAAGTGAGGCCTGAGGTCTGCAAGGATATCTGCTCAGCGATTAATGTTCTACGCGGCCAAATTTTGTAATGAGAAAAGCCTTTTTCGCGGAAGGCTCTTGAGTATTCTGAGAAGTTTATTGCTTTGTGTCACCAAAAATGTTACAGCACGGTGTCGTTCAGTAAAGTCAGGTCTGGTCAAGCGATGTGATGACTGTTATTATAGCCGATGTCTATGTGATCATGGAGACAATCTAGGATTTTCCTCCGAAAGATCTCACTGGTATAGATATCTTTTCATATTCTGTATCGGCGCTTAGAGGGCTTTGCTGTATTGTGCCACGACACAGAGCTATAGCTGAGATTAAAAGCCTAGTTACAGTTAGTGAATCAGAATCCATATGAACTCACCTTTGCCAGTCCGCTAATTTTTAAATTGCGATTGCTTGATTGACGTAACTCTTTTAACCCTTTCCGGCGTGCAGTAATTCTATTTATAAACTGAAAAAATGATTAGGCTGATACCAGAATTTATAAATGAATTTCTTAGAAAATATGAACTTGCTTATTTTCAAGTACGAAAGGAAAATTTTAATAAATTCTCAGGGTGCCAATAAAATAATATAGTGACACCTCCGCGAAAGAGTTAAATAGTGCAATCAATTTGCTTTATTTTCTCCCTATTTAATATGTACATAAACAAAGCGAATATTTCTACTTAAAAAAAGCGGTGGCAGTCAAGTAATCTGGATTCCAAAATGTAGCAATCTGGCAACACTGTATGCACTTCATTAGAGCTCATGTCTCATACACCTGCAACAGGGGTGTCAAACTGTGGTTCTCCCTATACCACTAAAACTTTACAGAAATTACTGCCTTATCGAATTATCGAATCTCAGCGATTCAATAAGTCGAAGATTATTTTTAAATTATACCCGGTAACCGGTGGGCCACAGTTCAAAACCCCTGGCCTAAAATGAGAGTGCAAATGTTCTAGCCAAAGCAGCTTCAACTCATCTACAGGTGATAATTAGATTCTACTGACTAACAATTTAGGTTAAGAAGGAGCTCTTTGGCCTTCCTCTTACCTCATGACAATGAAGTTGGTATAAGCTAGGTTACGGTCTGGTGGAGTATTAGATTTCTTAGACAGAACTAGGCATGTCGAGGGAGATTTACACATTAAGCCAGGTTTCAACGGAACATTTTGGAAAACACCTAGATAATTTCTTTAAAAGCAACCCTATGTGCCTCTTCGGGCAAGGTAACAGTACGATTAGATAATATATTTCTGTCAGATCTATGTCGAAATCTATCGTGGAAAGATATAAGGATTTCCATGATCGAAAGCTTAAACCCTTCGGGACGAACGTATTTTACAGAGTTTTTAATCTTTAATCACCAATTTTTTTAAAACAGAAATTTTTGCCTTTTTGAATCGTAAAAATGCTCGGGTTAAATAAAGCAAAATTTACAAAAAAAAAAATTACTGGTGAGAATAATTCCCGATTCTGAGCATCTTACGCGGCACGAATACCTGTCGCTCGTCCCAGGGGGTTAACACTCCGTGTGTCAATCACTGCGCTACAGTAGGAAATGGGTTGTTACTATTATCAGCAATCTTCTGACAAGGATACCTGATTGGGTTGGATGTCGTGAAGGAACTTGTGCTCTCCTTTGCAATTTTTCTTGGTGTATAGGAAAGCATATCTTGAAATTTTCGAAAGCATTTTCTCAAATTGTTTTATAACATGCTGAGTACTACATGAGGAGTCTGATGCAGATTTTTCGATGAGATTCAACAAAACTTTTAAGTTTTTCCTTTTGAGTAACGAAATTCGGGACTCCCTTCTAAAATTTCCTTCTTGAAAACTATCTCTGTTGAACAGTGTGTAATCCGAATGTTATTTCACGGCTGTTGGATGAATGTTTGCAGTGTAATGGAGGCCTTCGCATTAGATTATTGCAGCCGATCCGTCATTACGAAAGCGAGCGCTCCTGACGGGCTTGCTGTCGTTTCGATTGGAATTCAGTTTTTTTTTTTTAATTTAGTATGGCTCGGTTCTTCTTAGTTTCATAAAAATAATTACGGAAAACTTTCTTGATAAATATTACAACACACAATAATTAGCAATTATAATCAGGAAAGAGTTGCATTTGCATAGGGTGCGTACGATTTATATTTTTTCTAATTTATACAAGTAATAAACCCTGCCTTATTAAATCGCTGAAATTGTTTCTAACTCTGTCATAAATTTTGTCAAATATTACTTTTCAGAAATATTGGTTAACCCCTTGAGGGGCGCCGTTTGCAGTCTGCAAACGGCTAATTTTAAAGCCTAAATTGCCTACTGGCACCAGTAAATTTTTAGTACAATTTCGATCTCATAACTTACGTGAAAAATTGCTTTTAATTATTTTCAAATATATTTGTTCATTAATTGCGGTGTGAATTAATTATTTGAATATTTTTGGAGAAAAAATGTCTTGCCCCTGAAAGGGTTAAAAGGGTAAAAATCGAACGCATCCAGATTATGCCATATCCGTCACAACATACCGACAATAACCGTAAGATTGCGCCAGTTTTGCTTTGGGGGTACTTCAATCATGCGAAAACACCCGCTTGATAATGTTAATCCTATGGGATATATTTTTAAAAATATCTCGTTTGAATTTCATTATTTTTAAATGAATATTTTGCATTGTATAGCTGAGGTCGATCTCTACATTTGCCGTTTTTTACTTTTTTGATTTTGGTTGCAGTCCTTTATAATGAGGTTATTTTCGTTTTCGAAACCGGTTCAAAAATGTAAAGTATCGTCATAACTAAAACATTCAGAAAAATCTATAAAGTAAAAAAGGATCTCTTCAAAAAGAATTGTTTGATCCGCGGATTATACGCCGGAAATTACGGTAAACATGAACTAAGAGAAATACAAGGGCTAGTTCCATGGGTTTGTGTAGTGTAAGTCATATAGCTGATAACTGCAATGCTTGTTGACCACCGTTATTTTCGAAAAGTTTGCTTGACCTTATTCAATTAATTAGAAATCTGAATTGAAAGAAGTCACGTTTTCCCATTCTAAAATACTTCTAGCCAAAAATCGTAGCAGGTGACTTATATTACTAGTACTCATGGAAATAGCCCGAGCAATTTACAAAATAAAATTAAACTTTCAAAAATTGTTTATTTATTTTACAAGATATCTGTACAGTTTTACGGAAATCGTCTGTCAGTTGACAACAATGCTGTCTCAAATGCACCATTACCGTCTCAATACTCAAGGCCTCTGGACTGATTTCGTGACGTACCAAATGAAGATTAACCCCTTGAAGGGCAAGCAATTGCTTTTGTGTAATGCTTAATTCCCACCTGAAATTTAGAAAATTTTTATTTCAAAATAAGGTAAAGTAATTTCACGACTTTTCTCCACTAATGTCAGAAAATTAAAATTTCCTAAAATTTTTCTGGTGCAAATCCTGATTAATCGTAGATGGTATTTAATATGTACCGCCGCCCCTTAACCCCTTACTGTTTTGTTGATATTTGTTGTTATTTTTATTTTTTGTACATTCTGTTAAATATAGGAAGAGTGATTTTTATATTGCATTCGCCAAATCTTTCACTGACGATTTCTGTACCTTTTTAAATTTCAGCATCTTTCAATTTTACAGATGCAGGACCCTTTAATCAGATATAAAAAATATTGTCACTGCATGCAATGAGCGCTAGGTTTCAAAAGAATTTTGCGTCGGGCGAAATATTGATTTGCATTTGACATATCTTCCTGATATATGTATTTTTCACTAGCAAGGCCAAGAAAATGATTATTATTTTCACACTCAAATTGCATTAACCCAGAATTTTTTTAACTTGATCTTATCGCTAATTGGAGCTGAAAATCAGTTACACAATCTTAGGATTTTTTTTTTTTTTTTTTTTTTTTTTTGTAAACATGTGCGATCGGCGCACGGATAGAAAAATTTTTAGCACTTGAATTTTTGCACAGGAACGCAATAAACTCTGGGAAACACTTTCAAGGAACGGTCTTGGTACATATATTTTTTATAAACAGTTTTGTTAGTACACCTTAAAAAATAGCAAGGCAGATAAAGATGAGATCAAGAACTTCGAGTAAGAGCATTACCGCCTCAATACTGAAAGCCTCCGGGGCGGCGGTATATATTATATACCACCTACGATTAAGCAGGATTTGCTCCAGAAAGATTTTAGGAAATTTTAATTTTCTGACTTTAGTGGAGAAAAGTCGTAAAATTGCGTTTCCTTATTTTGAAATAAAATGTTTCCAAATTTCCGGCGGGAATTAAGCATTACACAAACGGAATTGCTTGCCCTTCAAGGGGTAAATCTTTATTTGGTACGTCACGAAATCAGTCCGGAGGCTTCGAGTATTGAGACGGTAATGAATGCACTAGGGCAAAATGGCATTTAAACTTAAGTCATGAGTTCGCGAATGTGTTAACATTCTCAATAATAATTTAAAAAAAAAAAACATAAAGATATTTTTTATCATTACAAACATTTATGTATAAAAAATTTACATTTTAGCATATAAAGAAAAAATATAATTTTAATAAATTATTATATACAAATTATTTAAGTTAAAAAATGTCATCTGGTATAAAAAATAAGAATTTTCTCAGTACGAGAAATGTCTTTACTCAGGTTGATGAAATACTGGGAAGCTACGAGCTTGTTTAATATAATTTTACAATTTTAATATAATTTTTTGTACCTTCTGTTAAATATAGGAAGAGTGATTTTTATATTGCATTCGCCAAATCTTTCACTGACGATTTCTGTACCTTTTTAAATTTCAGCATCTTTCAATTTTACAGATGCAGGACCCTTTAATCAGATATAAAAAATATTGTCACTGCATGCAATGAGCGCTAGGTTTTAAAAGAATTTAAAACCTAGCTGCTAGGTACCGGAAAGTACGGTACCTAGCAGCAGCAGCAGCAGGTTTGCTGCTGCTTCTAAAACAGAAAATTTCTTTATTTTGTTTAAAATGAATTCTTCAATTCAAGATTTGATATTTAGTTTAAAGTATATGAAGCAAAAAAAAAAAAAAAAAAAAAATCTCTGGATTTGAAAAAGGATATTTTGGGTACCCTGTGAGTGGAAGTAATTTCAGCTTCAAAATTATACAGAATAAGTTTTGCTAATTTAATAAAAATAATTTGATGGAAAATTCTTTATTTTTTTCTGTACGCGAACGTATGAATAAACGAGGAAATGAATTAGGTTTATTTCAAACATTATTTAAAATCATTATTTGAGATCATGGATGTTCTTATAGTTGAAGATATTTTTATAAAAATATATGAGGTATTTTTGGAAAGTTTAGTAAATAATCTTTTAGATAATTTTTTGCGAGAATTGTTATCGAAAACATTATAACAATTTTTTTGTCTGGAATTCTACTTGATATTAAAACCGACATTTCAATTACATAAACATTTCTGCAGATATTACATTTTTCATATCTATTTTTAGATAAACAATATTCCTCTTAATAAAACGGAAATTTTTGAGATTAAATAAGGGAAACATTGCTATCCACGATTGCTTCTGCCGAAATAGCTTAGGCTTAGGATCCATGCATGAAATCATGACAGGATTTTATTCAGTTAAAAATGCTATTTACTCGAAACGTTTTATTATATGATGGTGACGTAAAAAAATATTTTTTAACAATTTTCATAGCTGGAAACACTTACGCTTTTTGTACCAGAAAAAATAATAGTAAATGTTACCTGTTTTAATCGCCGTATTTTACCGATTAAAAAGCACGCTAATTCGATTAAAATTTTGTAATACAAAGCCTAAGAGTTGGCAAATATGAATTAGTGTGTTTTGAAGAGAAGGCGCTGGTTGAATACCACGAAAGCATTCTCTTATTCTTTCATCTCGCTTTAAAACTTAAAGAGAAAATTCCTCTTCAATATTTGAAAAAAAAAATATATATATATATATATATTATACGAAATTGGATTGTTTTCGTAATTTTTACTTACGTCTCAAAATATAAGTTTTACTCCAAGGGAATTCTACTAATTGAGTGTTTTTTTTTTTTTTTTTTTTTTTTTTTTTTTTTTTTTTTTTTTTTTTAATTCAGAAATATGAAACTATTTTCGAATAATATTTTTTAACATTGTCCCTAACAGATGGAAATACGCAAATTTTACAATCGTTGAACACAGAGTTTGAAAGTGAAAAACAAGTATCCAATTGATAACAATGAACCGGTCTTGTCCAATCGGAATGTCTGATAGTGCCAGTTTATCAAAATAGTATTATTAGCCATATTTTAATGCGAAATTTGTGCAACGAATAGGCCTGGTGAGCCTCTTCATGTCATAAAATCTGAGCATAAAAAATAGGAAGATTTCTATTCGTAAATAACGTAAATACCGGCGTATAATCCGCGGATCAAACAATCGTTTTTCGACCCAGATTTTTTTTAAAAATAAAATGTAACTTTTTAAATCGTGGTAAATAGTTGGCTTCAATAACTAAATAAAATTTTCGGGTAAAAAGAGAATTGTTTGATCCGCGGATTATACGCCGGAAAGTACGGTAATTGTACACACCTGTTTTAAGCGTTTAATAAAACAGTCTTTAAAGAAAATAAAAATACTAGGAAGAACGTTGAATGAATTATAAATACGTTTGAAAATGTTACCTTACAAATAACGAAAGACAAAATATTTAAATTCGCAGCAAGTGTTTCATTTTTCTCCCGAATAAAATCTGATTCTCTTTTTTTTCCCAGTCCATGTTTATTTCAAAGTGAACGTATTTCATCACTTATTTCAAATACTAATATTGAGATTTTTAAATAGCAGAATCCCTATTATATCTAGTCGAAAATAATTTTTAAAAATACTGGTGGGAATTCCCAAGACAATATCGAGAGAAGTGTTTGGCTTTGGAAGTAGTAAAGCAGGGGTGTTAAACTATGGCCCGCCTGATATTACTAAAAATTTACACTAATCAATGCCTTATCTAATCTTCGAATCTTTGCGATTTATGAAGTTGACTATTTCATTTAAAAAATAGTGGTGTCCGGAGGACCATAGTTTGACACCACAGTACTAAAATGTGAAGCAGGGGTATCCATCAATTTTTTTCTGTGAACTGTTCGTCCTTATGTTTTGGGAATAGTAAATTTCAACTTTTAGTCCAGGCAATCGGGAATTTTACCTAGCAAAATTAATGGTAATTCTGGAAATCGGCTAACTTTATGTTTTTTGGGTCGCTGGATCCGAATTTGTAACTCCCCGTCAAAATTTCCCCCGGCAACCCCCCAAATTTTGGTAAAAAGCCCCCCAAAAAAGGTTTTTATTAAAAAAAATCAAAAAGTATCTAGAAATTCAGAAAGTAGACAAAATTTTCAACAAATTAGATATATGACATTATGACTTAGGATGAAAGGGAAGGGAGGTCCTGCCTCGGAACATGCGCGCGGTTCTCCGTGGACTAAGTTGGGCAACTCCACTTAAACACTCACACGTTTGCATTCGCCCTCCATCTCTCCTCCGAACTTTCCTTATAAGGTTTTCTTTGAGTTTTTTGGGTCGCTGAATCCGAATTTTTAACTTACCCCCAAAATTCCGCCCCCCGAGACCCCCCCCCAAATAGTTGTTATTAACTTAAATTTCTTATTGTTTTAGGGGAAAAGCATTACAAAATTCAGAAACTAGACAAAATTTGCAACAAATAGGATATATGACATTCTGACGTAGGATAAACGGGGAGAGAGATGCCTGCCTCGGAATATTCCCCGCGCGCTTTTCTCAAAAACCAAATTTTTTCAAAAAATCTATTTTTTGGAGGATTGCCGGGTGAAATTTTGGTGGAAAGTTACAAATTCGGATTCAGCGACCCAAAAAACATAAAGTGAGTCGAAATCCAGAACTAGTATTAATTTTTCCAGATAAAATCCCCTTTTGCCTGGACTTCATAACTTAGTGCACGTAGAGCCGCAGTGCATGTTTGAGGCAGCGCTCCCCCTCCCCGTACAACTACCATGAATTTTGCTAGGTAGAGCCCCTATACGGCCTCTATTGCCTGGACTATTATGTAATATTAGATTTTATGTTATTAAATAATGCGCATTATTCCATTAGGTAATAGTAATGGATTTTTTGGCAATGGTGCGCACCTCGTTCGATTTTAACATTATTTTCGTAAAAAATAACGAACCGCAGAGTCAGAATTCAGTCCAAAATTTCCATGTCAGGGACGAATGATCCGCACGTTGAATTAAGCTCATGAATGTATCGCATAGCTGCCAACTCTTCCGCTTTTTATGTACCAGAAAAATTTAACCCTCCGTCTACCAGACGGGTCCAATGGACCCGATGGGTACATTCGAAATATTTATTCTAACCAGAAATTTCTTTAAAATGAACTAAATATGTAAACCAGACAATAATGAGTTAAGTAAATAAGTTCAATAGTTTTAAATAAGAATTCTGATGTGTAATATTTTTATAAAACTTGAGTAAAATTTTCGGTAGTTCTAGGGTTAATAGAACTTTTTGTCTTATTTAATCAGAAGATTAAGATGATTTAAAAAGGTATAATGTACTATAAAATTTTTGTGGTACAAAAAAGCGCAAGATGTTGGCAGATATGGTATAGTACGCTGGCCTCCAAAAGTTAAGGTGCAGGGACTGGATGCTTTCGATTGCACACGTTTTTTCGAATATCTACAAACATTGTGGGTGAATTGTTCTGGAACTTCTAGGATGTAAAGAACATGTTTGATTTTATATTTATTGGTGAAGATTTATCGGGGGGTACAGTTAGGGGGCTAATATTAAATTTAATAATAAAATAAAATTTGCGATCACCTATGTAACAGAAAAGGCTGGAAATGTTTTGTCACTATGGTAAATTACTATTTGGGTCCTGTTCATCGTTTGTATGTATTTGTGTAAACATAGCACTCATATTTGTGAAGATGTTAACGTTTTTGTGAAAAATTCAAAGTCTTTTGTTTATTATAGCATACAGAGTTTGCAACCAAATTTAACACAACTTTCTGAAAACCTGACAAAAAACAGTAGCAACAATATACTGCAATTAAAACATGAATATATTGAATATTTGATGAGATATGTGCATTCGTATAAAATAAGTTTTAACTGCGCACGCGTTGAAGATCCTAAAATTTGTATTATATAATTTGTTAGTCAGCTATTTAGGGCAACTTATATAAAAAGCCCAGTAAATATCGCGAAAATGCACGAAGATAGGGTCGATATAGTGAGTTGCTTCCTAAAAATAGCTTTATTATAAGGGATTTTCGACAACTTTTCAATCCGCTAACTATATATTTCTAAGTTTTCACAACATTTGACTTAACTTTTTATAGAAGTTGCCCCAAAATACTGACTATCAAATTATGAAATAAAAATTTTGAAATCTTCCGCGCATGCGCAGTTAAAAATTATCTCATAAAAATGCCCATATCTCATCAAATATTCAATATATTCATGTTTTAATTCAGTATACTCTTGCTACTACTTTTTGGCAAGTTTTCGGAAAGTTGTGTTAAATTTGGTTGAAAACTCTGTATGCTATAAACAAAAAACATTTGAATTTTTCACAAAAATGTTAACATCTTCACGAATATGAGTGCTTTGCTTACACAAAATGCATACAAACTTTGAACAAGACCCAAATAGTCATTTATCACAGTGACAAATAATTTCCAGCCTTTTCTGTTACATAGGTGATCGCAAATATTATTTTATTATTAACTTTATTATTAGCCCCCTAATTTTACCTCCCCCCGATAAATCTTCACCGAGAAATATAAAATCAAGCATGTTCTTTACATCCTAGAAGTTCAAGAACAATTCGCCGATAATGTTGGTAGATATTCGAAAAAACGTGTGCAATCGAAAGCATCCAGTCCCTGTACCTTAACTTTTGGAGGCCAGTGTATATATAGATTTGCCAGATCTCCTTGTTTTTGGCAACCACTTTTACCATACATAGATATACGCCTTACATAACTGGATATTTCTGTTACTAATAAAGTGAATATTTCTATTATTAAATAGTGGTAGTAAGAAATCAGGAGACTTCCTAGCTATAAAATTATAATAATGGCTATAAATATTTCCAAATTGGGAAGAATTAAAAAAATAAAACATAATGAACAGTGTCTATTTTTATAAATAATATTCATTGAGATATTTAACAATTTTGCGACATAAAACTTGAATTTTCTGAAAATGATAAGGACAGGCAACGATTAATTAGAACTTGGCTATTACAGTAACATTTCACACTCCTTTTCAAAATGTTAGTTGCCTGATATTTGTACAGCGGCATTTGTACGAAGTATGAATCAGGTCATTTCTCACGCTTGCATAACTGCGAACTCTTAAGTTTTTGTGTATTACAAAATTTTAATAGTAAATTTTAGCTTCTTAAATAGTTGTAATCTGCCGTTTAAATAAGGTGAATATATTTATTATTTTTTCTGGTAAAAAAGCGTTAGATATTCGCAGCAATGCGCTTATCATATAGTGCAATTACACATTTACATAATTGAATTTAAATGTAAGGTCATTGTGCCTAAATTAGATGCGATCCCCCATAGTTTTGTCGCATTTAGTGTATATTTGGCATTTCGTTAAATAAACATATATTTTATGAAGCTGAAAATTATTGAATAATGTACCTTTAATTCAAAACTAACTTCTTTAGTAAAAACTGAATCGTAACTTTTGCTATAAGCCAACAATATACCGTTGTCGTATTTAGGTATTTTTTGTCGCATTTACGGAAGTTAAATCCTAAATGAGACGTCCACTGTCCTAAATGTGACAATGCGTCTTATACATGTCAGTTCATCTAGAAATATTCATTTAATTGCTATACATATTTTAATTACTTAATAAAGAGTTAAAATACATAAAATTGAAAGTTGAATAGCTTATTATTGAACAATTAAATAAACTAATAATTTAAATAAAAAATCATAACGTTACGTTATCTTGAATACATTATACGTAAATAAAGATTACTTAAAAATCCATATTTAATAAATTTTTAACTTTGACCATCGATAAAACAAGGAGTAAATAATGAATGACAGATACAACAAATTTTAACATATATTTTCCTTTTCAGTTTCCTTTTAACTCATTTTTGATTTTCACCTTACTTATGGGCCTCAATTTTTCTTTTTGATTTCTAAATGGTATGGATCTATATAGATTAAGATTTAAGTTGTTGAAGGCTTACTTCCAGGTTGTTTTAGTAATTGAACGCAGGTTTCTAACGAATTTTGTTTTTGAAATGCTGTTTTTGATTTTTTTACGCTGTAATTTTTCCTCTTTTTCATTTTTTGACGCTGCTTTTGTTTTTTCAGTGTCCTATTTTTTTTTCATATACGATACAATTTTTTATAAATGGAGCAAAGGTTGACTCTACGGCTTTTCGCAGGATTTTAAATTGTTTTTAATAATCAGCTTCCGCAAAGTACGAAAGTGTAAGGACGGTCCGTTTCAAACGAAAGGCAAATACAAGGAAACAGCGCATACATTTCAAATACTCAATAACTCTCCAGTGTTGCCAGTGGGCTACTTTTTTAAAATTTAGATTTCTTGATTGACACCACTTTTTTGAAACGACAAAATTCACTTTCTTTTTGCCTTAATTAATATGTCATAAATGAGGTACATTTTACCATTTCAAAGATGTAGTGCAAGTCAAGAATCTGATTTTTTATAAAGCAGCCTATCTGGCAACACGGCAGGGAAGATACGTTTATGTTCAAGTATCACATGGGAACATATCAAGCGTTATCCTGACTGTGTAAAGTAAATTTATATTTCTCCGTTGCTTTTAGTGGAAACTGGTTGCGATAAAGTTTTACATAAGCAGATTAAAAGCATCACATCGCAAGCATATCTGAAAGCAGATAAACATTTTAACCCTAGAACTACCGGAAATTTTACTCAAGTTTTATAAAAACATTCTACACCAGAATTTTTACTTAAAACTATTTAATTTGTTTATTTAACTTATTATTGTCTGATTTACACATTTAGTTTGTTTTGAAGAAATTTCTGGTTTGAATAAATATTTTGAATGTACATGTCGGGTCCAATGGACCCGTCTGGTAGACGGAAGGTTAACCTTTTGATTCGAAAACAAATGTTAAAGTTCCACGTATATTCCAAAGAAGATTGTTCTTTAGAAGTTTTTTATAACAATTGCGGCATTTCTTAAATAATGTCTTTTTTCTTTTTAAAATTTTAGTTCCATAATTTCTGTCATTAAATGAATTGCTCTTCAGAAACAGTGGTGGCAGTTTGTTCAATGGCAACGTGTTCGCCACCCCTGCGTTACAAATTACAGATTCGTTTTATAAAATTTAAAATTTTTAACAATTTTTGAAATTGTTTACGATGTAATAACTTTACCCGAAATTTGACCGAAAAATAAAAATGTATATTCCCACCAGTTTACATTAAAAGCATTGTTCAAATATATATTTCTCCTGCGACCTCTACAATGAGATAGTACCGGATGATGAACGAGAGAAGACCATTCTCCGTGAAATCCTGTTTTGCAGCACGAATTTTGTTTCCCACCGCCCCCTGAATACTAGGCCTGAGCGCTCACACAAAAAAGGCGGCTGCCGAAGGCGGATTTTTTTTAAGCGTAGGTACGGTCCCTTAAATGTCGACACCAGTATTTTATAAAAGATATCTCTACCTTGCTTATTCTCAGAAAAATGAAGCGGAAAAAACTTCAAAAAATTATTGGTAGGAATATTTAAGGGACCGTACACCCGCTGAAAAAAATCCGCCTTCGGTAGCCGCCATTTTTGGTCCAGCGCTCAGGCCTAGTATTCAGGGGGCGGTGGTGTTTCCTGCGGGTGAGTTTTTGTTGCACGCTGTGTCTTAATTTGAAAAACTTCAGAATTTTTTTTAACTAACTCAAAATTTGCTGAATTATTCTGGAACGTTGTACTAAGAATTCTGCGAACTTCCGGTCGAAGGAACAGATACATTGGTGCCGAATTCGCGTGCTAGCGAGTTAATTGACATTAGTACATACGAGTAGTAGGAATATTTCAGAAAATAAAATTGTAACTTCCTATTATAAAAACATATGAAAAGCGAAAACGATCCCAAAATATATCCGGAACGTTGCCATTTTTACGTTGCGCTCACTGAATTGTGAAATGCCATTTTTTAAATTTAAAATTTTAAAGATGAGTATTTTTCTATTTTGATCATTTTAAATACCTGTTTAAGTATGCAGTAGCAGTAAAAGAAAACACTATTGGAGGATCATGTTGAAATTCTTAATCTATGAGTAGCTCCTGGGATTTCCTTTAGTTCAAACCAGGATGGCATTTAAACTTTCATGACATATTCTACTAGGAGCTTAAAGTTTTCTGTTGGTTCGGCAGTCGAGAAACACAGCGCAGGATTATGTTGGGTAAATTGAGCCATTTTGAATGAAACATCGTTCCGGGATTTCTGTTTGCTATATCTGGAAGGCACTCGTCCGAGGATACTGCCCTAAAAATATCGAAGAGATATTTTTGGTCTGAACTCAGATCTTTTTTACGAAATTTACGAAGAGCAACTGGAATAGAAACAAAACTTATGACAGCAAGGGTTTTGCACGTTTCCAGAGATTTTCCTATTGTTCCGAAAACCTGGTGTTGCCGAAATGCTATTCCATGAACCTTCTGGAAAAGTCGGAATAGAGAGGTTGTTCAATAGTATGCAATAAGCATTCAAACCAGTGTAATTTGTGGCCAACAAAGATTTCAAGCAGTCTAACTGCGCCCTTTTTTGCCCCAACATTGACGTACGTTCTATCACAGCCAACGACAATCTGCTCCGAAAGTGTAATCGACGATCTCGCCTCAGATTAATCCAGACAATAACTTTCGATGGAGTATCTTTGGATACAATTCCTATATCACGAAGCATAGATGATGCAATGATAGCAGCTGACCTACCCGATTCTAACGTTCTATCACAAGAAACGGCTAAATTTGACAGTGATATTCTCATTTGGTCTGTCTTGCAGGTTGAGGGAGTATCATAAATATTAGATTTCCGACATTTGGCTTAATGACAAACGTAATTGTCTTCATCTTCAGAGTTATCTTCCAATTCTGAATCAGATCCTAAAACGACGTTTTTTTTTTTTTTTTTTTTAAATCCTTAATATTTTTATAAGCATTATTATATATATATATATATTATATTTTATAATAGTTATAGCAGTTCCTCTGCTTTAGATTTCTCATTTTTCCCTTCTACATTGCCTTTCTCTAACAAGTTCAATTTTTAGTTGCAAAAATGTTAATTGATCCTGTTTTCTTCTCATACCATTGGTCTGCTAAAAATTTTCGTTCCGTGCTCATTCTTTACCCACAGAAAATGCTTCATTGAATCAATACAGGTAGATAACACTCTATCTTTCAATTGTACTGGATAGCCAAAAACACTACAAAAAGTTTAATTTTCAGTTTAGATCATGTTTAAATTAACATGTTCACGCCGGCGCGGTGGATCACACTCGACTATCTCAGAGTTGTCAAGCCTCCGGCTTTTTGCACACCACAATTATTTTAGAGAAAATGTTGTTCCTTTAAATCGCCCAATTGTTCTAATTAAATAAAGCAACATTTTCTGTATTAAAATACTGGTATCCAAATAGCCGGAGACTTGTCAGCCCTGAGACAGTCGAGTGTGACCCACAGCGCCGGCGTGAACGTGTTAAACTTCCATATTGTCTCGTAAAAAAAAGAAAAAAAAAATTGTGTCTACAATCTACATATTAGTGGTTGAAACAAAGGCAAGCATCAAACAATGACAACCGTCGCAAAAAAAACGAATCATTCCTCATAATAAATGTCACTTGTCAGTCACAGTTTTTAAATTGGAATACGTGCTGTCATCTATTACATTTTGAAATTTAATTTGCTATTTATTTACGAAATGCCCTTTCTTGCGCTAGCATCTGACAATAACGTTTTAATAAAGCCATTTATTAATGAAAACGTAAGTAATTAATATTAATTTACAAATTAATTATTCAATAAATGAATTATTTTTTGTTAAAAATGCATTAAAAACATTTTGAAAAGCCTATACAAATATTCACTTGAAGTGTGGAACCCCAATGTGTCAATATTTTGAGCTGAAATTTGGTCACAATTTGTTTCAGCCAGTTTGGCACCATATAATGACTCAGGCAATATTAATTTCGAGAAAAAGTTTTTTCGCTCCACCCTATTGTACAAACGTCTCCGTGAGAGAAAAAGTTTAGAACCCAGTGGCTTAGTGCATTTAACTCGCCAATCATTTGTTTTCTTAAAAAAATAGTTTAACTTTATAATAGTAATTTCTTTATCTAATATAAAATAAAATTTCGTTGCTTAAAGAACTTGAAAAACTTATTCTAGTATAATATTAAAATATTTATATTATTTTATACCTCAGTTTCGTCTGTAGCAATTTATTTAGTGAGAGTATATATCCTAACAAAAAAAGTTTCGGTCATTTTTACATTTTAGCTCACCGAGCTATCAAAGACTGAGAGCTAATGTGCACGCAGGTTCTATTTGTACGTACGTATGTATGTACGTATATATGTACGTAACGCGATAATTCTTGATAGAAATATCCGATTTGTTTCAAATTTTGTAAATAGGTTCATTCTGAAAAGGCGCTTCCCTGATTTGTTTTGGGGATTCATTCGTTAAGTATAAATGAGAGAATGGGAGAACGGGAGACTAATCATCCATTAATTTAGATATATTTTTTTTAATGTAGAATTATCCAATTTGCTTCAACCATAGTATATCCGTTTACTCTGATAAGGTGCTTCCCTCATTAGATTCGGAGTCTCATTGGTTTTGTAAAAAGGGTGGAACGGGGACTAAACCCCTTTATTTAGATAATGGGTTTTTCATACAGAATTATCCGATTTGCTTAAAATTTTCTACACCGGTTAATTCTGATAAGGCGTTTCCCTGATTATTTATTGTTTTGCTCAAGAAGAGTGAGTTCTATTTTGTGAATAATAGTCATAAATAAGAGTATAATATACAATTATTATGAATATCCTGTGAGCGAGGTGCCATCAGTTTAACTGGGCATATTTATTTTAATTAAGCTCACAATAAATTGAAATTATTTTGCAAATAACAATTCATTTCATAGAAATTTTATCCTAAGTCATATATTTTGAAATCTATGAAATCCAGTCTACATTTTTTACAGATAATTTTAAAATACACCACTTTTAAAAATAAACCTATACTTACTGAAGAGAAATATCTTCAATTTCATTTTATTATGTTAATTTTATATTTTATTACTTTAATTCGTAAGGCACTATAAAGATAACAATAGCTTCCAAAATAACAGAATCAATACATTTATCTTTTCTACTGTCCCTTAAGAGAGGATTCTGGTTCAAAGGCACGTGTGTGGGATACTTACGGCGGTTATGAGTCGTTTTCTCTCCAATCTGAAAACACTAAAAACGTGCAAAGGCTCCTGCAACAGATTTTATCTCTTCAAGGATGGTGGAAAAATATACTGATATTGAGTTTTTAAAAAGTTGCTTTGTACTTCTTAAGCTTTATATCCGAAAATGCTCATTGAATTGATCTATAAAAATTTGATAAGTATGTTTTCAATTTCCGTCTAAAAGTAATTGAAAATCATTGTGAATTTGGATTTAATTTTGGATTTAACGAAGGTAAGATCTTTATTTTATTGAGTAAGTAATACTGAAAATAAAATGAATGGGGTGTAATAAAATGAAAAAAAAATTGAGTTGAAATGTAGAGCATATCTATTCTAAATGTAGAAGGCCAAATGTATTAATACAGGGTTCGTACGGGTGCTTGAATTTCATGACTAAGAAATTCTTCGGTACCAGTATTTTCTTATGGAAAATCTATCCTGAAATAAGCTGAAATTTCGACCGTTTAAACTAGATTTATTTTTCTATAAAAAAAATTCTGGTATTGGGCCTTGAAAATAACGGTACCCGTACGAACCCTGTAATAGCGTTGAATATCTAGTAGCATATTTTAATATCGTTTTTAAACCGTTTCATACACATTACGTGCTATAACAGGAAGAGAGTTTTACGTATAACCAGGAGATCTAATAAAAAATTAAGAATAACAAAGTATTTAATAATATTTAACTTATTATTATTTTTACGGATTTAATCATTTATTATATAAAATATCTGCTACTTTGTGAATCATTCGCCGAAACATATATATATGTAGTTGTTAACTAAGATTAAAATATGTAAGCAAATATTTAATTTCATAGGCTTTGACATAGAAAACAAAAACAGCAAAGTATAAAAAACAAGAAAGACAAATCATGCATTACGCCTATATGTGCAAACACTTTCCTTCAGTTCCTGAATATTCTATTAAACTTCACTTTTTACTAATGTAAACGAAGATAGATAAATAAACAACTAGCAAAACTCATATCACATTTAACACGTTCACGCCGGCGCGGTGGGTCACACTGGGCTGTCTCAGAGTTGTCAAGTCTCCGGTTTTTTGCACACCACTATTATTTTAGAGAAAATGTTGTTCCTTTAAATCGCCCAAGTGTTCTAATTAAATATTTTCTGTATTAAAATACTGGTATCTAAAAAGCCGGAGACTTGTTAGCTCTGAGACAGTCGAGTGTGACCCACCGCGCCGGCGTGAACGTGTTAATTTCCTAATTTCAGGAATTAGCGCCCTTAACCCTCTGTCTACCAGAAGGGTCCAATGGACCCGACATGTGCATTCAAAATATTTTTTCAAACCAGAAATTTCTTCAAAACAAACTAAATTTATAAATCAGACAATAATAAGTTAAATAAACAAATTAAATAGTTTTAAGTAAAAATTCTGGTGTAGAATGTTTTTATAAAACTTGAGTAAAATTTTCGGTAGTTCTAGGGTTAATTGGTATGGTAATTCAATTATTTTAAGTAGCACTTTACATGACCTACTTATTTATAAATACGGCACATGGTTTCATTAAATTTATTTCAGCAAGAATACGCAAAGCACATCTTAAAATTTATATCTAACATTTACTACCGGTAAAAGATAACTAGAAATTTTTGTGGGACACTGTATATAATATGAGGTTTTAAATTCACAGAGAATTATGCAAAAACTTAATTCAATTAGTAAACGAAAAACACAACTAGAAATAGTATTGGACATAATGAACGATTTTACTATCGAATCATTCATTCGGGCTCACCTATTTATTGTCATTTTCTGCGTATAATCCGCGGATCAAACAACCACGCTTGGACACAGAAATTTTACTTGAAGTCAAATATTTACCGCTATCTAACGTCACAGTAAATGAAAAAAAAATTCCAAGTTGAAGTGTAATTGTTTTATTCGCAGATTATTCGCAGGAAATTATGTTAGTACCAGAACATTTCTTTAGTATAAAGTAATATATTTGTTTAAAATGCGCTTTCACTTTACTTACTGAAAGTAAAGTTTCTTACTCAAGTTAAGATTATTTTATCAGCGAATCTAATTTTTTTCTGTGTAAACATGAATTACAACACGTAAATGTTTTCCCCTAGTCTAAACTGTGAATATTTTGTCTGTTAATTTAATATTTTTTGTTAGAATATACTTTATTCACGTATATTTTTAAATTGATTTATAGAAAATATTACTTTTTCTGCAAGACAAAATTATTTGGATTAAAAAATAACTTTATTTAATGTCAATTAATTAAAAACACGTCGTAATTTGTTTATAAGAATTTCAAAGTATAGTTGAAATTTTTGAGTAGTGAACATTTTAAACTTTCATCATATGTCTTTAAAAAATACATCATTTACTTCACGAACTTCTCAATTCATTCATATATCTTAAAAATGAATGGTGGGCGTAAAATTTATTTCAATCGGCGCTGCGTCTTTTGATCTGTGGATATTTTTTATTGCAATTCGAGTAATGATGGATTGAGTAAGAAGCACGTTGTATTGTGCCATGAATTTTTGCTCCTAAATATGACATCACCAGCTGCGATTGTGAAATATATTATCTGCAACTACTGCACAACAAAAGATAATAATCTCTCAAAAGAATGTAGAATTGAGTGCTCTCTTTTATGCAGAACTTTAGTTTTCAGTGTAGATTTCTATTAAAAAATGTTTGAGTAAAATTTCCTAGTTAATTGTATAGTAAAACTTAAAATATATTTATTAATTGTGTTTTTATCTTTATTTTTGTAAATTCTTGGCAACTTATTTTTCAGAAATTAAATAACCATATTGGACAATTAAAAAGAGTCATGACGCAATGTGCCAACTCTTAACATTTTATCATAAAACTATTTCCTAAAAATAAAATGTATTGTACTTTTTTTCGTATGAGGACGACACTTCGTAATTACGGTAATAGAACCTTTAAAGGTGGACAGTTAATACTCCTGATATTTCCAACAGCCCAATAAAATATGATTTTTAGACTTTTAACTGCAAATGTTAAAGAAATTTAACTTGGGAATCATTACTTGGCAATAGTGGTAGACGAAATGTAGGATGTTCTGTGACTCCTGTATAGGCATGAACCAAATCAATTTAAGATACAATATGACCCCTGTCAAATTGATACTAGTCGATTCGAACCAGAAATTTCTCCATAAGATATGTTAAATGTATGTGGTACAAAAATAGGTTAATTATATAAGTTAACTATTTTAAATAAACATTTTCATGTGCAACACATCTTATATAACTTGAGTAAAATACCCGGCGGTTCTAGTGTTAAGCCTCTCGCTACAGCGCCTAGAATACCTAGTGTGGAAATATGCTATCCAAACAGTGCTAAAAATTTGTAGCCCTTAAATGTGAGACGATACTGCTAAAATTTCAAGTGTCGATCGCAGGTACATCTGCGGGATTTTCGTATTACTAGTATTACATTATATAGACTAGCAATTTCTTGCAGTTGTAGAAAATATACTGCAGATGTCTCTGCGATCTGTATATTTCAGCAGTATCATTGCACATTTATGGGATACAATATTTTAGCGCTTTTTTAAGTATTACAGGGATAGCCGATATCATCACTATATATTCTAGGCACTAAACTCTCGCTGCACAACCCGAGATTTCCTCGGGCAACGTAAAAGTAGCAAAATTTGCGCAACCCGAGATTTCCTCGGCGATTTATTTTTTCTACTGGCGACTATTTTTTAATTCAACTTGGACCGCTTTTTAATTAAAAAAAAATTCCATATAGACTCTAACAACATCTACATGGGAAATGCAGTGTAAGATTGGTTTTCTTAAAATAGTGTTTCGAAAATACGTAAATAGTCTCCATTGACAGCCCTGGTTTAGCGTGCTTTAAATGTAATGTGCGCAATTTGGAACCTATTTTGATAAAAAAAAAATTACGCAGCAAGAGGGAAAATGGATTTCAAACCGCAATCCCTGAACCCTACAAGCATAGACGCCAAGCCAGTTGGATATTTATTTCCACTATTTTCCACAGTTTTCCTAGCTGTATTTAATCTCAGATTTCTCTGACAATATAAGGCGATAAGTTAATAAAAAAAAAAAGTCTTCATAATCCGTAATCAATGGTACCTATGTAAGCTCGCCTCATAGTTTTAAATTTATATAGACACATTCATTTTTCGTCGTAAAACGTTTCACGCCAGAAGGATAAATTATCTACTAGAATTTTCGAATCGTAACATTATCGTAATCTCCCGCGTATACGCCGCAGCTCAGATTCCTACCAGAACTTATTTTATATAAATTGTGACTTACTTTTGCTTAGCATTACTTTATTTCATTTCTTATATAATATTTCCGTATGAAAAAGACTTAACTCAGCCGTCTGGGAAATTACAGTAGTTTTAATTGTTCACGGACAATTTGTTCAAAATCATTAATAAAATCATAAACACTACAACGCCGGCTATTTTACTCAAGTTATATAAAAAGTTTAACACACCAGAATTTTTATTTAAAACAATTAAACTTATTTAATTTGCCTGTTTTTGTACTACTTACATTTAATATATCTTATGAGGCAATTTCTGGTTCGAATCGACTATTATCAATTTGACAATAGTCAAAATGACCCCCTATGGTGGTTCTAGTGTTAACCCTTACCAGCGCGGAGTAATTCTGTTTATAAACTGATGAAATAATGGACTGACACCGCAATTTATAAACGAATTTATTAGAAAATACGAAGTTGCTTATTCTCATGTACATTATAATAAGAAAATTTTAGTTAAATATTCTTGGTGTCGTTGTCAGTTTTGGAATTAAAATTAGGTGTCCTTTTTTAAGGACAACGCGCCGGTAAGGGTTAAATAATAAGCCGAATCAGATGAATTGAAGATATTGAAAATAGCACCCCCTCTTGTCCGGTATTCTTTTTGCATACTGTAAAGTAAAAAGTTACACCAGAAAAATCAAAAAGAGAAATCTTCAAATATTAATCCAAAATTAATCCGGCAGTTGTAGATTAAGTGCGGAACCGAAATCGGAAACTCGTGCTGGGTTATTTCTTTTCGGTACGGAACAATTTACTTCGTGAGATGATTTACTGGCACCGGAATTTACGAACGACTTTTTAAGAAAATAAAATACCATTAACTTAAACTTTAATTGTAAAAGCAAAATTTTATTAAAATAATCTTGGTGCCATTTGTGAGTTTGGAATTAAAATTAGGTGGTCCTGACGTAAGCAAGGGTTAAGATCAGTGCGATGGATTATGTAATGTAAGATCAACTTGTAGATATGCTGTTCTCTCCGCAGCTTTTTCAAAGATTACAGACGGTAGGAGATAGTGACGTTCATGTAAGCGAAGAAAATTTACATAATGTACGTTTGCAGGTCATTTTTTTTTTTTTTTTTCGCGCTAACAAATTTAAAAGTTTACTGAACACGCTCAAAGTATAATCGGTTTGGTTATTAAATTTAATGAAAATTTCTGCTCGTAAATAATGTAAGGTCTCTTTTTTAATAAAAATGCACATACCACGGAATTCCTAATATAACACGAATCGGCGTGTCAAAAAAGCCAATTTTCACCAATTTCCCCAAATAGGTTTCTCAAATCCAATTTTTTCAAATAGCTAGTTTCCAGAATTTTTAAATAAAATATTCAAAAAAAAAAAAAAAAAAAAAAAAAAAAAAAAAACCCTTATAAATTATGGCGATTTGCCTTCTGACAAGCGAATCTACACAGCCAGTGTTGCTAGTTCGCTACTTTTTGAAAATTCAAATTACTTGATTATTACCATCCCTTTTTGAAGTAGAAATATTCATCTTGTTTAATGACAAATAAAATAAGGCGAATTTAACTGTTTTTTTTTTTTTAAAGTGGTGGAAACAAGTAATCTGGATTTAAAAATTAGCGATCTAGTAATACTGCTCCCATCCTTAATAAAATGCAATAACGTATCATTATTGTAACGCTTTTAAAATAATTTAAATTAAAGCACCATTTCCCGTGTATACTAGGCAGGGATGCAAGCGCTGCGCCACAAATGGCCGATTGGTACCACTAAAATTTAATAGTATTCTTTGCTTTATTAAATCTCAGAAATCGTGTCATTAAATAAGACAAGAAATATTATTAAAATTTAGTGGTACAAACCGGTCATTTGTGGCGCAGCGCTTGCATCCCTGATACTAGGGGACTTCGTCACGTTCGGCTTAGTACACAAGTCTCCGAACATTCGACAGACATTCAGCGCGTTAGAAACTTGTTCTTAATTCATTCACTGGTGAAAACACACTGAAATCTAACCCAACAACAAATTAAAATGATTGAATTTAAGAGCATTTTAATAAATTTAAATAGCGTATGGATGTACAGGCTGGGAGATTAATTGTATGCATCTTGCCTTTGACTATTTTATGTAACAACTTATTTGACATAGTATCAATGATCAATTGCTAGTTTGATTTTATTTCCATATTTATAATTTAATTTTTGCCTTTAATCCTTTCTCTGCGCAACCCGAGAGTTTCTCGGGCAACGTAAAAGTAGCAAAATTTGCGCAACCGGAGATTTCATCGGGAACGAAATTTCTCTGTCTAATTAACCCGCCTTGATCATTCCCACTAGTTACATTTATTGTAAATTTTGCCTTATCTAATCGGAGCGTTTTCCCGATTAAATCAGACGAAAATTTTTGTTTTGAAAAACAGGTGGCAAAAGAATAAAAATTATTAAAAGACGCTCGTCGCGAAGGAATTAAATACGAAGTTTTTGAAGCTTTTGATAAAACAATTACGCAGCAAAATGGTTAATATGAAACGAGTTTCAATTCAAAGTAATCATCTATAATTTCTTTATACAATAAAACTGTCCAGTCTCTGGCTTTAATGAATATATGCCTAATGAAAATTACTTTTAATTATTTTTATTTTTCTTTATGTATTGTATTTATCTATATATCACTATCTAAGCACCAGGGTTAGGGAAACATTTTATCTTATCTTTGGGATTAGGATAAGTATTATTGTATTCACATCTGTGTTGTATGAAAAGCTCTATTGTATAAAAGGGAATGACAGAAAGTATTCTTTTATATATCGGAATGTGGATAACATTAGAGAGAAGAAAGGCCGATGAACAAAAGAGTATTCCCTGGGATGGCTGGTCATGTAAAGAGGGTTCCGGTAGAAGGTACGTGGATTGTCTTTATTTTACAGGTGAGACTCCACAGAATTTTGAATGAAAAAGTCTGAGTGAAGGAGAGAGGAGTCAGTAGTCAGTCTTGAGTTGCCGATGAAACGCAGAGTTCGGAAAAGAGTTACCCATGCTGTGGAGCAATGTTCTAGGAAATAATAGGTGTAATGTTTTTAATGTCGTACCCCTTTATTAAATTTTATATATTTTTTGAATTTTTCAATTTAACTGATAACTTTCACGTGATTTTCGTAGGTGCGCTATTGATTCTTTATACCACATACAATCAGTTCAATAGCTCAAATAATAAAAGAAATAAGAAATATAAATTCACAAAAGGCACATTTAGGACGTTTGGAAAAAAGTTTTCCTAATATCGCACAGGTCGTTATTTCGAGTACTTTTTCGTAGTATTCATAAAAATGGAATATGGAAGTTAAGTAAATTTAAGGACATTTTATATTGTTATTATATTTAATAAATAACTCTTTTTTGCCAAATTATGGTATTTCACAAAGAAGTCAGGCTATAAATTATCATTTGTATATATAAATGGAAATTAGTTGTTTAAACAGATATCAAAAACGTAGGTTTTGTAATCAGTAGCTACAGACCAAATGCATTATTTAATACAAATGATCCATTTTTCTCCACGTTTGTCAGTTGAGTAAATCTGGTTACAGAAAGGATATTCGCAATATTTTCGCTCTCTTCGTTGTCAGTAAACACTGTGAACAGTTGATCAGGATCTTTCTTTGATTCTGAGGATGACTCCAATAATGGCTGACATTTCAATTTTTTTTTTCTTCTTTCCAATAGCTTCCTTCTTAGGTATGATTTTTTTTCTTTTTGGGGGGACAAAAATAGTTTTTGAAACCTTGACTTTTTCTTTTTAGCAAGATCTTCACTATGTTTTTCTTCATATAGAGTATTTGTTAGAACCGTTGCTAAGCATCTTTGACGTTCACTTTTGTTTACTTCAGCGTTTTTCTCATTTAGATGTGGCAAAGACCTTTGTTTTAAATCCATCGGAAAACTTAGCTACCATTTCGTGATGACGTTGAGGATACACAGTTGGACTGTTTTTGATTAAACTTGTCACTCCTGTTTACAAGTAGTTCGAGACCGTATGATATAATGCTGAGACTCAGGTTGTTCCTGTCTAATTTGACTTTTTTCAGCTGAACGGCTTGTCAGTGATGAACAGTGTCTTCCGGATGTTCATGTTGGTAAGAAGTCTCAGCAGAGTCAACCACTGAAAATTCATGATCTTTCTATTCAAAGGGAGAATACATTCATAAAAAATTCTTAGAAATCCCTCCATGAATAAAAAAGTTGAAAGTTAGATCCTTAAATAAAATAGTTTGCGTAATACCGCACAGTGAGGTATTAGGGGACTACTGTAGATGTGTAATATTAGGAAGAACAAAACATTGCAATACTGTTGACTCGTAGTTCTATTTACGTTACAATAATTAAGAACAGCATTTACTTTGAAAATGATTTTTCACTGTATGGTGAAGTTGAGAAAAATTTTTGGTTTGCACAAAACTTAAAAAACAATTACAGATCAAAACACAGCTGCATATTTTACCAAGGCGCTCAGACGACTTACGCCTTGCCGCCTGACAATAGTTAGCCAGTTTTGGCCACGCGGTGGCTCCTACCTGGCGAGATCATGAGGGGAGCGATATAAGGCAATGGTGCGATATTAGGGGCTTTTCCCCTACGTATGTAGGAGGTTCTACGTTCAGAAGATGCCTGTGTGACTATTCCTTTGAATAAGAATAGTTGAGTACGATAAATTGAGAAGAGATTAGTGCAGTTTAATGATATAACCCAGTATGTAGATGATAGCTTCCCGTGTAACGTAATGTTGCGCAGGATTTGCTATTTCAGTGCAGATAAATAAAAAGTGTGTTTTAATGTAAATATTTTGTAAATAAACCTTCCATTAATATTATTTGAAGAATCTTATTTATTAATTTAAAATTTTGCACATCGTGTCTCGTATCACGTACCAGTGATGCCATTGGGCTCTTTTTTTAACCGTTTCAGTGGCAAAGCACTTCCATTACTAAAATGTTGAAATGAATGACTAGCACCAGAATTCGCATACAAATTTATTTTCAAATATTAAAATGCTATTTTTCACATATGTAATAAATGCCATTGTGGATCCTGGTGCCATTGTGGCATTTGAGAATTAAAATTAATTATTATTATTTTATGGTTATTGTTATTATGGTTATTTCAGATTTCTTGATTGGCACCACTTTTTTGAAATAGTAAAATTCCCCTTGTATTCGCCTTAACACTAGAACCCCCGGAAGGAGTCAAATCGACTCCGACCAAAGGACTAAATGTCAATTAGAGCCACAATTTTTTTCATAAAATAAGTTGCATTTAACCTACGCAGAAATACGTTAAATAAATCAGTTAAATAATTTTAAATAAAAATTCTGGTGTGAAATATTTTTTTGAAGCTTGGGTAAAATTTCCGGGCGTTCTAGTGTTAATTAATATGTCACTGAATGAAGCGAATTTTATCATTTCCAAAAAATGCTGCCAATCAAGAAATGTGAATTTAAAAATAGGAGCCTACTGGCAACACTGTCCCGTTGGTGGCAGCATATCAACTAAGGAGTGTTTATTCAAATTTTTACTTAAGATGGACAGAATTTTGAGTGATTGTTATCATCGTATCGGCAAAGAACGATTATAAAAATATTGAAAATTAATTTTATTTATATGTAGATAACCTACCTTCTGACCGGAGTAGGTATAACATGAAAAGAAAATATCGTTAATCAGTATTATCTTTTTTTTTTTTTTTTTTTTTTTTTTTTTTTTGTGGGCATACACATTCATAATAAAAGTCTTATATATATATATATGGTAATTTTTCCTCTCCACGAACTTTATCAGCGCGTAAAACAAAGTTGCGTTGAGTCCTTTTCTATCTAATTTAAACATTAATTTCAGTTTCCACATGAAAAAATATATAAAAATCCATTTAAAATTTTATTTAAAAGTTTCGGACTAAGGGTTAAAAAATACTAATAAAAATATTTTTATTACATAAATTAGAAAACGGTTAAAAAATTTTCTTCAGATTTTCCCGAATGTCGTTCGTTTAAAAATACCTAAAAATAGCGAAAAAATAGTTGAAGACTCTGGTATACACGTAGAGATACATGAAGCATCACATTTTAAGTAAAGGTCATAGAAAATAGTTGTTTTTTTTATTGTAAATGGCCATAGCTGCCAACGCTTACTTCTGTTTTATAAGGCAAAAATTTCTATTACAATTTTGTGGTAAAAAAAGAGTAAGATGGTGGAAGCCATGTAACTGTTAAAAATGTATATGAATCTAGATTTTATATTTTATCCTAGAAATCTTAAACCCTATATTTGTTATTGAGAACACGCCTCTGTAAGCCTCAGTAACAAGTACAAATTTCATAGAGTGTCAAATAACACAGTGGCACAAAAATGCATTTTTAATCCTTGAGGGGAGTGCACTATAATATACGCCGCCTAATTTGATCGTTAATCGAACCAGAAACATTTAGTTAACACGTTCACTGCCGCAAAAAGTAAGAATTTTCAAATTTCTTCTTGAAAATCGTTTGCCACCACAAATTATGAAAGGTAAATTTCCGTTTACTATTCCAGCGAAATTTTTGCCAATAAATAAGGCTTTTTTTTTTTTTTTTATGATGGTGAGAATGTAATAAATTAAAGCCATGGAGATTAAATCAACGAGTATACTCGTAGCGTGGCAGTCAACGTGTTAAACTTTAGTTTTATAATTTCGTGGGAGAATGTTGTAAAATAGTTTTTCCTTATTTTGAAATAATTTTTTTCGAAAATTTCGAAGTGAATTTCAATAATACAGAACTACAATTTCTTGCCCCCTAACCTGGGAGAACGCGCGTGTACCCAGAGTATAGCGCCTAGAATATATAGTGTGGAAATCGGCTATCATTGTAATACTTAAAAAAGCGCTAAAATATTGTATCCCATAAATGTGCAATGATACTGCTGCAATATACAGATCGCAGAGACATCTGCAGTATATTTTCTACAACTGCAAGAAATTGCTAGTCTATATAATGTAATACTAATAATACGAAAATCCCGCAGATGTCGCTGCCATCGACACTTGAAATTTTAGCAGTATCGTCGCACGTTTAAGGGATACAAATTTTTAGCACTGTTTGGATAGCTTATTTCCACACTAGGTATTCTAGGCGCTGTACCCAGGGTATGAATGGTTTTTACTTTGTCACCAATGAATACAAATAATAATCGTCACCGTATTTAGTCGGAGACAATTTTGCAATAAAAGAAGTTAAAAATTCCTTTACACCCCTTGAGGGCACTGGTATATATTATATACCACCTACGATTAATGAAGTTGTACACCAGAAAAATTTTATTAAATTTTACTTTTCTAACTTTGGTGGAAAAAAAAGGCCGTAAAACTGCTTTTACCTATTTTGAAATAGAATTTTTCAAAGATTCCAGTGGGAATTCAGCATTTCACAAACGTAATTGCTTGCCCCTCAAGGGGTTAAAATGATATTGGTGACAATTGTAAAAACTGTACGCACTCCGGGTCTATCAGGCCCGGCGCACGACCTCCTGGGTTAAAAGTTTAAGTAATCACTGACTATAAACAATAGTATAATCGATTCTTTTTCTGCAGCACTAAATCATAGGCGTCGCACAGTGGAGTATTTGACCCAAAAACCTGGCCAAATATGCAAAAATTAAAATTTCTTCAACAATTGTAAAAATCATATTTTTTAATAGCTAACTAATTGGTGATCTAAGTCTATTTTAGGAATCTGAATTATATCCTGTGGCCCCAGGCCTCAGCTGAAGAGAAAGTTTCTTTCTGAGGAGACGTGGTTTTTTGTTGTTTTTTGGCATTGTTGTTATGTTTAAATATAATTTTTTTGTGGCTCAATGGATTGTTGAATTGAAACTAAACAGGGCTTACGTGTTTAACAAATGTCAGAGCTTAGTGTTAAACTATGTGTTAATTTAAATAGTTTTGTTTTTAATGTAATAAAAAAACATTAATTGTGTAAAAGGGTTACTTTTAAAGAGTTTTTGGCTCTAATTTATACATATCAAAAGCTTTTTAAATATGTGCCGCGCTTTTCCCCGCCATGTTTGAATTATAATCGTATTAGTTATAGTCTTAAGTGTCAATTTCTGTAAAAAAATCTTCCGCATATTGTTGCCATTTTTTTATAAAAATTTGTTTTGGAATGACTATTTAAATTAGGGCTGCACAACCTTTTTTGCCAGAAAATTGTTTGCCACCACAAAAAATTTAAAAGTAACATTTGAATTATTTAAAAGCAAAGTTTCTATCAATTAATTAGGAAATTTTTTCTGTATAAAAATAGCGATGTACATGGTGGCCCACTGGCCACAAGTTGTGCGCCCCTAATTTAAATGCTCTGTTTTGCGGCCACCGAATTGAAGAGATAAGAATTATATATTTACTGTCGTATTGCAGGTTTTTAGCTCACAGAATATTACCAGAGAGCTTTTGCACCTATATATTCTGTCTGTATGTAGGTACGTACATACGCACGCAACTCGATATTTTTGATAGAAATATCCGATTGCCTTCAAATTGTATATACTTATTTATTGAAAAAGGGTTCCCTAATTAGTTCTTAGGGCTCATGTGTGTAACATAAGGAGAGAAAGGAGAGAATTAACCCTTTCGAGGGTGGTGTCCTTAAAAAGGGGTCACCTAATTTTAATTCCAAAACTGACAAACGGCACAAAGAAAATTTAATTAAAATTTTCCATTTATAATGTACTTGAAAAAAAGCAACTTCATATATTCTAATAACTCCGTTTATAAACTAAAAAGAGTAAGCCATACAGTAGAGAGACACTACAACTTCTTCTTCCAGCAAGATCTGATGGTAGTCCCGATAAGAGCCAAGAAGAGCGTGGTGAAGAAGATGAGGAAGAGTTCTGAAGAATCATTTTGAAACTGGTAATATATTAAATACATTCAAAAACTATAAATCTATACTAGATAGACTCCACTTTACTAAACCTACTATTAAATATAACACTATTAAACATAAATTTAATGCAATACTTATTATAAGTATAATTTAAATGTAATAAGCATTATTAAATGTAAATAATAAGTTTTATATATAGTAAAATTAAATACATTTAATTAAACATTAATAGTGGAACCTATTAACAATTACTTTCCTCTTAAAAACAGTAAATAGTTAAGGTTACAATTCGTTCGACTTCCAAACTCCCTTCGCTAATGTTAAGTCAATGGACATGTGATTTATTCGTATTTTTAAAATATCTACTTAGTAAATTAATATTTTAACTTCTTTTTTCTTTGTGCTCTTCTTAAATGATGACGCTTTTTTTTCTTAATTGTCAAAATATTTATAAAATGTATGTTTATTATTATGTGAAGTGTTAAAATCTTACTTACAATTCATCAGCTTTTAAGATATAAAATATTAAACTAAGCTAAGGATTCGTATGTATACTTCATAGTATGCTAAAAGTTAGTTCAGTGAAACGAATAGCACAATTTAAAATGTACATCAGCCATTTCCGTGAATAAAAGGAAATGTACTTGAGAACATTTGTTCAGCCCTCTATATGATCTATAAAATGTATACACAACAAGTAATATTTTTTAAAAAATTGTTCCATTTTAAAACGCCTATCACAACTATCAACGCACTTCCAGCAATTATTGGTCATAGACTTAAATAGTTAAATTTATTCTTCAGCCATATTCTTTTGTGTGTCCCTGTAAATGAACGATATATTCTATGCACACCATATTCTACAATAAGTGCCTTAGTACACCTTAGTGATGTATATAAATTTCAGCACGTTTAAAAGTGTGATGTCATTAAAAATACAGAGCAAACGATTTTTCGCCATAGACCATAATGTAAGAGAATTATTTTGGGTGTCTCTGTAAATGGACCGTGAAGGCTATAGGTTTCATTTACAATACCAAACATGCCATAGTGATTCCCAATAACATCTATGAATTTCAAGCCAATCGGACTATATTTACATCGAAAAATATTTTTGAGCATGATTTCGGGTCAAATACTCCACTGTGCGCCGATGTAACGCATGCAAATCAGGCAAAGTTCCACCTCAATTGTTAAAATGTCATTTTTGTCTAAATTAATCATGCTGAGTAAATAGGAGAAAAACAATTAAATTTTGCGGTATTAAATATGCCAGGTTTCCAATTTTGTCCCCTAGAATTTGACCTCAATACACTGTATTATAACTACAAATGCTATTTATACCATCTTCAAGAAAACTAAAGGCTGTAGGTGACAGTAAAAATACACTAAAATTACATTACAGTCACAATTACAAACCACGTATTTAAGCGTTTGAAAAAAAGCCACGTTAGCATGGGTTCGAATCCAGCATTTCTCTCCACCGTGTTTAAGAGCTTCTGATCTCAAAGTTGGTAGACGAGAAGTGTTAAATTCGAACCCAGGCGCTGCCATCAAAATACTCAAGCCCAGAGGACAGGACTGTGACGTCATCACTAATCAAACGTCTTCTCACTAGTGTTGGAATTCATACCGGAAAATTTTGAATAGCAATTTTCTTTCATTTTATTTTTGGAATATCTATCATCTTATAAAACAATAATAACTATTTAAACTTACTGGTGAGAATTTGGAATCCCTAAATAAAATTTCAGCCACATGCAGAATGCGACAGTGTTGTGGCATCTGGTTCACTTTTTATTGAGGTATTCCAAATTCTTCTTATATTATATCATTTTATTCATCTTTTTTTATTTCCTTTTATTTCCTTTTATTAATAAAACGGCCCGTAAATCTCAATTACGTTTTATAAAAATATGTTACACCATAATTTTTTATTTAGAACTATTTAACTTTTCTTTGCATATATTTAACTTATAATATAAAGAAATTTCGCTTCGAATCAAACTGAATTTCTTTGCTACATATTTATTTGGTCGTTTTATGTTAAACAAATCTACTATTTACATTATTCAAACAATTTATTTACATTTAAAATTTATTCACTCTGTTTAGCTATGCAATTTTTCAACTTTAAAATGGTTAAACTCATAATTTATTCAAAATCATAAATGTTTTAGGTAAGATCCATGCTTGAAATGTAACGATCAGAGCAGATGCTCCTGATTCCCTTCGAACCTTTTAATAATTTCAAAGTTTTTGAAGGGAATCTTTTAAAATGCAAAAATCTAAGCACTTGAAATCCATTTAATATCTGCCAACGTTTATGATTTTTTCTTACCACTAACATTTAACCCTTTTAGGGGCAAGTAATCGCGTTTCTGTAATGTTGAATTCACACAGGATTTTTTAAAAGAATTGTTTCAAAATAAGAAAAAGTAATTTTTCGATATTTTTCCACCAATGCTATAAAAGTGAAATTCAATTAAATGTTTCTGGTGCAAATTTTGATTAAAATTATGTGAGATATAATATAGCCGATCACTTTTCTCGGGATTAACCCTTTCCGGCAGAGAAAATTATGTTCGTAAAATGATGAAATGATTGACTCACATCAGAATTTACAACCGAGTTGTTCTTCTAAACTGTTATTCTAAAAGCAAATTTTTTTTTAAATATTTTTGGTGCCATTTATAAGTTTAGAAATAAAATTAGGTGGTCCCGCCTTGGGACCACTGCGCTTGAATGAGTTAATAGAAATTTTTGTTTTATTTATCGTCATATTCTGCGACTACGTAAACCCAAATGTTAGGGCATAGGAGGTAAGCAATCATTCATTTAAATGTCAGTGAAAAGATGCAGACCAATTTTTGTCCGCATCAACCTTTGTCCGCATTAAACGGGTAAAATTGCGTATAATAATACTTTTAGTTGAATAAATCGAATTCATTTTTTAACAGAAATTATCTTGCTTACCAACGTAATGTTGAAATAAACAACATTTTCTTCCATTTAGTAATTTTATTTAAAAAACATATTTGCCTTTTAAGCGGTACAGTGTAAAGAGCGATCTAAAAATTTCCCTTTGATGTCGTTTCTGCAGCGCATTTGCAAATTAGCGCGTTGCCGAAGCGGGTAGGGGAAGGTGTTGTTCCTTTGACCACTTTGCAATATTTTAATTTTCGTAGCTTAACTATTAAGACTAAATTCAATTTCTTTGTTTCATTATAATTTGTATCATCTAGTTTGTCATATGTATTTTTTTCAAGTTTCTAGAATTACTTTTATTATGTTTAATTTCAGTAAAAAAAAAAAAAAAAAAAAAAAAAAAAGTGGTCAAAGGTGCAACACATAGTTGTACCTTTGACCATGGGTTGTTGTACCTCTGACCAGCCAATTAGACAACGCAACAATGAAGAAAGAAATCATTATATTCAATATCATTGTTTCTTGTGTTTAGGGTGTTACTTCTGTTTGTTTTTCCAGCTTCAATAATTAGCTTTTCTAGAATATCAGTCAGGATACGAGATTTCCCTTTATGCCGACCCCTATTTGACATTTTCCTTGCGCTTCCACTTTTGGATGAAGACTCACAGTTCCAGGTGTTATGATAAGTGGCGATAAATTTAAACTGCTACATTGACGAATGATACTGTCAGCTTGAGCTGCGCCACCCGCTGATGGTTTATCAAAATCAATTTCATTCAGCATCGGTCTGTACGTTACAGTAGCTGCAAGAAATTCGTAATCAGAGAAAACATTATCATTGAAAGACACAATCCCTGTAGCCTTAAAACCTTTCATAACATTTTTTGGAACTATGACATTAGAATCTGATATGCCCGCAAGTTCAGTAATGTAGATTGAAACAGGCTTCCTAACATTTCCTGGAGCAACCATCTAATTATTTAAAGCTTTATATATAAAAGGCTTTCAATGGACCATAAATACCCTTACCAAGAGGTTGCATTTTATGGATAGAGTGTGGATGAAACGTCATTAGTCACACCACTAGCCTTGGCTAAAACAATTTTTGGTGCGGTAATATGAGATTCGTGGTTATCAAATAATAACAATACTGGTCTTTAAGTACTAGGTCTAACATTTTTCAGAAAATGTTGTAATAACGATTAGAATATGGTCTCATTTGACCAGCCTGACGGGTTGGGAGCCCCGATTAATCCAAGAGGCATTCTGTGAAGCATAAATGGTTTAAAAATGACAGGGGGAAAACAAACAAAGGGGAAATGATGTTTCCGGATGCACTAACAGCAGTAATCATAGTGATAGTTGTTCTCCTTTCCTCAAACGTTATCCCTCTAACTTATTTTTTTCCTTTGAAGGCTATGAGTTTAGGAGGTACATGAACTATGCTTACCCCAGTTTACATATTTTTTTATTATTATTTATGAAAAGCTGAAGTAAAAATATATCGGTACAAACCCATGATAGTGCAAATTACAACGCATGCTACAGTTTTAGGGTTAGGATAATCATTTTCACAAGCCGCACCATATTTATAAAAATCTATAGCTACCATGTCAAATTACTTCTATCAACAAAGACATAGCACAAAATATGTTATTAGGCAAAACATTAGCAAATAAATACTTACATTTTTATCATGGAAATGCATTATTGTTATTCACAGGAATGCCCCTTGACTTGAATAATCCACAGTAGAATGCACAAGCCCTCTAGTGAAGGAACTGTGCACTAATTACATCAAAATTCATAAATTGATGCTAGATGGCGCTACAGCCTAGGTGGTCAAAGGAACAATATGGTCAGAGGTACAACACCTTCCCCTATATAAGAATTGACATCGAGGGAAGGGATTATTCTAGCATTCGTTTATTTCCGAAGTGCGTGTAAAAATACTCAAGCATCAAATGGCGACGTTATTACAACATGAGCCCAAACAAGACCAACTTGCTGTCAATAATTTTTTTGGTGGCCGAAGGACAAAAAACGGTTGACATTCATGGGAGAATGAAGAATGTGTATGGAGAAGATGTCTGTCGAAAACCACCGTAGCGATATGATGCTCAAAGTTCAGATCTGGCCACGGTTCGATTCAAGATTCAATCGATTTGGTAGGTCATTGACATCCAATACCGACTACAAAAAGTGGACAGCTGATGGTGCGATTACCAGAGGTTGTACGCTTTACGGAATTTTTTAGGACAAGTATCAATATTTTAATAGAAAAATAAATCAAGGTTAAACGCACGAAATTTTGCCTTTTTAAGAAGATTTTTTGTAAGAAAATACTGGTGCCTAAGAATTTCCTGGTCTTGAAATTTCAGGACATTTAAGACCCCTAGATTACGGTGGAATGTCGCATATTGATTCATGTACTTTCGAAAATTCTAAAGTAAAAATATTCAAAAGTTCTTCAAAGGTCGACAGTTCTGTTCGGACGGACAAGTGCTGTAGGCAGAGTCGGACTAATTCATGCAGGAAAAAGAGAAATTTTACCAAAGGGGTATTTTCAACGTTGTGAAGCAACTGGATGCTTGCCTAAATGCTGAAGGCAATTTTGCTTGACTGGCATACCAAATCTGCATTGTATACCTACGAACGGAAACTTTTTTTTTATCCCTCCATATACTATCTTGCTAAATGTTGAAATGGATGAATGACACAATGATTTGCGAACAAATTTATTTGAAAATAAATAAAAACTTTTCTCCATGAACCTTTTAACCCTCCGTCTACCAGACGGGTCCATTGGACCCGACAGGTACATACAAAATATTCATTCAAACCAGAAATTTCTTTAAAATAAACTAAGTATATAAACCAGACAAAAATAAGGTAAATAAATAAGTTAAATAGTTTTAAATAAAAATTCTGGTGTAGAACGTTTTATTAAAACTTGAATAAAATTCCCGGTAGATCTAGGGTTAATCCCTTAACGTTCGCATTAAATTACGGTTTAAAAATTCAAATTGCTTATCGCCACCACTTTTTTGAAAAAGAAATATTCACCTTTTTTAATAACAAGTAAATTGATACCATAATAAAGCCAATTACACTATTTTATAAAAATGGTGGGATTCAAACAATCTTAACACATCATATGAGGACAATTTTCCGAAAATGTTCACTAAATTTCCGTTCACAAATCCTACTGTAAATTAAAACCTGCTCACAGACAGTAAGAGGCAAGCATGCTTGGATTACATCTACTTTTTTCGTCCGTATAAAATTTCCGGTACTAGTAATAATTTCTGTCCCCAACCCACAAAAACGTATTTTTACGTGTCCCGCATTTGATGTTGAAAATAACATATCATCACATATCATTATTTATAGCCTTTGTAAATTTAAATTCCCCATTTTAAAATTTTATTTCTCCTTTCATAATTATAAACTGAATCAAAACTTCATCTCCTTTCTAAAAAGAATATATCTATTTCTTTTCATAGATATAAAGAATATATCTATGTAAAGAAAAAAGAATTACAGAAATCCTCTATCGCCTCTCATTGCTGGGGGGAGGGACATAATTTTAATTTTGACTCAGCTACCATTATCAAGAAATGCATTACTCCTCTGGATTTAGACTTTTTTGAGGCTATTCATATCCATAAATTTAAAGACTCCTTGGTTAATGATTTATCTAGTACACCATACATCTCAACTTTCTGGATGGATTTGTTGTGTCACGACACTTCACTTCCGCATTAATTTCATTGGCTGTTAGAATTTGATGGTCTTTTGGTATTATGTTTTGACATTTGGGTTTTTTTCACCGTACATGCAGTTGGGGGGATATTGTTTTTAAAGTTTTTACACTGAGGATGTGAGTCCTAGTACTCACGAAACGTATACGTATGGTCAAATCTGCTTGTTTTATTGTGTGTTTAAACGTTGTTTTTAAATAATTTATATCTATTTCTTCTTCTGTTTTGCACGTTAGTTTTCAGTTATCCCAAGTTCACACAAAGCCGTTAATAAAATAAATCAAAAACAAATCTGTTTCTCATCCTGAAATCATTAACTGTCCGAGCATATTTTCCTTCGGTTAACGAATATATAAAAAAAGATATTCTTTGACCATATGCTCCAGTTGCAGCAATTATTTATACACTAAGTGATAATTTTCAGTTTTATAGTCAATACAAATGATGCGTTTTCGGCCGCAAATATATACTCTGTTTATATTAAAATCGGCGCCAGGCATCTGCATTGAGGATTCTAAATGCATATTTCCCATCATTTAGCTTTACCATTCGTATTTGTACGTTGAAATGTTAAAACGCCAATCAACGGACCTTTTGGCTACTGTTTAATTCAAAGTTCAATTAAATGATATATCTTTGGGGTTATAATGGTCCAGGGTACCAAGATTTTGCCTCGACTCATTGGCAACGATATCTGACAAATTATTCATTCCTTCTCTGTCCATCGTACTGTTAACAGCTAACTAAAAGGGTCCCTCTCTGGTACTTACATTATTCATGTCTACAGCTATTAAAGCCATCCTCTCTTAAAGTTTCAGTGTTCTTTTCGTTTTTATGCCTAACATTCAAGGATCTACGAACCTTGATTACCAATGATTGGTACTTTAAGAAAAACAGCAATATAGTAATAAAACGTTTTTGCTACAGATCATGGTCTACAGTATATGCATACAACGTGCTAATAAAGGACAAATCCCAAGAATATCACTGGAGCGAGAATTATGGGGTTAAATAAATATTTCTTACAAAGTGCTGGTGCCATTGTAGCATTTGCGCTTAAAATTAAGTGGACTTAAAATGCGTCACCGCCCTTCAAATGTTTAATACAAAATAATAAATTACTGAGGCCAAAGACCGTATACAATGAAATAACCATCTGTACAAAATTTGATTTTAACCCCTTGAGGGGCGGTGATGCCGTCATTTTAATCCCTAATTGCCACATAGTCACCAGAGTTTTTGAATGAAAACCTCACTTTTATTAAATAAGCGAAAATATACCTTTGCTTCTTTACAAATAAATTTTCCTGAAAATACTGGTGTTATTCAATTATTTCAACAGTTTACAAATACAATTACCTTGCCCCTGAAAGGGTTAATTATATTAATCCAAGATTTCCTTGCATTACGTGAAATAATGATCATTTTTACAATACCATTTTCTGTCTTTGTCACGCTCAAGAAGTTTTTCTGTTGTATCAAATTTTGATTTGTAATATCGGCGAAAAATCATTAGAAATGTTTTAGTCTCTCACGTTTTTCGAAGTAAAACCTTCTTTTTTTTTTCTTCATTATTGTCACTGGCAACTTTTTTATCTATCAGTAATTAATGTTACATCAAATTTCCTGTTTAAAAAAATATACCACAAAAGAAGTTTCGAATTGCTTGGGAAAACATTGACCACATTCTCCGATAAGTAGTACGCTTGAATCGTTGTCTTTAATATTAACTGCTATAAGGAAATGAGGGAGAAGACAAAATTTTCCTAATCAATCGAAGATACGTTGTAAGCGGATACGCAATAACAAGAGCCCACAGTATATATATATATATATATATATATATATAATAAAAAAAATTCTTTAAATATCCAAAACTTCGAATCTATTCTAAAAAGTTCCATTACTTGGAATTACTTGCACACAGTAGAAGGCTACTTGGACATTAGGGTGGAACGAAAAATGTTTTTTTTTTCAATTTCAATATGCAATAGAGATAAAAAGTTGTCTAATGTCTTTGTTAAGACAGTATTAACCCTTCCCACTCCTTTGGCTCCGCTGCGGAGACATTCTTAGTCCTTGCAAAATTTGTTTTTGGTACCAGTAATAAAGGAAAATAAAGTTCACCTTATTTAATCAGAGCATTTTTGAAATTGTGTACTTGAAGGAAACTGCTTTTTAAAAAGTAGTGCCGATCGAATGAAATTTGTGTAAGAGACGCCAGAGCTTTAAGGGTTAAAATATTTTAACAAGCATAATATATTTAGAGGTGCCGCAAAAGACTTGAATATCTGTATTTTTAAGTAGATTTTGCGAATTTTGATAAATTTGGTTTAGTAAGAAAAAAAAAAATATTTTAAATACCAAATGCCTGTTTTCAATTTTTAAATAAAACACACAAACTACTTTACAGTAGATATTTATAGTTTTATACTGCATACCTTTAATATTTATGCTACTAAATCTTGCATCTTTCAAATTCCATTTTTTGGATTTTAACAGTATTATGTAATAGAAATGATTAACGTTAATTTTAACTTAAAAAAGTGGCAAGACAGTTTTAGTTCTGAAAATTAATAGTCAAAAGGAGAACAGTACGTGATTTGAAGTGACCTTGATTCAGGCGGCATATTATTGGCTGGTGTATGGTGGTGGAGGAGGAAGAGAAAATGTAGCTGTACCAATTGTCTGGTCACATGTTTCTGTCGTCGGCCAGTGCAGGCAAACGAATCGATTGAGTAACAAATGTTTTTATGCTGTTATTTACTGGATTTTGTTTTGTTTATGAATATGTCAGCTTGAATATTAGTATAATAATTTATTAGTTAATTAATACTTTATCTTTAGTATGATGGCAACGGCAAGACCAGTTCAGACCAGACAAAAGTTAGAATGCCCAATTTTTGGGTACCCTAAACAATTAAGTGATTTATGTCTTCCAACTTATTATGACATTATGAAATATTATCTTTATATTCGACATGAGCTGAAACCAGACAAAACATCAAAAAAACCAACTGTGAGTGGGATACTTGATATTCATATTTGAAAGTTTAAACAATTTGTTCGAAAGCATCTATTCCTGTAGTATCTCGCACTCGCATGTTACAAATGGGAAAAACCTATGACGATAAATACAGAAGTATTTTAAGATCAAAAGGTAGAAAAGGTACAGAAAAATATGATTTAATTTCATCAAAGTTTTTAAGTGACAGCAAACGTCTTTTTCATGTAACAGCCTGTAAGTGCGAAGAACATTCTGCCTGTAAGTGCGAAAAAAGAAAAAAGTACCTAAACTTGAACAAGATTTTTTACTTGACCAAAGAACAGTGAGAAAAATGTGTATAAGTCGATAAAGTTATTTCCAAGATTTTAACAGAAAGAAAAAAGAGGAAGCAACAGGTAATGCAGCAACAATTAAAGTACAAGTGCAATCAGAAAGTAAGTATTATAATTAAGGCTACTAGAACAGGGAACAGACAGGCTACTAGAAAAGGATGCCATTCAATCAGATCCTGAGCAAACATCTAAAGGAACTTACCATACAATCCCTAAAATTCCTCTACTGCTTTTTTGGAATCAACTACAAGCGAGCAAATGCGAGTAGAACTTCCAACAGTAGCAAATGCCTGTGACTGAACTGGGGTTTCAGATAGAGTTGCCGCGACTATCGCAAGTGCTGTTCTTAAAGATGTTGGAATGATTACAGAGGAGAACAAAAGTAAGTAACTGATAGGATGAAAATTTGAAGAGAAAGAGCCAAGAATCGAAAAAAAGAGATAGTAAGAAGCCTTAACCAAGTTAGAGAAAATATAGGTTTGTTTTTCGATGGAAGAAAAGATAAAACAATTGTGCAAGATAAAAGAGGAAACGAATTTTACAAAAAGGCGGTCATTGAAGAACATATTTCTTTAGTAAAAGAGCCCGATTCATTCTTTCTAGGGCATATAACCCTTGCTTTTGGAATAGACAAACCTATAAAAAATAGCATAATAGCGTACTTTAGTGGTAACAATCATTTGAACATATCACCTGTAACTGCTATAAGTGTTATGGGACAGCCACAAACACTGGAGTTAACAACGATGTGATTGCTTTCATAGAAAAAAGATCTTAATAGGCCACTGCAGTGGCTTATTTGTTTGTTCCACGTAAATGAATTGCCTTTGCGCCACCTGTTTCGTGAATTAGACAGAAAAACAAAGGGCCCTAAGGAATTTTTCGGGGATTTAGGGAAACAACTTGAAACTTGTAACGAACTTCAAGTGGTTAAGTTCTTGCCTATACAACACAATCTTCCTAGTGTTAAAATAATTGATGATTTGAGCACATACCAAAAATATTTACTTGAAATGTGCACATCAATCTCAAGTGGTGCATGCTTTCCAGATCTGTCTTTAAAAAACCCAGGAATGTTGACTCATTCTAGATGGCTTACGTTAGCAAGTCGCATTCTTCGGTTATATGTTGGAACAGAGAATACTCAGATAACCTTAAACAGAGATGCCATGTCTCCGGCTTTTTGCACACCACTATTATTTTAAAGAAAATGTCGTTCTTTTAAATCACCCAAATATTATAATTAAAGAAAAGAACATTTTCTGTATTAAAATACTGGTATCCAAAAAGCCGGAGACTTGGCAGCTCTGCTTAAAGCTTTAACAGAGTATGTTATGAAAGTGGGTTGGGTTGATTTTTGACGGCCAATTATCTACACGAGGGATATAGGCCAGGGGGGAGTGCCCTCCGTGGGGGTCTTTCTAAGGGAACCTAATCCGTATTAACGCATGGAAGATCCACGGCTCGAAGAAAACCACGAAAACTCCGAACGATTAGGCCGACGGGCGCGATTGGGATCGAACCCAGCACTTCCCGTCTACCAGCTTCGAGAGCAGAACCTCTCGGCCACTGGTGGGGCTGTTATGAAAGTGTATGCCCCCATCTGGTTCCATATTAAGCTTAAACCATCATGTGTAAATAGTTCCAAATTGTTTTGGCGACTGATAAAATTTTCACGTTACCTTTGTGAGCAACATCTAAAAATAATTACCCAGTTATTCAAAGAAATAGTTATTACGCTCACACAGAAAACATGCTTCTCTGCATGTTAACACTAGAACGCCCGGAAATTTTACTCAAGTTTCATAAAAATATTTGACACCAGACTTTTTGTTTAAAACTATTTGACTGATTTATTTAACGTAAATCTTCATGGTTTACATTTAACTTATTTTCTGAAAGAATTTCTGGTTCCAGTTGACATTTAATCATATGGTCGGAGTCGAAACGAATCCTTCAGGGCGTTCTAGTGTTAAGTGATGAGAGAAAGTCATAAGAGAGTTTGGTCTTCGCCGACTCCTAAAAGCAAGATTGGAAGAAAAGAATGGCGTGAGAAAGTTTGTGGTCCCCAAGCTCAATTTTCATGCTGAAGATTACGTTGATATGATTAAGTGGGCGAATATAGCAATCACAAAGCCTCCAATGACAAAATGCATAACTGATGAGGGTTTAAAAATGTATATAAGTGAAGCAAGAGAACCGAGTTGCCAGTTGCCATCTATAGATTTCCCTCGTTTACCCTGTAATACACAAGCAGTAGAAAAAGTTATAAAGCTTGTGGCAGAGTCATTAATAAGTGTATGTGGTCCTGAAGCAAGATATGACTTTATTAAAACAAAAATTGCTTCGCAAAAGATGATGCCAACATTTGACACCAAAAATCATTTTTTCTAATAATCAAGAAAATTAAAAAATCAAATAAATATGAAACTAATAAAGTAATGAAATATTCAAATTATTCTTTAATATTTGTTTTTATTCAATAACACTGGCTATTGATTATGTCATGACATTTGTTTTATTTTCTTCAATTATAGTGACTTGTTACTGTTTATGTTGCATGCTTGTGTTTAATTCCTTTCCAAAAAATCTTAAAAAGAAAAAGACACAAACAACTGGTAAGTTTATTTTTATTAATAATTAGTTATTTTAAAAAGTTTTACATATTATTTTAAAAACTGTATTTGGACTTTGGACAAGTATTCGTAAGCAAAAAAGTAATTGCAACAGTTAAATTCAAACTAATTTTACATCTTGATTTTTTGGGGAAAAAAAAGCTCATTTATTTAATTTTGCAGAAAATTAATGCATAAATTTAGATCAATTTAACTTAATATTATTGTTGTTATTGTAAAGAAGCATCTATAGTAGGGGTGGCCAACTGTGGCACGCTCGACACCACTAAAATTTTATAGCAATCGTTGCCTTATCTAATCATCGAATTTCTGCGATTCAAGAAGTCGACTTTTTCTGTAAAATTTTAGTGGTAACTCGCGTGCCACAGTTGGCCACCCCTGATCTATAGATTGCTATTAAAAACAATATTTTATTTTTTAAATGTAAAAATAAAACAATGAAAAAAATGATAATTTTATATTAAATTGGGACATTTTGTAAACAAAATCCTTATTTTTAAGGCTCTTGCGGCACCTCAAGATATAAATTTAGAGCAAAAAACTTCGTAGTTTTATTGTTTACATACAAAGACTACTTTTAATTGCTATTAGAAAATTATTTCCTGAAAAAATATTTTGCCCTATACTTTCGTTCCACCCTATTGGACATATAATGAATGTTTAATACATTACCTGCTACTTTTGCGTTTTCGAGAAGTTGAAAAAAAATTTAAATTATCTATCAAGAAACCACTATTTTTTAATTTAAATAATTGCCTTGATTAATTCCAGAAAGTTTGAACACTAACCATTTTGGGGACGAGCGACCACGCAACTGTGAATAAAGAGGAATAGACATATCCTCAAAATGGTGAAGCTTCAACTGTAACCTGTTTCGCAGTGGCTCATTACATTACCGTCTCGATACTCAAGGCCTCCGGACTGATTTCGTGAAGTATCAAATGAACATTAACCCCTTGAAGGTCAAGCAATTGCGTTTGTGTAATCATAGCTGCCAACCTCAAACTAATCTTCCGTAATACTTCCGTTAATTCGATCCTGGTTTAATAAGTTTCAAACGAGAAATATTTTTAAGAAATGAAAATAAATATGTTCCACGTAGAAACTTTGAACTAGATTATTAAGCATTCATGAAATGAATATTCTGGTCCGAAATGTGGTTAACCTGGGTTAAATTAATTCAGACATTACAGAAGATTAGTGGAAGGTATGCATAGTTGCCAACCTTTACGCTTTTTTGCTACCACTAAAATTTAACTGAGATTTTCCTCTTCTCTAAACGTGACATTTCGATGATTAAATAAGACAACATTTACTATAAAATTTTAGTGGTAAGAAAAAAGCGTAAAAGTTGACAGCTATGAAGGTATGTGTAATGCTTAATTCCCACTGGAAATTTAGAAAAAAATTATTTCAAAATAAGAAAAAGCAATTTTAGGACTTTTCGCAGCTAAAGTCAGAAAACTAAAATTTCCTAAAATTTTTCTGGTGCAAATCCTGATTAATCGTAGGTGGTATATAATATATAGCGCCGCCTTTTAACCCCTTCAGGGGCGGTGGGATATATTTTATCCCACTTACGATTAATCAGGATTTGCACCAGAAAAATATTTAGGAAATTTTAGTTTTCTGACTTTAGTGGAGAAAAGGCGTATAACATTGCTTTTCCTTATTTTTAAATAATTTTTTTCTAAATTTCCGGTGGGAATTAAGCACTACACAAACGCAATTGCTTGCCCTTCAAGGGGTTAATCTTGATTAATCTGGTACGTCACGAAATCAGTCCGGAGGCCTTGAGTATTGAGACGGTAATGCTCATTACCGATGGGGTTAATTTACAGGAGCAAATTTAAATAGAAAATTTCTCCCTGTTTAAACGCCTTTCTAATGCACAATTATAGTTATAATTATTGTCAATAACACATATTATTTTTACTGTTGGCAATTTATTTTGGCGGTAGTCAGGCCCTGTGTTTCCGCAATATAGTGACAACCTAAATAACCTCGTGTTAGTGTCAGTGAAAGAGATTTTGGTGCCGGAGCCAACTACCACCAGTTCAAACAAGCAGACATTTTAGCCATATTTGTGAGAGAAATTTTGCATGACAAAGTGCGGAAATAAAGCCAAATTTTCTGTTCAAAATTTACTGATGGAAGTTTTCTTAGGCTGTAATCAGAAAGTATCGATCATCTGTAAAAAAAAATTGGCAACCATCTTGTGGCAATCTCCTCAGTTACTTCATTCGCAACTCGTATACACACTGTATATCTTCTCCTCTTTATTGACAACTTCATCAGTGGGACACGTTTACGTGCCGTGCATGTCACTATTAATAAAAAGCAACTGTCATATCCTTAAAATGGTGAAGTTTCAACTGTAACCGCTTTAGCAAGGACTATTTTCCACGGTCGAAACTTCCACCAGTACATTTTTATAGAAATTTTCTCCGTATTTAAAGGCGTTATTAACGCAAAATTTCAATCATAAATAATGGCAGAAAAATATTTTAATTTTAATTGGTGTAATTTTACTTTTACCGCAGTCAGGTCCTTCGTTTCTTCCACATTGTGTCAACCGGTGATGCAATTAGACTGTTTTACCTGTCAAACTGACACCAGAAAATATTTGCCAGAATATACTTCCGTGAATAAGACGCTTTAATAAGACAAAATTTTCTATTCAATTATACGGGTGGGAAGTTTACCAGGCCGTATTTTAAAACTGTAGATCCGATTTTTAAAAAAAGCAGCCGCCGTCTTATGACAACCTCCACAGTTACTCCACTCGAAACTGGTAGACCGTACACTATATGTCTCCTCCTTTTTATTCGTAACTGCATTGTGCCGTATGAGTTGCTCAGAATTCTTGATTATCCCGACCAGTTATTTTTTATTGTAAATTTTATCTTATTTAATCGGTACATTTTTCCCGATTCAATTAGGCAAAAATTCTGTTTTAAAAAACCGGTGATAAATGATTAAAAATTTCTGTAAAAGACGCTCGCCGAGAAGGGTTTAAAGAAAGCGATTAATAAAAAAAGAGAAGGCAAGTTATCTTATCGTTCAAGATCTTATAGTTTTGGCAGTTAATGAGTTAAATCAGTTTTTAGATATCGTGTGTTACTAATTAGTTCTGCCGAATGTATAGTAGGGATCTTCAATATTTTTGTCTGAAAGTCTCTTTGCTCTATAAATTTGAAAGTGCGAACTTCAAATTATTTAATCACGAACCTTCTTTCACTAAAATCTCCTTTCATTTATTCTGAAATAGTGATAGCTTGGTTGTTCTCTAGCCACAGGTTAATGACACTTATTATAGGGCATTGTTGATTAACGTTAGTAATATCGATACAGTAGTTCGAGAATCATTTAAAATCCTGTATTCGTTTCAGGTCGAAGCAAAATACTAGGTTCGAATTAACCCGGATTTGCTATAGAGTTCCCAAATTTAAACTATTTTATATCTTTTTAGTTATACGTCTCAAATAAACGATTCCATTCTGTGCAGATGTAAATTTAAACAAATTTCACGTAAGATAATGAGTGAAAATTGTAAAAAATTGGTGGAGCACACTGGTTGAAGCCGAAAGTTCCGTCGTACCACTATTTTTTATAGTATACTTATTTCATGCTAAAATACTTAAAAAAACTAATTTTAAAAAAGAATAAATTTATTTTACGGAAGTCGTAGTACGGCCTGCCTAGACCCCCCCCCCCCCCCCCCCTACAGGGAGTTACCCTCGGTACAGCATTGACTTTATCTTAAAATAAATATATTACTTTTTAGTCGTATTTAATTATATAGTTCTTCAAGCTGAGTCACGCGGGCCGCCAAACTACACTATTTTTGAATGGAAAAAATTGCCTTATTTAATGACAGAAACTTTGTGATTAACCCTCTCGCTGCGCAATTGTTTTATCAAAGTAGCTTCAAAATCTGTGCATTTAATTCCTTCGAGACGAGTAAAAAAAATAAAAAAAAATAAAAAAATAAAAAAAATCGTCTGATTTAATCGGGAAAATGCTCCAATTATATAAGGCAAAATTTACAATAAAAAGTAACTGGTGGAAATGATCAAGGCGGGTTAATGAGACGTAGAAAATGCATCCGGATGAAATGGCGGGTTGCGCAAATTTTGCTACTTTTACGTTGCCCGTGAAAACTTGGGTTACGCTGCGAGAGGGTTAAATAAGATGAAAAGCAACTTTATGAACCTGGGGTAGCGACCGATTGTAAGGAAAACTAGAAAGAAAAATCTGCTTTAAGCATGGATTATGAAACATTTTCCAACACTTCCTGAATGCTTTCACAAAACTTCTTTATTTAGGGAAATAAGGAAAATAAGATAGCTAAGTAAACATCTTAGAAAAGGCATAAAACATATAAAAAAATAATTTCATCAGTTGCCGCCCATAACACCGTACGTATTCGAATTCTTTTGAACAGCCCTGTATTTGATCTGTATTTGATGTATATATACTACTATATAATAGGAAAATTTAGTTTAGCAAGAAAACGCAGAACAGGTTGAAATTTCTCTTTCAGCAATTTATACTAATAGATGGAATTGTACTTGAAATTTTGTACAGCCTTGTAGTTTACCTAGTACCCTTATTACACGGCACTATTTAGTTAAAATTTAATTCAAATTAAACACACTTAAAACTGCTGAAATCACATTTCTTGAAATGATCATCGATAGACGGCCATGTATCAAATTCTTTGCGTTATCCTCTATATTATTGTATCTATATTCTACAAACATGGCTTAGTAAATTAAATGCAGTTCAGCGTAAAAATGGATAACTCATTTAAAAACTACCTTTAAGCAATTTATTCTCATACTCACTAACCTTTACGTATTATTTTGTGTAGCCCTGTGCATGAACTAAATCATTTATACGCACCATATAGTAAGCATATATGTAGCGAATAATAAAAGCGCATACCATAATTAGAAAAGCATTTAGAGCAATCATCGCTAACGTACAGTACTTCGTATACAACATAGTATCTCTAAATCTCAGCGACGCATATCCGTTTCATTAAATATGAAATAGTTTAATATAATTAAAATATGCCGCAAACAATTTCTCTTCCCCCTACTTCATTATATAACGGAATTCTTTTGCGTGGAACTGTAAATGAATAGTAACCATTCTTTGCACTGCATATTCTACAGAATGCATATTTTAGTGCACTTCGTAAATGCATATCAATTTTATTACATTTGAAATTCTGTAATATAATTAAAAATAATTTGAAACTTTTTTTTTTCCATTGGCCTAATATTACGGGATACTTTTGACTGTCCCTGTAACTGAACTAAACATGCTACAAACTTCATTTAAAATAGGGATCGTACTCTGGTGAACATCAATAACATCCAAACATTTCAGGGCAATCCGAGCATATTTGCGAGTGACAGAACGCGGACAGATGGAGAGACTGGCAGACAAACCGAAGTCATAAACACTTATCAACTATCTTGGAAAGTGTTAAAAACTAGAAAACCACTGTTTTACAGAGATTAATTCGTTAATAATTTATTCCATTTCAAATCAACGCAGAAAAATTAATGTGATCTTTGAGTAAAACAATGTTTAATAAAGTTGGGTAGCATGAGCATTCATTCTTCTACCGTGTAAAAATTCAAACTAATATTATAAACAATGAAATGTAATCGAATTTGGAACAGCTATGCACTTTAAATTACTTTTCACATTCTAAGCAAATGGTTTTCCGATATCTGTTTACAATATCGGTGTTTTCTATAGTCGATATCTTCTTTAATGCTCAGAAAATTACTTATAAAATTTACTTTGAACTACAAAACTTTACTTGTAATGGAACTAAAATAGTAGATCATTATCACAAGTTTATATTTATGTATCTGTTGTGTGGAATATTTTTCCCCCTCTTATTAAAGAGAATGATACAGCGGCAGCATTTAGCTGATTAAACATTCGAGCTTTTGAAACTTTCGGTTTTTCAATCATTTTTCCTGAAATGGATATTTTAAAAAGGAAAATTTTAGCTACGAAAATCCTAAATGTCTTTAATGTATGTAGAGTTATATGAATGTATCCTTATTTTTTAAAAATAGAAAATATTCTTAACCCTTAAATGCGCGATTTTTTATTTTGTTTCGAAAAAACTATATATGATTCTCTGACAGGTTTATTACACAGGAAAAATAATGAAAAATAAAATCAGAGATACATTTTTCATATACTATGACAAACTTTTCTTCTGTTGCACATCTGCAATACAAGTAAAAACTATTGTCGTTTGGCTATTTAACGCTAAAATATTGCAAATTAATAAATATTTTAATAAGGATGTCTCCAAATACCTTATTTTATATAATTATTCATTTTGTAAAACTTATCCTTTAACCCTCTGTCTACCAGAAGGGTCCAATGGACCCGACATGTATATTCAAAATATCTATTCAAACCAGAAAATTTCTTCAAAACAAACTAAATGTATAAATCAGACAATAATAAGTTAAATAAACAAATTAAATAGTTTTAAGTAAAAATTCTGGTGTAGAATGTTTTTATAAAACTTGAGTAAAATTTCCGGTAGTTCTAGGGTTAAGCCTTTAATTCCCACGATAGAAAACATTCTAGAAATTACGTAGTTTACAGAATCTGAGTTTACACCAGAAAATTTCAATGGTTAATTTCTCTTTATTTCAATACGAAATCTCTTTTATTAATTAAAGAAAATATTGCTGTTTTTATTTTCTGGTGTGATATAGGTATATACGAATAAAAAATAACTAGTAAATTCAAAACACTGTTGTTTAAATATATGCAAAGCTGCGCATTAAAGTGTTAATAAGTACACGTCATTGGCATGATCGTGGATAATACTATTTTAAAATGAACTTATCTTCTTATATAATCCAGGAATTATGTGATTAAGTAAGACAAAAAATGCTATTAAGAAAATTTGGTGTCCATAATCCCTCCTCGGAATGTGCCGATGGGTGCAGCATTACCGTCTCAATACTCAAGGCCTCGGGACTGATTTCGTGACGTACCAAATGAAGATTAATCCCTTGAAGGGCAAGCAATTGCGTTTGTGTAATGCTTAACTCCCACTGGAAATTTAGGAAAATTTTATTTCAAAATAAGGAAAAGCAATTTTACGACTTTTCTCCACTAAAGTCAGAAAACTAAAATTTCCTAAAATTTTTCTGGTGCAAATCCTTATTAATCGTAGGTGGGATAAAATATACCTCACCGCCCCTCAAGGGGTTAAGGGGCAGCGGTCGTAGGCGGTATATAATATATACATGATACAATATATAATATATGCAATGAACGTTCGTACTTTAACTGTTTTATACATATTCTGCCCTTGTTACAATAGCTGTTGCACTCTTATACAAAAAAGAATGAATACAAAATTTGTTAGGATTATATCTATACAGTATAGCGCCGATTATCCGAACTCCAATTAACCGAAGTTCCAATTATCCGAACAGTCAATTTCTCTCAAAAAATATTTTTTAACCGAACTTCCAATTATCCGAAAAGCCAATTTATCTAAAATTTTTTTAAACGAACTTCCAATAATCCAAACATCCTATTAGACCCGGATATCAGATTTTAAATGATGATGGGATTGTGGATGATATTCAAGACGAAAAAGAAATTGAAAAGGAATGTTCTGAAAATGATCAAGGTCCATCACATAACGAAGCCTTTGAATGTTTGGCAACAGCTATGAAATGGCTCGAATGGCAGAAGACTGCTGTTCCTATTCAGCTAACGTATTTAAAAAGAGTTCGAGATATGGCAGCATTGAAAAAAAATGTCTTCTTTCAAGCAAGCAACAATCGAAAGCACTTTTGATTAAATTATAATTTCTGGAGTTCAGAAAATGATAATAAACAGTAAACAAAAAAAAAATAAATAAATAAAATGCAAAAATAAGTTTTTAAACATGCCAGCATTAACTAGTGCTCTCAGTCTAAAGCGTGGATAAAGTGTGGAGATTTTAATATAGTCAGGAACATCCATTAAATTGTCTGTCCATTTATCCGAACTTTTGCTTATCCGAACTAGGGTCGGTCCCGACTTGTTCGGATAGACGGCGCTCTACTGTATATATATATATATATATATATATTAAATTCATTAATATTCAAATAATAACACTTCATATTAAATATGACGTAATCAGCATAACAACCTAGAATCACTGCCTGTCATGAGATATCATTGAATTAATTACGTATGTTAGGAAATAGTATAATTAAAAAATATATTAATACCTTTTTAAATGTTTTTATTCGATTTTCATAAAATTTGAAATGGTTCGGCAAAATTCTGCAACGATTATATATATTAAACTTCAAACCACTCCATTGTGTATTTCTTGAGTTGTAATAAGCGGACAGACGGATAGATAAACAGACGGACAAGACGATGGATTTAGGTGCCAAGTATTTGTATAATTACGATGTTTCCCCATACAGACCATAATGGAATGGAACATCTTTGATTGTCTTTGTATATAAACTATGGACGCTACACACTTTATTTTCAATACCGAACATGACATAGTAAATCTCAATAACATATATAAATTACAGAGCAATCCAACAATATTAACGCTAGTTAGAGTTTGGACAGACAGACTGACAGGCAAACTGAATTCAAAAACACTTTTCAAACATGTTGGAAAGTGATGAAAATGCGTAATATGTTGAAGTTTCACTTTCAGCAATTTATACCTATACACGGAAGCATACTTGAGTACCTTTGGACAGCACTGTATTTTACCTACTATCTTTGTATACACGCCACTATTTAGCTAAAATTTAATTAAGACTAAAAACGCTTAAAGCTACTGAAATCACATTTACCGAAATTGCCATGTATCAAATTCTTTGCGTGACCCTATATATTACCTATATTCTACAAACATTTCTTAGTTTCCTACGTGTAGTTCAACGTAAAAATGCATAACGCATTGAAAAACTACCTTTAAGCTATTTTCGTTCATACTCAGAAACCCTTACGAAATATTTTGCGTAGCCCTTTGTATGGTCTACATGATTTAAGCACACAATGTAATATGCAAAAATTTAGTTACACTTAACCCTTTCCAGCACAGTGTGCCGGGGTCGGGATATCTAATTTTAATTCAAAACTTACAAACGGCGCAAAGAATATTTTAATAAAATTTTGCATTAACAATGAAAGTGTAAATTAACAAGTTTTTAATTTCTAAAAAAGTCGTATGTGAATTCCGGTGTCAGTCGATGATTTCATCATTTTACAACAAAATTTGCCTGTGCCGGAAAGGGTTAAAAACGCATTTCACAACTAAAAATGCACTTCCAGATATAATCGCTAATATACAGTACAGTCATTCAGGGTAACTTAGATCCCTGGGGTGTAACTTTGCACCACGTCCTAATTTTGAATATGTTTGACTTCAAAAGGCTGGATAGACTCCTGTGCTACACTTTATTGGTAAGGTTATAAACTGCGCTTTCTACTCTTTATTTTATAACATAAATTGGCAACATTTTACACAATTAATTGAATCATCCAGCTATTATTGTGAAGTACTGTTTTCAAGTTAATTTTGAATGCTGTTTTGAAGTTGTTGTAATCCAAGATAATTTTTATAGTAAGTAACAATATACCCATTTATCAGACATATTATTATCTAAATGTTATAAATGTGTTAATATTTTGCGATTATATATTTACTAATAGTCAGTAAAATGTAAAACTAGAAGGCACTGCCATTTTACCTTATTTTCAGTATAACTTTGAGCCGGCTCAAAGTTAAGCATAGGTTTATTGTTTACTGATAAATGCTGTAAAATTTTCTGTTCATAAAATCTATGTGAAATAATAATTAAAAAAATTACAAAAAATCATATCTTATGATTATACGAAAGTACCATTTTCTTTTCAAAAATTCCCCATACGTACACATGTATTATATATGAATGTCGAAAGTGTTCAGTGAATATAACAGGTAAATATTTTCTAAAATATGTATAAAACACATAAAATTCATTTAAAGGCATTATTTGGGGCTGAGCTACTCAAATTTGAGATTCCATTGATTTGACCAGGGATGCCAATTTTGTCTCAAAGTTTAATCCGATATTTTTAATTCATACCGGAAATTTCCAATGAAGAATTTTTACTTTCTGTGATCATTAAACCTCTCTTATTACATAAAGCATAAAATAAAATTCTTTATTTCTGTTACGGACACTAAATTTCTGACTAAGAATGGAGGCCAATCTGGAAACTCTGTATTCGAAATTTTTTAATCTTGTTTGATTAACCCTCTCGCTGCGTAATTGTTTTATCAAAATAGTTTCAAAAATTGCGCATTTAATTCCTTCGCGATGAGCGTCTTTTAAGAATTTTTATTCTTTTGTCACCTGTTTTTCAAAACAATATTTTTCGTCTGATTTGATCGGGAAAATGCTCCAATTAGAAAAGGCAAAATTTACAACAAAAAGTAACTGGTGGGAATGATCAAGGAGGGTTAATTATCCGGGAAAAAATGCATCCCCGATGAAATCTTGGGTTGCGCAAATTTTGCTACTTTTACGTTGCCCGAGAAACTCTCGGGTTTGGAGCGAGAGGGTTAATACTGGTACTAGTATGTACTATTGTGACTATGATATATTATTGAGTTAAAACATTGAAAATTGTTTTTCACTGCATTTTTATGTCTTATATGAACAATAAACATTTATTTTTTGCTAAATATTCATGGTTTTCTTCTTTCACTCTTCTTATGCATAATATTCGTTGTGATATCATAAATTGTACAAATCTTGTGATGTTGGGAAAATGTAAATTATGCGACTTTAAATATATGAAAAGAAACTTTTTTTGCTTCAAAGTTGTCCTAACTATAATACTTTTTTTATATTGTCTTATTTTATATGATATTTATAATATGGTGCAAAGTTACCCTCCATCGCTAGATAACTTTGAACCGTAATAAAAATGCATTTTTTATAGTTTATATTATTATTATTCCTTAATTTGTGCTATTCATGCAACAATTTAGGAACATTTCATCTATTATATGCCACTAGTTGCAATAATATTCTTAAAATAAAAGTGGGGCGTCTGAAAATAGAGAAAATGCGGATCAAAGTTACCCTGAATGACTGTACTTCGGAAACAGTCTAGTATACGGAATCTTTTGTCTGTCCATGTATGTGCTATGCATTTTTTATCACACAGGAGGGGACATGAAATAAACCTCAGTAATTATATCAATTTCATTATATGTGAAATATTTGAGCCCTTTAGCGGGCGATGTCTACAAAAAAGGACACCCAATTTATGTGCACTCACACCAAGAATATTTATACATATATATATATATATATATAAAGAACGGGTAATTAAGCAAGTTTTTATTTTCTAATAAATTCGTATATATATTCTGATGTCAGTTCATCATTTCACCATTTTACAAGCAGAATTACTCCGCGCCGGAAAGTGTTAACATAAATTAAAATACGCCGCAAACAATGTTTCCTCCTATGTAACGGAATTATTTTGTGTGGCCCCGTAAATGAATAACAAATATTCTCTTCACCTCATATTCTACAGAATGTATATTATAGTGCATTTCATAAATGCATTTCAATTTCATTATGTTCGAAAGGGTGCAACATCATTAAAATATACTAGAAACTATTTTTTCCATTGTTCGTACTGTAATGGAATATTTTGACTGTCCCTGTAATTGAACTATGCATTCAATTTTCATAATATTTGAAATGAGTCAAGAAATTCTGCAATGATTATATATTTCATATTTGAAACCATTAGGTTGGGTAGTTTTTGCGCTGTTATATGCTATTTATTTACATAATTACGAACGCATCAAAAAAGTAATGTTAAGAGCATTCACACGCTTGAAATAATAATGGTTTGCTCCTCAAATCACTTAGATATTTTCGAGAAAAAAAAAATATTCTTTCATTCTTTTCGATATTAATATGCTCCGATTAAATTTGAAAGTTACACTTTACATGCAGTCAAGAGTGAGTAATAAGCGAGCTCCCTGGGATCCTTTCCAACTCTATTTTCGTTTAATATTCTTCGAAATCAGTTATACAGTGTGTCCACGTATATCCTGACAGACCTTTATTTCCGCAACCGTTGGTCCTAGATGCATACTTCCAATTCCAAAGAGGTCAAAATGAGGTGCGGTGTTAAGATAAAAAAAAAAAGTTTGAACCGAAAAAGTAATTTATTGGAGAATTACAGAATCTAAATTTTTATACGGTCACTCGGTCCTAGAAGTTATATTTAGTAAAATTTTCCTGTTACACTGATAATTAAGGCAAAAAAAGTCCCGTTTTTCTACGATTAAAATTGACCGAGTAATAGCTGTTTAAATTTGGAGCATATTTTTTGCTGCAAATTCTTGGTCATACACAAATTTAGTAGAAATGTAACTGCGTGCGATATTAAAGAACTGGTTGAGAGTAAACTTAGCATTGCAATATAAAATTGAAATCTTTAATCATTCTGACATATTACTGCAAAATATACAATTTGTACTGAACATGTACGAGGATACAAATAACAGAATTTATTTTAAATAAAAGGATGAAAAACAACAGCCTCAATTTTTTATAAAATGATACATATTTTAAAATACTGTTCGATTACGTTGTCTTTCAAATTTTGGGTTGTGCAGGGCTTTTTATTTTTGAAAATATATTATTATGTATTTTTTAGCGCTGAATTCGAAAAGGATCTTTATTTTAAACAATCACGTCAGAATTTTTCTGAAGAAGCAATTTTTAGGGTTAAAAAGCTCAAAGTTAAAATTGATCCCTACTCATTTCCCAAACTCATCGGGCGCCTGAGCTGTTTAGTTGTAAGAAACCCGGTATAGGCCAAAAAAATGAGTAAATTATTGAAATAATTAAAATTTAACTGAATAAAAAAGTCTTACATATATTTTATTAGTATCGGATTTTTCGCTATTTTTTAACCTTGAAATATACGATTTGCGAAAAATCCTGACATGATGATTAAAAGTGAAGGTACTATTTTTATTCAGCGTTAAAAAATACATAAAACGTAATTATAAAAGTTAAAAAACACAATCATCGCACGTTTATGTTGCCTAATCTAAAACTCTTTCTTAAACTTGTTGACGGTAATCTATCCGAATTTTTTTTTGTGTTATCCTCTAATATAAGTATGTATAAGATGGTAAGCGTCGAAAATCATAACACAAGCCTGCGATGAAAAATTGCCGGCATAGTAAGTGGTATTTTTTGTAGTTTTTTGGATGCTGATTACCAGAAAAATAATGAAAAAATTCCATCACGTACAGTTTCATCACAAATCGCAATCTATTTTTTAATGAATTTAGTATATTTCGGACCAAAAATTATTATTTATATGAGTTTGATAAATAAATTTATGGACTTAAAATAGTAAATTGGTGCATTAAACTAATAAAAAAGAAAGAAGAAACTATTTCAATACAAAATATTTCTTTTAATGTGTAAAGTGCCTATTAAATACAATATTCAAGACAGAGAAACCAGTTGAAATCGGATCTCACCTGCTCGCAGGTGTCTGCTCGCCACCCCTTCTTCACACGTATTTTCACTGACTTTATGTCTACTCCTGAATCAGTGTCTTTCTTTACTCTGTGCTGTACACATGTGCTTTTATTCCAACCTATAAGTTATAGTAGTAAATTTTACTTCTAGTTTTTGCTGCATTAGAGAACATGGCTTCCAGAGTATGTGCTAATTCACCGAATTGTTTCTGCTGTATTTGTGGTAACTATACAGTGAAAAAATAACAAAGAAGCATATCTGATTTTCTAAAAAAAAAAGTGTATTTTGCTTATTTTTGCATGAAATTGGACGATCAAGACAAGCTTTGGCCTCCACACAAAATTTGTCGTATTTACGTAGAAGAATTAAGGCAATGGTTTCAAGGTAAAAAGCATTCTTTTCGGTTTGGTATACCAATGATTTGGAAAGAACCTAAAAATCACAGTGATTATTGCTATTTTTGTATTTGTAATGTGAAAGGTTTCAATTTAAAGAACAAAACGGAAATATTTTATCCAGACATTCCGTCTGCCATACGTCCTGTCCCTCATGGAACTGGTAAAGGAAGAATCTTGTTGATCCAAAAAAGTGTTACTTCCACCGCTTCATATAAAATTAGGTATTATGAAACAATTTGTAAAGGCTTTGCCAAAAGAAGGTGAATGTTTCAAATACCTTTGTGAGCAGTTCCCGGGTTTATCCAAAGCAAAACTGAAGGAAGGCGTGTTTGTAGGACCAGTCATCAGGAAAATGATGAAAGATGAAAATTTTGAGAAGAAAATGAAAGCAAACGAAAGAAAAGCCTGGAAATCTTTCAAACTAGTTATTACTAGCTTTCTTCGCAACAAAAAGGACGCAAACTACAAATCTATTGTAGAAGAGATGGTAAAAAATTTCAAGATTTTAGGGTGTTATATGAGCTTTAAAGTTCATTTTCTTGATTCACACCTAGACTATTTTCCTGAAAATTTAGGTACAGTTAGTAAGGAACAAGGTGAAAGATTTTACCAGGATATAAAGGAAATGGAGAGGTGACATTAAGGCAAATGGAATGTCAGCATGATAGCCGACTACTGCTGGATGCTACAAAAAGACAATCCCTGCGAAGTTCACAATAGGAAAAATGGCAAAAAAACTTTTGATGTAAAGAAAAACATTACTCTAAGGACTTGTAACCTTCTACATATACATACCTATTACTTGAACTCAGATATAAATGAAATTTATATAGATTTATAAATAAATGAAATTTAAATGAAATGTCAAAATTTCATGATTTTAGCATTTTCTTTAAAAATATGCAATCATTTTGTGAAAAATCCTTACATGATAGAAAAAAATGGATTTCATTTTCGGAATAAGCAATAAAAAAACATAAAAATTAGTTATCAAAATTAATGCAATTTTCAAAAAGTATTTTTTTGCAGGTCTGTGTAATAATATTTCATTGTCATCGGATTTAAGTCAGTATGTAAAATTTAACTTCGATCAGACTTTTGAAAGTGAGTTAAAGTTCGAGTACCAATTTTAAACTGGAAAGATGATCGTTGCAAGTTAAATGAAACCATTTGAAAGAAACATAATTTTTTTGTTAAAAAAAATCATAGCCTCAAAACTTTACCAAATAAAACATATGTTAAAATACAATTATTTTAATTAATCTGAAACTTAACTAATAAAATTTAACTGAATCGTAATAGTTGTACGATTTCTTTCAAATCGCAGATACCTTGAAATAAGTTAAAATACTTTATATACGACCCCTGAAAGCATATCAGAAATCATCTGTTTTCAGAATAGAGTTATGAATAAAGAGGAGGAGACATATAGTTTACTGTCTACCATTTGCGAGCGAAGTAACTGAGGAGGTTGTTACAAGATGGCGGCAGCTTTTTTTAAATCGGATCTACAGTTTCAAAATACCGCCGGGGCAATCTTCCTACCAGTATAATTGAATAGAAAATTTTGTCTTATTTAAGCGTCTTATTCATGAAAATATTTTCTCACAAATGTTTTCTGGTGTCCGTTTGGCAGGCAACACAGTCAAATTGCATCACCGGTTGTAACAATATGACAGAAACAAAGAACTACAGCAAAAGAAACCTTACACCAGTTACATTTTAAATCTTTTTTCTGCCATTATTTATGTCTGAAATTTTGCATTAATAACGCCTTTAAATACGGAGAAAATTTCTTTAGAAATTTACTGGTGGAAGCTAAAACCTCAAGTAAACAGACCTTGAGCGGTTACAGTTGAAGCTTCGCTATTTTAACACTAGAACGCCCGGAAGGAGTCCATTCGACTCCGACCATATGAATAAATGTCAATTGGAACCAAAAATTCTTTCATAAAATAAGTTAAATTTAAACCACGTTGATTTACGTTAAATAAATCAGACAAACTGCTTTAAATAAAAATTCTGGTATCAAATATTTTTATGAAACTTGAGTAAAATTTCTGGGCGTTCTAGTGCTAAGGATATGTCAGTTCCGTTTTATTAATAGTTTCATGGTTTTGAGTTGCAAAAAAGTGATATAAGTCATGCATTTCAAAGTTTCATAATTCGGTCAATTTTAATGTTACATGAATGGGACTTTTTTGTCTTACTTGTTAGTCTCACAGAAAATTTTTACTAAGTATCACTTATAGGACCGGGGACCGTATAAAAATTAAAATTTCGTAATTTACTAATAAATATTTTTCATGTCCCAAATCGCTTTATAAATAATTCTATACCTTATTTATACCATTTTTGTAATTGTAAGTATGCATCTAGGACCAACGGTTGTGAAAATTAAGGTCGGTTAGGTTATACGTGGACACACTGTATACAGAAGAGTGTTACATGTTCTTATCATATAAAGTTGCATATTGATTCCGGAATATTTCGATAACTTAGCATAGGTTCCAACAGTTACGCCTTTTTGTTATTTAAGCCATTAACACTAGAACGCCCGGAAATTTTGCTCAAGTTTCATAAAAATACTTGACACCATCATTTTTATTTGAAATTATTTAATTGACTTATTTAACGTATATCTGCGTGGTTTAAATTTAACTTATTTTATGAAAAATATTCTGGTTCCATTTGACGTTTAATTACATGGCCGTAGTCGATACGACTCCTTTCGGGCGTTCTAGTGTTAAAACCAATTAACATTTGTTAAATACAAAAAAAAAAAAAAAAAAAAAAAAAAAAAAAAAAAAAAAAAAAAAACGCCTCACTCCCGATCGTTTTGGACAAACCCTGGTCATCATCAAGGGGTGAAGTGAGAAAAAAACAGCAAACTTCCAGAATGCACAGTGGTTTAAATATTGCAAGGCGAAACCAAAATTTAAAAAAAGGGGAAGGGGAGGGGACATGGATGAGTTCATGGAGCGAAGTAGACATCATGCACTTCCCCGTCCCCCTTTCCATTTTTTTTTCAATTTTGGTTTCGCCGTGCAATATTTAAACCAGTGTGCATTCTGGAGGTTTGCTGATTTCTACTTACTTCACCCTTGATGATGACCAGGGTTTGGTCGAAAGAGATCGGGACTTAGGCGAATTCTTTTGTATTTTACATCTGTAAATTGGTTTTAGTAACTTACAGCCTTTTAATTATTTTGTACACCTATTTTAGAAATAAAATTATGAATCAGTTGATGTATTCATGTTTTTAAATAACATTGTAATGGGAATTTGACGTTCTTTTACATATAGTTTTGTATATACATTTAATGTAACTATACTTTTTGACTTTTTAGTAACTGGCAACATATAAGACGAAATTTAGTATTAAATTTTTGTGGCAAAAAAAAGTGTAAAAATTGATACCTATGGCTTTAGAGCTGTACAACTTTTTTACCTAAATGTCGATTGCCACCATATTTCATTAAAAAAAATCTTTGTATTTTTAATCGCAAAGTTGCTCCCATTACATAAGGCAAATTATTCTATTGTAAAATAGTGATTGCTTCGTGGCATATGCGCTATAGGTTGTACATCGATACTGTAGCTCATCCGTGCCGTGTTGCCAGTGGGCTACTTCTTTAAATTCATATTCCTTGTTTAGCACCACTTTTTTGAAATAGTAAAATTCGTCTTATTTAAATACATATTAATTAAGGTAAAAACAAGGGGAATTTTACCCTTTCAGAAAAGTGGTGCCAATCATGAAATCTGAATTTAAAAAAAGTAGCCCACTGGCAACAGTGTTTTCATATTGGATAGTTTGACATGGCACCGACTATATCAGTGTTCCTACAGGCAATGTTGTCAGTGGGCTACTTTTTTTAATTCAGATTTCTTGATTTGCACCACTCTTCTGAAATGGTAATTCCCCTTCTTTTCACCTTAATTAATATGTCATTAAACAAGGCGAATTTTACTATTTCAAAAAAGTGGTACCGATCAAGAAATCTCAATTTAAAAAAGGTAGCCTAATAGCAACACTGCCTACATGTCAGGAAATTTCCCTGGCTTTAGAAGAGACAAACATAGACAGGGAAAAACTCGCCTTTGAAATAATTCTATTATACACCGGTCAAAAAATTTAGGGGAGCAAGTAAAAAGTGAAGAGAACAGAGCAAGACAGCCACGTATGGGCATAAAATGGATAGTACACGTGTATCAATGCGCAATATAAAAAAACCACAAAAAATTTGTAAGGAAGCTTTTATTCTTTGAAAAGATGAAAAGAACATGAAAAATGGTTTATGGCAACAATTTGGTTTCATCTAAATGATATAAAAAAGTACTGTTTAGAAATGATGCAAGATTTTTAATATGGCGTATGGTCTCCTCGAACAGCTAAGACTGCTGCACACCTGTTTTCCATGGATGCGATGAGGTTATCGATAAGACTTTGGAGAATACTGTTCCATTTCTCAAGAATTGCAATCTCCAAGTCCCGGACAGTAAAAGGAGGCCTCGGTCTCGCTGCAATGCGTCGCCCGAGTATGTCCCAAACACGCTCGATCGTATTTAAGTCAGGAGAGTATACTGGTCACTCCATACGCTGTATTGTTTTAGATTCAAGCATGTTTTCCACAAAACGAACTGTATGAAGTCTGACATTATCATGCATGGAAAAAAAGAAATCAGTAATTTCTGCAACATAAAATACGACATGAGGTCTCAGTATCTCGTCTGTATAACTTCGGATCGTCAAAGTGCCATTCCGAATGATATGCAGGCCCATGCGTCTTCCTATGCTGATTCCAGCCAATAGCATCAACCCACCTCGTCTGTAATGTGATCGTTCACGAACGAATGTGGGATTATTGTGAGTGCCTATTTCTCTCCATGCCAAAACACATCAGACGTCACATCCATACTGAATCGGGACTCGTCCGTAAACAGAATTTGACTCCAACAACGTTGCCTCCAAACTCGATGTTCAGTTGCCCACCTTTTTTGGGCCGCACAGTGGCTTCAGGTCAACGGAATACAGACAATTGGCTTACGTGCATAGAGACCACCCTGATGAAGCCTGTTTCGGAGTGTTTGGCTGGACACCCTTCGTCCTGTGGCCAAGAACAATTGTGTTTGTAGCTGAGTAGCATTGCCCGTTCCGTCTCGACGAGATGTTAACAGGATATATCGGTCATCCGTTCCTTTGTTAGCACATTTTCGACCTTGCACTTGTCGATGACTACCATTCCATGTGTCTTGGAATTCCACAGCCTTTTATGGACACTTCTTGCGACTTAGCGTCCACTACAAAACCTACCCAAAAGTAACTGTCCGGATAAGACGCCAAGCCATGGATTGCGGTATATCCTGTTGCTGTACCATTTTCAAGCCACCTTTACTCAAAACACAAGCTGAGCAATTGAATTTTACAACTGAGGCAGTGATACAGACGTTTCTGCAAAATCCCGATTTTTGAACTTTTCTCCATTTTCTAGTTTTTGACGTCATAAACTTTAATTTACATGTGAAGTTTTCTTTATCTGTTTTCTACAACACTTTAAATTATCGATGTTTCATTTTACGTTACTTATCGGTGTAAATATTTGCGTAATTCAGTTAAAACTATGTGCTCCCCCAATTGTTTTGAGCAGTGTATGTCGAGTTATTTTACATTAAAATACTGGGATTTCAGCTGAAATTGTAGGAACCCTGTATAAAAAATGCAAATGAAAATATCTTCTCTGCTGCTTCTTTCTTGAGTCCTGTTGCAGTGATTTCAATAGGAATTGCACTGTTAGTAAGATTTATTTCTAGAGAACATTTTAGTATTATTGTTATACGTTGCTTAGCTGTAGAATTATGGGGGAAAGTTTTTTAATCAAAGCACCCGAATATGAAAAATTAGCCTTTAAAAAAAGATTCTGCTCAATGGATTGCTATATAACTTGCACTGTTTCTTAGATTATATTTCAGAGAAAGTTTAGTATATAAGATATTATTTTACATACTTTAGTTATCGAGAAACGGATAAAGTTGTATAATTAGGTCAATACGATTATGAAAGACAATTTCATTACGAACGCTTGTAACTCACGTTATACTGAATGGATTTTTACGGGAGTTTTTAGTGTCAGTTTGGTAATTGTGGGTTAAAGGTTTTAGTGTATAGCACATCGTTCTACGTTGTTTAATTACAGAGCTATGGGAGAAAGTTCTATCTACCATACATAGAAGTGGGCAGAAAGAATGATTTTACTTTTTGAATGAATCATTTGAGCATGCGCAAAAGCACAGGTGCCAACATTTTTTTTATATATAATTTAAATTCTACAAATAAGAAATACTTTGAAAAAAAAGTTTCTTATTTTAATTAGAATCAATTTTAAAACCCCATAAAAAGGGAAAAATTCTTTATATCTTCAAAGGGTCAGAAGATAATTGTTTGGAAATGTTACGAACAGTAGAGCAGCGTTGAGAGGTTTCCTAGCTGTTAACAGCTTAACACCCAAACTGAAGAAATATGATGTCTTACTAACTAACGAACCATTGAGAAAAAGTAAAAGTGTAGTTGTTAAAAACTACATAAAAATTGGGAAAAAATATTAAGGATAGAATCTAAATTTAAGAGCTTATTTATAAGAGGTAAAAAATTAAAGTTAAGTCTTTTATCACAGATAAAGAAATAAGAATTTTATTAGATATAGTTATATAATATAGTATAACTGTATATTACATAATATAGTATAACTGTAGTTGCATGAACTATTATAGTAAAGATACAAAAATGTGAAAAAGATTAAAAGTTAGCACTTGCTCAGAAGGAGTGTTACGAAGGCTTGCAACTATGCTTTTGCTTATTTTCTGTTTTACAATCTTTCTGGTGGTAATTAATTAAAAATATAATCAAAGTTAGGAAACTATGTTCTTGCGCCTGACCGGGATGATTCATTCCAAAGTAAAATCACTCATTCTGCCCACCACTAATTGCACCTATACATACCGGATGTCTCAAAAATGACTGATGGAATTTAAAACTCAATAACTTCCAAACGGTAACAGATAATTGAAAAAATTCTTGCAGGAGGGTTATGTATGATGTCCGGAGTGTTTGTACTGTGATTCTTGATTTTAGTTCGAATTTAAAACAATAGATGGCGCTGAGAGCAATAGGAGCACAGGACCCAATTTTTGGTACTTCGGGACATGGAACTATTAATAAAGAGGAACTGACATATTCTTAAAATAGTGAAGCTTCAACTGTAACCACCTTCGCAAGAGCTGATTACCTCCGGTGAAAACTTCCACCAGTAAATTTATATAGAAATTTTCTCGGTATTTAAACGCCCTATTAATGCAAAATTTCAGTCATAAATAATGGTAGAAACATATTTTCAATTTTACTGGTGTAAGTTTACTTTTGCGGTAGTCAGACCCTTCGTTTCCACCATATTGTGACAAACAGTGAAACAAACTGACTGTTTTACCAGGCAAAGTGACACCAATAAAAACAAATAGAAGTTTTGACGATATCAGTGAGAAAATATTTCCATGAATAAGACGCTTAAATGCGGTAAAATTTTCTATTCAATTTTACTGGTGGGAGGTCTGCGTCGGCGGTATTCAGAAACTTTAGATTCGATTTATAAAAAGCAGCCGCCATCTTGTGACAAGCTCCTCAGTTACTTTGCTCGCAACTGGTGTCACTGTATGTCTCCTCCTGTTTATTCATAACTCCATTTTTCGGGATACATTCAATGCATTTTAATCGCCTTTTTTTCGCATGGAAGGAGAGAGAGCCAAAAAGTCGAGCCTTGATTTAGCGGTTTTTGCTTGCAGCGCCATCTAACGATGCTATTTGTAGCTAAAACTGAGAATCGCAGCATAAAAACTCCTGACCTCTTACATTACACTCCTGCAAGAATTTTTTAAATGTCTGTCACCGTTAGCAAGTTATGGATTTATAAAATCCATCAGTCATTTTTGGGACACGTGGTAGATGCGAACTCTTCTTCTTTTTTGTACCGCAAATACTGAATAGAAATTTCTACCTTACTTAATCGGCAGATAACGACGATTTAAAAAAGTAAATTTTACTGTAAAATATTTGTTGTACAAAAAAGTGTAAGATGCAGGCAGCTATGCATATAATAATATAAGTGAGAATTTCATTCTGAACGCTTATATCGCACATTCTGTAAATCGCATTTTCATCACAGTTAGATAATTGTTGGGGCCAGTGTTGCCTGTGGGCTACTTTTTTTAAATTCCGATTTCTTGGTTGACACCACTTTTTTTGAAACGGTAAAATTCACTTTGTTTTAGCCTTAATTAATATGTCATTAAATATGGTACATTTTACGATTTCAAAAGTGTGGTGCTAATCAAGAATCTGATTTTTAAAAAAGTAGCCCATCTGGCAACACTGGTTGGGGCAGGTTTTAAGTTTATAACTCGTGTTATTCTTAGCCGAATTCATTGGACATTCATTGTAACTTTAGGGGTCTAGTACCTTTTACAAGAGACGAGAATCAATAAAAAAATTCAAAGTTTGAATTAGTGTCTCTTCAAAAGCTTTTTTATGTATAAACATGAAAATTTGACTATTAATTAAACAGATTATGCTTTTTAATGTAATACCATTATAAATTGACTAGACGTTTACAGAATTTGCGCTCTGTGGAAATTAAAATAGCTCTTTTTTAGCTCCGTATGTCATAGCGCGCATGATATCCTGGGAACATATGTATAGATTTCTATGAAATTCGATATACAAAATAAACAAGTAATTTTTAAATGATCTAATTTTAAGTATTTATGGTCATAAGATTTTTACTTATAACTATTTTTATTCATTAAATAATGCAAAAAAATTAAATGTTTTTTAAAAATATTTGTTTTATATGGTTAATTAGACAGTTTTGACCTAAGAGCAGCTCATTTAAAAAATACATATGTCCTTATTATATATATCAAATTTCATAACATCCATGTATATGTTCTCAAGATATCGTACGCGCAATGACTGACGAAGTAAAAAAAAACAGTTATTTTAATTTTAAAAATACACACATTCTGTAAAAGACTAGACAGTTTCTAATGGTGGTATAATAAAAAAGCATAATCGGTTTAATTAATAGTCAAAATTTCATATTTATACATAAAAAGATCTCGGTAATACACTAATTCAAACTTTGAATGTTTTTGTTGATTTTCTTCGCGTTTAAAAGGTACAAAACCCCTTGAGTATTTATTAGGGAAAGGCATTAGAGTATAACGCATCGTTCTACGTTGCTTAGTTATCAAAGTGTGGTAGAAAGTTGTACAATTATGTCGTCTCGGTTATGGTAGATTAGCATTTTTTTAAAAGTTCTATTGAATTTTGATTTTTGAGTTCTTTTGGATTTTGATAGGAGTTGCACTATTAATTATGCAAATTATGCACAAAAATGTAAAAATTATAGCTCAAGCCACCAAAGCTTACATTCTACATGAGCAGTGCCGCAGGTAAAAACTAGTTGTTTTTTTTTGTTTTTGTTTTTTTTAAGAAACAACATCTATTCATAAACGTACTTATAACCCAATCAGAAGCAATGTATTTATGTTCCTATATGGTTGAAATGATTTAATGTCAACAGAATTTACCAGAAGACTGATCTCAATACATACAAACACGGCTTAATAACGAACGGGGCCAACTTCCAAGAGAAATTTCGACATTCATCATTGCAGTAATTTTGCGTAAATACGGTGTTCAACCCCTTCAATGGCGGTGGTTCATTTTTTGACCACCTAATTTTTAATTCCTAAATACCACATTTGCACCAGAATATTAGATTGAATTTTTTCCTTTTTTTTTTTAAGTACGTGAGAAAAAGCTTTTTGCTTACTTCGGACTAAATTTGTTTGTAATTTCTGCCGTCATTCACTCATTTCAGCATTTTCCTAAAAGAAGTACCTTGCCCTTGAGAGGGGTAAGTAAGACTAAATATTCTGGCCGAAGCTTGCGTCGTTGACATAGCTGCCGGCACCTTTTATAATGTGTTAGAGAAAAAATACCCTTGTACACAGAACATGATTACCAACGTGCTCAGTGTTCTCAGCAGGATACTTCTTTAATTTCGGATTTGTTCACTGGCACCACTTTTTTGAAATCGTAAAATTCTGTTTATTTAATGAAATATTGATTAAGGCGAAATCAAGGAGAACTTTACCGTTTAAAAAAAGTGGTGCCAATCAAGAAATCAGAATTTTAAAAAAGTAGCCCACTGACAACCCTGAGCGTGCATAGCTGCCAACTCTTCCGCTTTTTTGTACCACAAAAATGTTATGGAAAATTTTACCAGTTTAGGTCGCCGTAATCTGCCGATTAAATAAGGTAAGAATTTTTAATAAATTTTTGTGGTACACAATGCCGAAGAGTTAGTAGCTATGCACGTTGGCAATCAGGTCCTTTGTACATAGGTATTTTTTTTCACACACATTACAAAAGTAAAGCATTTTTTTTCTTGGTTAAATTTAGCTCTATTGAATTCAAATTAAGTGACATAAATAATACAAGGCCGCCCTTAAAATTATTAAAGTAGTTTATTTGAAAGAAATTATCAAAAATAGATTCACAGTGACAAATTGAGTTACATTCCTCAAACATCTCATGATATTCATACTTCCACATACCTGCAGTGTTGCCAGTGGGCTACTTTTTTTTAAATTAAGATTTCTTGATTTGAACCACTTTTTGAAATGGAAAAATTCTCCTTGTTTTCCCTTTAATTAATAAGTCATTAATAAAGGCGAATTTTACTTTTTTTCAAAAAAGTGGTGCCAATCCCGAAATCTGAATTTTAAAAAGGTAGCTCACTAGTAACACTGGTAGCTGCCTACTCTTATGCTTTACTGTACCACAAATATTTATTATAAATATTTGCCTTGTTTAATCGGAAGATTATGGCGATTAAAAAATGCAAAATTTACTATTAAATTTTTGTGGTATAAAAAAGCGTAATAGTTGGCAGTTATGCCCCATAAATAATTTTTTAAAAAATTAGTACTATCTTCGAGATATTTAATCATATTCAGTTTTACAATTGTAGAACCTGAAGAAAGTAAAGTGTTATTTGTAAACTTGAAAATATATCTTTATTTTCATGAAAATATTTAGATATTTTTCTCACAAGGACAACAGTTTAATTTGATTCTAACAACATATGCGTGTTAATTTAGATATTTTCATTTTACATCAATTAACTTTTATCACTATTTAATTATACGAATTGATTTTTTTGTCGATGGTGGCATTTTTTTTTTTCTTAATTGAAAAATCAGAGACTTAAGCTCATTTCCGCACGAAATTATAAAAGGAAGATTCTTTGAATGTTTAAAGTTTTGTGTATTTATAGTTAGAAAATCATTAATGAACTTTAATGAGCTTATCTTGAATAATGGCCTAAGGACTGTACTTTTTAAAAGTTAAATATTTTTTCTATCTTCTACATGACAAAATAAATTTGTTTAAAATTTTACGTTCTATATATGTTTTAAAAATAGTGAATTAAGTCTTTTAAAGCGTTTTTATTGATATTGCTGCAGCTAATCTAAATAACGTGTCTGAAAGTGAATAATGAATTATGCGTTACCGCTTGAATTTAAATAGAAAGATTACTGGGGTTTTGCAAAATGGAAATCTTCAGTTTATTCATTTTTTTTCAAATTAATATATTTTAATAATTAATCAGTTGAATCTTCTTTTATAGAGGTACTTATTTTGAATATAGTTATTTCCGAAAAACAATTTTAGACTTATTAGATGTAAATTTGCAACTGGGCGAAAAATGTCCGGACCAGGATTCGAACCCGGGACCTCCTGAGACCTTCCCGGGTTCGAATCCTGGTCCGGACATTTTTCGCCCAGTTGGAAATTTACATCTAATATGATTGGTTTACCAATTAGAATAATTGTGTTAATATTAATCTAGTGTAAGTTCGTATCCAGCGATTTCTGGAGTTCCATTACCTGAGATTTATTCTGTTGAGCTGAACCAGGTTTCAGACCAGATGCTGTAATCATCAAGGTTAGCTGGGTGAAAGAGGTTCGACCAGAATCGTCCGGGCTAGCTCAGATGGCAGAGCACTGGCGGCTTCAGCCAGGAGGTCCCGGGTTCGAATCCTGGTCCGGACATTTTTCGCCCAGTTGTAAATTTACATCTAATATGATTTGTTTACCAATTAGAATAATTGTGTTAATATTAATCTAATTTTAGACTTATTTAAGTTCTGAAATCTTCGGTTAAATAATTCGACGATTACTAATTCAGAAAAAAGTAATACCAGTAGTGACTCATCAGGGTACTTACTCACTTTACTACCAGTATTTTACTAAACTAAATTTCTACTTCTTTAATCTTAGAAGAATCAATGATCAGAGAAGGTAAAATCTAGTATACGAAAATTCTGACAGTTATATGACTGTGAACTCCCTGACGAGACGCCACTAAGCAAGAAAAAAAAAAATCAGAAGCGCATATGATATATTAATTTATTGCTGTTTGTGATTAACACGTTCACGCCGGCGCGGTGGGTCACACTCGGCTGTCTCAGAGTTGTCAAGTCTCCGGCTTTTTGCACACCACTGTTATTTCAGAGAAAATGTTGTTCTATTAAATCACCCAATTGTTCTAATTAAATAAAACAACATTTTCTGTATTAAAATACTGGTGTCCAAAAGGCCGGAGACTTGCCAACTCGACTGTGACCCACCGCGCCGGCGTGAACGTGTTAATGTGTTACATTTTAAGCTTATGAATGACATTTTTAACCATTTAGTGCGCAGCTTCGCATACATGCAAACAACATTTCATTTAATTTAATAGATTTTTTAATTCGTATATACCTAATTTACCCCAGAAAATTAAAATAGCAATAGCTGCTTTAATTAATAACATACATTCCGTATTTAAATAAAGAGAAATTAACCACTGAAACTTTCCGGTTTAAAGTCAGATTCTCTTAACTACGTAATTTCTAGAACTATTCTATCATGGGAATTAAAGGGTTAAAGGTTGAGCTTTATCAAATAAATAATTATATAAAATAAGGTAATTGGAGACATACTTATTAAAATATTTATAATTTGCAATATTTTAGCGTAAAACAGCCACACGACTGTAGTTTTTATCAAAAATGTATCTCTGATTTTTTTCGTTATTTTTCTTATGTAATAAACCTTTCAGAGAATCATATATAATTTTTTCGAAACAAAATAAAAAATCGCGCATTTAAGGGTTAATCCATTAATCTCGCGGTTTTCATTTAACGTGCAATATCGTCGGTCTCATGTCAAACTATCCTATGTGAAAACAGTGGGCTACTTTTTTATATTCAGATTTCTATATTTGCACCACTTTTTTGTAATGATAAAATCCCCCTATTTTTTGCCTTAATTCATATGTCATTAAATAAGGCGAATTTTACTATTTTGAAAAAGTGGTGCCAATCAAGAAATCTGAATTAGAAAAAAAAGGATCCCACTGTTTTCACATTGGATATTTTGACATGGTACCGACGATAGGATCGTGAATCTGTCGGGCCGTTGCCACCGAAATAGTCAAGGCGAGAGGACACGAGTTGTGACGTCATCACTAATCGACCGACTTCTCACTGGTGTTGGAATTCACACCAGAAAATTGTGAATAGCAATTTTCTTTTATTTTATTTGTGGAATTTCTATCATCGTATAAAACAATGGTAACTATTTAGACTTACTGGTGAGAATTTGGAATCCCAAAATAAAAAATCAGCCAAATACGGATTGCCACAGTGTTGACGCATTTTATTGGGGGAATCAAAATTCTGACCAGTAAGTTTAAATAGTTATTATTGTTCTATAAGATGAGAGATATTCCACAAATAAAATAAAAGAGAACTGCTATTCAAAATTTCCGGTTTGAATTGCAACATCAGTGAGAAGTCGGTCGATTAGTGATGACGTCACAACTCTTGTCCTCGGGCCTTGAGTATTTCGATGACAGCGGTCGGGCGCGACCATTAAGGTGAGAAACATTAACACATTACCCGATATTTTGATTTATTTTTTAAACTTAACAATTATTTTATTCAAAAGGATATTTCATTATTCTTTAAAGGAAAAAGTATTTAAAAATCACATGAAATATGTAATTAATTTCAATGGCAATAAACCCTTAATTCTCGCTCCCGTCATATCCACGGGCTGTGGCTTTTTTTAGATTTATTCAGAATTGTTTGATTCCCACCAGTTTTATAAAACAGTAAAATTAGCTTTATTATGGTATCATTTTACCTGTTATTAAATAATGTGAATATTTATTTTTCACGCAAGTGGTGCCAATGATCAACTTGATTTTTTAAACAGTTATTTAATGCGACCGTTAAGGCGTTAAAACAGATGTGGCAAACCCGTCTGTCAGTAAGCCAATTTTTACCATTATTTTCAGACGCTTATCTTCAACCTATTTTAGTGGCGGAATTTATGTCAAGGCAATTATATAAACAAGGCAAAGATTACTCTTCGGAAAGAGTGTTTAGTTTAGCTTACGGTCACACGGGTTCGACATCGCCTTAGGCTATTCATAGAAAGTGTATATGGTACTGTTAACCCTTTCAGGGGAAAAGTACTCCTATTCGTAAAATGTTAAAATATTTAACTGATACCAGAATGTACAACCAAATTTATTTGAAAACAATTAAAAGCTTTTCTTCGCGTACTTAATAATAATAATAAAAAAAAAATTATTTAATATGTCTGGTGAATATGTGGTATTTAGGGGTTAAAATTAAGTGGTCCAAAAATGAACCACCGACCTTCAAGGAGTTAAAATATTGCCTAATAGATGTGGTTACTTTTAAACATTACCTTTTTTTTACGAAAAATACTATTCGCTTTATTTTGTAGATGAATATACAGGGTTCAAAAGAAAGTCCCTTTAACCTGAAAATACTTGCGAACGGTGAGAGCCACAGCTATGCAAGTGGGGTAACGGTATATTAAAGCGGCTATGCCCGATTTAATGTAAACGCCAGCATCGCCCCTGGTGGCAAAATTTGGAAGATAGCCATTGCAAATCGAAAACGAAAAGAGATAGAGAAAAATTTCCAATTAGAAAGTTTTAGAGCATCAATTTATTAGCAAGAAACGACATTTGGTTTACATGGGTAAGATAAATATTCGCCTGTATATCCAAAAATGTCCGAAATCGATGCACTCCATTTTGTGCAAACGTTTGAATGGAATACCCAGAAATATGAAGAAATATGCACAATTTATTGTATAAATACATACTCATCTCAATACATTTTCGTTACATCCCACAAAAAAGCAAAAAAGACAAACTGTCTCACAGTGATAAAAGCTAATATTCAGTATATTCGAAAAGTTCGCCATTGCTCACGATACACGTTTGTATTCGTGAGAGTAAATCCGCATGCACATTTCTCAGCATGGAACGTCTCTTGCAAGCCTATTCAATACGACGACATAGATTTAACCCTTTCAAGGGCTGTGGCTAGACTTCTAATTTGGTGGCAGTCACCTAATTTTAATTCCAAAACAGACAAATGGCACCAAGAATATTTTAATAGAATCTTGCTTTTGTAATGAAGACGCAAATTAGCAGGTTTTTATTTTCTATGAAATTGGTTTGAATATTCTTGTTTCAGTCAATTATTTCATTAGTTTACGAAAGGAATTCTTCTGCCTCTGAACGGATTATTCTAAAATTTTAAATGCATCGGAAATTAGATTTTTACAGAGGTTACAGCACAGTGCAACGCCACAATCTGCAATTGTGCACAGCTACATTTCCAGAATGTGAGTATGCAAAGTAGAATCATCGCTCATCTATTTCGGACATTTTTGGGTATACAAGCGAAGATTTATCTTATCCGTGTGAACCAAATGCCGTTTCGTACTAATTATTTGATGCTCTAAAACTTTCTATTTAGAAATTTTGCTAAATCTCTTTTCGCTTTCGATTTCTTATGGCTATCTTCCAAATTTCGCCTCTAGGGTCGCTGCTGTCTTTTGCATTCCGTCGGTCGTAGTCTTTTTACTATACCGTTACCTCACTTGCATAACTGTAGCTGTCTCCGTTCGCAAGTATTTTCAGGTTAAAAGGACTTTCCTTTGCACACTGTATGTCTTTAAATATGACTGTTATCATTATTACAAAATAAAACTACAATGTATTCAAAAGTATGATAAACATATTACATAGCTGCCACCTTGTATGGATTATTCTTACTACTAAAATTTAATAGTAAATTACACCTAGAACAATCGCCGAATTCTAACGATTACTAACGATGAAACAAGACAAAAATTCGTATTAAATCTTAGTGGTAACAAAAAACCGTACAAGTTGACATCTAGTCTATTATATACCAGAGGAGAATTTCCCCTACCTTCCCCTATTCCAACTGGGCACTCCTTTTCTCAGCATGGTAAATTTTTCTAATTCTTTTTTAAGGAAATTTTATGATTATTTAATGTCATTAAATGTATATAGAATAAATGGGAAACACAATTCATGGATTGAGTTGCAGGATTTATACCCTGTATGGGCAAAAATCACTGGATACTTTCAATTTTAAGCGTTTTGTCGAATATCTCGATAAATACACTGCCAATACTCATGGAATTTAGACTAAATAAATAAACCTTTCGACCCCATACTTTACAGCAAATGTATGGTCACGAGGACATGAAAAGTACAAAAAAATAATATAAAAATAGTATTTACAACCACCCATAAAAAAATGTAATGTTCGAAATAATATGCAGCTGAAGCAAATGATCATACGGGTTTTGTACAGCATATAATTTCATTTGTGTATTCATAACAAATCTAGTTATGGAAATATATATATATATATTAATTATTCAGGCTATTTCCGCATGTGTTTTGATTATTGCATCCAGGGTTTTCAAAAAAAGTTAATCTCACTTTCAGAATACTTGAGAAAGTGCAGTTGAAACAACAATTCTGTTATTAAAATATATTAAATCTTAGAAAATATAAACATTTGCATGGAATAATTGTTAACTACGTACGTTTGCTCAATATACAATCCTTTTGATTGATTTAGTAGATAATTATAATTTAGTAGATAATTATAATCATATAAAAATGCCAGTCAATTATCATGAATACAGGGCTCGCAGCGTTCGTAAAATTTTCGTAGTTTGCTAACATTATTTTAAAACGATATTTTTATTTTAAACTTCTATTGCAGATTTTAAAGGGATCTGACACGAAAATTCTTTATTTAAAATAGTAGTAGAAAACGTAGAAAAATTTACGAACGCTGCGAACCCTGTGAAAATTCAAAAAACTATCTGATACAGAGAAACGATTTTCTGTTGGTTTCTAAAAAATGGATGACAAAACGTTTTCTAGAATTCGTCATTCTTCCTTTTTTAAATTTTAATTACCACTATTTATTGATGTTTTAGTTATCCATTGCAGATCCACCGTAACAAGCTCATTCAAACAAAAATAAAAATAAAAGCAAAGCATCCGTTCAAAATCATCTATTCATGGACATGCGTTACATACTGACTCTTTTATTTAACCCTTTAACGGTCGCATTAAATTACGTTTTAAAAATTCAAATTGCTTATTGGCACCACATTTTTTAAATTGAAATATTCACCTTATTTAATGACAGGCAAACTAAATACCATAGAAAAGCCAGTTACACTATTTTATAAAACTGATGTGATTAAAAAAAATGAATAAAAGACACAGCCCGTGAATATCACGGGCGCGAGAATTAATGGGTTATGGTAGTTTAATACAAAAAGACAATTTGTGTAAAAGTCTAAGCAACTAATATTCAGCTTACTATATCGTCGAAATTTTTATTCACGATTTCTGAATGGGTTATTTATATCAGTTAACATATATCAGGGGTGGCCATTAGACGCACGCCGGATACCGCTAGAATTTTACAGAAAAAGTCGACTTCTTGAATCGCAGAGACTCGTTGATTAGATAAGGTAATGATTTCTATAAAATTTTAGTGGTGTCGTGCGTGCCACAGTTGGCAACACCTGACCTATCCCACATAGCATGAACATTAGCAGCACGTCTGATTTTTTCTGATATTATCTTGTCGTGACAAATTAGAATTGAGAAATTCACAGCAAATCTCTAACAAGGTATACCATCACCCACTTGCATGAGTAATTTGTTGAGAAACTGATGGCAAGACTATCTTTAATTCAGGAAAGTGACGAAAGCAAAAAATCCGTGTTGAGAGAATAGACCAGTGTTGCCAGTGGGCTACTTTTTTTTTTTTAATTCAGAAATTTCTGGTTTGCCACCACTTTTTTAAAACGGTAAAATTACCTTTGCTTTCGCTTTAATGAATATGATGTTATAAAACGCGCATTTTACCACTTCAAAAATTCGCTGCCAATCAAGAATATGAATTTTTTTTTTTTTTTTTTTTAAGTAGACTTTCTGCCAACACCGGAATAGACAATCAGTATATACGCAGATTTTCAGAAAATTTATTTGGTAAGCACAGCTTTTTCTAAACGCTATGCTTATCAAATACCAAAAAATGCTCGAATTGAAAGACACAAATATTACCTGTTTATGGTGATATAAACAATGCATTCGCCTTCTGACGGTGCTTCGCATTAATAGACCTTATCAGGTCTATGGACCTCTTTGAAGGGGTTACACTTATAGTGTAACAGTTGTAAACGGATAGTGTGGCATGGAAAGATTACTACTTTGCATTAAGTTAGCAGTATTTTTGATTACTTGTTTGCTGTTAATTTGCAATAAATTTCATACAGCATGAATTTAACTTGCCCGACAAGTTAGCTGCAAGTTCAAAGTGTGGCGACTTCGGCGTTTGCGTTATCTTGCTGCAGTCTTGCTATTAACTTTCAGTTTTGTCATGCTAAGCTTACTGCAACTTTGCAGGTTTTCAAAGCAAGACTGTTGCACATTTTCTGCAAACTAAACATGCTATGCGGTATATAGTTGACTACCAAATTATTCCAAAGTGTTTTTATGTCAACTATATTATGCCAAATTTCTTAAAAATGTTATTAAATGTGGTTGGAAATTCTGCATGGTAGAGCCGATATCTTTATTCATGATAAAATAATGGGCTATTTATATCAAGTAACCTATACAGTTGACTACCAAATTATGCCAAAATGTTTTGTTTTCAACTATACTGAACCAAATTTCCTAAAAATTGTGTTAAATTTGGTTGAAAACTATGCATGGCTGAAACAAACACTATGGAGAACATTTAATGATTTATTTAAAGAAATCATTATAGCGCCATGTATATACGTGTTATTTTGAGAGATTTGAGCAAACGTAGTGAACACGATTTTCTAATCGTGTGCTACAACTACAGATTTTTTCGAGCTTTATATTTTACGGAATGATTTTAAATATTACATTTATACTCAATTTATTATTTGGACCCTGTTTTCTGTTGGTACTAAATATTTCTCGAAAAGTGTGGAATCAAACATGCTCCATACATCGCTGAAATTCCAGGGGAGTACGTGAGTATTCACTTGATACTGGACAAAAGTGTAAAATTGTTTGTGTCCGGTAATTTCTGGCGGTACGCCATGCATAGCCGCCAAGTTTTACAATTTTTTTCATACAACTATTTATTAACAACGGAATTTGTCTTATTTATTCATCGAAAACGTAGGATTAAATAAGGTAAATTTTTCTTATCAAAAATAGTGGTGGAAAAAAAGCGTAAAATTTGGCAGCTATGACCTTGTATATCGTCAGTACCATGTCAAATTATCTAATATGAAAACAATGTTTCCAGTGGGCTACTTTGTTTCTTAATTCCGATTTCTTCATCGGCACCACTTTTCTGAAATGGAAAATTCCTCTTGTTTTCGCCTTAACCCTTAAATGCGCGATTTTTTATTTTGTTTCGAAAAAAATATATATGATTCTCTGAACGGCTTTACACAGGAAAAACAATGAAAAAAATCTGAGATACATTTTTCATATAATACGTCAATATTTTCTTCTGTTGCACATCTGCAATACAAGTAAAAACTACTGTCGTGTGGATGTTTTGCGAAAAAATAATATAAATCTGTAAATACTTTAATAAGTGTGTCTCCAAATACCGTATTCTATATAATTATTTATTTTATAAAACTTAACCTTTAACCCTTTAATTCCATAATAGATACGTTCTAGAAATTACGTAGTTCCGAGAATCTGACTTTACACCCGAAAGTTTCAATGGTTAATTTCGCTTTAATTAAATACGGAATGTTTGTTATTTAATTAAAGAAAATATTGCTATTTTAATTTTCTGGTGTGAAGTAGGTGTATGCGAATAAAAAAATCTTAAATTCAAAACAGTGTTGTTTGCATATATTCAAAGCTGCGCACTAGAGGGTTAACACCTTGAGGGACGGTGGGATATATTTTATCCCACCTAGGATTAATAAAGTTTGTACCAGAAAAAAATTTTGTTAAATTTTACTTTTCTAACTTTGGCGGAAAAAGTGATAAAATTGCTTTTCCTTATTTTGCTATAAAACTTTTTGCAGATTCCGGTGAGGATTCGACATTACAGAAACACAATTACTTGCCCCTCAGAGGGTTAATTAATATGTCATTAAATTGGACAAATTTTACTATTTCAGAAAAGTGGTACCAATTAAGAAATCTGAATTTTAAAAACGTAACCCATTGGCAAAACTCTTTTCATATTGGATAGATTGACATGGTACCGACGATATATATCATTGTCATCCTCATCAAAAATTTTCAATCAACTGCTGGATGGAAGTCTCCTAGAGATTTTTCCATTGTTTCCTTTCTAGCGCTTTAGTTATCTAATTAAAGCCGGTTACTTTTCTGATTTCGTCTCCCCATCTTGCTTTATTTAATCTTCTTTGTCTTTTTACATCTTTTGGATACTACTGTAGTTTGTTTGTACTCTATCTATTCTCTTATCTTCTTCCAACGTGCGCAGTCCATTTCCATTTTGACCATTTAATTATCTCGATGATGTCAAAAATTTTCGTTTCACTTCTTATCCAAGTTATTCTCTTTCCTTCTTTTCTACTTATGCCTAGCATACATCTTTTCATACCTCGCGTATTGTTTGGCCTCTTTGTGCAATCCGTTTTGTTAAAGTCCTTGTTTTTGCTCCATAAGTTAGTTCAGGCAAAACACATTGGTTAACACGTTCACCCCGGCGCGGTGGGTCACACTCGACTGTCTCAGAGCTGGCAAGTCTCCGGCCTTTGGATACCAGTATTTTAATACAGAAAATGTTTTTTTACTTAATTAGAACAATTGGGCGAATTAAAGGAACAACACTTTCTCTAAAATAAGAGTGGTGTACAAAATGCCGGAGGCTTGACAACTCTGAGATAGTCGAGTGTGACCCACCGCGCCGGCGTGAACGTGTTAAACACCTTTCTTATCAAGCAAACAGGCATGTTACTCTTCAGATTAGTATTGTTCCTTCCAAACGCACTCTATCTATTTCTTATTCTTCTACTGATTTCTTTCATGTTGCTGTTGTCCAACGATATCTCCTGTCCAATGTGCACATATCTCTGAACTTCCTTAATCTTCAGTGCTGATGAAGACGATTTTATTTTCATGGTGCAAATGAATTGATTATCACCTTAGTCTTTTCCAAATTTATTTATAATCCCGCGTGAATGCTAGCTTCTTACAAATAATTTACCATACCTTCTAATTCTTCTGTGCTGTAAATGAAGCTTTACCCGAGAGTAGTCGCGTATTTTTAAAGAACATTAATAGTCGTGCTCGGTCATTTTGCCTCCAGCCCTGCACATATAGAAAATGCAAAATAAGAAACATTTTTCACCTAATATTCGAATATTACATTTCAGTGAAGTTATAAATTTGCAGTTTACTTAAATTATACATTTTATTCGAGATATTTGGAATAATGGGTAAGAGTAGAAATGATCTGACATTAGTGATCCTTGCGCAGACTTTTCCACATATTTCAACTTTGCTTGTAAAAATATACCTGAAGGAGGCACAGAGATGGCTTAGTACTTCACTATGATGGTGGAGAAAAATTTTAAGACAATTAGGTGGTAATTCTCCATTGTATTTGTAAGGGGACATGAGTTAGAACAAAATAATTTATATGGGTGTTAAAAAGAACGACACGTGACTACTGCTGGATTAAAATGCAGTAAGAAAACTATATATGTAAGAGGTGTTCCTCATTTATTCTAACCTCTTTGAATTTACAATCCAGTTTCTTAAAAATATTTTCTAAGACAATAGTGAAAAGCTTTGTCGAAGTGGTGTCTCCTTCTCTAACACCTCTTCCAAGCATGGTCTTCTCTTTTCCCCAATCCAAATGTCACTGATGTTGCTTTCTTTTATATTTACTTTATGATATTGATGTAAAGTTTGTCTGTACCTATATTCTCCAGAGTCTCTTCTGCTCCTGATGTGTAGACATTATCAAATGTTTTTCTCATAATCAAAAAAGGTGAGGAAGAGAGGTAAATTATTTCCCTTGGGTTTTTCTAAGAGTTTCCTAGTTTGAATATGATCTATTGTGCTAGCACACTTCGGAATCATGTTTGTTCCCTAAGATAAACTGAGTCTGGAGCTGATTCAAGTCTTGTCGTTAAAACTTTGGTGAACATTTTATAAAATAGTGACATTAAGCTTATCGGACGGCAGATTTTTGTTTTATTTTGCAACTCCATTTTCTTGTAAATTACCACCGTCACAGCATTATTCCAGTCTTCTAGTACAACTGACTTCTTTAGACTTTTGGAAAACAGTAAGGCCATCTTCGGGAGCTAATTACCTTTTTTCATACATCTAATGGTACATCTCTTCATTAGACATACATCTTTCATACATCTGTTCGATTTAATTATTTGACAAATTTCTGTCATTGAAAAAGATAAGATTATTAATAAAAATTAGGCATATCACAAAGCTGTGAGAAACGAAGTAAGAAAAATATTTGTTCTCTTAACGTTTTCGGAAAATAAATTAAGGTTAGTGTTTGGTTCGTGTTAGTTACCGCCAATTATCTGTTCGGAGGTTCGGAATCCTCTATAGGCACAGTGAGCTACATTGCCCTCCTTGAGGTATTTCTTAGGGATTCTGACTCGTATATACGCAAGGTTGGAAGAAAATTATGAAAAACTTTATATTACAAATGAACGTCTATAAAAGTGGTACTGTTTCTCATAGCCGTAAAGGCAGGGTGTGGGAGCACAGGCAATTTTCCGAATAGTATTTTTGAGTTATATAACGCAAGCCATGAAAAGCGGTGGTACAGTATACAAACAGCTTTATCTTAACTAAAGTTTGCAATGGAATATTTGAATAAAATGTGAAGGTTATAAAAATGAAGATAAAGTTGTAAAATAGCCTTTCGCACTTTTAAATTGGAATTTTTTTTTATAACCTGTACGTGAATTCAAAATCACAGAAGCATCCTTCTGTACCCGTGAAAGGGTTAAGCCGTGACAAAAACTATCCGTTTATAAGTAAAGAGGATATTGCTTTAGATAATGGTAGAAGTTTGTATGTGCCTTACCCCTGACGCAACACCTACAGTGTTTATAATCAAGTATTTATCGGGTGTCCCAAAAAGGACTGACTGATTTTAAAATTCAATAACTTCCAAACGGTGACAGATATTAAAAAAATTCTTGCAGGAGTGTTATGCTGGACGGATTCTAATTGTAACGCTTTCAAGGGATTATAACGCCCTTGAAAGCGTTAAAATAGTGAAGCTTCAAATGTTACCGCATTTGCTCGTGTTAATTTCGACCGCAGAAAACTTCCACCAGTAAATTTAAATAAATTTTTTCTCCGTATTTAAACGCCTTATTAATGCAGAATTTTAATGGTAAATTATGGCAAAAACGGATATTCAATTTTACTGGTGTATATTAGCTTCGACGTTAGACAGGCCCTACGTTTCCGCCATACTGTGAAAACTTAATTACCTCCTGTCAGCGTCAGTGAATAAGATTATAACACTTGGGAAAAGAGCTACCAATAAAAACTAATAGACATTTTTACCACAGTTGTCAGAGAAATTTTGCGTGATTAAAGTGCTTTAAAATGGCAAACTTTTGACGACGGTAATCAGAAACTGTTTATCCGATTATTAAAAAAAAAAAAAAAAAAAAGCCACCTTTATGTTCAGTGTTGCCAGTGGGCTACTTTTTATAAATTGAGATTTTCTGACTGTCACCACTTTTCTAAAATGGTAAAATTCCTCTTATTTTCTCCTTAATTAATATGTCATTAAATAAGGCGAATTTTTCTATTCCAAAAAAGTGGTGCCAGTCAAGAAATCTGAATTTAAAAAAGTAACCCACTGGCAACACTGTTCTTGTTACAACCATGGAACTATTATTATAGAGGAACTGACATATCCTTAAATTAGTGAAGCTTTTACTATAACCGCTATCGCAGGGGTTGTTTACCGCCGCACAGTGGTCCCAAATCGCGATCGAGTGGCCAAAAATCATTTCTGGCTTTCCTGGTGGTTGTATATCCTTCATTTTTAATTTTATAACATTCTAAATGACATTACATAGCGAATATAAACTAAATGTAATTGGGGTTCTAGGGGAGAGGATTTGGGGGGGGGCACAATAGAGGGGCCAAGTTTTTATTAAATTTAAATTTTCTTTTTTTACAGGAATGAGAATCTTTCACTTTTGGTTATGGGGAATGTTTTCCCTTTTTCAAAACAAATCATCTAATTCAATAGATGATGAAAATGTGAAATTTTAACCCCACACCCCGTTCCTCCCTCCCTGAAAATGTACAGGTTAAAATCTTATTGATTTTTTCTCTTTTTAATGTTATTGCAAATTAACAATAAAGAGTATAAGCAATCAGTAAAATACATAAAGAATCAATCAGCTGAATTTTGCCCCCCCCCCCCAACACACCCAACATACACACGCACACGTGAAATCTCCCCTTTTTCCATTTGACTCTATACCAAGGAAATTTTAAAAATATCATTGCTATTTTTTAAGTTTTCAACATCTATTTACTATGAATTAATAATAAAATCATTAAATTCATTAATTAGATTACTTTCAAAATTTTCGCCCCCCCCCCTTTCTTTTGTTTCTCTCTATTACACAGAGAATAATACCTTTGAAATTCCAATAAAAATGAAGAATCTGCCTTTGTTACTTTATTTTGGTAATATTAAATAAATAATTACCTCACTAATTTTCTAGTATATTTGAAATTTCCGCTTCCCCCCCCCCTCTTCTCTCCGGTATAAAATTCTATCATCACTAACAGTTTTAAAATTTTTACAAAAAAAAAAAAATCAAAACTAAGTTTTAATATAAAACAATTTTATATCTTTTTATTAAAAAATAAAATAAAATCTGTTTTTTAAATAAACCTTCAGAAAAGTATATTTACACATTTCAAGTAACTGCAACATGCCATCCCAAGTGTTGAGTTCTAAGGGGGTTCATTAAAATTTAAATGTGCATACAAATTAATACAACTAAATTAACATTCATATAATAAACTGAAAAAAAAATAAACGCAATAAAAAAATTACAATAGATTTATGTGACGATACATGAAAATTAAAGTAAAACTTAATAATACTACTTAACCTGTTCGGGACCATGGTTGCATATATGCACCCTGATAAAGAGCATAAAGAATTTGTTTTAGGCACCAGTAAAAAAAAAAAAAAAATAAATAAATAAAAAATAAATAAAAAAATAAAAATAAATAAAAAATAGTTAATTTAGTTTAGTTAAAATTTAGTTAAATTAAATATTTAGTTTCTTTAATTAGAGCATTTTTTTAATTGATTAAGTAAAGGTAACTCTTTTTAAAAAAGTGGTGCCAACCGAATAAAATTTGCTTAAGAGCCCCCGGTCTCGAAGGGGTTAATAATAAAATTTATTTGTAAGTAGGCAAAATATACTCTTCAAATAATCAGTAAATTTAAAACATTAAATGATGTTTGTCAGTTGATTGAATTTCCCAGACATGCATGTTGCTAGAATTTAATATATAAATAAATAAATAAATATATATATATATATATATATATATAAACTGAACTTTAAATATGTACTTTTTAAAATAAGGTCAAGTTTTAATATTATTTTTTATGTAAACGAAAAAGGCAAGGGGAAAATTGTAAAAACAAAAATGTATATATATAAATAAAAAAGTATCCCCGACTCTTAACCCTCCCCCTCCCTCCGGGAATTAAAAAAATGAAATTGACAGTGTTATGTTAATTAGAATGTTGCATTATATAAACACTGACAATTTTGGGTCATTGCGGAAATTAGATTGACTTTAAACCCGATTACTCATGTTGGGCTAATACTGGCAATATCCAATGTCCAACTTCAAACTGCTAGTTCTCAAAAAGTCGCAAAAAGTCGCAATAAATCTCTTGGGGTATGATTTTAGATAGCTCATTCTACATTTTGTACTATAAAAGTCCGAGGAAATCGGAAGGACTTTTTTTATATATCACCTTTTTATGTACAAAAATGCCTTAAAACTATGTATTTTTTTAAAAATTCCTCTTTTTTTAATTTTTGAAATTTTTGCAATCAAAAAATCAAATTAAATATGTAATTTAATGTTGTTTCAGAGAAGTGCAAAGAAAAAAAACGAGAAACTATCTGAAATGGTCTTAGTTAGGGTGTGAATGCAGCGAATTTGCCGGAAATTCACGCAACAGCAGAAAACGCTAAAAACTCCTAACTTCACATAAGCAATACTAATTCATGCGAGCTGATAAAAGCAAAATATAACAGAATATAAATGTTCAGATATTTCTGAATACTGTAGAATAGATTTCATTTCGAAATACGAAACTTCGATTTTCTGAATTTTGGCCACATAATCGCAATTTGGGACCACTGTGCGCCGGTAGAAACTTCCACCAATAGATTTATATAGAAATTTTTAACTTGTTTAAACGCCTTATTATTACAAAATTTCAGTCATAAATATTTCTAGAGACAGATTTTCATTTTTACTGGTAGCAGTTTACTTTGGCAGCAGTTAGGCTCTGTGTTTCCGCCATTTTTGACAACCAGGGAAACAAACTGACAGTTTTACAAGGCATACTGACACCAGTAAAAACAAATTGAAAATTTTAGGACATTTTTGGGAAAAATTTCCATGAATAAGATGCTTAATTAAGACGAAATTTTCTATTTAATTTTACTGGTGGGATGTTAGCCCTGGTGGTAATCAGAAACTGAAGATCCGATTTTAAAAAAAGCAGCCGCCATCTTCTGACAACCTCCTCAGTTACTTCACTCGCAACTAGTAGACAATACGCTATATGTCTCCTCCTCTTTATTCATAACTCCTTACAACCTCCTCACTGACTTCACTCGCAACTTTTAGACAATACACTATATTTCACTTCCTCTTTATTGATAGCACCATTGTCCCACGGTATTGCTTTTATTGCAAACCGATTCTTTTAAATACATTCTAACCAGTAAATCCTAAATATAAATTCCAAACATATTTTTAGGATTATCTTGAATGTCGTTTTTCAAGTATATTTTATTATGCTTCACGTAAACAGTGATTGCTCACACAACTTCACTGTAAAATATAGGTCTAAAGCGATATGTGTCAGCGTACAAACTTAACCCATTACTCGCTGGTGTTGCGTTAACGCAACGTTTAAAGTAAATGCACATATTTAAGTTATTTACATACCCAGCACTATTTTGTTATTAAAAAGTTGGCTTTACTTAAAGACATAAAAATCAATGTCCTATAAATCGAAAATTAGTTTTCAGAGTTTGTGGTCGCAAACAACGTTCAGCTAAAATGTTGAAAATCTCAGCCTTATAGTTTGAGCGGTTAATGTGTTAATACTGGAATCGGGCGTAAATTAACACAGTTGCGCCATCTAGTGGATGGGGTGATAATCCACGAACGCGGGATTTTAGTGTGACTTCATATATGACGAGATATCCAAAGCGATATAAGTAAGCGTCCTACATTAAATGGGAGAAGTAACCACAAGATTAAAATCGAGGTCACATCAATCAAGGTCACGCGCCACGTAGCGGATGGAGTGTGAACTACAGGTAAATACCTAACTATATTCTTACTCACACCACTAAAATTGTAAAGTTTTTTTCACCTTCATTAATAAATGAAATGACTCCGACAAGGCGAAGAAAACTTCATGGTGTCAAGTGCATCTGGATGCCCCTCTCGCTCCGCCATTATTTTGCAATTAATGTGGCAAACAAAGTTAATTTCCATGAGTGACTAAATATTTAGAAAACATGCGCCACACTAAAAGCCCGCGTATGTGAATTATCACTCCGTCCACAAGATGGCGCAACTGTGTTAATTTACGCCCGATTCCAGCATTAAGTTCGCACGCTTGCTTATATCGCTTTGCGAGATATCTATCATCTGTGCGTACTTTCTAAATCTTAAGTCACTCACGGAACAGAATACTGCCTACCACATCTATTACAAAATCATGGCGTAGCGAGCGGGGTGTACAGGTGCACTTGACACCACGAAGTTTTCTGCACCCTGTCAGAATGATTTCAGCTATTAATCAAGGTGGAAAAACTTTGCAATTTTAGTGGTGTGAAATAAGAAAACAGTTAGGTATCTTCCTGTAGTTTAACCCCGTCCGCTACGTGGCGTACGACCTTGATTGATGTGACCTCGCCTTTAATCTTGAGGTTACCTCTCCCATTTAAGATAGGATTCTTACTTATATCGCTTTGAATAGGTCTTTCCGCCCTTTTTATTATTCAAATAGACTTTTGTCTGAATTTGGATCGTCAGAAGAATCCTACTACTCCAATTCATGACCTTCTAATGAAAAGTTTCTTATTTAGATCCGATTTTTATTCAGAAATGGAGAAATAAGAATTACTACTCTATGCAATCGCAAAATGTCTGACATTAAAAAAGAACAAAAAATACTATTTGGAATTTATTGTATGGGCACCGCCCCCTGAATACTAGGCCTGAGCGCTCACGCAAAAATGACACAAAACTGCCGAAGGCGGATTTTTTTTAGCGTAGGTACGGTCCCTTAAATGTAGACACCAGTATTTTATAAAAGATTTCTCTACCTTATTTATTCTCAGAAAACTGAACCGGAAAAAACTTCAAAAAATTATTGGTAGGAATATTTAAGGGACCGTACACACGCTGAAATAAATCCGCCTTCGGCAGCCGCCATTTTTGGTCCAGCGCTCAGGCCTAGTATTCAGGGGGCGGTGGTATGGGTTTGGATTTCTGAATAAAGAAGGTGAGTCAAATTGCCGACACAGATATCCGCTGTAAAAAAAACCCCGCACACTTGTGACAACCTCCTGAATTACTTCACCCGCAATTCGTACAAGGTTGCCTCTATGGCTCTACACTTTTATCTAAAACGCACGTATTCACACCAGAAAATAAAAAAAAGTATTTTTAGATTTATTTAATGTCAGAATTTTCTTAGTTACTTAAAATAAAAATTCTTTTTTAAAAAAAGTTTCTGTCTGAAGTCAAAATTTCGGTATAAAAATGGAGGATAAAAAACTCGCAACCCTGAACTCGTACATGATACACTATATGTCTCCTCCTCTTTATTCATAACTCTATTTTCTTTATCACAGAATTAATACATTGGATGTCAACTGCGACTTTTTTAACACATTAAGGACCAGAATGTTTTACAGTAATTTTATTTTGTCGCACCACTTTATGATAAACACAGAATTTTACTTTATGAATTACAGAAATGTGTTCATTAAATAAGGTAAATTTTTCTTTTCTCTTTTAGTGGTATCAAAAAATTAAAAATAAATCACAAATATAATGTTGCGAAAACGCAACGTCAGTCTTTAACTCTTTATCTGCTGCATTATGATCTACTGGAATTTTTTTCATGTAATTTGTTTTTCAGTTACTGCAATGAAAATTAATGGCTAAACATAAAAAAAATACTCAGCCGTGGTAAATTTAATTCGTTAGAGGTAATTAATTACAGTGGTACTTTAAAGTACCGTCAGTACACTATGACTAAAATATCGTAACAGAAAACCCACAAGGTATTTCAAGTGGCAACAGAATTTTGGTAAAGTATTTCTGATTTAATATGATTGAAATATACTATGAAATATACCCTTTTTCTTATTTATAAATAAACTTTTTGGCAAATTATGAGGCCAAATATTTATTTGAACTCTTTAGCATTGAAAATGCTTTGGCCATGAAATTGAAAAAAAAATATTTATCCTTCTGTTTCGATCTTGTTACCAGTCCTTTAGTTATGCAACGTATATATTCCATTGATATCATGGTCTCTCGCATCTCCACATATGCAATATATGAATTTACATATGTCATTTCTAGCGTAGCAAAAATGAGCGGGTGCCTCAACTTTTTCGATTTCTTGTTAAAAATAATAATGAAACCGAAAAGAAATACATGGAAAATTATTACTGCACTACCTTTTAGGAATTACATTTTAAAGCAGATGAAAACGATGGATAACTACACAGACGAAATTTAAACAAGAAGTATTTCTGCAACACCCAAAGTACCGTCGGTCCTGTACCACCGAGTAATTTAACCCTCCGTCTACCAGACGGGTCCATTGGACCCGACAGGTACATACAAAATATTCATTCAAACCAGAAATTTCTTTAAAATAAACTAAGTATATAAACCAGACAAAAATAAGGTAAATAAATAAGTTAAATAGTTTTAAATAAAAATTCTGGTGTAGAACGTTTTATTAAAACTTGAATAAAATTCCCGGTAGATCTAGGGTTAACTGTCAAATCAAATGGATATACCGTTCTTCTAAAATAGCTAGTGAAATTGTATTCTAAGATCATAATGAGCACATAAAAAAATCCAACACTTATCTTATATCCTTTACTGCGTTTGCAGTAATAAAAAGATGAACATGACAATCTGCATAAAATGTCGGCACAAAACTCATCGACTGTTTCAAAGATAGCTTCCTTCCTCGCTAAAATAACAAACCTAGAACTGCTGCTGCCATGTATCCGGATAAAGTGGAGTTAAAAGTCTGTGTATGCAAAGTACCATTAGAATATTAGTAATATTCACTATGGGTTGAAAGTTTAAAGTGAGTGGTACTTTTAAGTACCGTCAGCAGATAAATAGCCGTCAGTAGATTTCGCCATATAGCAAGACAAATAGCACATTCCGGTGCTATTTTAACCCTTTAATGGGCAAGCAATTGCGTTTGTTTAACCCTCTACCTGCGTAATGGCTTTATCAAAATAGATTCAAAAATTGCGTACTTAATTCCTTCGCGCCAAGCGTCTTTAAAAAATTTCTATTCTTTTGTCACAGGTCTTTGAAAACAAATATTTTCGTCTGATTTATCGGGAAAATGCTCCGATTAGATAAGGCAAAATTTAAAATAAAAAGTAACTGGTGGGAATGATCAAGGAGGGTTAATTAGAGGGAAAAATGCATCCCCAATGAAATCTCGGGCTGCGCAAATTTTGCAACTTTTACGTTGCCCAAAAAAGTCTCGGGTTGCGCAGCGAGAGGGTTTATGTTGAATTCCCACCGGAAACTTTGAAAGAAAAAATAGTTTCAAAATAAGGAAAAGCAATTTTTCAATAACTTTTTCCCAAAAGTTACTAAAGTGTAACATGAATTAAAAGTTTCCAGCGCAAATCTCAAACGGAATATAATATGTCCCACCGCACTGAACGGAATAAAGCGAACATGGAAAGAAAGTGAAAAATATGTTTTTAGTTATATTTTAGTTAAAAGTGGTGGGAGTGAATAGTTCTGATAGCAAAAAGTGCCTTTTAACCCTAGATCTACCGGGAATTTTATTCAAGTTTTAATAAAACGTTCTACACCAGAATTATTATTTAGAACTATTTAACTTATTTATTTACCTTATTTTTGTCTGGTTTATATACTTAGTTTATTTTAAAGAAATTTCTGGTTTGAATGAATATTTTGTATGTACCTGTCGGGTCCAATGGACCCATCTGGTAGACGGAGGGTTAAATCTAACATCAAATTATCTCATAAAGATTCATCTGTTTGAAGCATCGGTGTCTTTCACTCGGGACGTGGCTGGGGACCGACGAATCTGTCTTCCGCAAAAGAGTCGGAATAAGCGGATAAATAAAGGGCTGCGACGAAGAGAGGCCGCTCGCCGCGGCGGTCGACTAGTGCCACCAAAAACCAACCGCCGCGGCGAGCGGCCCATCTTCGTCCGCAGCCCTTTATTCTTCTACTCTAGTCCGACTCTTTTGCGGAAGCAAGATACGTAGGTCCCCACTCACGTCCCGAGTAAAAGACTCTCTAGCAAAATCACTGTTCAATCGCAATTGTTATCAAAGATTTATTCGAATATCACATTTATTATTAATATGTTTGCTAGATATTTTTAAACACTGGAACAAAACATTTAAACTTTCAATAATAAAAAATAAAGTTGTTATCAAAGACAGAAAACCTAAAGTATTTACAACAGATAAGAAAGCACCAATTAAAAAATTACATAAAAATAATTTTATTTTATTGTAAAAATATTATTATGCATAAAAACAATGTTTACCTTTTGTTATAAATGTAGATATTTATAGGGTCCGCATTACTAAAACAAAATTTGTAGGAAATTGAATAGATTTCTATAAAAAAAAAATTCATAAAGATTTTATTTTTTATAGAAAATTTTTAAACTTCCACAAAAAAATTAAATTTGCGAAATAAAAAATCAGACATAAGGTCATTGTGCCTAAATGCACCGCGATTTCCATAGTTTTGTCGTATTTATGGAATATTTGGCCTTTTGATAATAAATATATATTTTAATAAGTAGAAAATTGTTGAATACTGTGAATTGTTGAATACCTTTAGTTCCAAACTAACTTGTTTCGTAAAAATTGAATCGTTATTTTTACTATAAGCCTACAATATACCATTGTCGTATTTAGGTTGTTTTTGTCGCATTTACGGTAGTTAAATCCTAAATGAGACATTCAATATCCTAAATGTGACAATCCGTTTTACACATGTCATTTCATCTTAACCCCTTTAACCGCTGAAACTATAATACAGGGATCTTCAATTTTTTGCTGGCCACCACAAATTTTGAAAAGAAATCTTCGTTTTATTTAATAACAAAGTTTCTCTCGTTAAATAAGGCAATTTTTTTTTAATTTTATAAATAGTGGTAGCTTCGTAGTGAATTTAAGTATGGACATTTATTTTTGCTGTTGCGTGAACGCAACACCAGCGAGTAACGTGTTAAAATATTCAGTTAATAGCTATACGTATTTTAATTACTTAATAAAGAGTTGAAATACCTAAAATTAAATGTTGAATAGCTTATAATTGAACAATTGAATAAACTAATAATTTACATAAAAGAAAATCATAAGGAACATAATCTTGAATACATTATACTTCAATAATGCATACTTCAAAATTCATAATTAACAGACTTTTAACTTTGACCATCGATAAAGCAGGAAGTAATTAGTGAATGACTGATACAACAAGTTTTATCAAATCTTTTCAGTTTGCTTTTAACGCATTTTTGATTTTCACCTTCCGTGTAGGCCTCAGTTTTTCTTTTTGATATCTGAATGGTATGGATCTATATATGATTAAGGTTTAGTTTGTTGAAGCTCTACTTCCAGGTTGTTTTAGAGATTGACTTCCGGTTTTTAATGAATTTTGTTTTTAAAATGCTGCTTTTGATTTTTTACGCTTTAATTAGTCTCTCTTTTTCCCTTTTTGATGCTGTTTTTCCTTTATATGCTACAGTTTTTAAACATGCAGCGAAATATGGCACTGCGAATTTTCACTTTTGTTGGGATTTTGAATTATCTGTGAAACCGTTTTATTCAAACGACTCTGAAATGCAGAGGACGAATTAGATTCCGCGAAGTATGAAAATGCGGGAATGCCTCATGAAAACGACGGACATCTTCGTTCCTATGTTCCATTTCAAACGTGCGTCTGGAAATAACAACGTTAGGTCGCATAAATTGACAGTACGCAATATCAATCCACTGCTCGGGATGATACCGTTTACATTCGAGGGTCACACAAAAACCTGGCTAGCGTGAGGCTATACATGTTAACTAAATGTATATTTCAACGTTGCTTTTAGTGGAAAAGGGTGGCAATGAAGTTTTACATAAGCAGATTAAAAAGATCACATCGTAATCATATTTGAAAGCACATAAACATTTCTACCTGTGACGTAGCCAGGGTTGGGTGTCTAAATGATATATGAGACTAATATTCAAAAGTTTTCTTTGTATTAATGGATTTTTGAAAGCGCATAAACATTTCTACCTGTGGCGTAGCCAGGGTTGGGTGTCTAAATGATATATGAGAATAATATTCAAAAGTTTTCTTTGTATTAATGGATAGCAGAAAATTCTCAGATCTAATAATGCGCAGAAAACTTTACAAAACTTCTGGTACACAGAGCATCTGTACCTCCCACCCTGGCTACAACACTGATTTTAAACTTTAGAGTTGAAAACAAATCATAAAGTTCCACGTATATTCCAAAGAGGTTTGTTCTTTTGAAACATTTTTGTCATAATTGCATAATTTCTTAAAAATCCCTTTTTTTTTCTTTTTAAAACATTAGTTCCATAATTTCAGTCATTAAATAAATTGCTCTCCAGAAGTAGTGATGGCAGTTTGCCCTCTGGTAATGGGTTTGCCACCCCTGCTTTACAAAATACAGATTCGTTTTATGAAATTTAAAATGTTTAACACAATAGCTTGCAACATTTACGCTTTTTTCTTACCTCTAAAATTTTATTGTAAATGTTGTCTTACTTAATCGTCGAAATCACACGATTAAGCAAGACAAAAATCTCTATTAAATTTTAGTGGTAGCAAAAAAGCGTAATAGTTGGCAGATATGTTTAACACTTTTGGAAATTGTTTACGATGTAATAATTTTGACCGGATTTGACTAACAAATAAAAATTGATATTCCCACCAGTTTACCCTAAAAGCATTTTTCAGATATATTTTTCTCTGTGTGCTACTACTATTAGGCCGCTGCCGGGTGAAATAAATATAATCGTAGTTCGTGATGCTTTATTTTGCAACGCTTATTGTAATTGTGTTTATAGGGGGTGCGTTTGTGTTGTGTAGTATGTCTTTTATTGGAAAACGCTAGAAAGGTTTTAAGCAACTTAAAAATTTCTAAATGATTATGGAACGTGCTACTGAAAAATCCGTAAACTTCCTGTTAAATGAGTAGATACGTTGGTAGCGAATGTACGAGCTAGCATGTTAATTGTCACCAGTACATACGAGTAGTGGGAATATTTCAGAAAAGAAAATTACAAATTCCTGCTATAAAAACTTATGAAAAGGGAAAAGAGACCCGGAATAAACGCGGAACGTTACCATTTTTTACGGTGCACTGACTGAATTAGAAAATGCTATTTTTTAAATTTAAAATTGTAAAGATGAGTATTTTTCTATTTTTACCATTTCAAATACATGTCTAAGTACGTGGTATAAGAAAACACTATTGGAGGATCATCTTGAAATTCTTAATGTATAGGTTCAGCACATCTTATTTAAACACAATTTCTGCCTTAATCATAATTTTAATGCAATTTATGAAAATACCATATAAATATACATTAGTTTATATCATAAAAGTCTCTCCGCATTCATAGCTGCTGACTCTTCTGCTTCTTCATACCACAAAATTTTAATAGAAATTTTTGTCCTATTTAATCGGCAAATTACAGCGATTTAAAAAGGTAAAATTTACTATAATATTTTTGTGGTACAGAAAAGCGTATGATGTTGTCAGCTATGCTGCATTTAAGACATTATCTTTATCGCTTATAAGTCCACTGAAGAAAATAATTTAACTAAGTGCATAGAAAAGTTTAGAACTCAAATCTGAAAACTTTTCGCGTTTTCCCGAGCTAACTTTGCTGGTAAATGGAACACACCTTGTAGTCATTGGCGTCCGTGATTTTATTTGATCTTCAAAGTTAATAGAAAAAAAAACTTGCACCAATTTCGGTATTTTTTATCGCGTTTAGGAAACATTGGAGCGCTTTAAAGCACTTTCAGGGGCGCCGTTTGCAGTCTGCAAACGGTTAATTTTACTGCCCAAAATGCTAAATGGCACCAAAAAAATTTTACTACAATTTCGATCTCATAATATACGAGAAAATTGCTTTTGATTATCTTCAAATAAATTTGTTCTTAAATTGCGGTGTGAATTAATTATTTGAATACTTTTGGAGAAGAAATGCTCTGCCCCTGAAAGGGTTAAAATAAACGACGTAAATTGGAATGTGATTTTTTTAAATAGAAAACGTTTTAAATGTCGATAAGTACTTCGCGTTTTGTTCCTGATTTTCGGATGTCTTATTATATAGCATTTATGTGCGATTCTTGCCGTAAGATTTTAAGTACAATTACATTGTCGCATTTAACCCCTTGAAGGGCGCCGTTTGCAGTCTGCAAACGGTTAATTTTAATGCCCAAAATTTCAAATGGCACCAGTAATTTGTTAGTACAAGTTCGATCTCATAATAAGTGTGAAAAAATGCTTTTGATTATTTGCAAATAAATTTGTTCGTATATTGCGGTGTGAATTAATTATTTGAACATAATCGGAGCAGAAAAGTCTTGCCCCTGAAAGGTTTAAGGTTTATCACATTTAGGCACAATGACCTTAATTGTCAAGCTTGTGACCAAAGCCGTGTCAACCATATTTGGATCTCATGCTAGAGATGAATATAGCTTTGTAAAAATTTCAATTTAATACTAAGTTAAAATTTCGTTCTGTAAAGGTCTTTCTGCCAGTGAGTTTAATAGCTAATATTGTAAAGAGTGGAAAGAAAGATGAAAGTTGATACGCACACATCTCCTTTTGGCATCTTCTGGATAGTATTTGCTAATGTTAGCTAAGAGCTGCTTTTTTTTACTTTAAGATTTTTTATGTTTAAGGGGTCTCAGGACTCTTAAAGCTTTAAAATTTTCGAAATTTTAATTTTTTTAGATGTTAAACTCCTATCTTTTCTGAACATTTTGATATCATTGTTTCCTCGAAATTCCTATTAGAACTGAAGTTATGGCTTTTACATTTAAACACGTTCAATAGTTGAAGCGTCGTTTCGGAAACTTTGAAGCCATTTTTCTCCAAATGACGTTTTTGGGCATAACACGCACGATATCTCAAAAATTTATGAATATTTTTTCATGCAATTTTCAAAACGTATGTTTCATGTTAATCTGTATAAACTGAATCTAAAATTTACTTTTTCTTGTTGAAAACGATATTTTTTTAGGTAATTATACTGTTGAAATTTTCTTAATTTTGCATTAGCTAAATACAACTTTGTATTAAAAGTATAAAAAAGCTTTAAATACAAATTTATTTAGGTTCAGGGTAATTATTATAATATGAAATATAAGTCTGAAATATATTTTCATTCCAGTTGCAATACTTATTTTGTAATCGTGCGCGTAAGCTGTTATCAGAGTTGTCAAGTCTCCGGCTTTTTGCACACCACTATTATCTTAGAGAAAATCTGGTTCTTTTAAATCGCCCAAATGTTCCAATTAAATAAAACGAAATTTTCTGTATTAAAATACTGGTATCCAAGAAGCCGGAGACTTGGCAGCTCTGTGTTATGCCGATTTCTCGCTCGTCAAATGTCTAACAGTTTGGAGTCCCCTGTAAATGCTAATTCTGAATCTTATAATTTTTTAAATACATGAAATGAAAGAACATACTTATATATTTTATTCCAATTAAAAATGTGTCTTAAAATCAAATACATTTTAGGATATTAAATGTTGAAAATTGTCTTTTTTTTTCTTTTTTTTTCCAATTTTAAGAGTCCTGAGACCCCTTAAATTGCAAATTTTTAAACTTGTGAGTAGTGTTGACAGTTATCCCGCGTGAATCAGGGATCCAAATGATCTGAACACCTCTAATTCCTTACAGTTTATTTCGACATCTTTAATCGCTATAAAAGCGAGCGACACATGATTTACTCGCGACACATGGACATCACAACTGACCGACACCACTTTGAGGAACCGGTAAACAATTTAAGTAACATAAAAAAAATTTAATGGAATTTTAAGCATCAAATTACGAAAATTAATTTTACTATTAACTTTTTAAAAAGTTTCAGTTTTTCCACGTAATTAAGCTCCAAACTAATGAACATGTACGGAAAGCACTGTTCCTATTGCTATCAAGGATATTTTTTAAATTAATATTCATTCTAAAACAGCACTATTTTAATCAAAACCGACACGTCATATGGTGAATTATTCAGTTCATTTATAATTTTTTTTTAAATTTGAATCCAGCTTTATATTTGCTTAATTTTATTTCTTTTTTAAATTATGTAATTTGTAAGATAATTAGTATTCATTCACTAGTTGAATCTATCCTAAAATTGTGGAAAAACGAACTAAATCGGCGCATATATGATTATGGAATTTTTTTCTTCCAAAAATAAAAACCAAAAACCAAAAAAAAAATTACCATTATTAGTGGCTCCACGTCGTACAAAGAAGCAAAAGGGAAACACAGTATATTCGTTTGCAGTATGACGTTTTTTGAAATTAAAAACCAAAATTTACATGTTAATTTTTTATTAACAATAGAGCAGCCATAACGGTCATTTTGACCCGTACCAAATATGAAAATTTCGATTCCAACCACAAACTTCTAAATAAAATATGTTAAATTTTTATCACGGTGAAATAAGTTAAATAAATAAGGTAAATATTTTTCAATAAAAATTCTGGTTTAAAATAATTTTACAACACTTGAATAAAACTTCCGGCCGTTCTAGTGTTAAATATAATTTTTTCAAATTAATTTTTAAAAATTTACAAATAATATTAAAATTTTGCTTGAAATTATGCTATAGTTGGAAATAAAGATGCGAATGTTGACGAGAAAAAAAAAATACTGAAAGCAAAATCCCTTAAAACCTACTCAAAAAAAAAAAAACAAAAAAAAAATAAACTTCGTGTTTTGAAACAAATATTGTGAAGATGCTCTCAGTTTACATTCATACGTACCTTAGATTACATTCATGCACAATTTGGTAGCGCTGGTCATATCCATCACAGTTCTACAGAGACAGACAAACTTAACAGATTGCTTGTTTTATTATTAAACAATATTGTAAAATTCTAGAGATGTGTACTTTGAACAATTAAGTTACAAAGTAAGAGAAAGTAATTTAGTTTTAGAAAACACGTCCCATGGAAAACATTTTTAACAGAGTATGTCTTCCTTATCAAAACGTCTCATTGGGTTTAAGCGCTGCCATCGAAATACTCAAGGCCTGAGGACACAAGTTGTGACGTCATCCCTAATCGACCGACTTCTCACTAGTGTTGGAATTCACACAGGGAAATTTTGAATAGCAATTTCCTTTTATTTTATTTGTGGAATATCTATCATCTTATAAAACAATAGTAACTATTTAAACTTACTGGTGAGAATCTAGAATCCCTTAATAAAAAATCAGCAAGATGCGGGCAATACTGTGGCATTCCGCATCTGGCTGAATTTTTATTTAGGTTTTCCGAATTCTCACCAGTAAGTTTAAGTAGCTGCTATTGTTTTATAAGATGATAGATATTCCACTAATAAAATAAAAGGGAATTGCTATTCAAAATTTCCGGGTAGAAACTCCAACACTAGTGAGAAGTCGGTCGATTAGTGATGACGTCACAACTTGTGTCCTCAGGCCTTGAGTATTTTGATGGCAACGGTTGCAGTCGACAGAGTGCGGCGACAGAGTTTTAAGTTAAGCGGATTTCATTCTTTGAAACATGTATTTCTACAACTTTCCTGAAATAATTAAATTCGCCTTTTAATGACAGATTAACTAACGCGTATATTATCAGTTCAAAAAAAATTGGTAGTAAACAAGCAATCAGAAAGAAAAACTGTCCAACACTTCAATACAAGGGAGCTTTAAATAAAGGGAAAGAGACAGAGTGTGAAATGACTAAAAATTACCAGTAAAATAACTGAGGGAGTTGTCAAAAGATAACGGCTGTTATTTGTGGACATCAGATCAAGACGCTTCCATCGAAATACTCAAGGCCAGAGGACAAGAGTGTGACATCATCACTAATTGACCAACTTCTCACTAGTGATGGAATTCACATCGAAAAATTTTGAATAGCAATTTTCTTTTATTTTATTTGTGAAATATCTATCATCTTATGAAACAGTAATAACTATTTAAACTTACTGGTGAATATTCGGAATCCCTAAATAAAAATTCAGCTATATGCGGAATGCCACAACATAAAAAAAGAAAATTGTTATTCAAAATTTTCCGGTGTAAATTCCAACACTAATGAGATGTCGGTCAATTACTCATGACGTCGCACACATATCCTCTGGCTTTAAGTATTTCGATGGCAGTGATCAGGGCCAAATTGTCACCGGAGCAAACTTCCACCACCAAAAACGAATGAATTTTTTTTCATATTTATCACAGATATTCTATAATTAAAATGGGTTTCAATAACTCAAAAATTGTTATTTAAATCTCCTTGTGGAAGTTTTACCCCGCCAGAATCAGATGCACTGACATTGACAAGGGAATTGTGTATGTTGTTACAATATGACGGAACACAAAGGGCCCGACTATATAGCCCGGGATAATCTTCCATCACTAAAATAAAATAGACATTTTTAGTCTCCATATGGTAGAATATTTGCTTGAATAATGCGTTTATATATAAAGGGAAATGTTATTAAAATTTACTGGCCGATGTTTATCCCAGATGTAACCAGAACCATCTGAACTGGTTACAGTTGAAATTTCAAGAAAGGTTGATTCAAAATGAATGGGGCAAAAATAACACTGAACGAGTACATTTGGAGCCAATTAATTTTGAATTATCCTGTAATTTAACACTAGAACTTCCGGAAATTTTACTCAAATTTCATAAAAATATTTGACACCAGAATTTTTATTTAAAATTATTTCACTGATTTATTTAACGTAAATCCGCGTAGTTTAAATTTAACTTATTTTATGAAAGAATTTCTGGTTCCAGTTGACATTTAATCATATGGTCGGAGTCGGATCGACTCCTTCCGGGCGTTCCAGTGTTAAGGATGTGTCATTTTTTCTATATTCATAGTTGCGTAAGCAACACACCGGCCTCCCACCCAACCTGTTTTTAGAAAGCCTCATTTTTCAAAGATAAATCTTTATTTTAGTTTTTTCTCACAAATTTTGTAGAAATATACCCGGAAGGTAATATTTTGCAAATCTAAAACTTAGCGAAAGAAATTTTCTTCATTAATTATGTAATCCCCCCTAAAGCTAATATAATGTAAAACTTCTGGATAAAAACTTATTCATTTGATAGTTAGAAACATAGGCCGTAAGTTAGTGCAAGATAATTTGGTCGTTATAAATAACTCTAATCACATAGTTATGATTTATAAGCAATACTGAAAAGTTGTAATTTAAATAAGATCAAAATTTATTATTGCTTTACATTTTGGAGGAATAGAAATTGGATTGACGAATTTTGGACTTTTTTGGATTTGACGTATCAGATCTGGGATTTAGGTATCGAAAGATATTGCTCAACATACCATGTTTTCGACCAGAATTTTACATAAATAAAATGTTACTTTTTTCTACTTGGCACTTATTTGACTTAATTTTTAATTTCACGCCCAGTGTTGCCAGTGGGCTACATTTTTTTAATTTCACATTTCATGACTGGCACAATTTTTCTGAAATGATAAAATTCCCCTTGTTTTCACCATTATAAATACGTCATTAATTAAGGCTAATTTCACTATTACAAAAATACTGGTAACAATCAAGTAATCTGAATTTTAAAAAGTAGCCCTTTGTCAACACTGTATAAGCCTGAGATTACGGTATTACTTTTATTGCATTATGATTTATTGAAATACATTCTAACAAGTAAATCATAACGGCAAAGTCTAAATATAATTTTAAGATTGGAACTAGAATCATTTTATTAATGTAGATATCTCAAACTTCACGTAAACTGTGACTAGCGCTTCACCCTGTGATAGTGGAATTATGAATTAAGAGTAGGTGACGTATAGTGTAGAGACTGCAAGTTGTGAGGGCAGTAACTGAGGAAGTTATCAGAAGATGGCGGCTTACATTTTAGGTGGGATCAGTGTTGCCAGTGGGCTACTTTTTTTTAAAAGTCAGATTGCTTGATTGGCACAATTTTTTTGAAACGGTACAATTCACTTTGTTTTTGCCTTAATTTTGCCTTAATTGTTTTGCCTTTCTGTGTAATAAACATTTCAGAGAATGTCATTAAATGTCATTACATAAGGCACATTTTACCATTTCAAAAAAGTGGTCCCAATCAAGAATCTGATTTTTTAAAAAATAGCCCATCTGGCAGCACTGCATGGGATTAACCCTTTAGTGCGCAGCTTTGCAAATATGCAAAAAACAGTCTTTTGAATTTAATAGATTTATTTTATTCGAATATAGCTAATCACACCAGAAAGTTAAAATAGCATTATCTGCTTTAATTTATAACAAACATATATTAACCGTACTTAAATAAAGAAAAATTATCCATTAAAACTTTCTGTTGTAAAGTGAGATTCTCCGAACTACGTAATTTCTTAGAACGCATTGTATTATGGGAATTAAAGGGTTAAATGTTAAGGTTTATAAAATAAGTAATGATATAAAATATGGTATGTGGAGACATACATATTAAAATATATATTAATTTGCAATATTTTAGCGCAAAACAGCCACACGAGAGTAGTTTTTACTTGTATTGCAGATGTGCAACAGAAGAAAAAATTGACGTATTGTATTAAAAATGTATCTCTGATTTTTGTCATTATTTTCCTGTGTAATAAACCTTTCAGAGAATCATATATAATTTTTTCGAAACAAAATAAAAAATACCGCATTTAAGGGTTAACAGTTTCTGATGGACACATGAACAAACTTCCACCAGTAAATTTTGAATAGAAAAATTCGCATTATTTTAGAGGCTTATCAGGGCTCGCAGCGTTCCTAAAATTTTCGCACTTTCCTACCACTATTTTAAAACGATAATCTTTATTGTATAATTCTATTACAGATGTTAAAGGAATCTACCACGAAGAATTCTTAATTAAAATACTGGTAGCAATGTGCGAAAATTTTAGGAACGCGGTGAGCCGTGGGCTTATTCATGCAAAATGTCTCTCACAAATACGGTAAAAAAATTAATTTTTTATACAGATGGAAGTTGGACCGGGTAATATAATCTCTTTCTATTATAGTTTCTGAAGGTTTTTAAATCGTCACAACATGGTGAAAACTGAAGGCTACTACCGAAATAAACTTCCACCAATAAAAATCAATATCTATTTTTGACCATAATTGTGACTGAAATACTAAATTTGTCACTGGCTTCAATAATGGAGTTACGAATAAAGAGGAGAAGACAGTTAGTGTACTGCCCGCCAGTTGCGAGTGAAGTAACTGAGGAGGTTGTCACAAGATGGCGGCTGCTTTTTTTAAAACGGATCTTCATTTTCTGATTACCGCAAAGGTAAACTTCCCACCAATAAAATAGAATAGAAAATTATGTCTTATTTAAGCGTCTTATTGATAGAATTTTTTTCTCAAAAATGTCATAAAAAATTCTATTTATTTTTAGTGTCAGTATGCCTTGTAAAACTGTCAGTTTGTTTCCCTGGTTGTCACAATATGGCGGAAACGCAGGGCCTGACTACCGCCAAAGTAAACTACTACCAGTAAAAAGGAAAATCTGTTTATACCATTATTTATGACTGAAATTTCGCAATAATAAGGAGTTTAAATAAGTTGAAAATTTATATATAAATCTACTGGTGGAAGTTTCCACCGGCTCTAAGCAACTCCCGCGATAGCGATTGCAGTTGAATTTTCTCTATAATCAGGATATGTCAGTTCCTCTTTATTAATAGTTCCATGGCTACAATTAGGATAAAATTGTTATTCAAATTTAATGGTGAAAGTTTTCACCAGTGATAATGAGACACTGCGAAACCGGTTGCAGTTGAACTGCACCAATTTTGGGGATATGTCAGTTCCTCTTTATTTGTATTTCCATGCCTCAGATAAATGTCTTCTAGCCATGGATGCAAGTTGGCCTTCCATTTTCGTTCAGAAATTAGAGTTCATACCAGGAATAAAGAATAGTATTTTATGATTTGCATAGCCCATTAAACGGCAAAACTATACAGTAGGAATTTTCAAATTTCTTGTTGAAAGTAGTGTTGCCAGTGGGTACTTTTTTTTTTTTTAAATTCAGATTTCTTGAATTGCACCACTTTTGTGAAATGGTAATATTGCCCTTGTTTTTGCCTTTATTAATATGTCATTAAATAAGGCGAATTTTACTACTTCAAAAAAGTGGTGCCAATCAAGAAATCTGAATTTAAGAAACAGTAGCCCACTTGCAAAACTGGTTGAAAGTCGATTACCACCACAAATAAACGAAGGTAATTTTTGCTATATTAACACGTTGACTGCCGCAAAAAGTAAGAATATTCAAATTTCTTCTTGGAAGTAATTGGAAAGGTAAATTTCGCTTTACTAATAGAGCAAAATTTCTGCCAATGAATAAGGCAATGTTTTAAAATAATGTTGAGAAAGTAATAAATTAAAGCCAGGAATATTAAAGCTACGAGTATACTCGTTGCGTGGCAGTCAACGTGTTAAAAGAGCTTTGCTTAGCCTGGCTTTTTTCTAGCACGCTGTTCCTTCTTCCCTATCTTGCACTGAAGAAGAATTTCGCTTGTAGATTTGAAACAGCTGTTTGCTGCTTTTCATGTATTATTTGTGCATTTTTAAACGTTGGTTTTTCTTTTTTTAATATTGTTGCACAAAGGCTTTATTTGCTATTTTTATAATTTCTTATAGATTATTTCGATATATTTAATCGTAGATAGTACTGCCATTAGATAAGGCGAAGAAAATTACTGTATAATACTAGTGTCCAGAGTATTTGGACCCCCAAATTACGCGACACGTGGCAACACCAATTTGAGGAACCTGAAATCAATATAACTAAGATAAATATTTTAATGGAAATTAAAGCACCAAAAAAGGAAATAAATTTTACTATTAACATAAAAATGTTTTAGTTTTTCCATATAATTAAGTTCCACCATAAAACAATGCATGGAAAGCACTGCCCCTAGCTCGACTATTGCAATCAAGGATTTTTTATTAATATTAATTCCGAAACGGCGTAATTTACCCCACATCCTTTAAAACACCCCATATGGGGAATTATTTAGTATATTTTCAATTTTCTAATTTGCGTCACACTTTATTTATGCTTAAATTAATAAGTTCTTTAATTATGTTATTTGTAATATATATTAGTTTTCAGTCACTAGTTAAGTTTATTCTAAAATATTACAAAAAAAAAAAAAAAAAAAAAAAAAAAAAAAAAAAAAGTAAAAAGGCGAATACATCGTCGGTAACATGTCAAACTATCCAATGTGGAAACAGTGGGCTACTTTTTTAAAATTCAGATTATTTTGATTGGCAACACTTTTATGAAATGTTAAAATTACCCTTGTTTTCGCCTTAATTAGTATGTCATCAACCCTTTGAAGGACAAGTAATTGTGTTTCTGTAGTGTCGGCTTCACGCCAAAATCTGAAAAAAAGATTTATTGCAAAATAAGGATAAGGAAATGCAATTTCATGACTTGTTACCACCAAAGTTAGAAAAGTAAAATTTAATAATATTTTTCTGGTGCAAATCTTCTTTAATCGTAGGTGGGATAAACTGTACCCCACCGCCTCTCAAGGGGTTAAAGAATGCGATTTTCACTATTTCATAAAAGTGGCGTAAAGAAAGAAATCTGAATTAAAAAAAAAGTAGTCCACATTATAAAATCTTCACGTCCTCATAGGTTTATGGATTTTTTACCCCAGAATAAAAAAATATAAAACAATAAAAGTACAATTAGTTATAGCTCCGCGTTGTGTAAAGAAACAAAATGGAAAGACAACATATTTGTTTGCAGTTTGACGTTTATAGAAATTAAAAACCAAAGAATGCATGTTTAGTTTTTTAATTAAGCAGCATTTATTGAAATTATCTTTTAAAATGTACAAATTTTGCTAAAGTTTTTCAGATAAACTTTATCTTAAAAAGCATTTTTGGTTTTATTATGTGTAAAGATTGAAATTATGCTATCGTTAGAAACAAAGAAGCGAACTATGACGAAAAAAATAGCTAGTTCAAAATTCCTTAATACCCATTAAAAAAAATCTAAATCGATTTTTCAAACAAATATTTTAAAGATGCTCTCGGGTATACCTTAACCCCTTAACTCTCGCTCCCGTGATATTCATGGGCGGTGTCTTTTACTCAGATTGTGTGATTCCCACCAGTTTTATAAAATAGTGCAATTGGCTTTATTTTGGAATCAATTTACCTGCCATTAAATAAGATGAAAATTTCTTTTTCAAAAAAGTGGTGTCAATAAGCAATTTGAATTTTTAAACCGTAATTTAATGTGACCATTAAACCCCTTGAGGGGCACCGGTATATATTATATACCACCTACGATTAATGAAGTTTTACACCAGAAAAATTTTATTAAATTTTACATTTCTAACTTTCGGGGGAAAAAAAGCCGTAAAATCAGTCTAGCTTTTACTTATTTTGAAATAGAATTTTTCAAAGATTCCGGTGTGGATTCAACATTACAGGAACACAATCACTTGTCCCTCAAGGGGTTAAGGGGTTAAGTACTTCCGTGCATTCATTTTTTTTTATTCTAATCGCACCACACTGTCACAATAATTTTTGTTTTGAGAAAGTGGTCTGAGGTAGAATTAAAAAATAGTCGCCTGTGGCAGCCCTATATAAGCAACTGCTCAAAACACTCTGTTTCCTAGTAGAGTTTTCTTTTGAAAAATATGTCACTTTTTTCTACTTGGCACACATTTAACTTCGTTTTTAAAATAAAATTTCATTTATAGGCATTATACGCATTAATTAGCATTTATAGGGCATTACAAACTGTCAGATATTTGATGAGCAGAAAATTGGTATAAAAGCTCATGCGCAGTTTTACAAAATGAATTTTGAAACTAGAATAAACATTTTAGTGCCTACTTATACTTCAGATTATAATAATTATCCTGAACCTAAATAATTTTGTATTTAAAGCATTTTTTATATTTTTAGTACAAAGTTTTACTTAGTTTATACAAAATTTTAAAATTTTCAATAGTATAAGCTCCTAAAAAAATACTTTCTTGAACAATAAAAAAGAAATTTTAAGTTCTTTTTATACTGACTATCATGAAACATATGTTTTGACAATTTCATGAAAAAAAAATCATAAGTTTTTTCGATATCCTTCGTTATATCCCCTGTTATACCCAAAAACGTCATTTGGAGAAAAAATACTTCAAAGTTTCGGTAACGCCGTTTAAGCTATTGATCTAACAGTGTTGCCAGTGGGCTACATTTTATTAAATTCATATTTCTTGATTGGCGCCACGTTTCTGAATTGGTAAAATTCCCCTTGTTTTTGCCTTAATTAATTTGTCATTAAATAAGGCGAATTTTACTAATGCAAAAAAGTGGAGCCAAACAGGAAAGCTAAATTTAAAAATATTAGCTTACAGGCTACACTGTTGTCGGGTATAACTCTAAAAACCATAACTTCTGTTCTAACGTGAATTTCAAGGAAACACTTACACCAAATTGATCAGAAAAGATAGACGTTTAACATCTAAAATTCAAAATTTCGAAACTTTTGAAGCTTTAAGAGTCTGAGACACCTAAGTGGGTAAACCAGATCTATTCCAGCGAATGGAAAATATATTTATAGAAAGATTTGAGTAAAAAATGGTGGCTGCGGATATTTCTGTTAGCAGGAAAATGCCTGAATAATCTATCATTTAATTTTTCCATACTATTTTATGTGTTCCAATAGCGTAGTTCAATCACTGTTCAATCACTTTTTTTAATCAATAGATATTTCGAATAATATACTTACTATTGTTAATTTTGCTAGGAATTTTAAATACTGGAAAAAAAAATTGTAATCTTTCGTCAATTATAAATAAACTTCTTTACAAAGAAGTAAATTTTAAAGCATCATAAACATTTAAACAAGTATCAATTAAAAAATTACGTAAAGTGAATTTAAATTTCTAGAAAAATAAAACTTTATTATGCAAAAATTATCTTTTGTTTTTATTGTATTTGAACATCTTTATAGGCTACTCCAGTGTTGCCAGATTGGGGACATTTTTTGTCCTCAAATTGTTGATTGTCACCGCTTTTTTGAAATAGAAATATTCAGCATATTTAAAAATAGATTAAAACTTCTGAAAAATAAGGCAAATTATACTATCTTAAAAAAAGTGGTGACAGTCAAATAATTTGAATTTAAAAAGTCCCCAATCTGGCAACACTGGGCTGCTCATTACTAACAAAATTCAACTCATACATAAACCTCTGCACTTTATAACAGATTTTTAATGTCAGAGAACATATCGACGCTTTAAAAACTGTCTAAAGACTGTTTTAGAAAGAAAGAATAAAGAAAGAATTTATTTTTTATTTTTCATTTGCAAAAAAATTGCATTCATGAACACCGGAAAACCAAAAACAATGTGTAATACTTTCAATAATACCTTATGAATATGACCCCTTTAAGTCACTTTAGAAAAAAAAAAAAAAAAAAAAAAAAAAAAAAAAAACTAGTTTTGTTTTAGTCTTATACGCATAGCTGCCAACTTTTACGCTTTTTTCTTACCACTAAAATTTTATAGTAAATATTGTATTATTTAATCGTCGAAATCTCACGATTTAACGAGGCGAAAATTTCTGTTAAATTTTAGTGGTAGCAAAAAAGCGTAAAGGTTCGCAGCTATGTATACAGTGTTGTCAGGGGGCTGCTTTTTAAAAATTCAGATTTCTTGATTTGCACCACTTTTTTGAAATGGTAAAATTATTCTTGTTTCCGCCTTAATTAGTAAGTCATTAAAAAATGCAAATTTTACCATTTCAAAAAAATGGTGCAAATCAAGAAATCAGAATAACAAAAAGTAACCTACTGGCAATACTGGTCTTAACCTTTTCAGGGGCAAGATACTTGTATTCGTAAACTGTAGAAATAATTGAGTGACACCAGTATTTACAAGAAAATTTATTTGTAAAGAAGTAAAAGTATATTTTCGCGTACTTAATAAAAGTGAATTTTCATTAAAAAATTCGGGTGTCAATGTGGCAAATAGAGATTAAAATTATGTGATGCGGTGACGGCATCGCCACCCTTTAAAGGGTTAACACTTTCAGCGGTGCCGTTTGCAGTCTGCTAACGTTTAATTCTAATATCCAAACTTCAAAATGGCAGCAGTAATTATTTAGTACAATTTCCATCTCATAATATGTACGTGAATTAATTCTTTTGTATATTTTCAAATAAATTTGTTCGTCAATTAATTATTTGAACATTTTTGGAGCAGAAATTGAAAGGGTTAAGCTATAGATATGGTCTATAAATCCGTGAATATTGAAAACTACTAAATGGTACGAAAGAAACCTTAGAAGCAATTTAAACAAGAAAGAAAAGTCGTGCATCAATCATATATTATAAAACTCTTTCCAAAACTTTCAGAATGCTGTAACAAAACTTCAGCATTCACAAAAGTGAAAGATAGTGCATAAGTAAACTAATTGGAAAACTCATAACTCATTGTAAAACCAAATTTCAGCAATCACCACCTATATATCATGCTGAAAAATATCCGAATCCGTTTGTGCAGCCCTTTATATCGCTAAGGAAAATGACACAACTTGTAAAAATTCATTTTTCATTTTATTCCAGTAATACGTTTGTCTTGCTATAGGTAAAGTTTCCTAAGAGTAGTTATCCGGAAATTTGTTTCATTACGCTATATGTCCATTCGTGACCACAGAAGAGGGTTAAATTAAGTGGTGAGGTAAAATTACTCACACTTAAAAGTCGAATCTACTTCTTCATTCTTAAGTGTTTTACGCTTTTACAGGGTTCCTATAGGTTACGGAATTTCCCAGACTTTAGGTCCGATAAACACCATTATTTTCCTAGAGAATTAGTCGCGCTATTATATAAGTCGAGTTTCTTACATAAAAATACTGGTATTTCAGCGGAAAGTGTAGGAATGCTGTTTTATGCCCTTTTGCAGTGCTATAATTTCATGTAACACAAATGAATCTTCTTTAGCTTTTTCTGAGAAATTTAATATTGAATATATATTTTCCGCATACTGAATTCGTATATCAGAACAATTATTACACTGAATAAAATAAATAATTCACCGGATGATTTATTTTTAATTAATCATTTTATTTAACAATAGAAAGATCGAGAATTTTACTCAAATTTTAGAAAAATACTTTACACCAGAATTTTTATTTTAAATTATTAACTTATCCATTTAACTAGTTTTTTTTTTGTCTTTGTATCTTTTAAACTACTTTTACAAAAAAAAAAATCTGGTTCGAACCGAGATATATTCATTTGGTAGCAGTCAAAATGACTGCTCGCGGGCTTTCTAGTGTTAAATTGACGAAGTCAAAGGTTTATTATCAAACGTTTTTGTCTTTTATTATAAACTTTAAAATATCAAACATATTAAAACATAACAGAAAAAAAAAACGTTCGTCTTTTTTATTATTATCCAATAAATGTAACTCAAAAGAATTCCAAAAATATAGAAATGGAGAGATTAAATCATTTTTAACAACTATATTATTCCCAAATACATAAAAAAAGAAAATACCATCGCGCATCAAATAAACCAAAATATATCCATTGTATGGAAGATATTTATCTTTCCAGGAATTATCTTTCACGAGTCCAACTGCAGAAACAAAAATCCTTTAAGGAATTCTAGGAGAAAAAACTTTTTTCGAGTTGTGAATTATCATTAACTACAATCGTCTCTACAAAATATTTCATTTTTCTGACAACTAATGTTTTCTTTCCTCTTTTAAAGTTTATATTTTTATCCTATGACTTATTTGTTTGTTTATTTATTTATTTATTTATTTGTAGAATAGATGTTCTAAAACATATATGGGCTATTTTAATATTTTAATATTATCAGTATTTTAAAAATAATTAATAAATAATATTTTACCATTTAAGTAACTTTGATAAAAGTATTTGGCAAGTGCAAAAGATAGTGCCCGATTTTCAGTGTTGCAGCATCCGGCGCTATTTTTATTTAGAAATATTGAATTGAAACCAGAAAATTTTGAACAGCCATTTTCTTTTATTTTATTTATGGAATATCTATCATATTATAAAACAAAATTACTATTAAAACTTACTAGCGAGAATTCGGAATGCCTAAATAAAGAATCAGTCAGATGTGGCAACACTGCCGATTTTCGATGCATCGAGTTTCGAAGTGCACCCAAGTTGTTTTAAATGGCGAAATTCAGTCGAATTGTGAACATTTAGTCTATTAGCAATCCCTTAATCCGTCGATTTTTATTCACTAAAACACGGATTAGCACTAGAACGATTAACCCATGATTAACCCCTTAACGGTCTCTTAATATTTGGAAAAACCATAAAAAATGTACCTATATTTTTATTACAGAAATTGAAAAATTGTAAGGTTTCTATATAAAATATGCATTTTTTTTTTTTTTTTTTTTTTAAGGGGAAATAAAAAGATGTTATAGAACAAATTCATATTTGTGGAAAAGCCATCTTGCGAGAATTCAGTGTTTTAATGTTTGTTTTACACCATACAAATTAAAGAGAATAAGACATTTATTTTTCATATCTTCGATATTTATTTATCATCATCAAACAAATTGTTACAAAAAATATTTTAAATAATATAATATACATTAAATTTTGTTTATTAATAATTTTTTTGAGTGTGACATATTTCGAAACATGCAATACAAAGTTAAACATGACAATCAGCGGCAAAAACCGACCCAAGCGATAATATTCAAAGATTTCACACGGAAATGCCAGTTCAATTTTTCTGGTTTCAGAATTTTTTCAAACAATAAATCTCCAGCCCGGAAATATGACGGGCACGAGAAATAACGAACGACACCTCAACCCGTGATATTGACGGGAGCGAGAATGAAAGGGTTAAATGTCTAAAGGAGACAGAATATTTTTCAAGTAATAAGTTAAAATGAAGCGACACAGAATTACGTTAAATAAATCAGTTAAATAATTTTAAAATTCTGGAATGAAATATTTTTATGAAACTTGGGTAAAATTCCCGGGCGTTCTAGTGTTAAGTCATTATCAATGCCAGAAGAAGGCCACCCAGAGCGAATTTTATCATACTGGGTCTGTTTGGAAGTGCAGCTATCGCCGTATGCGCGCTCAGAAGTATTTGCCATGGAGTAGGTCTTATCGAAGAAAGCGATTTTTTTAAAAATCAATTATTTCTTTATTTTTATGATTCAAAACAGGTAAAACCAAAGACTATATTTCTTTATCATTCCAAAACATGGTTTTTGTAACAGAAATACATACCTATGTTCACTCAGATAAAATCCAAAATATTCGGGAAAAGCATTACGTGACCTACTTCATGAACAGACCCTTAGATTGAAACCACCAATTCAAAATCGACAAAACCACTTTATAACTGTCCTTAGAGTGGGATAATAATCCAAATAAACGTCTTGAATATTTTTAGTAGCACGTCCAATACTAACTCCTTTTTTAATCTCATATAACATGACGAAAATGTAACTTTTCATTTTCCATTTTGAATATTAACCTTGTACACAAATTAATTTCAAAAACTTTTTTTAACGTTATGTTCACTCACAAATCATGTAGATCTGTCAATAATTTGGTTATAAAATAAACATAAGCAAAGTGAAAATTTCAAGCTACTTCCATTTATGAAATCGGGCACGATCTTTTCTCCCAATAGTTTTACTGAAATGTTAAATTTTTTTAGTAATAAACATTTTAAAAAATATATCAGTTTGGGACAGAAGGAATCATAAACATTTATGAACATTGATTATTACAGATCTTTTTAAAAATTATACCATTATGAACCACCAACACATATAATTAAAGGGTATCAGCAACCTTTAAACTACCTTTTTATTAGATCATTACATAATGCCATTTTTAGATATTATTAAACAGTTTTTCATGAAAAAAATTTAATCAAGAGAAATATAACGAGGCATCCACTTACCATAGCCAGGAATATTCTAAATAATTTTTTTGTATACCATTATTTTTGTGTAATGTTTTTCGCCAGACTTATTTATTCATTATCTCCCGATATGTTATTTGTTTCGACCAGAATTTAAAGTGTCGTCTCAAAAAAATAACGTTCCGTTACAGAAGACAGCCGTAAAAAAAAAAAAAATAAAAAATAAAAAATAAAAAAAATAAAGTGTCGTCTCAAAAAAATAATGTTCCGTTACAGAAGGCAGCCGTAAAAAAAAAAAAAAGTCTTATTGTACTGATAATCTCTATTGCAATTCTTTAAACTTCTAAGCGTCGCACAGTTTTTATACCGTCGTATAGGGGAAAAAAGTTTTTTTTTTTTTTTTTTTTTTTTTTTTTTTTTTTTTTTTTAATGCAATTTGTTTGAAAGCTGCATCTCATTTATTTTTGCGATATAAATTTTTTTGTAGTTTTTAACGACATTTTTTTTTTTTTTTTTTTTGCAACTGAAGTATTCCATTCCTGTAGAAAGTAAAGGAGAAATAGTTGGAAAATAGTTGATTATTATGTGTTTTGTTTGCAATTTTCCCATAACAACTGAAAAAATTTGTAATTAAAATACCTGCTACTTTGAAAAATCTAAATTTATGATTTCTGATAAACCATGCAACTATTATAAACTATATATAATTTTATGTGTACGTATTAATGTTACAAACATATGAATTATTAGATCCTTTTTTTCGAGTTTATTGAATGACGACATCGCTGTTTTGCTAGATTTGAGTATTATTCTGCGATAGTGACGTCCTATGCACACTTTTCTGTAGATGTTGTTTAAGACTGGATCGTAATTGTGGAATTCTTCGGCGGATGTGGTGATTTCATTTTATATAATATAAAATTGTGTTTTTTTATAGATTCAAACTGAATTATGCTTTGTACAATCTATCTATATATATATTTCTTTTTTTTACTTTTCATCGGGGGGCAATACTAAATTCTGAAAAAGCAGAATTTCTGTTTTCTAGTTTTTTTTTCTTTTTTTTGTAATTGACTTTTTCAGTGGGTTACTTTTTTAAACTTCAGATTGTTTCATTCCCACTACTTTTTAAAAGTAGAAATAGTAGGTCTATTTAAATACAGATTAAATAATGCAAGAGTTATCCGAATTATACGCATTTTAAAAAGTGGTGGTAATCAAGCAATCTGAATTTTAAAAAAGTAGCCCACTGGAACGCGAAAATAGCCTTTCTCGCTGATGGAGGTTTAAATAATATTAATATTTCTCCAAAAATCAATTCTATTCAAAATAAATTTTAATATTTACCTCGAAACCCTGATTCCACTGAATTTTAAAATAATATTTTTAATATTTAATATTTAAACTACAGAATTCGCAATCACGACGTTTAAATGCAGTATTTGTAATATTTTTCTAGTACTAAATAAAGAGAAACAAACCTATTTGAACGTATAGCTGAACTGCACGCATACTGAAAAAAGTAATTCTTCTAGTAGTATTTGGAAAAAATAAATGAAAAACTAAGGCAATTGTGAAATCACACTTTTCCCACAATTTGAATTTTTTTATACATTTTTTAATAATTTTTCGTTTCAAGTGAACTTCGAAACCATATGTACAGTCGGAGGGGGAAAAGTAAACAACCCCTACAAACTACGCAAGAAATTATGGTATAAGAAAGTTACTGGTACCAAATGATTGGAAATAAAGTTTACTTTTAACCCTTTTGAGGGCGGTTCCCTTAAAAAAGGACACCTAATTTTAATTCCAAAACTGAGAAACGGCACCAAGTATATTTAATTAAAATTGTATTTTTATAATGTACGTGAAAATTAGCAAGTTCATATTTCCTAATAAATTCGTTTATAAATTCTGGTGTCAGTCCATTATTTCATCCGTTTATAAACAGAATTGCTCCGCGCCGGTAAGCGTTAAATCATATATACCGCCAACCAGTGTTGCCAGTGGGCTACTTCCTTTTAAACTCAGATTTCTTGATTGGCACTGTGAAAGAGATGTTTCCCGTTAAGGGAGTTTTCTTCCCTAAAAACTTGAGATATTGATAAATAAATGGAAATATCATTTGAATTACTTAAATGAGATTTTTAGATTTTTCCGTAGTGGAGTACGAATGCGCAAACAACACAATAAACTCAGATCCAGAAGATTCACTAATACTTGTAGCGTAATAAGGAATCTTTAATAAAAATTTGAAGAGACACATAAGTGCCTTGGGAGTGACCCCCCTTACACACAATCAAAACTTAATCTTTACATTCTGAGAAGCAGGCAAAGAGTGATCAGTTTCACATTTTCATTCGTAAAGTTTTGGCGATATATAGATATTGGGTAAGACACAGATCTTGCCAAGGGATGACCGTTACATTGGAATACATGGGGGAGTCTCAATTTAGATGAAAAGCCTAATAGGCGATAATTAGCCAAACGCTAGTACGTGAGAAAGTAAGAAAGAATCCGAAAGCTGTCAATAGCATTGGAATGAGTGCGGTAACTTGAAAGGCGACTTAAATTTAAAAGTACATCTGGATATTATTATCTAACCGCTGGTTTAACCAAAGTTTTGACTATCTCTTAGTAAAGGATCGAATTAAAAATCTGACAGAGAGAAATTTTATAGGCAGATGCAACGCGAAAAGAATGACTCTTTCGAAATGAAATGGCTGTGAATAATATTCTTTTTTTTATTTTATTTACATAGCTAAAAGAGCAGAGAGAGAGTTTTCTGGGAACGTTAAAGTAATGTGAAAAGGAAAGTAGATTAATTTAAAACTTTGATATACAAAAAGAAATAGAAAGGGGATTTTTATATTGATAGTTAATATTAAATTTTAACTATCTAGGGATCATATTAATTACCTATAAAGAATACTATATGTGATATCAAACGATATCACATATTTCCCCCCAAAAACCGACCAGCCTTGAACGCCCAGAGATGGGGAAGGGAAAAGAGAGAAAAAAAATCTGTGTCTTCTCCAAAAAAATAATAAAAGCTTTAGATGAAACAATACAAAACAATATCTTGAAATTGCAAATATATATATATATATATGATTATATATGTCATGACTTAAATATGCTTCATAATGTCCTTTTTTATAAAGGCTCAGTAGAAGTTCAAAAAGGTTCACGTGAACTAGTCTTATAGACTATGTTTTAATAGACAGTATTCTTAACTGTACTTGTGCACATATTAATTCAACAACAGGAATTTTTTTTAACCTGTTTTGTATATTGTGACGTCACATTAAAATAAGGTACCATTATCAATAAATTTGCAAATATTTGTTAGAAATTGGTTGTCATGACTAATATTGAGAAGCTTTAAAAGAAGCTCTATAATTCTTCTCAAAATCTTGATCCATTTCAGATCATAAAACTAAGTGGACAAAAAAAAATAAACACAACATATAACTAATTAACATACAGTATGTAAAATAGCTAAATAATATTTATAAAAATATGAATAAGCGATATAGATGGGCACAGAAATGTACTTGGGGCACCCATTCAGGAATGTTTCTCAGCACAAGTGATCTGTGTGACCATAGAACTATAATTTTAAATTGAACACAATTTCTGAGTGCAGTGATTAGAAGAGAAAAAGAGATGCATTAATTACAAAACAAAAGTGTCCAATATCAAAATATAAAATATTTAAAAAAAATTCTTATTTTTTTTTAGAAGCAGTCGTTATCTACTAATAGCAACTGCAAATACCTCATGCAGTGAGCCCATTTATTTATGAAAGTTTTAACTTATTAATATGTCGAGATGACATTGTATTAGTGAGGATCTGTACTGTGGATAAAGATGAGGAAATTCCTAACAATTTACTGCAACTGAACAGCATTTGTGATTTAAAGTAACTGTTTTTTTTTAAACACATCGTCTGGCTTGTATAATTTAAAAGTGGTGTGTATCGAAAAAAAAAAAAAAACTTTAAAAGTATTATATGAGAAAAGAAAATGTATTATGTGATCGTAGAAAAAGCATATGACAAAAGAGAAAAGCAACTGCTACAAAAGTATAGAGTTGTCTTAAATATCAGTGAAGGATTAAAATTATGTAACTGTGAAAAAATGCCAAACTGTCGATTTGCAATTAGGCAAAGTGATGATGACATTACTGTGTCATGATATTTAGAACCAAGAAATTAAACGATACTTTTATAACTGGTAACTTTTAAAATGTGAGAAAGTTTAATGATGAAAACCTGGTGTAACATAAAACTAGAAAAAAAAAAAAAACATGAGCCTAAAATAAAAAAAAATATGCATAGTATGTGAAGAGGTAGTTTCCTATTTACTGAGAAATCTTTGTTGTTAAACAAAGTGATGGTGACATGAGAATGTCATTACATAACAAAATATTAAAAAGCAAAAAAAAAATTAAGTGTATGCAAAATGTAAAGTTTAATAAATGTTTATGTTGCAATGCATCATGCAAAATTAAAAATAGTCCTGGTATAGTGAGACATAAAAACAAACATGCAAAAAGAATGTTAATGTGCAAAGGTTCAAAAACTTGAAAAAAAAATGAATATTTTCAATTCAGTATGCAATGTTTAAAAACAAACATATATGCATGACTAAAAATGTAAGCAGATCTCAATGAACTAACGATGTATACGAGTATCGAAGCAATGTGTGTCAGTGAACAAAGGTTAGATTCAACGACATAGTTGCATGTGTAAATGAATACAGCAATCTAAGTATATCAATCAACAAAAGTGAAAAATTATTTCAAAGAAATAATGTGTAGGGGTACTTCACTGACTAGTGTAAAAGTAATACTATGAACTAAAGTGTGTGTAAAGGAATGAAACTTGCTATGAACTCATGTGTCTAACAAAAATATTATTACAATGAACAAAAGTGATTACCAAAACAAAATTGGTATGAACTAATATGCAAAACAAATCACAAGAAAGAAAACAAACTATGAACTAATATGTGTAAGGAAAAAAAATCTATGAATTAAGTATTGTCATGAAAGAAAAAAATAATAGTGCAATTGGTCCCTGAAGTACACAAAGAATTGACAATGCTATGAACTCGTGTAAGGTGTTTTTTCTATGAACTCAGTGAACTATGAACTCAGTTGTGTGAACTATGAACTCAGTTGTATGAACTATGAACACAAACTCATTGTGTACATATGGAACCAAGAGCATTGTATCACAAGCACAAAAATGCTTAGCCTAAAGTTAAAACAAACAAACAAACAAAAAAAACAAACAAAGAACTGTGCTTTTAAGTAAAGAAAAGCGAAAAGGACAAATGTGACCAGGAAAAGCTTCTTGTGTGATAAAAATGTAAACATTTGTACTCAACCTCTGAACTAAAACTATTTAAACAACTGTCTAAAGTTTTATACCGAATTTCCAAAAAATATCTAAAGAAATGTAAATGTTGTAAAAAGTGTATAGTGTTGCTGTGTACCCATCTGATAAAAGAAATCTTTTACATGTGAGAGAAAAAAAAACAAAAATGATCCACATCAGAGTATTTTCACACAAAACAATATATTTTCAATCATCCGACCATTTGCGCGCCGAATAGTCCGATGAAAGAAAACATATATGTAAAGCAGTACACAATTAATTTCTAAAAAAAACAAACCTTTAACTTTAAAGTTAAATGTGAATTAAATTATCACTTATGCCATATGGTGAAGCAATAAGATGTACCTAAGTGTATAAAAAGTGAAATATTACAAAAGTGATTTTTTTTTTTTTAATCCTTCACAATGCTGTATCTATCGAGAGAAAAAAAAATTACTGTATGTGTGTGAAAGGAGGGGAAAGGAAACCCCAAACTCATGAACTAGTGAAATGTATGTATACAAATGGACAAAATTGTATTCTAAATGAGAAAATTTTGTGTAACATAAAGAAATATCCAACATATGAAGTACTTGTGAAAAAAAAATTGAAAAAAAATATAAGAAATCCAAATCTTTCTTAAAAGTGTTCTTTTCAACAAAAATGATGTAAACCGGAGAAGTGAATATTATCTTTGAACCACAATGTAATTTTATTTTTAAAACGGGCATGCATGGGCTGCTATCAATAATGGTTCTAGAACAATTCTGAATACTTTACAACAAAAAAAAATTCTCACTACCAAAAAAAAAATCAAAATTATTATTTGTCACACACTTCTCTTTCTTTTACCCAATGCATTCGTGAAATTTAAATATAAAACGAAATGGGGAAAAGTTAAATTTTCGAAAAAAGAAAAATATGGGTAACCAAAAATTGTCGCAATATTATATGACACAACATTTGAATTTAATAACATAAAATGCACAAAATATAAACCCATCACATTTTCAAAAAAAAAACTTGAAATAATAATATAAGCATAATCGAAAAATTATGATAAAATATGAAAGCATAAAATATATCTAGATTGCTTTAATTATTAAACTTTTCTTTTTTTTTAAAGCAACGGGAAACGAACATCTATCTATATTTAAAAAGACTTACCTTTGATAAAAAAAAAAAAAAAATTAAGCACATATCGTCAAATTAAAATAAGATCCAAATAATTGATGGCACACGAATAAAAACACAATACTGAAATTTAAATATAAATTTCCATTTTTTTAGTTTTCATAAATATAACCCTGCATAGATAAAACATAACCCTTGTAATGAAAACTTACTTGTCATTCAAAGCTAATTAAATATACTGAAGGTGTTATTAGCATAGTTTAAACAAGTGACATCCATGCAGGGAAAAAAAAATGTATGTAAAAAAAAAGAGTAACGTATTTTCATAACTTCACTCGTGATATACTAACTTGGGGTAAAAAGAAAACAAATTACTAAAATAATACTCCTCATCAGTAAAATAAACAAATAGCTAAAATAAGATTGTGAACCACATTAAAAAGTAAAATAAAAGATAACCATACAAATAGAATAACTTGAATAACTTTCTCAATTTAAAAAAATTGTTCATTGCCACACTTTGTGTTATATGTAAATGTATCGTGGCTATTGTAACACAGTTGTAAACTGGCTTTAAAAGAGTACTTTCAATCAATTATTTTTGTTTTCATTTCTTTTTTTTTAAGACAAATAATAAACAGTTCTCAAAATAAATAGTGAAAAGAAACAATCATAATCGCAAGGTGCGTTCCTATAAAAGCGTTAAATATCTTATTCATAACCAGGTAATTTATACACAATTTGCATAAAATATCCAGACCCATTTTTTTTTCTACTTTTTTTTTTATACTGACAATTTAGTTCAAAAATGTGAAGTCTTACTATATCTGTAAAGCATAAAAAATGTCGTAAAACTAGACATTTAAAAAAAACATCACATCACGGGAGCGACAACTGTATTTTCGAACTTGATGAGACATATTTCACAAATTAATTTTGAACACCGATGACTAATCAAGTGCGTAGAAATTATTCGCTGAAATCACACCACGCATCTTAATCACAATCCCGTTTCACACTTTTTTTTGCAAGTACACGAGTATTTCTTTGAGAACTTGAATATTCAAAAACAGATTCACACACATCGCGCGCACAGGCACTATTCGAAAACTGACACTTTATTTTTCTCAAGTAGAAGATGAAAATCCTCCGATCAGGCGAAAAAGACACACGAGTCGAACATTCTTTAATCATCCGCTTTCTTATACCCTTATCAGGCGAGCGTAGGAGAAAGCGAAAGAATGTAGCATCTGGAAACAACAAACATCTTTTCGACTCAAACGTTGACATCAGAGACCAGCGTATTTGAATGCCCGTAGATCACGTAGCACCCCGTCCGCGATGAAACGGTCGACACACAGGGCTCACAGACCCGGATGAATGTTTCCATATAATTGTTTCTATAAGTGTTTCCATATAATTGAGTAATCCAAAGAGCGAAGATTTGTAATTTTTTTAATAGACCAATGCTGAATAAAAGCGAGGGTCACTCCCAGCTACAAGTTTAAAAAAATCTTCTTCCTTCGGCACCAAAGTTTGTGAAAGAGATCGTGTCTCGTTAAGGGAGTTTTCTTCCCTAAAAACTTGAGATATTGATAAATAAATGGAAATATCATTTGAATTACTTAAATGAGATTTTTAGATTTTTCCGTAGTGGAGTACGAATGCGCAAACAACACAATAAACTCAGATCCAGAAGATTCACTAATACTTGTAGCGTAATAAGGAAACTTTAATAAAAATTTGAAGAGACACATAAGTGCCTTGGGAGTGACCCCCTTACACACAATCAAAACTTAATCTTTACATTCTGAGAAGCAGGCAAAGAGTGATCAGTTTCACATTTTCATTCGTAAAGTTTTGGCGATATATAGATATTGGGTAAGACACAGATCTTGACAAGGGATGACCGTTACATTGGAATACATGGGGGAGTCTCAATTTAGATGAAAAGCCTAATAGGCGATAATTAGCCAAACGCTAGTACGTGAGAAAGTAAGAAAGAGTCCGAAAGCTGTCAATAGCATTGGAATGAGTGCGGTAACTTGAAAGGCGACTTAAATTTAAAAGTACATCTGGATATTATTATCTAACCGCTGGTTTAACCAAAGTTTTGACTATCTCTTAGTAAAGGATCGAATTAAAAATCTGACAGAGAGAAATTTTATAGGCAGATGCAACGCGAAAAGAATGACTCTTTCGAAATGAAATGGCTGTGAATAATATTCTTTTTTTTATTTTATTTACATAGCTAAAAGAGCAGAGAGAGAGTTTTCTGGGAACGTTAAAGTAATGTGAAAAGGAAAGTAGATTAATTTAAAACTTTGATATACAAAAAGAAATAGAAAGGGGATTTTTATATTGATAGTTAATATTAAATTTTAACTATCTAGGGATCATATTAATTACCTATAAAGAATACTATATGTGATATCAAACGATATCACAGGCACCACTTTTTTGAAACGGTAAAATTCACTTTGTTTTTGTCTTAATTAGTATGCCATTAAATAAGGCAAATTTTACCATTTCGAAAAAGTGGTGCCAATCAAAAATCTGATTTTTTAAAAAAGTACCGTAATTTCGCACGTACCCGCCGCACCTCAGATAACTCAATTTCCTACCAGTATTTATTTTAAATAAAATGTGACTTATTTCAGCTCAGCACTAGTTTGATTTCTTTTTTTCAATAAAATTTCCGGCTTGAAAAAGACTTAACTAAGCCGCGGCGGTTTATTTACGGGCGGGAAATTACGGTAGCCCATCTGGCAACACTGCCGCCAACTGTTACGCTTTTTTGTACCAGAACAATCGAATAGAAAATTTTACATTTTTAATCGCCGTAATCTGCCTACTATATATCGCAAATATTTCTGTTAAATTTCATTGGTAAACGAAAGCTTAAGAGTTGGCAGCTATTTCCTTATTCCATCAAATTTCCTTAGTAGGAAATCTACATTTTAAAACAAACCTAAACTTTGTTATTTTTTTTTTAAATAGCAATACCCACGTTAGACACGATATATAAATTCTACACCATTCAATTAGCCCAAAAAATAAATTTTCATAAAATTTGTATGATTAGTTTCAGAGAAATTTATTATTTTAAAATGAGCACATTTTAGGAGCGGTATCCAAATTGAAGTTTCGTACTCGATTGTTAACATGCAACAGAATGACTAAGTTACTTCTATTGATGTATTATTTCTTGCCATTATGTCCATTTCACTCACTTAGTATGTTTCGACTTTTTCCAGCAGGAATGTTTCAATAAAGTGAGTAAAATACGCATTTTTTTTTTTTAATTATGATTTCTGCGTATCATAGGCAACAATATTTTGAGGTCTTTTAAGCATAATTTGAAAACTACTTAGAAGAAAAATTTGAAATTTGAAATTTTCATAAAGCAGGACATAATAAGAGTAAATCTATCAAAAAAATTATTGGTTGCGATTTACATATTTTTAACATTAATTTCATAATTCATATTTTGAAATTTTTAAAAGTACAATTGCAATGTATTTATATATGTGTTTTTAGTGTTATAACTACACAAAAATTACCACATTAGGATTATAATTTCAGGAGATATTAATAAAAATATGAAAATACAATTTAACATTAGAAGTTCTAAATTTTGAATGTTTATAATTCAAAAACTTGCCATGCAATTGATAGCTTCCTAAAAATCTCGTTTAAAAATTTTGAAGAAAAAAAAATATAGTTTTATATTATTTTTCAACATACGCTTAATTTGATATTCCTGCGCCATCTTGTGGACCCTTGCGCCTTAATCCTTAAATGCATGATTTTTTATTTTGTTTGGAAAAAATTATATATGATTCTCAGAAAGGTTTATTAAACGAAAAAAAAAATAAAAACATTAGACATAGATTTTTCGTATAATACGTCAACCTTTTTTTATGTTGCACATCTGCAAAACAATTAAAAAGAAAACTATTGCAAATTAGTAAATATTTCATTAAGTACAAATCTATATACTTTATTTCATATATATTTTTTGTAAACCTTAACACTTAAATGCACGAATTATTCTTTTAGAATTGTGTTTTATTTTTCTTATATTAAAGATTTGGCACCAGAAATTTTAAGATAGATTTTTAACTTTATTTAGTAGAATATTTTTGTAGTTTTTATAGGATTGCTATTTCCATATAAATATAGTGGTTGCTAAGAGTTAAATAAAAAGTAATGCAGTAATGCATCACTATGCATTTAAGGGTTAAACCTTTCAGGGGCAAGATATTTGTATTCTTAAAATGTTCAAATAATTTATTGACACCAGTATTAACAAGAGATTTTATTTGTAAGCAAGTAAGAGTAAATTTTCGCGTACTTAATAAAGGTGACATTTTCAGCATAAAATTCCGGTGCCAATGTGACAATTTGGGATTAAAATTATGTGATGCCGTGACGGCATCCCCGCTCTTCAAGTGGTTAATCAGTTCATTGAAAATGCTTTCTTACACGCACGGCCCTCATCCGTCGCTTGTGTCATTTTTTTATAACATGCCGCAGGCGGTTGGCGTCCTCCTTTGAGTAGCATTGCATGTATTATCACAATGTAAATTTCTGCACAATCATTATATGTCGCTGAAGCAATATATGTGACAATTTCAGACCAAGATTGCTTCCAAGTCTACGGATTTTCGGGTATAAGTATTTTAATTCAGAAATTTTATTTTTATTTAATCACAGATTTCTACGATTTAAAAAGAGAACATTTTCAATAAGAAATTACTCGTATGCAAAAAGCCGGAGACTTGGTAACTCTGCAATTTGAACAATTGTTGCCAGTTGGGCCTACAATTGTAATCCGAAATTTCAAATTTGTACCGGAAATGCCGAAAGAATATTTTTTACTTTTTGTGATAGCTGAATGTCTCTTATTAAATAAAGCGTAAAACACTAACCTTTATTTCTGGTTTGAACAATAAATTTCTGAATAAAAGTGTGAGACCAAAATGGCAACTCTCGTTTGCACAACAGAGCAACTTACGGATGGGACCTTTGGATGAATTTTCCAAATTTTATCCTCCAAACTCTCGTTAGAGTTCAATAAGGAAGTACAATCTTTAAAATAGCTCAACACATTTTCACAAATATATATAAATGAACAGCAACGAAAACGTGTATTTCTGAGTTTTTGCCTGAACGCTACAGCTGGCTTTATATTGTTCGCCGAGCTCAGTTTTACGATTCTGTGCGATCACATTTTTTGCTCATATCATCGGTACTATGTAAAACTATCCAATGTGAAAACTGTGGGCTACTTTTTTAAAATTCAGATTCCTCGACTGGCACCACTTTTCTAAAATTGTAAAATTCCCCTTGTTTTCGCCTTAACTAAATTGTCATTAAATAAGGGTAAATAAGGCGAATTTTACTATTTCAAAATAGTGATGTCAATCAAGAAATCTTAATTTTAAAACAGTTGACCACAGTTTTCACATTAGATAGTTTGACATGGTACCTGCGATATCTTTCTTAACCCTTTCAGGGGCTAGGTACTTCTATTCGCAAAAAAGTGAAATGAGTGAATGACACCAGAATTTACAACCAAATTTATTTCAAAATAAGCAAAAGCTTTTGCTCACGTGCTTAGTAAAAGGGAATTTTTAATTCCAATATTCTGGTACCAATGTGGGATTTAGGGATTAAAATTAGGTGATCCAAGTATGAACCACCGCCTTTGAAGGGGTTAATCATTGAGATATCAATTTAACCCTTTCAGGGGCAAGGCATTTTTGCTCTAAAAATGTTCAAATATTTAATTCACACCGCAATTTAAGAAGAAATTTATTTGAAAATAATCAAAATATTTTTTTCGGGTATATTATGAGATCGAAAGTGTACAAAAATATTTCTGGTCTCATTTGTTAATTTCGCATTAAAATTAACCGTTTGCAGACTGCAAACCGCGCCCCTCAAAGGGTTAAAGGCCGCCATAGGCGACTATTTTTTAATTGGAACTAACACCCCTTTCTCAAAGCAAGAATATTTGACACGCAGCTAGACAACATTTGAAAGTGGCATATACTGTAATTAAAAAAATAGTGGTATGAATAGAATAAAAAAAAAATAGCAGTCCTGCATATTAAATCTTTTTGTCCATATCTGTGCACACTATGAGGGTTTAATTTCCGTCAGAAACAGAACGTGGATTTTTAGAGCTTTAACAACGGATGTAAACCCTTAACATAAATATAATTTTCTATTTATAACTTACTTATTAATATTATATGTATCTAACCGTATACGAAAAACGAAACTTTATTATGTTACTTATTCATTTCATTCTTTTTTGTTTACTATTTTGAAATTATCTGAAAAACGTTATCTTGGATTTCTCTGTTTGCCGTCTGTCCGTGCTCTAACAACATTATTTATGCTCGGATATTCACGCGATTAATGTATCTCAAAAAGGTTTTTATAGCACTATCGCTTTCTAAAATAAAATATGTAGCATTTATAGTTCGTTCACTGACAATACTCACAAGTATTCATTTTCATTACAGTCAATAGGGAAACATCGTATGTTGTGTATTTTAATGATATTACTCTATTTCAAACATATTGAAATATTTGTTCTTTTTTGAGGTCCGTAAAATATGTTTTCTGTAGAATATGGGATGCAGGGCATTTATCATCCATTTACAGGGTTACCCAAAAGAAACCGTTACAAAATTGTATTCGAAAAATTGTCGGAAGTGTCTTTAAACGACGTTCTAGTATGTCAAACATAATACATTGGATGAATATTACTGAGGTACACTAAAACATGTTTATTGTAAATATCTTTATTTTCAAACACAAATAAAAAATTTGGTTTGTGTACGGACAATAAACGGAAGTTTCTGGAAGTGCGTTTATAGCAGGGGTAGGCAACTGTTGCAAGATACCACTAATTTTTTTAAAGAAAAAGCCGACTTCTTGAATCGCAGAAATTCGAATAAATGTTTAGTGGTTTGCAGTGTGCCACAATTGGCTAACTCTGGTTTATATTGTGGAAGTTTAACATACATTTCCAGATACAGTGGTGTGTATAAATTACTAGTGTAAATGCCCGTCCTAGGACGGTGGGTAAGTATTGTGTTTTTCATTTAAAATTTGATAAAAAAATGATAAAAATAATTCACAATATGGAAGCGTTTAGATGAGCAAAGTTCGGCTAGTTTGTGTTCTAATAAACACACTGTTAGCATTTACAATACTTCTGGGTAAACCAGGCTTTCCGGCTATTATATCATAACAAAATTAAGATTCCTTAATAAAACAAAAAAATAACAAATATGCAATAAAACTGTGAGTTTAAAACAATGTCTCCTGTGCTGCAACTATTGAAATAATACTAATAATAATTAATTTTTTTAAAAATAACACTTTGAAACAGTATTTTTATCGCCCCTCCCCCCCCCCCCACCCGTCCCTCGAAAAAAAATTAAAGAAATAAATGTCTCAGTGTGTTTTAAATCTGCCAATAAATCTTGTAAGCAAAAGACGAAAGCTATTTTTATTCAAGGATAAGTTTTATAAATGCCTTTTAGTTTTTCGTAACCTTATTTTTTTAATATATCTATGTAGTTTTTTAATTTTTGTAATACAAAGAAGAATCAAACATGGTTACTGCCTATTTTTAATAACTGTACAAAATGTTTTTTACTCGAAAAATATGTTACTTTAAAAAATATTCAGACTAAAATTAGCTGCTCCCTTTTCAACTTACCGTAATTCCCGGCGTATAATCCGCGGATCAAACAATCATTTTTCGACCCAGAAATTTTTACAAATAAAATGTAACTTTTTAGATCGCGGTAAATATTTGGTTTCGATTAATAAATAAAATTTCTGGGTCCTAACAGAATTGTCTGATCCGCGAATTATACGCCGGAAATTACGGTATTTAAATGAATTTGACTGAATGTCTTTAAATATATACCTCTTCAAACTTTAGTTTTATCAGTCATATAAATGTTTTGTTATTATTATTATTTAAATATTTTAAGTAATGTTTAATGTAATATTTTTTATCGATGTAATTTTGTTCTTTTATACAGTATTTATTTATATAACTAATTATTATAAAATTATAGATTATTATGTGTATTTACATTATATTTTCAAAAATGAAAAATATAAATAAAAATAATAGTCTAAATGGAATATTATATAAATAATTATTTATGCTAAAATAAATATTTAAAATAATATTCATGGTTATTTATTGAAATTTCATGCTTTCACATTAAATTATTTTTAAATACACGTAAGACATTCTGCTGATATTGTAAACTCCCTTCCACACCCCCCTTGTTTGTTTTGCTATCAGAAATCGATGAAAAATTTAGAAAGCGAAGTCGATCATCTTATTATTTTTGTTTACACTCTTCTCACTGACTATCAATTATTCTTAAGTGTAACACAACTATTTTTTTTAGTAAATAAATAAATAACGAACAATTCTCGGAATATTGAGCTAAACTTTAGACAGACATATAGTAACCCCTTAACGGGCGCATTAAATTACGGTTTAGAAATTCAATTTGCTTATTGGCACCACTTTTTGAAAAAGAAATATTCACCTTATTTAATGACAAGTAAAATGATACCATAATAAAGCTAATCCCACTAGTTTATAAAACTGGTGGGAATCAAGCAAATGTGAATAATTCTAAAGAAAGACACAGCCCGTGATTATGACGGGAGCGAGAATTAACGGGTTAAAGTCACTACAATTAAAAACAGGCATTAACAATTTTTTTTTCTTCGTATTACAACTCTTAAAAACTACATAAATATCTAAAAAATTAAGATTTTTAGTAAACAGTGAAGAGCATTCATAAAACTTATCGGTGAATAAAAATAGCAATGGGTATCCCTTTTCATTCCTTTCAAGGAAGCTTTTTGCCATTTGCACTTTGAAAACGACCGCCAAATAACCTGCAACAGTTTCGACCTTGTTGAGAACGTGTTTCTCTAGTGCGGGAACGTGCTTCTCGTCAGGTCGGGAGACCATAGTTAATTTGTTTACAGAAGTTGTTTGAGCCAAGAGAAGTATACCTCCATGGTTTAATTTTTTTTCAATGAATCAAGTGAATGACTCACTACTGTTTGTTGACGTTTTGCGCTAATGCATGCTTTTAACTCGGGTTTTGAAATTGTTTTTCAACTGCGCAAATCATTCAAATTTTCTTAGTTATGAATAAATTATGTTGAACAGAAAGGATTTCAGGTAGAAAAGATTTGTATTTAGGCAGATAAGTTTTCTTTTACACATTTCAAATCGAATTTAAGCCTAACGTGGCTCCGTTTTATCGGAGCCTGGTAAGATCGATGGGTGCGACCCCGGATGCGTTACACTGCTTTATATATATATTAGATGCTTCTCTTATGTATGACTAAGTTAAGAATCCACAAGTATTAGTCCTATAGCAAGGAATAGTTTAAGGTTGTTTTTTAATTGTGTTATACATTTTCCTGCAAAAATATATTTAGTATGCTAAGATAATTTTGTGGCATATAAACACATGTGATATGCATACAATGTGATAATAATATACCGGGCCGTAGAAGAAAATTCAGGCGCATTTCCGTCAATTCGCGAAAATTGATAAAAGTGAGTTTTCAGCTATGTGCAGTGTTGCCAGCTCGCTACTTTTATCAATTCAGATTGCGTGATTGCCACCATTTTGTTGAAGCAGAAATATCCGTCTTATTTAATTACAAATTAAATTATGCAAACATAAGACATTATATCTTCTTTAAAATGGTGGCAATCAAGCAATCTGAATTTTAAAAATGTAGCGACCTGCAAACACTGACTATTTGATGCGTTTTCCATCTGAATTAAGTTGTATCATAATACGTTGTATGTGTGCAATACTCTAGATCATATACAGTACGACATAAAAGAATTCGATTAACATAAAGTAATTTTTGAAACAGGGTTTCAAATATGTTACATGTTTTATAAACTGTATACTTATATATAATCGTTGACTTTATTTAATCGAGAAATTTCATTACAGTTTTCTAGATGTGTTGGAAAGTGTTTCATAATCTACTCATGACACACGATCTTTCGTTCTAGTTTAAGTTTGAAAATTGTCGTAATGCTCATAAGTTTGTATTCTAATTTGTTTGGAATTTTTGTTGATCGCACTTTTTCTATATATGTATATCCATCTTGTGAAATAGGAAAAATAGCTAAATGTTATATTTTGAATTTATTTTCAGAAAACTACTTACAAAATACAGTCTCTATATTGATTTTAAGCAAAGCCGTTTACACATATTCTACTAAAGTTTAAAAATAGTTATTTTCATGGAAGCTTTATGTGAGTGGCTGGATATAAAGTTGAATGTTCATTACACACTATAAATTTTATGCACTACTTTTTTCTTACAGTATTTTTTATATAATCGCTGGAGAAAAATTGTTCAGTACTAGCAACGAATATTTTCTCACCAGATTTTCAGCAGCTGTGATTTAGTAATAAATTTTCATAACACTACTACGCTATGTGCAAGAATAAAATAAAATGGAATTCAAAAGCAGTTAATATTATGCATTTCAAACATTTATAAAAGTTGTATTATTTCGCAAAATAAATTCTAAACTGTTTTAAATAAATTACTTTTAAAACCTTTGGACGAAAAACCATGGTACCGTCAACCTTTGGGCCACTTTTTCCTGGTTCCACTCACATTTAAATTGTTTAAAAATATTATGTGCGATTTTTTAACGTCGAAATGGAGTTGTAAACAATTAACATGGAATAATGAAGCAAACTGTGTTGTTTACGAGAAGAATTTTTTTAAATTCATAAATATCAGTATTTTTATCCACACAAATGTATAATTTTATTGTAAGAAAAATTGTAAAGAAAAATTAAGTTTTTCGAATAAGGAAAATAAAGGTGAGTGCTTTTAATTTATCGTTTATTAATTTCTAAAATTAACGAAAATTTAACATTTCAGTTATCATTTTTCATGTGAAAGAGTGTAGTTATGCTGAATTTCACCAACAGATAGAATTCTAAGGATTTTTTACGTATTTATGCTATTTAATATATTTGGGATGTGCTGACACCCCAAGTTCGTTTCGCGTTACGTTTCACGGCGCGCGTCCTGCCGGGTTAAATAAAAATCCTGGTGTAAGATATTTTTCTAAAACTTGAGTAAAATTACCGGCCTTTTTTATGTTAACACTATCAAGACCGCAGATTTTACTCAAGTGTTATAAAAATATCTTACACCAGAATTTTTTTTTAACAATTTAAATTTTATTGAACTTATTTCTACCATGGAACTATGAATAAAAACGAAATGACATATCCTCAAAATGGTGAAGCTTCAACCGTAACCGGTCTCTTAGGGCATCACTACAACCGGGAAAATCTTCCACCAGTAAATTAGATTAGAATTGTTCTCCTTATTTAAACGTCTTAGAGCAAAATTCAGTCATAATTAAAGCCTAAAACAAATATTCCTTTTTACTGGCGGAAGTTTACTTTGGCAATAGTTTGGTCGTGTGTTTCCGCCATATTGTGGCAACCTAACAACCTCCTGACAGTGCCAGTGAAATAAATTAAAAAACCTGGGCCAACTTGCACCAATAAAAATAAATAGAAATTTTTACAATGTCTGTGAGGGTAAATTTGCATGAATAAGCCCTAAAATAAAGCGAAATTTTCTATTAAAATTTTCTGGTGGATGCTTGCACTGACGGTAATCAGAAATTGTTCAACCGATGTAATAATTCAGCCTCCATCTTCTGACAACCTCCTCAGTTACATCACTGGCAACTGGTAGATTCTACACTATATGTATCCTCCTTTTATTTCATAACTCCATTATTTATTCTGGATACATATCTAACTTAGTTTAGAAAGAATTTTCTTGTTTGAATCATAATACACTACTTAAAAAAATTAGGGGAGCAAGCAAAACAGAGATGAGAACAGTGCGAGACAGCCATGCATGGGCATAAAATTGAGACTAACATGTGCATTAATGCACAATACAGAAAAAAAGACGATTTTTTTCAAGAGAGCTTTAATTCTTTGAAACGATGAGTAGAACATGGAAATGTGGTTTACGGCAACAATTTGGTTACATGTAAATGACAAAAAAAAAGTACCGTTTAGGAATGATGCAAGATATTTAATATGGCAGATGGTCCCTTCGAATAGATAAAAATGTCGCATCCCTGTTTTCCATGGATTCGATGACATTATTGATAAATTTTTGGAGTACTGTTCCTTTCTTCAAGAATTGCAATCTCCTACAACCAGACAAAAAATGTAGGCCGCAGTCTAGCAGTCTAGCAGCTAGTAGGCGCAGTAGGCCAATGCGTCGTCCGAGTGTGTCCCATACATGCTCGATCGGATTCAGGTCAGAAGAGCATGTTTGCTTTTCCATATGCTGTATTTTATCATCTTTGAGAATGTTCTCTACAAGACGAGCTGTATGCGGTCTGGCATTATCATGCATGGAAAAGAAGAAATCACCAACTGCTGCAGCACAAAGTAAGACATGAGGTCTCAGTATCTTGTTTGTATAACTTTAGACCGCCAAAGTGCCATTCTGGATGATATACGTCCACTTATGCTGATTCCAGCCCATAGCATCAACCCACCCAATACCGTCTCAATACTCAAGGCCTCCGGACTGATTTCGGGACGTACCAAATGAAGATTAACCCCTTGAAGGGCAAGCAATTGCGTTTGTGTATTGATCAATTTCCTCCAGAAATTTAGAAAAATTTTATTTCAAAATAACGAAAAGCAATTTTACGACTTTTCTCCACTAAAGTCAGGAAACTAAAATTTCCTAAATTTTTCTGGTGCAAATCCTGATTAATCGTAGGTGGGATAAAATATATCCCACCGCCCCTCAAGAGTTTAAGGGCGGCGCTATATATTATATACCACCTACGATTAATCAGGATTTGCAACAGAAAAATTTTAGGAAATTTTATTTTTCTGACTTTAGTGAAGAAAACTCGTAAAATTGCTTTTCCTTATTTTGAAATAAAATTTTTCTAAATTTCCGGTGGGAATTAAGCATTACACAAACGCATTTGCTTGTCCTTCAAGGGGTTAATCTTCATTTAGTACGTCACGAAATCACACCGGAGGTCTTGAGTATTGAGACGGTAATGACCCACCTCGTCTGTAATGTGATCTTTCACGGACGAATGTGGAATTATTGTGAGTTCACCTTTCTCCCCATGCCAAAATACAACGGATGTCACATTAAAACTGAATCGGGACTCGTCTCTAAACAAGAATTTGACTCCAACAACGTTGGTTCCAAACTCGGTGTTCAGTTGCCCACTTTCTTTGGGCCGCACAGTTACTTGAGGTCAACGGAATACAGACCATTGGTTTACGGTATAGAGACTAGCCTGATGAAGCTTATTTCGGACTTTTTGGCTGGACACAATTCGTCCTGGAGCAAAGAACAACTGTGTTTGCAGCTGAGTAGTAATTCCCGTTCCGTCTCAACGAGCTGTTAACAGGATATATTGGTCATCAGGTTCTGTGGTAGTAAATGGCCGATCTTACCTTTGCCGATATCTACCATTCCATGTGTCTTGGAATTGGTTCCACAGCCTTGCCTTACCACTTCTTGCGACTCCAACAGCGTCCGCTACACGTCGTTGCGTTTCCCCCAGATTCTACTGTCCCTATAACACGCTGAGCCATGAATTACAGTAAATGACATTGTTGGGACTTTTTCAAGTCACTTTTACTGAAAACATAAGCCTAGCAATTGAATTTTACAACTGAGACAGTGAAACAGATGTTTCTGCAAAATCCTGATTTCTGCACTTATCTCCTTTTGCTAGTTTTTGATATCATAAACTTTAATTTGCATGTGAACTTATCGTTATATGTTTTCTACTGCGCTTTAAAATATGGATGTTTTGCTTTATGTTATTTATCGGTGTAAATATTTGCGTAATTTTGATAAAACCATGTGCTCCCCTAATTGTTTTGAGCAGCGTGTATTTATTTGGTAACGGTCAAAATGCCCGCTACGGACTTTCTCCAGCGTTAAAGTAATTTGATTCGCCTTATTCAATGGCACAATTATCCGCGATTAATGATGACGAAATAAACTGCATGGTACTAGTGGTGTTCAGAGCATTTAGACCTCCGATTTACGCGGGCCGCCTTGCAGTACTAATTATTGCTTTCCCTGGCACGTTTTTTGGAAACCAGCATTTTTTAAAAAGAAATTCGCATAAGGGTTTTTTTTTTTAATGTCAACAAAAGCAAGTGTTCGAGATAAGTTTCTTCGAAATTTCTAACAGAAATATTTCTTTAAAAAAAAGTGATGTTCAGAAAACGGACCGAATGAGAGACCTGGAGTATGATACTAAAATCTTGAGAGTATGTTTGTAATTGTGATTAGTAAACATAATTTATTTCAATGTAAATGTTAAAATCTTCTATGTAATAGATTAATTATTTAAAAAATACCTACAGTTTTTTTTTTTTGGGGGGGGGGGCACCATTCAAGAATATTAATTTTTACTTTACTTATTCGTAGTATTTACTTATTCTGCGATTAAATAGTGTTATATTTACTATTTGGAAATATAATTACCCAAAATAAAGTAAGTCTATGCACACTTTTCAAGTGAAAGTCAGGGATTTGAAACAACAAAGATTTCTTCATGATGAGTCGATAAAAAAAATTTTGATTAGGAATATACAAAATGTAAACAGGTTTTCATGCGTTTGTTAAATTATAGATATAATTAAAAATAAGGACTATTTAAAGGTACTTTATATTCCTAACATTACAAAGATATAAACACTAATTTATGAGATATTTCAAAGCACCAAATAATTGTTTCTTCAATACATATCTATAAAACAGAAAAATCTTTGCTGAAAAGTTGTTCTTTTGAAGCTTGTTACCGTCCAATTATATACTCATGGAATGTATTGTGGAAGAAAATTGATTACGTATTGTTGATCGTATATTATCCCCTATAATAGCTATAAAAAAATCGACTGAAAAGGTGATTAAGTTGTGAAGAATGCTTAGAATAATACATTGTTACATTTTCTTTTATATATCGCATTTGAGTTTTATTGAAAGGCTGTAAAGCATTCATAAGTGTAAATAATTTTCGTATAAAATAGAAACTTCAATTTTATTGATGAAATGCTAAATTTATATATATATATATATATATATATATACATACATAATTATGTTATAGATATAACATATATACATACATATATATATATATGTATGTATATATTGTATAATTTCAGTTGACTATTTCACACCATCAGGGTTGCCGATTTGGGCCTAAAAAAAAAAAAATTCGTGTTCATACCGGAAAATCTGAAAGAAGAATTTTCACTTTGCGCAATCACGAAATGTTCTGGAATCAATGGAGAAATTTCAGAATTTAAAAACAGGCCAAACTAGCAACTATGCACATAATGCCATTTAACACTAGAAAGACGGAAATTTTTACTCAAGTTTATGTAAATATTTAACACCAGAATTTTTATTTAAAACTGTTTAAATTATCTAATTATTCATTTTTCTCCTTTGTATCTTTTAAGCTTATTTTATAAAAAAAGTTTCTGGTTCAAACCGAAATATATCCATAAATATGGTTGGGACCAAGATGGCCCCTCAGCGTCATTCTAGTGTTAAAAAGTATTTTTCATAATACTTTTAAATTATAAAAGTTTAACCTGTTGCCTGTAGTTGAGATGTGGCTGGTTCTTTATAGTTTTAAAATTTCGATTGTTTCATATCCACCAAATTTTTGAACTAGAAACGTTCAAAAGGGCTATTTTAATGACAGATTAATTAAAAAAAAAATACGAAAATAAGTCATATGTTTTAAACAAGCTGTAGAAATCAATCAATTCTATTCTCACATACCTCTTTTTTTAAACTTTCATTAGGAAAATCCATTTTGAAAAATTTAGTTTACCATTTCATGAGATTCTTTTCGCCAAATCTTGAGAGTACGTTCGTAAATGTTATTGGTACACACAATTTATTTTTTTCCGAAAGTAAATGTTTATTTCTTCCATTTAATGAATTAGTTTTTTACCAAAAAACCTCGAGTGTTTGTTTTTTGTGAGCACTATTTGCGAATATTTATCTTTTCTTTATTTATTCATAGAATTATGCGATTAAATAGTGCTAAGTTTACTATTTGGAAGTAGGGGTACTCAAAATCAAGCAAGTCTACGCACTCTGTTAAAATGAAGCTCGGATATTTTAATAAAAATGGGTTTATTGAGGCTCAGTCGATATATTTTTTTTTTTGATTAAGGGGACGATGAGGGACTTAAAAATATATTTTTTTATTTTTTGTGAATTTCACTTTAAATATTACTCAAGGGTACATAATATGCATTGTAGCATGCATTTATCACAATATATATATATTTGAGTAAAAAATTTTGAATTTTTTTGAAATTTTTTCGAAACCATTTCAAAATTTTTCAATTTTTATATTCAAATGTATAAACTCCGATGCACAGTTTTATTTATATATATAAAATTAACTTTTATAAAAAATATTGGGGATTTTCATTGATATGGAACTCGCAGGGGACATTTCGAAGATTTCTAAGACGACGCGTAAAATTCCATTTTTATCTCAAAAATAATTTTATTTTTATTTTTTGTGATAAATGTATGCCATAATGCATATAATGTACCCTTGAATAATATTTAAAGTAAAATTTACAAAAAAAAAAAAAAAAAAGTTTTTTAAGGTCCCTCGTCCCCTTAAAATGAAGAAAAATACAAACAGGTATTTATGATTTTATTCAATTATATACATAATTAAAAATAAGGACTATTTGCAGCTTCTTTATATTCCTAACATTACAAAGATATAAACACTAATTCAAGAGATATTTAGATATTTCAAAGCCCCAAATAATTGTTTCTTCAATATCTATTTTTAAAATGGAAAAATCTTTGCTGAATATCTGTTCTTTTGAAGCTTATTATCGTCCAATTATATGCTCATGAAAGGCATTGTGAAAGAAAAGGGATTGCTTATTGTTGTTCGTATATTGCTCTTCATAATAGCTTGGTTAAGTTATGAAGAATGTATACAACATAATACATTGTGACATTTTTTTTTATATCGTATTTGAGTTTCATTAAAATTCTGTAAAGCATTCATAAGTGTAAATATTTTTCGTATAAATTAAAAATATAAATTTTATTGATGAAATGCTAAAAAAAAAAAAAAAAAAAAAAAAAAAAAGAATTAAATATATTTTGTGTAATTTCGTTTGACTATTTCACACCTTGTGATTCAAGATGTACTTTTTTTTATAATGATTTTTAAATTATAAATTTTTAACTTATTGTCTATAGGTGCAGTGTGGCTGGTTTTTAAAAATTTTTAAAATTCAGATTCCTTGATTGCCACCATTTTTTTTAAATAGAAATATTCAATAGGCCTAGTTCCATGACAGATCTTAAAAATGCGAAAATAAGGCGAATTATCTGTTTTCAAAAAGCGGTGGACAATAAAGCAATCTGAATTTTAGAAAATAGTGGGTTTAAAACACTGCACTCATAACAAAGCTACCATTATTTTAGTGTAGAAATACTTGCCTTATTTGATAACCAAAAACTTTACGAATAAATAAGTTGGAAATTATATTTCAGAATACCTGGTAGTAGAGGACTTACAGGCAAAAGGTTTGAAGATACTTTCTTTAAATAATAATATTAAAATACGATGTTTTAAATTATTTTCTAATGATAAAAAAGGATTTTTTGTGTGAATTTTCATATGAAATGAAAAAGACATAGTATTATTATAGTTTTTTTTTCAGTTTATATATCAAAGTAAAAATTTAAATTACGTAAACTTTTTTTCTTTCATTTCACTTATTTGATAGTACATTTCATGTTACAAACAGTGTTAAATTCCACTGCTTTTTTGTTAACACTTACTTGATTGTCACCACTTCTTTGAAATAGTACAATTCGCCTTACTTTCGTCTTAGTTAATCTGCCACTAAATAAGATGAATACCACTCTTTGAAGAATAATATGTACAATATAAAAGCAAAATTTTATTAAACATTTCTGGGTAACATTTGGTCGTTTCAAATTATAGTTTTGTGAGATAAATAATGTACCACCGTCTATGAAAACAAACAAGTTGAAAATTGTGCGTCAAACGTGGCAAATCAGGTGAGGTCGTACTATAACTTGTTTTATAAATATTCAGATCTTGGTGCAATAGGTGTTGTACTCTTATGCAAAAATGGATGAATACAAAATTTAATACGATACCATATATTAAATTCTGTAAAACGTAAGTAATATGTCGCCAACTTAAATAGGACGCAATCACCACGGCAACCGTTATTCATTACCTATCATGGGGTATCATTGAAGTAATTACATATGATAGTTTTCGATAGAATGAAAAACATTTTATTAGTATCTTTTTTAAGTTTTGATTCGATTTTCATGAAATTCGAAAAGATTTGACAAAATTTTATAACGATTATCTATATTTAATTTCAAACCTTTCGGTTGGGTAGTATTTGCGCTGTTATATGCGGACAGATGGACAGAGAGATGGACAGACCATGTGAAGACTATAGGTGCTACGCGTGGATATAATAACGACATTTCTCCACAGACAATATTTTAATGGAATACTTTTGAGTGTCTCTGTAAATAAACTATGAACGCTACATACATTATTTTCAAAACAAAACATTTCATTGTTAACCTGAATAACATATACCAATTACAGAGCAATCCAAATATATTAACACAATTTAGCGTTCAGACGAGAAAATTGAATTCATAAACACTTTCATCTATGTTGGAAAGTGTTAAAAACGCATAATAGGTTGAAATTTGACTTTCTGCAACTTATACCAATAGACGGAAACATGATAGAATACTTTTGTACAGACCTGTATTTTATCTACTCTCTTTATATGTATGTACTTCATCGTAAAAATGCATCGTAAAATTTTAAACTACCTTTAAAACCCTCTAGCGGGCGGTGTCTATAAAAAGGAGAACTCATTATAAGAGTACTGGAACCCAGAATATTTAATTAAAATTTTATTGTTATAAAATACGGGAAAATTAGCAAGTTTTTATTTTCTAATAAATTCGTTTGTAAATTCTGTTGTCAGTCCACCATTACATTATTTTATTAACAGAATTACTCCGCGCCGGAAAAGGTTAACACTTTCGGGACGGGAGCCTTTTACGAAATTTTTAATCTTTTGTCACCATTTTTTAAAAACAGAAATTTGTGTCGTCTTGAATCGAGAAAATGCGATGATTAAATAAGGCAAATTTTACAGTAAAATTTCACTGGTGACGAAAAACAAGGATTCTGAGCGATTCATGCGGCACGTATACGGGTCGCTTGTCCCCAAGGGGTTAAGCCATTTTCGTTTATACTCAGTAATCCTATCGAATTCTTTTTTTTTGTTGTCCTGTCTATAATGTACAGCATTTATACTCGCAACGTAATATGCAAAAATTTAGTCAAATTTAAAAACTCATTATCACAGCTAAAACTGAACTTCTAGCAACCATCGCTAATATAGAGTATTTCGGGTACAGTATAGTATCCGAAATCTTTTGTGCGTACCTGTAAATACTATGCACTTTCTATTATACAGGAAGTAACTTTTAGTAAACCTCAGCAACGTATATGAATTTCATTATATGTCAAATAGTTTAACACAATTAAAATACGGCGTAAACAATGTCTCCCCCTATATCATTATGTAACGGAATTTTTTGTGTGGCCCTGTAAAGAAATAATAAATACTCTTTGCGCCGCATATTCAACAAAATGAGTACTTTAGTGGACCTCATAAATGCATATCAATTTCATTGCGTTCCAAACGGTGTAACATCATTAAAATGCACTAGAAACAAATGTTTTCCATCTGCTGTAATGTCACGGAATACTTTTGATGTCCTTTTAACTGAAATATGCATCCGATTTTCATAAAATTTAAATGACGCGACAAAATTCTGGAAAAATTATATATGTAAAATTTCAAACAATTCGGTTGGTTAGTTCTTGCGCTGTTATATGCGGACATACGGACAAACAGACAGACATACACTATATGGCCAAAGGTGACCGACCACTTGCGATTTTTGGCGTTTAGTTAAATATATAGAAAACTACATGAGGAATTAATCTGAAACTGCAGGTGTGTAAACAGTATAGTATAGGTCATATATTTCCGAAAAGATTTTTTTCCCGAAACCACATAGGGGACCGTAAAAAAATGAAAAAGAATGAATAACTTTTGGACAATCCTGTAAAAACTAATGGAGCAAAAACGTTTGAACTCGAGATTATTAATAAGTGGCTTATTGTAATATACTGTGTTCAATTTTATGAGGATAGCATGTATACTCGTAGAAAAATTAAGGTTTTTATAAAAACAATCCCAAATTTCACAAAGTTTTTTGCTTATAATTTGCAGAGTTTTTAATATAAAAAAAAATTCTTTTCAGAAAATATGACGAACAACATTGTACAGAATAAGCTGCAGCCAGAATTAAAAAAATATAAAAATTGGATGAAAAATGAGCAGGTTTACTAAAAAATGTTTCACTGCGCATGCGCGAATGCTATCAAAATATAATGTGCATAATGTGTTAGATAAATGTATAGAGCAACTTTTGTAAAAGTCTCAAAAACATAGTTTGAAAAGTCTGATAATAATCGTTTATAGAATAAGCTCAAATTCCGTTGTTCCCAAAATGAAGCAAAAAGATGAGGGGTTATATCCAAATACAGTAGTACGTGCAATATTGTGTGTGCTAAATTGGCACTAATCAATGGATATATGGATACAATATGACGTAATGACAATACAATATGACGGAAATACATGACGTATTACACTGTTTACACACCTTCAGTTTCAGGTTAGTTCCTCGTGTATTTTTCTAGAAATTTAACAAAACGTCAAAAATCGCAAGTGATCGGTCGCCTTTGGTCATATAGTGTATATACATACAGACGGACGGACCAACGAGGATCATAGGCGCTGCGTATTTATATAATTACGAACGCACCTAAAGAGACATAGTACGCAATAATTTTGGGAAAATCTAGCGTAATGCCAATATTAAAAAAAAAAAAAAAAAACTTCTATCCATACTTAATGATAGAAACTGTACAAGTAAATAAGTGAAAGACTTCTGTTAGAGAAGTCAATTTGGTAATTATCGGTTATATATTGGGGAATGTTGGCAGAAAATTGGTAGAATATAAAAAAACAAGGGCAATTCGGAAAGTAACACCCGATTATGAATTAAAAAAAAAACTAATGAAAGGAAACATGTTTTATTACTTACGTATGAAAGATACGTTCTTCAGCTACTTCTCAACATAATTGCCGTATTAATTAAAACAATTATCGTAACGGTAAATCAGCTTTGAAATTCCATCGTCACAAACTTCTGCCGCCGGCCTATTCAACTGCGATTATTTTAAAATTCAACTCGCACCACTCTTTCAATCCAAAGAATTTTAACATGTTTTTCTATATAATTTGCTGATAAATGTACTACCAAAAATGTTTTAAAGAATAATGGGTCAAGTAAAATATTACGAGAGCAATTCGGAAACTAATTTTCGTTTTTTTGTATGTATAAGTGAAAAACTCGACTACTTTCAACAATTTTTTTATTTACATCTCAAAGGTACAGCTGTCTTCTATTTTTCAACATAGTCACCATGTACATTCAAGCACTTGTCATACCGTTTTACCAACTTACCAATCCCTTCTGAAGAAAACTCAGCTGTCTGCAAATTCAGCCAACTTGTCACAGCGGTTTGAAGATCCACATAGTCAGCGGAGTGCTGTCCTCCAAGACACTTCTTCATTTCCTTGAACAGATAAAAATCAGAAGGAGCCAAGTCGGGGTTGTAGGGGGGGGGGGGTTAAACACGTCCCATTCGAATTGGCGCAAAATATTTTGTGTTCTCTGAGCACTGTGAGGACGAGCGTTATCGTGCAAGAAAACAATTCCAGATGTCAGCAGGCCGCGACGTTTGTTCTGGGTGGCTCTTTTCAGTTTTTTCAAAGTGTTACAGTAAACTTCAGAATTTATTGTCTTACCACGTTTCATGAATTCGACCAGCAAGATACCATGAGCATCCCAAAACACGGTTAACATAATCTTCCTCGATGTCAAAGTTTGAAGGCTTTTCTCAGCCGGTTTGGAGAACCGGTGTGACCCCATGCCATTGAATGTTGCTTTGTTTCAGCATTTACATACGCAATCCAAGTCTCGTCGCCAGTCACTATTCTATTCAAAAACTTCTCCCCTTCCGTGTTGTACCGGGAAAGAAAATCTAAGGCAGCGCCCATTTGAATAATTTTGTGGGTCTCCGTGAAAATCTTTGGTACCCATCGAGCACAGAACTTCCGATAGCCTAATTTTTCGGTGACAATTTCGTACAAAACAGTCCGAGAAATGTTCGGAAATTCTTGGGAATGTTCCGAGATTGTGAATCGACGGATCTGACGAATTTTGTCTTCAATTTGTCCGACGAGATTATCACTCACTACAGACGCCCTCCCACTCCTTGATTCATAATGGATGCTTGTTCTTCCTCCTTTGAAAAACCTGACCCATTGACGCACTACACCTTCACTCATAATGTTTGGGCCATATATGGCACACAGTTCACGATGAATGCCCACTGCTGACAGTTTTTTCGCCCAAAGAAATCTTATTACTCCTCGTAACTCGCATTTGGCAGGATTTTCAATAGCAGCGTACATTTTGTGACGTTATAACGAGGAAACGCGCGGTAGTTCGAAACGCTCCCTAAGATTGCTGAAATTTTACAGAATTACAGATTGCTTGATTTAGCAATGGTTGCGCTCCGCCCACTACTAATAGTGCCACGCCTCGACGGAAGTTAATTTTGGAAATGTCCTTTTATTACCAAAAAAAAAAAAAAGTGGTGTTGATAGAATAGAACGAACAGCCCTGTTGAATAGGCCGGCGGCAGAAGCCTGTGACGATGGAATTTCAAAGCTGATTTACAGCTATGATAATTGTTTTAAATAATACTTCGATTATGCTGAGAAGTATCTGAAGAATGTGCCTTTCAAACGTGAGTAATAAAAATCGTATCCTTTCATTAGTTTTTTTTATTTTTATTTTTTATTTTATTTTTTATTTATTTATAAACGGTGGTTTCTTTCCGAATTGCCCTCGAATTTCATTTACAAGTTTGAGATTTAAATTATTATATTACAAAGCTAATTTAGATAAAGGAAAAAAAAAAACGTTGGAAATGCCTTCTTGAGCTGAGCAATAAACAGACGATGTACTCTAAAACTACCCTTAAAGAGCTCTGGGTAAGTATATATTTTTACTCCTTCAACATATTTAACACTAAACATTCGCGGAATTTTACTGAAATTTTATGAAAATAATTCACGCCAAAATGTTTCTTTAATATTATAGAGTATTATGATTAACTTACTTCTGTGTTATTTATATTTTATTTATTTTATGAAGAAATTTATGGTTCGGGTAGATATATTTTAATTACCGTAATTTCCGGCGTATAATCCGCGGATCAAGCTATCATTTTTCGACCCAGAATTAAAAAAAAAAAAGTAACTTTTTAGATTGCGGTAAATATTTGTCTTCAATTTCTAAATAAAATTTCTGGGTATAAAAAGAATAGTTTGATCGCGGATTATACGCCGGAAATTACGGTAATTACAGTTAAATAACCAGTTGTTGGTATATTTAGTATTAATCCAGTGAAGGGTGGTTTTATAATATATATCTCACTTTATTTAAATAAAGCAATGGCCTGTAGCAACTTAATTTTGAATTAAAATTTTCTTTTATTTACTTGAAGAAACCTTTTATTTTATTTTTTTTTCGAATTTGTTTCTTCGTAAATCCTGGTATATAAACTTTTCAATGTTTTCGCAACACAATGTACTTTAACTCTGACAAGCATAAACATAATTAAATTAGATAATAAATATGAAATTGAGCAACAAATAACTTAACCATTTTTGTATTAAAATTTCGAATAGAAAAATTTTCTTTTGACAAATTCTTTTACGTTCTACATAAAAGAATTTTTGCTAAGGGAGTTTCTGATCATTCTTCTAAATAGCAGTGTAAGAAATTTTTCTTTTTCAATCAACGTTGTGTTAATACAGGGGCTTCCGACAACTCAAATTCGGACTGCAGAACTAACCAGGTTTTTAATTCTGTATATTTAATAACAGAAACCTCTTTCAAATTCTGAATATATAAAAGGTGACAGTTACTCTACAAGCTTAGAGTTAGCTCTGTGGCTCATTGTTGACGTATTGGAAACCCTACTGTTTACGCAAACAAAGTTAAAATTATGATAAAAAATATTTATTACAAAAAACAAAAATTGTTTACCGCTTTAAATATCCATACAAGAGAGCCATTTATAATTTTGTAGAAAATATACGATTTAAAAAAACTCTTCGCTATTTATTCTTAGTCATCCAATTTAAATCTACTTTAAGTGCGAAATACATTTTTTTTTTATTTAACAATATTTTATGCCTAAGAGGGTTAATAAAATGACAACACTTTAATATTTTTATTCTTAAACATCGTTCAGAAAATATATTTCAGAAATAGAGGTTATGATAAAATTAGAAAGCTCTTTAAAAGTCTATCCAAAATCCCTATAACGATGTATAACACCAAGGGAAAAATATATTTTTCCTTAGAACAAAAAAAAGATACAGCATTTTAAGAATTATCTCAGAAGCGACAAAATTACAATAACTGAAATCTTTCGAGAAACACTCCAGGAAACATTTTTTTCGTGGTTCTGTATTATGTTTGAAAAGTATCCATGCTCGAAAATACTTTATTTTTCAAGAAGGCAGTTCCACTTAATACTGCAAGCTGAACTTCACCGATTTTCTTTTAGAAAGTTTCTTTAAAATTATTTCTCAAAAGTATTTGTAACATTTTGTAATATTTTTCGAACATGATATAAATTTAAGTACTGTTTTCAATTTTATGGGATATTTTCAAACATATTAAATATATTAAAGAAAACTTTTACAGATTATTTCTTTTTTAACACTACCAAATATATTTGAAAGTGTTTGTGACTTCACTTTTCCCGTTATATTATGGTCTTTCTATGAGGAAAAATCGTTTTTGGTGTATTTTAAGAATGTTACATTATTTCAAACATAATGAAATTAATATACATCTTTGGATTGCACTAAAACATATATTCCATGCAGTGTTGCCAGATTGGGGACTTTCTTATTCCCAGATTGTTGACTGTCACCGCTTTTTTTTAAATAGAAATATTCGGCCCATTTAAAAATAGATCAAAAGTTCAATATAAGGCTAATTATACTGTTTAACCCCCTGAGGGGCAAGCAATTACGTTTGTGAAATGCTGAATTCGCACCGGAATCTTTGAAAAATTCTATTTCAAAATAGGTAAAAGCAATTTTTCGGCTTTTTCCCGCCAAAGTTAAAAAAGTAAAATAAAAAAAAAAATTCTGGTGTAAAACTTCATTAATCGTAGGTGGTATATAATATATACCGGTGCCCCTCAAGGGGTTAAAAAAAGTGGTGAGAGTCAAATAATCTGATTTAAAAATGTTCCCAATCTGGCAACACTGATTCCATGGAATACGCAATGGAAAGTATTTAACAAATCTTTAATCAGCCACATAAAATAATTTGGTTGCATAATTTTCTAAAAGGAAAGTTTCGTTGAAGAATTTGTTAATCGTGGTGCAGTATATCAAATAAAATTAAATTTATATACGTTATTGACGTGCACTAAAATATGCTTGTTGTAGAAATTGAAGTACATAACAATTATAGTTTTTTGAAGCACAAAAGATTTCGGTTAAAATATCGTTTAACCCCTTGAGGGGCGTCGTTTGCAGTCTGCAAACGGTTAATTTTAATGCCTAAATATTCAAATGGCACCAGTAATTTTTTAGTACAATTTCGATCTCATAATAAACGAGAAAAAAAGCTTTTGATTATTTTCAAATAAATTTGTTTGTTAATTGCGGTGTGAATTAATTATTTCAACATTTTTTGAGCAGAAATGCCTTGCCCCTGAAAGGGTTAAGCCAGTGGTGGCCAACTGTGGCACGCCGGATACAACTAAAATTTTACAGAAAAAGTCGGCTTCATGAATCGCAGAGATTCGATGATTAGATAAGTCAAATGATTTCCATAAAATTTTAGTGGGTTGCAGCGTGCCACAATTGGCTACCTCTGGTTTATATTGTGGAAGTTTAACATACATTTCCAGATTGCGTGGTGTGTATAAATTATGCTTCTATTATACAAAAATAAGTTAAATTCCGCAAGTATTACTCCTATAGCAAGGAATAGTTTAAGGTTGGGTTTTAATTGTGTTATACATTTTCCTACAAAAAAAAATATATTTATTAGATAAGGCAATGATTACTACAGAATTTTAGTGGGGTCGGGACGCTGCCATCTAAATACTCAAGACCTGAGGACACAAGTTGTGACGTCAGCACTAATCGACCGACTTCTCACTAGTGTTGGAAACCACACCGAGAAATTTTGAATAGCAATTTCCTTTTATTTTATTTGTGGAATATCTATCATCTTATAAAACAATAGTAACTATTTAAACTTACTGGTGAGAATTTGGAATCCCCTAATAAAAAGTCAGCCAGATGCAGCAACACTGTGTCATTCCGCATCTGGCTGAATTTTTATTTAGGGTTTCCGTATTCTCACCAGTAAGTTTAAGTAGTTACTATTGTTTTATAAGATGATAGATATTCCACAAATAAAATAAAAAGAAATTGCTATTCAAAATTTTCCGGTGTGAATTCCAACACTTGTGAGAATTCCATCAATTAGTGATGACGTCACAACTTGTATCCTCAGGCATTCAGTATTTCGTTGGCAACGGTCGAGTGCGTGCCACAGTTGGCTACCGCTGGTCTAAGCGGTTTATATTACCGTATGTTCGCGCGTATCCGCCGAACCTCACATAATTCAATTTGCTACGAGAATATATTTAAAATAAAATGCAAGTTATTTCTGATTAGCACTTATTTGGCTTCTTTTTTTTCAATAAAATTTCCGGCTTGAAAAAGACTTAACTAAGCCTCGGCAGATACGCGGGAAATTACGGTATGCAGGAATTGCGTTTTCACTTATAGTACATGTTTTTCAGTTTTACCTAAGATTTGACATATTATGTGTTGTTTATAAATTAGTTAGATGATATAAAGCATGGGTGTCAAGTTGTGGCCTGCTTTATAACCCGAGTTTTTTTACAGAAGTAGTCAACTTCAAGAATCTCAGAGATTCGAAGATTAGAAAAGGCAATGATAATTGTAAAATTTAAGTGGTAGCACGCGGGCCATATTTTGACACTCCTGATATACCGAGTTACACAAGATACATCGAAAGCATTACCGTATACGACCATCAATTTTTTAACATTATATTTTAATTGAGTTATTCCTTTTATAGCTGAAACATTTTTAGTATAGTAAAAGAATTTTTCAGAAAGTAAAAAATATCATATACAGTGCTACACAAAGATCTGGATACATTGTTTTCTATCGGTGGTATTTAAAAAAAGTACTCTTTTAGATGTGGTATGTGTCCTTTCCTCAAATAACAGTTAAAATATGTGATGTAACATGGGCTGCCCTAAAATATTGAAAAAGGACGTGAAAAGCAATTTTGTATAGAATTTTTATATTTAATATATTTTTTATATATAAAAAAATATGGCTTACGTATTGAAAGAAATTTCGAAATTTATTAAAAGCGATAGTTTCGTGAAGAGGTAACAGACGAAAAATTCGCCATCTACTTACAGCACACATTTTAATTCTGGTAAGTTCTATTTGTTTAAACACATAGTTTGATTACATGTTGATAAGTTTGTGTTTTAATTTATATTTATATTTTATTTATTGATGGAGTTTTAAATTCGTTAATATTATCCCAAAACAATTTCTTGGTTATATATGTTTTTTTTTTTTTTAAGTACAAACGGATTTTTTTGTAATAAGGGTGCACGTGATAGAGACTGATAAAAAATATTCATGTTTAAAAAGTATTTTAAAACCATAAAATATTTGTAAGTTGAGATACATTTTTCAAACAAATTGCAATTGACCGAACATTTATTTTAATTTTTACGACAATGTAAGAACAGAAAATATGCTATATTTATATGTTTAAAAAATGTTACTAAAGCAAAATTTATTGGTCAGTCAATATGACGTAGTTACACATCGACATTTTTACACATTATTACACATGGTAATGTTGTATAATGTAGATATCAGGCGTGTATAAAAATCTGTTGGCTGAACTTATCATAGAGAGCTGTACAAAATTATCTGAGTGCATTTCCGTCTCTTTGTGGATATTGGTGAAGGAGAATTTTCAAATGTATTAAGCCTCTGTCTACCAGAAGGGTCCAGTGGACCCGACATGTACATTCAAAATATTTATTCAAACCAGAAATTTCTTCAAAACAAACTAAATGTATAAATCAGACAATAATAAGTTAAATAAACAAATTAAATAGTTTTAAGTAAAAATTCTGGTGTAGAATGTTTTTATAAAACTTGAGTAAAATTTCCGGTAGTTCTAGGGTTAACTCTTTTCTAAAGTAAGCTAAATTTTATTATACTGTTTGCTGAGATACAGATCTATAGAATATGCACAGAGTTGGACAAGAGACTTACAGACCTTTTACGGCTATGTAGGTGTACATTTTATAAGTATACGCATTTTCTAATTTGTTTACTGGCTAATTCCATCCGAACTTGCCATGTCTGTCACCAGTGGCGGCTCGTGACTGAAATTGTTTGGGGCACTAAATGCAGAACTGCGAAATTTATCCTTCTCTCACCACTATTTCTTTACCAGAAATCCTTGCTTGTTTTTTTGGCAGAATGTTCTACCATTAAACAAGGTAAAGATTTCTTTTTAAAAATTATGGTAAGAAAATAATAAAATTGGCCGTCATGCATTTAGTGCCCCAAAATATGGCAGTCACGAGCCGCCACTGTCTGTCACACAGCTGAAAATTGCTATGTTTGTTTGCCATTGTTATTTTCGAAAAGTTGGCTTCGTCTTATTCAATTGATGAGATATCTCCGATAAAATAAGTCACATTTTTCCGTTATAAAATACTGGTATACAAAAATCGTAGTATGTGACAGACCTGACAAGTTCGCATGGAATTAGCCTACTACATTATAATGCATCTGCTGCCGATATCTCATAACGTGTGTTTCATGCATGAATCTTGATTTCTAGAAAATCGCTTTGAATAAAAGAATCTTTTAAGATTTTTAACACACATCTACAGTTTTTCTAAAGATACTGGTTTTTATAATAACAATTTCCAAATAGTAACATCTTTAATTTATAACTGAGAATGTGTGGAAATTAAATGAGATAAAGAATTCTAATTGAAAATAGTGGACAAAGTACGTTTGGAAGAAATATTTTTACGCTTTAACAAAAATGCTTCAAAATTCACATTAAGACTATTTTTGAAAATTATATAACTTGGCGAAAGAATCGTTTCGTATTTTACGCCCTTTTTGCCTAAAAGTCATGTGTCATAACAATGTTCCAAAGAGATGTTCGACTTGTTTAACCCTTTAGCGGGCGGTGTCCACAAAAATGTCACCTAATTTAAAAAAAATTTAAACGTAGAATATTTAATTAAAATTTGCCTTTTATAATGAACCGGAATATAAGCAATTTTTTTCTAATAAATTCGTTTGTAAATTCGGGTGTGACTCCATCATTTCATCATTTTACAAACTCCGTGCTGGAATAAATTATTACATCATTAATATGGTAAAGTGTTCTATTCTAAAATAGTGGTAGCTCTGAGGCCGGCATGTTCTTAATTCTTGGTGAGAGTAATTTCAAAATCATAAGGAAAAAACAACAGCTCTACAACTTTTTTAATAACTTGTTTATAAAGAGATGAAAATTCACTGTGTTTGGGTTTATGTCTGATAACTTTTTTACAATCAATATATCGTCTATTAAAGCGAAATAATAAAAACCAAGGTGATGAAAATTTGCATAATTTGGCTTATTTTAGTGTTTTTATCTAGTAGCCTTTTGAGATACCAAGCTATTACTTTATTTAAATTGAAAAATAAGCCTTATATGGAGACAGAAATTTGTTTATTATATAAAGCGAAGATAATATTTCAGATTTTTTTATGACAAACGACTTTTAAGTAAAATCGTTGTAGACCTCTATCTTAGATGTACAAATGGACACGTCGTCTATGTCCATTTATGTTAATATTTCAAACATTTACGTGCGATAGATCTACTTAGCGATAGCACGCACACACACATGCGTATGCGCAATCGCTCAAGCACAAACAGTGACATTTATTAATATATGAAATAAACTTTAATGTTGTTACTATTGTCGTATTAACTTAAATTAAGTGTCTTCAACCTGTGTGGTGAAAGCATCCAAGCTATCACTATTTCAGAACAGTGTTGCCAGTGAGCTACATTTTTTTAATTCACATTTCTTGATTGGCAGCACTTTTTTGAAAATGTTTAATTCCTCCTGTTTGCCCCTTAATTGCCGTAATTTCCGGCGTATAATCCGCGGATCGAACTATCTTTTTTCGACCCAGAATTTTTTAAAAATAAAATGTAATTTTTTAGATAGCACTAAATATTTGGCTTCAATTGCTAAACAAAATTTCTCGGTACAAACAGAATTGTTTGAACCGCGGATTATACGCCGGAAATTACGGTAATATACCATTAAAAATGTCAAATTTCACCACTTCAAAAATGTGTTGCCAATCAAGAAATTTGAATTTAAAAAAAGTAGCCCAACTGGCAACACTATTTCAGAAGAGATAAATTTGCCTTATTTCAAACCAGACATTCTGTGATTACGTAAGAGAAAAATTATCTATCGGAATTACATAAGTCAAACGACTTGCAGGAAAATTGTTGAGACCAAAAAAAGACTCTCTACATTTAACATATAGTTAAAAAAAGATTCATATACTAACAATATATATATATATATTTTTTTGCAAAAATCAATTGCAACTTAATATCACAAAACCTTTATGAATGTTTATTATATTGTTTTTATGAGTATATAAAATAACACATTGGCTTAATGGATTTATGTTTAAGCGCACTAACTAAAAAAGGCACATTAGTATTATACCTCTGATGATGTGTACATTTTTAAAGCAATAAATTTAGTCGACGATTACATGATATCGCAGACATAGTTTTTATGTTTTAAAATTGCTTTGGTCTGATTAATATTTATGCGTTGCAGTATAATTCAAATAACTTAAGAATTTTTTCACTGCTACATTAAACGAAAGTTGCAGGTCTTTTTTATATGGTATACTCTAATGTAAATAATCCTTTTTTTTTTTTTCCTTTTGAAAGCGGTATCATAACGTTTATTACAATGTTTAAGTACCTTTTGAGTATTTTATTATTTAATGGGATAAATATATATAGATAATTACTAACATTTTGTGCGAAGCATAGAAATTTTTTTAACTAATTAATAACTATATATGTATTTAAAATTCGATGTAAACGTTGTTTCACTCGCACGTATAAAAAAGTAATAAAGAGACAGACGATAATCGTGTTTAGTGTAGCCACTCTATATTTTAATGCAAATTGCTTGTTTGGTACCACCTTTTTTAAATAGTCTTTTTTCATAATATTTATTTACAGATTACATAAAAAAGCAGCCTTATTTATGCTATTTTAAAAAAAATGGTGCTAATCAAGCAGTCTGCATTAAAAAAAAAAACGTAGCGTACGGGCAGCACTTAATGAATTACACTTCAGTCTCAATACTTTTAAACTAATATTAGCAGTTAACCCATTCATGGGCAAAATAAATCTTGCTCTAAAATACTTGAGGGGATTGACTGCCACCAGAGTTTACGAAAAATTTATTTTCATAATAAATAGGTGCTTTTCTTCGCGTACATTATTACGGGTAATTTTTTGTAGATATTTCTGGTATAAATCTGGCAGTTAGAAATAAAAAATAAGTAGGAGGCACACATTCCACGGTCCATGAAAGGGTTAATATATGTTTGAGTAAATAATATTTTTAGTCACAGCGATATTTATCACAGTATGGTTTTTTTTTCCAACAGCTCAATGTTGAGCCTTTATCGGATAGAATTATGATTCCGGAATTTAAAAACAAATTTATTTGAAAATAATAAAAAGCATTTAGTCACGTATTTGAAAAACGGATAATTTTCATTCAAAAATTCTGGTGCCAATTTCACATTTAGGAATTAAAATTAGGTGGTCCAAAAATGAATCACCGCTCTTCAAGAGGTTAAATAAGGTGAAGATTATTATAAGAAAATACTGGTACCTCTGCTTACTGCTGTTAAGACTGCTCTACATTTTATCTAATTTCCAAACATATGACGCATTTAGCCATATCGTTGGTACCATGTGAAACTATCCAATAAGAATACAGTGTTACCAGAGGGCTACTTTTTTTAAATTCAGATTTCTTGATTGACACCCCTTTTTTGAAATACTAAAAATTCGTCTTATTTATTGACATATTAATTAAGGCGAAAACTGTGGGAATTTAAAAATTTCAGAAAAGTGGTGTCAATCAAGAAATCGGAATTAAAAAAAGTAGCCCAATGTCAACACTGTTTTCATATTGGATAGTTTGACATGGTACCGACGATATATGATCAACAATACATTCGAATTCCAACTTTCAATACCCATTTTTTATTATATTAAAACTTTGCCCTTTAATTTTAATATCTATCAATATTATAAAGGACAAACGTGTCTCTCTGTGCATAACGCCGACGTCATTTTGCGAATGGCAGCAGCAGACGACAAAATTTCGCTTTTACTGCATTTTTTTTTTATTATTGAAGCTTCTAAGGATCGCATATTTTAAATTTTTAAATCCTAGAATACATAGCTGCCAAATTTTACGCTTTCTTCGTATCGCTAAAATTTTACAGAAAATATTATCTTATTTAATCGTCGAAATCTGACGATTAAAGAAGGTAAAAATGTCTATTAAATTTTAGTGGTAGTAAAAAAGCTTAAAAGTTGGCAGCCATGCGAGTAGGAAAAAAATGTACTTTCACATGCAATTCGTTCGAAAAATGTATCGCAATTTGCTTGAAAACTGTATCTGCACTTACTCAACTTTTATTGTTTTAAAAATAAATTTCAAGCATGAATTTTTTTCAAATAAATCTATATCGTGTGTAGACGATTGTGAAATATAATTCCGTTTCCACTTAATTTAATATAAATAGGTCATTTTTTTTTCGTTTTATACTCTATAACCAAATTAAAGCATCCATTGATCAATATCTAAAACAATGAAATATAAATAAAACCCAAATTCAAGACATGTAATCGAACTTGGTGCTTAAACCACTTAAATGAAACGGAATAAAAAGGCTGATTGGAAATTGCGATCTTTGGCGATTTTTTCGATGGTTAAATCCTGGCGCGAGACCAATAGGAAAATATCGCTTTTAATACATTCCAAATGTTTATTTGAACACATTATTGCTGTTTTTAGTAATAAAATTTTTAGTATTGTTAATGGTCATTGTAAAAAGAATATTCAATGTAAAAAATCTATTAGAGTTATCAAATAAATAAATAAATAAATAAATTATTTAATTAAAAAGTAGATCCGTGAAAGGCTTTCCCACCGCAATCATTGATATTGTTTATTGATACGTTTTTTCATCAACTACATGTCTTTTTAATCACAAAATGCGTTTTAACGATGTATAAATGTGCTATATCAAAGGCCTCTTGCAGAACTTTTCGAAAAATACCTCATTCATCGTTGTATTTTTAGTATCTGCAGAGGAAAAATGATATTGATATCAGAAATATTATACATGATGGTTTTCACCTGTATTCTGTTACCCTCTAAGCCCGGGTTTACCCCCTAGTGATTGTAAACATGAATGAAAAATCATTCGTTAAGCATACATTATGAAAATCCTTCCTGAATGCTTTAACAAAACTTCTTTATTTAGGGAAATTATGTAATTAAGATAACTAAGTAAACATTTTAGAAAACGCATAAAAAGTTAAAGAAACTGATTTCAGCAGTTACCGTCCATAGCCAAATAGGTATTCCAATTCTTTTGAACAGCCCTGTATTTGATCTTTAGGCCGATATATATACTATATAAGGGGAAAATTTAGTTTAGCAAGAAAAAGCAAAACAGGTTGAAATTTCTCTTTCAGTAATTTATTCTAATAGATGGAAATACACTTGAATACTTTTGTACAGCCCTGTAGTCTAACTAGTACGTTTATTACACGCCAGTATTTAGCTAAAATTTAATTCAAACTAAAATACTCTTAAAACTACTGAAATCACATTTTCAGAAATTATCATCCGTAGACGGCCATGTATCCAATTCTTTGCGTGGTCCTGTATATCATTTTATCTATATTCTACAAATATTTCTTAGTACACTAAATGTAGTCCATCGTAAAAATGCATAACTCATTTAAAAGCCACATTTAAGCAATTTAAGCTCATACTCATTAAGCCTTACGAATTCTTTTCTTTAGCCCTGTTTATGAACTATAGCATTTATGCACACCATATAGTATGCATAAATATAGTGAAACTTAAAAACGCATATCATAATTAAAAGTACATTTCTAGCAATCATTGCTAATATGCAGTAATTTGGATACAACATAGTATCTCAAATATTTTGTGTGTCCCTGTAAATGCTGTGCACTTCGTATTAGACATGAAATAACTTAATGCAAACCTCATTGACGTATATTAATTTCAGTTTATATGAAATAGTTTAACATAATTAAAATTCGCCGCAAACAATTACCCCCCCCCCTATACCGTTAGGCAACGGAATTATTTTGTATGGGACTGTAAATGAATAATAACTATTCTTTGCACCGCATATTTTACAGAATGCATATTTTAGTGCACTTCATAAATGCATATCAATTTTATTATGTTTTAAAGGGTGAACACCATTAAAAATCATTTGAAACGATTTTTTCCCATTGGCCGCAATGTAACGGAATACTTATATCTGTCCCTGTAAATTTTTGTTTGCTGTAAATACTATGCACCTTCTGTTATACAGGAAGTAACAAGCAGCGAACTTCAGCAACGTATATCAATTTCATTATCCGTGAAATAGTTTAGCATAATCAAAGCACGCAACAAACACTGTTCCCCCTATACCATTATGTAACGGAATACTTTTGACTGCCCCTGTAAATGAACTAAACCTGCTAAAAACTTCAATTGAAATAGGGATCGTGCTATGATAGAGGTCAATAACATTTAAAAAATACAGAACAATCCGTGTATATTTACTAGAGTTAGAGTGCGACAGACAAAGTGAAGTCATAAATACTTTTCAACTTTGTTGGAAAGTGTTAAAAGAAAGTTGTTCTCTAACATGTAAAGTGATATTTCATATTTGACACTAGAAAAACTGTAACGTTTACTCGAGTTTTAGACAAATATTTCACACCAGAATTTTTATTTAAAAATTTTTTAACTTATTTTTTCTTTGTATCTTTTAAACTTATTTTTAAAAAAAATTCTGTTTCGAACCGAAATATACTCATTTAGTTAGGATCAAAATGACCCCTCAGCGTCTTTCTAGTGTTAATATAGTACGCTATTGTTATATAATTTAATTGTTGAAAACATTCGTACACAAGGTAGGCATTTAACAAAATTTACTTATAAGACTTCATTATAAAAACCGACAGTATCGTCTAGAATACAATTGGCATAGCTGTCAAATTTAATTTTTTTTCCAAATCAAATAAACATACCGTCGCCTCAGAGCAACAGTAAGACGTCTAAAAAAAGCAAAAATGAGTTTTTTCATTTGTTGTTACGAGACACAGTTTATGCATCTAGTGGAATACTAGGACATTTTTTTATGTCGTCACATCTTTTTTATATAAAGCAAAATTGTGTGTTTCAGACGTTCCAAAAGTCACCTTGGTTCAGTGCAAGACTAGGTTAAATCAGATATCTTAACAGTTTCACCGAAATTCGTGCACCAAAAGATTGAGGGTCCTACTGTTGTCTAACAAATCATTATGTACTGCCTCCTCGCTTTCACTTGTCTGGAATTTATAACTCTGTGTTTGTTTTAGGTATGATTTAAAAGTTGATGCAAATCTCCTGTTGCTGATATTCTACTGTTTTTTGTCTTTATAGGTGATAGTTATTTCGTTAATACTAGAACCACCATTAACCCCTTGTGGACGAGCGACCGGTAATCGTGCCGCGTAAGGTGCTCAGAATCGGGGATTATTCTCACCAGTAAATTTTTATTGTAAATTTTGCCTTAATTAATCCGAGCATTTTTCTGATTCAATTAGGAAAAATTTTCTGTTTTAAAAAACCGGTCATTAAAGATTAAAAAATCTGTAAAAAACGCTCGTCCCCAAGGGGGTTGGTGTCATTTTGACCCCTGCCAAATTTATAATAGTCGATTCGAAACAGAATTTCTTTCGTAAGATATGTTAAATGTATGTAGCCCAAAAAAATAGGCTAATTAAATAAGCTAAATAGCTTTTAATAAAAATTCTGGTGTGAAATAATTTTTATAAAACTTCAGTAAAATTGCCGGCTGTTCTAGTGTTAAAATATGAGTGAAACAAATGCGCAGCGTGTGAAACCATTAACCCCTTGGGGACGAGCGACACGTGTACGTGCCGGAAATAGGCCTAAGGATCCTCGTTTATCCTCACCAGTAAAATTTTACTGTAAAATTTGCCTTATTTAATCCGAGCATTTTCCCGATTTGAATAGGCACAAACTTCTGTTTTTTAAAAGCGGTAGCAAAGTAATAAACATTTCGTAAAAGGCTCCCGTCGCGAAGGGATCAACAAGAGGTGAATATTTAGTTCAATTGGCAAATAAAAGTTATGTGTACGGATCAAAATGAAAAGACAATAATTAAGATTTTATGTTATTTAAGTTATTTAAGTATTATGTTATTATATTATTAAGATTTTATGCTATTTTATGTTAATGTGCTAAGCAATGTTTGTACTGCTTAAAAAAGTTTTCATATTCAATTCATATTCAAAGGTTTAAACAGAAAAAATGCTTTGCAAATTGTTATTTGCTCCTGGATAAAGAGAAAAATGATTACTTTTATGTTAGCCGTGCACAAATTTCTCCAAAAGCATTTTATATTTCGCAAATACCGGCACTTACATTTTTACTCATCAACATCTACTATATATACAAAACACAAATTCTTATTTCATTAGTGACCGCTTTGCATTAGTGACCGCTACGGGAGTTTTAAAGTTAGGTGAACCAGATTATGAAAGATTACCTTTCATTTAAAGTTCTACTGAATGGATTTTGACGATATGCCAGAAAGTTCTCTGTGGTGTAGTAAATTACTAGAGGATGTATGCTATATGTAATGTGTATATACTAGATAATATATATTCTATAAACGTGTGCAGAGTTTCTTAAAAAATCCAGTGGGTATATAATGTAGACCTACACCTACATCTCTTCTATAATCTGATTAACGCTATTGTGGAATATATATTTAAATTTAACTATCTATAATATATATAAAACGCAAAGAGAAATTTCATTTGGGCCACTTACAACTTGAGTTCTGCTGAATAGATTTCGATGAGGTCAGATAATTGTCAGATAATTTTTGAAAAAAAAAAAAAAAAAGTACATCCTATCGTTCTTCGTTGCTTAGTTAAATAATTATGGGGGAAATTTCAAAATCAGATGGACACTATTACGAAAGATTGACTTTTTTAAAGGTTATGCTGGATGGATTTTTAGGGGACTTAAACTGTTAATTAGCTAACTTTTAGGAAAAGTTTTGGTACATTTGCCAGTTTAAAAGATTCTGCCAAGTAGAGTTTGGTGGAACTTGCCCAGTTAGCTAATTTTTCAGGGAATATTTTAGTATAAAACACATATCGTTCTAGGTTTCTTGGTTTTAAGATTTTGGCTGAAAGTTCTAGAATCAGATGAGCCCAATTATGAAAGATTAGCCTTTTTAATAGGTGTTATTGGACGGATTCTGATGAGAATTGCAGTGATAAATTTTCAGAGGAAGGGTATAAGTATATTACATATTGTTCTATCGTACTTTACCAAATCCTACAGAAAAGGATCAACTAAAGAAGTTGGTCTGTTGGTTGGAAGAAGTATATATATATATATATATATATATAAGAATATTTTTGAAAATTTTGACACCCAGACCCTTTTAACCTTCCTACCCTGTTGAAATTTTACTCAACCTTAACACTAGAACCGCCAAAAGGGGTCATTTTGACCCCTGCCAAATTGATAATAATCGATTGAAACCAGAAATTTCTTCATATGATATGTTAAATGTAGGCAGCACAAAAAGAGCCTAATTAAATAACTTAAGTAGTTTTAAATAATAATTCTGGTGGGAAATACGCTTTTTAGATCTTGAGTTAAATTGCCGGCGGTTCTACTGTTAATAAAAACATTTTACATCAGAATTTTCTTTAAAACTATTTAATGTATTTATTTATATTAGTTTTCGGTGCCTTTTATTTATCTTACTTTACGAAAATATTTCTGGTTCGAATCGAATGAAATGAATTATAGAAATGGGTCGATTAGACCCATTCAGGGTAGGAAGGTTAAGCACACAGTGACAACGCTAATTTAGAATTCTGTAATATTTTCAATAAATATTTACTAAATAATTCTTAATTTCCATTTTGAAATATCACTCTAATTTTTTTTTTCTCTAATTTTTTCATTCAATATTGCTGATTAATTTGGAACGGTGCAAAACTGCACACTTCTTAATGATGTCCTACATAAATAGTTTATTTTTCCATGTAAACAGTAGGATAAGTTGCCGATTCGTTTCTATATCCTAGATATTGTCAGAAATATGAAGAACAACAGTAGGACAAGAGAATTTAATTTTTCTTCTACGATATCAATTAATTTTTTTTTAAATTCCACCTGAAATATAAACAAAAATTAGGTTAGTTACCAAAATCTTTTTTTTTTTTTTTTTTTTTTTTTTTTTTTTTTTTTTAAATCAATGAGCTATCAGCTAAAATATTTAGCATTAAAAAAAAAAAAAACAGCAAATTATAAAATCGAATTTACTCGAAACTCAGTTTTTAATCGTATCCTACTGTTGTTCTGGGGCGACGATATTTTGAACCATATATTTTAATTAATGTAACTGAGTTAACGCTTTCAGGGGCAAGATACTTCTATTTGCTAAATGTTTAAATGAGTAACGAACACCAGAATTTACAGACAAATTTATTTCAAAACATACAAAAACTTTTGCTCAGGTACTTAAAAAGGAAAATTTTCATTCCAATATTCTGGGGCCTAAGTGGTATTAGGGATTAATCTTAAGTGGTTCAAAAATGAACCACCGCCTTTGAAAGGTTTAATACAACGTAGGATAAATATAATAATTATTAAAACGTTTCTCCGATACAAAAGCAGTTTATTTTACTTGAAAAAATCCGGAAGGCTGTCAGCTATGCACTTTGCTCGGCTCTCACTCGGCCCGTTTTATAAACACCACTTTCATTAAAAGAAAAATCTTCCTTATAAATTTCGTAGAAACATACCAGGAACAGCGTTTTTATTGCAATTGTTGCAGAAACCTACAACCAATTTCTTTCTAAAAAATACTGGTTTTTAAAAAACGGACCAGTGGGGGCCCTGACATTGGTGATTTTCTCAATGGAGCTATAAATAAAGAGGAGGAGACAGATTGTGTAGGGTGTCCTGTTCGCGAAAGAAGTAACTGGGTGAGCTGTCAGAAGATGGCGGCTGCTGTTTGTTTGCATGAGATCAGGGCGTGATTAACACCGGAGCAAACATCCACCACTAAAAACTAATAGAAAGTTTTACATTATTTATGACACATGGTCTGCGTAAATAAGGCGTTAAAATTAAACGAAAATTGTTATTCAAATTTACTGGTGGAAGTTTCACAGTTTTTATTCAGATTCACTGACATTGACAGGGGAGTTGTTTACTTTGCCCCAATATGGCTGAAACAGAGGACCTGACTTTCTCGGGAGCAAACTTTTCCATCATTAATTACAAATAGATAATTTTTCTGTTATTATGACGGAAAACACGCATGGACAAGGAGTTCATGTAAGGAGAAATTTTCTATTCAAATTTACTGGTGGAAGTTAGATCTGCGGTAATCAGAACCTACGGAACTGGTTAAAGGTGAATCGTTCCCTTATTAAGAGGACACCGCTTCCTGAATACTAGGCCTGTGCGCTGATACAAAAATGGCGGCTGTCTTAAGTGGATTTTATTTAGCGTTTGTACGGTCACTTGAATGTGTACACCAAAAATAAGTTTTTACCGCTTTATTTTTATGAGTTTAAATAAGTCAAAGAACACTTTTGAAAAAAATACTGGTTTCTAAACTCAGGGGCTCGTACAAACACTTAAATAAATCGCCAACGACAGCCGCCATTTTTTTGTCAGCGCTCAGGCGTCGTATTCACAAGGGCGGTGTAAGAAATTGTCAACTCATGTTTATTCACAGTTCCACGATTTTCTCCTGTGAACTGCACATCGATTCTCAGCGGTCAAAATTATCTTCGGCCGACTCTTTAGAAATAATATCGGAAGGAGGGATGTATTTTCTGTATATTGTATTAATTTTAGAAAAAAAATGTTAAAATCGAAATATTACTGACTACTATTATAAGTTTTTAAAAGGAAATATTTGTGGTACTTTCAAGAAAATAATTTTCAATAGACTTTTTTTTTTGTCGTTGAGAATGTTTCATAGTTATGTTTCTTATTTATGTAAACAGAATTGTAACTTGTAAAACAGCTATTATGTAAAATTACTAAAGATTAAAAAATATATGGGGAAATTTGCCCATAATCTTTTTCGATAAAATATTAAATAAATTGAATAGAAAATGAAAATGAAAATGAAACGCTTAACTACAAAAGCCTTATCCTAAACGGTTTTGCTGTTAATTTTCTTAAGCACAATCTTAACACTAGAACCGCCATAGCGGTCATTTTGACCGGTAAAAAAGGAAAATATTTCCATTCGAACCAGAATTTTTCTTAAAAAATAAGTTAAATATGTACCATGGAGAAATAAGTTAAACAAATACGCTAAATAGTTTTAAATAAAAATTCCGTTGTAAAATATTTTTATAGCTCTTGAGCAAATTTTCCGGTCGGCGGTTCTAGTGATAAATCGTCTTGTAAATCTACCGTAATTGTCGGTGTATAATCCGCGAATCAAAAAATTGTGTTTGGACTCAGAATTTTACTCAGCTATTGAAGCCAAATATTTACAGCGATTTAAAAAAATTAAATTTTATTTAAAAAATTTTCTGGGTCGAAAAATGATTGATCCGCGGAATACACGCCGGAATTTACGGTAGTTCTAGTATTTTGTTATATTTTGTTCAGTGTTGGCAACACTAATGTTTCTAACCGGTTAAAGCCATTTTCCTGTATTATTAATGTACCTGTATTATACTTAGGTTAATTCAGAAGTATTATTATTATTATTTTCATGTTTTATTAAACTATGTATGAAAATGTATTAGATGGTTATGTATTATGTATGTAATGTATTAAGTTGTTTGCAATTTAAGTAGAGAGCAGCAGGAGGAGGCTATAATCTAAGAGGATCTTTGAGTAGGAGCCAAATGGTCGGCCATTTAACAATACTTTGACTTTATAGTCAAAAATATATTTATGGAAAAATTTATTACGGGTCGTAAAATAGACCACACACACTTTTAATCAGGCACGTGATCTTTCCGTAGTGCGCCCCTTTAAGGGAGGAGCTCCGTGGACACCGTCAGCCCCAAAGCATCGAATCAGACGCTTTGCGGGGAGGTTGTTGAGGGGGCAGTTATACTCGTTCGCTGATTGAATGAGGGGCGTTTAAGCCCGACCCCCTAGTGTCCAGTAGAGTCTACTTACGTAAGAGTTGTAGTAAGAGAAGAAGACTCTGAGATGAGATGATCAAAAAAAGTTGAAGTAACATGTAGCTTTTTTACTATTTCCCCAAGTGGTTAATGACTCCCAGCCTGGCCCTTAAACTAACCCGGGAGATATATTCCTAGGTTGATCGGTCCACTAGTTTTAGTAGTGGGATCGCTTCACGATGCTCGGTTGAAGAGTTTTGTTTGTTATGATGACCTCCTCAAGAATTAGTTATGTGCTACACGTATGAAGGGAAAGACATCATCAATGATTACGTATCTCTTGCCTGAATCTGATGAGCGTGGTCTTCTACTATGCTTTTGATTAATGAAGGTATTGTTATTTTACTATATTTTGTTCCCTGTATAAGTTTATGTATTTTTTCATTGATTAGGGATGGTTATTCTAAAATTGGTAACCAGGTATTCGAATAATTTTATCATAAGTAACTTAAAATTAATTCTAGAATAAAATGACTGTTTTTGATGTATGACTTAGAGCAAGGGTGTCTTGCGATACATATTCCAAAATTGTATATTTTATGTAAATAAAGCTTTTGTTAATTGTTAAAATTTGATTATGTCATTTTTCAACCATGAGTCTTGTAAATTACTTTAATATTGATATTTTATTCCAGGTCAAATTCGAATTCCTTAAGAATTACTAATGTTTAATTTTGGTATTGTTAATTTAGTTTTGAGTGGTCCAAAGGCTACTTCTTGTTCGAAAAAAATTCACAACGCAATTTGGGGTAGTGTTGAAATCGATGTCTCCCGCCTCCTTTCGGGATAATTTTATAGGTATTATCTCAGAAGTTAGCCAGGACCGAACGATCACAATATATTTTATTATTAATTTGAAGTTGACACTATGAATACTCTTTGGTGTTTTGGGTAATTGAGGATGTTGAGTATTCTCCCTTTTCCGGCTTTCCTGTCCCAAGTTAATTTTATATGCCTCTGTGTTTCACATTATTAACATCCCCCATACCCCACTTTTCTCCATTAATTTGTGTATGTGAGTGGTAGCTGGGTAGTACCGTTATAGGAGCCTAGTTCTCAACAACATTCAGTAAATGAGATGAAAATAGTCTCAATGTCTCACTTAGCAACATATGTAGCCACACATATAACCATGTCGTTTGTTGGTTATTGACACAGACTCCTTGCATATCCCTAGAGCTCTTTGCGTACCCCCCAAAAGAGCGCATACTACTATTTAAGAAAACCTATTCAAGCAACTTTTCTTGCAATACACTTTTCACTAAAGCAAACTTTCAAATTTAGAAATAATAAAATGCTTAAATAATAAAATGTACTTTAAAAAAATATTTCCAGTGATTTCTAGTTTTATAAATTGTAATTAAGTTTAATTTTACGAAAATTATATTAATTCAATGTTTTCTACTATGAGAATAAAAGAAATTAAATTTTAACACACCGCAATAAATTTATTACTTTATTTTTTTTTAATAAATACTTTATAAAAAAATATTTCAATTGCTATGAAGAGAGTCAATATTATAATAAAAATTAACTAGCTTTTTAATATCTATCTTTTAACATTTTTATGCAAAATAAACCTGATAGCATGTATTAAAGTAAATGATTTTTAAAAGCAAATGTACAAATTATTGAGAATAATCCTTGTATTTTTAAAAAAATATATTTTTGAAATACTTAAAAATGAAAAATATGAATATGGATAATGAAAATCATCTCAATAAGTGCGCCTGAAGTTATTCCCTTGTTGAAAAGAAATATTTAATAATGAGATTTATTAATTTTCTTAAATTTCCGTATAAAAAAATTGTTAGTGAAAATGGCCTTACTAATGTTTTTTTCGTTCTTATCTTTTTTTGTATTTTAAAGTAGGCTTCTTAAAGACCTTTAGATTTTTCAGTTAAATTCCCTTTGTTTTACTTTTTGAAATAGGTTAAGATTAGTTTATATTGGTATTCTATTCAAATGTGTAATTTAGAAAAAATATAAAGTTTAGAAAACATGCTCTTTTAATTAAGGAAATGCATAAAATAATTTGAGATCAGTAAGGTAAAAATACATTTTTTAAAACTTTTAACTAAAAATAATTGCATTCTTGTGTCTTTGGGAAGGGAATATTCAGGTTATGCTATTTTATGTTTGAAAGTGTCTTAAATAAGTAATAAGAATATGGGCAAACATCATTATTTTTTTGAACAGATTTTTTCACATTCTTTCAAGCTAAATTTTGCATTTAAAAATATATAAATCTTAAATTTTCAGGAAAAGTTTTGGAAGTTTAATAGAATCCTTTTATTTTTCGTTCGCTAAGACTATCCCTATGGTATAGTAAAGGGAAGTATGTAGTGTGGAAATCAACAAGTAAGAGCGCATGCAAAACATTTTCACCAAACTGCGCTATGATCGATTCTCTTGCTACGAATAAATAGAAATTCAGTGAGTTTTTAGATATTTATGATAATCTACGTAATTTAATCTACGTAAAACTTATTTTTGAAAGATATATTTTACGAAGAAAACAGAATTATGAAGATTTATGTTGTAATATACGACACATTAGAAATGAACGAAAATTTAGTCATATATTAGGACATTAACACATTACCCACTGGTATTGCGTTCACGCAACAATTTTTATTGTATTATGTACTATTTTTATTGTACAGCTGGTATTGCGTTTACGCAACGGTCAAAATAAATGCACATATCTAAGGCTGGAGTAGCACAGATCTAAGGCTGGAGTAGCATCATGTAAATGATATAGTTATAGCTCGGATGAATGAAACTAGCTCTGAAGTTCGCAGCCAAGTCCAACAAAAAAGAGTGATTTATGTCAGGCAGGTATCGTTTGGATAGCCTAACAGGCAAGGCATTGGCACGGCACGCCAAGTATCCAGGTTCGATTCCTGGTCTGGACATTTTTCGCTCTGTTGTAATAAACTTCAACTGTGCTACTCCAGCCTTAGATATGATTTAATCGAGTGGTGAAAAAAAATATTCGTTCCCTTCATAAATACACATATTTGAGTTATTTAAATTCCCATCGCTATTTTGCAATTAAAAAATTGGCCTTACGTAAAATTTTATTATCACATAAAGCGAAAATTATCTTTCAGAGTTTGTGGTGGCGAATGCCGTTCAGCTAAAAAGTTGAAAACTTCTACCTTATAGTTTTGGCGGTTAATGAGTTAAGTATGAAACGCCCGATTTGAAAGAAGATTATTTATTTAGAAATTCTGAATTCACACCAGAAAATTTTGAATAGTAATTCTATTTTATTTTATTTGTGGATTATTTATAGCCTTATAAAATAAAAATATCCTAATGAGAATTTGAAACTCCTAAATAAATAAAAAAAAAAAAAAAAAAAAAAAAAAAAAAAAAAAACGCTTTCATATCAGACGTTTTATAGTTAACATCCTAATATTTTAAATGCATATCGCACCACATATTTTAAGACGCTGTAACTAACACTTAATGTTTACACTTTTAAGCAAGGTATTATGTGTCAGGGAATAGCGCCTATGTAAATATTTTTTTTTTTTTAATTCTAAAGTAATACCGGTATGTATACGTGATATCAACACTATATATTTCAAATCACTGTTTCCAGTAGGCTACTTTTTTTAACCCCTTAACGGTCGCATTAAATTACGATTTTAAAATTCAAATTGCTCATCGACACAACTTTTTTGAAAAAAGGAAGATTCACCTTATTTAATGACAAGTAAAATGATACCATAATAAAGTTAATTACACTATTTTATAAAACTGGTGGGAATCAAGCAAATCTGAATAAATCTAAAAAAAGTCACAGCCCGTGAATACGATGGGAGCGGGAATTAAGTGGTTAATTCAGATTTCTTGATTGGCACCACTTTTCTGAAATGGTAAAATTCGTCTGGTTTTTGCCTTAATTAATATGTCATTTAATAAAACGAATTTTACAATTTCAAAAAAGTGGTGCCAGTCAAGAAATCTGAATTTAAAAAAAAGAAGCCCACTGGCATCACAGACTGTAGCTCTGGGCAGGATAATTTTTAAAGATTTATAATTTCAATTAAAATAAATAAATATATATATATATATATATTAAGTTACATTACCAATAATTTATACTAGTTATACTAAAAAAATTCTTCAATTAAAGAAGTATTTTTCATCGAATAGACTTTAGTATACTGGAAGCAATATTACAACTTACGAAGAAATTATTTCCGTTTTAGAAACAATTTTTCAAAAAATTTTCTATAATATCAAAGGCTATAATATCTTAAATTAGGAAAGGGGTAAAATTCCAGAAAATGACAACATTCCTTTTTGAAAAACATCTTTTTGAAACATAAAGAAATATCAAATCGATCTTTAAACTATTTTTATTGAGAAAATATATATATATCAGCTCGGTATCCATAGATGAAAATGTATGTAAAATTTTATTTAGATAAACATATGGACAAAAGAATGTCAGAGTTCTAACATTTTATTATAATATTTGTAGTTCATGCATAAATATTTTAGTTATCATAAACAGATTTTTATGAAATTCGTCATTTAAATTTCACTTAATATCATGGCTGTCATCTCTTATGCTTTTTCTTAAAGCAAAAATTTAATATTAAATTTTACTTTCTTAAATCGTCCTAATCTTCCGATTAAATACGACAAAGATTTCTATTAAATTGTTGTGGTTCAAAAAAGCGTCAGATTTAGGCAGTTATGCTATTATGTTCTATAGAAAACACTTTCTCTGATTTTCTTTTTATATAATAATTGGCATTCTCACCATCTATATTTCTTTGCTTACAAATTTAACCGACTAAGTTCTAAGACAAGTAAATAATATGACATTCAGAGAAAAAGAATGTTGAAATTACAAACTTTGAAAACGGCCATTGAACAATTTTCACTCTAATTACGAGATTCGTACATTCCTTAGGCTGTCGATGTACCGGGTGTCCCAGAAAGGACTGACTGATTTTAAAATTCAATAACTTGTAAACGGTGACAGATATTTAAAAAATTCTTGCAGGAGGGTTATGCATAAGGTCAAAAGTTTTTTTACAGTGATTTTCAATTTTAGTTCGAATTACAAACAATAGATGGCGCTGCGATCGATAGACGCTAAATTCAGGCTCGATTTTTGGTACTTCGTGGCCCGGATAACACATTTCCAGCTCCTTTTTCCGCATAGAACAAGATAAAGGACAAAAAGTCGAGCCTGTATTTAGCGACTATTGCTTACAGCGCCATCTATTGTTTGTAATTCGAACTAAAATTGAAAATCACTGTAAAAAAACTTTTGACCTTATGCATAACCCTCCTGCAAGAATTTTTTAAATATCTGTCACCGTTTACAAGTTATTGAATTTTAAAATCAGTCAGTCCTTTTTGGGACACCCGGTATCTACCACCACTATGTCAGATTACATTTATTATTATTATTATTTCAACTACAGAATTAAAAGTCATCACATTAAAGTGCAGAATATGTTCCCTTTTTCTTGCATAAAAATAAGGAGAAATTTTGTATTAATTTTTTGGTAGAATTGTAGACACTCTATGTGATCACCCTGTCTTCAGAGTGCACCGTGATCGATATCGATACAGAAAAATCACTTAGACTTTTTATTTTTAACAAATTGTAGTAAAAACATATAATACAGGGTGTCCAAAAAAGATCCGTACAACTTCAAAATTTTATATAAGAAAAAGAATAGGCCTACAGCAAAACTAGTTACAACAGTAGATAGAATAACTCAAAAAGTTTTTTCTACAGTAGGTTTCTGGTTAAAGATGGCGCTGCACAACACGTAAACGATTATTAAAGAATTCAGTTATTCAAAATGGCGGATCCCGTGAAGAAAGCTCAATGTGTCAAGTGGTTTATCGAAACAAAATCCGATACTGTGTACCGAACAAAAGTTAATATTAGCGTGGAATTGAAACAAAACATCCAAACAGCTGTATCTATGGTTGGTGTTAGCTGCTAAAACGTTCATGGATTAAACTAGAATATCGTCTTGATATTCTTCGTCGTAAGAAAGGATCTCATGTTGAAGTTTACTAAGGCAATAAAAAAATACTTTTTGAGTTATTCTATATATTGTTGTATCTAGTTTTACTGTAGGCCTAATCATTTTTTAAAATAAAATTTTGATGTTGTACCAATTTTCTTGGGACACTCTGTATATTTCTGAGAAACCAATAACTCACCAAGGCTGGGTACACAAAATATCCTCTTGAGTAATACGTTTAGGAGCTGACCATTAATGCTGAATTCGTAGGTGGTATTTTTAAGCGTTTCTACAGTACCTTGATTTTCAATATCATTTTTTCCAAACCGAACCATTCAACTAATTTTTCTACTACAAAGTAATGAGGCGAATATAGTTTGAACATTAATGTTGGACCACTGATCAAGGACCATACAAGTGCACTTTGACTACCACTAATTCCGAAAATTAATCTTAAACTTATTTAGTAGCTGAATAAGGCAATTGAACAAAGCAAAAACATCTTTACAGAAAAAAAAACGACAACTAAATTCACACATGTGATTTTTCCATTTGTAATATATTTGAATTTTTTACTAAAAGTACTAATTTTTTTATTAGGTATCTCCACTAACCTTTCACCCAATGGAGTAGCCGTTAGGGGGGGGGGGGTCGATCATTTTACTACCAGTATTATTGTACGCTAAATCGTTTAATCAAATAACTGTCAATGATTAAATAAATAAAGCCAAGTTTTCTATATAATAGTGCTGGTAGTAAAATGATCGGACCCCTTCCCATAACGCTACGCCAATGCTTTCATCTCCAGGTGGTACAGATTTGGGTTGCCAGTTTAGCCTTCAATTTTAATCCGAAATTTCAAATTCACATTGGAAAATTCGAAAGAAAAATTTCCACTTTAGATTATCACTAAATGTCTTTCATTAAATAAATCAAAAAACACTGTTCATTATTTCTGGTATGAACTCGAAATTTCGGAATAAAAGCGGAGGCCAAAATGGCAACCACGATACAGAGAGTTAAATAAAGTGAATTAGAAAAGTGATGGATCATTCTCAGAAAAGTGGCTGTTTTATTTTTTTTTAAATGCGGTCCAATAAAATTGCCTCAAAAATCTAAATTTAGCCTACAAGTACATTATTGCTGTATTTATCAAAAAATAATATGAACCAAACAGTATCTCATAGTTCTTCTGATATTTTAATTTCAAATCACTTCCATTGCTAAAATGTTCTAATAAATGATTGGTACCGGAATTTAAGAATAAATTTATTTATAAATAAGAAAAATGCTATATTTCACATACATGTTAAATAGATAAAAGTTTATAAAAAATCTGGTGCCATCGTGGCGCTTGGGAATTAAATTTAACTCTTCCCACTCCGTTGGCTCCGCTGCAAAGACATTCTTAGTCTTTGCAAAATTTGTTTTTGGCACCAGTAATAAAGGAAAATAAAATTCACCTTATTTAATCAGAGCATTTTTGAAATTGTGTACATGAAGGAAACTGCTTTTTAAAAAGTAGTGCCTATCGAATAAAATTTGTGTAAGAGACGCCGGAGCTTTAAGGGTTAAGTGGTTTCATAAACATACCACCGCCCTTGAAAGGGTTAAAAAAGAAAAGAAATTATAATCAGAAAACATACTGTCAATAAATAATATTTTTTTTTACTCTATGTCAATTGAAAAAATAAAGATAAAGCATTAATATTTAGAAGAGTTAACATTTATTTGAATTAGTACAATTTTTTTTTTAAACTTTTCCCTGTACAATAATAAAAATTAAAAATGTATTATATTTACTTACGATAATTAAAAGTCTTATAAGTTCTTTAATGTATTTTATTGCATTCGATTTTCTTATTTTACTTATTAGTACATATATAAATGGAATTATATCATTCCCTCACAATTTAAATCATTCCCTCATTTTAAAATTATGAGTGAATGATTGTGAGGGAATGACGAAATACTTCTGAAAACCATGTTATACAAAAGTGATTAGTCTTAGGTATATTTTCAGTTACTAAATATCTTTTGAAACACGTTTCTAATAATATAACAACATAAAAAACATTTCATTAGTTTTTATTAAATTTATAATAGATGAGGGACTGATGCGTAATGAAAATACTTACATTGATCTAGTACTTCAAAGCCATATACTAACTACTCAAGAAAGTTTTTGAGCAAACAACAAGATGGATACTTCACTTTACTCTAGTACAAACTGTCCTAGACATATATAAAGCATGTGCTGCTTTCTACTAAGTAAATAATGGCAAATTTATAGTTATGTGAGGGAATGACGACAAATGCTAAGGACATCATTAAAAAGTGCCCTAATTCATTAATTATATAATTAAATGGCTAAATATGTATTTGAGTGTGTTTAATGGATTGAGAAAAAATTAATCATAAATATACGTGCTGCAACAGCAGAGAAAGCATTTTCTTTCCTATATATGTGAATGTGGACATAGTGAGGGAATGATATTTGCATTAAAAAATACATTAAATTTATAGAATTTCAATTTCAATAAGCAAATAATTACAGTTTATATGCATAACTGATTAATATTGATAGTTTAACCCTAGAACTACCGAAAATTTTACTCAAGTTTTATAAAAACATTTTACACCAGAATTTTTACTTAAAACTATTTAATTTGTTTATTTAACTTATTATTGTCTGATTTATAAATTTAGTTTGTTTTGAAGAAATTTCTGGTTTGAATAAATATTTTGAATGTACATGTCGGGTCCATTGGACCCTTCTGGTAGACAGAGGGTTAAATTACTTTTTCTTTTTGTAATTTTAAAAATATATCGCCAAGATCCCTGGGACATAAAAGTGCCACTTTTCAGAGAATGACTCTGATATGTTCCAACAAATGATTTTCCATTAGAGAACAAATGTGTTAGGGCAATATTTTTTTCAAAAAATCATACAAAAAGTATATTCGGATATTTTTTGTAAATAGCGATACAATATATTTATTAAAATATATTCTTCTCTAACAACTCTGTACATGAGAAATTAGCGTTCTACCTTTCAATTAATTAATTTTATATTTTCTAAATATTTGAGCAGTATGTTTTTTATGTATGTGTGTGTGTGTGTGTTATCGATTTATACACAAATTTGCGTTTTTTGTCAATTATTCACGTCTGAAACATTACCGTCTTTTATTATTTTTGGGGGGATATTTTTTTATTTTTTTAATTAATTAATTAATTTATTTATTTTTTATTTTTTATTTATTTTTTATTTATTTTTTATTTTATTTATTTATTTATTTATTTATTTATTTTTTTTTTTTTGCATTTCACAAAAAATAAAAAAAGTTTGTTGATAAATGAATAGGTTTTTAGATGTTCCGTTTTTTTGAGACTTGCTGAAAAATATTAAAACCAAGACATTTTCTAACATTATATATATAACAACGGAGAACTTAAACCTAAAAGACGGACGTGAACGTAAAACGGAAACGAAAAGTCGCAATGTTATGTGAAACATATATGTAAATGTGTGAAAATCATGATAAATATTCACATTGCTATTTAAAATTTTTACATAAATGTCTATCCTGCACATTTCCTGCATCCAAACATCTGTTAAACCGTTCAAAGGCCGTTAATTGTGTTTCTATTATTTTCTATTCACACCATAATTTTCATAATTTTTTATTTAAAAATTATTAACTGTGATTACAGTATTTATTTTCTACCACAATTATAAAATTAATTTTTCTGAAGAATTTCTGGTACCAATCTTGTTTTAAATTAAGTGGCATAAAAAGAACCCCCAACCTACAAAGGCGTAACTGTAAGTAAAAAACCTAATCAACGATCTTCAATTTTCATCAGTTCGTCAGTGTTAAGATTCCTTCCGTGCATGGCCGAGAAATCGTAGATTTTTATTCAAAGATAGAAAAGTTGCGTTGTTTCAGCATTTTGAAAGAAAAATTGCAAGTTCCTCATACAGTGTTACATAAAAAAGAATAAACGAACGGTTTTGGGTGAATGACTGTGGTGGGGGGTTTTGACTGATATGAAATGATACGGAATGCATATAATTAATGTAGAAAAAAAAAAAAAAAAAAAAAAAAAAACATTGTTTGAAAAACATAGTTTAAAAATATTATTTTTCTTTACTTTTGTTTGATAAAATGGCACCAAAGTAATTTTGTACGATAAATGTAAGGCAGACTTGCGTTGTCTGTTTAGCATACATTTTATTAAAAAATTCGGAATCCATACAAAAATTGTGAATAATAATTCTTTTTAAGTATAACAGACGTTTCGTGATTATCTGACGCAAAAATACCGTAATTTCCGGCGTATAATCCCCGGATCAAACAATTATATTTGGAACCAGAAATTTCATTTGATAAAACACAGCATTTTAAATCGGGGTAAATATTTGACTTCAAATATTAAATAAAAATTCTGTTTTAAAAAATTATTGTTTAATACGCGGATTATACGCCGGAAATTACGGTACTTTTCTGAATTTCTGGTGTTAATTCAAAATTTTCGAATAAAAAGCACATGTTAAACAGACAAGAATCCCAAGCATGGATCATTACTCAAAATATTTTATAAAGCAGTACTAGGCATACATTCTCCGATTTGTGTAAATTTGAGAAATCTTGATCTCATTTATTGAAAAATAAATTATGTAAAATAGAATCACATTTGTCACCGCATGTTTTCTTATTTTCAACAATAAGCCCATTTATGGGCGTTATTCTAGGACGTAGAATTAATTAATAAGGATATTTTGAGTATTAACCCTCTCTCTGCGTAAGTAATTCTTCGCGATGAGTGTCCTTTACAGAGTGTTTAATCTTTCATCACCGGTTCTTTAAAGCAGGTAGATATTTTTGACTTTCATAATCGGGGAAAACGTCCTGATTAAATTAGACAAACTTTTCGCTAAAAAATAACTGATGGGAATAACCAAATTGTATTAATTAGACGGGAAAATGCATGCCCGAGTGTTTCCCGGGTTTCGCAGCGAGAGGGTTAATAGAATTTTTTATTCGTATATACCTAATTCACACCAGAAAATTAAAATAGCAATATTGGCTTTAATTAATAACAGACATTCTGTATTTAAATAAAGCGAAATTGACCATTGAAACTTTCTGGTGTAAAGTCAGATTCTCTGAAATACGTAATTTCTAGAACGTATTCGATCAGGGGAATTAAATGGTTAACCCCTTGAAGGGCAAGAAAAAATGTCTTTAACCCTAGAACTACCGGAAATTTTACTCAAGTTTTATAAAAACATTCTACACCAGAATTTTTACTTAAAACTATTTAATTTGTTTATTTAACTTATTATTGTCTGATTTATACATTTAGTTTGTTTTGAAGAAATTTTCTGGTTTGAATAGATATTTTGAATATACATGTCGGGTCCATTGGACCCTTCTGGTAGACAGAGGGTTAAATATTGAATTCTCACCTGAATAATCGAAAAAAATTATTTTTAAATAAGGAAAAGCAATTTTTCAGCGATATTCCTCCAAAAAGCGCAGCGAGAGGGTTAATCCTCTAATGCCCATGGTAGCATATTTGCTACCATCAGTGTTTCTGATTTACTGGATTTTTTAATTCAGATATTCCGTATCATCCACACCAGAAATTTAAAAATAAGAATTTAAAATACTTTTTTTGTTGTTGTTTTAGTTAAAACAGACATTTTGTTATTAAATAAATTGAAATTTGCTGTTCAGGTTATATGGCATGCAGTGTTGCCAGACGGGCTACTTTTTTAAAAATCAGATTCTTGATTGGCACCACTTTTTTGAAATGGTAAAATGTGCCTTATTTAATGACATATTAATTAAGGCAAAAACAAATTGCATTTTGCCGTTTCAAAGAAGTGGTGCAAATCAAGAAATCTGAATTTTTAAAAAGTAGCCCACTGGCAACACTGATGGCATGAATTCCGATTCTCTGGGTCAAAACTGCGTACATGTTAAACGTCCTAACTTAAATGTGAGAAGTAGCCGCAAAATTAAGGAGGAGGTCACATCCATCAAGGTCACGCGTCACGTAGCGGATGGGGTTGAACTACAGGAAGATGCCTAACAGTTTTCTTAACTCACACCACTAAAATTGTAAAGTTTTTTCCCCTTGATTAATAGCTGAAAATTCTTTGGTTTTATAAGCCGAAAACGAAAACTTCGAGGCGTCCAAGTGCATATGGACCCCACCCCCTTTTCGCTACGCCGTTATGTTGCAACATATGTGGTAAACAAGATTCATATTCCATGAGTGACTAAAGATTTAGAAAATATGCGCAGGTGCTAGCAGTGTTGCCAGACAGGTTACTTTTTTTAAAATTCAGATTCTTGATTGGCACCACTTTTTTTAAATGGTAAAGTGCCACTTATTTAATGACAGATTAATTAAGGTGATAACATAGGGAATTTCAAAGTTTCCAAAAAGTAGTGCCAATGAAGAAATCTGAATTTTTAAAAAGTAGCCTACTGGCAACACTGGGTGGTAGATATTCTGTCATCTATGACGTCACACTAACAGCTCGCGTATGTGGAATATCAACCTCGACCCACCGCCCCCTGAATACTAGGCCTGAGCGCTCACACAAAAATGACACCAAAATGGCGGCTGCCGAAGGCGGATTTTTTTTAGCGTAGGTACGGTCCCTTAAATGTAGACACCAGTATTTTATAAAAGATTTCTCTACCTTCTCTATTCTCAGAAAAATGAAGCGGAAAAAACTTCAAAAAATTATTGGTAGGAATATTTAAGGGACCGTACACAAGCTGAAAAAAATCCGCCTTCGGCAGCCGCCATTTTTGGTCCAGCGCTCAGGCCTAGTATTCAGGGGGCGGTGCTCGACCGCAAGATGACGCATCTGTGTTAATTTACGCCAGATTCCAGCAGTAAGTTTGTACGCCTAATATGTATGCGGTTTTGCTCTGGATTGCGCAATTTCTGGAATACATTCTGCCCTGGGAACTAGAGGGTTAACCCTCCCGCTGCGTAATTGTTTTATCAAAATAGCTTCCAAAATTGCGTATTAACAACTTTGTAACCGGTTTTTCAAATTCAAAATTTTTGTCTAATTTAACCGGGGAAATTCTCCGATTAAACAGGGCAAAATTTGAAATAAAAAAATAACTGGAGGGAATAATCAAGAAGATTAATTAGACGGAAATAATGCATCCCCTAGAAAATCCCGGGTTGCGCAACGAGAGGGTTAATGTCTGTATTAGAAATAGGTAAGTATCTTAGCTATGCTGTTTGAAATCAATGTATTTATATTCCCGTAAGGCATGGTGACGTCACGGCGACGTCGTTGTGAAGTCACGCTGTGATTTTGTGACCGTCGATGTGACGTCACGTGACGTCGATGTGACGTCATAGTGACTAGAATGCGAGGTCGTTATGGCCGTTTTAGAGGTCGTTTGTGACGTCACATTGTGACCACTCTGTGAAGTCACGGTGTGACTAATTTGTGAAAAGTGTGTCATTTGTGACTGTTTTGGCATTAACTTTGTGACGAACCTGTGACGAATGTGACAATGTTTTGAAGTCACATTGTGACCAATTTGTGAAATATGTGTCATTTGTGACGAATTTGTCATAAACACTGTGATGATTTCAAATAAAAATCAAATTTCAAATTAATTGCTTAAAAGACGCAAAGGCCAACATAGTGAAAAAGATTCCATGCTGGGACTCGAACCCGGGCCATCAGTATAGCGCACTGACATTCTCCCGACTAAACCACATGGAACGATACCCAGCCTGGAAAATTTCTCACTATTATATGTTGGCAAGGCTACAAAAGCAGCACAAAATGGGATATTTATCGTGAGCCACCGACATGGGGCAAACACGAAACTTAATTAAATCCAGCATCGATTGAAACTATATTAATATTTGGAAATTTTTCCAGAGAGAACCATTCGCCTTGCATACAATATTTCAAATGAAAATCAAATTTCAAATTACATGCTTAAAAGGCAATTTTAATTTGAAATTTGATTTTCATTTTAAATATTGTATTCAAGGCGAAGGTTTCTCTTTGGAAAAATTTTCAAGTACTAATGTAGTTTCAATCGAAGCTGGATTTAATTAAGTTTCGTGTTTGCCCCATGTTGGTGGCTCACGATAAATATCCCTTCTTGTGCTGCTTTTGTAGCCTTGCCAACATGTAATAGTGAGAAATTTTCCAGGCTGGGTATCGTTCCATGTGGTTTAGTCGGGAGAATGTCAGTGAGCTATACTGATGGCCCGGGTTCGAGTCCCGGCATGGAATCTTTTTCACTATGTTGGCCTTTGCACCTTTTAAGCAATTAATTTAAAATTTGATTTTCATTTGAAATATTGTATGCAAGCCGAATGTTTCTCTCTGGAAAAATTTCCAAGTTTTAATACTGTGATGGTTCTTGTCATAAACACTGTGATGTATTTTAAAATGCACAATTTTGAAATAAAGTTTCGTTTGAAATGTAAAATCTTATCTTTTTACCATACTTTTTAGCAAAATATCGCTATTTTGGAGTACTATTCTTCTAAAATATTTTAAATTTTTCCACTTAAAAACCAATGCTTATTAACTGACATCTTCTTTTTATTAAGTTCTAAGCTTGATCTTGAGTACAAGCTCGATATTAAGAATGTGTAAGATTTTAATGAGTTGTGATTAGTCATTGCTTTATTAAATACGACATAATAAGCCATATTTATTTAAATTTTTTATTCCCGTGTATATTGTATTTTATGAATATGACCTAAATAGATTTGGTATGTTTTATAGGAAAAGACTGATCTGCGAAAAAGAAAAAACAAGTAAGAAAAATTATGCGTTAAGCATAGATTATAAAACACTTTCCAAAGCTTCCTGAATGCTTTAGGAAGACATCGTAATTTAGGGAAATAACGTAAATAAGATAACTAAGTAAACATTTTAGAAAACGCATAAAGCATTTGAAAAACTGATTTCAGCAGTTACCGTCCATAGCCAAATATGTTTTCTAATTCTTTTGACCAGTCCTGTATTGGATCTGTAGGTTGATATATATACTATATAATGGGGAAATTTAGTTTAGCAATAGAAACATAAGAGGTTGAAATTCTCTTTCAGCAATTTATACTAATATATGGAAAGATATTTAAATACTTTTGTACAATCCTGTAGTTTATCTAGAACCTTTATTACACGCCACTATTTAGTTAAAATTTAATTCAAACTAAGACACTTTTAAAACTGCTGAAATCACATTTCCAGAAACTATGATTTATAGACGGCCATGCATCCAATTCTTTACGTGACCCTGTATATCATTTTATCTATATTCTACAAACATTTCTTAGCAAATTAAATGCAGTTCAGCGTGAAAAAGAACAACTCATTTAAAAATCACCTTTAAACAATTTGCGCCCATACGCAGTAACCCTTTGAGTACTTTTGTGTAGCCCTGTATATGAATTGTAGCATTTATATACACCATATACTGTGCATAAATATAGTGAATCATAAAAGCGCATAGCATAATTAAAAATGCATTTCCAGCAATCATCGCTAATGAACAGCACTTCGGATACAATATAGTATTGAAATATTTTGTATGTCCCTGTAAATGCTAGATGCACTTCGTATTATACATGAAATAATTTATAGTATGTAAACTTCAGCGACGTATATAAATTTCATTATATATGAAATAGATTAACATAATTAAAGTACGCCACAAACAATTCCCTCCACCCCTATGTCATTATGTATTGGAATTCCTTTTTTAGCCCTGTAAATGAACAATAACTATACTATGCATCGCATATTCAGCAAAATGCATATTTAAATGCACTTCATAAATGCATATCAATTTTATTCTGTTTGAAAGCGGGTAAAATCATTAAAAATCCTTTGAAACGATTTTTTTCCCATAGGCCGTAATGTAACGGAATACTTTTGACTGTCCCTGTAAATGAACTAAACATGCTACAAACTTCATTAGAAATAAGGAACGTGTTATGGTAAACGTCAATATCTAAATGTTTCAGGGCAATCCGAGTTTATTTACGAGAGTTAGAGCACGGACAGACGGCTATACAAAAAAATGGACAGGTAAACCGAAGTTAAACACTGTTAATCTGTTAAAAAAAATATTCACTCCTATATTATGTAAATAAATATGAACTTAAAAATATATATATACTAAAGTAGTTAAATCTATAAACTTCCTATTAGACAAGAAAAACTTTTTATTTCAATATTTAAATATCATATTTTACTTTTAGTGCCAATAATTACGTATATCATAAACTTAGAAAATAATTTTATAATAGACGAAAATTTAATAACCGCTTCAGAATGTCTATAATTAAATGTTAGATTAAAATCACGAACAAAAAAAAATGCTTATATACAATTAAAAAAAATAAATATACCAATTTGAAAAACACTAAAAATAATAATTAGTATTTATAATTGTACTATTAAACAACAATAAATTACAATAGATGAATTAAATGTATTATCAGATTTAACAATATCTCACAAATCGTTGCATATGTTATAAGAAATTTCTATTATTTTATAATTTTGGCAAATGCTAAATCTGAAAACCATTGGTATGAAGATTTATGATTTTAAATAATAATTTAAAATATTATTACCACTAAAAGAAAAATCTTTGAAAAGTTTCACTACTGTAATACGTAAAAATACATTTTCCCAATATAATGCTAATTTCTAATCTGAAATAGTTTCGTAATATCATAATAATCGAAAATCATATTTAACTCCAAAATAATAATGTCTATAACTACTGTAAGTGTTAGTAATCAGGAAACACAAAACAGTAAGAAGCCGAAAAAAATTCCAAATCATTGTCTCAACATATTTTCAATCTCAAGTAACAGCAAATTAATCTTTAAATTAATTCCACTATGAATGCAGTTAAGAATCAGTCTCTGCGCAGCTGTTTTTTTTTTTCCTTTTCTTTTTAAGTGATAGCAGATTAAGATATTTTTCAACGCAGCATCGAATAGGAAAATGTTTCTGAAAACAATTGCAGAACAGTCCCTTACTAATACAACATAAAACTATTTAAGTCATCATAATATACAAAACAGGGATAAAACATTTAAATTAAATAAGACTTACATTTACGTCCCATTTATAATATCCGTGTATTTGTAATATTTTAAAATGTCGGGCTTCTTTCTCTTATTTTATAAAAAAGTGTTGTAGACTTCGTGATGTTCTAAACAGAGTAAACTTCCGGCGTCTTCTGTTCTCTGCGCAGACGATTATGATTTTCAGCAGATGTTATTTTTTACCGTTATTTGTTTTTGAATACAAAAGATTTCGAACTCAAATGCGCAATAATTTTATGAGACTGTCTTTAATTAAAATTTTCTTTTTGAAGAATTTTCCAATGTATTTTATCTTTTCTTTTTATCGGTTCCAAACAGTTCAAGTTACAATGGATTGTAAAGGTTCATTTTTGTAAATAATAATAGTAATAAAAAAAAATAATAATAATTAGAGTTTATTAGATAAAACTTTGTTTAAATTTTTTAAATGAGTAAATATCAATTTAATGGTAATAATGAACCCCCACCCCCCTTTTCTTAAAGTAAAATTTGTTTCACACGTAATAAATACAAAATATCGCTCACCCACAAGAAAAGTGACCCATCTCGACAAAAGTAAATTTCACAGGAGAGGCAAAAGAAAATGTGCATGATTTTACTGTAACATGAAATTATAGCACTTAGCTTTGCATGCAAGAATAAAAAAGTGCATAAAAGCGTAAAGCACATAAGAATGAAAACGTAGGATGTGGTTTGGAGGGTTGGATAATTTTACCTCACTACATAATCCACCCCTCTTCTTTGGTCACAAATGGACATATAGCATAATAACGTGATTTTCCGTGTAGCTAAACTTATGAAATTGTTTGTGTAGCAAGGCGCACCTATGACCAACCTTTTAGTGGAATAAAACGCAAAATGAATTTTTGCGAGATGTGTCACTTTTCTTGCTCGTGAGCGATATGTTCTTAATAAATAAAAAAGGATTATCGAGGATAAAATAAAAGAATTCTTTGCCAATCTGCCAATCTTTTCATATTAATTTTCTGTAAAATAAAACAATTTGTAAAATAACTTTTTTTTTAAAGTCATATCTCTAAAATACAAATTTGAAATACGAATAATTAATTATTATGATGCGTTTTGCATAAATTTTGTATATATTTTTTTTTTTTCGGAAAATGTTAATTTATTTGAAAAGTCTGAAAGAAGTAGAATTTTTTCCAAAATAGTTACTTAAAATAGTTAAATAGTTGTCAGGAAAAAAACTCTCTCAAGAAAAAAACTCCGACTAAACTCTGAAGACTCTTTCTAAATGCTCATTAAAAGCTGCAGACTTAACTGTAATAGAAAATTTTTAGTTTGAAACCACAGAAGTGTTTAGAATACCACTGGTTGGCAAAAAAAATAAAATAGTTTCCTCTCTGCAAACTAAATACTGTACAGATTTAATACTCCTAATTCTAAATATGTTATCCAAATTGCTTTAATGCTTGTATCGTGCACTTTATATATTATGTCCAACCCCCCCTTCGTGACAGAATTTACCATTTGCTATCCACTAATGTATTTTCATTCCTCATGCCGCTGTAACTCGGGACTGTTTAAAATACTGTTTAAAATATTTCTCTTCATTTTCAAAGATTTTAAAAGTTCATATTTTTTTCACACTGTGACTTACAATATGGTGGTTTTTTTTGGTCACATATATGACGTGATGTACGTTACATGCAATGACATAACAATGACGTCTCAATTTTTTTTTTAACTGATAGAAAAATATAATTTTACAGTAAATAACATGTTTTAAAGAACTTTTGTAATTTTTTAAAGTTTTCTAAGAAGTTCACATCTCAGTCACAACGTGACATCACTGAGTGGTGGCATTTTGGTCACAGATGTGACGTGACCACAGTGACTTACAGTGACGTCACAACGACGTCACCGTGACCATGCATGCTATGAGGGTTCATAGAAGTTTGATTGTATAAAAACGAATAATTTGTATATTTTTCAGGAATAATGTAACATGTAAATTACAAAAAGAATGCCTGTAGCGTTAGTGACAATTTTTTAAATGACTTGAAATCATACTAGCCCTCTCGGGATGTGTTAATACATCTTAATTTTCACTGTACAACACGCGTATGAATTACATACATTATATTCAGGAATTTTAATTGTTAATTGAAATATAAAAAAAGTACCGTGTTTGATTAAGTTAATTTTACATATAATACTTTTAAAAAAATGATCACAGGTTTAAAGGTTTGCAGACGCTTAATGTCAGTATTTTAAATAGTAATTTCCACCTTTTTTAATCTCAGTGTTGCTTCCCCGCTGTTCTATTCTTTACTCAGTCCTAATATTTTATTTTTAAATATAATTCGTTTTAATTAATCTATCCTTAACCCTTAAATGTGCGATTTTTTATTTTGCTTCGAAAAAATTATATATGATTCTCTGAAAGGTTTATTACGCAGGAAAAATATCGAAAAAAATCAGAGATATATTTTTCATTTAATACGTCAAACTTTTCTTCTTTTGCACATCAGCAATACAAGTAAAAACTACTGTCGTGTGGTTGTTTTACGCTAAAATATTGCAAATTAGTAAATATTTTAATAAGTATGTCTCCAAATATCTTATTTTAAATAATTATTTATTTTATAAAATTTAACCTTTAACCCTTTAATTCCCATGATAGAATACGTTCTAGAAATTACGTAGTTCCGAGAATCTGACCTTACACCAGAAAGTTTCAATGGTTAATTTCGCTTTATTTAAATGCAGAATGTCTGTTATTAATCAAATCAAATATTGCTGTTTTAATTTTCTTGCGTAAATTAGGTATATACGAATAATAAAATCTATTAGCCCTTTAGCAGCGTAATTGTTTTATCAAAATAGCTTCAAAAATTGCGCATTTAATTTCTTCGCGACGAGCGTCTTTTAAGAATTTTTATTCTTTTGTCACCGGTTTTTCAAAACAAAAATTTCCGCCTGATTTAATCGAGAAAATGATCCGATTAGATAATGCGAAACTTACAGTAAAAAGTTACTGGTGAGAGTGATCAAGGAGGGTTAATTAGACGGAAAAAATGCATCCCGATGAAATCTCGGGTTGCGCAAATTTTGCTACTTTTACATTGCCCGAGAAACTCTCAGGTTGCGCAGCGTGAGAGTTAAATTCAAAACACTGTTTTTTACACATATGCAATGCTGCGCACTAAACGGTTAACCCCTTGAAGGATGGTGGGATACAATATATCCCAACTACTTTTAATCCGCAAATGCCGCGATGACACCGGTATTTTGCAATAAAATATTTATGTAACACCTTAATCCTCGCTCGCGTGATATTAACGTGTTGTGGCTTTTATTCGCATTGTTTGACTCCCACCAGTTTTATAAAATAGTGTAATTTGCTTTATTATGGGATCATTTTACCTGTCATTAAAGAGGTGAATATTTTTTTTTTTTTTCAAAAAAGTGGTGCCAATAAGCAATCTGAATTTTTAAACCGTAATTTAATACGACCGTTAAGGGGTCAATAAAGTTCGTTAAGAAAAGAATTTGCATGTTTTCAGATAAAATTGTCGTGCCAATGAATCATTTCAACATTTTAGAAATATATGTTCTTTGCCGCTGAAAGGGTTAAACCAGGGGTGTCAAACTCTGCCGGCAGGATGCTACTAATTTTTAATAGAAATAGTCGACCTCTTGAATCGTAGAAATTCAGTGATTAGATAAGGCAATGACTGCTTTAAAATTTTAATATTACCCGAAGGGCCACAATTTGACACACCAGGGTTAAAGAATGCTATTAAAAATTAATGGCAATCAAGTAACCTGAATTTAATTAACTTTAGCTGACCGGCAGTTCAATCGGTTTAATTTACGATTTTGTAAGACGATCATTGCTATTTAAAAATAGTGGTATCCAATGCCTGTAAGCCTTTAAAGATATGATCCAGTGTAAATAGAATTGGATATTATTAAATTAAGTGTTCAAGCTAAACCCTTGTGTTTCATGCGCAGATTAGACTCCAGAATTACAATAATGCTGTTTTCGTAATACTTTATTTACTAACTAATTGATTATTCATATTTTGTTCACATTCAATTACATTTGATTCAAACAATTTAAAACAATGTGACACTTTAAAAGAATAAACAATTAAGATGAATAATTTAACATTACAATACAAGGCCTTTGGGGAGATTAAAATTAGCTTATGATTATTTTCTCAATCATGTAAATGATAATCTCAGAGGAAGCTTTCCTTTTTTTTCTTAAACAGAATGATAAAAGCTCAAAGAAAGTCGGAAAATTAATTATCCTCAAAATTTAATCAAACATGTTATTTAAATTATGATATGTGACCTCGTTTCTGATTGCTTTGTCTAAATTCATAAAAATCGATGTTTCTACTAAATGGTTTCGGTAGAAAAATAATGAAATGGGAAATACAAAATAATAAAATGCTTAATATCTTTTGTTTTTAATTAATTGCTTTGATTTATTTTTAAGGAATTTTTAATGTGTGTTAGAATATTAATACAGCAAATATTTATATTTTTTTGTGAATTTTATTAAATAATCCTGGGTAAATCATCTTTAATAACGATTTCGTTCACTGTATTTCAAAAAGAATTATTTTTAGATGCATAATTTATTATCACTACAAAATAAATGTCAGTATGCATGTTCTAAAAAAGTTAATACAATTCATATTATTAGATACATTGAAATATTATGATTTCTTATGCAGTATGAGAAGTAACTAAGAGAACATTATTACTATAATTATTTATTTCTGTTCTCTATTCTCGTGGAACTAATAGAGGATTTATGTAAAATTTTGAATTACTGTTTTTTTTTTTTTTTAATCTTGAGCGAGAAAATATTTAAGGAGGAAACATAGCTGCCAACTCTAACGCCTTTTTTTTTTTACTAGAAAAATACAACAGAAAATTTTGTATTACTTAATCGGCAGACTACTGCGATTGAAAAATGTAAAATATTCTATTAAATTTCTGTGGTACAAAAAAGCGTAAGAGTTGGCACCTATGGATGAAGTGAAATATATCTAATAAACTAATACTAAAAACAACAAAGCTTCAAGTTGTACTTTACGTATACAGAGCTGCCAAATCTCCGGCTTTTTGGATACCAGTATTTTTAATACAGAAAATATTATTTTATTTAATTGGAACATTTTGGTGATTTAAAAGAACAGCATTTTCTCTAAGATAATAGTGATGTACAAAAAGCCGGAAACTTGGCAACTCTGCGCATATCTTTTTTCATTTATGCTTAACACTGGAACGCCGGGAAATTTTAGTCAAGTTAAATAAAAGTATATAATACGAGAATTTTTATTTAAAACTATTTATTTTTATGCAGTATAAATGTCACTTATTTTCTGAAGAAATTTCTGGTTCGAATCGACATGTACACATTTGGTACGGGTCAAAATGACCCCTCATCGCCGTCATAGTTTTAAATGATTTTGTCACAACCACACAGCTCTCTGACAACTAAGCTGCGAACGGACCACCCTTCTAACTGTTATCAGTGTCGGCGTCGTTTCTTCTGTCCACGCGTTTTTTTTTTTATTTTTAATGACTTTAAAAGGAAAGGGACTGATGTCCGCCAAAAGAGGAACATTTCCTTCAAGTAGGGTTGAGCTCCTTATCTACTGACCCATTGTTGATTCCCCTCATTCTTCTGTTAATAAACCGCAGAGGGGTCCAGAAGAAAAGCTTCCCATGAAAACAGGAGAAGGATGGCAAAACAAGTGTGTGTACGCAGCCTTACACTTGCTCACTCAAATATTTCGTAGAAACTCACCACGAAAGGCGCTTTTCTTGTAATTGCTGCAAAACCATACCACGGATTTCTTTTTAAAAAATTACTGATGTTCTAAAAACAAGATCTCTCTGTATGTTACTTCCTATACCAGCCTTTAACATTTACCAATTTTTGACATATATATCTACCAACCTATCTACCATTTCACTTTATCCGTTTTTTTCTTTTTTTTTTCTTAATATTACTTTTTTCAAAGAAAAATCCTTATAAATTTTGTGGAAATTTACCAGAAAGCGGGTTTCTCTTGCAATTGTCACGAAAACCTACCACGAATATTTTTCTTTAAAAATACTGCTTTATTAAAATCGGACCAGCGGGATCCCGATACCAATCACGGTTTTATCCTCTTCGGGACGAGCATCTTTTGCTGAATTTTTACTCTTTCATCACCGGTTTTTAAAAAAGGAAATTTTTGCCTAATTGACTCACGAAAATTCCCCGACTAGATAAAGGAAAATTTATAATAAAAAATAACTGGTGGTAATTATCAAGGATTTTGAAATCCTTTTGCGTCACGTATAAATGACGCGCGTCCCGAAGGGGTTAAAATTAGTTATATCTGTTGCTTTAAACACTTGAAGGGCAATGCGATATATTTTATCGTACTTAGTTTTTATCAAGATTCGTACCGGAATTTTTTTATGAAGTTTTATTTTTATAACTTTTATTTTAAAAATGCCGTACAATTGCATTCTTTTAATTTTAAATAAAAATTTTCTGAATTTTACATGTGAATTCGACATTATAGAAACCAAACCCTTATCACTTTCACGGGCAAGTAATTGTGTTTCAGTTAAAATTTTTATTTCCAAATAAGTAAAAGTAATTGTACATATTTTTTCAACCAAAGTTATAAAAGCGAAATTTAATTAAAAATTTCTGATGGAAATCTGGATTACTGTTAGGTCGGATATAATATATACCTCCCCCCCTCAAAAGACTAAGGGGGGGGGGATTTATGTCTAGAATGCTGAAAAAAGATATATTTAAGCTTTTAAAAAAAATAAGAATAAAGATTTCAGCTCCGTGTTATTTGCGTGTTATTTATTATCGTGTAAAAAAGATTTGATTTTTTTTATAATAAAAAATTGATTATGTGGCTCTAGTTGCATGGATGGATGTCCTGGCGAGAACGCCGTGCACTTCAAATTGGGCGGTATCCGAAAAATCGACAGATTCGTTTCAATCAGTTTTCGTTAACCCCTTGGGTACGAGCGACACGTATACGTGCCGCATGAAGCGCTCAGAATCCTTGTTTTTCCTCACCAGTAAAATTTTACTGTAAAATTTGCCTTATTTAATCAGCGCATTTTCTCGATTCAACAAGACACACATTTCTGTTTTTAAAAAACGGTGACAAAAGATTAAAAATTTCGTAAAAGGCTCCCGTCCCGACGGTGTTAAGGATTATGAAATTAGATAATATCGCTCGCCCGCAAGAAAAGTGACACATATCGCAAAAATTAATTTTGTGTTTTATTCCATAAAGATGTGTGTCATAGGTTCGTCTTCCTATAGGCAATTATTATTTGTGTCGTTGTACGGAAAACTTCTGTATTATCCTATGTGTCACTTTTCCATTATAGGAAATACGCAATGATAAAACAAGAAAAACGGTACATCTCACAAAAAGTTTTTCATAAGCAATTTAAAAAACTCTTTATTTTCTTAGTAATAAAAATATGAAAATTTCTTTACTTGGCAAAATATCGCACTGTTGGTGATTAATATATTGTCAATTGATTAATAGTTAGGCCATAGACTAATAGTTACGCATTTACAATTTATCAGGTAGGTAGTGATGTTGTCGAATGCCCTTCTTGGAACGAATATGCGGATCAACCCGGTGCAAATAAAATAGGTATTTATTTGTAGATGTATTTACAAGACATTGTTTTACGTGAGGACGGTGAAAATGTGGAATTAACTTTTTATTGTGATAACTGCGACGGACAAAATAAAAATAAAGTTATCAGTTTTTTATTTCATTATTCATGCATGCTGTTAAGGCACTAAAAATCTATAAAATAACAATACAATTCTTGATCCGTGGACACATATAAAATGAAGGCGAAGTTGTCCATTCAGCAATAGAGAAATAAGTTTAAAAAAAAAATATGCCGCAAAATTTGCATCCCTCAACAGTATGTGACATTGATTAGAAATCCCAAAAAAACAAGGGCGTCATTTTTCAGTGAATGAGTTAGTTTATTCTCATTTTTTAGGTTTAAAACGATTGAGTGGAGAAATGGGCTGTGCTTAAAAAATATTTGAATGTTAATGAAGGTAACGTTCTATAGTTTTCCAGAATCAAAATTTGAAGAATTGATAAATCAATACATTTTTCATTCAACGTAAAATATTCTTATAACCAAGTCGATTTTTCTGAGTTTGAAATTAAAGCCAGAGGTAAAAGAGAGCTTTTACTTTTACATAAAGCATATTCGAAACCCTTTCCTTTGGGTAAACGGAAGAAACAGATGACTTGTCCTTTAATTGCTTACAAGCATATTCCTAAAAGTTATGCCCCTTTTTTCTACATTATAACATTCGCAATGAAGATAATGGACTCTGTAGCATCCATACAGAACTTTTTAAAATAAAGTTCCAGTTTGAGAAAGTCCTATAGAATAATGCTATATTTATATTTATAAGAATAACAAATTTAAAAAAGAAAAGATAAAGCCACTTATCTAGTTTTTTATTTTAAGTATTTTTAAAAATATGTGATAATTATTTGTTATATTTGATTTGAATAGTTATTATTTTTCTTTTTCAAAAGATTGAAGAAGCTACAAAACAAACGCAGTAATTTGTTCATGCTTTCGAAGAAAATAACTCTGAAAACTGAAAAAATATATTTGTTTCTGAATTATTACTAAACAGCGACCAATAATTATTGTATTTTTTGTTCTCCTAAGAAAGGTTCCCTTTTATAATAACGTAGTTTATAAGTATATAGAAATGTTTTGAACTGATAAATAGTTATTACTATTGAAGTATGACAAATAACTTAACCACTTCTATTTTTCAATTGTTATAGAAAATATTGTAATGACGTAATTACGTCTATGTGATTTATTAATTTTATAGTCGGTTCTTGTATACATATTTTGTATATTTTTGTGTACAGCCCTGAATATTATCTATTGATTTGTATGCATATTTAGAGTATGCAAAAAATTAGTTCGGTGAAACGTATAGCACAGTTGAAAATTACCATTCAGCCATTTTCGTGAATAAACTGAAATGTACATGAGAACTTTTGTGCAGCCCTGTATATGACAGCTACTCCAAGTAATATTTAAAAAAATTAGTTCAGTGTAAAAACGCGTACCAACACTGCAAACGCACTTCCAGCAATTATTTTTCATAGACTTCAATAGTTAAATTTCTTCTTCAGCTAAATTGATTTGTGTGTCCCTGTAAATGAACGATAAATTCAATGCACACCATATTATACGGTAAATTCTATAGTATACCTCAGTGATATATATAAATTTTAGTATGTTTAAAATAGTGTGATTTCATTAAAATACATGACAAACGATTTTTTCACCATACACCGTAATGTAACGGAATTCTTTGGAGTGTGTCTGTAAATGAACCTTAAATGCTATAGACTTCATTTACTATAGAAAACGTGCCATATTGATACTCAATAACATCTAAGAATTTCATGGCAATTGGACTATATTTACAGGTGTTAGTGCACAGACAGACAGACAGATAGTCAGACAGACAAGCATACAGACAGACGGTCAAAAAGGCAGACAGACAGACAAGCGTAATTCATAAACACTTTAAAACTTTGTTGAAAGCGTTAAAAATCCACATTTTTGCACGTACTATTTTGAAAGGCCACTGTAATTTGACAAATTGTATAACAAGGGGTTACATTTATTTGGGTGGGGGATATAAATTTACTAAATGAACCCTATCTCTCTTATGTCTTGATTCTTTGAGATTTTACGCATTTTTGTACACTTTTATAGCTACATGCAGAGTTAAGTACTATCGTTTTGCGTTACATTAAAAAAAGGCGAAACCTCATTTGCCTCTCCTGTAAAATTTACTTTTGTCGAGATGTGTCACTTTTCTTGCGGGTGAGCGATATTATGTGGAGCTTCCAGCACAATGTCCAAAAGTTGAAAAGGAACAAAGTGTTTTGCACTTTGGGGCAATGGCGGATCCAAGGGGGAGGTCACGGGGGCCATGACCCCCGCTGAATAGCAACAAAAATATTCTAAAAATCACTTAAAAAATGAAATATACAGTAGTCCCGCTTAACCAACTTTCCGTTTTAACCGGGTTATTTTTTTCTGATGGACTGACGGCTTCCATCTGAATGAAGTGATAGGAGAAGATTAAACAGCAGCTGTAAAAATATAGAACTCTGATTTTTTGGTCCGAATGGGAGGGGGGGGGGATGGCCATAATATTTTTTTCTTAATAATGGAAGCCATCAGTCCATCAGAAGAAAATTATCCATTCCAAAGGTAAAAGTTCAACTGAAAAAACTATTTAATACTTTGATCAGAAATAAGAGGCTACATCTGCAATGTTCATGACACTGGTAGAATCACATAGCTGCTAATGTGAACGGTTTTGTTACCTCTAAAATTTAATACAAATTTTTGCCATATTTAATCGTTGACAATTGTTAGACTTTTTTAAACTGAGTTTCTGGAAGTGACAGCCAATTGTTTCCTTGTGACGACATTTCTGTGGCTGTTAACTCGTAAAACTTGTCTAAAAATTCTAACTTTGACAACATTTTCTGAATGAATCTTTGAATTTATTAGAAAAAAGGAAACTCAATCATTTCTTGGTATCTGAACAAAATTTTAAATTTTATATTTTTACCAATATTAATGCAAATTTTTTGTATTTACGAACGAAAACAAAAGTATTAGAAAAATAGTTAGTTTTGATATCGAAATAGCTTTCAATATAAAAAATTCTCATAAAGAGATGTGATCCCCCCCCCCCCCCCACGCACACACACACCACACCCAAAAAAAGGAAATCCATGACCCCCTTCTAAATGGTCAGTTGGATCCGCCTTTGCTTTGCGTGCTTCTAAAAATATTTATTTTTTTTATCAAAATTGCTGAAAATTCTACAAGCTCCAGTAAGTTATACAGTGAAACCTCCCTGTGCGACCACCTCCATTAAGCGACCAACTCCCTGAACGACCATTTTTTTTATGGAACGAAATTGATTCCCATAGGCTCAATATTCATTTTATCTCCATTCAGAGACCATCCTTGTTGAACTCCCTCCATTAGCGACCCATTTCTTTGAAGAAAGTGAAACAAATTTTGTTTTTTCCTGGTCGCTTGAAGAAGGTTTTGTTAGAAAAATAATTCCGGAGAGCGCATTATTCATCAAACTTCTAAACTAAGTTTAGAATTTTTTTTTTCGGTAACTTTTAAGTGTTTTAACTCTGTGCCTTTTTGGGCAATGAATTTAAATCTGATGACAAGTTAAGAATGAAGGTCCATAAACTCCACTGCCCTATTCTGTCAGGAAACTCTCAAAGAAATAGATAAATTAACGAAATCGTCATTATTTGTTTCCGTCCAAAAAAAATTGCATTTATTGACTGAACTTCGAAATAAAGATTATAAAAGATAAAACTTTAAAATGAAAGCAAACGTCAATGTATTCACTTTTTAAACTCTGCAGTCATTAACGTATGTCATTAACTTTTGTTTTAATACTTAAATTTTCATATTTTTTTCCTAATATGAAAAATAAGTTTTACTAACATAAATTGTTACCTTTTTCAACAATTAAAATCTAGATTTAAGCATGACCTCCATTAAGAGACCACCTCTCGGAACGACCCATTTTTATTGGAACGGAACGTGGTCGCTTTAGAGAGGTTTTACTATATTACCTTTAATTAAAAAAGAATTAGCAAGATCGCTTTAAGAGTTTTTGCATTCTATTCCCTCTCTGTTTGTAAAAATTCATTTTGCGTAAAATGCGTTTATAGTGTTCCAAGACAGTGTTAGCCTACGGATACGTTACGATAAAACACTAAATAACTATACGAAATAACTTCGAATTCGGCCAAATCGTTTCACTGAGGTAATCTACAGAGTAAAGGGAATAGACAATGTAAAAAAGAAAAAATTGATTTTTTCGAACGATAAAAAGCAAATCCCACCTAAATCCTTAGAGGGGCAAGTAACTGCGTTTGAGTAATGCTGAGTTCTTCCCGGAAATTTAGAAACTTTCTACTTCAAGATAAGGAAAAGTAATTTTTCAACTCTTTTCAACCAAAGTTATAAAATTAAAACACAATTAAAATTTTCTGGTCCAAATTAATTAAACTTAGATGGGATAAAATATATCCCACGCCCCTCAAGGGGTTAAAGGGTTAAATCAATTAACTTTATTTAATGTTAACTTTACTTTCATTCTTTAAACCCCTTAACCTACAATGACGGGCATAGCCCTCGTACGATGATCGAGCCAAATGTAAATTCTTCTTACCACTAAAATTTCACAGTAAATATAGTTTAATTTAATCGTCGAATTTCCATGATTAAACAAGGCGAAAATCACTATTAAATTTTAGTGGTAGCTATGGATTTGCCAAACCGTGGAGCTGTTAAAAGTATATCGTAGGTTAAGGGGTTAATTAAATATTAGTATTTCTCTAAAATATAAAACTGTATGTGTAAACAGTGAAAGGTCAACTCCAAAAGTACAAAAATGTATTCCGGAAAACCCATTCAATTTATTACTTTTTCCTTTTTTTTTAAAGCATTTTAATAAAAGATGAATATTTAATTCAACGCAATTCATCTAATTTACAATTTATCGTAGCTTTTCTACACCACAAAAAGAATAAAACATTGTGAAAAACTGAGGTTATTTTTAAGGAGGAAGTGCTTTTTCGTAAAATAAGCTACTTATTCAATAGTTTACATTGTTGCTTATAGAAGAGGTAACAAAAGGACACAGAGAAAGCAATCAATTTTCTTTGACAAAGGGTTCCATGTTGATATAATTGGAAGGTAATGAAGTTCAATGAAACTGTATTTTTTATTCAGCAGCATTGCATCCATTCATAAAATGGTTATTGGAAAAGTGTTCTTTGAATTCTTTGGTTCACATCAACGTCCAAAAAAGTTTATTTACAAACTTTATTCTTTTCTTCAAATTAGCAATTTTCATTTTGGAATGTTTGTATACAATTATTCAGTTAAATCAACTTGCTTTGTTTGAGTTTTAATGTTGCCACGTGGGCTGTGTATTAACCCTTTCTGACGCGGAGAAATTCTCTTTATAAACTGATGAAATGATGGACTGACACCACAATTTATAAACTAAATAATTATAAAATATAAACTTGCTTATTTTCAAGTATATTGTAAAAGGAAAATTTTAATGAAATATTCCGTGTGCCAGTAAAATAAAAATTAGGTGTTCTTTTCTAATGACACCGTCCGCGTTTAAAGGTTAGAAAAATATGTTAACCTATCTACCAACAGTACGATTTCAGGCAAGTTTCATTACAAAAAGGTACCTATTACAGCCATTCGGAGGAAAAAGATTCCGAAAAATGTTGGTATATTTTCACCGAAATTGACCCACAGACCCCGAAACCTTCCTCCGTTCAAATGTGATATATATACAGGGTGTTCCGTTAAAGGGGTCCAATATTAATAGGGGTAATAGAGGAGATCACATGGAGCATAAATCAGTATATAAAGCCTGGTCGGATCTCAATAGTTTTCAAGTTACAGCAAATAGAATGAAAATTCGGAAAATTGTAAAAGAACCCTCATTGCTAAACTATCGATAATGCTAAATAAAAACGAAGCACATATTTAGAAAGAGCAGAAAAAAACCTACAAAATGACATCAATTGTATTAAAATAGCAATATTTATTGACGAGTTACAAGCCCTGAAACAGTGAAAAAAGTACGAAATCCAATATACATCAAAATAGTTAATCGTTAATTCCAAAAAGACAACTCTAGCTACAACAAGGAAAATGTAGTAAAATTTGGTCCATTCCGAAAACTTTCGAAAAAGCTTACAATGAACCATATCGGTTTAATTGTGTGAGAGAAATTAATCAGTTTCTTAGTTACAACTCCGCTTTCTTTGACACTAGCAAAGGTTAAACTCCGCCCATCACGATTGGAAACACCGCCTTTTTAATTACTCTCAACTATACATTTTCGATCATGCTTCTTCTGAGATGCAACATTTTTAATTATTCAAGAGTTGAATGAACCAAAATAACTTTACAATAATAGTCTACATTTTAAAGTGGTCTTTTATTGATATAAAGCTTAAGTTAAATTCTTTAAAATTAAACTGGTGGTGAAAATTCGGAAATAATTAAAAATATTGCGATTTGTAACTATGCAAGAAGTTTCAGTACATGTTTTACATGGACAATTATTGTATGTATATGTGCATCATAATTTATGATAGGAAATAATAATAACAAATAGCATAATAACATTATTAATTATAAATTTAAAAAAGACACTAAATTTTAAATTAATTCATACAAACTTTGTAACTTACAATTTGAGTACACCACAGTCTGTGACGTACAAAATACTGTGCCAAAAAGTGTTGAAAATAAAAGAAAAATGACAAATAAAGAATTACATTCCACGTACTTTATGACATATGTGAAGCATAGTCTTCTGGCCTGCGCTGCACAGTTCAATGTCGGAAGGCAGACGAACGGACATTATTATAATAGGTGTTCGAAGTTGCCCCCATTAACAGAATCGCACAGCCGACAGCGACGTCGTAAAGATTGGCGAACACGCCGAAAAACTCCGACGGAGTTGGGAATGTCTCCTGCAGCGACAACGATTCGCGCTAGTAAATCACCCGGTGTATCCGCAGGCGTTTCATACACCAGCGATTTAAGGTGTCCCCAAACAAAAAAGTCTAACGGATTGAGGTCTGGAGAGCGTGCAGGCCAAGCAACAGGTCCACTGCGTCCAATCCATTTCCCAGGATATGTTGAATTGAGGTGATTGCGAACACCTATGAAAAAATGTGCCGGTGCGCCATCGTGCATAAACCACATATTGTGGCGCAATGTTGCTGGCACATTTTGCAGTAACTGCGGTAAGATATCCCGTAGGAAAACCAAGTACGTACTGCCATTGAGTACTTCTGGGAGTAAATATGGTCCTATGAGATAATCGCCGAGGACACCTGCCCATATGTTCACACTGAACTTTTGTTGTGCGTTCGACGGGAAAACAGTGTGCGGATTTGTATATGACGATGTGTGCATATTGTGCGTGTTTACCACGCCCTCTCTCGTAAATGTTGCTTCATCAGTAAATAAAATGTTTTCCAGAAATTGTGGATTATTTTCTGTTACATTAAGCAACCAGCGTACGAATTCTGTCCGCTGAGCAGAATCTGTTACTGATAACAGTTGTACCCGCTGCACATGAAAGGGGTGCATGTTTTCTGCACGCAGAACACGCCACACACTTTGGTGAGAAACACCGACTTCAGACGCAGCAGCTCGTGTACTCGTGGAGGGGTTATCTTTAAAAATATTCAGTACATCTTCTTCCATTGCAGGTGTTCGTACATGTCGACGTTTCCCTGCATCAATGCTTGCTGTATTAAACGATCCAGTCTCCCGTAATCGTCTATCGATTTTTATGAAGAGTTTCGAACTTGGGCAACGTCTCCTTGGAAATTGCTCACGGTACATGCGCTGTGCTAGACATGCATTTCCATGAGCTTGCCCGTACATCAGATGCATGTCCGCATATTCTTCGTTAGAGTATTCCGTCATAATTATTATACATCAACTTACTACAATCCCACTTACAACAGCCTCCCTTTAACATAACGCCCACTGATGACTGCTGTTTTATTACACTTTTCTTCCTATACACATAGAAAATTTGCATAAAAAGTTCTTCTTCTTCATCATCCTGAAAGTTCATGGAGGAAACGCAGCAGTCACGGAGTTTGCTTTAAGACAAGGCGAGAGCGGCACAATATGTGATTCACTTGACCAGACTGAATAATGAAAGGGTATTGATAGAGGTTGATCAGAAATGTATAATTGAAAGATATTAAAACGGGGTGTTTACAATCGTCATGGGCGGAGTTTCGCCCTTTCCGAGCGTGCAACAGTACAGAGTTGTAACTAGAGAACTGCTTGATTTCTCCCATACAATTAAACTGATATGGTTTATTGTTAGCTTCTTCGAAAGCTTTCGGAATGGACCAAATTTTATAACATTTTCCTTGATGTAGGTAGAGTTGCATTTTTGGAATTAACGATTAACTATTTTGCTAAATATTTGATTTTGTATTTTTTCACTGTTTCAGAGCTTGTAACTCGCCATTAATTCTCAATATTCTAAAACAACTTATGTCATTTCGTAGGATTTTTTCTGCTCTTTCCAAATATGTGCTTCGTTTTTATGTAGCATTATCGATAATTTAGCAATGAGGGTTTTTTTACAAATTTCCGATTTTTCATTCTATTTGCTGTAACTTGAAAATTATTGAGATCCGGCCATGCATTATATACTGATTTATGCTCCGTGTGATCTCCTCTATTGCCCCTATTAATATTGGACCCCTTTAACGGAACACCCTGTATATATATATATATATATATATATATATATATCTGATATTTGTCACAATGTAACTCTCGTACTTATGAACCGATTTGGATGTAACTTAGTATGTACATACTAAGTACAAATGTCTCGACCGAGTTCGTTGGCCAGCTTCATTCGCCATCTTGTTTCAAAATGACAGCCATTTAAAAATTTTAAACAAATTTAAAATTTAAAATGAGGTAAAAAATAGAAATTAAAAAAGATGTGCTTGACCTTGATACAATGATTCCGGAGCATTTTTTGTTTCATATATATCTTTAAAAATGGCTGAGTTACAGCACTTTGAATTTCTAGTGTTGCTGATATTTTGAAACGAACTGAATTTTGTTACGCGATAACAGTCGTATTTATGAACCGATTTGGATGTAACTTGGCGTGTACATAGTACATACCAATATCGCCATCGAATTCGTTGGCCAGCTTCGCTTTTCGCCATCGTGTTTCAAAATGGCAACCGTTTAAAAATTTTAAACAAATTTTAAATGAGGTACAAAAAAGAAAAAAAAAATAGAAATTGAAAAAGATTTTTTTCTTATGTGTTTGACCTTGATACAAAGATTTCGGAGCATTTTTTGTTTTTCCTATATCTTAAAAAATGGCTGGGTTATAGCACTTTGAATTTCCTGCATAGCTGACATTATGAAACGATTTAATTTTTGTCACGCGATAACACTCGTATTTATTAACCGATTTGTATGTGAGAAGGCATGTGCATTGTATATAGCAATGTCTCGACCAAGTTAACTGGCCAGCTTCATTCACCATCTTGTTTATAAATGGCGGCCATTATTTTTCTTAAATTTAAATTTAAAATGACGTACAAAAAAATTAGAAACTGAAAAAAAAAACTCTTTCTTAAGTGTTTGACCTTGATACAAGGATTCGGGCATTTTTTGTTTTGTCTTTATCTTTAAAAATGGTTGAAATATAGCACTTTGAATTTCTAATATGGGTGACATTTTGAAAAAATCTGATTTTTTGCCTGCGACAGCACTCGTATATATCAACCGATTCCCATGTGAGTCAGCATGTGCACAGGAATTACTAAGGTGTCGACTAAGTTCAGTGGTTAGTTCCATGCATAATGTTGTTTTAAAATGACGGGTACTTCATGATATCACCGAATTTGGCGACCAAATATAAGTCACTTTAAATAAAACCAGTTTGCATATAGCTGACTAATTTCACGAAATTCTCTTTCACATTCAGTAGTGACAATATTTTGTACACTAAAAAAAATCCGACAAAGTTTCCTGCAAGAGACGGAAAAATAGTTGCCCTTCTCGGGACGGAAAATTTTCCGATACAGCTCGGAATAAAATCCGAAAAATAACATTTTAGTTATTATTTAGTTGTTTTTTTCGAATTTTATTCCGAGCTGGGTCGGACAATTTTCCGTCACGAGAAGGCCAACTATTTTTTCGTCTCCTACAGGAAACTTTGTCGATTTTTTTTTTTTTTTTTTTTTTTTTTTAACAGTGTATTGAATCTTCTATAATCGGGCTCCACTAATTTGAGATTCGTGCGTTTTAGTAATATAAGCTGGCTCCTTAAAAATAAGGAACATGAAAGCTACCTCTTCTTCTCGGCATTGGCCGGAAAGACATTTTGAAGTCTAATAAACATAATTTGAGTCAGAAAAATTATTTAACAAAATACTCCATTTAAAATAATTGCTGCTAAACGGTGGCCCGCTGGATGCCACTAATTTTTTAAAGAAATATTCGAGTTCTTGAATCGCAAAGATTCAACAATCAGATACGGCAATGATTACTATAAAATTTAAATTGTGCCCGGAGGGCCACAGTTTGACACCCCTGTTATAAATGGTTACTTGATAACTCTTTTCTATTTTGAAAATCTTATGGTTTTACTACTTTACAAAAAAAGAAGAAAAATGCGTTGTACGCAGCTATGTATGAACACAACAACTATCATGTCTTTATTTAATGACATATTAATTAAGGCGAAAACAAGGGGGATTTTACCATTTCAGAAAAGTGGTGCCAATCAAGAAATCTGAATTAAAAAAAAAAAAAATAGCCCACTGGCAACACTGGTCATATCAGTCATTTTGACACTTGCAAAATTAAAAAAATTCAACCAGAATTTGTTTCATAAAAAAGTTAAACCTATAAAACACAGAAGTGGGTTGAAGATATTGGGTAATTGCATTGTAACACGATATATTCTTAGCCAGGATGTAAAGTTGCCAAGCAACTAGGAAATCCACACACCTGCTTTATTGTTCCATTGTTCAGATATTGATTTTACCCAAAGCGACAGAAGTGTAGACTAGGAATATTTGCTCCAGGGTTGCGAGTTTCGCTTTTGCTAACACAAAAATTTCGAATTTATACTGGAAAGACTGTTTGAAGCAGTTTTACATTTGGCTGTCGCGAAATGTCTGTCATTAAATAAAGAAAATAATATAACAGATAATTTCCGGTATGAATGCTAAATTCGGAATTTTAAAAAAGGCTAATCTGGCAACCCAGTTGTACTCTATATAAATGTGCATATCATCATGAATATGAACACCGCCCCCTAAATACTAGGCCTGAGCGCTGACACAAAAATGGCGGCTACCGAAGGCGGATTTTTTTCAGCGTGAGTACAGTCCCTTAAATATTCGTACCAATAACTTTTTTAAGTTTTTTCCGCTTTATTTTTATGAGATTAAACAAGTCAGAGAAATCTTTTATAAGATTCTGGTGTCTAAACTTGAGGGACCGTACCACCGTTAAACAATATCCGCCTTCGGCAGCCGCCATTTTTGTGTCAGCGCTCAGGCCTAGTATTCAGGGGGCGGTGATATGAACTAGATTTACGCAGCTGTGTTCAGTATTTAAAAAAAAATTATAAGGTTGAATGTACGTACATATTCCGATTTTTCAATTGCTAATAAATAAACTTTAATTTCTCTTTATCTAATTGACCAATTATAAACATTTTAGTTTATATAATGGTCCAGGGTGATGTGTTTAATTTAAAATAAGACTTAAGTAAATAATATAAAATCTGCCTGAGATATCTTGCTCATAGGGAAATATTAATCGATGCATTTTTGTAAGTATCATTTTGAAACCCACCCCTATAATTTATTTTGCAATATTGGGGGAAATTAGGGTAATGACGCTCAGCGCGCAATCCCGCTCACTTAAACATCTCTAAGCAGAATAGAATTAAAAACGTGCGATCGGTACCGGCACCTAGCAAAATTCATCATAAATCCCCAGTAACGATATAGTGACTGTCTGAAGGAAAGTATTTTGTGTCCTCACGTTATTATTTTGCAGTCGTTTTATTATAAAATTCCACAACATCTAACTTGAACGTAAGTGTACACTTTTATTTTCCAAATGTTTATTTTCTCATTATGTCTACAAAATATATACATTCAGTTGTACGTTCATGCTTTTATTTATTTTTGTAGTGCGTTGTTACGCCATCTATAATGCATTAAAATCCGTTAAGGTGATGAAGTGTAATGGCGCTCACGTGGAATTCCAGAAGCAGTGTTGCCAGTGGGCTACTGATTTTAAATTCAAATTTCTTGATATACACCTCTTTTTTGAAATGGTAAAATTCCCCTAATTTTCGCCTTAATTAATATTTCAGTAAACAAGGCGAATTTTGCGATTTGAAAAAAGTGGTGACAATAAAAACAAACCTGAATATAAAAAAGTAGACCTCTGGCAACACTGTCCCGAAGTGCTGCAAGCCCCACCAGTGGCTGAGAGGTTCTGCTCTCGAAGCTGGTAGACGGGAGGTGCTGGGTTCGATCCCAATCGCGCCCGTCGGCCTAATCGTTCGGAGTTTTCGTGGTTTTCTTCGAACCTTGAATTTCCAAGCGTTAATACGGGTTAGGTTCCCTTAGAAAGACCCCCACGAAGGGCACTCTCCCCCTGGGCCTATATCCCTCGTGCAGATAATTGGCCGTCATAAATACAACCAACCAACCAACCCGAAGTGCTGCAGGATAAAACGTCGAACAAATACTCATCTCTTTAAGTCAAGCATAAAGACCAGTGTCTGTAGAGTATATTAGGCTTACATGCATTCCTGGGCCTTCAAAATTATCACACAGACCAGACCAGCGTCTGTAAAAGAGATTTCTCAAATTCATGGTCCTTCGAACAGCATCAAACGACAGGGGAAAAAAAAAAAGAAAAACTCGAAATTTTAACAGCCTTTCCATAAAAAAATGGATGATTAAAAAAGCGAAAAACTGAGAAATGATAAAATCATAATCAAAAAGTACAAAGAAAAATTTATCTATGCATGCAAATCTCTGCAAAAGAGATTTCGCCAATTCCTGGTCCTTCGAACAGCACCAAAAAACAACGATTCGGTCAAAAAAAAAGGGAACTTGGAAATTTTAGCAGCTTGTCCATTAAAAAAAATTGGGTGATTAAAAAAACGAAAAACTGAGAAATCATAATCAAAAAGTACATTGAAAAATGCTTCGAAGAAGTCAAACGTCAAACTTACAAGGAAACGTAAGGTTTTCAAAAATGAAGTTATATGACACCAGCTCAAAGGAAGGCATTGATGAGTCGCAAGTGTGTGATGAGGATGACCATGACGATTCGCTTCTAACCGGACAGACTTTGGAGACAGAAATCTGCTCTTTTTGCAGAGAATTCGACAGGGATAACGAAGCGTGGTTTCGCTGCACAGTATTTGGAAAGTTGTCCGTCTACCAGACGGGTCCATTGGACCCGACAGGTACATACAAAATATTCATTCAAACCAGAAATTTCTTTAAAATAAACTAAGTATATAAACCAGACAAAAATAAGGTAAATAAATAAGTTAAATAGTTTTAAATAAAAATTCTGGTGTAGAACGTTTTATTAAAACTTGAATAAAATTCCCGGTAGATCTGGGTTAAGTCTGCAGTGGTGTGAACAGTCCACACAACTACATATGTGATTTGTGACGTACTTATATGTTGTATTCAAATTTTGAGCGCAATTAACCTGCCATGTTGGGCATTACCACTCAATCCACGGTTAATTAAATAAAACGACAGCAAAATTCCTAAAACTTTTAAGCAAATTAGTTGATTGCAAACTGTTCCTTATGCAGGGTTTGGAGCATATAGGACAGAATTTATTGTTCTTACCAGTATTATTTATCAATAATCATCAAGCAACATTTTTATAAGTTATGCAATAGAAATATATCATAAAGATTGTTGATAAAATATACTGGTAAGAACAATAAAATTGGTCCTATATGCTCCGACCCCTACTTATGCGCCTACTTCGTTAATAAAATATTGATGTTTTTGCGTAAGTTTAACTAGCTATTCATGTTTTCCCTTAAGTGAGCGTCATTACCATACTTTCCCCTATATCCAAACTAGATTTTTTAAACCTAGTTATAATACAATATCATATAAATATGCTCATAAATTTGTATGCTTATAGAGAAATAACTGACAAATCTTATGCTTTTTTGTACCACAAACATTTTATAGAAATTTTTGCCTTATTTAATCGATAGGAGATTTGCGGAGATTTAAAAAGGTAAAAGATACTATTAAATTTTTGTTTAAAAAAAGTGTAATAGTTGGCAGCTATGTAGAGACAATACTTAAGAAAAAACTAAAGCACCTGACACAATTTTGTGTTTTCTACGATATTTAAAATTTTACTGTTCTCATAAATACAGTGTGGAACTTTTTAGTTTGGCGTTAAAGTTAAGTGGTACTAATAATGTACCACTGCCCTTCAAAATGTTTTCTGAAAAAAAAAAAAAAAAAAAACATATATTGTTTCAAATAAATTCGTCTAGGAAAGGCTGTGTGAGAAGGGGTACTCCCAATTAGAATGATTATGTTAGAGATACGTGAGAGAGAAAATAAAGGTTTCGAACCGCTGGCATAGAGAAAGTAACAGTAATTATTTTTACATCAATCTTTGTATAAATGTAATCCTAAACACAGAAAGAAGAATGCCCTTTTGAAAATGCGAAAATGCAACACATTTAAAAATCCCAAAAATACATATGAAAAACCACTTTAATTATTGATCTTTAATTTTTTTTTTTTTTTTTTTTTTTTTTTTTTGAAAAAGCGTTTTCAAAAGAAATAAATAATTAATTTTACAAAATGAATCTCTTTTTGAATGCATGACAGATTTTCTATATAACAAAAGGTTGTTTAAAAAGGAGGAGTAAGAATTTATCACAAAATAAGCTAACGTCCTAATATTTCAAAGTGTTGTATACGTAAAATACAAAAAAAGGGACAACCAGAAAACAATGAATTTTTTATCAATAAATGTATTATGATAATATAGTTGAAAGGTAATGAACTTCTATAAAAAATGACTTTTTCTTCAGGTTTAATGCATCTATTCAAAAATTTATAATTGCAATTTTGCTAGATAAGCTTCTTTTTCATTCAAATTCATAGATTGCTACAATTTTTTGAAGACTAGAAATAATTCGCCTTATTTAAACTGTCATGAAATAACGGGAATAGTTTTAAAAAGTTGTAGCTATCTTTGTAATTAAAATTTAGGGTGTTTGCTGGGTTTTTAGGACACTGGATTATTATGAACTTGTTCCTATAATTCTATTGAACGCTTCATATACAAAAAATATTTTTTTTTTTTTTTTTTTTTTGCAAGATGTAATTTTTTTTTAAAATAATGGTATTTTTTTTATACTTGTATTAAAAAAAAAAAAAAAAAATCAAGTTGACCATGCCGTTATTTAATCCGGGATTACATGCACAGGGTATGACGTACCCAGGGTGGGCACGGTTAATACATTTCTCACCACTACTTTTTGGAAAGTAATCTTTAAATTACTTTAGTACTGAATTTTTGAGTAATTCAATGATTAAATAAAATGATGTTTTTTCTTTGACTTTATTGGTGCAAAGTATAAATAGCACAAATGCTGGATATGCGCGAGCATTCCGGATTAATGGTGGTGAAAAAAGGCATTGTGTATTAATGATATATATTAACACTAGAACGCCCGGAAGGAGTCGATCCGACTCCGATTATAGGATTAAACGTCAAATGGAACTAGAAATTCTTTCATAAAATAAGTTAAATTTAAACCACTCAGATTTACGTTAAATAAATCAGTCAAATAATTTTAAATAAATATTCTGCTGTCAAATATTTTTATGAAACTTGAGTAAAATTTCCGGGCGCTCTAGTGTTAACAATAATGTAAATTTCCTTGTAATTCCAGTGCCACTATTTCAAAATAATTAAATTAATCGCCTAACAAAAGGTGCGAACAACTCCTCTCTTACATACTAAATTTTTCTATTTAATATTTAAATAGCAGAATATGTAATCAATCGCTTAATTGCAGAATTCGTAATAGGTTACACTGATTAAATAAGACGAAAAATTCCATGAAAAATTGTGTTAAAAATGTACGCACCTTTAGAATATTTACATTAAATAAAGTAACTTCTTCTATGCGGTAATAGTGCTACTGAAAATACGGGTGATTTGACAGGTATATATTAATTTTAAAATATTAGGTCTTAATGACAGATTACTTATTGCGTGAATAAGGCAAATTATACTATTTAACAAAAAAAAAGTAATAGGAATGAAACAATGTGAATTTAAAAAAAAAAAAAATAGCATGGTGGCACCGCCGCACCGCATGTATCCGCTTAGACCGCAAAATTCTCAATTTATTTTTTAGAGGGTTGTGACTGACGATTATTTTCAAAAACTTTAAATATGACCCTTTGCAAACTATAAACATGCTGTCATATTTTGAGTACAAATCTATGTGTTCGTGAACATAGCAAGAATGTTAACTAATGGGAAGGGATTTGCTGGGACATAGCATTTTTTGGTACTACTTGGTTATCCCGTCGACCAAAAATCTATCAGCAAACTGTAGGATTAATTGGCAATAATGGTTGATCGTAAATGTCACATTCACTTGTCTTTAAGCACGTTACACGTGTTTACGTCACCAAGTGATTTTTATTTATATGTTTTATTTGTATTTTTATTAATTTTATACTAATTTATTTGTTCTTTCGTTATTTAACCCTCCGTCTACCAGACGGGTCCATTGGACCCGACAGGTACATACAAAATATTCATTCAAACCAGAAATTTCTTTAAAATAAACTAAGTATATAAACCAGACAAAAATAAGGTAAATAAATAAGTTAAATAGTTTTAAATAAAAATTCTGGTGTAGAACGTTTTATTAAAACTTGAATAAAATTCCCGGTAGATCTAGGGTTAAAATAAAAAATTATGTCAATTTGTATAATTTGGCGAGTGGTTTTACGATTTATATAATTTGGCAAAATTGGTCGACGGGATAACTAAGCAATACCCGTTTTTGTCTATCATTATTTCTTACTTTGTTAATACATAATGGACGTGAATCACTTGTGGTCTCAACTCTCCCTTTGATAATTATTTCTGTTTTGACAAAATCTTTGATTTGCAATATATGTAGATCTAGCATTTATATGTGGATATGAGAATCTCAAATAGGCCGATTACTAAACAAAATCTTCAAGAGCTCGCAGTCTATTTGTTAAAGAAAAGATCCGAAATGTTGACGTTAATTTTGTTGAATTTCTAGTTAGGATATTTTATAAATATTTACGTATTTTAAAAATATATATAGGAGAAGAACCGATCTAGAAACACACACATGCAATTTGCTCGCGGCATTTGGAAATTGGGGTATTGGGAAAACATTTTTTCAAAACTTATGAGGAGTAATCGTGACATTTTGTTGCAGTACCATTAAAAAAATATTAAAAACTATTGATTTCTAAAATTTATAAAAGTTTCTTCGCTAAGAAATCTTTACAGAATCGCAAGTACACGCGATGCTATTAATGCAAATAATAATAACAATAAAACGAATTTTCGAAAACGTTTCTGATATCTCAGAAAGTGTTCCTGCCCTTTTCTACACTGTATTCCCTCAATAGGAATCAAAAGCATACAAACAAAAATCCCATCTTTTCTTACTCTCATAAAATGACAAGCATAAATATATCCGAAATTAACCTCATACATGTCAAAAAAAATCTGCGGGTTTCAAAGGTCTTGGTGAATAATTTAATATATTCACTGCATCAATTAAATATTCAACAGATTAATTAGAGAAAACTAGCTTTCATATATGTCTTTGTTAAAACTAATCATGGTAATTTCTTTAATTCTGAATTTAAAACATGTTAATAAAAGAATAAAATTTTTTATTTATATTATACAAAAACAATAATTTTTCATTATTGTTATTTAAATATTTAATGCTGCTAAAAATGGAATAGACGAAATCTCCGTTCACTAATTACGTTTAAAAAAAACGATTCTTAAAAAGAAAAAAAAATTATTATCTTTTTAGTTCAAAGATGTTTCTTAAAGAAGTTCAATATCAATTTCATATAGCATTTTAACTTCAAAGTATAACGTTGCATGCGTCTAGCAAATTAATTAAAATGTTGATTAGTAAAGGAAAATGTTTCGGAAATATTTTATTTCAGATAAATGATAAAGTGTGTTTAAGCAAAAAAATGAAAAGCATAAATCATTCATGTTTTTTCAATAGTTTACGACGTTATCAGCATGTTCTGACGAAATTGTATATTTTCATAAGGAGATAAATAAAGCTACTATTTCGAGTCAAATAACACAGATCATAAACCAGTTCAACAATTACCGACAGACAGTAGTATTTAAATTATTCCGTACAGTATACAGGGCTCTCACTCGGCCCGTTTTTTAAACACCACATTTATTCAAATTAAAAAAAAAAAAAAAATCTTTATAATTCTCTATGAAATTTACCATAAAGGCGTTTTTGTTTCTTTCCGTGCTAGAACCTACCACGAAATTTTCTCTTAAAAAATACTGAATTTTAAAAAACTGACCATTGTTAGCCCTAAGTATATGACCTATAAGAATAATGCAAAAACCTACGCAGAACGTACAGCCATGAGACGCATTATATTACATAGCTCCAAATGATTGGGCGACGCGAAGCTGTTCCAGTGTTGCCAGATAGGGGACTTTTTTGTCCCCAGATTGTTGATTGTCACCGGTTTTTCGAAATAGAAATATTCGGCCTTTTTAAAAATGGATTAAAAATTCTGAAAAATAAGGCGAATCACACTAATTTAAAAAAAGTGGTGACAGTAAAATAATCTGAATTTTAAAAGTCCCCAATCTGGCAACACTGAGCTGTTCCATCATTCCACGTAAAGTGTTAAAACTTTGTACAGTCGTGGGAAAAAAAAGTAAACACCCCCTACTAACTCCTCAACAAATTATCGCAGAAGAAAGTTACTGGTACCGAACGATTGGAAATAAAGTCTACTTTTAAATGATGTATATAAAATTTGCTTAGGGGGGGAGGAGGGGGATGTACATATTAAAACGAACCATAACTTTATTTTTCTCAATAGCAGTACACAATTTTGACAGAATAAATGAACTCTACACCCTTCAATTAGCCTAAAAGCAAATTTTTGTGCAATTCGTACTAAAAGTTTCTGAGAAATTATTTATTTTAAAACGAGCGTATTTTAAGGGCTGTATCCAAATTGAATTTCGGAACTCGATTATTAACCGAGAGAGGTCTTGATCCAGGCACCTTAAGAAGTCAATGAAGCCTGCTAGATTACAAGGCAGAAGAAGAAATTTCAAAATATCTACCGTAATTTCGCACGTACCCGCCGCACCTCAGATAACTCAATTTCCTACCAGTATATATTTTAAATAAAATGTGACTTACTTCAGCTCAGTACTTGTTTGATTTCTTTTCTTCAATAAAATTTCCGGTTTGAAAAAGACTTAACTAAGCCGCGGCGCATACGTGAGAAATTACGTTACTTACTTCCATCATAGACGGCCCCTTAAACCATCATTTTGCCGTTTTTTAAGCATAATTTGAAAACTACTTGGAAGAAAAATGGGAAATTTTGGTTTTCATTAAAGCAGGACTTAATAAATCTAAATCCATCAAAAAAATAGTAGGTTTCAATTCACAATTTTTTCGAATATTAACTTCATAATTCATAATTCATATCATAAAATTATAACATTTGCAAATTCAGAGTATTTATGTTTGGGTATATTAGTATTATTGTTACAAAAAAAAATAGCACAGTAGGAGCATAATTTCAGGAGATATAAATAAAAATTTGAAAATGTAATTTAACATTAGAAGCACAAAATTTTCAATGTTTATAATTCAAAAACCTATCATTCAAATGACTTGAAATTTGGTGTCTAGGCATAGTTTGAACCGAAAATTTGAAATATCTCGTTAAAATTGGGTATTGAAATTGAAAAAAAAGAAGTTTGGATTCGTTTTAATATGTAGATGACCCAAATTTTATATACATCATTTAAAAGTAGACTTTATTTCCAATCGTTCGGTACCAGTAACTTTCTTCTACGATAATTTGTTGAGGAGTTAGTAGGGGGTGTTTACTTTTTTTTTCCACGACTGTACCTCTTGAAAATCCATAACGGAACTGAAAATACTTTTGCTCAGTTATTATCCATAAACGATAATGTATAGCCAGTATAAAAAGAAGATTTATCTCAAAATTTTTTAAGGTTATTTACGATGCCGGAAACATTGTCTTCTTAGAGAACAGAAATGTATTTTATTAAATAGGGGTAGTCTATATATTAACCCTTACGGACCAATGCCGCCATACCGTCGGTACCTTTTGAAACTATTCAATATGAAAACAGTGCTGCCAGTGGGCTACTTTTATTCAATTCAGATTTATTGATTGGCACCACCTTTCTGAAATGGTTAAAATTCCCCTCGTTTTCGCCTTAATTAACATGTCCTTAAATAAGGCGAATTTTACTATTTCAAAAAAGTGGTGCCAATCAAGAAAATTGATTTGAAAAAAGTGGCCCACTGGAAACACTGTTTTCATTTTGGATAGTTTGACATGGTACCGACGATAAAAGCGACATTGGCAACTTTAAGCGAATTTAATTGCTTGGCAACACTTTTTTCAACCCCTTAATTCTCGCTCCCGTGATATTCACGGGCTGTGCCTTTTATTCAAATTGTTTGATTCTCACCAGTTTTATAAAATAGTATAAATGCCTTTATTATGGTATCATTTTACCTGTCATTAAATATGGTGAATATTTCTTTTTCAAAAAAGTGGTGCCAATAAACAATATGAATTTTTAAACCGTAATTTAATGCGGCTGTTAAGGGATTAAGAAACACATTTACCTTTACTTTGACAACATGTGCAACTGAAATTTACTAAACAACTTACTTTTAAAATATAGTGATGTGAATAGAACAAAGAAAAGAATCATATATTTAAATGTACGTCATTTAAGGTTTAAAACATGAACGAGCTTCAAATATTGAAATTGTAACTCCTATTTTTGACTGTTTGTGTTTCGTGGATCAAATCAGCCAAGAAAAGGATACATAATTTTTGTTAGTTCTTCATGAAATTTGAAGTCAATACACTATGACTAAAATATCGTTACAGAAAACCCACAAGGTGTTTCAAATGGCAACAGAATTGTGGTAAAATATTTCGATTTGATAAGTATGTGAAATATATCCATTTTCATATTTACAATAGATTTTTTGGCAAATTACGGTGCCAATAATTTATTTCAACACTTTAGCAATGAAAATGCTTTGCCCTTGAAAGGGTTAAAAAAAACTATTTCTTTTTTTAGGCTTGATCTTGTTAGCAGTCCTTTAGTTACGCGACGCCTATATTCCAATTACAACATGTTCTCTCGCATCTCCACATTTTCAACATATGAATTTACATATGCCATTTCTAGCATAGCAAAAATGAGTCGGTGCCACACCTTTTTGGAGTTCCTATGAAAAATAATAATGACAAAGAAAAGAAACAATAGGAAAATTATTACTACACTATATTTTAGTAATTACATTTTAAAACAGATGAAAACGATGGATAACTACACAGACAAAAAGTAAAGAAGAAGTTTTTCTCCAACATTAAGTGTACTGACGGTACTTATAAGCAGTGTTGCCAGTAGGCTACTTTTTAAAAATTCAGATTTCTTGATTGGCACTACTTTTTTGAAACGTTGAAATTCCCTTTCTTTTCGCCTTAATTAATCTGTCATTAAGTAAGTGACACTTTACCATTTCAAAAAAGTGGTGCCTGTCAAGAATCTCAATTTAAAAAAATAGCCCGTCTGGCAACACTGCTTATAAGTACCACCAAGTAATTCAGCTTTTAAATCACATACATACACCGTTCCCTGAAATAGCTAGTCAAATTTAATTCTAAGAGCATAATGAACACATAAAAATATCGAACACTTATCTTATATCTTTTACCGTGTTTGCAGCAATAAAAAGATGAATGTGACAATCTGTTCAAATTGTCGGCACAAAACACATCGACTGTTTCAAAGATACACTCCTTCCTCGCTAAAATAACAAACCTAGAACTACTGCTGCAATGTATCCGGAAAAAGTGGAGTTAAAAGTGTGTTTTCGCAAAGTACCATTAGAATATTAGTAATATTCACTATGGGATGAAAGTTTAAAGCGAGTGGTACTTATAAGTACCGTCAGTAGATAAAGGTTTAAAATATTGGTACATGTTTGGTCGGTGAATTTCAAAATTAAGTTGTATAAAAATTGTACCCCTTGCACCCTACCCTTCAAATTGAGCCATAAAATGCAGATTACAATGAAAAGACACATCGTGCATTTAATTCTCATACACTATAACATAATTAAAATTTTTTGTGATCCTGTACAAGAGCGTAAAATGGCATATGCAATATTTTATATAGGGAATATATTAAATATCTCAATGGTGTACAGCCGTGGAAAAAAGAAAGTAAACAACCTATGCTAACTCTGTGCTAAAAGTGCAACTGTGCTCTGTGCAACCCATGCTAACAGTGTTGCCAGATTCGGGATTTTTTTGTCCCCAGATTGTAGATTCTCATTGCTTTTTTGAAATAGAAATTTTCGGCGTATTTATAAATAGATTAACACTTCTGAAAAATAAGGTATAATATACTATTTAAAAAAAAATGGTGACAGTCAAATAATCTGATTTAAAAAAGTCGCCAATCTGGCAACACCGAATCTGCAACAAATTATTGTAGAAGAAAGTAACTGGTATCAAACGAGTGGAAAAAATGTCTACTTTGAAATGATGTATATAAAATTTGCTTAAAGGACCATCTGCATATCAAAACTAACCTAAACTTTGTTTTTCAATGGCAAGGTTTGACACCATAAATGAATGCTACAATGCTACACCTAATGATTAGCCAAAATCCATATTTTCTTGAAATTCTTATAATTAGTTCCAGAGAAATTAATTATTTTAAGACTAGCATTTTATTGTGGTTGTATACAAATTGAAGTTTGCTACTCGATTTTTGAAATGCTACAGAATGACTATGATACTTCTATTAATGGATTATTTCTTGCCAATATGGCCATTTCGCTCCTTAATTGCTTTGACTATTGTTAGCATAAATGTTTCAATAAAATGAGTAAAATTTATATTTTTTAAATTATTTTTTCTGCACGTCATAGAGAGCCCCTTAAACCACGATTCTTGTGATTTTTAATCATAATTCAAAAACTACTTGCCAGAAAAAATTGAAATCGAAAATTCGTATGAGGCAGGACATAATATGTATAAATCTAACAACAACAACAACAAAAAAAATGGTTAGAATTTATGTTTTTTTCGAATATTAATTTCATAATTCATAATTCATATTATATTTTTTTTTTAATTACAAATTCAATATAGTTATGTTTGCATTTTTTAGTATTATTACCACACCAAAAAATTATCACCTTAATATTAAAATTTCAGAAGATATTAATAAAAATATGAAAATGTAATTTAAAATTAGAAGAATTCTAATTCAAAAACTTATAATCCACATAATATGAATTTCGTTTCTGGGCATAGTTTGACCGAAGATTTAAAATATAACGTCAAAATTGGGTGTTGCTAATGGAAAAAAACAAAGTTTGGTATGGTTTATATGTACGTGGTTTCCTAAGCACATTTTATATGCATTATTTAAAAGTAGACCTTATTTCCAATCTTTTTGTACCAGTAAATTTTTTCTACAATAATTTGTTGCAGAGTTAGTAGGGGGTGATTACACTTTTTTCCACAACTGTACATCAAATTCATTATATTTTGCATAATACAGTTACGCAAAATGGCGCTTGAAACAAATTCGCTAAAGCAATCAGACCAGTGTTGCCAGATTGGGGACTTTTTTAATTCAGATATTTTTACTGCCACCGCTTTTTAAAAATAGTATAGTTCACCCTATTTTTCAAAATTTTTATTTTTATTTTTATTTTTTTTTTTATTTTTTTTTAAGTAGACCGAATATTTCTATTTCAAAAAGACGGTGAAAATCAACAATCTGGGGACACTGAATCAGACATTTTGTGTGTATCTATATAAATTTATCACAAAATATACCAACACCCGCTCAATCGACCGTCACCAAATGATAATATTGCGATTGGAACCAGAAATTTCTTAATTAAATAAATAAAATCTAAATCCCATTGAAACATGTCAAACAAATTTGTTAACCCCTTGGGGACGAGTGATAGGTATACGTGCTGCGTAAGGCGCTCAGAATACATGATTATTCTCACAAGTATTGTAAATTTTGACTTATTTAATCCGAGTATTTTCCCGATCAAATTAGGCAAAATTTCTGTTTTGAAAGACCGGTGATAAAAGATGAAATATTCTGTAAAAGTCGCTCGTCCCGAAGGTATTAATTGTTTTAAATTTTAATTCTTGTGTGAAATGTTTTTAACCCTTTGATGGGCAAGCAATAATGTCTCTGTAATATTGAATTCTCACCGGAATAATAGAAAATTTTTATTTTAAAATAAGGAAAAGCAATTTTTAACACCCCCCCCCCTCCACAAAAGCTAAAAATATAAGATTTAGTTAAAAGTTTCTGGTGTGAATGTTGTTTAAATTAGGCGGGATATAATATATCCCACCGCTCTTCAAAGAGTTAATAAAAGTAAAGTAAAATACCCGGTACGTTTAGTGTTTAAAAAGACTTCGCACATAATTTAATATTACAAACTGTATTACAGTATATATCGTCGGTACTACACTGGTGGAAATTGATTTATGAAAACAGGTTTTTTTTAACAAAAACTTCCATAGTATTCATTAAAAAGGAATGAAATTTCATGGGATATACATAGTATGTATAACAAAGGAGCTACAAAAATAAAATTTCATATATAATATTATTCAATAATAAAAAGGCAAAAATTGGATTTTCGTAATATGCAAACATGGAAATTGATATATGAAATATCGCATTTCATTGGCTATTCCGAAGTAATGTAACAAATATTTGCATAAAACAAGGTAACGTGACATGCACAGTAGACAAAAAAGCGTTATATAGTGGAAGCAATACGTTTCAGTCATACTTTTCACGATGGGTAAACGAAAGATGTTGTCTGAGGAAAAAAGAGCTAAAATCGATGCATATCTAGAATGTGGAAAGTCTATTCCAGAAATTAGTAAATTAACTAAAAGATAAGTTTGTGTGATATATAACTATAAAAAAGATCCAGAAAATTATGGAAAATTTTTTAACAAAAAAGGTAATCCTCGTTTAAGCAAGAAGGAGTAAAGGGGGATTCTTCAGTTTTCATCGAAAGCCGGTCACAGTTCAAAGCAGATTTGTGTAGATCTATCCCTTCCTGTTACTTCTAGACGAGTTAGGCAAATTTTACATTATTCACGGAGCTTGAGATGGTCGAAAATGAAGCCTGGTCCAAAGTTACTTCTGAGTCACAAGCAGATGCGTTTGCAGTATTGCGATAAGTACATGGTAATGGGTGACAATTAGAAGAAAGTCATTTTCTCCGACGAAAAAAGATTTCATTTGGATAGCCCGAATGGTTAGATGTATTATTGGAGGGATCTCCGAAAAGAACCAAAATCTATATTCAGCAGAAATTTTTGTGCGACAATTTGATGATTTGGGCAGCGATCGCTTATGATGGCAAAAGTGAAATTGTATTTTTAAACAGTCGTCACATGTATTTTGATTACAGTTTAATTTTAGAATACAGCAAACTCTGTCTAAGGCGGAATCGGTCGGGACTGAGAAAATTTTCCGGGGTAGACAATATTCCGGCTTATGCAAAAGAGCTCCCCCCCCCCCCCCAAAAAAAAAAAAAAAATAGATGCTCAAATCTTAAATTTTTTTACGTTCGTAACTTTTAGTACTGTTCTTTAAAATGAAATTTTTAATGAAATTGGATTGTTATTAAATTTACTGTTTTTAATAATTTCGAAGGACATTATTTGAACTCAAAAATAAATATTACCAATACAAAATTGCTCAAATTCTGAAATTTAATAAAAATCATTTACTTTAACCAATAAAATTACATACTTCATATTTCACATAGTAGTTCAAAGAATAAAAATAAAAATTTTTAATCGATGCTTGTTTTTTCTTTCGGCTTACCATGCATTCTGCACTAACGCGTAAGTGTATTATTCTCGGTACAGTAAACCCTCGATTTAACGGACCTCGGTTCAACGGACTTCGGATACAACGGACTAATTAAAAAAAAATTAAAATTAAAATTAAACAAAAATTAAAGTAACACAAGTGGGTAAGTGTGATCGCAGATCGCACAGAGTGAAATTATTTCGTTTAATATCCCTTTTAAAACACTTTATCCTGATTGCTGTGAATATGAATATATTTTATAAATAATAGTATAAATCAAAAAATCCTACTTTAATAGAAGTAAATATATTTTTTTAATAAATGAACCATTTGTAATTTTTTTATGAATGTATTTGGTTTGTAAACATTTTTATTATTAATTTTATTTTTAAAGAAAATCAATTTTGTCTAAAAAGAAATTACAGTAGAACCTCGATTATCCGAACTAATTGGGACAGACCCCCTTTCGGAAAATTGAAATTTTCGGATAATCGAGAATTATTCCATTTTAAGATTAAGGAGAAAAATGTGCAATATTTCGTATTACGGTAACAAGTGCTTCATAAAAATAAAGCAAAACAAAATAGAATGAAGAATAAATTACCCGAATTTTAATTTTGAAATTAAGTATCCTTTACATATATCAGAAGGGTTTCAAAAAATGTTTTGTTTGTCGCAGTTTCGATTGCCTTTGCTTTCAAGCTATATCACGGAGTATATAAATATTATTAGTTCACCAGTATTAAAGCCTTTCTGCTGCTCCAGTCATGCCAAAACCTTCACAAAACATTCAAAAGCTTCAGAATTGCAAATTTATTCATTTTCTCCGCTCCAGCTTACGTTAACTCAAGTTAAATTCTATGGAACTCTAAGAAAGGGGATCGAAAATATTGATACAGTAAACTCTGTCTAAGGCGGAATCGGTCGGGACTGAGAAAATTTTACGGGGTAGACAATATTTCGGCTTATGCAAAAGAGCTCCCTTCCCCCCAAAAATAAATGCTCAAATCTTAAATTTTTTTACGTTCGTAACTTTTAGTACTGTTCTTTAAAATGAAATTTTTAATGAAATTGGATTGTTATTCAATTTACTGTTTTTAATAATTTCGAAAGACATTATTTGAACTCAAAAATAATTATTACCAATACAAAATTGCTCAAATTCTGAAATTTAATAAAAATCATTTAAATTTTACCAATTAAAATTATTAATTATTAATTTTACCAATAAAATTACATACTTCATATTTCGCATAGTAGTTCAAAGAATAAAAAAAATAATCTTTTATCGATGCTTGTTTTTTCTTTCGGCTTACCATGCATTCTGCACTAACGCGTAAGTGTATTTTCTCGGTACAGTAAACCCTCGATTTAACGGACCTCGGTTCAACGGACTTCGGATTCAACGGACTAATTTAAAAAAATAAATAAATAAAAATTAAACAAAAATTAAAGTAAAACAAGTGGGTAAGTGTGATCGCAGATCGCACAGAGGGTTTCGTTTAATATCCCTTTTAAAACACTTTATCCTTAAATTAACAAATCAAAATCGTTAATTTAAAATTATTCCCCTCTCCCTAACCTGAAATTCAACGCCCGTATTTCAAATTTTGATATTTGACAAATGTCAACTATTTATTTATCACTATTATTTACTGGAAGCCTCCATGATAAAACAGCTTCTAAAACGATGAAACACGCATCGAAAAAAAAGGTATTATTGCCCCCTCCCTCTCCCCTACTTGAGAATCAATACGCAACCCTCTTTTAAGCTTTTATATGTAAAAAATCAAGCAATGAACAACGACAAAGCATTTCTTTTAACTATTTTTAAAAAGCGATTTCTCGGTAAAATAAAAAAAATATTTATTATATCTGTGGCGACACAATGTCTCGTGATCAAATGAACGAAACCTTAAAAAAGGGGAAAGAACACGAAACGCCGAAAGCGCGCGCTTTCACTCTCACTGCAGCGTGGTTTTCGTTCTAAGCATGCGCAATGATGCTGGCGACCTATGCGGCCATGTGATATGCTTTTCGTTCTATGCATGCTCTATGGTACCCACGATCCATTTCTGCTTCAGTTCACATGTGTATTTTGCTACTAGTGCTTTTTTGAAATGGCTTGTATTATTAAACGGAAACGCGTTAATTTATCTATAAAACAGAAACTTGAGTTGATAAAGAAGTTTTTCAATCCAGCAGTATGGAGCAACCTTAATGTGATGTAAATAACATAAAATGATGCCTGTTGTTTTGGGGGCATTGTAACTTTTTCCATTTGTTTATTGCTTGTTTATTAATTATTATTTCTGTGTAAAAAGTGTTTCATTCCCATAAAAGTTGCATATGTGTTAATTCGTTTGTATTTCATTACCAATATTGCATTATTAAAAGTAATGTATTGTGTTTATATATATATATATATATATATATATATATGTAATTTGCACTGTAATAATATATGTAATTACAAGTACGTAATATATATGTACTATAATTATAACAAAATAATATTATAAATAGTACTTTGCGATTTAACGGACACATCTTAGTCCCAATTAGTCCGTTAAATCGAGGGTTTACTGTATTATTTTTTTTTCATTTCTCTGAACAAGAAAAATAATTTCGAGGTACCTAATTCTTCTCAAGCCGTCCTGATATATTTGAATTCCACCCCTGTCTTCAATGTTTTCATAAGCGTATGGTCATCAGCATTTGCTTTCCTAAGACGATGATCAGATTTTTCATCGACATTCCTGAGCAATGTTTGGCAATCCATTTAACAGGATCGAAAATACAGGTGTTTTTTGTTAGATCGGAGGCTGAAGAACAATAATCAAAAGACGCAATAATCGACGGCAACAGATACCTTCTGTAGTTTGTTTCAGCCTTTTTATAAATCATTGATCCATTGGTTTTGTCTCTGCAGTAGTATCAGCCGGAAGGAAATGTAAATTTATATTTGACAATTTAACGTCGGCATAACAATGTTCATTATCGAGGAACACTTTTTTTCTCCAGTCATACGTCTGTTGAACTCCTTCAGCCAGCCCTCCATTATGACAATCGACATCCAGTATTTTTTCTGAGACCTCCAAGTCACAGGCAGTTTAACAATATTTACATTTTTGAAACACAACGTAGTTTTCGATTTCCCAATCACAGACTTTTTTGTTATAAACTGCCCTCCAAATTCGCAAAAAAAAAACAAAAACAAACAGTGACACGCTCGTTGGAGGTTTTACCTCATCGGCATTAGATTCCTCTTTTTATAAGTGACTTACTTGGTACGCACGATAAAATAGACCAGTCTCATTGCAATTATATATGCCCTTTTCTTGATGTCTTTCAATCGGTCGCTGAAATTTTCCTTTCCATTCCCGAATTTCATGCTATGGGACATTTTTCGGGTGTCAGCAAGCATGCTTCATGGCAATTTTGTGTAGATTATTGGAAACTCATTAACCATTCACTGAAAGCTTTAAAATGCATTTTACCTATTTTTTCGCAATAAAGTCCACGTTTGAGCAAAGTTTTCACTCTAATAATCGAAAAACATTCAAAAGTTAATGCACCAATGTCTTCATTTTTCGCAGCACGTTTCCTCTTTCTATTAGATATTTTCAACTCTTTCTTTTTATAGCGTCATAAATTTGAGTTTTACCATAATTAAACTTAATACAATGATCTTCTACAGAATAATTATTTTTCTTTTAATTGGGTAACATTGACTTTATCCTGCAGGGATGGAGTATTTAGTTAGATTTTGAAGCAATTTTTACGATGTTCTTACTAATATCCTTAGACAAGATAAAACGACGACGAACAAATAACCCGTGCAATGAGTTTTCTAAACACGTGATTCATTGGTATGAAGCATACGTCAATCGAATAGTGTTTTATGCTTCTGATAAAAAGGTTTTATCTTGAGTTGTAATAAACTGCTTGCCGATGACGATGTTTCACTAATTGTCCTGACTCGAAAATCGGTTGAAAACTGAAATTTTAAAACTCTTTACAGATAAATGAGAAATGCTGTTCAATTTCTTAGTACTGCTGTAATACCTGCAAATTTGAAGTTTACACTCAAACACGCACACACACAAAAAAAAAAAAAAAAAAAAAAAATTGGGAATGTGACAGTAAGATATTACTTTGAATTTGAGTACCACATTAAAGCATAATATAATTTTAGAAAATACATATTTTCATAAATGTCCATCCTTCTTGTAATAATAACATTTACATGCAAATTTATACTGGAAAAAGGATTAATTTATTTTTTAAATGCAAGAATTCCTTAAAATTTAAACAGTTTTCAGTTCCTTAAATTAATTTCTTAAAACTATTACAGAATTTAATTAAAATTCTCGGCATTGAATGTATAACGTATGTATTAAAGTTTCATGAACGAAATGTTTTTCATTTTTAAAATAATTTTTTTTCCGCGTTATGCAAAATTTTGGTTTCGGTGGGACCTTAAAATCAGTTCCGTTTCCGCGTTAAACAGATTCCGGCTTGTGCAACAAGAATTAATGTTCTTTTCTATGGGTTCGCCGGGACTTGAAAAATTTTCCGCGGTAGACAAATTTCCGGCTTGAACAGAGTCCGCCTTAGACAGAATTTACTGTATTCATTTCTTCCATTTTCATGGCAATATTATGGTTTAGATTACATCATCATGCAAGACAATGCTAGTATTCACATTTCAAATGCAATGAAAGATTCGTTTGACGAACTGAATATTGTTCTTTTAGATCGTCCACCTATTAATCCTGATCTGAACCCCATCGAAAATGTTTGGGGACAGCTTGTTCGAATGGTTTATGCAAATTGGATGCAGTGCACATCATTTGTAGAATTGAAAGCTTCAGCTTCAATCTGTCAGAACTGGAAATTAATTGATCAGAAATACATTCAAAATCTTGTTTTATCAATGCCGTCTAGTATAAAAGAAACTCTGATGAATAAAGGCGGCTTTACTAACTATTAATTTCAATTAAATGTGATATTTCATAAATCAATTTCAATGTTTTTATGTTACTAAAATCTAATTTTTGACCTTATGTTATAGTTAATTAATATGTATGTAATTTTATTATTCTAAATTATTTGTTATACATACTACGTATATCCCATGAACTTTCATTCATTTTTAATGAATATTATAGAAGTTTTTTTTTAACCCTTTCCGGTACACTGTGCCCGGGTCGGGATACATAATCTTAATTCCAAACTTACGAACGGCACCAAGAATATTTTAGTAAAATTTTGCTTTTACAATGAACATTAAAAGTAACATGTTTTTAATTCCTAAAAAAATCGTTTTAAAATGTCAGTCAATCATTTCATCATTTTACAACAAAAATTGCCCGTGCCGGAAAGGGTTAACCGTGATTTCATAAATCAATTTCCACCAGTGTATGTCAAACTATCCTACATGAGAACAGTGTTGGAGAGTGCTACTTTTTTTTTATTCAGATATCTTGATTGGCATCACTTTTTGAATTAGTAAATTTCCCCTTATTTAATGGCATATTAATGATGGTGAGAAACGGGGGAATTTTAATGTATTTACTACCTATTTTTAGGCAAATCGTGTTAAGACTAAGTGACAGTGTTCATTGATTTTTAGAAACAGTCATTTACATTGGTTTAAATAAAAAATAATAATAATAAAAAAAAAAACATTTTTAATCTATCTCGAAAATTGCAGAAATAAACGTTGGGGACGGTAATACTGCCAATATAGCCACAAGGCTTGAAATTGACATTTAAATGCTGATTTAAATTCTGCAGTAAATTTCCTTTCAAAGAATTAAGCCATTTTTTTCTCTAGAACACTTCTACATGAGAAAAAAGTTGAAAAAAGTCTGTGGCTGCATCTGGAATGATTATCTTTATAATTTTAACGAGAGGGACGGTAAAGAATCTAAAATCCATGGACGGAGTTAAAAAAAATGTGTGCAGGTTAATTTTTTGCCGCATATTTATATAAAATAAGAATTTCGGTTTCGAAAAAAAAATTACGTCGAGATATTTTTATTGAAACAATTTTATACAGACAGCTCTAAACTTAAAAATCAGCATCAGGGACACGGGATATTAAGGCATTCCATGGTACATTTTAACCCCCCCCCCCCCCAACATACTCCAAAGCTTATTTATATTGTTAATATTGTTAAACAATCATGCAGTGGCATATTTTCCAATGTAAGGAATTAAAAAAAAAACGAATATATACTAAGATAAAAAATAACATTAAATGATTTAAAAGTAATAATTATGTGAGAATTCCTCAGGTAAGGTCCTTTAAATTTTGATACCAGTATTTTATAAAATATTTTTCTGACTTGTATAATCTCAGAAAAACATAGCAAAAATTATTGGTTCCAAAATTCAAGGGACCGTACAGACTCTGAAAAAATCTGCCATCGGCAGCCGCCATTTATGTGTCAGCGCTCACGCCTAGTAATAAGGAGGCGGTGCAGAGACCTACCACGATTTTCTTTTCTTAATGAATACTGGTTTTGAAAAACCGGACTAGTCGGAGCCATAAACTATTACGAGCAACAGAAGTTTCTTAAGTGATGCAGAAATACACAAATACACGACGACAGGCACTCTATATACAGACCTAGCTTGATATTAACTCTATGCAGGCCGCAAAAAGCGTTGCCAAATCTGGCGGGATTTTTATTCCGAAATTTCGAGTTTATACAAGAAAATTTTGAATAATAATTTATTTTATTCACGAAATATCTGTCATAATAACGAAAAATGTTTCAGTGTTGCGGGTGAAAATTTTAGAATTTCTAAACGGTAGTTTTATAAAAGACTCGTAGATGCGTTAGCGGCCCGTATACTGTTAATGAAAACGTGAAACGACGTCAATTAATACCTTAACGATATATCGTCGGTACCATGTCAAGCTATCCAATGTGAAAACAGTGGGCTACTTTTTTTTAAATTGCGATTTCTTGATTAGCACCACTTTTTTGAAATAGTAAAATTCGCCTTATTTAACCTCATTTAATGACTTATTAATAAAGGCGAAAATTAGCGGATGTTTACCATTTCGGAAAAGTGGTGCCAATCAAGAAATCTGAATTTAAACAAACGTAGCCAAATTTTTCACATTGGAAGTTTGACATGGTACCGACGATATGAGTTCTATCTGATTTATTTATATTTTTATTTTATTATTATTATTTTTTTTTTACAGCAGGTCAATATCTACTCTCTAAGTCGGTGTTTCCAGAAGGCTATTTTTTAAATTCAGATTGTTTGATTGGCACAAATTCTTTGAAATAGCCATTTTAACTTTTTTTTAATGACAGACAAAATAAAATAAAATCAAGGCGAATTAAACTATTTTGAAAAAGTGGTCCCAAAGGAACAATCTCAATTTTTAAAAAGTAGCCTTCTGACAACACTACTCTATGTCTATCCAGGAATTTATCTATTTCTAAGTTGAGTATATTTTGAGGCCTGGAATTCCAATATAAGACAACAGGGATGGAGTTCTTGACAAATAATTAATAATTAAAAAAAATCGTAAACTGCATGGACATATCTTTTGACAAATTAAAATATGATATTAACTGCTTTTTGGTAAAGTGAACAACGTTTTCTGTTAACACGTGAATGCTCGCGTATCCAGGATATGTACGATTTATACTTTGCCACCAATAAATTCAAACAAACATTGTCATCTTATTTATTTGTTGACATCGCTCACAAAATGTGGGATAAAATAATTTGAAAACTACTTGTCAAAAATTAGCGGTGAGAAATTTAGTAACTGTGCCCACCCTGGGTATGTCATACCCTGCGCGTGTAATCTCGGGTTAAGATGGAAAACCTCTTGTTTCTAATATAACCCGCTTAAAACATGTCACATTTTCTCATCGTTTCTTAGTACATTAAATGAAAACGTTTTAATCACTTCAAAGTAAAAAAAGCCTAAACCGAATAAAGCTTAATTTTCGCTTGTCTGTTCACAATTAAATTGGATCCGGTGAATTATTTAGATAGAACACCGCCCCCTGAATACTAGGCCTGAGTCCTGACACAAAAAAGGCGGCCGACGTAGGAGTTTTTTTTTTTTTTTTAACGTAAATACAGTCGCCTAAAATTAGACACCAGTATTTTATAAAAGATTTCTTTAACTTGTTTAATCTCAGAAAAATAAAGCGGAAAGAAAACATTTAAAATCCATTGGTACAAAAATTCAAGGTGCAGTACACATTCTGAAGAAAATCCACCTCCGGCATCCGCCATTTCTGAATCAGCGCTCAGGCCTAATATTCAGCGGGCGGTGGATAGAACTAGGATTATATAGTATATCGTCGGTACCATGTCAAACTATCCAATATGAAAACAGCGTTGTCAGTGGGCTTCTTTTTAAAAATTCAGATTTCTTCATAGGCGCCACTTTTCTGACATGGTAAAATTCTTCTTGTTTTCGCCTTAAATAATATGTCATTATATGAGGCGAATTTTACTATTCCAAAAAAGTTGTGCTAATGGAGAAATCTGAATTTAAAAGAAATATCCCACTGGCAATACTTTTTCCAAATTGGATAGTTTGACATGGTACCGACGATATTTCTATTTCTGTGAATAGTTACCGCACCGCCGCCTGAATATTATGGTGTAGCGATGACACAAAAGTGACGGCTGTCGCAGGTCAATTGTTTTAATTATTTTTACAATCACTTGAATTTTTACACCAGCATATCCAAAAGATTATTTAACTTATTTAATCTAAAAGTAATAAAGTGGAAGAAACTTAAATATATATATATATATATATATGTTTTCAAATTCAAGGGACAGTTTAAACGCTGAACAAAAATCCGCCTGCGACAACGGCCATTTCTTTTTGTCAGTGCCCAGTAGACCGGAGTGAAAAACAAAAAAGTTTGCGAATCAAATCGTAATAGTGCGGAAAAGTTGCTACTCGTCAATACAAGCACAGTGAAAGAATTTTTTTTTAAATCGGACTTTATCTTCCGTTCGCGCATCGCGTTCAAAGTTTTTGAATTTGTAAAAAATTGAACAGATTGAAGGAAATTCGTAAAGTGTGTAAGTTTTATCCGATCGAAATACTTTTTTGTACGTAGCATGGTATTGAAGTGTAGGATGAAGGGAAAATTACCACATACCACTCCTCTATCCTTTTCCAACCACATCGAGGGGGTGAAAATGGCCAAAATTCGTAGAATTAACCTATATTACAAAAGGTGTAAATATTGACCAAATCGACCTGATTTTTTTTGTACATAAGGCAACTTTGAGTCTATAACTCGAAAACATTACCCCCTTCCGCCTTCTTCCCCGGAGGTGTACGAGAGGTAGAAATTGTGTAGTTCCTGGTCCGTCCTTCAAAGGACGATTCAGGACTCACCACGAGAAGGTTGCTGACCCGCGATTTACACCCACAATCTACCCAACCAAAATATGGGTGTATAGACTTATTCAGATCCATAAGCAGATTCAGGTACAGTGAATTCTGATTTAGTGTCAGGTTTTAGCATGTTAGCACGACAAGCGATGGCAGCTCTTATGAAACCATCACATCGATCATTCCCATATACGTTTGAGGAGGCCAGTGTTACCAGATTGACACTATGACTATGTATTGCTTGGTATGACATTGTATGTCTGCCAGATTCAAAGTAAGAGTGGCTTTTTTCAATTGGAAATCAAGTCTGGAACATCAGCTGAAGAAATGTTTACCATAAGAGGTGAACAGGTAATATTGCTTTCAGACCAATTTATCATGTTATAATTATCATTGGCGTCAAAATTTAAGGTGGGAACTAGAAAATGTTTGACTTATTTGCCCTTTGTGGGAGTGTTTTTGTATTTCAGTACCTGCCGAAGTCCCAGCCCTCGAATGTGCTGTCTGTCATCCACTACTATTGAAAGGAGGAAGTTTCCTGTATGGACAAAGTAAAAAAACTGAATGACCTTCTTAACCACTTCTTGGTCTTTTGCAAGCAGCTGACTTGTTGCGAGTCTTTGTATGTAGTTGCTTTTAATAGAATGGAATGCCACATTCTCTACATTGACTCATAAATCCTGAGTAAAGATCAGATATACCTACAAAACTTTGCCGTTTCCATTACTGCTGGGTCTTGTTCCTCAGACTTAGCGAATCAGGATACGAGAACAATATCTCATTCTCCGTGGTTAACAACAGCAAAAAGGTTACTGAGACTGTATTGTACATTTCATTGGAAACCCCACGAGAAAATCTCATCAACATTTTCTTGTATATTATGATGGTATACGTACATTTGTGGTTCGAAATTAAGACAAGATCTTCAATCATTGAGGGACCTAAACATATTTTTGACTGCATCAGGAAATGCAGAAGCTTACCTGCAAAAGTCTAAAAGTGGTGAAGCAGGTTAATCAAACAAATGCTTTCTTTGCCCATCCAGAAGACCTTTTTCTTTCAATAGTTGTGGATGATGGGCAGCACGTTCGAGAACTGGTACTTCGGCAGGTACTGAAATTTAAAGACACTTCCACAAAGGGCAAATCAGTCAAACATTTTCTGGTTCCGGCCATAAATTTAGACGCCAATGATTGTTATGATATCATAAATTGGTTTGAAACAAAGATTACATGTCCACCTCTTTTGGTAAACATTTCTTCAGCTGAAATTGCAGACTTGATTTCCAATTTTAAAAAGCGAACTCTTCCATTGAATCTGGCAGACATATCATGTCATGCACAATCCGTAGAGCGCAATGTCAAGCTGATGACATTGTAAAATTGACAAATCTTCCTCAAAAGTTTATGGGCATGAGCGACGTGATAAAATTCATATAAGCCACCCTCGCTTTTCGTGCTATCGTGCTAAAATTTGACACTAAATCAGCATTCACAATACATGAATCTGCATGTGGATCTGGATAATTCTCCCCGTTAACATTTTCGTTGGTTGGTTGGCTGGGTAGGGTATGGGTGGGACTCGTGGTGCAGCCACCTTTCTGTGGTGAGTCCTGAGTGGTTCTTAGAAGTATGGGGGAAGAGCTGCACAATTTCGACTTCTTCCTACAGATCCGGGGAAATGGACGGAGGGGGGGGGGGATATTTGTTTTCGACTTTTAGCCTCAAGATTTTCTCATATACGAAAAAAATCAGGTCCATTGGTCAATATTTACACTTCCTGTATTTTGGGTTAATTAACCAAAAATTGGCCATTTTAACACCCTTGAGAGGGGTTAGAAAAGAATAAAAGACGGGTGTGTGATATTTTTCGCTCCATTCTACAAGTCAAAGACATACTACTTACAAAAAATGAGTTCGATCGGACAAAATTTGCACATTTTACGTTTTTTCATTTATCTCTTCAATTTTTCATAAAATTCGAAAAGTTTGAACGCAATGCGCGAACGGAAGATATTTTCCGATTTCAAAAATTTTTTACCCCTGTTTTTGTATTGACGAGTAGCAACTTTTTCGCGCTATTACGATTCGATTATCAAACATTTTTGTTTTTCACTCCGGTCTAGTGCCCAGCCTATGAAGCTATGAAGGAGAGGAATAGGCATTTCAATCATCCACTGTGGAAAGCGTTAATCAGAAAAACGAGTTCTTTTGACATAGAACTATTAAAAAAAAAAAAAAAAAAACTGACATATCCTTAAAATATTGAATCTTCAACTGTAACCGTTTTTGAAGCAGTTGATTACCCCTCATAGCATGCATGGTCACAGTGACGTCACAACGACGTCACTGTGAGTCACTGTGGTCACGTCACATCTGTGACCGAAATGCCACCACTCAGTGATGTCAGATTTTGACTGAGATGTGAACTTCTTAGAAAACTTTAAAAAATTACAAAAATTCTTTAAAACATGTTGCTTACTGTAAAATTTTATTTTTCTGGCTAAAAAAAAGAATTGTTATGTCACTGCATGTAACGTACGTCACGTCACATATGTGACAAAAAAACCACTATATTGTAAGTCACAGTGTGAGAAAAATATGAACTTCAAAAATCTTTGAAAATGAAGAGAAATGTTTTTAAAAGGCCCGAGTTACAGCGGCATATGGAATGAAAATATATTAGTGGATAGCAAATAGTAAATTCAGACACGAAAGGATGGTGGTGGTGGTGGGGGGGGGGGGTCATATAAAGGAAAATGCACGGTACAATATCAACAAACTAGTTTTTCATGCTATATTTTATCGATTTGATATCTAAGAGAGTGAAAGTATGCTTTTTTCCTGATTTCAATTTTATCTAGTATTGCAATTTAATATAATAATCCTTCACTTATTCTTATTATTATAAAAGTATTTCTCGGAAAAATGGTACGTGCTGGAGCAATTTGGATAGCATATTTAGAATTAGGAATATTAAATATATACACTTTACATATTTATTTTGCAGGAAGGAAAATTTTTATTTTTATTATTTTTTTTTTTTCAAAAATTTCAAAAATTTAAATACAGACAGTCTCATAAAATGCTTGCACTTGTAAGTTCCAAATCTGTTTATACAAAAACAAATAAAAGAGAACCTGCCAAAAATCGTCTTCCCACGATACCGCAGGGTAAACAGAGAAATCTTTGTTCTAACAGACGCGGTAAGTTACTAGTCTACAATGTAAGCTTTTGCTTGTGCTTTTTTTAATGGAAGAAAAAGACGTCGCCATTTTCGGATACACACGGATATTAATAATTTATGGAGCTTAAAAAGTCTTATTTAATTTAAATTGTTTATTCCTGTTTTGTATATTTGGTGATGCGTTAAATAGTTTTATATTATACCAATAGAAAGAGACTGATCTGGATTTGTTTTTCATATTAGAAATTAAAATTATACTAAATGGGAAATGTCGTTTTACATACTATAGTAGTGAAACTTTTGAAAGACTTTTTTTCATTGCTAATAATATTTTAAAATATTATTTAAAATCCTAAATCTTCATAGCAATGTTTTCAGATTTAACATTTGGCAAAATTATAAAATAATATTATTTCCTTCTAACATATGTAGAGATTTTTGAAAAATTGTTAAATCTAATAATACATTTAATTCATCTATTGTACTTTGTTGTTGTTTAATAGTACAATTATAAATACTAATTATTTAGTGTTTTTCAAATTCGTATATTTATTTTTTTAAATTGTATGTAAGCACAATTTTACTGTTCGTGATTATAATCAAACATTTAATTCTAGACATTCAGAATCAGTTATTAAATTTTCTTCGATTGTACACTCATTTTCTACGTTTTCGATACACTTTCGATACACTTTTCGATATGTTTTCGATACTTCGCATTAAAAAATAAAATATGACATTTAAGCATTGAAATAAAGTGTTTTTCATGCCTGATAACAAGTTTTTAGATTAAACTGCTTTAGTATACTTTTTAAAATTTGATATTTATAATATTTTTAAAAAATATTTATAATTTATGATATCACAGACCTGCAAAAAAATACTTATTGAAAATTGCATTAATTTTGATAACTAATTTTTATGTTTTTTTTATTGCTGATTCCGAAAATGAAATCCATTTTTTTCTATAACGTAAGAATTTTTCACAAAATGATTGCACATTTGTAAAGAAAAAGCTGAAATGACGAAATTTTGACATTTCATTTAAATTTTATTTATTTATAAATCCATATAAATTACATTTATATCTGAGTTCAAGTAATAGTTAAGTATATCTAGAAGGTTACATGTCCTTAGAGTAATGTTTTTTCTTTACATCAAAAGTTTTTTTTTTCCACTTTTAATATTGCTAATTTCCTATGCTGACATTCCATTTGCCTTGATACCGCCTCTCCATTTCCTTTATATCCTGGTGAAATCTTTCACCTTGTTCCTCACTAACTGCACCTAAATTTTTAGGAAAATAGTCTAGGTGTGAATCAAGAAAATGAACTTTTAAGCTCATATTACACCCTAATATCTTGAGATTTTTTACCATTTCTTCTATAATAGATTTGTAGTTTGGGACTTTTTTGTTGCCAAGAAAGCTAGTAATAACTAGTTTGAAAGATTTCCAGGCTTTTCTTTAGTTTTTTTTTTTCTTTCATTTTATTCTCAAAATTGTCATCTTTCATCATTTTCCTGATGTAAAGTCCTACAAACACACCTTCCTTCAGTTTTGCTTCGGATAAACTCCGAAACTGCTCACAAAGGTATTTGAAAGATTCACCTTCTTTTGGTAAAGCCTTGCAAAATTGTTTCAGAAGACCTAATTTTATATGAAACGGTGGAAGAAACACTTTTTTTTGGAACAAGATTTTTCCTTTACCAAGTCCATGAGAGACCTGGTATGGCAGACGAAATATCAGGATAAAATATTTCCCTTTGTTCTTTAAATTGAAACCTTTCACATTACAAATACAAAAATATTAGGTTGAGCAAAAAGTTCTAGGAAATTTTTAATCTAAAAGTTACCAGAATTTGTATTGTATATAGGAGTACTAGTGGTATAACCATAGGCGTTCAGGAATTTCAGCTCCAAAATGCCTATTGAACAGTATAATTTGCGTGTGTTGATCCGGCATCATTGGAGAAAATGTCTAACGATTCTGAAAGCCGTCGATGAGATTAATGAGGGTAAAAGTGCTGGTACGACGGCAACAAACTTCGTACTTCCAGCAAATCCGGATGGCAGAAAGTTGTGGACTATGATGGTCTCTACTTTGAAGAATAGTCCTTGTTGCTTTTGCTGTTAATTTGCGCATAAGAACGCAACTTTCACAAATTTCCCAGAACTTTTTGCTCAACGTAGTAGCAATCATCACTGTGATTTTTAGGTTCTCTCCAAAGCATTGATATACCAAACCGAAAAGATTGCTTTTTACCTTGAAACCATTGCCTTAATTCTTCTACGCAAATACGACAAACTTTGTATGGAGCACAAGGCTTATCTTGATCGCCCAATTTCATGCCAAAATAAGCGAAATACCCTTTTTTTTACAAAATCAGAAATGCTTCATTGTTGTTTTTCACCGGAAAATTACGAAGTGTGAAGGGGTGTGAAGAAGGGGTGGCGAGCAGACACCTGTAAGCAGATCTGATTTCAACTGGTTTCCTCTGTCTTAAAAATTGTATTTAATAGGAGTTTACCGATTAAGAGAAATATTTTGTATCGAAATAGTTTCTTCTTTCTTTTTTATTAGTTTAGTGCACCAGTTTACTATTTGAAGTCCATAAAATTATTTATCAAACTCATATAAGTAATAATTTTTTGGTCCGAAACATACTAAATTCATAAAAAAATAGATTGCGATGAAACTGTACGTGATGGATTTTTTTCATTATTTTTCTAGTAATCAGAATCCAAAAAACTATAAAAAAAATACCACTAACTATACCGGCAATTTTTTCATCGCAGGCTTCTATATTTATAAAAGTTGATATTGTACTGTTCATTAGCGATAATTGCTGGAAATGCGTTTTTAATTATAATATACGCTTTTATGATTCACTATATTTATGCATACTATATGGTGTATATAAAAGCTATAATTCATATACAGGGCTACACCAAATTATACGTAAGAGTTAATGGGTATGGGCGAAAATTGCTTAAAGGTGTTTTTCAGATGAGTTATGGATTTTTATGTTGAACTGCATTTAATTTACTAAGAAATGTTTGTAGAATATGGATAAAATGATACACAGGGTCACGCAAGGAAATGGATATATGGCGGTCTATAAATTATAATTTATGGAAATGTGATTTCAGCAGTTTTAAGAGTGTTTTAATTTGAATTAAATTTTAACTAAATAGTGGGCGTGTAATAAAGGTTCAAGGTAATTTACAGGGTTGTACAAAAGTATTCAAGTATGTTTTCATATATTAGTATAAATTGCTGAATGAGAATTTCAACCTGTTATGCGTTTTCTTGCTAAACTAAATTTTCACATTATATACTAATATATATCAACCTACAAATTAAATACAGGGCTATTCAAAATAATTGGAAAAATATTTGGCTATGGACGGTAACTGCTGAAATCAGTTTTTCAAATGTTTTATGCGTTTTGTAAAATATTTACTTAGTTATCTTACTTACGTTATTTCCTTAAATTACGATGTCTAGTTAAAGCATTCAGGAAACGTTGGAAAGTGCTTTATAATCTATGCTTAACGCCTGATTTTTCTTACATGTTTTTTCTATTTCCCAGATCAGTCATTTCCTATAAATCATACCAAATCTATTTAGCTCATATTAACAAAATACAATATACACGAGAATAAAAAATTTAAATAAATATGGCTTATCTTATTGTTCTTTAAATAGGAAATTTATTAATATCCGTTAGACTCCATGTTTGTATTTAATAAAATAATAACAAATAACTACACATAAAAACTTACCTATTCTTAATATAAAGCTTGAACTCAAGATCAAGCTTAGAACTTAGTAAAAAGGTATGCCAGTTGATAAGCATTGTTTTTTTTTTCAGTGGAAAAATTAAAAGTATTTTAGAAGAAAAGAACTCCAAAATAGCGATACTTTGCTAAAAAGTACGGTAAAAAGATAATACTGTATATTTCAAACAAAATTTTATTTTTAAATTCATCACAGTGTTTATAACAAGAATCATCACAGTATTAATGCTTGGAAATTTTTCCAGAGAGAAACATTCGCCTTGCAAACAATATTTCATATGGAAATCAAATTTCAAATTGATTGCTTAAAAGGCGCAAAAGCAAACATAGTGAAAAAAATTCCATAACGGTACTTGAATCCGGGCCATCAGTATAGCGCACTGACATTCTACCGACTAAACCACATGGAACGAGACCCAGCCTGGAAAATGTCTTACTATTACATGTTGGCAAGGCTACAAACTCAGCACAAGATGGAATATTTATCTTGAGTCACCGACATGGGGCAAACACGAAACTTAATTAAATCCAGCAGCGATTCAAACTATATAAATTCTTGGAAATTGTTCCAGAGAGAAACATTCGCCTTGCATACAATATTTCAAATGAAAATCAAATTTCAAATTAAAATTGCCTTTTAAGCAATTAATCCCCACACTTTAAACTTGCAACTAACTTGTCGTGCAAGTTATATTCACGCTGTATCAAACTTATTTCAAATTAACGGCAAGCAATTAATCAAAAATACTGCAAAGCAGTAACATTTCCATGTCCCACTATCCGTTAACATCTCTTACACTATAATTTTAACCCATTCGAAGGGGTCTATAGATCTCATAAGATCCATTTATGCTAACACACCGTCAGAATGTCCATGCATTATTTTTATCACCGTAAACAAGTTAAAGTAATACTTGCATGTTTCAATTCGAGCATTTTTGGTATTTGTAAAGTATAGCGTTTAGAAAAAAAAGGTGCCTACCGAATAAAATTTCTGCAATTTCTACATATGTGCTGATTGTCTATTCTCTCAACAGAAGGATTTTTTGCTTGCGTCACTTTCGTGATTTAAAGGCAGTCTTGCCATCAGTTTCACAGCAAACTACTCATATAAGTGGCGGATGGTATACTTTGCGGAATTTTGCTGCGAATTTCTCAATTCAAATTTGTCACGGCAAGATAATATCAGAAAAAATCAAACTTGTTGCTAATGTTCACGCTATCTGGGTAGCTACCAACCCTTCTGAGTTTTTTATACCATTAAAAATTAATTGAAATTTTTTTCTTATTTATTCAGCAGATTACGGCAATTTAAAAAGGTAGAATTTACCCTAAAATTTTTGTGGTACAAGAAAGCGTAACACGTTGGCAGCTATGGCTCTGACACAAAAATGGCGGCTGTCGCAGGCGGATTATTCAACGCCTTCTCGAAGCGAGCCCTTTGCTTAATTTTTAATCTTTTATCACCGGTTCTTCCAAATATAAAATTTTCTGTAATTGATTCTCGAAAATACTCTAAATAAAGTAAACCTTACAATAAAAAACAACGGGTCGGAATAATTAAGGATTCTGAGCACTTTATGTGACACGTGTTCAGGTCGCTCGTCTTCAAGGTATAGCTGCCAACTCTTCTACTTTTTTGTACCATAAAAATTTACCGTAATTTCCGGCCTATAATCCGCGATCAAACAATTATATTTAGACCCAGAAATCTTATTTTATAAAGTTATCAAATCGCGGTACATATTTGACTTTGATTGTTAAATAAAATTTCTGGGTCAAAACAAGACTGTTTGATCCGTAGATTATAGGCCGGAAATTACGGTAATAGAACTTTTTGCCTTATTTAATCGGTTGATTACGGTAATTGAAAAAGGTAAAATTTACTATAAAATTTTTGTAGTACAAAAAAGCGTAATATTTTGGCAGCTATGCCAAGTGGTTAAGAGTTTTTATGTTCCCTGAATTTTCACACCAGTATTTTTTACAAGTTTTCTATTACTTTTTTATTAAAATTAGCAAAAATTAGGCAGCGAAAACTTTTAAGAATTGCTGGTATTGAAATTCAAAGGACCATTTAAACGCTTAAAAACATCTGCCTATGGCAGCCGCTGTTTTTTGTTGGTGCTTAGGTCAAGTATTCGGTGGAAAGTGAGCTGCTGACTTGTTTGGTTGGCAGAAACAATTTGTTTTTTCTCTGTGCTTTTTCTATTTTTTAACACTTTCCAACAAAGTTGAAAAGTGTTTATGACTTCGGTTTGTCTGGCCGTCTGTCCGACTGTCCGCGCTCTAACTCCCGTAAATATACTCGGATCGTTCTGAAATTTTTGAATGTTAGTAACCTCTACCATAGCACGAACTCTATTGCAAATGAAGTTTGTACGCACGATTAGTTCATTTACAGGGACAGTCAAAAGTTTTCTGTTACATTACGGCCTATGGGGAAAACCGTTTAAAATGACTTTTAATGATATTACATGCTTTCAAACATAATAAAATTGATATGCATTTATCAAGTGCACTAAAATATGCATTCTGTAGAATATGCGGCGCAAGGAATAGTTATTATTCATTTACAGGGCCACAGAAAAGGATTCCGTTACATAATGATAAAGGGTTGGAGGGAATTTTTTTCCGGCGTATTTCAAATATGGTAAATTATTTCATGTATAATGAAATTGATATACGTCGCTGAGGTTTTTTCATATATAATACGAAGTGCATAGCATTATTTACAGGGACACACAGAAGATTTCAGATACTATATTGTATCCGAAGTACTGTACATTAGCAATGATTGCTGGAAATGCATTTTTAATTATGGCATGTGCTTTTATGTTTCACTGTATGTATGCATTGTATATGGTGTGTATAAATGCTCTAATTGATATACAGGGCTACACAAAAGAATTCGTAATGGTTACTGTGTATGATTGCAAATTGCTTAAAGGTGGTTTTTAAATTAGTTATGCATTTTTACGCTGAACTTAATTTAGTTTAATAAGAAATGTTTGTAGAATATGCATAAAATGATATACAGGGTCACGCAAAGAACTGGATACATGGCGTCTATAAATGATAATTTCTGGAAATGTGATTCCAGTAGATTTAAGAGTGTTTTACTTTGAATTAAACTTTAGATAAATAGTGGCGTGTAATAAAGGTACTAGGTTAACTACAGGGTTGTACAAAAGTATACAAGTATGTTTCCATCTATTAGTATAAATTGCTGAAAGAGAAATTTCATCCTGTTATTTGTTTTCTTGCTAAATTAGATCTCTCCATTATATAGTAGCTATATCAACCTACCGATCAAATACAAGGCTGTTCAAAAGAATTGGAATAAATATTTGCTATGGAAGGTAACTGCTGAAAGTTTTTCAAATGTTTTATGCGTTTTCTAAAATGTTTAGATAGTTCTCTTACATACTTTATTTCCCTAAATAACAAAGTTTTGTTAAAGCATTCAGGAAGTGTTGGAAAGTGTTTCATAATCTATGCTTAACGCATGATTTTTCTTACTTGTTTTTAATTAGTTTTGAAGATTTTAAATAGTTTGCTACTTCAGAGGGAAGGGATAGAAATAAATGGGGGAAGGGATATTTCATATTGATTGATTATTTATTTATTGTGTCTAGATTGACAGAGCTGCCAACTCTTACGCTTTTTGTACGAAAAAAAATGAATAGATTTTTTGCTTATTTAATCAGCCTCTGACGGTGTTTAAAAAGGGTAAAATTAACTATCAATTTTTTTGGAACAAAAAATCGTAAGATTTGGCAGATATGGGTTGATGGAGACTATTTCATTCAATAAAGTTTTTAAATATTTTAAATTTTGACTGCTTGAGGGGGAATGGGGGATGGGGATTTCAGGTGAAGGGGACAACTTATTTGATCAATTAATTATTTATTGTCACTACACAGCAACACATAGGGAGGTTAATTTGTTTTTATATGAAATTAAAAATATCTTAAACTATTTTAAACTTATTTGTATATATTTTACAAATATAGGTGATATTAGGGGCAGAAGCGGGAATTATGGGAATTTAGGGTAAAATGTAGATGATTATTTTAATTGATTAATTTATTTTAGGTGAGAAATAAATGTGTATTTTTTATTAGATTTTTATATCTGATTTTAATAGATTTTTCTAAATTTTAATATCTGAAAGCTGGAACGGTGGGGAGAGAGAGAAATATTTGGTCAGGAGAATAATTTATATGATTGATAATTTATTGTGATTAGAAAGTAAAGGGAGAAGGATTTTTAATTAAATAGGAAATATTTCTGTTCGATTATATAAAACTAAAATTATATTTTAAACAATCTGGTAGAACTGCACGCACCCTGGTTAACTTATGATGCAAAATCTTCTTTTAATATTAATTACAGAAAAAGCTGTAATTCAAAGCCGAAATAAAATAATATCTTTTATGAAGTTTATTCTAAGTTGATTTCATTCACACAAACATATTTATTTAATAATAGAAAAATTAACGTTCCATTTCCTTAATAATCCTCTAAGAGAGTAATATAATATTTTAAAATCGCAAAAAGGAATTTTAGTAAAGTAAAATCAAACAAGTTTCATATTTCCTTTCAAAGAAATTTCTTCTCTGTTTGATTAAAACAAGATTAAATAAAAAAAAAAGTTTCATATTCAAGTTCCTGTTTGTATTTAATGATGTAGAAAATTATATTGAGAAGTCAGAGCGAAAGATTTTTAATTGAGTTGTGAAACTCAAACTGTGAGTTCGTAGTTTTTAAGCTATTTTTATTGAATAAATATTTAATTTAAAAAGAAGATTTAGGTTACATCGTTTAATTACCTCTCTTATTATATAATTGAAAGTGTTTTTTATTTTTTTTTTCTAATTATTCTCAGATATTAAAAATAGAGGCGCACATGAGAAAAAAAAAATATTATTTAAGGCATAGTCAGTCCCTTTCGAAATAATTTGGGAAATATATCGCATGCTCGAAACAATAAAATATTACAGGTACACTACAAAATATAGGATTTCTGATATTTTTCTGTTTCATTCAGGCAATGTGTTCTCCCAGGCGGACTCTATGGAATTTTTACCTTTATTGCCCTTTTACTAATTCAAAATGAAGAAAAAGATAATTATTCTCAACTTACTCAGTTTTAAAGGATTTCGGGTATAAGGTATATCAAAAAAGAAATATATTTTTTATATTTTAACTATACCTAAATTACCCCTCTATTTGTATATTTAGATATTTTAAGAAATACAGAAGACATATTTATTAGATGTACATTTATTAGGCCTAAATCAAGGAAGATCAGTATATGCTATGAACAATATAAATGTACATAGCAAATTATTTATGTAAGAGTAAATTAGGATGATTTGAGCGCTTGAGAATGCTCGGCAAATATACGTTCCATATCGGGTGAGTTGTGGTTTTCAGTTTTTGTTACCAGAATATTTTGTCTGTAATTTTTATTTTGTCTATAATTATATTCCTTTAGCAAACAATTTCGAAAAGCGTATATGGCGGTAAATTACGCACGTCCTGAAGCAATGTTGCCAGTGGAATACTTTTATTTACTCTTTATACATGACAGGCACCGCTTTTTTGAAACGCTAAAATTCACTTTGTTTTCTCCTTAACCCTTAACTGCATGAATTATTCTTTTAGAATTCTGTTTTTTATTTTTACATTTAGGATTAGACACCAGAAATCTTAAGATAGATTTTTAACTTTATTTAGTAGCATATTTTTGTAATTTTTACAGGATTAATATCCTTATATAAATATAGTGGCTGTAAGAACTTAATTTATGTATTAAAAATTAAATAAAAAGGTGATGGAATTTACATCACTATGCATTTAAGGGTTAATTAACCCTTTACCGGGCAAGTCAATTATGTGGCTGAAATGTTGAAAAGATTCACTGCCACCAGAATCTACAAACAGATTTATTTCAAAATAAAATGCGGCTTTTTTTCTCAGCGGCATCATAAAAACAAAATAATTTACTAAAATTCCAAGTGCGAATCCACCAGTTTTCAATAAAAATTAAGTGGTAAGTATATTACCATTGCCCGATAAAGGGTTAATACGTCACTAAATAACGCTAATTTTATCGTTTCAAAAAATTGGTGCAAATCAAGAAATCTGAATTAAAAAAAAAGTAGCCCACTGGCAACACTGTACTGAAGGGGTTAATATCCACTCGGCAATGATTGTGACAGTGCCTTCTAGCTTTATACTTACTGTAATTTCCCGCGTATACGCCGCAGCTCAGATAATTAGATTTCCTACCAGAATTCGTTTTAAATAAAAAGCGACTTGCATTTGGTTAACATTTATTTGAATTCATTTTTTAAATAAATTTCTGGTGTGCAAAAGACTTAACTTAGTCGCGACGTATACGCAGGAAATTACGGTAATTCTGTTTCTATTATTCATTTTTGCCAGCGGGCTACTTTTTTTAAAATTCAGATTTCTTGATTGGCACCACGTTTTTCAAAAGGTGAAATTTGTCTTATTTAACGGAATATTAATCAAGAGGGAAAAGAAAGGGAGTTAAACATTTCTAAAAAGTGGCGCCAATCAAAAATTGTGAATTAAAAAAAAAGTAGTCCACTGGCAACACTGCTGTTGATTACAACCAATATGCAGATTTCTGGATTTAGAAGATCTGTTCTTTATTGGCACGCCCATTTTTGAAAGAATGTCTGGCATCATAAACCCTTAATTGTTAGGCACGATAAATTCATCTGCAAATTGCGCATGAAATGAAAACTGCAACGATAAAGGGGTTAAAGAGTTAACGTCGTTCGTGGCGGATATTTTGGTGCACTATGTGTTAAGTTTCAAAATAATTTCCACTGATTTCACGTTTACTACCATTATTAAGAAAAATACTATGGTTATATTTAGTAATACTGTTCAGCTTATTTAATCACAGAATATTCTACGATCAGTGTTGTAAGTTCGGCGTATTTTCTTCATATATCTTAAATGCTATAATATTTTTGAAAAAGTAATATCTTTCTTATTTCAATACAGATTAAATAAGACAAGTATTAGCGTTTCAAAAATGCGGTAGAAGTAAAGCAGCGTGAATCGAAAACCACGCACAATTTAGAAGACTGTCTACGATAAAATTAAATTCAAAATACGGATCACTATTAGCCCACATTAACGAACACAGCTGTCCTTTTAAGTTTAATCCTAGTCTGAAACGTTGTGTCATGGCTGGACTAAGTCTTACGTAAGTAATTGTTATGTTCTTCAACATTGTTGCGTGTAAGTCGTTTGCCACCACAAAATCCGAACGGCCTTGGCCCTTTTTTCATGGTTTCTGGCTTTAGGTATTTTTTTCTTTAATAAAATGGTGGCAGCTTGTATGAAGGCTGTTCAAAGGCTGAAGAATCCTAACTTATGGAGATAAAAAGCGTCTTAGCACATTATTGCCTGTTTGGCTTCCTTTTTGAAATCAGAAATTCTGGTAAAGAATTTTTAGTTTATGCAATCACGAAATGGCAAATGGCAAAAATTACGTTTGTACGTTTTCGTATGAATTCGGAATTAGTAAATAAAAAAGGAAGCTAAACTGGCAGTCCCCTCATATCAAGAAGGGATCTTCTGTGTAACGTCAGTCGGGGGGAGTTTTGAAAAACATCAACTAATTTTTTCTTACAATAATAGGCGCAATACTTTAAAAGCGCCGAAAATATGTCATAAATGACACGAAAATATCTGTCAGAAAAAAAAAGTGAAGGTTCGACCGTGTATTTCTCCTTTCCGATGACGATACGACAGTGGAAGGGATTTTTTTAATCTTCTGCATGAGAAAAAAATTACAAATTGTGGAATGTCAAGTGTATAGAAAAACCGCAACCGTTACCGCCCACATTAGCTATGTTTTCACGACAATACTTTTAATTTACGACAGCAGCTACGGCGGATATTTTCGCGCGGTTAGTGTGACAACCCTGCATTGCAATGGCATACATATGCGTCGAAAACCCACGTACCAGACGAACAATTATCACAACCATTTCAGAATAATGGCATAATATTTGTCATTAAATAAGACTATGTTTACTATTTAAAAATATCGAGACAATTTGGAGGCTGACACGCAAGTTAACACTCCCGCCATATCGTCGGTACCATGTCAAACTATCCAATGTGAAAACAGCTACTTAAAAAAAAAAAAAAAAAAAAAAAAAAAAAAAAAAAAAAAAAAAAAAAAAATCGGGTTTCTTGATTGGCACTACTTTTTTGAAATAGTACAATTCGCCTTATTTAACCTTATTTAATAACGTATTAATTAAGGCGAAAAGAGGGGAATTTTACCATTTCAAAAAAGTGGTGCCAATCAGGAAATCAGAATTTAAAAAAAGTAGTCGGCTGTTTTCACGTTGGATAGTTTGTCAGGGTACCGATGATATATTCAGATTAATGGCACAATCGACCACACTACGCACTTCTGCAGAACTACTTTAATCAGTTAATGGGCCACAGAGCTAGTACGATTTTAGATATAAAGAAAAATGACATATATTATTAATAGAAAATTTTCGATTAAAAAAGGTGAAGAAAACAAAACGAAAATTTCGGTGGTATAAATATTTTAAGGGAAATTTTTGGAGACTCCTATAATACAATAACAAACTATTTGAATAATAGTATTATTAGCTTTGAATGTTAGTCGTTGAAAAAAAATGATATTTTTTTAAAAAAATGGGGATGCGTAGCCAATTCATGCGGTACAAATATACCATTATTTTATAGTAGAACAATTTGTCTTTCTGAATGTCAGTGAATAAAGTGAAGTTTACCTTTCTCAATGTGTGGTGGTAAACGACTTTCTGGCAAAAACATTATGCAGAAATTTTTAAATAGTCACGTTGCTAATACACCTCTTATCAGCCAATAAACTTGTTGGTAGAATTTTTCACCATTTTCTATAGAAAGCTCTCCAAAAGATTATTGTTTAGAAATATTTGTGTTAAAAATTTATATATTTTAATTGTGCTATATTTTCTGAAACGAAATTACTAAGTATAATGCTATATTTATAAATAAAATTTAAATATAATAATAAAAATATATATGCTAACAATTTTTTTACAGCAATCGTATTTTAAAAAGTGCTTAATCATTATTGAAGATTTGGGTCAGGTGTGTCAGACTGTGGCACGCCAGATCCCACTAAAATTATATAATTATTTTTGCCTAATCTAATCATCGAATAAATGCGATTCAATAAGTAGATTCCGTCTTTTAAAAAATAGTGGTGTCCGGAGGGATAATGTTTGACACCCCTGATTTAGGTATATGCCACGATAAGTACACACCCTGTCATAGCAGACAACATTTTACGCTTTTTTCTACCACAAAACTTTTACTGTAAATTTGACCAGTTTACATCGCCGTAATCTGGCGATTAAATAAGGCAAACATTTCTATAAAATTTTTGTGGTAAAAAAGACGGAAAAGCAGGCACCCCTGTACATATTTCTATGTAAACATTAAACACATATACAATGATCCAAATTCATACTAAATATTATAAATTAAAGAAAAATATTGAATGTTTCAGAAGAACATGTTTAGTGAAATTAAATGAAACATTCTTGTGTCAAATATAAAATATGTTTTAGTAAAAAAAAAAAAAAAAAAAAAAAAGCTAAAGAAAAAGAAATAGCATTTATCCTTGGAGATTTTCAAAAAGGAATTTAGTAACTGTTGTTCGATGTGTTGCGTGAAATATTGTATTGTATTATTTATATTTTTGGCTGAAAGAAAATATTCTCCTTTTTTCATTCTAGATGCATTTTATTATGTATTTGTAACTATGGTTCATACGGCATTCTAAAAATAGATAACTTTTGTTAAATTACTGAAATATTATGGTTAAACAAAAAAATCATTGAAAAATGTTATTATGGTTTTTTTTTCTTTTTTTTTTTTTTTTTCATTCAATTGACGCAATAGTTTAGCGATCAAACAAAGAAACTTATTTCCTTTGATTAACATTTAATTTTTGTTCGGGGTAAAAGTTACGCCGAGAAAAGGGCTTTTAAAATACGGGTTGGCATTTTCGGAACCTGTTTCGAATCGGAATTTGTTTTTCATGATAAAAGGCATCAAAAATAGAAAACGAATAAATACATATCCGGTCACTTCGACCTCAGATATCCTATGCAAAAGAAATCTGCTAAAAGTATTGAAATGCAAAAGACAAATTTTAAAAGAATGCTTACATAAGGTATAACATTAGCTTGCTATTATCTTCGAGTTACTAGCATATGCTCTTAAAATATATACGTGGGTCATTTCACAATAAAATGCGAATTTCATAGCCAAAATTTTCATAATTTTTCACAAAAATTTCAAAATTTGAAATTTCAAATTGTAGACTGTCTTATATGTGTTGCTAAGTCTGTAACTGCCTCGGCCACGCGACCAGATAAAACTAGCAAAAGTCATATTTTGTTTGCATTCGCGAAGCATTATTTAATAAGATCAATATTTGAAAGTAACAATATTATTTATATTATTTTTGCATCTTTATTAAGCAAAGACGATATTTTATGTTTTGGCGCATTTTAATTTTAGAAATATAAATTCAGACAAATAACTAAGAATTTCCTCGGAATTTTTTATTTATGATATAAGACTGGTATAAATAAAAATATTTTCGAAGCAAAATTTTATAAAATATTTTTAAATTTTCAACTGAAAGCTCTTTAAAGATTTTTTTTACATTTTCCAATACCTTCAGGTGTTTTATCAAATGTTTTGAAATAAGTATGTTTCCAATCTATGTAATTCAAATCAAATAAGCTTTGATAGCAATCTTAGAATAATATGTTCGAAGAGAGGTTGAAGAAAGTTACCTCTTCAAAATCATATTTTCTGGAAAAACATTTGAAATATGCTCTCATTGATGCTAAGAATATTAACGTATTATGCTATTGTTATTTCTCAAACTTCGAATTCGAATAACACTTTATATAACTAATTTAACAATTAATTTTATTTTTTTTACAATTCTTTTGTTGCCACTTTACAGAAAAAAAATCATAATATAATTTTTTTAAAATGCGTCAGTATCGTCTGCGTAAATATGTTCACTAAGAATAAATTGTGCATTTGAATTCTTAACACTGAAAAATACTTTTATAATTGAATGTAAATAATTGAATTTACACAAATTTTAATTCATTAAAAATATGCTATAATTTTCATAAAAAAGTTATTTTTAAATTTTCGTAAAAGAAATCGTGAAACTATTATATGGTTAAAAGGAATGGGCACCAAAATATGGGCCATTTCCAATCAATTTTAATAAAGTATTATATTAAAATGCATATTATCCTCTCAAATAACACACATTTTTAATATAAGAAAGATTTATAAGAATATTTCACGTACTTCATTCATGACTTTATTTATTTTTACAAAATCAATTATTTTTATTTACTGCAAGAAATACGCAGGTTTCATTATCGTTTAAAAAAATAAATCCATATAATGGGAAAATATATTCAACAAAATAATAATTTTCTTTTTTAAATCATTAGATAAGAAAATAATATTGCCAGAATCTTCAGATCATATTTTATTTCTATCAAGTCCAAAAATATTTCTTTCCTTAATTATACTTAAAAAACAGTTTTTGAGATATTTTGGCGGAATAGTGAAAACATATTTTATTTATTTAATCATGATTCTATCTATAATTACTAACTTCATGATTTATTTTTTCTTCGGAAAATATACGTGTTTCATTTTTTATTTGCAAAAATGCGTCAGTAATGGAAAAAAAAAAAAAAAACATCTAAAATACATTTATTAAAATAATAATTTTTTAAGGTTATTCTGTAAAAAAAAAAAAAAAAAAAAAAAAAAAAAATATTTTGCAAATCTACAGATCATAATTATTTTTATGTTTAATTTCGAGTCAAAGTACTGAACAGTTTTTTATAAAGTGTACGGCAAAATGTAATTTGTGTAGCCTAGTAGAGGATTCACTTCACTCATCCTTATAACTGATACCTATATAAGTGAAATTGCTCTATATAATATGAAGGGTTTTTTTTTTTTTATTAAATAAATAAATTAAGAAAAACAGGAAAAAAGTATGGAAAAAACTGATTTGAGATTAACACATTGCAAACCAATTGCTTTATTGTTGGATGATATAAAAAAAAAATCTTGCGGTACATAAATTTTGTTTAACCCCTTAAAGGGCGCCGGTACATTATATATACCATTTAATTTTAATTACCAAAAGTCACACTAGCACAAAAATTTTGAAATTAAATTTTTATTTTCATACTGTAATTAAATACTGTAAATACTGTATACTGTAAATTAAATTTTTATTTTTACTTACTTTCATATAAATTTGTTCTTAAATCTAGGTGCCATTTAATCATTTGAACATTACAGCAACAGAAGTGCTTTGCCTCTGAAAAGGTTGAAAAATTGCTTTAAAAATTACAAACTACATAAGTCAGTGCCATAGGTATGGGGGGGGGGGAGGTAAAGTTTTAAAACTGTAAAAGTTTTTTTGATTAAAATATTTTTTATTAACATTTACATAATAGTATCTAATATTTTTTAAAGATGACTATTACAATTTCTTTTGTTTTTAGTGTAAAGTCCCCTTAAAGTTAGTGGTGACAGTATGTTTGCATGCCTATTTCTCCCCTAGAAATTGGTGTATAGGTGCGGAATCTTTTGACGGAACAGGAAGTACAAAAACACAATTGGTTTTGATGAAAAATCCCATTTCACGCCTGGCGGTAAGTTTGACTAATGGAGTTATAAATAAAGAGAAGGAAAATGTAGTGTTTTGTCTTCCAGTTCGAGAGTGACGTAACTGAGGAGGTTGTCAAAAGATACTTTCAGTCTTCTTTAAATAAGATCAAAATATCTGATTACCGACGGTGCAAATAAAACTTACACCAACAAATTTTAATAGTAAATTTCACTTTATTTAACCTCCTTATTCATGCAAAATTTCTCTCACAAATAGGGAAATAATGTCTATTTGTGGCAGTATCTAATGGTGGCAGTTTGCCCAGTTATTATAATATTTTTCACTGTCACTGACAGGAATTTGCTTAGGTTGTCACAATATGACGGAAACACAGGTCCAGACTACCGCCGAAATAAAGTTTCACCAGTAAAAATGAATATATCTTTTTGTCATAATTCAGGGCTGAAATTCTGTATTAATAAGGCTTTTAAAGGAGGGGGAAATTCCTATTTAAATTTACTTGTGGAAGTTTGCCCCGGAAGCAATCAACTCCTACGAGAGCGATTGCAGTTCAAACTTTACAATTTTAAGGATATGCCAGTCCTTTTTTATTGATAATTCCATGGTTTAACTAGTGATGGGCCTAATGAGTTATTTTGATATTTGAAAATGAATCATTAGGGTATGCGCATAGCTACCAACCTCCGTATCCATTTAATTAATTTAATAATCCATTTAATTAAAACCGGACATGTTCTAAAGAAAAATGAAATAGATCAGGCGACGTGGATCTTAATTTAATTCTTTTTCTTTGCAAAATTACTCACTTTAATTGATACACTCCTTGGTTCGACTTTTTCAAATTTTCGATCCAAAGAAAGAATTCTTTTTATTGCTGAAAATTAATAGCTTTATTCTAAATTAACCCTTAAATGCGCGATTTCTTATTTTGTTTCGAAAAAATTATGTATGACTCTTTGAAAGGCTTATTACACAGGAAAAATAATGACAAAAAGCAGAGATACATTTTTCATATAATACGTCAAACTTTTCTTCCGTTGCACACCTGCAATACAAGTAAACACTACTGTCGCGTGCTGTTTTACGATAAAATACTGCAAATTAGTAAATATTTTAAGAAGCAGGGATGGCACGGTTTTAACCAAGTGGTTTTAACCACGGTTTAAACCAATTAGTTTTTCTGTCAAAAAAACCATTTGTTTTTTATTTATTTATTTATTTTTTTGTTGTTGAAAAAATCTAATATAATATTTTCTCTTTTTTATAATTTAAGTGGTTTAAATTATAGATAGAAGTAATTTCTACTTTTGACACTTCATAGTCAACATGAGACATAATGAGCCTAGGTCATGTTTCTATGAATGTAGAATGAAAATTAGCATGTGCTGATGAACATAACATGGTACCCTAAAGATTTTTCTTAAAACATGTGAAATTAGAAATGATAAAATAGATAAATAATATTCAATATTTAGCATAAAATATTTTCATTTAAAAAATGCTGATTATTTACAACAGTTAATAACAAAATACAATGTTCTTTAAGATTTTGGTATAAAGTTGTAAAAGAAAATCCTCTGGATCGGGATTGGGGAAGATTACCCTTAAAGAATTTAAAAGAGTAAATTAAGATATCAAATTCAATAAAACAACTTGCAAAACCTGAGTGCTAGTTACAGCTATTCAATAATACCAATTAATCTTTTCTGTTAGTTGCTGAATCTAATGGCCAAAAATGTTGACTTGGACACTTGGAGTTATAACTCAGAAAACAAAATAACCAGGAAGTATTTGGATAATAAAAAAAAAATAATAACAACCACAGAATATTATATTCATGAAACTGCATGAAATGTTTATTGATTGATTATTATATTATTAATGAAAGGATTCTTTATTCGATATTCAAGGTATCAATGTTTCACTGTGTACAGCAGTTTACTTTGAACATAAGACATACACTATATTGCCATTAATGACCGGCAATTTACAATTTTAGACATTTTGTCGAATATTTAGAAATATACTTGTCAGATTCTTCTGGAATTTTAGGTTTAAAAATAAGAGGTATGACATCATATTTAGAAATGTCGATTTGATAAGGGGGCCAATTAGGGAGTCAACAAAATATCAAAGAAAAAATAGTACTTGGGATCACCCAGTAAAATAAAATGCACGAAATGATTTATCGCTAACGAATGTAAATAAACAGACATTGTGCAATATGTGTATTCTGTTGTGTAAGAATAGCACGTATATTAATAGAGATATAGCGATTTATTTAAAAAAAATTTAAAAATTCTTGCATGTTTATTGCTTATAACATACAGGGGTTTTCAACCAAATTTAACGCCGATTTCAAAATAATTGACAAAATATAGTAGAAACAGTATAGTGCAATTGGAATATAAATATATTAATTATTTTAGGAAATATGGGCAGATGTATGGAATAATTTTTATCTGCGCATGCGCGAACGATAACAAGGATCATTTTACATAATTTAATAGTCAACTCTATGGCGCAACTTATTAAAAAAAAAAAAAACTAGTCAAATATCGTAAAAACTGAGAAAGATATCGGCGCTAGAGTGAGCAAATTTTTAGTTGTTCTCTAAAAGCAGCTGAATGATAAGGGATTTTACACAAATTGTCATTTTTTATTAACTGACTTTCAGAAAAAAGTTGGTATTTAGTGACTATCAACGAGTAGATTTGGAAAAAATGCATCGATTTTTATACTTCTTTTGATCATGGTATAGGCTCATTCTGGTGTTTATCAGAGAAGAACTAAAGTATCAATAAACAAGTAAGAAAAATCATGCGTACAGCATAGATTACGAAACACTTTCCAACACTCCCTGAAAGCTTTAACGAAACTTCGTTACTTGTGGAAACAAGGTAAATAAGATAACTAAGTAAACATTTAAAAATCTGATTTCAGTAGTTACCGCCTGTAGCCAAATATGTATTTCAATTCTTTTGAACAGCCCTGTATTCGATCTGTATGTTGATATATATACTATATAATGGGAAAATTTAGTTTAGCAAGAAAATGCATAACAGGTTGAAATTCATCTTTCAGCAATTTATACTAATAGATGGAAACATACATGAATACTTTTGAACAGCCCTGTATTTTACCTAGTACCTTTATTACATGCTACTATTTAGCTAAAATTTAATTCAAATTAAAACACGCTTAAAAGTACTGAAATTATATTTCCAGAAATTAACACCCATAGACGGCCATGTATCCATAAATTTGCGTGGCCCTGTATATCATTTTATCTATATTCTACAAATATTTCTTAGTACACTAAATTCAGTTCAGCGAAAAATGCATAACTCCTTTAAAAACACACCTTTAAGCAATATATGCTCATACTCAGTAACCTTTACGAATTCTGTTCTGTACCTCTGTATATGAACTATAGCATTTATACGCACTTCATAGGATGCATAAATATAGTGAAAAGCAGGTAAGTGTGATCACAGATCGCACAGAGGGTTTCGTTTAATAATCCTTTCAAAACACTTTACCGTTTTGAAAAATCTGTTAGTTCCACATTTCGCAACCAGGGGCGCACTCTATCCTAAATAAACCTCTATCCGCACGAAATTTCGTTTTATATACTATCCGTAGATATATTAGTCGAGGGGATTTGGCCGATAGCTCCCGGGATAAGTAGGCGGCCCTGCGGAAAAAAGTGGAACTAAAATATGTAAGGCTGTGGTGCATAATATGAAAGAATTGGTCAAAGGGGTGTCGGTAAAATTTGGAAAAGTACTCCTCGGGTGAATAGGTCGGAGGTTAGAAAAATTGCTTAAAATACACAAGTTAGAGCCAGGAGGAGTAAATAATATAAGACTTTTTGAAAATTTTATGATTTGCCGTGTTGTCTGAGGTATTCAGCTATACGTATGCAAAATTTCAGGCGTCCAACCTAAATAGGGGCTCTCTTTGAAAGAATTGAATAAAATATATCTGTGGTACCTCAAAGGGTTAATCGTAAGACTTTTTCAAGATTTTATGATTTGTCGCCTGGCGTCAGGGGTTCTGCTATAAGAATGCAAATTTTCAAATCTCCAATTTAATAAGGGGCTCAGTTAGAAAAAATTGCTTAAAATACGCATGTGGGAGCCCAAAGGGTTAAATGTACAATTTTTTCAAAATTTTATGATTTGTCGTATGATATGCGTTGTTCAGCTATAAGTATGGAAAATTTCACGTCTCCAACCTAAACAGGGGCTCACTTAGAAAGAATTGTTTAAAATACATATGTTGGAGCCCAAAGGGTTAAATGTAAAATGATTTTTAAAAAAAATTATGATTTGTCGTTTGATGTGAGGTGTTCAGCTATAAATATGCCAAATTTCACGCATCCACCCTAATTAGAGACTCGCTTAGAAAGAAATGTTTAAAATACACATGTGGGAGCCCAAAGGGATAAATCTGCGGCTTTTTCAAACTTTTATGGTTTGTAATTTGATATGAGAGGTTCAGCTATAAGTATGCAAAATTTCACTCCTCCAACCTAATTAGGTCTCACTTAGAAAGAATTGTTTAAAATACACATGTGGGAGCCCAAAGGGTTAAATGTACGACTTTTTCAAAATTTTATGATTTGTCGTATGATGTGTTGTGTTCAGCTATAAGTATGCAAAATTTCAAGTCTCCAACATGTATAGTTTTTGAGAACGGGCTCTGTCACTGACGGATAGACAGACAGACAGACAGACAGACTTAAAATATTTAATATATTTATATTCCAATTGCACTATATTGTTTCTACTATATTTTGTCAATATTTTTGAAATCGGTGTTAAATTTGGTTGAAAATCCTGTATGCTATAAGCAAAACACATGGAAGAATTTTTTAATTTTTTTAAATAAATCGCTATATCTCTATTAATATAGGTGCTATTATTACACAAAAGAATACACATATTGCACAATGTCTGTTTATTTATATTCGGTAGCGATAGATCATTTCGTGCATTTTATTTTACAGGATTATCCCAAGTATTATTTTTTTCTTTGATTTTTTGTTGGTCCCCTAATTGTCCCCTTTTCAAATCGACATTGCTAAATATGAGGTCATGCCTGTTCTTTTTAATCCTGAAATCCCAGAAGAATATGACAAGTATATTTCTAAATACTTGACAAAATGTCTAAAATTGTAAATTGCCGGTCATTAATGGCAATATAGTGTAGCTGTTACTAATAATGTTTAAATTAGAAATGATTTCAATTTTCTATTTAATTGACTGTAATTATTTAATTTAAATATTTTAAAAAGTTATATTAAAAAATATCCAAAAATGTTTATTTTATCAACAGGTATGCATCTGTATGCAATAGAAAATTATATAAAAAAAAACCCGGTTTAAACCAAAAAAACCTGGTTTAAACCAAATAACCCCTTTTTTTTTGGGGGGGGGGGGGGGAGGGAGGTTACAAAAAAACCGGGGTTTTTTCCAACACTGTTAAGAAGTATGTCTCCAAAAACCTTAATTTATATAATTATTTATTTTATAAAGTTAACCTTAATCCTTTAATCCCCATGATAGAATACGTTAGAGAAGTTACGTAGTTCAGAGAATATGACATTACACCAGAAAATTTCAATGTTCGGTATTAAAATTTCGCTTTATTTCAACACGGAATGTCTGTTATTAATTAAAGGAAATATTGCTATTTTAATTTTCTGGTGTGAATTAGGTACATACGAATAAAAATAAAAATCTATTAAATTCATAACACTGTTCTTTGCATATATGCAAAGCTGCGCACTAAAGGGATAAAAATGCAAGATATTTTTCACATAAAGCAGTTTTTTGCTTGGTGGTCGTACATGCCATATTCCATTCACTGATCCCCAGTCAGAAAGTAATCAGGGCTCCCACTCTGTCCCTTTTTTAAACACCACTCTTAAAAGAAAATCTACTTTACAATTTGCTTCGAAACTTACCTCGAATAGCTTTTTTTGCTCCTGGTGCAAAAACCTACCACGAATTTGTTTCTTTAAAAATACTGATTTTCAAAAAAATGACCAGTTTGAGCCATTTTTATGTTCTCAGTGCGTTTTGAATATCTAGATGATATATTACCAGATGCACAACTGGAGATTTTGACACTTTTTTTCAAAGAAAATGAACATATTGGCATAATTTGTTTCAGAGCAGAGCGACTATACCACCTTTCCAATTCCTAACACCTAATTTGTAAACAGATTTTTTTAAATTCAAATTTTCTATTATAACGAACGTTACGAAAATATTAATTTATCTTCAAATCAATTCGTTCGTAAATTGTTGCGATTGTATAACTGAGAGAGAAATCTTATTCATTTAATTACCAATTTAGATTCTTCAAAGGATCGTATAGTGAAAGATTTTGATAGGTAAAAAGAAGTATCATAATTTTGAGTAAAGAAGAAAATATTGAATTAGAAAATTGTCACCTTTAAGGCAAAATAATAGTAAATCTTATACAGGGTGTCCGGTCTCAACGGTGTCCAATGTCTAATGCCTAAATCGTTAGTCATAGACATATAGTTCCAACTACAAAAATGTTTTAAATCAGGTAAAGAAATATTTTAAAAGCGATTTGGGTCAATAAAAACATTTTTTTTTTAAATTACGAAATTTAAATTTTTATACGGTCCCCCGGTCCTACAAGATATATTTAGTAAAATTTTCCTTTTACACTGACAAGTAATACACAAAAAGTCCCGTTGTGCTACGATTAAAATTGACCGAGTAATAGCTGTTTAAAGTTGGAGCATATTTATTGCTGCAAATTGGGGGTCATTCACAAATTTCGTCGAAATATAATTTCGTCAGATATATTACAAAACGGTTGAGAGTAAAATTAACATTGCAATATAAATTTTAAATATTTAGTCATTCTGACATATTAATGCAAAATATACAATTTGTAATAAACATTTAAGAAGAAAAAAAAAACAGAATTTTTGTTAAATAAAATTATGCTAAATTAACAGCCTCAATTCTTTACAAAATGATACGTATTTAAAAATATTATTAGATTACACTAGCCTGCAAAAGTTGGGTTATTTCATGTTTTTTAGCTTTTGATAATTGATTCTTATGTATTCTGTAACGCTGAATCCGAAATTGACCTTCATTTTTAACCATCACATCAAGATTTTTTGCAAATTGTAGATTTCAAAGTTAAAAAGTTCAAAGTTAAAATTTAATCTCCCCCCCCATCTCATCGTACCACCCAGCTAGCAATAATCCCAAGATAAGCAAAAACATCGAATAAATTATTGAATAAAATAAAACAAAAAAAGTTTTACTTATGTTTTATAGTATGAGATTTTCGCTATATTTTCACTTACACATTTGGAAGAAAATTCTAACGTGATGGTTAAAAATGAAGGTCATTTTGAGATTCAGTGCTAAAAAGTACGTAAAAATCAATTATCAAAAGTTAAAAAACACAACCATCTCCTCTACTTTATAGTATCCGATTTTTGTTATTCTTTAAATTCGACAATTTATGATTTGCGAAATATCCTGACATGATGGTTAAAAATTAAGGTAATTTTCGGATTCAGTGATAAAAAATACATTAAAGCTAAAAACCCAACAATCTCAATCTTGTATTATCTAATCTAAAACTTTCTCTTGAACTTCTTGGCGGTAATCTATTCGGAATTTTTTGTGTTATCCTGCAAAATAAGTATAAATGGTAACCATTGAAAATCATAATAATATTAGATTGTTATCGGATTTGCGCCAGTATGTAAAACGTAAACTCGATCCGATATTTGAAAGTGGGTAAAAGTTCGAGTACAAATTTTGAACTGGAAAAACATACATAAGATCGTTGAAGTAACATAAAAACTTATAAAAATTACATAATTTTGTTAAAAGAAATCATAAAAGAAACAGTCTCAAATCCTGACAAAATAAAACATATGTTATTTCAGCCAATCTGAAACTTAATAAATGTTAACTTAATCGTAATGCTTGTTCGATTTTCTTCAAAGCGCAAATATACATGAAATAAGATCTTCGAATACTTTAATCACTTGGTATGTGATCCCTCAAAGCCAAGCTGAACTCATTTGTTTTCAGAGCGGAAAAGTGGCACAAGTTATGCATTTTTAAAGTTTCAAAACTCATTCAATTTTAGTGTTATAGGAATGGGGCTTTTTTTGTCTTACTTGTCAGTGTAATAGGAAAATTTTACTAATATAACTTATAGGACTGGGGGACCGTATAAAAATTTAAATTTCGTAATTTTTTAAGAAATGTTTTTACTGACCCAAATCGCTTTTAAAATATATCTTTACCTGATTTAAAGCATTTTTCTAATTGGAACTATATGTCTATTACTAACGGTTTAGGAATTAGCCATTGGACACCGTTGAGACCGGACACCCTGTATATTGCAATAATATTTAAACATATTGAAATGTAAGATTGATTACTGAAATAGACATGAAATTAACCAAATTAATACCAATTAATTCTGGATTACTGCAGTTTTATTTTAGCACATAAATATAAACAAAATTAAATTTAAATACATAATATTATTTCTTGACTATATGCATAGATATATCAATGAATTAAGCACAAAGAATAAATAATTAAATAACTATCATGATAGTTTTAAAAAAAGCTGATCTAGATCTTTTTGCCCATGTGACTACAACTAACCATTATGAGAATTCTATCTCATATCATCACCTCAATTTTAGATTGTAGCCATATCTTTCGTGGTTGATTTGTTTCACTAGTAGGGACTTTTGCAACATCCCTTCGTATTTTTTAGCACATGGTACGTGTTTATTTATTACCTGAGATAATTGCAATCTCAGTTAGATGACTAATCTATGGAGCTTTATCTTTATATATTTAGAATTTTGCACTGGACTTTGACTTTTCAAAACACAAAACTTGGACCTTTTTAGCAAGATATAGCACAACTTGAACGTTCTTTAATACTAGAACCGCGGTAGGGGTCATTTTGACACCTGATCACTTTCGTCGGTTGATTACTTTAGTTTGGTTGGAAGAAATCTTTTGAAATTTTTTGACTTTTCTTAAATATATATCATATTTTTCTTTTAAAAAATTCAGCTTTCTAGATTTGTTAGTTTTTGAAATATTGGTATGTATTCCTAGAACGGCGGGCAAGTGTCATTTTGACCCCTTTAGTAAAATACTCTTTGTATTCGAAGGATTGTGAACCCAAGAGAAAAATTCAGTGATAAGCAATTTTCGATTGCATTCATACTGTCTCCCAGAGAGATAAAAACCAGTGTGGTTATACAACATTATTATCTGTAATTTGTTTGTTATAATTCCTTTGTTTGATTTTGCTAAGCTTTTGAGCACAATATTTCAAAAAAAGAAAGTGTAAGGTTTTTCAGACTTACATTTCGTTTCAGAAATAGTATTTTCCCATTTGTTACTTTTGTTAGTTCAGATTAATCACTGCAGGTGTTAACCATAGAGGAGGTGTTTTATAAGTAGAGTACGAATATTGTTCATACGGCAGACAGTTGAACATTTCCGAACATATAATTTGTTGAAAATTGCAAAACAGGCTACCGACCAGGACAAAATATTACAGTTGATGAACAATTGTTCCCATCTAAAGCTAGATGTAAATTTATGCCAAATAAACCGGAGAAATTTGGGATAAAATTTTGGTTATATGTGGACGTTGATACTAAATATGTACCTCTTGAATGGATTTCCATTTCTAGGAAAAGATGAAACCACAAATCCTCAATTAAGTTTAACTGATTTTTTTTTCATGAAATTAACAGATCCCCATCTAAACAAAGGGAGGAATATTATGACAGACAACTATTTTACTAGCATAAAACTAGCAGAAATGCTAAAAGCTAAAAATACAACTTTGGTTGGCACAATGAAAAAGGAGAGAAGAGAAATTCCTATATCTTTGAAAAATATGCGTAGTACTCTTTATTCATCGAAGATAGTGGAACATGACAATATGACACTTACCATGTATCAAGCCAAAAGAAACAAAAGCGTCTTTCTACTGCGCTCATTACATTCTACTGTCAAATCTGAAGACAGTCTCAAGAAGTTGCCCGATTCAATATAATGTTACAACGCAACGAAATATGGTGTGGATATTCGTAGTCAGATGTGCCGAAAACACTCCGATAAATCGGCTTCTAGACGATGGCCTCTACATATTCTTTTACAATATTTTGGATCATGCAGCTTTGAATGCGATAATTTATCAAAGTGTAACAGGCAAGCCTATTAATTAATCTATTAATCTTTTAAAATTAGGGGAGAAGTTAAGGATGGTTCCTATGGCTTGAAAAGTCCCAAAGATCCTTCCTGAGTCTTAAGAAAAAACGCACAAAAATAAAGTAGATATAAAGAGAAAAAAGTGTCAAGTAAAGAGATGCAATGGAAACAAATCTAAAAAATTTTGTGGATCGTGTTCCAAAGTTGTGTCCGGATAATGCACTGGAAAAATTGTTAAAAATTATTTTTGTATCAACTGCATTAATTCCTGATCCGTGTGTTTAATTTGGAGAATTTTAAGCCTTAAATAAAATTCAAACGAAATATTTTACATACTAACCATTCAGCTACACTTATAATTAAATAACGGAAACAACAGAACACGTTTCTCATTTATGGATTTAGAGAGTGAATCATTCGGCGAGTAAGTAGATGAAAAAAAAAATTATAAATTGTATTTTATTTTAGTTAACATTAGTTTTAATTTGTGAAAACGTTTATTTTAAATCAAGTTTATATAAAATTAATGAGTGTTTTGAGTAGTAGTAGTATGATCCAATTGATCCCCATGTAGGCGTTACATAGACAGTACTTTAAAAACTCAGTAAATTATCAAGTAATACTAAATATAAATTATAAAATACACGGAAATTACATATTTTTGCCAATGAATGGCATTTAAAATTGTTTTAGCGTTGTTATTTCAGTAGTTTGATCGTGGGGTCAAAGTGACCCCTTTCCGCCGTTCCAGTAGCTAAGATTTGTCCGCCGTTCTAGTGTTAACACAATCGGAAACTTTTCATCGAAAACATTTCAGCGCAACACTGTATCTTCTTCGCACACCACCACAACTTGAAAGTTTTTTGTCACATTTTAATTTCATATATCTCAGCGCAAAACTTTACTTCTTAGCACACCACCACACAACTTGAATATTTTTCAACACATTCAAAAAATTTACTTGCTAACTCGAAAAGAAAACAGACACCAATGCCACAGCAAAGAGATATTTCTACCATAGCGAAGAAATAGGGGTGGAGTGTGCTTTCCGTAGAGAATTCCCTTGAAAAGCGGCATCAACATGACCGGCCGTGCTCATGCAAAGGTTTCCGGATTTCGCTCGTTATCGCTTGCTTGGCAATTTGAAAATTATTGCCGGTCGTGAAAAAAATATATATAAAAATACTCAGCATCCACATTATACATGTAAACTAGTGCAAAAATATAAACTAAGTAAAACAAAGCAGCTTAAAATCGGTTTTAAATTAGTAAAAGAAGATTCTCACTTTAATTTAACGATACGGTGATTTGTTTATTTTCCTTTCGCAAACATATACTAGCCAATGGCGGTAAAAGTCACGTGACTATTATAAACATGTGACTATTATGTTGGTTCCACTTTAGGATTACCAAAGCACTCTCCAGCCCTATCTCTTCTCTATGATTTCTACCTCTCCGCTGCGCGCGGCCGACCAACAACTAGTTTTTCTCGCTCAAAAAGAAGTGGTTGCCAAACCGTCGTCAAAAAGCTAGGGAGAAAAAATCATTCCTCCTCTACTGCTTCCCTGGTCTGACTTCGGAAAAGGAAAAGAGAGATTCACTTGTCACGTCTCCCTTTGCGAAGACTTCCTATTTGTGTAAACAGTGTTGCGAGTGGGCTACTTTTTTTTAATTCAGATATCTTGATTGGCACCGTTTTTTTTTTGAAGCGGTAAAATTCCCTTTGCTTTTGCCTTAATTAATATGTCATTAAATAAGGCGCATTTTACCATTTCAAAAAAGTGGTGCCAATCAAGAAATCTGAATTTAAAAAAGTAGCCCGTCTGGCAACACTACGAGTGAAAACACAGATGATTGTTTACATTCTTGCGTGCGTTCGGCATGTGAATTATTGCTGTTTTTTTATGAGAAGAATATATGCTTTCAGTTCACTGTTTATTTTTACTATGAAAATGCAATCTATGTAGATAAGCTTTTTCTCTACAGTGATATTCAATAATTTCAACAATTTTGCTACACAATTACTTTTCTCTTCAAATGGTAAAGGGCTTGTTCCTGATATTGCCAATTTCAGATCTCCAATAACATACACGTCAGTCAAATCAGTGTCCATTTGCACTCTGTTTTACATGTAGTTATCGGTTCATCAGAAAGGTGGTCATGTTGAAACGTATATATAGTTAACATTAAAAAATGTCGTATATTGATAAGGCATTTCATTTTTTTTGTTTGATTTAACAATTGCGCTTTCACCGTGCTCCCCAATGTATCCTTGTGACGATGCTTGGTACTTTTTATATCGCAACAATAAGTTTCAAAGGGCAACTACCAGAATTTTTGCTGTATCATTCTAAAGAGTTTTCTCGTTTAAATGTTCAACCGCCATGCGTTTTTAATGGTCATTTGGTATTTAACAGAGTCTAATTATCACGAGATCCAACTTGCACCTAATTTCTGATAAGTAACCATAACTTTATTTAAACACAGAATTTGTGTCGTAAATATGGCGAATATTACTATTAGGAGAGTTGTAGATGTCTGTTCCTGTGGCAATCGAGCTGTGATGCCCGATTGCCACAGGAGAATTAAGGAGTGATTAGAGGGAGAATTAAGGGTGTGATTAGAGAGAATTAAGGGATTAACCCCTTAATTCTCTCTCCCGTGATCTTCAAGGGCTGTGTCTTTTATTCAGATTGTTTAATTCCCACCAGTTTTATAAAATAGTGTAATCGGCCTTATTATGATATAATTTTACCTATCATTAAAGAAGGTAAATATTTCTTTTTCAAAAAAGAGGTGTCAATAAGCAATTTGAATGTTTAAATCCTAATTTAATGTGACCGTTAAGCATAGCTGCAAACATTTACGCTTGTTTTTACCACTAAAATGTTATAGTAAATTCCATCTTGTTTAATCGTCGAGATCTCATGATTAAAGAATGCAAAAATCTCTGTTCAATTTTAGTGGTAGCAAAAAAGCGTAAAAGTTGGCAGCTATGCCGTTAAGTGGTAATTGGTTATTCAGTTTTAAAGTTGAGTTGTATTTTTTGTATATATTTTTCGTTTATGATTTAACCCTTTCAGGGGAAAGAAATTGCATTTCTGTAATGTCGACCTCACACCGGAATTTTCGAAAAATTTTATTTAAAAAAAAAGAAAAAAAATTACAACATTTTTCAACCAAAGTTACAAAAGAAAAATTCAATTAGTTTTTGTAGCAAATCTTGATTAAAATAAAGTGGGTTATAATATATCCTACCGCACCTCAAGGGGTTAATTAATGAAAAATGTAAATCCTCACTAAATTTAACATTTGTTTTATTATCATTTTTAAAGCAATAAAAAATTATATCTCTTTTAATATAGTAATTATATGCTCAAATTATCTATTTACCTTTTCACGTTTGATATTTAAAACCATTTGGAAAATGAATTCAGCGAATTCTTTTATGAAAATATTTAAAAAAAAAATGTATTGAAATTACAAACTTTAAATTAATTAAATATAGTATTAAAACACAATATTACTGATTTTGATTCCGAACAAGCAAAGTTTTTTTTTATAATAAATTGTAAAGAAATACTCTAGTTTTACGTTAAAACCTGCACATTTCTTTATTAGATATTGACAGGCCAAAAGCTAAAGAATCCAAAGCGTCATGTAACAGTATGAGCTGATCTTAAATGAATGAAATCAGCGTCTAAAAGTTTGGTAAAAAGATAATATAGATTGAAAATCGTTTATATACACGATTTTTCCATTAACTGATACTTTATAAAAAAACACATTAGAAGTTTCAGCTAATTTTGAACGAAAAGTGCTATGAACAAGAAAGTCGTCAATAAAATTCAGTTTATAAGCTGAGTACAGATAAATATAACTATTTTTAAATTGCTTCAAAAATCTAAGCTATTTCTTCTCGATAAATAAACATGGTTAATTTTATGAATAATTTTTTTTTAATAAAATATATCAATTCTCATATTTTCTTTTCTTATGCTATCAGTAGGAGCAATTCCTGCTAAACAATCTTCAAAGTTGTCAATAAAATGCTATTTATAAGTTAAATACGAATAAATATAATTGTTTATTACAATGTAACAATTATTTCTGAAACCAGAGCTATTTCATATAGATAAATAAAGTGATCGATTTTATAAATACGCTGGTTTAATAAAGACTGTTAACTATCGTATTTCCGTTTTTTATATTATCAGCAGCGGCGAATCTAGATAATCATTCTGCATTCTCCTTCACACCAGTTTTACCGAATAGTTTATATCGAGTTATTTAATCATACAAACTTAACAGAAATCTTATTATAAAAATAGTAACTGGAAATTGTTGAATAGGAGTATTTGCCTTGGATAATCAGGAGTGATTGTGTTTCTGAATTTTTGAAACCACTTTAATTTTATAATATTGATTGCCTTATAAATTCGGGTGATAAAAAAAAAAAAAAAAAAAAAAAAAAAAAAACATTAGTATAAAATAATAGCACATGAAAAAAATTTGGAAACAATCGTCACCAATGTATTATTATATCCACATAAATGAATTCGCGTCTGAAAAAATTAATTCATTACTGTCGCTAAAATGAACATTTGCTAAATAATACAATTTTCAATAAATGCAGAGATAAATAAGTATGAAGTTAACCTTTTAGTTCGCAGCTTTGCATATATGCAAGCAACAGCGTTTTCAATTTAACTCTCTCGCAGCATAAGTAATTCTTCGCGATGAGCGTCTTTTACAGAATTTTTAATCTTTTATCACCGGTTCTTTAAAGCAGAAATCTTTGACTCTCGTAATTGGGGAAAATGTCCTGATTAAATCAGACAAAGTTTTCACTAAAAAATAAGTGGTGGGAATAACCAAATAGTATTAATCAGACGGGAAAATACATGCCCGGGTGTTTCTCGGGTTGCTCATGGAGAGGGTTAATTGAATTTTTTATTCGTATATACCTAATTCACACCAGAAAATTAAAATAGCAATATTGGCTTTAATTAATAACAGCCATTTCGTATTTAAATAAAGCGAAATTGACCATTGAGACTTTCTGGTGTAAAGTCAGATTCTCTGAAATACGTAATTTCCAGAAAGTATTCTATCATGGGAATTACCGTAATTTTCGGCGTTCAATCCGCGTATCAAACCATTCTGTTTGGACCCAGAAATTTTATTCAGTAGTTGAAGGCAAATATTTACCGCGATCTAAAATGTTACATTTCATTTTTTTAAAAATTCTGGGTCGAAAAATGATTATTTGATCGCGAATTATACGCCGGAAATTACGGTAAATGGTTAATCCCTTGAAGGGCAAGAAAAAATTTCTCTAAATATGGAATTCTCACCGGAATAATCGAAAAAAATTATTTTTCAATAAGAAAAAGCAATTTTTCAGCGATATTCCTCCAAAATTAAAAATATATAATTTAGTTAAAATTTTCTGGTGAGAATCTTGTTTAAATTAGGTGGGATGTATTTTATCACACCGCCGCAAAAGGGTTTAAAGGTTCAGTTTTATAAAATAACTAATTATATAAATTGAGGTATTTCGAGGCATACTTATTAAAATATTTCCTAATTTGCAATATTTTACAGTAAAACAGCCACACGACAGTAGTTTTTACTTTTATTGCAGATGTGCAACAGAAGAAAAGATTGACGTATTATACGAAAAATGTATCTCGGATTTTATTCATTATACTTCCTGTGTTATAAAAGTTTAAGATAATCACATACAATTTTTTTCGAAATAAAATAAAAAATCGCACATTTAAGGGTTAAACAAAGTTTTTATTTGCGCTTTCCAGTTCTCTGAAAAAAGATAACAGCATTAAAATTAAGTGTTTCGTTAAATGCAAATGATGTTTTTTAAGTTTTGCAAATTCACGTTTTGATTTTATTTTATGTAAGTGCTCTATTCGACATCGGCGTGGTCACATTTTTGGCTTCCATTATTGCTAAACAATAATCTTCGTTTTATATATCTCTCGCAAATATTTTTGAAATCTATTTCGTAGCAGATTTCTTTGGAAAATCCTGTTGATATTTACCACAAATATGATTGTTTAGAAATAGTGGTTACAGGGCTCCAAATGGTCCTCCAACTGGATACCAATGTTATTTTAGAAAAATTTTCTTTTTTGATTTTTCTTACAAACCGCCCCGGAACCACCTTTGAAAGTTAATTCTAGCGCAAACCTACCATAAATTTTGCTGTTAAAATTTATTGGTATTCAGTTGGCGGACCATTTGGGAGCCCTGTGGTTAACAAATTAATGACCACAGCAACCTTTGAATACAAAATAATGATTCTTTTTTTTTCTATTTCGGGTTTAACTCCTTGAGGGCCACCGGTATATATTATATAACACCTACGATTAATGAAGTTTTACACCAGAAAAATTTTATTAAATTTTACTTTTCTAACTTTGGTGGAAAAAAGCCGTAAAATCTTTTACTTATTTTGAAATAGAATTTTTCAAAGATTTCGGTGGGAATTCAGCATTTCATAAACGTAGTTACTTGCACCTCAAGGGGTTAAGTGTGTAATTTTTATACAAAATAATTTAGTATGAAAAGCCATCATATTGATTTGCTCTAGACTGTTCTTTTCAGTGATTGTATTTACGTATTTGCTATATTGAGTTATGCCGGATATTAATTAGATTACAGCAGGGGTGGCTAAGTGTGGCACGCGCCACATTACTAAAATTTTACAGTAATCATTGCCTTATCTAATCATCGAATCTCTGCGATTCAAGAAGTCGAATTTTTCTAGGCGTGCCACTGTTGGCCACCAATGGATTACAGTAACTGCTTTTTACACCGTGCCTCTTTATAACGTTCTTTGGGATACATACACTATTTTTCGTGAGTGTCGAAAACAACAAGTTTTATCTTAAAAGTACTGTGTAAAAAACTTTATATGTGTGTGTATTACAAAAGTTTTAATATTTTTATTTTCCAATAGCAAACTTTAAAATGGGTGTAAATTACGGTAGATAATTATAGAGCATTTAATTGAAAGGTATAAAGATCCTGATATAGTAACACTGTAGATAAATTTTAATGTCCTATGTTACAACCCTTTATCTTCTTGTCGTACAGAATGTACAATAAAAGAAGGTGCAAGTGACGTAATTACAAGGGTGAGGGATTATAAATACTAGTAGAGTTCGCCTTATAATGCGAAAACTCCTACTTGAAAAACGAGTTGTCAGTTACTTTCCTCTTCGTGAGCCAATGGGAGTGTGTACTGCAGGGGTGGCCAACTGTGGCACGCTCGACACCACTAAAATTTTACAGTAATCATTGCCTTATCTAATCAGCGAATCTCTGCGATTCAAGAAGTCGACTTTTCTGTAAAATTTTAGTGGTGCCCGGCGTGCCACAGTTGGCCACATTTGGTGTAATGTTACCTCTCCCCTGTTCGCCCCATTCGCTGTCGCAGGAATTGCGATTTAATACCATATTATCTCCCATTAAATAAGCCGACCATTTATATTCAGAAAATGTGGTTGATCAGCACCCTGAAGGCTGCATTGCCAAGTCCCGATTGCCGCAGATGGGAACTTCTTCCAGTATTTTAATATAAAAATTTTCATCTTAATTTAATGCAGAATTTCCTACTTTATTAAGAAGAAAATTTCTTTCAAAAAATACTGATGAAATTTTTCACCTGGAGTAATCTGCCTCTGAGCTTAACTTACACGGACGCTATTAATACTAGCAATCCGTGTTGGCTTTACCCCTTAACAGTTTTGCCCGAACGCTTCTCGAGCAAGAACCTTGATTGGTTACTAAAAGGTTTTGAATACCAGTAATTTTTAACAGTAATCTTCGCTTTACTAATTGGCATATATTTTTTAATTTTATAAGCCAAATAGTTTAGTATAGAAATAGTTGTGTTTCCTCCCTATTTGTAGTTTACTGTATCAAAAAAGAGAAACTGTTAAGAGATTAATTCGTTCCAGTTTTTAACAGGGTGCGCAAAGTATAACATTCTAACCCCTTTAGAATTTTTGAAAACAGCGAAATATAAGTTCTATAGGGGCTTCAAAAAGTTGAAAAAAAAATGGGGAAATACGGCATTGTGTGAGACTGGATGTAACCTTATTGAAATTTCAAATGGGAAGTGGAGTCTTGATGTATTATCGTTTGATTAGTATTTTCAAGACAAGAAACATAAAAAAAGGTATTGTCCAAAAACTTGTTGTCTCGCGCGAAAATTGTCAGTTTTGACATATAAACGATCTCTCTACTTGTTTTGCTTTTGATAGTGTTAAAACACGAAATGTAAGCTTATTGGGCCTCAATATAAAATGATTTCTCATAATTTTATCAAATTTAGGATACATTTCTCACAGTAGGAAATGCTAAATTACAAATATGTCCAAAAATGTTTGAGAATTGTGCTTTTTATGCAAAATTAATTTCTTTTGAAAAAAAAAATGAAATATTAGTATCATTTCAATCTAAGCAAAAATAGATGATTGTCATTAAGATGATGTTTGTAACATTTACCGTAGTTAAAACCTAAATGAGGTGTCCAAAGTACATTATTATGTCAATGTAATTAATTTCTATCAGTTCATCTTAATTTTATTACTTTTATTCATATCAGTTTTTAAAATATACTACATTATTATAAATATACTACTACTTCATACAACATTAAATATTGAATAAATGAACAACAATTAAACAAAAACTGACGCATGAATAACTAGTACAACATTCATTTTATCAAAAGAATGTTTATTACAGTATGTTGTTGACAACTAATTCAAAATTAAATTTTATATGCTTAGGAATTCCTGGATATGTGTAGTTGTCTCTGGAATTTATGAAATGTGGTAATGTCATAGCTGTAAATTTATCGGATTTTTATAAGCTAAATAAACATAATATCAACCAGAAAACATACTTAATAAAATATTCCTTGTTTTTATCACTTTATGCCGTTATTCATATCATTTTTGGTGTTTTTCTATTTTACGAATTTTCTATTTTACGAACTATTTTAGTGTTCCCTACGGGTTCGTAAAAACGAGCGTCGACTGTATATTAATTTATTTTATCCTATAAAATTCTGTTTTTGTTGTTGATGAAAAGGAAAAAAGGAATAATGGAAGGTATATCTAGCTTTATTCAGTTCTAAATATGTTTTACCACGCCTTGCTGGCAACTTGTAAATTTTGAAACCGCTGATTATCATTATGACTTGACTGTGGCTTCTGTAGGGGAGGTAGGGGAGGTATGATACGCTTTTTTTTTTACTAATTTTTTTCAACCCTTAGAAAACTATCTTTAAACATATTTTTCATTTTTTCTCATACAGTGACCTTTTATTCATTTATTAAAAATACTGTGAATTTTAAAATAATCATTCAAAAAATATAGTCCAATTATTTTGAATGGTCACTACTGTATCAAATCTCACCATTACTGGGGAGGTTTGATACATTGTTATGTAAATTCAAAAAAAAAAAATTGCAGACAATTCAATTTATGCGCCATACAATTTTTTATGATAAATCTTGAAATATTTAAGTAAAATTTGAAACGAAATGACATTGGCATATTTTTGTTTCAGAAGTGTTTTTTTATAAAAATATTTAAATTATTGCTATTATTTAAACAATCCTAACAACACAGTTTTTAGAAAATAATTAATGAAAAAAGAAAAAAAAACCCCTAGAAATCTAGCTGCAAGGAAAAATGAAGTGACCATTGCTGATTTGCATACAATTTAACATAAATTTAGCACATTTAAGATTCCTTTAACCCTTTAACGGGCAAAGCATTTTAAATGCTAAAGTGTTGAATAAATGAATGGCACCGGAATTTACCAACAAATTTAATTAGAAATAAGAAAAGGGATATATTTCACTTTCAAACTAAATGGAAAATATTTTACCAAAATGCTGGTGCCAATGTGGCGTTTGGGAATTAAAATTAAGTGGTTTCATAAGCATACCACTACCCCTGAAACTGTTAAAAGAAAAACTAATAACTCTATCATTTTGATAAGTAAATTCGAGTAGATTTAACGTTTTTTCATTTTGTCCTTCGTAAATTATAGAAAGAGTTCCCCTTTCAGGCCATTTAAACTTTTTCCCTTCTATATGACGAGCAAAGCGATCTAACCATCTATCATCGCACTGCTTTTCTATGTAACCTACATAATGTCTATGAATAGTCTCTTTGTTCATCCTTACCAATTACAGTAGCTCTTGCTGTAAAAAAATAATGAATATTACAGTCCTATATTAGTTTGCAAATTAAAAAAAACTATTAAATTTCAAATGTACAAGTGTATCATTTCTCCCCAGTACTAATGTATCATTTCTCCCTATTATGCCTTATTGGATTTTCAATCACTTTGTACAAATGCAGTTGCAAAATGGTAATCTACCTTCCAGTAAAACTAATCCTAACAATGTGCTTTATAAATAAAAAAATACAAGGTATTATCTTCACAATAATGAAAGTTATGAAAGAAAATCAGTCAATGAAAAAAATTACATTGACATTCCAAAAACCTTCAAAATCAAAAGAAAAGAAAAGTTGTGAGTTCTTCACTGATTAGTCCAGCTAATGATGGCTTTAGAAAATAAAAGAAGACTTCATATGTGTTACAATGGCTGTTAATGCCATTTGTTGAGAAAAATTGTGAATGTATCAACCCTCCCTATGTATCAAACCTCCCCTACCTCCCCTATCCATCTTCATAGTATGAATATTAGCAGGAAAAACGCACCCTACTTCTCAAGAATTACATAGCTGGTAAACTAAATATTATCATTAAAATCTTCAATTACGAGAGAAAGTCAGTAAGTAGGTTAAAAACTGATATGAATGGTCGGAAATTTGTAGTAAATTATTTCCAAATATGCTAACAGGCGGCAGCATAATCCAACTATAAGATGTTAATTTCGAATTTATGAGACAGCAGTTGTACCATATGACCAGGGTCGTTCAAAAGTTGTTGATGAAGAAATAACGGTATCCGTACCATGGAACTATTAATAAAGAGGAACTGACATATCCTTAAAATAGTGAAGCATCAACTATAACCGCCATCGCAGGCGTTGTTTACTGTCGGTGGCAACTTCCACTAGTAGATTTATATAGAAATTTTCAACTTATTTAAACGCCTTAATATTACAAAATTTCAGTCATAAATAATGGTAGAAACAGAGTTTCATTTTTACTGGCATTAGTTTACTTTGGCAATAGTTAGGTGCTGCGTTTCCGCCATATTGTGACAATCAGGGAAACAAACTGACAGTTTTACAAGGCATACTGACACCAGTAAAAACAAATAAAAGTTTTTACTACATTTTTGTGAAAAATTTCCATAAATAAGACGTAGAAATAAGACGAAATTTCCTATTCAATTTTACTGGTGGGATGTTCGTCCTAGTGGTAATCAGAAACTCAAAATCCTATTTTAAAAAAGCAGCGCCATCTTGTGACAACCTCCTCAGTTACTTCACTCGCAACTGGCAGACAGCACACTATATGTCTCCTCCTCTTTATTCATAGCTCCATTACCCGTCGAACCATGTATCTGTGCTGCCGGCTTGCGGTCTAATATGGTTGTTTTAAAAAATTTATGTAACAAACGCAATAGAAATGTCACATTATTTTCATTTTTAAACTTATAAAAAATATTCATTCCTTCTAATAAATAATTTGTATGAATATTTCGCAAATTTTAATAAATAAACGCTCTGCATGCTAATTCAATTAAATTATTTTTCACTAAATGTTGAAAAAAAGCTGATGAGATTTCATACATATTATCAGTTCGCGATATAATTAAAAATAAGTACTATTTAAAACAATTTTATATTGTTAACTATATAAAGAAATGAACACTAACTTGAAAAATATTTCAAAACATCAAATAAGGGATTCTTCAATATGTACTCTAAAAATAGGAATTTTAATGTTGAATACAAAGTTCGTTCCTTTGAAGTTCATTACCATCCAATTATGCGATCATGAAAGGTTTTGTGAAAGAAAATCAATTGCTTATTGTGTTTCATTTGTTGTCCTTTAATAGCTGTAACAAAATTGACTGAAAAGGTTACTTTGAGAAGAATATACAGAACATAATATATTGTAAAATTTTCTTTTTTATAATATAGTTGAGTTTGATTGGAAGGCTACAATGCATTCAAAAGACTGAATGAGTTTCATATAAATTTTTAACATGAATGTTTACCGATGAATTCCGTATGAAAAGAAATGTGAAAAGAAATTATTTTTGTATAATATTTCCAACCTTACATTTCTGGATATTTTTTTATTATTTATAAAACATTAATTAATAAAATATAAACTATGTTGAATAATTTACTGAAGAGTGCTGTGTTGAAAAATTTATTGAAGGGTGCTATGTTGAATAATTTGTTGGTTAGCAATTTGGAATAATAATGAAATAAGAGGAATTACTTGCATCCGATTAAATTTAGTGCAGTTGTCAGTGTTTCCAGATTGGGAGCATTTTTAAATCAGATTGTTTTTCTGTCACCACTTTTTTAAAATAGTATAATTCGCTGTTTATAATAGTATAATTATTCAGAATTTTTAATCTATTTTAAAATAGCCGAATATTCCTTTACAAAAAAAAAAAAAAAAAAAAAAAAAAAAAAAACGGTGACAATCAACAATCTGGGGACAAAAATGTCCCCAATCTGGCAACACTGGCAGGGGTATTAACACCGGGGGGGGGGGGGATCTTCCGCCAGTAAATTTAAATAGAAAATTTCTCCTTATTTAAATGTCTTATTAATGCAAAATTTCAGTGATAAATAATGGCAGAAACATCTGGTGGCAGCTTACATTAGCGGAAGTCAGACCCTGCGTTTCTGCCATATTGTGACAACCGAGACAACCTCCGGTCTGTGTCAGTGCGTCTGTTCAAAACGGCAGCTTACGCCTCGAATGCGCTTAAAGGTTTTTGTCATACAGTAGATCTTATCAAAGATAGAATTTTAAAATTATTTCATTATTTTTATGGCTGAAAACTGGTAAAACCAACGGATACATTTCTGTATGCCTCCAAAACATGGTTTTCGTAGCAGGAATACATACTTATGTTCACTCAGATAAAATCCAAAATATTCGGGAAAAGCATCACGTGACAAACTTAATCTGCTTCAGCCCGATCAGCGTTCAAAACCTGCAAACCAACCTCTCCCGGACATGGAACTATTAACCCTCCGTCTACCAGACGGGTCCATTGGACCCGACAGGTACATACAAAATATTCATTCAAACCAGAAATTTCTTTAAAATAAACTAAGTATATAAACCAGACAAAAATAAGGTAAATAAATAAGTTAAATAGTTTTAAATAAAAATTCTGGTGTAGAACGTTTTATTAAAACTTGAATAAAATTCCCGGTAGATCTAGGGTTAATAAAGATGAACTGACATATCCTTAAAATAGTGAAGCATCAACTTTAACCTCTATCGCAGGCGTTGTTTACGGCCGGTGGAAACTTCCACCAGTATGTTTATATAGAAATTTTCAACTTATTTAAACGCCTTAATATTACAAAATTTCAGTCACAAATAATGGCAGAAACAGAATTTCATTTTTACTGGTAGGAATTTGTTTTGGCAATAGTTAGGTACTGCGTTTCCGCCATATTGTGACAACCAGGGAAACAAACTGACAGTTTTAATAAGCATACTGACACCAGTAAAAACAAACAAAAGTTGTTATGACATTTTTGAGAAAAATTTCCATCAATAAGACGTAGAAATAAGACAAAAATTTCTATTAAATTTTACTGGTGGGACGTTCGCCCTAGTGGTAATCAGAAACTGGAGAACCTATTTAAAAAAAACAGCCGCCATCTTCTGACAACCTCCTCAGTTACTTCACTCGCAACTGGTAGACAACACACTACATGTCGTCTCCTCTTTATTCATAACTCCATTCTCCCGGACTTCTCACGTCCAGAGAGATTGTCTGAGCAATTTGATCACGTGATTGTACGTTTTATATTTATATTTCACTGGTTATGCTTTATTAGTAGACCATAGGACACGACCACGTATCGTTCAAGTTCGTTTACCAAGCACGGGGAGTAAGTGAACTTTTGTATATGAAGAAATTGGACAGAAGTTAACATAAAAAAACAATGTTCACCAAAAAGAACTTGCACATTATTTTTTAATATCCTTTGAAACGTAGAACTATATTTCTACGTCTTCCAAACTCTTCCTGAAGGTTTTGACGCTAAATGCCGCTGCGATACTACAACTTTAAATTTAACGAAGAATATATATATACATTTCAATAAAAAATAATTAGTTTTACTTTTTTATGTTGAATAAAATAATTTTAAGTTCAACAAAGTGAGGTTTTAGATAAAAAGGAAGAAAAAATTATTGTGTTACTCCGCGTGACGTCATGAATAGGCTAGCTCTGCGCGTGTTTACGTTTTACCAAAGGCTTTGCGTTTTACTGTTTTGATTTTGTTTACTCGCTGTTGCTCTACAATACTCTTCGCATTCTAATTTTACTGAAAGCCTCTTTTTTCTAAAAACGCAATTATGTCTTTCGAATGTTATATTCTTGTTTCTTATAGAAAATTATCCAAACTTCTTGGTTTAATGATAGAAAGATCAGTCAAGAGATAGTAGAAAGATTATTTGTTGACATTTTTAGTGCAGAAAGTTTAATGTTTGTCAATTACTAATGTAAATTTTTGTTTTCATGTTTAACTTTGAAAATTTAATGTACTTTTAAAGATTAAGTCATTTATTTATGCTGTAGCGATGCAGCTTTCTAGAGATAATATGCATGTGATATGAATAAGTGTTTTTAATACTGTTCAGGATTTTTCTTTAATTATTAATTTAATTTCTATTGTTTCTTGTTTCTTATAGAAAATTATCCAAACTTCTTCGTTTAAAAGTAGAAAGATCAGTCGAAAAATAGTAGAAAGATTATTTGTTGATATTTTTAGTGCGGGAAGTTTAATGTTTGTAAATTACCAATGTAAATTTTGTTTTCATGTTTAACTTTGAAAATTTAATGTACTTTTAAAGATTAAGTCATTTATTTATACTGTAGCGATGCAGCTTTCCAGAGATAATATGCATATGATTAGGGATGCACCGAATATTCGGTATCTATTCGGTATTCGGCCATGTTACCGAATATTCGGTTTGGCCGAATATCAAACTATTCAGTATACCGAATATTCGGCTTGGCCGAATAGCAAACTATTTTCTGCCACTGAAGTATCTGTTGCAGATACTTGGAGAATTTTCTGCAACTGGGCTTTATACCACTTCTATGTTTAACAGTCAACTTATAAAGATATCCAGAATAATTAGAAACAGAATCATATATTTAAATAAAAGAGAATGTTTCTACATTATCTATTTGCTGTTTTTTAAGTATTATTTAAGAAAATTAACTAATCATGAGGATTTTAATAGGAATTAATTATGTACAGGGATGAGGGATGAACCGCCACGGGAAACCCAGCTTACGCTTTAGGGTGGAAGTGCAATCCCGTGGGGAATTAATTATGTACAAATGCAAGTTCCTGAAATTGCCCAGTAAATAATCTGTTTCTTACTAAGATTTTAAGAACAACGTTTACAATCTCTGAAAATGTTCGCCCACTCCAAGACACTGATCTAGGATGCATTTAAAAACTTCCTTGCTTAAACAAAGGGAGTAGAACTGTTATTCTTGCCGAGTTACCACCATATAAAATTTGAATAGATTGTATTATTTATTTGCTTTTACTTTAGTCTCTTCCTGACAAACAAATAGTAATATATGAACCTGTACAATTTTTCTTCTAATTTTTTCACAATTTGTCTTTGATTTTAAATTTTAAAATGTTTGTTTTGGAATTTAAGAAAATTTTATTAATTTGTTTTAATTCACGGAAGAAGCCATGAAATTTAAAATTTTATTAATTAAAAGAGTTTTATAACCATCATCTTCTTAAATAACTCAAAACAAATTTTTTTCAGCATAAAGTTTACTTGAAAAAAGCTCTTGATTATCAAAATGAAAGGTTTTTTTTGTTTTAAATATTATGTAAAACTGTTTTAAAATTTAACATTTTAATGCCTTTAAACTTGGAAATATAAAATTATTAGACAAGCCGAATATTCAGTATTCGGCCTTTCGGTTCGCCTGTAGGCCGAATATTCGGTATTCGGAAAAAATCACTATTCGGTGCATCCCTACATATGATATGAATAAGTGTTTTTACTACTGCTCAGGATTTTTCTTTAATTATTAATTTAATTTCTATTTTGTTTTTTATAGACAATTATCCTAACTTCTTGATTTAATAGTTAGAAAGATCAGTCGAAAGATAGTAGAAAGATTATTTGTCGATATTTTTATTGCGGAAAGTTTAATATTTGTAAATTACTAATGTAAATTTTTGTTTTCATGTTTAACTTTGAAAATTTAATGCATTGAATATATTTAAAATTAATGTTTTAAACAATTGGGTGGATGAAACACCTTGAAGGAACCATCCGATATCCAGTTGTTCTGTTATAATTTGTAATTTGACTTGGCTCTGCCACACATGTTTCGGTAACGAGGTTTAAAACTCTCGGCTAATGTCCTTCAAATTTTAATATATGTAATTTCAGCATCACATGTTGTGTTTTTCTTCAAATAATACATTCAAATTCAAAAATAAATTGATTATTTTTCAGAAGTCCAAACAGGATCTTCTTTTCGCTTTCATACTTGCAATATGTATATTTTCTATTTTGTTAAATTATGTATTTTGGAGTTATTTTTATTTGTTTAAAAATGAATTGCATCTCAATGAGGTGCTTCAAAAAACATATTAGGTTTTGGAAAAGTCATTTAAAAGTGTTTGAAATTTTCAGAAGCTTACAAGTGGAAATTATGTAAATCCGTCAAAATGGTAAAATGCAAAGTTCGCACGCAATGCTAAAATTCCTCCCTGTGTGTATCTTATTTCTTCAATATATTCTCTATTTTGTTCTATTCCATTATTATATCAAATTAAGTGTAAATATTCTATTTTAAAGTCAATAGGTATAAATACCACTTATGAAATATTAATTTTTGCAACTCCAACTTTTACTGGCCATAAAAAATTAATGTGCAAATATTTTTTGGAGAACATTGCATTTTCTTAATTAGTACACTTATAAAATACTAAAAATCATATTTTTTAAAAATCATAAAAATTCCTCCCTGTGTGTATCTTATTTCTTCAATATATTCTCTATTTTGTTCTATTCCATTATTATATCAAATTAAGTGTAAATATTCTATTTTAAAGTCAATAGGTATAAATACCACTTATGAAATATTAATTTTTGCAACTCCAACTTTTACTGGCCATAAAAAATTAATGTGCAAATATTTTTTGGAGAACATTGCATTTTCTTAATTAGTACACTTATAAAATACTAAAAATCATATTTTTTTATACTCCCCAAATGTGGCAAACGAAACTTAATTTTTAATTACTTTTTGAGTACTTGTCCCGTGGTCTATAGGTAGGTTGATAGATACATTTTAACAGTTCAATTGGAGAGCTAAAAATTTTAACTTTTTATTTATTTAAAAATGATTTATCAGTTGCTTTATATTTTTCGTGATAAATAGAATGCTGTTAATAAACCTAGATTGTGATATAAACATATTATAAGATTTATTTGTAATTTACTGTACTGGATGGATTTGAATGGTATTTGCACTATTAGAAAATTTTTCAGAGAAGGTTTTAGTGTATATATTTCCTTTTTATGATTGCATATTTTAATAGCGTTTGGATAACAGAACAAAATACTTCATAATACATGAGAAACAAATAGCACTCAAAATCATGTTACTTATTTATATACTTAAAAACTTACTTATTTTTTCAGTAGAAAATTTATAAACATTCCAAAAGACTTTATTCACTACAAAGCTAGACGGAAAATCCCATATATTTATCACTTAAAAAAATATATGTGCAGATATTTTTAGTTAAAATTATATTTTATATTTATCAGCTATTAATTTCTAGTTTTAAATTATTTTCTTGCTGTCTTTAAAACCGCAAAATATGATTTTCATCCCATTCTTAACCCCTTGGGGACGAGCGACCGGTATTCGTGCCCCTTAAGGTGCTCAGAATCGGGGTTTGTTCTCACCAGTAAGTTTTTATTGTTAATATTGTCTTATTTAATCCGAGCATTTTCCCGATTCAATTAGGCAAAGATTTCTATTTAAAAAAAAAACGGTGATTAAAGATTAAAAATTCTGCAAAAGACGCTCGTTCCGAAGGGGTTAATAAATATCCACACCTAAAGCACTCAATAAAAAAGAAAAAAAAATGCTTTGAAATTTATGTATTACACAAGGCATATATTTAAGTATGAAAAAGTGGTATTTTTCCCTATTTTTAGTTTATTGTCAAAAAAAATGAAACTGTTAAAACTAGAACGCCCAGCCGATGTCGATTCGACTCCGACGAAATAATTAAATCTACTTCTGAACAAGAAATTTCTAAATTAAATAAGTTAAATATGAAATACACAAACATAAGTTAAATAACCCAGTTAAATTGATTTAAAAAAAATCTCTGGTGTGGAATATTTTTCTAAAGCTTGATCAAAATTTCCGGTTGTTCTAGTGTTACGGGGTAAATAAACAATTCATTAAAAATTATGTAATAGTTCGTAGTAGTGTCTTAAGCCTGTGGTCCCCAGGCCATCGATCAACAACTATTTTAGTACATATAATTGTGTCTTATTTAATAACAATTTTTTTTAGATTAAATAAAATAACCTTGGGAATTTATGGTTGTGAATATTAACATACCTACCAACCGTTCGAGTTCAATATCAAAGAAACCAGAAATATAATTTAATAAAAGAAATCACTAATAACCACTCAGCAACCAGTCACGTTTCATTATGATTTTGTATTATAACTCTTTCCACTCAGGAAGTGGCTCTCACCACTAGCGTTTCCAGGTGTCTCGCGTAAGTCGGTTGCTCCAAACGCTCGGTACACCAGTGTTTTAAAATAATATTATTCGCCTTATCAAATGGCAGAATTATCCTCGATGAAAGATGGCAAAATAAACTCTAAGAAATTTGTGGCTTCCAGAGCATTTGGAACCCTGATTGACGCGGGTCGCCTGGTAACATTAGTGCTGAGTGAGTGTCACCCCTCGAGTGCAAAGGGTTAAATTACATTTTAATGATTTAAAATAACGGAACGTTGGTAGGTATGTTTACTTTAACCCTCTCGCTGCGTAATTGTTTTATCAAAATAGCTGCAAAAAATGCATATTTAATTCCTTCGCGACGAGCGTCTTTTAAGAATTTTTATTCTTTTGTCACCGGATTTTTAAAACAAAAATTTTCGTCTGATTTAATCGGAAAAATAATCCGATTAGATAAGGCAAAATTTACAATAAAAAGTAACTGGTGGGAATGATGAAGGAGGGTTAATTAGATGGAAAAAATGCATCCCCGATGAAATCTCGGGTTGCGCAAATTTTGCTACTTTTACGTTGCCCAAGAAACTCTCGGTTTGCTCAGCGAGAGGGTTAAACACATTTCTCGTTTCGAGGTAGAATAAAAATTTGTTTTTAATTTTTAGTTTATTTCTAATATTTTCTCATTTTTTACAAGCAAGTTAATGAATGGAAATCTAATTATACAAGTCTTAATTATAGTTACAGGTCTGCCACTGGCTACTATTTTTTAATTCTAGCTCACACCACTGTCTCAAAACAAAATTCAATCAATGACATACTGACCGAAAACATGTGCAAGAGAAATATACTATAAAACCTGATTTTTTTTTTTTTTTTTTTTTTTTTTTTTTTTTTTTTTTTTTATAGTGGTGCGAGCTGAATAAAAAAATAGTCGCCAGAGTTGTAGTTGCAAGGAAAATGACACTAAACACTTTCAACTGTAACAAATAATCATCGTAGTAAATTCTTATTGAAAAAGTTAACACTAGAACGTCCGAAAATTTTACTCAAGTTTCATAAAAATATTTTACACCAGAATTTTTATTTAAAATTATTTGACTGACTTATTTAACGTAAATCTGCGTTTTTAAAATTTAACTTATTTTTGAAAGAATTTCTGGTTCCAATTCACATGTTTGGAGTCGAATCGACTCCTTCCGGGCGTTCTAGCGTTAAATGCTAGAAGGGAAATTTTCCTTTATAAAAAGTACTGTTGAGATATTTAGCGCCATTTTTATGGCGCAATTGTTCTTCGTAAATTCTGAAGTCAATCAATCAATTCAACATTTTCTCAACAGAAGTATTTGCCACTGAATGGTGAACCGTATTTCCAGTAGTCAAAAATCATTGCTTCAGAACATTAATTATCGAATTCTTTTATGACAGAAAATCTACGAATAAATAAGTGAATATTTCCATTCTGGAATAGTGGTAATATTTGGTGGTAATATGCTCAGTATGATGTTGGCCGTGCAAAAAAAAGTACAGTAAGTGACTATTGATTTTGACTCCACATATTAAATCACGCACTGTGCTTTTTTTTGCACGGTCAACATCGTACTGAGCATCTGCAGTCTGGCGCGTCGGCTGACCTTGACGACTGCGCAACTAATCCGCGCATAACACAGACACGCAAACGAATTCTGGTGAACTAAAACCAAACTTGCGTTCACCAGTTATCGTTTAGTGAAAGAATTAATCATTTCACATAAAAGGTTTCGATGTTATGATTTTTTTAAATCTAGGCATTATTTTTCGATGACCCTGCACTAAGATTATTTCAATACCGCAAAGAAATTTTTTTCTAGATTGCGGTATGATTCAATAAAAAAATAATATCAAGTCCTGTCCTGTGATCTAGCGGTTAAAAAAATCTGATCCTTAATCAGAAAATACAGTTCTTTAAAATTAGGGGAACTGACATGGCAAGAAAACACCTTTTCTATGTTTAAGACATCATTGAATAACATTGTACCTCCATAACGATGGTTTATGTTCCGCTATATGCATCGTTATTGCGTTTCACTTCTTAACTATTCAATCTAATGTCTAGTTTCCGCCTTTATAAACACAATCAAAGTAAATATTACATTATAATTTATACATATTGTCGAGGAATGTTAGAGCCCATCATATTTTATATTTAAATAGATGGTTATATTTAATATTTGCACTCTTATTTAATTCTAAATTATTAAAATATTCAACGTGTTCCCTTCTTGGCCTCTTCATAAACACAATGAAAATGAAGTTTATAATATAATTTATAAATAATGAAAGAGAATTGTTAAAACTGTCCTACTTTATCTGTATCTAACTAACTTATTTGAAAATGATTTATAATTTATTTATAAGGTTTTATTAAGCAATGCACAAGGGTTAAAGTATAAATATTTACTGTTCTCTGTTAGTTATGCAGATTATGTCTGAATATTAATCTTAACAATGACACCCGTGTAACCAAATTTTAATTTTAAAACGTTGAATGCTCACGCATATAAAATGAATTTATTACAAAAGGTGAAATACATTTATTCTTTAGGATACTCATTAAATCATTTTATAAATACATATTATGAGTATATAAATAACAGATTTTTTTTATTGCATACTCCTTTTCCATCCGGCTGAAATTGTATTTATATGCGTATGTTTTTTGTTTTTTTTTGTCTGAAAGTCCTTTGAAGTTTATATTTAAAACTTAAGTATGTTTATAATGTAAAGTTTTAGGAAAATTATGATTGATGCTTTTTATGTTTCTGTAATTTTTTCCTTTTCTTTTCAAGTCAAGAAACGTTTTAAAATACCATAAATTACTTAATAAACCCTGTTTGTTCTTATAGCATACCAGAGTTGTCAACTGTTACGCTTTCTTCTGACCACTAAAATTTTAAATTTAAATTTTTATGAAATGTTATCTTATTTAATCGTCGAAATCTCACGATTAGAGAAGACGGAAATTTCTATTAAATTTTAGTGGTAGCAAAAAAGCGTAACAGTTAGAAGCTATGGCATACTTATTTGACTTTGTATATGAGACATAATTTCATAATTTTTATTTGACATCGAAAGCAAGTGACGGTTGTTTTACATTGGAAGCAAAAGAAGGAATGTTGACCGTTTTGTATTTCGGTCATTTTGCGGAAAACATTTTTTTTTTTTTAGCATAAAATTTCAATTATGAAACTTACCCCAAAACACTTTATACTAATATCCATAGCATAGCTGTCAACATTTAAGGTGTTTTCAACCTCAATTTTTTAAAAAGAAAAATTTTTCTTATGCAATCACAGAAAATCTAGTATCAAATAAGACAAATTTCCCTGTACAAAAATACCGGTAGAGAAAACTCATAAATTGGCTCCTACCGCATAGTTCATGTTTCAAACCTTTTGAAGGGTCATTCCATGTCACGATTGCGACAGCTTTTTGACATGTTTCTGCAGTTTTAACAATGTTATTATATCCTCAAATTAAAACTATTGCTTTAACAAATACATAGTTTATGTTTTAACAAGTTATAATTCAATAGATAAAGGTATTTATGTATGTCTCGGGCACAGGATATTTTGTCAACTTTTCATGGAATGGACCTGGAACGGGTAGATTACTTAGGTCTAGGATTTAAAATTTGGAGATTTTTATTATCTATTACTTTTATTGTTTATTTATTATTATAAAGAAGTCGGAAATTGCACAAGAAACGTGGAAAATCAGGGTAGTTCGTACTATAACTGCTTTTATAAATATCCAGATCTTGGTGCAATAGCCGTTGCACTCTTACGCAAAAATGCATGAATTCAAAATTAATTACGATTATGTCCGTTAAATTCAGTAATATGGAAATAATGTGTCACAATCCGAAATAGGACGTAATCACCATGGCATCCTAAGATCATTACCTATAATGGGATATTATTGAATTAATTACGTATGATAGGATTTAATAGAATGAAGAAAACATTTATTAACATATTTTTAAGCTTTGATTCGATTTTCATAAAATTTGAAATGACTTGACTAAATTCTGTAAAGATTATATATATTAAAATTGAAACCATTCGTTTGGGTAGTTTTTGCACTGTTATATGCAGACAGACGGACCTGACGACGGCTATAGGTGCTACGTATTTATATAAATATGGCATTTCCCCATAGACCATAATGTAATGGAATATTTTTTGGTGTCTCTGTAAATAAACTATAAACGCTACATACTATATTTTCAATACCAAACATGGCATATTAAATCTCAATAACCATATTAATTACAGAGCAAACAACAATATTAACGCTAGTTGGAGTTCGGAAAAACAGAAAGACAGATGGACAGACAAACCAAATACATAACCACTTTCAAATATGTTGGAAAGTGTTAAAAACGCATAATATTTTGAAATTTGACTTTAAGAAATTTATACCAATAGAAGGAAGGTTACTTGAATGTTTTTGTACAGCCCTGTATATTACCTACAATTTTTATGTACACGCTACTATTTAGCTAAAATTTAATTAAAACAAACATAAAACTAGTGAAATGTCACTTCCAGAGATTATCATCAATAGACGGCCATGTATCTAATTCTTTTTGTGGCCCTGTATAAAATTTCATCTATATACTAGAAACATATCCTGGTATACTAAATGTAGTATACCCCTATAGTAACATTATACCATTATGTAACAGAATTATTTTGTGTGGCCCTGTAAATTAATAACAAATATTCTGCACCTCACATTCTACAGAATGTATATTTTAGAGCACTTCATAAATGCATATCAATTTCATTAAGTTCAAGAGGGTGTAACATCATTAAAATGTACTTGAAACTATTTTTTCCCATTGGCAGTAATGTATCGGAATACGTTTAACTCTTTCTGTAATCTTTTTGTGTCCCTATAAATGCACGTTCTATTATGCAGGAAGTAACTAGTAGTAAGCTTCAGAAAAGTATATCAATTTCATTATATGTGAAATAGTTTAACCTAATTAAAATACGCCACAAACAATGTTCCCTATATCCCATTATAAAACGGAATTATTTTGTGTAGCCCTGTAAATGAATAATAAATATTCTTTGCACCGCATATTCTACAGGATCCACGTAATTTCGCGCGTATCCGCCGCCATTCGGATAACTCGATTTTCTACCAGAATTTTTTTTGACATAAAATGTGACTTCCTTCTGTTTAGCAATTATTTGACTTCTTTTTTTCAATAAAATTTCCGGTCTGTAAAAGACTTAACTAAGACTCGGCGGATAAGCGATAAATTACGGAAATGAGGCGGAATTGTTTACGCTTTTGTTGTCTGTCCTGCATTTCAGTACTATTTTTTTATTTCTAAAAGCATCCCATCAAATCCATGCGAACGTTTTTTATACGAGGGAAAGTCGGAAAATAAGTTTCTCCTGGCTACTGTGGACAGAGGTGTGTATGAAAAACAAAAAATATAATGAAACATTAAAGATAAGGCGTTACTTTATTTTTCTACATAATTTCCTAGTGAGTTGAGACATTTGTCATACCCTTTATAAGCTTCTTAAAGCCCTCCAGTAAACAAACAGGGCTCTGCATATAAAAGAAGCGTTGAACGACATGTGTGTCTTCAGCATTGCTTTCACAGCAGTAGTCAAGTATTGCTTTCGTCTGTAGTGGCCGTGCACGTCCGTCCAGGTCTCGGTCTGTCTAGCACTTGCTGACACCCCTCGTTGAATTGCCTGCACCATCTCCGCACTATTTGTTTCGACATCACTTCTGGCCCACAGACCCTCGCGCGGCGGTTATGGATTTCTGCTCCCGATACTCTACGTGCCAATTCATAGCGGACAACCGCTCTCACTTCCTCCTTTGACCACAATTTCAAAACGCACTTTCTCTCCATATCTACTGGGAGCAGAATGATGCAGAGCCCTGATTTTTTCAAGGCGCGCTACTTAAAGCTTATAAAGGGGTATGACAAATGTCTCAACGTATTTGGCACTTATGTAGAAAAATAAAGTTACGTCTTATTTTTAACGTTTCATTATGTTTTTTGTCTTTCGTACACACCTCTGTTCACAGTCGCCAGGGGAAACATATTTTCCGACTCACCATTGTACATTTATGCGTAAATAAGCTTTTTACTTAACCTTTTGATGGGCAAAGTACTTCTCTTGCTAAAATGGTGAAATGAGTGTTTGACGCAAGGATTTTCAAACAAATTTCTTCTATAATAAGTAAAAGTTTTTCTACTCGTACTTTACAAAAGCAAAACTTTATTTCAAAATTCTGGTGTCTATGTGGCATTTGGGAATTAAAATTAGGTGGGATATAATATATCCCACCGCCGTTCAAGGGGTTAAAGGGTAAGAGAGTAGCCACATACAGCCATAATCTTTATTCTCAGACATTTAAAATTGGAGATATGACTACCATTCTTCTTGACCAGACTGCACCGTTTTTAACCCTAGAACTACCGAAAATTTTACTCAAGTTTTATAAAAATATTGCACATCAGAATTCTTATTTAAAACTATGGAACTTATTTACTTAACTCATTATTGTCTGGTTTACACATTTAGTTTATTTTAAAGAAATTTCTGGTTAGAATAAATATTTCGAATGTACCCATCGGGCCCATTGGACCCGTCTGGTAGACGGAGGGTTAATACACAGCGACATTACCTTATCCAGCAAACATTGTGTATAAACTTTTATAGTAAATTGATTTAAAAAGTATCAATATATTTCAGTAAATAGTATAGTTGCCAACTGTTACGCTTTTTCGTACCACATAAATTTTATAGAAATTTTAGCCTTATTTAACTCTTTCAAGACCAAAGCGCCCCAAACGCCCGGTCATTCAAAATACGCCCGAAATCGCCTGGACTATTTCAACCCTTCTTTTGTCCCCAGAGCTCCTCTCAAGCATTACCGTCTCAATACACAAGGCCAGACATGTAGAGAAACTGAAACCCCTTTGACGTCACTAAAGAAGATTACTCGCTTGACCAGCTTGTAGATATCTATTTTCCCACCCTAGTACCAGTTCTCAGTAAAATGGCGTATAGCTCACCTCGTGGTCGTGGTACACTTTGCTGTAAATTATTTTCGTGAAATTTGATTTAGTTTAATTCATTTATTTAATTGTGAAGTTGTGCATGGTTACCTGATACATGGTTACACGCAATTCCAAAAGAAAAATATCAGGTGACTAATTCATCAATGGTAAGTTTCTCATTTTATTGTTATCTTTGCAATCTTTATTTAGGTTGAAATTTTCTGATGTATTTTCAGGGTTTTGTTGTCCATAGTTATTTTTCCTGATTTCAGACATTCTCGTATAAATCTTGATTTCAACTACTGAAATTTTTTCAATGACTATTAAAATTATTTCTACTGGAATCAAATGACACCTTTTAAGATTGTGGTTTATTGTTATTTTATTTGTAATTTTTAAAGTTAATCAGGATGGAAATCGTTCAATGTATTAGAAAGGATCGTTGATAGTTTTATTTTAAAAACTACAAATAATTTTATTAAATTATTAGGTGCTTTTTGACATCAGAAGAAATAGTTTAAAAAAAGTTGAATAATAAAATTCAGAAACTCGTTAGTAAATGAAAGATTTTCTTATTAATACTTTAAAAAAAGTATTTAAAGTATTTTGTTAGCTACAAATAATTTAATTATAAAATTTTAATCGTACCGCTAGTGTTATTTACTCTTCTATATAATTTCTAGATTTTTTTAACCCTAGAACTACCGGAAATTTTACTCAAGTTTTATAAAAACATTCTACACCAGAATTTTTACTTAAAACTATTTAATTTGTTTATTTAACTTATTATTGTCTGATTTATACATTTAGTTTGTTTTGAAGAAATTTTCTGGTTTGAATAGATATTTTGAATATACATGTCGGGTCCATTGGACCCTTCTGGTAGACAGAGGGTTAATGAAGGACTTATATATCCCTGTATTTTGTAAGTCTAAAAACTTCTATATTTATATGATTTATTCTAGTTTTCAATTTAAATGCTTGTTTTGAAAAATATTACAATAATAATTGCTATGTATTTTTGTGTAAGCATTGATAAATGGAATTCATTTCCTTGCGTTATTTAAAAATCAATGACAATATTATTATTATTATTATTATTATTATTACAATTTTGTAATTGCAATATCTAGACAAAACTTTAATTTTTGAACTCTTATTAATTAGTATCTAAAATTTATGAAATAGTGTTATATGAATAACTCGAGGCAGTTCTAATTATATCTAATTATATAAAATGAATTAAAAATAATTAAGAATAGTAATAATGAAGTATTTTATTTTATATCTATCATTGTTTATAAGAACATAGTTTTTTAAAAATATTTGTATTACTTAACCTTTTTTTTTAAATCTCTGTTTTTTTAACCATTAAACGTCTTCTTAGATATTATTATTTATTTATTTATTAACCATTTGGAAAAATGGTTATTGTCCTCGTCAGGGTAGGAAATCAAAAGCATATCTGAGGGTTTTTATTGGTTTAATCATCATTTTATTCGTTTTCTGATTGGTCTATACAGTAATCTGTATTTCCCTTTACTTTAAACAGAGATGGACAACAGAGTGTTGTCACTATAACAAAAAAGTAATAAAAACTACAAAAAAAAAATTTATAACTCAGAAACAAATTGAGATACAGCTTTCAAGCAAAATGCATTTAAAATACATTTTTTCTCTATACGACGGGGTAAAAAGTAATAATGTGGGATGTTTAGAAGTTTAAGAAATAAATTTCATTTAAATTGGCCGTCAGATTTCTTGGAAATCTGACGATGGAAAAGCCTTTTCCCGAACAGCGAATGAAATGCTTGGATAAAATGTACGAGTCGCAGGCGATTTCTGTCGCTTTCAATTTTAACGCGTAATAACACTATTAATGTTTAATTCATGGCGTACGTAATGTATGATCAACTTCGTGCTATTTTTTATGTGTTAAATTTTAGTCTTTGAAAAAATCATTTTCCAAATGGTCGTTGTAATTTGTTAAATTGCATTTTTTTATTATTATTATTTTATTTTGGTAAAATTTGTATGAAACTGTTTTATGTATTTAAGGATAAAAATGATTCTTTATGTTTATCAGAAAGTAGGTTCTTTAGGTTTACAAACAGCCTTAACTGTCAACATCAAATATAAAACGAATGAAAAAATAATTACGAATAGTAATAACGAATTATTTTATTTCATATCATTGTTTATACGAACACAAAATTTGTTTTATGCCCATTTTATTTGTAATTTTAAAACTAATAAGCATGGAAATGAACAGTCAATGCATTAGAAAGGATAGGTGATAATTTCATTTTTAAAACTATAAATAAAATTAGCTCAAATAAAAATACTTGAACAACTTTTGACATCAGTAGAAATAGTTTTAAATAAATGTTGAATAATAAATTATATATATTTTTTCTTTTATTTGTAAGTATTAAAAAAAAATATTTCTTTAATTTACAAATAACTTAATTCTAAAATTTTAAGTACACAGCTAGACTTGTTTGTTCTTTCATGTAATTTCAAAATTTTCAGATAAAGGTCTTAAATATTCCTGTATTTTGTAAACAATTTTTGTATTTTTGTTTGTTGCAATATATTCTTAAATGATTGTGTTATCAGAAAAAAATGATAAAGAAGTACTAGAAAAAAGTTTGAAAAAGAAAATTAGAAAGGACTTTTATTTGTAATTTTTTAAATAAAATTATCACCGATCCTTTTTAATACATTGAAGGTTTATTTCAATGCTTATTAGTTTAAAAAATTACAAATAAAATAATCGTAAACAAAAATCTAAGAGATGTCATTTGACACTGGTGAACTAATCTGATTAGACAATGCAGGATTTTTTTTTCTCTCATTAGATGAAATCAAGAAACGCTTTAGACGAGAATGTCTAAAATTAGGAGATATTACTATGGAAAAATACTACTGGAAATAAATCCGAAAATTTCATCATAAATAAACATTGTAAGAATACCATTAGAAACTTACCTTTGGTGAATTAGTCACTTCACTCGATAATCTTTTCTTGGAATTCCATGTAGCCTGCTATTTTCTAATTCTTTTTGATCTAGGAAATCTGAATATCGTGGATCTTGAATTGTTAATGTAATTACTTTTGCACTCCGGTATCATGCAACACTGAGGCGTTTTACTTTTCTTATATCGCCACTTATGATTAAAATTTCATAATTTCACTAGCAAATAGGTTAATCAAACTAAATCGAACTTCGGAAAAATAATCCAAATTAAAGTGTACCATGAGGACTTATGTGGAAATTGTAGACAATTTATATTGTCGTGAATCGGCAAACGCTATTTATGAGAGGAGAGAAAAAAAATGACATCCTTTAAAAAATATATGAAAATTAGAAAATGATATTTTATTGCTTATTGTAAAGTTATTTTTCATAGTATATCCATTATCAATTACAAAATAAATTATACTTGACTATTCTCTTCCTCCTCCCCCACCCCCTACCATTGAACCAAAGATAGTTACAAAAACTGTTATAAATTTTAAGTATACTTTTTTAGCTTAATTCAAAATGTCGAAGGAGGATGAAGATCCCTCTCTTGAGTCTATTAAAATATGCTTCTGATCCAAAATTAATGTTACTTTTTTTTAATTACGAGATAATGGTTTCGAAGTATATCTAAAATAATGACTCAAAAATTGTATTAACTGTTTTCTAAAAATAACAAAATTGTTATATTTAGAACTTCAAAAATAATTTAATTAGATCCAATTTCATCTATTTTTCCAGAGGATATGCTTTCCTTTTTTGCATTTTTTTTCACTATCTCCATCCTATTTCCGAGGAAAAAAAAAAAAAAAAAAAAAAAAAAAAAAAAAACTTTAATCCATAGAAGACTCTTACGAAGTGGTCAAAATATATATTTCGTATACCAAAACGTATGCTATTACTAATATCATTTCAGCATTTCTTATATATATTTCGTCAGTTTTACTTTTTTTGTTTAAAGTTTGTGTTATATTAAAATTTAATATTACAACATAAGAATGTACATACGATTTCTTAAAAACAAAAAAATCTGTATCTATCTTTTAGACAATTTAACGACATAAACTTCAGAATTTAAAAAAGGATTAGCTGTTTATAAAAATAGCTTTCTACTTTTATAAAATTGGTTCTTCGAAATATAATCTGCTTCCTTAAATAAATAAATAATCCTATCGTGCTAGTACCTAGTAGTAAGTTTTTGGCTGAATTTTGCGGAGAAAACATCAGCTTTTCTTTAATCTTCATTTGGTACGTCACGAAACCAGTCAGGAGGCCTTCAGTATTGAGACGGTAATGTCTCAAGACGCGCGTTGTGGGGTGTGTCTGAAGGATTATCATCTTTTTGTTAACTTGATTTCTTAAAAGGGATTTTTTTAGGAACCAGATAAGGAAAAATGAAGTGTGTTTGTGCTCTTTTAAAAAGTATTTCAGCTTGAGTTTCTTATTGAAATGAAATTTCCGTTTTTTAAGTAGATTTCGTAAGAAACATTACCTATTACATTCTCACCTAAATATTTCAATAAAATGAGAAAAAAATATTTTTCAAATTAAGCTTTACGGCACATCATAGACAACTATATTACCGTTTTTCAATGATAATTCGAAAATTACTTGAAAGAAAAAATTGAATTCGAGAATTCGCATAAAGCAGGACATAATAGGTATAAATCTATAAAAAAATGTAGGTTGCAATTCATATTTTTTCGCATATTAATTTCATAATTCATGTTATAATTTTTTTTAAATGCAATGCATTTATGCTTGGGATTTTCAGTTTTATAAGCAGACACAAAAATATTGTATTTGTCGGTAGATATTAATAAAAATATGAAAATGCAATTTAACATTAGAAGCTCTAAATTTTGAATGTTTATAATTCAGAAACTTATCATTCAAATGACTAGAAATTTCGTTTCTATGAACAGTTTGAACCGAGTATTTAAAATATAGTGTTAAATTGGGTGTTGCCATTGAAAAAAACAAAGTTTGGTGTGGTTTTGATTTGTAGATCCCCCCCCCACCCCCCCACCCCGCAACTAAGCAAATTTTATAAACATCGTTTAAAAGTAGGCTTTATTTCAAATTGATCGGTACCAGTAAATTTCTTCTACAATAGTTATTTGCATAGTTTGAAGGTGGTGTTATCTTTTTTTTTTTTCCACGACTGTACTTCTAATTCTTTATGATTCAAAGGAAAAAGTTGAATAGAAATTTTATTTTATTTTATTTGTGGAATATCTATCATCTTATAAAACAATAATAACTATTTAAACTTACTGGTTGGAATTGGAAATCCCCCAATAAAAAATCAGCCAGATGGGAAATCACTGTGGCATTCGGCATCTGGCTGAATTTTTATTTAGGGGTTCCGAATTTTCACCGGTAAATTTAAATTATTATTATAATTTTGTAAGATGATAGATATTCCACAAGTAAAATAAAAGAAAATTGCTATTAAAAAATTTCCGGTATGAATTCCAACATTAGTGAGAAGTCGGTCGATTAGTGATGACGTCATACCAATGCCCTCTGGCTTTAAATATTTCAATGGCAGCGCCCCTGCTCTAGGGCAGGATTGTCCAACGCGGTGCCATGGCGCCCTTTTGAGGGTTTTATTGTACTAGCATTTTTTTAAATAAAATTCTATTTAAAAGTATGCTTTATTTAAAATCCTTGTTATGTGCTTGAGACATATTTTTAGAATCTCTGTAAGTGTATTTCACGCAACATAATGAAAACGTACTTTAAAAATTTTAATCATGTGTTATTGCTTTTCTTAAATATTTTATAGTTATTCTTTATAAAAAAAAAATCTTGTGGAAAATACACTGCTCAAAACAATTAAAGGATATTGCAGTTTTAGGTGGATTTTGTATCTGGTAAACTGTTTAGCTGATTGATACATGGTCGACAGACATAGTAGGTTATATGAGAATAAATTACACATGTTTGGCAGAAAAAAATGAATTTTATTGCGCACTTGTGTACTAAAGGAAAAAAAAAATACATTTTGTGCATATGCGAAAAAAAGAATAAGAAAAGGTGTTTTCTTCAAAGAAAACCATTTTCAGTAGGGTGTATGGTTTCCACGGGTGGCCAGCAACGTTGAACACCTTTGAGGCATGGACTCAATGAGGCTATTAATGATGAGTTGGGGGTATTCTGCCCCACCTCTTCCAGATCTTGGAGAGTTTGTGGGGGTTGTTGGCGGCCAGAAACTCGTCTTCCTAGAGCGTCCCAAACGTGCTCGATTGGATTCATGTCTGGAGAACACGCTGGCCATTCCATTCGAACGATTCCTTCCTCGAAAAGGAAATCCTCCACCAGGTTTGCACGATGTGGCCTGCAGTTATCGTCCATTAAAATGAAGTTATCTCCGATTGCTGCAACGTAAGGGACTACAATAGGTCCGGGGATCACATCCCTATATCGGCGACCAGTCAGAGCTCCATCTCGAATGATGTAGAGGTCAGTACGCCCGTCAATGGAGATGCCACCATACACCAACACTCCTCCGCCGCCAAATCTGACACTTTCGTGCACGAACGCAGGATTATTCCTACTGCCACGGTCCCTCCAGATGAAAATACGCCTATTATCCGGATGCACAGAAAAACGGGACTCGTCAGAAAACAGAATATTTCTCCATTCATTTCTCCTCCAGTTGACATGCTCGGTTGCCCACTCCCTGCGGTCGAGACGATGCCTTGATGTTAATCTAACACATACCATCGGTCGGCGAGCATACAGACCTACAGCATGGAGCCGGTTTCGGACAGTCTGAGTTGAAATCGTGGTGCCTGTAGCCGAGCGAAGGTGTTGTTGAAGAAGAGTAGCGTTCATGGTTCGGTGTCTCCGAGCTGTTAACGCTAAATACCGATCTTCATTGGGCGTTGTTGCCCGTCTACGACCTTGCCCTGGTCTTCGGCCTGCACATCCACTCTCCAAAAAACGGTTCCAGATCCTGGAAATGACACTTTGTGACACTCCAATGGCTTGCGCTACTTCGGCTTGAGTTTGGCCCCCTTCTAACCTATCAACAATTCTCAAAGCTTCTGAATCAGTCAAATGACTTCGCTGAGACATCGTACTCATCGAAACAAAGCAATCACTGAATGCCGATCGTCCTTGTCTTCATTCTCTTTTATCCAGTTGAAAGTCAAATTTCATTCGCTGCCGCTGAAGCGACGTTTTTGACGTCGAACTCAAAATTTGCATACTCCACAGTTTGAAAACCAGAAAAATTTGCATTTGTGATTCTCTTCTTCTATTTTCGGCAAAAAAAAATTTCGTTTATATCTTTATTTTATATAAAACTTCAAATATTCTTTAATTGTTTTGAGCAGTGTATGACGATGGAAATTGGTAGAAACTAAGAATAACATTTCCAATATGTTAAGATTCGTGCATGTTAAGATTTCGTGCATGGAAGGTTTGATATTGTTGATGTTGTTATATTGGCCAATTTCTGTTTTATCATACCGGTAAAGGAGTGTCATTTTCTCTCAAATACATTGAAAATTTAAAGTATTTTTTTTCTAATTTTGTTAAAAAAATTCTATAAAATCATGCGAAATGATTTCCATCAAGGAAAGCTATTCCTGGCTGTCTTTTTGGAACCACCCATCGAGTAGTCACTAATATGTCTGTCTTTGTTTTTGCACTTTTTAAAGGGCATGTTTGCGGCTCCCAGTAATTACATGTGTGTAACGCTACTACAGGGTGGCTACTAAATACTGTTACACTCCAAAAAATATGAATTAATTTTAATCGTTTGGGAAAACAATCTATTTCTCTATTTTAGGTTTTGGCAAGCTTCTATTAGTGCAGACAAATTTGGTTATAAAGCGGATATTTAAAATTATTTTAAAGAGGGAAGCCAAAAGAATGATGATTAAACGGCTCTTTGATCGCAGGTTTTCCTCAGGTAAAACCTTTAAACAATTAAAATGCCCTGGTTTTTATGGAAATTTATATGTAAAACTATAAATCGATTATTGGATACTAATAGCTATGTAAATATCGATCTAGGTCTGGTCGTTCACGCTCAGTTCTCACAATAGAGCGCATCAAAAGAATTCGCGAAAAGGTGTGAAGAAATCCACAACGTTCTGCAAATAAAAAGGCTGCAGAAGAGAACGTGAATTGCAGAACTATGCAAGTTATTATAAATGAAGATCTGGGTTATTGCCCTTATCGCAAAAGAAAAATTGAAGGATTGACTGCTGCACAAAGTATAAAAAAGAAGGATTGCAAAGAAGGAAGAAATTGATGAAGCGGCACGGTAGGAAAAGTGTTGACAGAATAATATTTTCTGATGGGAAGCTATTTTGCACTTAACAGTGTTATAATGCTAAAAATGATATCGTATATTTAGCGAACCACGAGGATACACCTGATACCTTTCGAATTGTTAAACGCTTTCAGAACAAGAATTCTCTTATGGTTTGGGCTGCAGTGTCAAACAATGGAAAATTGCCTTTGAAGTTCATCGATAAAGCGATAAAAATCAATGCGAATATTACAAGCAGGACATATTGGCTACACATTTATTACCACATGCTGACAGGTTGTATCCAAAAAAGAATTGGATATTTATGCAAGATTTTAAATCTTCGCACCGAGATAAATCAACACAGCTTTGGCTCCCTGTCACCTGTCCGAGCTTTATGATGCAAGAAGATTGGCCACTTACTTCACCGGATCTAAATCCTTTAGATTATTGCGTCTGGGGATTTTAGAGGCTAAAGTAAATAGCAACAAACACAGAAGTTTGGACTCTCTCAAAGCTTCCATGTTGCGTGAATGGTATTACTACCTCTTAAAATGATTCGGGCAACAGTCGGACAATGACATAAGAGATTATCTTTGGAGACATAAGACACATAAGAGATTATCTCGATAAAGATGGCGGTCAATTTGATTAAAATTATTTCCGGCTAAACTTTCATCTCTGATGTTCATCATGTTATTGTAGTTATCATTTTCTATTTTATATTTGTAAAATAAAATGACTGCATATTTGTAACAGTATTTAGTAGCCACCCTGTAATACTGTGAGATAAATCTGTTGCATGTTTTGAACCCTGTTAAGAATTGTCCATTTCATTCTTTGACAAGAGCTAAAATGCTAATTTAAATGCTATAATGCCCCTTCTTAGGGAAAAAGGTTGGACAGGCCTGCTTTAGGGAAGTGATAGGCAGAATGAATGACTTTAGTATTCGAATGAATCATTCGGGCATGCGCAAAAACATAGCTGCCACACTGTGTTTCTTTTTAATTAAATTTCTACCAGGAAATTTATATAGAAAAAGAACTTTCTTATTTATTTAGAATTTATTCAAAAACTCCATATAAAAGTACTTTTTTAATCTTAAAAAATTCAGAATATAATTGATTAAAAAGTTTACGAGGGCCGGCAACTGTGATTTTGCTTCCTTTCTTTTCACAAAATTTATGGTCATAATTGATGAAAAATATATACTTAGCTGCTAACTTTTAAACTTTTTTGTACTAAAAAATTTTAATAGTAAATTTTACATTGATAAATCGCCGTAATCTACCGATTAAATAAGGCAACTTTTTCTATGAAATTTTTGTGGTACGAAAAGCGTAAGATGTTCGCAGCTATGCATATACAATGGTTGCAAACTATGTTTTTGCGTATTCCCGAAAGTTTCCTTCGAATAGTAAAATCATTGACTCAGCCTATCTATACCAAAACTGGATACATATTAAGCGTCCTATCTTAAATGGGAGAGGTTACCGCAAGATTAAAGAGGAGATCACATCAATTAAGGTCACGCGCCACGTAGCGGAAGGGGTTGCACTACAGGAAGATGCCTAACTGTTTCTTACTTCACACCAATAAAATTGTACAGTTTTTTTTTTACCTTGATTAATAGGTGGAAAGTCTCTCTTTAGGTAAGGCGAAGAAAACTTTGTTGTGTTACGTTCATCTGGACGCAACCCCCTTCTCGTTGCGCCATTATTTTGCAATAAATCCGGTAAACAAGAAGCATATTCGATGAGTGAAAAAATAATTAGAAAATATGCGCGGATGGTAGGTATTCTGTCATATATGGCGTCACCAGTGTTGCCAGATGGGCTACTTTGTTTCCGATTCTTGATTGGCACCACCTTTTTTTGAAATGGTAAAATGTTCTTATTTAACGAAATATTAATTAAGGCTAAAACAAATGGTTATTTTATCGTTTCAAAAAATTGGTGGTAATCAAGAAATCTGAATTAAAAAAAAGTAGCCCACTGGCAACACTGGACGTCACACTGAAATCCCGCGTATGTGGATTATCAACCAGTTGCCATCGAAATATTCAAGACCTGAGGATACAAGTTGTGAAGTCATCACTAATCGACCGACTTCTCACTAGTGTTGGAATTCACACCCGAAAATTTTGAATAGCAATTTCCTTTTATTTTATTTTTGGAATATCTATCATCTTATAAAACAATAGCAACTACTTAAACTTACTGTTGAGTATTCGGAAACCCTAAATAAAAATTCAGCCAGATGCGGAATGCCACAGTGTTGCCGCATCTTGCAGATTTTTTATTAGGGGATTCCAAATTCTCACCAGTAAGTTTAAATAGTTACAATTGTTTTATAAGTTTATAGATATTCCACCAAAAAAAAAAAAAAAATGCTATTCAAAATTTCCCGGTGTGAATTCCAACGCTAGTGAGAAGTCGGTCGATTAGTGATAACGGCCTTGTGTATTACGATGGCAGCGATCAACCTCGACCACAAGATAGCGCAGCTGTGTTAATGTACGCCCTATTCCAGCATTAAGTTTGTACGCTTGATATCTATGCGTTTTTTATCTATATTCTAAGGTTAATACGTAACCAGTGCAGCAAGACTACTGGTATCCAAAAAGCCGGAGACTTTGCAGATCTGAGACAGTCGTGTGTGACCCACCGTGCCGGTGTGAACGTGTTAAAAATCATATTCTTGATTGACACTACTTTTTTGAAATGGTAAAATGTGCCTTATTTAATGACATTTTAATTGAAGCAAAAGCAAAGTGAATTTTTCCGTTTCAAAAAAGTGGTGCCAATCAAGAAATCCGAATTTAAAAAAAGTAGCGCGCTGGCAACACTGAGCGCTGCCACAAAAATGGCGGCTGCCAAAGGCGGATTTTTTTCAGCGTGTGTATGTTCTCTTTAATATTCGTGCCAATAATTTTTTTAAGTTTTTTTCACTTTATTATTCTGAGATTAAACAAGCCAGGGAAATATTTTATAAAATACTGGCGTCTACATTTAATTGACCGTACCTACGTTAAAAGAAATCTGCTTGAGGCTAAAACTATGACATTCCGCATCTGGCCGAATTTCTATTTAGGGATTCCAATTCTAACCAGTAAGTTTAAATAGTTAGTATTGTTTTATACTATGATAGATATTCGACAAATAAAATAACAGAAAAGAGCTATTCAAAATTTTCCGGTGTGAATTCCAACACTAGTAAGAAATCGGTCGATAAGTGATGACGTCACAAATCGTGTCCTCTGTCCTTAAGTGTTTCGATGGCAACGGCTCAGGTCTAGTATTCAGGGGGCGGTGGCAAGAGATTGCGGTGAGGGCGGTGGCAATTACAGACGCGGTAAGCCGCCGCCATCGAAACTCTCAAGGCACTAGTGTTGGAATGCACACCTGGGAATTTTGAATAGCAATTTTCTTTTATTTTATTAATGATATAGCTATCCTCTTTAAAACAATAATAACTATTTAAACTTACTGCTGAGAATTCGGAATCCCTAAATAAAAAATCAGCCAGTAGCAGAGTGCCACAATGTTGCCGCAACTGGCTGATTTTTTATTGGGGAAATTCCAAATTCTCACCAGTAAGTTTAACTAGTTATTATTGATTTACAAGATGGCAGATATTCCACAAACAAAATAAAAGAAAATTGCTATTCAAAATTTTCCGGTGTGAATTCCAACATAAGTGAGAAGTTGGTCGATTAATGATGACGTCACAACTCCTGTCGTCTGGCCTTGTGTATTTCGATGGCACCGTGTAAGCACATTTTGACTTAAATTTATTTTGCTTGAGTAAATTTTAGTATAAACTTATTTATTATTTAATACATATTACTGTTATATGTAAAAATTAAATTATAATACTGAAAAAATAAAAAGTAAAAAATCAAAATTGGTGAATTTATACTTATGACACACTCCATTTCATGTTTTTTTTCAATAAGATAGAGTAATACCATTTTGTATCTTGGGTAAACGCGACAAGATAAATCGAATAATAATAAAAACAATAATAATAATGATTTTGTATAGAAATTTACAATGTTCGCATAATTATAAATATGCATACAACCCCGTAGAAAACCTTTTTTATAACAGATTTGTAGAAAATAATGATCGAAGATTTTTTGTGAAAATGTTTTATTTTGATATTTTTTAAAATGTTGTTATGACATTTTATTAAGCACACAAGCATACCATTTTTAAACACAACAAGATAGCTTTTTCAAGAAAATAACGTATGAAGAATTTTACAGTAAATTGTTAAAACAAAGATAATAATTAATATATTTTATGAATTTTAATAAATAATAACTCCTTTAAATTCAATAGCTCAGTAATTAAATTTAAATGCTATATATCTTAGGCACTATATAAACTAATACTATTATATTTTTTCTACATATACTATATTTTTTCTATATTTTTCTATATTTTTTCTATAACACTATTATATTTAGAGAATTGACTTCAGGCAGCAAGTTATTATAATAAAAAAATACTTTTGCTTTAAAGCATATTTGTCAATTTTTTTCACATTATTTATGTAATTGTGTCAAGTTTGTGGAACGAGAAAGTTTTCGTTTTTTTGTTAATTCGCGACAAAAATTTATACGATAGCTAAATATAAATAAAACATCGCAAATATGTTTCATAAAAAAATACTATTCTTTTGTAGAACAAGAAACAAACTGTGAAATATTATTCACAAAATAATTTATAAGCATTCCCCTTTTAAAGTGAAAAAATTGGGCCATTTTAGTTTGAAGATGATTGAATTTTATGAATAAAAACAAAGTGTCGGCCATAAAATTTAATTTATTTATTATGAAGTTTCTTTTACAATTGTTTTCTTTTTCTTTAACAGAGAACGTCGTCTGATTTTATTTAATACAATTCATTTATTCTTTTTTTTTTTTTTTTGTATGTGTTCCAAAACTTGAATTTCCTAATGAAATTATGCATATAAAAAAATTGATGTTTTGCTAGTTACGATTCTTGTAAAATAAAATGATTTCAAGATTGAATTTTAAAACAAAATTAGAATTCTTGAGGCTTTTATTTATTTTCCAATATTATGTCCAGAATGTGTCTAATTTATGTATAATATACACAGGGGTGTGATTTCCGACTTTTCGTGTACCAGTATAATCTTAGAGAAAATGTTCTTCTGCTAAATCGCAAAAAATGTTCCGATTAAATAAAATAACATTTTCTCTAAGATTATACTGGTATGCAAAAAGTCGGATATCTCATCCCTGTATATATGCAGGGTGAATCTAAACTATTGGGGAAAACTTTAAGGAGTGATAGTGCACATCAAGACAAACAATATTAAATAGGAAACTAAGGGTCCCAAACGTCTTCCGAAGGAGATAGGCGCCAAAATTTACGGTCCAAAATTTCAAATGATTATAAAAACGGAAAAATTATTCGATTCGTTTGCGGTTTTCGCTAAATGTATTCTTTATGTCAGTATTTTCTTGAAAAGAAATTTTAAAGATAAAGTTCAAAAAATGCCGATAGAGGGTGCGTTAGAATTTGGAGTAACGAACAACTAAATTTACCGTTATTTCTTGTATTTCATTAAATGCTTTCAAAAGCTTAGACTTTAACTTAAATTTTGAGCTCAAAATCTGAATCATTGGAGCAGCGCAAACTGAACTGTGTTCAGGAAAGGGGGGGGGGAGTCAAATTTCAACTCTTGAACACAGTTCAGTTTGAGCTACTTTACCACTCCCAACAATTCAGATTTTGAGCTCAAAAATTAAGTTTAAGTGTAAGCTTTTGAAAGCATTTAATGATATACAAAAAATAACGGTAAAAAATAGCTGTTCGTTACTCCAAAGTCTAACGCACCCTCTATCGGCAATTTTTAAACTTTATCTTTAAAATTTATTTTCAAGAAAATACCTGACATAAAGAATAGTTTTAGCGAAAACCGCGAAAGAATCGACCTATTTTTCCGTTTTTTATAATCATTTGAAATTTTGGATCCTAAACTTCAATGACGCCTATCTCCTTCGGAAAACGTTTTATTCACCCTGTATAAATATGTTTATTTATTTATACAAGATGCATCAAAATGTTCAGTAAAGGTATATAAAGTAGATGGTATATATCACAAAAAAAAAAAAAAAAAATGGTTTGCACAGGAGACCAGATTTTGATTTCTCTTATTGAATCAAAAATAAATTTATTTGACTACAAGTTTCACTTTAATCCCCCCCCCCTTTTTTTTTAACTTTTTTGACTTCCGTTGCAGTTTGTGTAATTAGACTAATTTCACTTTTGGAACATGTTCCAAAAGTGAAAGTATCTTTCTAAAAAATATATGCTAACAAAATTAAAAAATTAGCCCGGTTTTATATTCTCTCAGCTGTCATATCGTCGGTACCATGTCAAACTATCCAATGTGAAAACAGTGGGCTACTTTTTTAAAATTCATATTGCTTGATTGGAACCACTTTTCTGAAATGGTAAAATTCCCCTTCTTTTCGCCTTAAAGGGTCTCAGGACTCTTAAAATTGGAAAAAAATGAAAAAAAGGACCATTTGCAACATTTAATATCTTAAAATGTATTTTATTTTAAGACACAATTTTAATTGGAATAAAATATATAGGTATGATCTTTCATTTCATGTATTTAAAAAATTACAAGATGCAGAATTAGCATTTATAGGTGGCTCCAAACTGTTAGACATTTGACGAGCAAAAAATTGGCATAACAGCTTACGCGCACGATTACAAAATAAGTATTCCAACTAGAATTAAAATTTTGGTGTCTACTTATACTTCAGATTGTAATAATTACCCTGAACCTAAATAAATTTGTATTTAAAGCTTTTTTACATTTTTAATACAAAGTTGTATTTAGCTAATGCAAATTAAGAAAATTTCAGCAGTATAATCACCTAAGAAAATATTGTTTTGAACAATAAAAAGGAAATTTTAGGTTCAGTGTATACAGACTAACATGAAACATGTGTTTTGAAAATTTCATGAAAAATTATTTGTAAGTTTTTGAGATATCGTGCGCGATATGCCAAAAAACGTCATTTGGAGAAAAATGGCTTCAAAGTTTCCGAAACGACACTTCATCTATTGAACGTGTATAAATATAAAAGCCATAACTTCAGTTCTAATAGGAATTTCAAGGAAACAATTATATCAAAATATTCGGAAAAGATAGGAGTTTAACATCTAAAAAAATTAAAATTTCGAAAATTATAAGCTTTAAGCAGTATTGCCTAATTGGAGACTTTTTTGTCCCCAGATTGTTGATTATCACCGCTTTTTAGCTCACAGGCTATCAAAGCCTGAGAGCTAATGTGCCCGCCCGTTCTGTAGGTATATATGTATGTATGAATGTATGTATGTACGTACGTAACGCGATAACTCTTGATAGAAACATCCGATTTGCTTTAAAAAAATTTCTAGGTTCATTGTGGTGAGGCGCTTCCCTGATTAGTTTTGGGAGTTCATTGGTTAAGGATAAAGAGGGAAAAGGGGGGTTAATCCACCCCTCTTAATTCATATAAATGGGTTTTTCATGCAGAATTATTCGATTTGCTCCGAATTTGGTATACCGGTTTATTATGTTAAGGAGCTTCCCTGATTAGTTTTTGGGGTTCATTGTTTAAGGATAAAGGGGAGAAAAGGGGGTTAGTCCACCCCCCCCCCCCCCTTAATTTAGATAAACGGGTTTTGCATGCAGAATTATTCGATTTCCTTCGAATTTAGTATACAGGTTTATTATGTTAAGGAACTTCCCTGATTAGTTTTGGGGGTTCATTGGTTAAGAACACAGGGGGAAAAGGGGGGCTAGTCCACCCCCCTTAATTCAGATACATGGGTTTTTCATGCAGAAAGATTCGATTTGATCCGAATTTGGTATACCGGTTATTATGTTAAGGAACTTCTCTGATTAGTTTTGGGTGTTCATTGGTTAAGAATAAAGGGGAAAAGGGGCTAGTACACCCCCCTTTATTCAGATAAATGGGTTTTTCATGCAGAATTATTTGATTTGCTCCGAATTTGGTATACCGGTTTATTATGTTAAGGAACTTCCCTGATTAGTTTTGGGGGTTCATTGGTTAAGAATAAAGGGGGAAAGAGGGCTAGTCCACCCTCCTTAATTTAGATAAACGGGTTTTTCATGCAGAATTATTCCATTTTCTCCAAATTTGGTATACCGGCTTATTTACGTTAAGGAGCATCCCTGATTAGATTTGGAGGTTCACTGGTTAAGTATAAAGGGGGAAACGGCGGCTAATTCCGCTTCACTTATTTTTTTGATGAGCATTATTCTTTAAAATAAGAGTATAATATACAATTACTGTGAATAGCCTGTGAGCTCAATGACATCAGTTTAGCTGGACAATTTTCTTTTTTATTTGAAATAGAAATAGTCGGTATATTTAAAAATAGATCTAACATTCTGAAAAATAAGGCGAATTATGCTAATTAAAAAAAGTGGTGACAGGCAAATAATCTGAATTAAACAAGTCCCCAATCTGGCAACACTGGCTTTAAGAGTCCTGAGAACCCTTAATTATTATTTCATTAAATAATGTTAAATAAGGCGAATTTTACTAGTTCAAAAAATTGCTGCCAATCAAGAAATCTGATTTTTAAAAGTGTAGCCCACAGTTTTCACATTGGATAGTTTGACGTGGTACCGACGATATGCAAAACAAAAATCATTTAAAATCTTTAAAATTCAAGCGAGATTTAAGATAATGTTCCAACATACTTAACTTTACCTTTCGCATTTCTTCGCGTCACTAGTGTAGCTCTTGACCCGTTGAAGGGTTGCGGTACATAATATAAACCATTTAATTTTAATTCTCAAACGCCCGTTGGCACCAGAAATTTGAAATTAAATTTTGATTTTTGTAATGTACGCGAAGAAAAGCTTTTTTACTTACATTTATAGAAATTTGTTCCTAAATCCCGATGTCATTAGTCATTCTAACATTTTTGCAACATAAATAATCTTTCCCCTGAAAGAGTTAACAAAATTTTCAACAATCTTAAAAAAGGACACGATTGAGGATTTTCAATCGCATTATTCGAGATTGCTAACTTTACTTTAACAAATTATAGGTGAAGTTTGATAATTGGAAATAGTGGTATTTAAAAATTTTTATTAATAGGCACCCGCTTGTAAGCGAGCTTTGCATTTTGTGAAATGCGGTAACATCATTGGAATAACGGTCGTCATTTTGTCCTCCTTTTTATTCTGAAATTCCGAATTCATACCAGAATTTTTGGCTACTAAATGTTGCTTTATTTGATAACAGATATTTCGTGACAACATGAAGTACGAATTCTTTTTCCGGAATAAATAAAAAAATAAAAACTTTTAACCAAAGCTGGAAATTTTGGCACAGTTCTCTGAAAAGTAGGCCTAAGCCCTGATGCAAAAAAGATGGCTACCGTAAATACATTTTATTCAGTTTTAGTACAGCACTTTATATTTAAATGCCGGTATATTTAAAATTTTTCCTTATCTTATTTATCTCTGAAAAATAAGACGGAGGACACTTTTAGAAATTACTGGTTCTGAAATTCATAGGTAAGTACAAACGCTGAAAATAATCCGGTACGGTAGCCATCAATTTTGCGTTAGCGCGTAGTTCTGCTATTTAGAGCAGGGTGCTCAGATTCGTCTCCTATATTATTCAGAAATTTCAAATTCACAACGGAAATTTTGAAAGAATAATTTTTTATTTATTTAGTGACAAAACGTCTTCTTTTAACCCTAGAACTACCGGAAATTTTACTCAAGTTTTATAAAAACATTCTACACCAGAATTTTTACTTAAAACTATTTAATTTCTTTATTTAACTTATTATTGTCTGATTTATACATTTAGTTTGTTTTGAAGAAATTTTCTGGTTTGAATAGATATTTTGAATATACATGTCGGGTCCATTGGACCCTTCTGGTAGACAGAGGGTTAAATAAACGAAAGATTAAGCAATTACCCGCTGGTGTTGCGTTCAAGCAACGGTTAAAATAATTAATCATGCTTAAATTAATTACCTTCCACCACTGTTTTACAATAAAAAAATTGCCTTATTTATTGGCAGAAATTTTGATATTTTAATAAAGCGAAAATTACCTGTTGGTGGGGAACGACTTTCAACAAAAAATTTGAATATTTCTACTTTATAGTTTTGGCTGTTAATGAACTAGTATATTCATTACTATTCGCAATTTCTGAATAAAACATGAGGCAAATCTAGTAACCCTGATTCATAGTGTCATAGCTGCCAACTCTTACGCTTTCTTGTACCACAAAAATTTAATCTAAATGTTTGCCTTATTTAATCGGCAGATTATGGTGATTACAAAAGGTAAACTTTACTATTAAATTTTGTGGTACCAAGAAGCGTAAGAGTTGGCAACTACGTAAAGAGTCATCAAAGAAATTTTTTTTTCGAATCGTTGTTAACCCTTTGAAGGGCGGTGATAAGTTTATGAAACCACTTAATTTTAATTCCCAAATGCCACAATTGCACTAGAATTTTGGTGTAATTTTTATCCTTTTATTATCTATGTGAAAAATAGCTTTTTCTTACATAAAAATAAATTTGTACGTAAATTCCGGTGTCATAAATTCAATTCAAGACTTTAGTACAGGAAGGGGTTTGCCCCTGACAGGGTTAAACTGGGTCAAATTAGCCCACATATGACGGATTATTAGCTGGGGCTTTGAACCTCTGCATTTTCACAAAATACATGATTTCGTGTGGCTATTCCTTTGTAAAGATTAATGAGAACACTGCATTAACCCTTTCCGGCACAGTGTGCCCTGTTCGGGATGCATAACTTTAATTCCAAATTTACGATTGGCACCAAGAATATTTTAGTAAAATTTTGCTTTTACAATGAACATGCAAAGGTAACATGTTTTTAATAACTAAAAAATGTCGTTTCTAAATTCCGGTGTCAGTCAATCCTTTCATCATTTTATAATAAAAATTGTCTGTGCCGGAAAGGGTTAAAGAGTATTATATTAGATAAATACTTCTATTCAGTAAAAGATTTAAAAATTTAACTCCTTACTTTAAATTCTAAAATTTGGTTTTCGGAAATAGGTGAAAAAAATATATTAAAAAATAAACTTATTGAATTTTATCAAAATACATTAAATTATATTGGCACACAAATACACCGTCCGCAAAATCAATAAACCCATTGATTTCTTTTCTCCCTAAAAGAAACTTAAAATTTTAAAGCGACTTTCAAAGACATTTCGTTTCAAGAATTTTATTGACTTTCTCGGTGCTCAGAATTCTTTTTACTTGAAGTAGCACAAATACTTCGATATTTTCAGGAGATACATAAAATAAGATTTCCTTTGTTGTGGAGGCTGAATAATGTACTAAATTTAACGTGATTTTCAGTATGTATTATCATTTAGCTGTAGTGCGTTAAATGCATTGAGAAATGACAGCTGTTTTCGACATTTTCAGGAAACTCTCGTGAGCAAGAAAAGAGTTCTTTTCACTTAATCGATCAATAATGAGGATTCTAACAAAGTAAAAAGAAAAGGAATTTGATAAAAAGGTTTAAAAAATCAGTTTACGCCCTTCTCTCATTAATCTTTTCTCCATATTCACTTCTATTTTTTTATGTAACAAGTTAAAAATTTATGTTATTTATTTTAAACTTAGTGTCAAATGAAAGACAATGATAGGAAAAGACATGAGTGAATTTTTAACACAAATGCAATTATTAATCAGAAATTTCACATGTCTTATTAGTGAAAGGTCTTAAATTAAAAAAAAAGGACTGCTTATCGTTGACGAACACGCGCACTAGATGAAAAAATGTACAAACTATTTCCAAATAATAATCTTTGCTTCCTTTATTCGCAAAAATTCTGCTATTTAAAAAGCCGTATATTGCTATTCGGAAATAATGTTGACAGTTACAGGGATGAGAATTATCCGTCCCAAATGGTTGACTTGCACAATTAATTTGAAAAGTATTCCTTGCTTCATTAAATCTCAGAAATTTTATCATTAAATAAGGAGAGATATACCATTAAAATTTAGTGGTAGCAAGTAGTCATTTGGGACGGAGAATTCTCATCCCTGCAATTAATGGTGCATACCTAGCAAAGGTTTACAGAATCAGGAGATACATAAAATAAGATTTCCTTTGTTGTGTGGGCTGAATAATGTACTAAATTTAACGTGATTTTCAGTATGTATTATCATTTAGCTGTAGGTTAAATGCATTGAGAAATTACAGCTGTTTTCGACGTTTTGAGGAAACTGTCGTGCACAAGAAAAGAGTTCTTTTCACTTAATCGATCAATAATGAAGATTCTAAAAAAGTAAAAAGGAATTTGATAAAAAGGTTTAAAAAATCAGTTTAAGCCATTCTCTCATTAATCTTTTCTCCATTTTCGCTTCCTTTTTTTATGTAACAAGTTATAAATTCATGTTATTTATTTTAAATTTGGTGTCAAATGAAAGACAATTATAGGAAAAGACGTGAGTGTATTTGTAAAACTAAAGGAATTTTTTATCATAATTTTCGGATGTCTTATTAGTTGTAAGGCATAGCTGCCAAAACTTACGCATTTTCGGCACCACAAAAAATCAATAGAAATGTTTGCTTTATTTAATCGTCAGATTTCGACGATTAAGAAAGGATTAATTTACTATTAAATTTTTGTAGTACAAAAAAGCATAATTTAGCAGTTATGGTAGTAGGTCTTAAGTTAAAGAAAAAAAATAAAGCTTATGGGTTACGAACCCGCGCGCTAGCCAACCAACTGTAGAAACAATTTCCAAATAAAAATCTTCGCAGTCGTTATTCACAAGAATTCTACTATTTAAAAAGGAGTATATTGCTTTTCGGAAATAATGGTGACAATTGTATTCTAGCACACCTACAAAGCTTTACAGAATTGGGAAAGACATAAAACAGAGGTGCCAAGTTCGCACTAATCTTCCGTAATGCGTACATTAATTTAACCCAGTTTAACAACGTTTCGAACCAGAAAAAATTATTTGATGAATCTTTATTTATTTAATTACAGGTTTCTACGTGGAACATCTTTAATTTCATCCCTGAAAAAAATTCTGGTGCGAAAAGTATTAAACCAGGGTTAAATTAACCCACCCATTACGGAGGATTAGTGGCAACTTGGCACCTATGCATAAAATGATACGTGTCAATGATTACGGATTTTGAATAGGATTATTTCCTAATAACAAACTGCGCCTTATTAATTCTCAGAATTCCGCCATGAAATAGGCAGCATATTACTATTGGAAAATTGTAGTATTGAAATCTGAAATCCTTGTCACATATGGAAATAAATTTTCTGTCGTAAAAAATATACAGGGTGTCTGAAAAGTTTGGAAACGGTCGAATAACTCGAGAAATACATATCAGATTGAAAAACGAAGAAATACATGGTAAATATTTTTTTAAAAAGCTACTCAGTGATACCAAATTTGGCATTCGGACTATATTTATATACGAAAATACGGCCAGAATTTCGGGTCAAATACTCCACTGTGCGGCCCCCTGAATTTAGACACCAGTATTTTCCCAAAGTTTTCATTGACTTAATTAATCTCATGAAAATAAAGATTTAAATCTTTAAAAATTTACCATAATTCCAGGGACCGTAGAAACGCGGAAAAAATCCCCTAAAACAGCAACCATTTTTTTGTGTCACCGCTCAGGTCAAGTATTCAGGGGGCGTGCCCTGTGCGTTTTTTGCGAATATTACGCTCAAACGACAACGTTCAATTTACCTGCATATGGATCAAAACGCAGTGTGATTTTTAACCCTTTGCACTGGAGAGGTGTTTCTCTCTCACTGGTGAATGAGAGTCATCACTCGAGTTCAGAGGCAGTGATGGAACAGTGTAGAAGCAGAGAATCAATTGACACAACGAAATTTTATTAATATTTTTCACATAACTTCAGGACAGAATTTCTGAGATTTTTCAAGGCGAAGAATACTATAAAAATTTAATGGTGACAATCGCTCAATTGATGCACCACTGTTCCATCACTGCAGAGGGTTAAAGTTTAGGTGAGTACCAGATAGGATTTTCCAAAATTTTTGGCACTACTCTTTCAGACTAAAAATTTTCAGTTTAATATTTAAAAAAAAATATTGTAGTCACCTCGTTTAACCCTCTCGCTGTATAATTTTTTTTTATCAAAGTAGGTTCAAAAATTGCTCAATTTTTTTTATTACATAATACAAATCAACATACATTTTAGAGTTAATATATTTGAAAAAAAAAAAAAAATGATAAAGGTTTTTTTTTTTCACTATAGAATTAGATCATAAAAAAAGTTGTCAGAAAGAGCGGCTGTTTTATCACCAATTTTTCAAAACCGGTTTTTTCCTCATTTAATCGGGAAAATGCCATGCAAAATTTACAATAAAAAATAACTCGTGGGATTAATCAAAGAGGGTTAATTAGACTTAAAAAATGCATCCACGCAGAAATCGTGGATTGCGCAAATTTTGCTACATTTGCTTTACACTTGGAAATCGCGGGATTCGCAGCGAGAGGGTTCATAGTAGAACCTGTTATACTTTTCTGTTGCTATACAAGACGAAAAATCCTATAAAATGATTGTGGTAAAAATGTACGCACCTGAAAAGCGAGCATTATTTAACCCTTAACCGGAAACATTAAAATCCCGTGCACAAACGGAAACACCGTGCACAACGGTCTGTGAGACTGCTAAATAAAAAAAAAAAAACTTGCTATAAAATTTAAAAAGGAAAATAACTATTAATAATTTACCAAATAGTGAACTTAAACACTTAATAGTTAATAGTAATGCATTAACAAGACCAATTTTATAATATGACAGCATAAAAATAAGTTACTTACGGCATCCTTTTCTATTTTGATAATTTCAGAGCTTATATGTCTGTTAAATTTGTGTTTTATTTATATTATTTTATTTATTTATTCATAGGGAATTTTTTTAATGGATATTAGCCGTAAGAAAATGATGAACTCTTTATTTTGTTTTAAGGGCAAACGGATTAATCTTTCATAATCGAGCTCCGCGTGCTATAGATAAATTAAAAAATATTCCATGCTTTAAAATTGTTTTTAAAACCATAGACAATCACTAAACTGAGATGAACTTTGCAAACAAATTCCATAAGTCATATTTGGTGATCTAAAAATTTAAAGATTACAAATATGTTAGATTTGTGTTTTTTAAACATTATTCTTTTATTTCTTTATAAAAGAAGTATTAATTTCGTTAATTTCCTTTTCAAAAATATGTTAGATTGGTGTATTCTTAATATTATTCTTTTATTTGTTTATAAAGGAAGAGTTAATTTCGTTATGCAAAAATAGTAGAAACAAATGCTGAACAATGTTTGTTGCTTTATGTGCAAAATGTTTATTATTATTATGTATTGAAACCGGCACGTGATAAGATAAACTTTTAAAAAATTCATGCTTAAAAATTATTTTAGAAAACATAATACATCAGTCAATTAAGATACAGTTTTTAAATAAATTGCATTTTAAAGTAAATTTTCTCCCTATGCGACGAAAATTGAAAATGTACGATGGTCAGAAGATTAAAAAATTGCAGTAGTAAATATTTCAAAATCGAAATTTGATCGTGAAGTGTTGCCATTCGCAAAATGACGTCAGCGTTACGCACAGATACGTTTGTTCTTTATAATATGGATACATAATCAGTAAAATATAATAAAGATAAATTATTAGGATGTGATTATCAATTGAGGCTCTTATGCTTGGTATTCCGGAATGAAAAGCAGCAATTTTCACCTTCTCAAAATTTGCATACGCACTTCTCATATCCATATTCATCATTTAAAAAAAAAAAAATGTATTTTGTTTGATCATTTTAAAATCATTTGAACTCAAATCTTGAAGTCGCGATTGTCAGCAACATCTTTTATGCGAACAGACGCACTCTTTACTTGCGATTCTAATCTCAATTACGGAGAGTAAAAATTTCCGTAATTTATGTTTTTTAGACGCATTTGTGTTAAAATGTTTAGTTTTATCTAAGAAAATGATAGTTTTCTTTTAAGTATAACTTCATTTTCACTTAAATAAGCATTTCGCCTAGTGTCTGAAACTTAGTATCAGTACTAGGGATGAGATTTCCGCGTTTTTGCACACCAGTATTTTGTTAGAGAAAATGTTATTTTATTTAATCGGAACATTTATGCGATTTAACAGAACAACATTTTCTCTAAGAATATTCTGTTGTGCAGAAACGCGGAAATTTCATCCCTGATCAGTACACATGCAGAAGAAAAAACAATATAGAAAATTTCTGAGGAAAAATGCGTGTTTACAAAAGCAGTGTGTTATTTTCCGTTATTATGCCCCTAATACAGGGCTCCCAAATGGACCGCCAACTGAATACCAATAAATTTTAACAGAAAATTTTATGGTAGGTTTGCGCTAGAATTAACTTTCAATGGTGGGTCCGGCGCGGTTTGTAATAAAATTCTAAAAAGAAAATTTTTCTAAATAATATTGGTATACAGTTGGCGGACGATTTGGGAGCCCTGCTAATATAATATTATGCTCCTAATGGGATGTTGCGCAACTAAGCCCTATACAACAATTTTTACCAACAATTTATAATTTTTATTAGAAAATGACATGAATAAAGATAAATATACCTTATTATTTCTCTCTTGCCTGCAATATTGAAAGCTATCTAATTTTCACCATTTTGAAGAAATTTCATAAAATGCTTTTAAAATTAAAATATAAAATTGGGGATATTAAAAAAAAAAAAAAAAAAAAAAAAAAAAAAAAAAAAAAAAAAAACAGATAGTGCGATCACATCTACAAATGAACAGCTTTCAATTAAAAAAAAAAAGTAAAATTGGTGCAGCAGAAAGATAAAGGCAGATGACTAAAAAACACACTTATGTTTTAACCCTCTGTCTACCAGAAGGGTCCAATGGACCCGACATGTATATTCAAAATATCTATTCAAACCAGAAAATTTCTTCAAAACAAACTAAATGTATAAATCAGACAATAATAAGTTAAATAAACAAATTAAATAGTTTTAAGTAAAAATTCTGGTGTAGAATGTTTTTATAAAACTTGAGTAAAATTTCCGGTAGTTCTAGGGTTAAATATATAGATTATATAAAATTATGAAAAATTAAATTACGCAAATTATGTTATTTTGATAAAATTATAGTAGAATGTCCTAAAGAATAGCATTAAAATTTTATTATTCGAGATGATTTTGGACAAAACTTCAGTAACATGATATTATTTTAAACCTCGAATTATTTGTTTACTTGTCTAACTCGGCGAAGCAAATATATCCAGGCAAGAATCATCAATTTCTGTAATATAATTATAAATTGCTATTATTTGCATGTCACCTCTCTTTTATAAAGACACTCTAAATTTTTGTAAAACATTTCATTTTATCAGTGTGTGATTTCGATTACATTATTTTCAAAAGTGAAGCATTTTCACCTGTGAAGAATTTCAAAGTAGCTGGGCTGTGAAAATGACGCACTTCTACAATACATAATTTAGGTTTAAGAATTAAATTACACGCTTTTTTATAAAATGACGTCCTTTACTTCCGCTAAATTAATTCACTTTTACAATCCAGTCGTAAACTTCGTCTATAGAAAAGTATGCATATGAGGTCATTATCACGGAATAAGAGACAATATTCTTGACATAACCCGTATATTAATATCAACTTTTTTTCAGGTTTTATAAGAAAATGGCAACAAAAAGATACGGTATCTCCTATTTTTGACTATTTTCCGTTTACTTTCAATAGAAATGGGGTACTTTTGTTGCCCCGATTAGAAAAATGGTATTAAAAACTACAAAAAAATTAATATCTCAAAAATAAATTGAGATACAGCTTTCAAACAAATTGCATTTAAAAGAGCATTTTTTTCCTCATACAACGGTGTAAACATTTAAAATATGCGATGTTTAGAAGTTTAAAAATTTACAGTAGAGATAATTGCAAAACCAAAATTTTATTTCAAATTTCAAAGTGTTGCCATTCGCAAAATGACGTGTGCGTTACGCACAGATATGTTTGTCCTTTGTAATATAGACAGTCCCAAATTTTGCCAAGTTTTTTAATTATAATTTGCAGAGTTCTTAATATATATATATATATATATATATATATATATTTATGCAGTTCCATTTTGGCAAACATTTACTTACATATATATGAAAGAAATAATAATTTAAACAGTAACACATTATCCTACAGATATATAGATCATGTTTTGATAGTTAAATTAAACAATGATATTGAAAATGTTGATTTTACATATTATCCTACGTCTCTGACTCTGGAACCCTCATCCCAGAATTGTAAAAATATTAATTTTCTAGATGTGGACCTGAGCATAGAAAGTGAACATTTGATATCTAAGATATTTGACAAGCGAAATGATTTCAACTTTAATACCTTAAAGCTGATATATTTTGATTCCAATGTGCATGTTTCGATTAAAAGAAATGTACTTAGAAATGGATTAATACGAATCGAAAGACTGAGTACTAGAGTTAAAGATATGTTTAGTGATATTTTAGAGTGGTGCCGCTTGGGATTCAAGCATGGTTATCCTCGCAATTTCATCAGGAGAATAACTTGTGATTTTATTAAGAGTAGCAGGTACGGAACTGAACTGAACTCAGTGATGGATGAGAATGGAGGTTTTGATGAGTTGATTGATCTAATGAGTTAGAGAGATATTTTGGTGTATGTTGCAGTTCTGTTTAGTTTTTCATAGTTTTTCATTTTTTCAATTTTGGTCTCGGCGAGTGAAAAGGGACGTAGCGTGCGTAAAGTCTGACTTAACCCTTCAGTGTATGTCGTTAGCCATACCGCTCGCCTTCTGTTCTGTTCTGTTATGTCTTGCAATTATATATATTTTCTTTAGTTTGGTTATTCAGTTTGATTTTAAGAGTTAAGTTTATGTTGGTTATTATAATATTTTTGATGTGAGTTTCAATGCAGCTATGGTGAGTGATGGATTTTGATATTTTGTTTGTGGTTTTAAATATATATATATATATATATATATATATATATATATTTTTTTTTTTTTTTTTTTTTAAAGAAAATATGACTAACGACATTGTACATAACACTCTGCAATCAGGAATAAAAAATATTAAAAATTGGATGAAAAATTAGTAGGTATACTAAAAAAATATTTCACTGCGCATGCGCAAAATCAATCAAAATATAATTTGCATAATGTATTAGCCTAGTATATAGAGCAATTTTTGTGAAAGTCGCAAAATCATAGCTTGAAAATTCTGAAAATTATCGTCGATAGAATAAGCTCGAAATCCGTTGTTCCCAAAAAGAAGCAAAAATATTAAGGGTTGTATCAAATATCTGTTGATTAGTGCCAAGACAGCTTACACAATATTGCACGTACTACAGTCAATCAGGGTAACTTTGCACCACCTCCTATTTTTCAATATTTTTGACTCTAAAAGACTAAATAAACTACAGAACTGTCTTCTGTTGGCAAGGTTCTAAACTGGGATTTCTACTCTTTATTTTAGAAAATAAATTAGCAACATTATACGCAATTAAATGCATCATCTAACTATTTTTGTGAAGTACTGTTTTCAAGGTAATTTTGAATGCTGTTTTGAAGTTGTTGTAATCCAATTAAATTTTCATAGTAAGTAACAATATACTCATTTATCAGACATATTACTATCTAAATGATGTAAATGTGTTAATATTTTGTGATTATTTATTTATTAATAGTTAATAAAATCTAAAATAAGAAGGCACTAGCATTTTACCGCATTTTCAGAGTAACTTTGAGCCGGCTCAAAGTTACACTGATGCTTATAATTTACTGATTATAGGTGCTACTGTCGAAAATTTTCCATATTTGCACGTATATATTATATAAATGCCGAAAGTGTGCATTAGATATAACATGTAAATATTTTCACAAATATGTGTAAAATACATAAAATTCATTTAGAGGCGTGATTAGGGGCGGAGCTACTCAAATTCGACAATTCATATGTTCGACGTTTTTTTATTCTTGTTTGAATAATACTAGTATTTGTATGTATTACTGTAACTATGGATATATTATTTAATTAGAATATTGGAAGTCGTTTTTCACTGCATTTTTATGTTTTATATGAACAATAAATAGGCTTTTTTATTTCTAAATGTTCATGGTTCTCTTCTTCCACCTTTCTTATGCCTGATATTTGTTGAAATATCATAAATTATACAAATCTTGTGATTTTGGGAAATGTAAATTCGGAGTCCTTACATATCTGAAAACATTTTTGGGGGTTTAAAGTTGTCCTGACTACAATACTTTTTTTATAATGAATTATTTTATATAAAAATTTATCATATGGCGCAAAGTTACCCTAAATGACTGAGTAACTTTGAACCAAGCTAAAAAGCCATTTTTTATTGCTTTTATCCTTATTATTCCTTAATTTTTGATAGTCAAACAATAATTTAGAATCGTTTCTTCTCTTTTATGCCCCTAGTTTCGACAATATTCTTCAAATAAGAGTGTGGGATATGAAAATAGAAATAATGCGGATCAAAGTTACCCTGATTGACTGTACTATATTTGGATACAAACCCTCAAATTTTTGCTACCTTTTGGGAACAACGGATTTCGAGCTTATTCTATGGACAATAATTTTCAGAATTTTCAAGCTATGATTTTGAGACTTTCGCAAATTTTGCTCTATATACTTAGCTATACATTATGCACATCATATTTTGATTGCATTCGCGCATGTGCAGTGAAACATTTGTTAGTAAATCTGCTCATTTTTCATCCAATTTTTATTATTTTTTAATTTTTATTACAGAGTATTCTGTACAATATTGTTTGTCATATTGTCTGAAAAGAACTTTTTTTTTACATTAAGAACTCTGCAAATTATAAGCAAAAAAATTTGCGAAATTTGGGACTGTTTTTCTTTGAACCTTAATTACTCCACGAGTATACATGCTGTCCTCATAAAAATGAACGCAGTATATTACAATAAGCCACTTATTAATAATCTCGAGTTTGAACGCTTTTGCTACATTAGTTTTACAGGGTTATCCAAAAGATATTCGTTCTTTTTTAATTTGTTGACGGCCCCCTATAGGGTTTTGGGAAAAAATCTTCATGGAAATATATGACCTATACTATACTGTTTACACACCGGCAGTTTCAGGTTAATTCCTCATGTATTTTTCTAGATATTAAACAAAACGTGTAAAATCGCAAGTGACCGGTCTCCTTTGGCCATATAGTGTAGCCTAAAGCTATATACGGATATGTTAAATATATTTTCCCCCGTTTATGTTAAATATATTTGGCAGAAGACTTATTTCCGACTAATAAAATACAGACAAGTGCTTGACTGCATGTTATAGTCGTTAAATGCGTAAAATATACAGGATGATTAAAACAAACGTCCACAAAATTGCATAGAAAATCAGGCATAAAACAAGGATAAAAAAAATCACATAGGAACATAGGGTCGCAAACCATTTATTTAGTCACAAATTCAGGGTGTTTCATCCTAACTGAACTCGGGTCGACGGTCATAATTTCGAGAAAAATTAAAACATTGCAATAAAAATTGCAAATGAAACCTTGTTTTGCAATAAAACATGCAAATGAAACCTTGTTTTGCAATAAAACATGCAAATGAAACCTTGTTTTGTGTAAAATGTGATAACATCACGAAAAAATCAGGAAAAACACGTTGCTCAAGCAATCGATGATACCGTAGGAATTGATCATCACAGTCCAAAATGTGAGGCGTCCAGTGCATACTGATGGCGCGTATATTGCAAACTTCTACCACTTTTGTTTGGTGAGATCACATTTACAACTATGGTGAGAATGTCTGTTAAATGTTTTATTATAATATACTTCTGTTTTCTGAAAGTTATGACCGTCAACCCAAATTGAGTTAGGATGAAACACCCAGTATTTGTGACTCAATAAGTGATTTCAGACCCTTTGTATCTATGTGATTTTTTATCCTTGTTGTATGCCTAATTTGCCATGCCCTTTTGTCAACGTTTTTGAATTGCCCTGTATATACGTGACTAAATTTGGACTAATCAGCTGATTACGTACAACAGTTATCTTTATGAAATTATATTGAATCGACTTAACAGATTTCCCTAAAATGACTGAAGTAGTTTTTTACAAGTACATATCAATATGTTCAGGTAATACACGGGTTCCATGTCAGTTCAGGCAGGCATGTAACCCACCATCACAGATTTTGATGAAACTGCGTGTGTTTTTTCCTTTTATTAAGATATGATTCCCAGTATTTTTTTTTTACTCCTTGGTCAAATAGTTTCTGAGAAAAAAATTGTCAAAATTTTGAAAACTGCCATCAGTTGGCATTCTTGACTGCTCGATTTTCAAATGTAGCATGACATATATATGATCATATTTCAATATCTATTCCACAAATCATCTTCAAATAATTTATGCATAATATATAGGGTACGTATTTTATGAAAAAAAAATACTGTTACGCTTATATAACATTTTAAGTGTGTCTAAAAAAATGTTTAATCTTTGAAGTCGTGATTTTTTTATGAAAAATAATGCATTACCTAAAATATCATTATTAACAAAAGGCGGTATTTTTATTAAATTTATTTTTTGTGGGGGATATACTTAAAGGTGTCCTTTACCTGATTCTGAAATAAAAGTAGTGGGAATTTGGGTGTTTTTAGTAGTATTTCATATTTAAAAATATTTTGAGGCGTATTTCAAATCAAATCAAGCAGAGTCATTCCATGTCAGTTCGCCTAAGATATTTAATTCACTGTCACAAGTTTCAATGAAACTGGGTATGTTTATAGCTCATTTTAAGACAGGATCAAGGAAATTAAAGGTGATTACAAGTAAAATATTTTTTAAGATAAAAAAATATCTAAATTTTGAAATGTTTTTAAAAATGATTTTAATGGCAGATCTATATTCAAAGACTGCATAAAAAAAAGTCATTTCAATATAAAATCACTAAATAAGTTTCAAATAATGTATATGTGACAAATAATGTAGGCAGATTATCATTTATTGTTGTTTGTCAGGTTTAAATGCTAAGAGTGTGTTTAATCTTGTGAATTCTTAAAATCAAGAATTTTGTGAAAAATAATGTGTTAATCAAAAATTTATTATTAACCGAAGGCAGGCTGTTATTACTTTTTTTAATTGTACGTAAAAATATCTTTTCAATAGTTATAAAATAAAAATAGTGAAAATATGAGCAATTTTAACAAAATTTTCATAAAATGTGAATGTTTAATGATAAATATTAAAGCTTTTCATGCTAAGATGTACTAAAATGACTACGATATCGTGTATTTCTACTCTTGCTTAAATATAATACATACAATAATAAAATAACAAATATTATTTACAGCAATAAAAATTAAATTAAATAGTACCAGTTCCTTTACCAACACTACATTGCTCAACAGCCGACTTAAAATCAACAGCCCGCACTGTTATCGAAAAATACTTTCACCTGTTCAAATAATAAATAAACTTCATTTAAAAATTTTAATATCAACTTATTATCTTAAGACGTTAATAATAACTAAACAACGAGATGAATTTATAAATCAGCTTTTAATTGAAAAGTCATGAAATGGTCTCTTTAAATATTGTTGTTCATCGAGTCAATCAAAACAAATTATATAAAAAAAAAATAGTGAGCCTAATATGCTGACTGCAAGGACACTTCTAACAAAACTAATTAATTCATTACCATCTGAAATCAAACCCGAAAGATCAAACGAAAAAAAAAATCATCTGTAGTGTGAATGTGACATACTCAGTGGTTGTTGAGGTATGTCTTTGTGACATTTTCACCTATACTTCAATAAAATATAAACATGCAAGCTTTTTTCATTCATCCAAATTAAGTAAAACAATTATAAAATTTGGTTGTCATTACACCAGATGTTAAATTTTTCGTTACATACTATTAGATAAGTTCTTTACTTTTAGACATTATTGACATAATATCATAAAATTTGCTATATGTATTTTCTGTAAGTGTATAAACAATATATATATGCTTTATTAAACATAAATGAATAATTTTTAAATAATTTGTTTGAGAACAGGGATATATATACACACATATATATGTTGAAAATCCATCTTTCAGCAATATTGTGATGAAATAAATCAAATTACCGTAATTTCCGGTGTATAGCCCGCGGATCATACAATCGTGTTTCGACCCAGAAATTTTTAAAAATAAAATGTAACTTTTTAGATCACAGTAAATATTGGTCTTCAAATACTGAATAAAATTTCTGGGTCCAAACTGAATTGTTTCATCTGCGGGCTATACACCCGAAATTACGGTACATATCATTAGAAACTGAATAAAGTTACAAAAGTGCAACTCATTAAGTTTTAAATATTTTTTTTTAGATATAGTTATTTGAAAGATATAAATATAATGGATTATGCATTTTTTGCATATATTTAAAGCACAATACGTCAAAACTTTCTTCAACAGAGTGAAATTTGGTTTTTTTTTCAATATTAGCAGCTCAATGCTAAATTTTCAATATTAACAGCCAAATATGAGTTTAAAGATTAGGACTGTCATTTTGAAAATTCCTATTGGGCGGTGAGGAGCTATTGATTTTTCTCTTTTTTGGAAAGGGATAATTGCTCTTCGCCCTAGAAGATTTACTAAAAAACAATATTGTTTATTTTTTTCCTTAAGAAACGAACATAAAAGATAATTTGAAAAATAAAATAAATGTATAAATAAAAATATTTCCAGGGATGATACATTGGATAGGTTTTACATTTGAAAATATTGATAATTTTAAATATGATTTAAATACTACTAAAACCAACCAAAATCCCTCTATTTTTATTTCAGATCCAGTTATAATGTAGTGTTATGTACCATTTAAAATTAAAAAATTAGTCATAGAAACTCCTCCTCTGATTGATAAAGATTTTTTAATAATTTCATTATTTTTTGTAAAATATTTTTGATTTGAAAGATTATACAATTTTTTAGACACATTTAAATATTTTTTAACATTGCAGCAATATTTTTTTCATAATCTACATACTTTATTTACCTTGCTTAAATTATTCGAAGAAGATTTCTTTATTAGTTATTGAAATATGATTTTATATAAAAAATGAGGCCTTTGAAAATTGAACAATCATTAATGGCAACTCGTGGCATTTTTCCAAAATTTTGATAATTCTTTCTCATATGTTCACTATTTTTATTTTATAACCATTTAAAAGATATTTTTACGTACAATTAAAAAAAAGCAATAACACCCTGCCTTCGGTTAATAATAAATTTTTGATTAACACATTATTTTTGACAAAATTCTTGATTTCTGAAATTCATAAGATAAAAGACACGCTTAGTGTTTAAACATGATAAAAAACAAGAAATAATAATCAGCCTACATTATTTGTCACATATACATTATTTGAAACCTATTTAGTGATTTTATATTGAAATGACTTTTTTTTTTTTTAATGCAGTCTTTGAATATCGAACTGTCATTAAAAAAAAATTAAAACAATTTTTCAAAATTTTGAAATTTTTTATCTTAAAAAATATTTTACTTAGGATCAAGAAAATTAAAGGTGATTACGTCTTAAAATAAGCTATAAACAAACCCAATTTCATTGAAATTTTTGTGACAGTGATTAAATGGCTTGGGGGAACTGACATGGAATGACTCTGCTTGATTTGATATGAAATGCACCTCAAAATATTTTTAAATAAGAAATACTACCAAAAACACCCAAAATCCCACTATTTTTATTTCAGAATCAGGTAAAGGACACCTTTAACTATATCTCCCATAAAAAATAAATTTAATAAAAATACCGCCTTTTGTTGATAATGCTTTTTTTGTTAATGCATTATTTTTCATAAAAAATTCACGACTTCAAAGTTTAAATATTTTTTTTAGACACACTTAAAATGTTATAAGCGTAACAATGTATTTTTTACATAAGCTGCGTACCCTAAATATTGTGCATAAATTATTTGAAGATGATTTGTAGAGTAGATATTGAAATATGATTATATATATGACATTCTACATTTGAAAACCGAGCTATCAAGAATGCCAACTGACGGCAGTTTTTCAAAATTTTGACAATTTTTTTCTCAGAAACTATTTCACCAAGGAGCAAAAAAATTACTGAGGATCATATCTTAATAGTAAGAACAAACACACGCAGTTTCATTAAAATCTGTGATGGTGGGTTACATATTGATATTTTACTGCCTGATTTGACGTGGAATGCCCCACACAGGCATCACGCTCTTTCCGTTTTATGAATACTGCTTTTTTCTAAGAAAATTTTCTTTTTAGGTATTTCTAACAAATTTTGTGCACACCTATACAGAATGTAATTTTCGCTGCAAATATTGTGAAAACCTAACGTTATTTTTTTTCACAAATACTGACATTCAAAAAGAGAACTAGTGAGAATCCTGGATAATACAGTAATTTGCGAAGATCGAAGAGAGGTCTTTCTATAAATATCCATCTATAATGTTCAATCGCCGCAGTTTTTAGAGGAAGTTTGCACTTGATTAACCCCTAGTGGGGCAAACAATTGAGTTTTTGTGATGCTGAATTTTCACAGGAAATTTAGAAAAAAAAATTTTCAAAATAAGGTAGACTATTTTCCACCAATGTTAGAAAATTAAAATTTCATAAAATCTTTGTGGTGCAAATCTTCATTAATCGTAGGTGGGATAAAATATATCCCACCGCCCCTCAAGGGCTTAATAAAATAGTGCCCTAATACTGCAGGTGTTTCTGAATACCCAAGGCCTTTTTGCGACTGCGCTAATGACATGAGAACAGTTGGCTGCTGCTCTCATTTGGTAGCGAAACTATATTATCGTTCTTCCTACAATATTGACTCCTTCCGTTCGTTCTACTGTTAAATAGTGATGGTATACTAATTGGAAGTGTTCACGCTTTATTATTCACAGTGTTGCTTCATAGTACATAGTTCTGCCTTCTATGAATTGTGGTTATCACTTTTTTGAGAAGAAAATTCTTCTTGCTTAATTTCAAAAATCTGCGATAAAACAATAAAAAAAAATATTTTTTCAGTAAAAGTTATAGCCAAAAAGTGCACCAGTTGCAGCTTGCGGTTGTAACAATATAAGCTTATAAGCACCTATGTGGGCCAAGTACCAGTAGTTAGCAATTAATATTTAAAGTTCAAAAACATACCCAAAATGCATTTCTGAAAAACTACTGTTTGAAATCTGATTGACTAACATCCTTGACATTTAATCATATGTTCGGAGTCGAATCGACTCCTTCTGTTCGTTCTAGTGTTAAATTGTGATGGTAGACTCATTGGACGTGTGCACGCTTTATTATTCACAGTGTTGCTTCATCGTACATAGTTCCGCCTTCTATGAATTGTGGCTATCACTTTTTTGAGAAGAAAATTCTTCTTGCTTAATTTAAAAAATCTGCGATAATCAATAAAAAAGAAATATTTTCAGTAAAAGTTATAGCCCAAAAGTGTATCAGTTGCAGCTTGCGGTTATAGCAATATAAGCTTATAAACACCTATTGTGGGCCAAGTACCAGTAATTAGCAACTAATATTTAAAGTTCAAAAACATGCCCAAAATGCATTTCTTAAAAACTACTGCTTGAAATCTGATTGACAAACATCCTTAAACTGTTAGTTTCCATACACTATTTGATTTTTTTTTGTGTGTGCTGGCACTTTTGTTTATTTTCTAGAGTGTCTTCAAAAACAGATTTCCTTGGCAAATTCTTAGAAATTTCAATTAAGAAATAAGTTTTTATTTTCAAAAATGGTTTCTTTTATATTATGTTTCATTTTAAATTAAACTACTGTTGATATACTCTATTATATTACAAATAATTTGGTGAATAAGCCGAAAACTTGAAGATTCATGCATCAGAAATTTACCAAGACCACTACTGGGGCACAGAGGAAGGTAACATATTTTTTTATTTTTCATTTTTTCCAAAAAATATATTTTGAAACTTTGAATGTTTATTCTGATATAGGAAATATAGGCCTAGGCTAAAATATATGTATCTTTTTGAATTCACAAACCTTTTAATAATACTTATATAAATGTCCTTAAGTCAAGGTTGCCACAGGCGCGCCACGGGCGATTAATTTTTTTTAATTCTACCTCACAACACTTTCTCAAAACAAAAATTATTGACATACTGTTCGAGAACATTTCCAAGAGAAATATGCTGCAAAATCTGTTTTTAGTTTTTTAAATAGCGGTGCGAATAGAATGGAAAAATAGTCGCCTGTGGCAGCCCTGTTAAGTGGCCCACAACTTGTGCCTTAGTTTCTTTTATACTTTTTAACCCTTAATTGCATAGTGATGTAAATTTCCATCACCTTTTTATTTAATTTTTAATACATAAATTAAGTTCTCACAAGCACTATATTTATATAGAAATATTAATCCTCTAAATATTACAAAAATATGCTACTAAATAAAGATAAAAATCTATCTTCAGATTTCTGGTGTCTAATCCTTAATATAAAAATAAAAACCACAATTCTGAAAGAATAATTCCTGCAATTAAGGGTTAATTCAGTTGTAATTATTGTCCTGTGTCCGCTTGGAAGGTCTGAAGTAGTGATACATCACTATTTCTAAAAAGAAATATTCTCCTTATAGAATTTCAATTTTCTGCGTTTAAAAAACACAAAGTTTTCTTATAGGAAAAACTGGTATCTAAATGTTAACATATGTAGCAACGTAAGTTGTTTATAATAAGTATTATCATTTCGCATATTTCGTCGATACCATATCAAACTATCCAAAGTGAAAACAGTGGGCTACTTTTTTTTTAAATTCTGATCTCTTGATTGGCACCACTTATCTGAAATGTTAAAATTCCCCTTGTTTTCGTCTTAATTAATATATCATTACATCAGGTTAACGAAGGCAAATTTTACTATTTCAAAAAAGTGGTGCCAATCAAGAAAGCTGAATTTTAAAAAAGTAGACCACCGTTTTCACGTTGGATAGTTTGACATGGTACCGACGATTTCTTGAAGCTGTGTTGTGTTGTTTTTATGACGGCTGATTATGCACACAAGGGATATAGGCCAGGGGGAGGAGTGCCCTGTCTTTCTAAGGGAACCTGACCCGTACTTACGCAAGGATACCTAAGGTTCGAAGAAAATCACGGAAAACATCCAAAATATTTCTCGAAGAATGATCCACAACCAGCAACGGAGGATATGCCTTACGATTTGGTACATATATGTCGTAGTGACGATTTTTTTTTTTATTATATTCGTGCGACTTATTTAAAAATAATTTCTGCAATACAGATATATTAGGATATTTTGAAAATAAATCTACTACAAAGATTTCTTCTTTATGAACTATGTTACTATTGAAAATGAGAATTTTCGCATGTCCTGGCCCGTAATTAAAGTTTTAAACATAATAATTATATTATATATATATTTACGAAACGTTTCTAGCACATAAAAACTTTTTTTTAAAAATTGAAAGCTATATTGTAAAATAAGGAAAATAAACGATTTTCTTCGAAAATTTCAATTTTAAAAATCTCACTGTAAATAATATATTTTATTCATCCAGAAATATGTACTATGTAACGAAAATATCAAATATTGACTTTCCCCTATTAACACTAGAAAGACCGAGAATTTTACTCCAATTTTAAAAGAATATTTCACACCAGAATTTTTATTTTAAATTATTAACTTATCCATTTAACTAGCTTTCTTCTCCCTTTTTTTTAACTGGTTTTATAAAAAAGTCTCTGCCTCGAACCGAGATATATTCATTTGGCAGCAGTCAAAATGACTGCTCGCGGGCTTTCTAGTCTTAAAACTTGAATTATTTTTCTGATTTATAAATGAAAATTCTTGTTTCATTTAAAATTTTCTTGTCACATTTAATTAGAAATATACGTTGAAACGTTTCTTGAATTTATTGTTAAAACTAAATTTTACTAATCTAAATCAAAAACATGTATATAAAAAAAGTATATTTTAAAATCAGAAATGAATATTTCGTCACTTGCTGGAGAAATGAAACTTTATTGGCAACTTTATCTTCTGCATACTTTTCACAAACATTGAGCTAATGCTTTTAAGCGTTTTTGTTGATACTGCTTTAGTTAATGGAAAAATCGTGTCTACACAGGATTTTCAATATATTTCCTTTTCTTTTTTCTATGTTTAAGACAAGATTGGCTCTTAATTTCAAAAAAAGAAATGAGCAAACACTCTTATATGAGACTTCGAATTTCTTGTTTTTCATCGGTGAAGCGATGTCAAAAAGAATAAGAGGATATTCTTGTTTGTTTCATTACTTACCATTAAGTTATTGCATTTCATGAATAATGCATTGTTTGTTTTATGTCTGCAAGTATTGTAGAAGTATCAAAAAAGAGCGTAAGCATTACATTTTAAAAATAAATGCATATTTCTAAATAATTTTAGTTTCCTCTGTATTTCAGTTAAAATATATATTACAGATGGCGTTTTTTTTATTGGCATTTAATTGGACACTTTTGTATTAGGTAAATGCAAGGTGTGTACATGCTTTGGAACTTCCAAGGAACCTGCCATCGCTATTTCAGATAAGAACGTTCTTTTATAATAATTAAATTAGAGTATTCATAACCACCTCGATTATTTCCAGAAATTGTAATGTTATTTTGCGGTTATATAAGGATAAAATTCTTTTTAAAAACTGTGGAAAAATTGTAACAATCGGTATATATTAAGTCTACCGGAAAATTCTGTCTCCCAATTTTCTTTCACGCCTACTTTTTAAAAATTCAGATTTCTTCATTAGCACCCTTTTTTTGAAATGTTCACATTTGAAGTTTTCTCATTTGACAATAATGTGAAAACAATGGGAATTTTGCTCTTTCAAAAAAGTGGCGTCAATGAAGAAATCTGAATTTAATACAGTAGGCGCGAATAAAATTGGCGCGAAAAAGTGACAGAAGGCGCGAAAAAGTGACAGAATTTTCCGGTAGAAATAATATAATACTGCTTATTTTTAACTATGTCTTCATGTAAAAGTCTGATACTATTTAACCCCTTGAGGGGCGGATGGATATATTATACCCCATCTAAGTTTCATTAAGATCAGCACCAGGAAATTTTAATTAGGTTTTACTTTTATAACTTTTGGGGGAAAAAGTAAAAAATTGCTTTTCCCAATTTTGAAATAATTTTTTTCTAAATTTCAGGTGGGAATTCAGCATTACACAAAAGCAATTGCTTGCCCCTCAAAGGGTTAAGAGCTTCAGAGTGTCTGGTTTTTCTTTTTTGAATGCAGAAAACTTCCGAAAAACGAAATTGCGTTTTTGTAACAACAAGGAAATAAATTTAAAAAAAGAAATTTCAAAATAATTTTAACCCCTTGAGAGGCAGTGGGATATAATATATCCCACTTAATTTTAATTCCCAAATGCCACATTCACATCACAATTTTGAAATAAAATTTTGCCTTAATAAAGGACTTGGAGACAAACTTTTATCTATTTGAAAATAAATTTGTTTGTATATCCTGTTGTCAATCAATCATTTCAACATTTTAGCAACATAAGTTCTTTTTCCCCTTAAAGGATTAAATTATTCCGTGCATTGTAATGTAGTTCCAAGGAAAACAATCCTTAGCCCTTTCATGCACAAAGTGATTTTGTAGCAAAAATGTTGATTGAATGGTGCTTGAACAGAGTTCGTGCGGGTGCTGGAATTTCAGGACCAGAAAATTCTTCGATACCAGTATTTTCTAACAGATAATCTCTATTGAAATTTGGCGAAAATTCGCGCGTTTGAACTTGATTTATTTTTTATAAGAAAATACTGATACTTTACCTTGAAAATAACGGTATCCGTACGAACCCTGTTGAATGCACCATAATTTAGAAATAAATTTATTTGGAAAAAAATATTCGTTAGATATATATATATATATATATATATATATATATATATATATATATTCTAAATATAAAATTATATTAATAATTTTTGGAACGTTGTTTTCTAACTTATTTGCCGCTACCACCAGAAACGGGAGGCGGCAATCGTTCGATTGCTTCCCGAGAGCTCAGTGTTTGTTGGTCATTTTCCAATTCATTAAAATGCAAGATTACCGTGAATAATACATCAACAGTTAAGTGATTACAAAATGTATTTGCGTAAACTTAGGAAAATTAAAAGAACCATCAAATCAGTATAAACATCTTTTTTACAACATTATTAGTGATAAAAACCCAAAAAGGTAATTTTTTGTTCAACGACTCCGTCGGGTTGAGGTTCCAGAGGATCTGGATAAAGTATTTTAAACTCTTTTAACCCTTTCCGGCGCGGGGTAATTATGTTTGTAAAATGATAAACTGACACAAGAAATTAAAAATGAATTTATAAGAAAATAAAAACTTGCTTATTTTCACATACGTTATGAATGTAAAATTGTACTTAAATTATCTGGGTGCCAGTAAACTTAAAATTAGGTATTCTTTATTAAGGACACCGCCCCCGAAAGGATTAAAGGCGGATGCGCATTTTTTTTTTTTTTTTTTTTTTTTTTTTTTTTTTGGACCAACAAATTTTAAAATTTACTACATTCGCACCAGAATTTTGGAAAAGAAAATTTTCCTTTTATCAAGTACGTGAAGAAAAGCTGTTACCAATTTTCAAAGAGTTGTTTTGTAAATTCTGGTGTCAATCAAACATTTTAGCATTTTACGAATAAAATTACTTTTAATATGAAAGGTTTAAAGACGTTTTCATCGTCTTATCCAATCCCAGAATTTTCAACGATAACTCAAGGCGAGGGCGAAACATTAGCTGGAGATAGAGTACTTGGACCCGCAACCTGGATACCCAACTGCCCTTGCCGCTTTGATCAATGAACTCATTTATGAAGCCAAAAATGGATATCACCATTTGGAAAATCGATGTTACTTTAATTTATAAATTTCAAAAATTGTAATTCATATTCTGAAAGGAGACTTTGTTGCGTCTAAAGTATCATCCCGGCAGTGTTGCCAGTTGGCTACTTTTTTAAAATTGAGACTTCTTGATCGCCACCACTTTTTCTAAAATGGGAAAATTTGCCTCATTTAATGACCTATTAACTAAGGGAATTTTACCATCTTAAAAAGTGATGCCACTCAAAATATCGAAATTTTTAAAAAGTAGCCCACTGGCAACACTGCATCCCGGTATGAGTGCGGTGCCCATCACGGAAGATGTTGGGAAAAAAGGCACAGTTGTAGCTGACATCCAGTTCTTCTGGTAGGCGGCGGATTAAACCACGTAACTATTAATAACAAGGAACTGACATATCCTTAAAATAGTGAAGCTTCATCTGTGCTTCGAAGAACAAAATTTCAGCCATAAATAATGGCCGGGACAAATATTAATTTTTACTGGTGGAAGTTAACTTTGCCGATAGTCAGGACCTGCTTTTCCGCCATATTATGGGAACTTAGACAACCTCCTGTCAGTGTCAATGAAAAAGATTATAATACCTGGACAAACAGACACGTGTAAAAACAAATAAAATTTTTTACTATATTTGTAAGAATATATTTCCATGAATAAGGAGGATAAATGAGACGAAATAAACTATTCTAATTTATTGGTGGGAAGTTTGCCCGGAAATAATCAGAAACTGTTGATTCGATTTAACACTAGAACGCCCGGAAGGAGTCGATCCGACTACGACCATATGATTAAATGTCAACTGGAATCAGAAATTCTTTCATAAAATAAGTTAAATTTAAATCACGCTTATGTTAAATAAATCAGTCAAATAATTTTAAATAAAAATTCTGGTGTCAAATACTTTTATGAAACATGAGTGAAATTTCCGGGCGTTCTAGTGTTTAAAAAAAAAAAAAAAACCGCCATCTTGGGACAACCTCCTCTGTTACTTCACTGGCAACTGGTAGACAGCTCGCTATATATCTCCTCCTCTTTATTCGTAACTCCATTGGTTAAACGCAAGATTTGCATGTATCACCGTTACATAATCACCCCCTGAATACTAAGCCTGATCACTAGCACAAAAATGGCGGCTGTCGTAGGCGGATATTTTTTTTTCTAGATTCCACATTCACCTGAATTTAACCCCAAGTATTTTTAAATATTTTCTTTCACTTATTTATTAGCAGAAAATTAAAGCTAAAAAAAACTCAAAAAGAATTATTGGTATTCAAATTCAATGGACCATACATACGCTGAATAAATCCGACTGCGACAGTCGCCATTTTTGTGCCAGCTATCAGGCGTTGTATTCAGGTGGAGGTGGTTTCATACGAAATTTTTATGACGCATTTTTCAGTCAATGAGAAAAACGCATGGGCAGATTAGCGCCATATATCGGGTGAGCAAACTATTACATTGCGGAACTTTCTTCCCGAATAACTCTCGTACATTGAATGAATGTAAATATGAGCAAATAAAAATGTTTATTCAATATTTAAAAAAAAAAAAAAAAATGGGACGGCCCTTTGCACTGACGCAATAACTTTTCCTTGAAGATAGTTTGAAAAAAAAAATTCAGTAAATTACAATTATAAAAATGCAAAGTCAAAGGTAAAATTCCCCCCCCCCCCTTCAAATAATTATATAGATTTTTCTTATTTAGTTTGAGTGTCTTTATTACAGCATAAATGCACCCTTATTTGAAAAATACTGCAATTGGAATGAAAAAACTTCACTGAAACAATCAGAAAGCCCTAAGAAAGCCTTCGAATTAGTTCTATATTCCCAAAATATGAATAAAAATATTATTTTCAAAAAATTCAGATAATTTTTTTTCTGACAAGTATGTAAATATAACTAAATTTTGGACTCTGCTATTAACTTTAATCTTTAATCCTTAACGAAATTTTACCGCCATATTTGCGACAGCTTATTTTGTTATCTAAATGTGTTTTTAGCGATTATTATTGTTTTGGAACCACTTTTTCTGACAAACATTTTCCAATTTTTTAAATGCAGAAATGTATATAGTGCGATTATGTAAAATGTTCTGTGCAAAAATACTGGGGTCTAGTTGGAAATTCGCATTCGGAAAATGAAAATTGTTTTTCGCGAAAATTGTGGCATTAATTTAGTTAACCCATTCGGTACCATGGTTGCATATATGCACCTTTAAAACGTGCATGCAGAATTTGTTTTTTGCACCAGTAATAAAGAAAAGTAATATTCTTATTTAAGTAGAGCATTTTTGACATAATGTAATTGCAGATAACTTTAAAACAAAAAGTGGTGCCATCCGAATAAAATTTGTGCAAGAAACGACGGTCCCGAAAAGGTTAAGGGGTAAAATACAATGGAATTATGAATAAAGAGAAGGAGACATGTAGTGTGCTGTCTACCAGTTGCGAGTGAAGTAACTGAGGAGGTTGTCACAAGATGGCGGCGGCTTTTTTAAAATAGGATCTCCAGTTTCTGATTACCACTAGGGCGAACATCCCACCAGTAAAATTGATTAGAAAATTTCATCACATTTCTACGTCTTATTCATGGAAAATTTTCTCAAAAATGTCGTAAAAAGTTTTATTTGTTTTTACTGGTATCAGTATGCCTTGTAAAACTGTCAGTTTGTTTCCCTGGTTGTCACAATATGGCGGAAACGCAGTACCTAACTATTGCCAAAGTAAACTCCTACCAGTAAAAATGAAAATCTGTTTCTACCGTTATTTATGACTGAAATTTTGTAATATTAAGGCGTTCAAATAAGTTGAAAATTTCTATATAAATCTACTGGTGGAAGATTCCACCGACAGTAAACAACGCCTGCGATAGCGGTTACAGTTGATGCTTCACTATTTTAAGGATATGTCAGTTCCACTTTATTAATACTTCCATGTAAAATACAGGGTGTTCATAATTAAACGACCCTACTTTAAAGTTGTCTACATACAAAACTATTGTTCATAAAGTTGTTCATGAAATTTTGTGAAAAACATCATAAAGGGATGGGAATTTCTTTAAACAAAAATAAGTAAATAAATAAATAAAAAATAGTTCAAAATTTCGCCACAAGAGGGCTGTTTTTAATAAATGACACATTTAGCATTACGACAGTTTAGAAATTTTATTCACAGGATTTCATTATTAATCGACCCTATTTTAAAGTTGTTTACAGACGAAACTATTGTTCAGAATGTTGTGAAATTTTTTGGAGGACATAATAAAAGAATGGGAATTTGTTTGAAAAAAAAAAATAGGAGGCACTTTTTTAACGAATTACACATTTAGCATACATTTACGATAGTTTAACAAAATTTCATATAACCAAACAGGTTCTGCATGACTTTCATAATTTTCAAATTCCAACTGGAATCGTAAGATAGCATGTTTCGCAGTTGACCGCTGTGTGTTCTAGAAAATGCTTGGAACGTGTCGTGAAATGCTGTCTTTAGAATAAGGTTAAGTTAATAAATGAAATTTCTAAACTATCGTAATGATAAAGTGTAATTTATTAAAAATCGTTCTCTGGTGGCGAAATTTTGAACTATTTTAATTTATATATTTTTTTAGCTTAAACAAATTCACTTCTCCTTATTATGTCTTTCACCAAATTTCACAACTTTTTGAACAATAATTTTGTCTGTAGACAACTTTAAAGTAGGGTCGTTTAATTATGGACACCCTGTATATATAAAGTTCAGTAATTCCTGTTTTACTTAATATACATACAGGGTGCCCCAAAAAACATTCCCCTCTGCTTTTATTCCTTAAATATTAATCATAGACATATATTATAAATTACAAAGTTACGCAATTAAAGATACATAATTCTGCGATTTCGATTAAATATTTAAGGGGATTAAATTTGTAGAAATACAAAATTTATATTTTTATGCGGCCGCCGTTCCAAAAATTTCCCATTGGGTAAAATGTGCCTCATACATAAATATGCTCATGTAAAAAAATAGCATTTCATCGTAAAAAGTCGCAGAGATATGAAAATAGACATGCTGGTTTAACCCTTTCAGGGTCAAGAGAGTTCTATTAGTAAAATACTGGAATGACACCGGAATGTACAAGCAAATTTATTTGAAACTAAGTAAACGCTTTTCTTACGTACATAATAAAACGAAAATATTCTAACCAAAATTCTGGTGTGAATGTCCCATTTAGGAATTAAAATTAGTAGGTGGTTCAAAATGAACCAACGCCCTTGAAGGTGTTAAACGGCTTTTCGATGCTTGGATATGACTCCGCAAACGAGAAAAATAATGTCGGATTATTGCGTTTCAGGACTCTAAACAAATTACGAAAGAAAAGAATGATTGCATAAATAAATAAAAATTTTGTTATTTATTGGTACAAAAGCATCTAAACTGTGTAGAAATAATAATTTCTATTATCAATATTTAAGGAACAAAAGCATAGGTCAATATTTTTGGGAACCCCTGTATTTTTATTATTATTTGAAAGAACACATATATAATTCAAGTTTTATGTCTTGTCAAATTTTTACAGTTATATTAATTATTCAAACAAAATTATTTCAGAAAGAAAAGTTTCCTTTTTTGCGAATATTTATTCTATTTAAAAAATATATATTAATGAATTATTTCAAAATAAAAAAAATGTCATTAGTGATAATGAAAATCAACTAATTAAAATGCGCCTGAAATGTTCCCCCTGTTGAAAATGAAATATTTAAGAATGCGATAAATTAATCTTCTTACATTTTTCTATTTAAAAATCATTAGTGAAAGTGTCCTTGATGTTTTTTCACTCTTAACTTCAAGACATTTTTTGTATGTAAAAGTGTTCTCAAAGACTTTCAGATTTTTGAATTAAATTCTTATTCTTCTTTTTTCATGAAGTTTAAGCTTAATTACAATTAGTATTAAATTTAAATTTGGAATATTACAAAAAAAAATGAATCTTAAAAACATAGTTTTAATTAAAGGAATACATAGAAATAAAATTTGAAATTTAAATAAATTTAAAAATGCATGTAAAATCAACTATATATTAATTTTTTTAACTATTTCATCCAAAATTATTAGAAAAATATTTGTGTTTAGGCCTCCCGCACTGTCGGTATTTTGAAAAACATTTTTTTTTCTCACAAACATATACTTTTTAGTTAATTCTTGCAAAGTTTGTAAAAACTTATCCCGATGAAAATTTCTAATTAAAATGCTGTATATTCCTACGACGAAAACTATTCTAAGGAATACTGGTATTTAAAATCATATCAGTGGTGGAGGAAGGCTATGCATTCATAAAAGAAAGATAAATCTCTTTTATCGAGTATTTAAAAAGGGCATTAGATAGCACTTCCTTATGTAAAGTTTAAAACTCCCGCGATTAACCCCTAGAAGGGCGGTGGGATATATTATATCCATAGCTGCCAACTTTTATGCTTTCTTCCTATCAGTAAAATGTAATAGGGATTTTCGTCTTGTTTAATCACTATATTTTGATGATTAACCCTAGAACTACCGAAAATTTTACTCAAGTTTTATAAAAATATTACACATCAGAATTCTTATTTGAAACTATTGAACTTATTTACTTAACTCATTATTGTCTGGTTTACATATTTAGTTTATTTTAAAGAAATTTCTGGTTAGAATAAATATTTCGAATGTACCCATCGGGTCCATTGGACCCGTCTGGTAGACGGAGGGTTAAATAAGACAGCATTTACTATAAAATTTTCGTAGTAGGAAGAAAGCGTAAAAATTGGCAGCTATGTTATATCCCACCAAATTTTAATCAAGATTGCCACCAGAAATTTTTAATTAAATTTTACTTTGATAAATTTGGTGGAGAAAAAATTGTAAAATTGATTTTCCTTATTTAGAAACATAATTTTGCGAAATCTCCTGTGTGAATTCAACATTACATAAACACAATTGCTTGCCCCTCAAAGGGTTCATACAGAATAAATATCTTTAACACGTTCACGCCGGCGCGGTGGGTCACACTCGACTGTCTCAGATCTGAAAATTCTCCGGCTTTTTGGATACCAGTATTTTAATAGAGAAAATGTCGTTTTATTTAATTATTACAAATGGGCTATTGAAACTAACGACGTTTTCTCTAAAATAATAGTGGTGTGAAAAAAAGCCGGAGACTTGACTACTCTGAGACAGTCGAGTGTGACTCACCGCGCCGGCGCGAACGTGCTAAATGTACATTGTAATTAGGTAAAAGTTTATATAATAGTACAAATTGTACAGCCGGTTCGAAAACAAAGGAACGCCCAAACTGTTTTAATAGGGATGCAAGCGATACCATTGAATTGTGTATACTTTCCAAATATGAATATTATTTTTTCAATAAAGGACGTCTACATAATGAAAAGAGAGTAAACATTAATTTTTTAAAATGTAAATTGAATTTCTGACATTTCATTTCTGTTCTTTGGATCAAAGCAGCCCAAAAGAAAAAAAATGTTTATATGCATTTTATATTTAACACTAGAACTCAAAGAAATTTTTCTTAAGTTTCATAAAAATATTTCGTAACAGAATTTATATTTAACCCTCTGTCTACCAGAAGGGTCCAATGGACCCGACATGTACATTCAAAATATTTATTCAAACCAGAAATTTCTTCAAAATAAACTAAATGTATAAATCAGACAATAATAAGTTAAATAAACAAATTAAATAGTTTTAAGTAAAAATTCTGGTGTAGAATGTTTTTATAAAACTTGAGTAAAATTTCCGGTAGTTCTAGGGTTAAAATTATTTAACTGATTTATTTAACTCATTTCTATGCGAATTAAATTTAACTTATTTTATTAAAAAATTTTCTGGCTCCGATGGACATTTAACCATTTAGTCGGAGTCGAATAGTCTCCTTCCGGGCGTTCTAGTGTTAAATCTTCAAAGAGTCAGAAGTGATCAAAGTTTGGAGATGCCAATGATAAATTGTGTGTGCCAAACATTGCAAAATATAATCCAAATTAAATGTCTGTTTGAACCCCAGTATTCCATGCAATTTTTCATTCAAATACATATTTTTAATCATGAAAATTAAAATGTAAAATTATAAATATGACAAACATTAATTTATTACTTTAAAAGAATCAGCGACAGCGATAACATGTCTGTGTGTTATTACAGCTCATTTCTTTCATTAGTTTTTTAGTAATAGCAAATATATTCTTTTTGGATGTCTAAAGTAGTAATTCTCAAACGCGACTCTCATCACTAAGAGTTAGAGGTTATTTAAAAAAAATAATGCCTTATTTAGCCCGGTATATCTGTCTTAACCCTTAAATGCATAAATTTATTCTTTTAGAATTGTGTTTTTTATTCTTATATTAAGAATTCGACACCAGAAATTTTAAAAAGATTTTTAACTTTATTTTTACAGGAATTTTTGTAATTTTATTTTTTTGTAATTTTTACAGGATTAATATTTATATATAATTATAGTGGTTGCAAAGAAATTTATTTATTTATTAACACGAGAACCGGCGTTATGGGTCATTTTGACCCCTGCCAAAATTGATAATAGTCGATTCGAACCAGAAATGTTTTCTTAAGATAGGTTATATGTAATTTATAGGTTTTTGTGCTTCTTACATAGAAGCACAAAAATAATGGCCCCGATGGACATTTAACCATTTAGTCGGAGTCGAATCGTCTCCTTCCGGGCGTTCTAGTGTTAAATCTTCAAAGAGTCAGAAGTGATCAAAGTTTGCAGATGCTAATGATAAATTGTACGTGCCAAAGATTGCAAAATATAATCCAAATTAAAAGTCTGTTTGAACCCCAGTATTCATGCAATTTTTAATTCAATTACAAAATTGATAATATAATAAATTTATTTATTTATTAACACTAGAACCGCCGTTAGGGGTCATTTTGACCCTGCCAAAATTGATAATAGGCAATTCGAACCAGAATTTTTTTCTTAAGATAGGTTATATGTATGAAGCACAAAAATAAGCTAATTAAATAAGTTAAATAGTTTTAAATAAAAATTCTGGTGTGAAACACTTTTTCATAAAAACTGAGTAAAATTTCCGGCGGTTCTAGTGTTAAAAGTTAAATAAAAATTGATGCAAATATGCATTGCTATGCTTTTAATGGTTAAAATAAAGATAATACTAATTTCCCTAATAGCGTGAGAAAACTTCTCAGAAATAATAATATGTGCCACCGATTTCAAGTGGCCATTTCCCGTTATCTTTTGTACATTGCAGCTATGAATGAAGTCGAGAAGACAAATAGTGTAGTGTCTACCGGTTGTGAACGAAGTATCTGAGAAGATAGTCATAACATGGCGGCTGTTATTTTTTTTACAACGTATCAAGGCCTGATTAACTCCGAGGAAAACTACCACCAATAAAAACGAATGGAAACATTTGCCATATCAATGACATACATTCTGATGGATTAAGATATAAGAATATTATTCAGGGGGAATTGCTATTTATAATTACTGGTATCCATTATCTTATTCATTCAAATTTACTGCCAAGAAAAATGTAAATGCTTCTTTTAATTTTTTCTGATGAAAGATTAGCCCGTTGATAATCAGGCCTTGGGGAAGCTCCCTGACTCTTCGGAAGAGAAGCACTTTATGGGGATGCACAAATTATGACTCTTACAAGGGAACCACTTTTGGTGTTGCTCGTACCTAGCATTGAGACCTGGTGCATTTTAACCCCTTAATTCTTGCTCCCGTCATATTCACGGGCTGTGTCTTTTACTCAAATTGCTCAAATTACTCAAATTCCCACCAGTTTTATAAAATAGTGAAATTGGCTATATTTTAGTATCGTTTTTCCTTTCATTAAATAAGGTGAATATTTCTTATTCATAAAAGTGGTGCCAATAAGCAATTTGGAATTTTCTACCGTAATTTAATTCGAGCATTAAGGTGTTAAAGCCCTATATTATGAAGTTTGAGAATCGATAAAATTTTTCTGTTAAAATAATATTTCTTGATTATACAGCAGCATAACTTTCTGAAAATGCAATTTTCGAGAACACTTATCGGAGTATTAACATTGATTTTTTTTTAAAGAAAAGCATTTAAAAATAAAAATTAGTTAATGATAAGTATAAAATATTGAAAAAAGTTTGAAAATTCCTTCAAAAAACCCACGAATTTGATTTTGGAAAATTGCAACTTTATATTCATTTTTTTGGTGGGGAAACAGTTGGCGTTTATTTTCAAAATTAGAGCTTTTCGGCAACCCTAGCCAAATGTCACAGCTGAATTTGTAATAGCTAGAAATTGCTATGTCCGACCTATTTCGCCACAGTAATTTTTCTAAACTGTGTAAAAATATTAATTTACTTTATGATTACTTTTACCAAAGGAGCATTAAATACAGCAACATTTCATTTTAAACATTCGAAACTTTATTTCATTCAATTTCAAAAGAAAATAGTTTGCTTATTTTGTATTTCACTAAAAAATAGTTTTCAATGATCTTCGAAGCTTTTATAGAATTATATGTATTACTTATATATTTATCGTCTGCATAGAAAAAAAAAATAAAAACCTAATATTTGTTTCTTATGCTATCAATTATAAAAAATAATCGCAATCTGACATAATTCTAGTAATATGTTCTGTACATTTTCTCTTTACATAAAGCGGGCGGAAAATTGTAGCGCCATATTTGGCGACTTAACTCACTTTTGGCGTGAAATAAACAAATAAATATGTAATAATAAAAAATTAAAAGTATAAAAAAGTATATAAAATATTATTTTAACAGAGAAATGTTTTCGGTTCTCCAACTTTTATGTATAGGGCTACAAAACTCACCAGGTCTCGATGCTAGGTGCGCGCAACACCAAAAGTGGTTCCCTTGTTAGTGCATTGTCACGCCACGATGGAGCTATCAAATATATGGCTTTTGTGGAGCGTTATACCTAGATTATGCCCCATTTTACCGTTCTCACCTAAGCCGAACAAAAGTGAATTTATGAGCATTTACCATAGATCTTTATTTAACCCCTTGAAGGACAAGCAAAAATGTCTCTAAATATTGATATCTCACCGGAATAACCGAAAAATTTAATTTTTAAATAAGGAAAAACAATTTTTCAACGATTTTCCTCTAAAGCTAAAAATATAAAATTTAGTTAAAATGTTCTGGTGATAATCTTATTTAAATTAGGTGGGATATATTTTATCCCACCGCTCCTAAAGGGGTTATCACTAGAACGTCCGGAAATTTTACTCAAGTTTCATAAAAATCTTTGACACCAGAATATTTATTTAAAATTATTTGACTGATTTATTTGACGTAAATTTCCGTGGTTCAAAATTAACTTATTTTAGGCAAGAATTTCAGGTTCCAGTTGACATTTAATCATGTGGTCGGAGTCGAATCGACTAATTCCGGGCGTTCTAGTGTTAACTTATAATGCTTTATGCATTTTCTGAGCATAACTGTGGCTTCAACTAACTTTTCAAATATATTTTAGTTCGCCTCGTACAAAAAAAATTCACCCGAATCTTCAAATTTATGTATTAATAAAACATTTCTGTATATTTTTATAGGCTTACTGCGGCCCTGGTGGAAAATTGCGTAGTTGAAATTTTAAAATGGATATTTTTAATGTGGTGTCATATCTCAAACATACTCCAAGTTAAAATTATATAGGCCAATTAAAAAAATGGTGAGATGTGAATTTCAGGCAAAAGATGTTCCCTATATGTACTAGAAATTTCGAAATGAACATCAAGTGCCCTTCATTTAATTTTTGTTCCCCAGTATGTTTTAGAAAATTTCTCTTTATCTAATACCGAATACATTCGCGTGTAAGACGGGCCTGAATTCGAAAAGTATAACAGACTGCATACCAGTATTAAAAAAACTATCTTCATCTTATTTAACTTCAGAAGTTGAACAAAGATTCTTATATTAAATAAGGCAAAGTTAACATTTTAGTTACTGTTACTTAGTCTGTTAATCCTCTCGAATTTGGGTCGACTTATACGCGAGAACAGTGTTGCCAGTGGGCTACTTTTTTCAAATTCAGATTCCTTGATTTTCGGCACTATTTTTAAATAGTAAAATTCGCGTTATTTAATGTCATATTAATTAAGGCGAAAAGAAGAGGAATTTTACCATTTCAGAAAAGTGGTGCCAATGAAGAAATCTGAATTTAAAAAATGTAACCTACTGGCAACACTGAGCGAGAATGTATGTTCGCTGAAATGCTGTGATTAAATAAGATAAAAAATTCTCTTTAAAAAAGATATTTTTTCAAAATTCAAATGTATTGCATAGCATGTATGACAATGTTTATCCGCCTCTTTTCTCTAATGGTTTAACACTAGAACCGCCATAGCGGTCATTGTGACCGGTAACAAATAAAAATACTTCGATTCGAACCAGAAATTTCTTTCTAAAATAAGTTAAATATGTACCACGGAGAAATAAGTTAATTAAATACGTTAGAGAGTTTTTAATAAAAATTCTGGTGCGAAATATTTTTATAACACTTAAGCAAAATTTCGGGCGGTTCTAGTTTTAACGATTTGATAGCGGCCATCGAAATATTCAAGTCACAAGGACACTAGTGCGACATCATCACTAATCGACTGACTTCTTACTAGTGTTGGAATTCACACCGGAAAATTTTGAAAAGCAATTTTCTTTTATTTTATTTCTGGAATATAAATCATCGTATAAAAAATTAATAATTATTTAAACTTATTGGTGAAAATTCGGAATCCCTAAATAAAAATTCAACCAGATGCGGAATGCCGCATCTGGCTGATTTTTTATTGGGGGATTCCAAATCCACACCAGTGAGTTTAAATATTATTGTTTTATAAAATGATAGATATTGTACAAATAAAATAAAAGAATATTGTTATTCAAAAATTTTCCGGTGTGAATTCCAACACTAGTGAATGTCGGTGGATTAGTGATGACGTCACACTCGTGTCCTCTGGCCTTGAGCATTTCGATAGCAGCGGCTTGATCCATCCGACATGAAAATTTACTTTATGCACTTTTAAAAGGTACCGCAATTTCGCGCGTATCCGCCGTACCTCAGATAACTCGATTCCCTACCAGAATTTATTTTAAATCAAATGTGACTTGTTTCTGCTTAGCACTTATTTGGCTTTTTTATTTCAATAAAATTTCCGGTTTGTAAAAGACTTAACAAAGCCGCGGCGGATACGTGGGAAATTACGGTATTTTAACTATTTACGTAAGAAATAATTAATAATGACTTTACATTGTATACAAACAAAAATAATAATTTGCTGTACAAGGTACGCTTTATTTCGAGATTTTAAACAAAGATTCAAAAATTAAAATCACAAAAATAAAAATTATACCCGGCGTTACGGTTTGAATGTTTCTATGTTTGAATATATTGATACCAAGTTTGAACATGTCTTAGATTATGTAACATGTAAATATTTTTTTTGCCGATCTGTATCTTAGAAAATTAACTCCAGGGGAGTCACTAAAGATAAAACGAAACGTCGAATATAATTTTTTTATGATTTTGATTTTTACATCTTTGTTTAAAATCTCGAAATAAAGCATACTCTGGATAGCAACTGACTGTTTTTCTTTTCCCATTATTTATGTAAGTTTTTTCAATCTCATAAAAAGTCTAAAATTAAAATATAAACAATTTCAGTATGTGAAAAGCAGCAAACAGCTGTTTCGAATCTACTAGCGAGATTCTTCTTCACTGCAAGACAGGGAAAAAGAAACAGCGTGCTAGAAAAAGCAAGGCTGAGCAAAAAGATGCATGTAAGCTGAGCCTTTTTGCTCAGCCTTGCTTTTTCTAGCACGCTGTTCCTTTTCCCCTGTCTTGCACTGAAGAAGAATCTCGCTAGTAGATTCGAAACAGCTGTTTGCTGCTTTTCATATGTTATTTGTGCATTTTAAACGTTGGTTTTTCTGCTTTTTAATATTGTTGCACAAAGGCTTTATTTGCTATTTTTATATAATTATTAATTTCAGTATGATTTTGACTGGTCTGTGTAGTCTAGCACATTTTTAAAGATGATTACATAGCTGCCAAAATTCACGCTTTCTTGTTACTACCACTTTTGACAAGAAAATATACTTTTTTTACTCATAGATTCTCAGCTACTTGACAATGCAAATTGTACTCATAAAAAAAAGTAGGAATAAAACAAAATTTGGCAGCTATATGTTTATAGATATATTATCGATATTCAAATCATTTACATTCAGTAGAATGATACAGATTTACAAAATGAAAAATATACATTGAAAAAATTAACATCATAATACAACATCAGTGGGGAGACTAAATTAGTTCATGATTATTTTCTCAGTCATGCAAATGATATTTCCAGAGGGAGCAACCATTTTTTTCTAAACAAAAGACAAAAGCTCAGGGAAAGTAGGAAAATTAATTATTCTCAAAATTTAATCAAACATGCTACTTAAATTATTATATCGCAGATCGTTTCTTTTTTTATTGTCAAAATAATTATAAAAATGCATGATTTTTCTGAATTTATTGCATAAAATAATAATGAAATGGGGATTGAAAAATTATACAATGCTTAATACGTTTCGTTTTTAATTTAATGCATTGATTTATATTTAAATTCATTTTCACAAAAGTAAAACAACAAACAATTAATTTTATGTTTCTTTTCAATTTCTTATCTAATCATGAGCTGATCATTTATTACAAAGATTTCATTAACTGTATTTTTCAAGAAATTATCTTTAGCTCCGTAATTTATTATACCGACAAAATAAATGTTTATGTACATGCGTTTTAGCGAAGAAAGATTTTTATTGTGACTATCACTATCTTAATCTTATGAATATAAAAATAAATTATTGGTTTTTTTTTTTTTTTTTTTTTTTTTTTTTTTTTTTTTTTTTTTTTTGCTATTTTGTTTTAAAAATTTAATATCGAATTTCTAAAATAATTGTTTTACAGCCGTATTTATTTTAAATTAAAGATTTTAAAACTTAATATCGGATTTCTAAAATAATTGATTTACAGTCGTATTTATTTTAAATTAAAGATTTTAAAACTTTTTAATCGAAATTTATTTGTTACTACAAATTCTTAAAGATAAGATTCGCCATATTAAATCGCAAAACATGAGTATTTTATATGTATACTAAAATAGTATACATATAAACTCAGGTTGATAATCTCTATTTTAAATGGATAGAAGCAGTTTAACGCTGAAATGAAAGCTTAAATATTATTTTCGGTATATATTTTTCAGTACGCCTGTTTCATATTTGTAATATTCGTAAGATTTAATTGCAGGAAATGTGAGGTTAAATAATAGAATAATTACTATTCGTAAATATTCGTACTCAAAAGTAGAAACCATGAAAATATTGAAAGTAATAATAAAAACTGGAAACATACCAGGCGGCATTTAATAAAACCGCGTAATTGTTTATTATAAAAGACAGACATTTTTCCTTTTCCTTAAGGCAAATGTAACTTATATTCAAATATGATAAATTATAATAGTTTCAAAATAATAGTTATTTAACCCTTAAATGCATAAGGATGCAGTGTTGCCAGTGGGCTACTTTTTTTAAATTCAGATTTCTTGACTGCTACTACTTTTTTGAAAGAGTAAAATTACCATTGTTTTCGCCTTAATTAATATGTCTTTAAATAAGGCGCATTTCACAATTTCAAAAAAACTGGTGCCAATCAAGAATCTGAATTTACAAAAAGTAGCCCGACTGGCAACACTGTAGGGTTGCCTGGCTGAATTACTTTTTATTTAACTCTTAGCAACAACTATACTTACGTAGAAATATTAATCCTTTAAAAAAAATTACAAAATATGCTACTAAATAACGTTAAAAATCTATCTTAAAATTTCTGCTTTCTAATCTTTACTTTAAGAATAAAAAACACAATTCTAAAAGAATAATTCATGCATTTAAGGGTTAAGTTTTATAAAATAACAAATTATATAAAATAAGGTATTTAAATCCATACTTATTAAAATATTTACTAATTTTCAATATTTTATTTATGCAGTAATTTTCACCTCTATTGCTGATGTACAACAAGAGAAAAGGTTGGCTTATTATAAGAAAAATATTTAAATGATTTTTTTCATTATTTTTCCTGTGCAATAAACCTTTCTTAGAATCATGCATGATTTTTTTTGAAAGAAAATAAAATCATGGATTTAACCCTCTCGCTGCGTATTTTTTTTTTTTTTTTTTTTTTTTTTTTTTTTTTTTTTTTTTTAATCAAAATAGGTTCAAAAATTACATATTCATATTTCAATTCTATATATATATTAGAGTTTAAATATGTAAAGAAAATTTGTAAAAGGGATTTTTTTTTTAAACCCAAACCTGAATCACTAATTAAACATTTAAATCAGGTTTAATCAAGGCTGTCACTGGAGAGAATTTTTATATTCTCGCACCAGAATTTTAAGAAAATCAATTTTCTAGTATTCAACTCTTGTAGATGTTGTTAAAGTCTATACGGAATTTTTCATATTTAAAAATTGGTCCGAGAAGGATTAAAAATTAGTCGCCAGTGGAAAAAATGAATCCCTGAGGAAATCTCGGGTTGCCCAAATTTGCTACTTTTACGTTGCCCGAGGAAATCTCGGGTCAGCGAGAGGGCTAATACAGCATGCAGGGTTCACAGCGTTATAAATTTTTTAATTATTTACCACTACTATTTCCCAGATAATTTTTTGTGGCATCTTGTCTTTGCAGATTTTAACCCTTTATCTACTGAATTATGAATTCATGAAAATTTTATCTTCTAAAGCATTTTTTGTGAATTGTTTAAACTACATTAGAAGATTTCCATAAACATTTAATAAATTTTTGAAGGATTTTAGAAAGATTAAAGAATTTAGAAGGATTAATTAAATTTGAATTTATAGTGATTTTGTGCAATATTTAGAACACCACTCGAATCTTTCATTTTAAATATTTTTCTTAATGTTCTTACACTAGAAATATAGAAATATTTCCCAAATAAAAAATTCCCCGCTCTGCCCCCAACGCCAAAAAAGCTGAAAAGATGCAAAGGCAGCAGAAATCATCCTTTTAAAAATATTTTTGTTTTGCGTAATCCATAATGCTTTTGGAACAAGATAAAGTAATGTATCTATGAGTCATTCTAAACTATATTACTACTAATCAATGTATTAAATGAATTGTATAACAAATTATTTGAATGGTACTTGTATGTACTGTAAGTATATAAAGGGTTAAACAAATGTATTACGAAGATAAAACTTTGCTATAGTGGTGGAAAATGTATAAAAATTATAGGCTACTCTTGGGCATGTGTCATTTTGACTACAAAGCTGTATAATGCAGCAGTGCATTGTTGCCAGTTGGCTACTTTTTATAAATTCAGATTTCTTGATTACCACCACTTTTTTGAAACGGTAAAATTACATTTGTTTTCGCCTTAATTAATATGTTATTAAAAAGGCGCATTTTATCATTTCAAAAAAGTGGTGCCAATCAAGAATCTGAATTTTAAAAAAGTAGCCCATCTGGCAACACTGCAGCAGTGTTGCCAGATTGGGGACTTTTTTTTCCCAGATTGTTGATTGTCACCGTTTTTTTTTTTTTTTTTTTTTTTTTTTTTTTTTTTTTTTTTTTAATAGAACTTTTCGGCGTATTTAGAAATAGATTAAAAATTCTGAAAAAAATTCGAATTATACTACTCTAAAAAAAGTAGTGATAGTAAAATAATCAGAATTAAAAAAGTCCCCAATCTGGCAACTCTGTAATGCAGTGGTACTAAATTCTATTATAGGTTTCCTACATTTTCAGCCCAAATAATGTAACAAAACTCAACTATTGTAATCTTTCGATTGCAGAAGACGAGTTTCACTCTGAGAAATTTCTGTATTTCTCTGACCTAAAGTCATGGGAATTCCCTGGCCTGTAGTAACCCTGTATTATCGAAATTTATTCTCATACCGTCGGTACCAAGTCAATCTATTCAATATAAAAACAGTGTTGCCAGTGGTCTACTTTTTAAAAATTTAGATTTCTTGTTTTGCACAACTTTCTTGAACTAGTAAAATTCGACTTATTTAATTACATATTATTTAACCCTTTAGCGCGCAGCTTTGCATATATGCAAACAACAGTGTTTTGAATTTAAATGATTTTTTTATTGGTATATACAATTCACACCCGAAAATTGAAATAGCAATATTTTCTTTAAATAAAACGGACCTTCCTTATTTAAATAAAGCATAATTAACCATTGAAAGTTTTTGGTGTTAAGTGAGATTCTCTGAACAAAATAATTTCTAGAACGTATTCTATCATGGGAATTAAATGGTAAAAGGTAAAGCTTTATAAAATACATAAATATATAAAATAAGGTATTTGGAGACATACTTAATAAAATATTTGCTAATTTACAATATTTTAGCATAAAACCGCCACACGACAGTAATTTTTACTTGTATTGCAGATATGCAACAGAAGAAAAAATTGACATATTATATGAAAAAATGTATCTCTGAAATTTTTCGTTATTTTTCCTTTGTAATAAACCTTTCAGAAATCATATATAATTTTTTCGAAACAAAATAAAACGTCACGCATTTAAGCGTTAAGAGGACACTGCAGTCACAGGCAAAATGAAAACAAAATGGCCGCGCGCGTTTTAGCTAAATTGGAAGGATGGTCTAAATTCAAATGATTGACAAGGGAACTCTTCCAATCAGCAAATGGCCAATTATCTGTCTCGATTCCACCCCCCCCCCCCACCTCCTTTCGGCTGAGAGCTACATTTGATCATTTCCAGTGAGTTTCACGTCTAAAGAATTTTTTTTTCAACCGTCTTCGCTTTTAGCGTAGATCAAAGCCGCTGCTTTGTGGATACCCTCGATAACATTAAAAGCCGTAAAAAGAATTTTAATCTGTTTATGATAAGAGTGCAAAAACTAAAACGATTTCAGAAAATAAATGAATATTTTATTTAGATATATTTCTTTTTTTTATATTCAGATTCATTTTACAGTTTTTACAAACATAAAATTGAAATTATTGCCGTATAAACACTATTTTATTTCACATAACGCAATTACATTTAAAATCAAGGGGGAGATATTGAATGAGGGGGGAAATATCAGGTACAAATATTCTAAAATAACTATCTTTTGTGGGGATTCTTTTTAAAACGTGAAATTTATCAAGAAATTTATAAGAACTATCTATAAGTGTGTGTGTGTGTGTGGGGGGGGGATTTCTGAACACTAAATATTTTTTAAATGATGCAGTCAGATAAGAATATTTTTGTAGCGGTTCGTAATCTAAATAACACTAAAATACTTTTCTTTTCATTACATTTTTTTTTCATTTTTAACACTCTCCAAGAAAGTTTAAAAGTGTTTATGAATTCGGTTTGTAAGTCCGTCTGTCTATCTGTCCGTGCTCTAAATAGCGTAAATGTAGTCGGATTGTCATGTAATTGATATACGATATTCAAAATCATCATGGTATGTTCGGTATTCAAAATGAATATCGAATGAATTACCATTCATGGTTCGTTTACAGACGCACTCAAACGTATTCTCTTACATTATGGTCTATGGGGGGGGGGGGGGATCATTTAGGGTGCATTTTAATAGTGTTACACAATCTTAAACATAGTTAATTTTATATACTTTAAGATACACTTTAAAATGGTTACTATAGACTAAGTTATGTGTAACGCTTAAAGTACGAGTATAGGGGACTCAAAAGTATTCCGTTACGTTATAGCCCATGACGAAATATCGTTTGCGGAGTATTTGATTGATATAACTGTCACAATGATAATGAAATTGATATGAATTTCTGAGGTGTTCTAAGCCTACTTTCTGTACAACATGTGCATTTAACAATTATTTACAGGGTCAGACAAAAGAGCTTGGTTATATATGGTCTACGAGGAAAAACTGTTTGTAGTGTATTTCGATTACGTTACATTATTTCAAACATGACGAAATAGATGCACATTACTTCGATTTGTTACAAGATGCTTGCATTCGAATATGGTTTGCATTTCATTTAGCGTTCATTTACAGGGACACATAAAATATTTTGATACAATACTGTATCCGACGTGTTAGCTATTAAAAATTAATGCTGAAAGTGCATTTTCAATTACAGAATGCGTTTTTAAGTTTAACTAAATTTTTGCGTACTACATGGTGTGCTTAAATTTTACAGACCAGGACTACACAAAAGAATTCGTAAACATTAATGAGAATGAGTATGAATGGCTTAAAGATGCTTGGTTTTTTTAGTTATAAATGTACAAGCTCAACTACATTTATTATGCTAAGAGATGTTTGTATCATACTAATAAAATCCTATACAGGGATATTAAACAAACTGGATACATTGCCGCCTATGGAAAATAATTCCTAGAAGTGTGATTTCAGTAATTTTAAGCATGTTTTTGCTTGAATTAGATTTCAGCTTAATATTTGACGTGTATAAAAATATGTATGCCATATACAGGGCTACACAAAATAATTCAAGTATGTTTCCGTCTATTGGTAGAAATTGCCGAGGGTGAATTTTCAACTGTTTTATGTATTTTCTTACAAAATTAAATTTTAACATAGTATGTAGAATCTCTACAAATATATCATATACAGAGCTGCACAAAAGAATTGGAATATCTTGCGGGTTATGGGCGCAATTGTTGAAATCTGCTTTTCAAATGTGTCATACGTTTTACAAATGTTTAGCTAGGCAACTTCTTTACTTTATTAAACGGCGAAATTTTGTTACAGTGTTCTGAAAGTGTTGGAAAGTTTTGAAGCATGATTTTTCTTTTTTTGTTTATGGATGTATTCGGCTTAGTCGATAACACCTTTGGTATCTAAGTTTGGTGGTTCTTTCTGAGCTAGTCCGAATGAAAGGATTTTAAAAGATTTTGAGAATATACTTGCACGTTGACGAGAAACCACAATATTTTCCTTTGAAATATATCTCTATAGACATTTTCCTTTCAGAAATACAGTTAAAATGTGTTTTGTGCATAATTTAATGTATACCTATCGTTTTATTGTTAACACTTTCGCACATAGTTGAAAAGATTTAGTTAATATTATAGATAGTAAAGATTTATAATTAGGACCAAAAAAAGTAAAAATTAAAAAGTTTTAAAGACTGTAAATTAGATTTTTTAACTTCATGAGTTGAGGGTAAGACAAGGGAAGAAACAGATTTTTTTTTTTTTTTTGGGGGGGGGGGGGTGAGTTTAATAGATGACTGATTATGTAACTTATTAAAGATTTACAAATAGGGCAAAAACATTGAAATCAGGAGTTTTAGAGACTTTAAATTTTATGAGCATGGAAATAATGGAGGGAGAAAAGAAAACGTCAATTTTATATGGGAGTGGAAGAAATTATATAATCGATTATTTATTGTTCAATATGAAACAGATAAAGCTGAAAATGTATTAAAAAAATATTTTCAAAGATTTTAAACTTAAATAAGGGAAAGAAGGAAAAAGGGGGGGGGATATTATTTGATGACTTATTTATTTACCTTACTAAAGAATAAGAAATAGGACAAAAAAAAGACTAAATTTTGTGTTCTTGGTAAGGGTAGAGTCAGAACAAACGTCAATTTTGGTGGGGGAGGAGTATAGTTATATGAATGATTATTTATGATTACAATAAATTAACAGATAGAGTACAAAATGATTTAGAAAAAGCAATGACTTTTAAGGTTAAAATTTTGTGACCTGAATGAAAAAAGAGGAATAAGCAGAATTAGTTCTTTTTTTGCGGTACGGGAGGGAGGGAAGTTTATTGGTGACTTATTATTTACTTACCTTAGAAAATATTTACAAATAGGTTAAAAAAATAATAAACGAAAAAATTTTAAGGGATTTAAATTTCAGATGCTTGGTAAGAGGGAGAGGCGAGGAGGAAATACCAATTTCAGTTGGGGTGGGGGGGGGGGGAGAAATTTTTATGATCGTTTGTTTATTGTTAAAATAAAGTGGCAAATTGAGCAGAAAAGATTAAAAAAATTTAAAGAGTTTTAAAGGGTTTTTATTTTAAAATATGGGTACCGTGGGTGAGGGAGCAAAAGGGAGAAATGACATTTTCGGAAGGGGCAATTTACAAGAACTTTTAATGAAATGAATGTGGTGAAATAAATTGATAATGAAATTTATGACTGATTATTTATTGTTAGTTTAAAGTAAATAATAAAAAAGAAAATTAAAGAAAACATTAAGGATTTTTAAAGATTTTAAACATTGATACTGTAAAGGGAGCAAAACGGGAAGCGAAATTTCCGAAGAAGGGGAGACAAAGAGTGCAAGATGTTTGGATAAGAATATGGTGTGCATCGCATTTATTGTTCATTTACAGGGAAACATTAAGATGATTGCTGAAAGTGAGTTTTAAATTATATGTTTGATATGATAAGTTATGGTATAAGTTAAGTTAAACTAATATTTTTGCACAGGCACATAGGTGGTGTATATGAATTGCATAGACACTACACAAAAGATTTCATCAGCAGTACCGAGAATGACCATGAATTACTGAAAGATGTTTTTTAATTTGATTTATGCATTTTCAAGCTCAACTACTTTTAATATAGATGTTTGACCCGTAGCCGGTGGCAGACATTTAGCCGACAACCAAATAGCCGTCAAGACATTTAGCAGATAGCAGTTAGCTGACACGTGCATTTAGCCGATACGTACATATAGCCGACAACACGATTAGCTGAAATTTACATACAGCATACAGGACAATTGACCGAAACGGACATATAGCAATAATTTTAGCAATACAGGCAATTGGCCGATAGGCAACTGGCCGAACGTGGCAATTAGCCGGGAGGACATTTAGCCGAAAAGGCGATTAGCCGACAGGACATTTAGCTGATAGTATAATTAGCCGGCACTTTTCTAACATTTCTCGACACCCCTCATGAGATACATCGCATTGGAGCCTTTTGATCACTCTTTCACATTATGTACCTCCCGTCCCCCCTACCCCAATTTGTATCACCGGGAGCATTTTTCTGACTTTTCCGACATCCCTCAAGTGATATATCATTGGACTGGGCAGCCCTTTGATCACACTTTCATATTATGCACCTCCCGCTAGGTTACAGTTAATTTACAGTTTGGTTACAGTTGCGATTAGTTACTCTTAGATTACGGTTAGGTAACTGTTAGGTTATAATTATGTTACGTTTAGGTGATAATTAGATTACACTTAGGTTACAGCTTGGTCATGGTAAAGTTATGTTACAGTTACATAACAGTTAGCATATGATTAGGTTATAACTAGGTAAACGTTAGTTACAGTTAGATTACGGTCACGTCCCAGTTAGGTTACATTTAGGCTACAATTAGGTTACTGTTAGGTTTTAGTTTTGTTACGGTTACTTCATAATTAGGTTACACGTAGGTTACGTTTAGATTATGGTTAGGTAACTGTTCGGTTATAATTAGGTTACGTTTAGGTGATAATTAGATTACGCTAAGGTTACAGCTTGGTCATGGTAAAGTTGTGTTACAGTTACAGTACTGCTAGCATACGATTAGGTTATAATTAGGTAAACGTTAGTTACAGTTAGATTACGGTTACGTCCCAGTTAAATTATATTTAGGCTACAATTAGGTTACTGTTGTGTTTCAAATAGGTTACGGTTACTTTATAATTAGGTTACCCTTAGGTTACGGTTACGTTACACTTAGGTTACGTTTAGATTACGGTTAAATAACTGTTATGTTATAATTAGGTTACGTTTAGGAGATAATTAGAATACGCTTCGGTTACAGCTTGGTCATGTTAAAGTTATGTTACAGTTACATTACAGTTAGCATACGATTAGGTTATAACTAGGTAAACGTTAGTTACAGTTAGATTTCGGTTACGTCCCAGTTAGGTTACATTTAGGCTACAATTAGGTTACTGTTAGCTTTCATTTAGGTTACGGTTATGTTACACTTAGGTTACGTTTAGGTTACAGAGAGGTTATAGCTACGTTACAGTTTGGTATTGGTTAGGTTACAGTTACGCTAGAGTTAGTTAATACTTAGGTTATAATTAGGTTAAGATCAGGTTACAGTTACGTTACAGTTAAGTCGGATGAATGTCCTGTCAGATGAATGTCCATGTCGAATAATTGTCCTCTGTCGGCTAAATATCTTGTCGGCTAACTGTCGCTGTCGACTAATTGTCCTGTCGTCTAATTGCTGTCTGCTAAATGTCTCGTCGGCTAAATGACATTGTACCATATAAATAAATAGTGGTATGCCAAAAAACTGGATACATGGCCGTCCATGGATAGCAATTCTTAGGCTAATGTTAGCCTTAGAAGTGTGATTTCAATAATTTTCAGCGTATTTATTTCTGAATTAAATTTCAGCTCAGTATGTGGCGTGTATAAAAATTTGTAAGGAACATACAGACCTTCACAAAACAATTGAAGTACGTTTCCGTCTATTGTTAGGAATTAATAAATGTGTATTTTCAAATGTGTTATGTTTTTCTAACTGAACTAAAAATGTAGGAAAGGGTTCATAATCCATACTTGGCACATGGTTTTCCTTTCTTGTTTTATTTATTGTCAATAATTCATCTTCTTATGTTTTTGTATTTCTTAGTTGCAATAATCATGATTTTAGGGTTCCGTACTTAAAAAGTATAAACGAAATCATTATAAGATCACTCCTGTGTCTGTCTGTCTGTCACAGCCATTTTACTCGTAAACTACGGAACGTCGAAAGTTCAAATTGGGGTATGTAATAAAGACTATTGACCCACATATTTACAGATTATTAGACATTTACAAATATATGTGGGGGGAAACGTAGAGGGGCTAATTAGGTTATTTGAAAAAGAAATATATTTTCATTGTATATCGTGTGGGGTATCGGTTAAAAGATTACGTAACGCCGAACTCAAAAATACATTTCTTTTAATTTTAGATATTATAATTTCAGAGATATCCTCGAAAATGTAGTGCAAAAATATGTCCCCCCCCCCCTTCTGTTTCCGAATCTACTGAAACTAAAATTATGAAAAAAATTAGAGGTAGTAGAGGTTAATTTAATACTTGCAGGGAAATTATAGCGATTGCCCAAGGTGGCATAGTTTTTCATAAAAGCGCATTTTTCTGTTACATACAGATTTCTATTTGCAGGCATTTAGCAAAGGTATCGAAGAGCGCTAAAGGTGCCTATCGTATCAAAAGTGTAAAAGCATTTTTTATAATGATTTTCGAAAAAAAATCGTTGGTAATTCGCCGAGATATTAAGACTCATGTCCCTGCCAGCGAAGACAATAAGGAGCTAATGCTAATCCTATGGGGAGGAAAAAGTAAAGAAAGGTGCGATGTAGAGACGGATCTCGGCTATACAATGCAAAAAAAAAAAAAAAAAAAAAAAAAAAAAAAAATATTTTAAAATATCGAAATACCAAAGAGATATTAGAAAAATCCTTCCCCATACGATTAGCATTAGCTCGTGAGTGCCTTCGCTGGCAGGGGCAAGAGCCTTAACCCTTAAAGACACGGTTGGTTTGGACATACATAATGGCAGAGGCGGCGTACTCTATATACCATCGGTTTTTAAATACTAGATAACAACTTTTAATGATATATTTGTGTAATGCAATGCCCAGTAGCAGCATAAAAGCAGTAAATATCAAATTGTTAAAAACAGACCAATTTAATTAGAATTAATCGCATAAACACTATGGGATTCGCGACTAGTTTGTGTTGAGTGGATCGCTCAATACGCCGCCCGTGTCTTTAAATGATAATTAAAGACCTATTTGAAAAAACGCGGCACGGACAAAGTCGAGTTGCATCTTTGCGACCTCCTTTCGAAGCGCGCTTAGTACAATGCCAAGTTTAAACTTTGAACAAGAATTTTCTTTCAGCTACACTGTAAAAAGAAAAATATTACTATGTTGAATTTAGTTTTATGAAATGCCATATGAAATTTAAACATGCAGTGCTTTTATTGTCAGTACCGAATTAAGTTCATCATATGCAGATTAAGATAAGTTTAAAAAAGAGTTATACAAAATAGCAATATTTAATTTTATTTCGGCTTCATATCTCTTTGAACTTTTGTTGTATACTCATTCATACTTTTCTAATATATTCAGCTATACCGCCTTCTACGTTGTATAGGTTTTTACAAAGTTTCATTATTCTTTTAAATAATACAGTTAATAATTCATAAATTTATTGTACGGAACCCTCTGAGCACGAGTAATACTCGTACTTGACCGTTTATTTTATATACGAGTTATATGCATTGGTCTGCCAAGTCGTATCTTGGTGGAAACCATCTGCAGAACCACAATTTAGTGGTTGATCTGCAGGTTTACCATTGTGTTTTCATGCACCCAAACTTCAATGTTTTCATACATTTGGGTGTAGGAAAATACAATGATAAACCAATCGATCAAATACTAAACTCCGGTCTGCAGGTGTTTTCTATCAAGATATGACTTGGCAGACCATTTGCATTTTAATATGCTAATTGAGTTCTATCTAATCCTAAAATTTCAGTCTTCAACTTGATGAGCTGATGGTCTGTGCAATTGCCACCCGTCGAGCAAATCCCTTCCTGTGAAATCTTGTATCACTCTTTAGGAATCTGTGGACAGGCACAATAACATCCTATCTGTGATTTTATACCTAGATTGTGTATGAAAAACTTTTTTAATTCATCACTCTGAATTTGGAATTTTTTGTAACAAATACAGTTGTAGTTTTTTTTTCTACAATTGTTTGAGAAAGACTTTGTTTTTATTTTCTCTGAAAACTTCTTGGATTTTTCATTACATTGATATGCAATTCTGATAATGAGTTTCTTAGAATTCCATTTCAAAGCAATATTTCGAATTTCTTCCAATTTTACCAAAGCATTTTTTTTCATTATAAGAAGTCAGAGAAAATAAATTTATTTTTCCCTGCATCTTTATCTTTAGATTAAGTTATAAATTTATTTTCCCCAAGTTGCTGATAGATATTTTTTTTACCTCGTCAGTTGCAAACTTACAGTCAAATATCTCCAGACGTTCTCCATCTCCTTCCTTTACTTCCAAGTTAAGGAGGAGTTGCGGTAATATACTTTACCAATCTGTGTCCTATATCGGAGTTTGGTAAATTAGCAGTGCTTTTAGTTTATAGTCTTTACTTGAACTTGCCGATCATGACAGTGTTAAGCTATCATTCGTTGTTGCTAAGAAACTGTTTTTATTAGTTTATAAATTAGTTTTGTAAATTAGCAGTTTTATGAAGCTAAAACTTTAGCACGACTCAATTTCTACAAAAATGTCGATATTTTTAAAACAACGTTATTCTACATTATTCAAAAACCAGATTTACGCGCAGTTTTTATTTTCAGATTATATTCGTAATTCATGGAATATAAGGAATAATAACAATGTTAATGATTATTTAGACTACATTGATGACTACATCGAAGAGGCATTTTAATCAAAGCAAAAGTCAGTTCCTACCCACAGAAGATTTTTTTTCGCATTCAGTGAGACAAGAAAATTGTTTATTAATAGGTGTTACTCAGAAAATACAGCATTAATTTGAAGAAATACTGTTTATAATTAAGTGAATTAAATCAAGCAATCCGCTAGAAGCAGCTTCAAATAATCAACGATTAGGCATTGTTTTCCAACAAGTCTGCAAGACCACATGTATCTAGCCCACTTCAGACACAAACTGTTATAATTGAGATGAAATGTTAATGTTTTAATCCAAGAACCATTCTCCAAAACTTGCATCGTCGAATGACCGTTTATTTAGATCCCTTCAAAACATTTTGAGGATAAGATATTTTATTTTTTGGAAGATTTGAGAAAATACATCGATTCTGTAGCCAGATGAGCGCTAATTATGTAACTGCTAGGAATTGAAATTTTCACGAAATACATTTTCTTTAATTTCCATCAACAATATGCGACAAACTTTTGCATCAGTCTCAAATATCGGAATTTGGTAATGGATTCTTCTCTGGTCTTTTTCTATAAATTTTAATAACACTCCATCTTTACTTTCAATTTACATTGGTATCCTGTTAAAGATTGCGTTACTTAAAATTTTTATTTCATGTTGTATTTGTAATGGCACATTCTTTCGTTTACTACTATTCATTATTCAATGACACAGTTTTACAAAATGAGTAGAGAGGAAATTAAGGCTAACAAAGCAACAGTTAGTAAATTTGTCATTAGCTTTTCAAGAATTATAGGAGAAGGATAATACCGTCATCAACAAGTCTATCACTGTGAAAGTCTGCGTTATATACGTAAAAAATGTCAGTAGGACATTTTTAACAAACTGATAAAACATTTTACGGGCACCAATGAATGATAGCTTAACATTGTCTTGATCGGCAAGTTCAAGTAGAGGCTGCAAAGTAAAACCGGGAACAAGAAATTTCTATCCGAGGAGACCTCTACTTTAAAATTTTTAGACAACAAAAACTTAGAAACTGATACAATCAATTATAACTGGTATTCAATCATAGAGTCTTGCTTATAAAAAAAAGTTTCTGGCCGAAATGTGCTGGATCGAACCGTAGCTTCCGACTTCACGAGGATGAAGTAGGCATACTTCTAATACAAATTTTTAATTTTTTTTAAATCCTATTTAATAACTTCAGTTAAGACAATAATAACATTTAAAAATAAGTGTTAGAAATTTGCCTGATTTGCCTCCGTTAGATCATCGCTTATAGATCGAATTTGGCAAACTCAAAAGTGGAGGTTCTATTATGATTTTATCAGATACTAGCAAACCCCGCGACTTTGGTCGCGTAATATTTGAAATATACCAAGTAATATTTATATGTCTAATTTTTATTAAAAAGTACTAACTAAATTTTTATTTTATTAAAAAGTAATATGTTATTTTATTAAAAGGTACTTATTACTTTTAGGAATAATTCAAAAACATTACTATTTACTATTTACAATACTATTTAAATACAATTACTATTACTATATACAAATACTATATACAATTACTATTTAAAACACAGTTTAACTAAATATCATTATTACAAATGCAGAAATGAGGCTTAAATTAATAAAACGAAATATAACTAAAAAAATGATAATTTAAAAAATATTTTGAAACTTTTATGCTCAATTAATACGCTCATTTCAGTATTCATTTGAAGTTCTGAATTTTTTAGAAACCATCTCCTTACATCTTAAAATTAAATATCATGTCAAATTCCAAGTCCTACCACCTCTCTCAAGATAAAGGGCTATATTGAAATAGGAACTGTCACCATTAATTTGCCAAAATTAATTTTGAAATCGGTTTTTTCCCAATATTCCACAGAAACGTAATTTAGAAAGCTTTTAAAGGCCTTTTTTAGAACTTTTGTTTTTCCTGTGAACCCCAAGTGGTAGAATCATCGGCATAAAATATAGCCTGTGTAGAATCAGAGACTGTTACCATTGATTCGAAACTATTATTACTTTTATAATCGGTTTATATTCTCTGAAATTGCATAGAAATCGTAATTTAGGACTTTTTTCGAACGCTTTTCGCACCTCCCCTTCCCTTCACCCCTTCTTAGTTCGAATTTATTTTCGACAGTCCTTCGAGGGCATTTATATTTTATAAGTAACTACCATGAAATATTTAAAGTTTCTAGCCTTTTCAGTATCAAAGAATTCGCAATTTAGAAATTTTCTAGCTCCTGCAACCCTCTGGTGGTACTGGCACAGACATAAATTATAGCTTGTTTTTTAGCAGTTTCTATCAACAACAATTTGTCATCATTATTTTTTTAATCGGTTTGGTATTTTATAAGTTTGCTTAAAAATTGTAATTTATAACGCTTTTCGCTCACTTCATCTTTTTAAATTTGGAATTTTCTTTCGACTGTTCTTAGAAATCAGTTGCATCTTGTAACTAAATACCATGCCATATTTCAATGTGTTAGACCCTCAGTTGTGCAAAAAACGCAAATTAGAACATGTTTTGTTTTTGCAACCCTCAGATGTTAGTGACAGCAACATAAAATATAACCTACACTGCTCAAAACAATTAAAGGATATTGCAGTTTTAGGTGGATTTTGTATCTGGTAAACTGTTTAGCTGATTGATACATGGTCGACAGACATAGTAGGTTATATGAGAATAAATTACACATGTTTGGCAGAAAAAAATGCATTTTACTGCGCATTTGTGTACTAAAGGAAAAAAACACAATTTGTGTATATGAGAAAAAAAGAATAAGAAAAGGTGTTTTCTTCAAAGAAAATCATTTTCAGTAGGGGGTATGGTTTCCACGGGCGGCCAGCAACGTTGAACACCTTTGAGGCATGGACTCAATGAGGCTATTAATGACGAGTTGGGGTATTCTGCCCCACTCTTCCAGAAGAGCTCTTTCCAGTTCTTGGAGAGTTTGTGGGGGTTGTTGGCGGCCAGAAACTCGTCTTCCTAGAGCGTCCCAAACGTGCTCGATTGGATTCATGTCTGGAGAACACGCTAGCCATTCCATTCGAACGATTCCTTCCTCGAAAAGGAAATTCTCCACCAGGTTTGCACGATGTGGCCTGCAGTTATCGTCCATTAAAATGAAGTTATCTCCGATTGCTGCAGCGTAAGGGACTACAATAGGTCTGATGATCTCATCCCTATATCGGCGACCAGTCAGAGCTCCATCTCGAATGATGTAGAGGTCAGTGCGCCCGTCAATGAAGATGCCACCATACACCAACACTCCTCCACCGCCAAATCTGACACTTTCGTGCACGAACGCTGGATTATACCTACTGCCACGGTCCCTCCAGATGAAAATACGCCTATTATCCGGATGCACAGAAAAACGGGACTCGTCAGAAAACAGAATATTGCTCCATTCATTTCTCCTCCAGTTGACATGCTCGGTTGCCCACTCCCTGCGGTCGCGACGATGCCTTGATGTTAATCTAACACATACCATCGGTCGGCGAGCATACAGACCTACAGCATGGAGCCGGTTTCGAACAGTCTGAGTTGAAATCGTGGTGCCTGTAGCCGAGCGAAGGTGTTGTTGGAGAAAAGTAGCGTTCATGGTTCGGTGTCTCCGAGCTGTTAACGCTAAATACCGATCTTCATTGGGCATTGTTTCCCGTCTACGACCTTGCCCTGGTCTTCGGCCTGCACATCCACTCTCCAAAAAACGGTTCCAGATCCTGGAAATGACACTTTGTGACACTCCAATGGCTTGCGCTACTTCGGCTTGAGTTTGGCCCCCTTCTAACCTACCAACAATTCTCAAAGCTTCTGAATCTCTCAAATGACTTCGCTGAGACATCGTACTCATCGAAACAAAGCAATCACTGAATGCCGATCATCCTTGTCTTCATTCTCTTTTATCCAGTTGAAAGTCAAATTTCATTCGCTGCCGCTGAAGCGACGTTTTTGACGTCGAACTCAAAATTTGCATACTCCACAGTTTGAAAACCAGAAAATTTTGCATTTGTGATTCTCTTCTTCTATTTTCGGCAAAAAAAATTTCGTTTATATCTTTATTTTATATAAAACTTCAAATATCCTTTAATTGTTTTGAGCAGTGTATATTATAGCAGGGACTGTCACCATTGATTTGCAACCATTACTTTTGAAATAGCTTTGGTATTTCCAGAGATTGAGTAGAAATCGCAATTTACAACGTTTTCAGAACGCTTTCGCACATTTTCAGCCCTTTTTAAGTTTGCAATTTTTTCGAAACTCTTCTTAAAGATAATTTATATCTAATAAATATGTACCTTGCCTAATTTTAAGTTGCTAGCCACTACCGATCACAAAAATCGAAATTTAGAACGCTTTTTAGCTCACAGGCTATCAAAGCCTGAGCTAATGTGCCGGCCCGTTCTGTATGTATGTACGTACGTACGTACGTACGTACGTATGTATGTATGTATGTATGTATGTACGTAACGCGATAACTCTTGATAGAAACATCCGATTTGCTTCAAAATTTTTTCCTAGGTTCATTGTGATAACGCGCTTCCCTGATTCGTTTTGGGAGTTCATTGGTTAAGGATAAAGGGGGAAAACGGGATTAGTCCACTCCCCTTAATTCAGAAGAATGGGTTTTTCATGCAGAATCATTCGATTTGCTCCGAATTTGGTATACCGGTTTATTATGTTAAGGAACTTCCCTGATTAGTTTTGGGAGTTCATTGGTTAAGGATAAAGGGGGAAAACGGGATTAGTCCACTCCCCTTAATTCAGAAGAATGGGTTTTTCATGCAGAATCATTCGATTTGCTCCGAATTTGGTATACCGGTTTATTATGTTAAGGAACTTCCCTGATTAGTTTTGGGAGTTCATTGGTTAAGGATAAAGGGGGGAAAACGGGGTTAGTCCACCCCCCTTAATTCAGAAAAATGGGTTTTTCATGCAGAATCATTCGATTTTCTCCGAATTCGGTATACCAGTTTATTATGTTAAGGAACTTCACTAATTAGTTTTGGGGGTTCATTGGTTAAGGATAAAGGGGGAAAATTGGGGTTAGTCTACCCCCTTAATTCAGATAAATGGGTTTTTCATGCAGAATGATTCGATTTGCTCCGAATTTGGTATACCGGTTTATTATGTTAAGGAACATCCCTGATTAGTTTTGGGGGTTCATTGGTTAAGGATAAAGGGGGAAAAGCGGGGTTAGTCCACACCCTTAATTCAGATAAATGGGTTTTTCATGCAGAATCATTCGATTTGCTCCGAATTTGGTATACCGGTTTATTATATTAAGGAACTCCCCTGATTTGTTTTGGGGGTTCATTGGTTAAGGATAAAGGGGGAAAAGTGGGGTTAGTCCACCCCCTTAATTCAGATAAATGTGTTTTTCATGCAGAATCATTCAATTTGCTCCGAATTTGGTATACCGGTTTATTATGTTAAGGAACACCCCTGATTAGTTTTGGGGGTTCATTGGTTAAGGATAAAGGGGGAAAAGTGGGGTTAGTCCACCCCCTTAATTCAGATAAATGGGTTTTTCATGCAGAATCATTCGATTTGCTCCGATTTTGGTATACCGGTTTATTATGATAAAGAACTTCCCTGATTAGTTTTGGGAGTTCATTGGTTAAGGATAAAGGGGGGAAAACGGGGTTAGTCCACCCCCCTTAATTCAGAAAAATGGGTTTTTCATGCAGAATCATTCGATTTTCTCCGAATTCGGTATACCAGTTTATTATGTTAAGGAACTTCACTAATTAGTTTTGGGGGTTCATTGGTTAAGGATAAAGGGGGAAAAGTGGGGTTAGTCTACCCCCTTAATTCAGATAAATGGGTTTTTCATGCAGAATGATTCGATTTGCTCCGAATTTGGTATACCGGTTTATTATGTTAAGGAACATCCCTGATTAGTTTTGGGGGTTCATTGGTTAAGGATAAAGGGGGAAAAGCGGGGTTAGTCCACACCCTTAATTCAGATAAATGGGTTTTTCATGCAGAATCATTCGATTTGCTCCGAATTTGGTATACCGGTTTATTATATTAAGGAACTCCCCTGATTTGTTTTGGGGGTTCATTGGTTAAGGATAAAGGGGGAAAAGTGGGGTTAGTCCACCCCCTTAATTCAGATAAATGTGTTTTTCATGCAGAATCATTCAATTTGCTCCGAATTTGGTATACCGGTTTATTATGTTAAGAAACATCCCTGATTAGTTTTGGGGGTTCATTGGTTAAGGATAAAGGGTGAAAAGTGGGGTTAGTCCACCCCCTTAATTCAGATAAATGGGTTTTTCATGCAGAATCATTCGATTTGCTCCGATTTTGGTATACCGGTTTATTATGATAAAGAACTTCCCTGATTAGTTTTGGGGGTTCATTGGTTAAGGATAAAGGGGGGAAAACAGGGTTAGTCCATCCCCCTTAATTCACATAAATGTGATTTTCATGCAGAATGATTCGATTTGCTCCGAATTTGGTATACCGGTTTATTATGTTAAGGAACTTCCCTGATTAGTTTTGGGGGTTCATTGGTTAAGGATAAAGGGGGAAAAACAGGGTTAGTCCACCCCCCTTAATTCAGATAAATGTGTGTTTCATGCAGAATGGTTCGATTTTCTCCGAATTTGGTATACCGGTTTATTATGATAAAGAACTTCCCTGATTAGTTTTGGGGGTTCATTGGTTAAGGATAAAGGGGGGGAAAACAGGGTTTGTCCACCCCCTTAATTCAGATAAATGGGTTTTTCATGCAGAATCATTCGATTTGCTCCGAATTTGGTATACCGGTTTATTATGTTAAGGAACTTCCTTGATTAGTTTTGGGTGTTCATTGGTTAAGGGAAAAGGGGGAAAAGGGAGGTTAGCCCGTCCCTCTTAATTTAGATAGATGGGTTTTTCATGCAGAATGATTCGATTTGCTCCGAAGTTGGTATACCGGTTTATTATGTTAAGGAGCTTCCCTGATTCGTTTTGGCGATTCATTGGTTAAGGATAAAGGGGGGCTAGTCCACCCCCTTAATTTAGATAAATGTTTTTTTTTTTTTGGAAGATTATTCGATTTGCTCCAAATTTGGTATACCGGTTTATTATGATAAGGAGCTTCCCTGATTAGATTTGGAGGTTCACTGGTTAAGTATATAGGGGGAAACGGGGGCTAATTCCCCTTCACTTTTTTTTTAGTGGCATTATTCTTTAAAATAAGAGTATAATATACAATTAGTGTGAATAGTCTGTGAGCTCAATGCAATCAGTTTAGCTGGGCACTTTTCTTTTTTATTTGCTCCTGCAACGTCTAGGTGATAGTGATACCGACATAAAATAGCGTCTATGTAAGAGCAGAGGCTGTCAGCATCAATTTTCTACCATTACGTTTGAAATCAGTTTGATTCTTCCTGAGATATTGCTGAAAAATCGGCATTTAGAAAGTTTTTAGAACGCTTTTCGCGCATTTTGCTCCTGCATCTCCTCTGGAGTAGTGGAAACAGATATAAAATATAGCCTATCATGGAGAAAGATCTGTCACCTTCATTTGTACACCATTATATTTGAAATCGGTTCAGTACTTCCTGAGATTGCATAGAAATCGCAATTTAGAAAGGTTTTTACAACGCTTTTTGTGCATTTTGACCCACTTTAAAATTTTGTTTTTTTTTAGGAAATCTCCTTAGAGACCATTGATATCTTATAACTAACTACCATTCCAAAGTTCACGATTCTAGGCCCTTCCGTAACGCAAAAACCGCAATTTAGAACGTTTTTCTCCTGCGGGTCGTGGCACCGACATAAAACATAGCCTATGTTGGAGCAAGGGTTGTCACCATCATTTTGACGCCATTATTTTTTAGATCGGTTTGGTATTTCCTTAGATTGTGTAGAAACCCCCATTTAGAACGTTTTTTAGAACGCTTTTCACGCATTTCCACAATTTCAAATTTCGAATTGTTTAAGAACTGTTCTTAAAAATCCTTTATATCTAATAAGTAGCATATTTCATATTTCTAGGCCCTTCAGTAACGCAAAAATCGCATTTTTAGAACGTTTTTTGCTCCTGCACCCCTTTGGTGTAGAGGCACCGACATAAAGCATAGCCTATCTTGGAGCAAGGGTTGTCACAATCATTTTGACACCAGTATTTTTAAAATTGGTTTGTTATTTCCTGAGATTGTGTAAAAACTACCATTTAGAACGTTTTTTAGAACGTTTTTTGCTCCTACACCCCCTTTGGTTTAGTGGCACCAACATAAAACATAGCCAATCTTGCAGAAAGGGTTTCCACCATCATTTTGACACCAATATTTTTTAAATAGTTTGGTATTTTCTGAGATTGTGTAAAAACTACCATTTAGAACGTTTTTTAGAACGTTTTTTGCTCCTACACCCCCTTTGGTTTAGTGGCACCAACATAAAACATAGCCAATCTTGCAGAAAGGGTTGTCACCATCATTTTGACACCAATATTTTTTAAATCGGTTTGGTATTTCCTGAGATTGTGTAAAAACTACCATTTAGAACGTTTTTTAGAACGCTTTTTGTGCATTTTCACCCCTTTTAAATTTCAAATTGTTTAAGAACTGTTCTTAGACATCATTTATATCTTATAAGTAACTAATATTCCAAATTTCATATTTTTAGGCCATTCAGTAACGCAAAAATCGCATTTTTAGAACGTTTTTTGCTCCTGCATCCCCTTTGAGGTAGTGGCACTGACATAAGATATAGCCTATGTTCTAAGTTGGACTAACACCATCATTTTGATACCATTACTTTTGAAATCGATTGGGTAGCTCCAGAGATTACCTCTAACAAACAAACAAACTTTACTTCTTTATAATATTAGTATAGATATACTTTGCAATAAAATGCTGAGTTGGGTCGACTTTCTGCTGAAAATTCCTTCATGAAAACATTTCATTTATTAACATAATCAAATTAAACCTCGTGAAATTGGTCTCCTTCTTCACCCCCCCCCCTTTCTTTATCATTTTATGAGTTTCTCCAGCTTCACTGTTCGTTTTTTTTTTTTTTTTTTTTTTTTTTTTTTTTTTTTTTTTTTTTTTTTTTTCAAAAGAAGGCAGATGGCCCACTGTCTTTAGTAATGTGGACTATGGTGATTTCAAGTTAAGTTAGAAAACTTAACCAATCGGCTGATTTTCGCCAACGTCTTATAACGGTGGATGAAACATGAAACCGCCATTATTCACTAGCGATGAAACAGCAATCTAAACAATGTGAAAGAGCAGCTGAAATTGCGCCAAAGAGAGTGAAAACGGTTCCATCGGCTGGAAAAGCCATGGATACGGTTTTCGGAATTCACAAAGTGTGGTGACCATAGACCACCGGCAAAAAGGTAGAATCGTCACCGGACAGTGTTATGCATTTCTACGGGACCAGTTAAAGAGTGCTTATTCCGACAAAACGTCCATACCTGAGCAAAAAAAAGTGTTCTTTAACACATTCGTTAACACATGCCTGTAGTTTTCGCTACGAAAGTCAATGACCTACGCTCTGTAGTGCTTCCACATGCACCGGATTTTGCTCCCAGCGATTATTTCTTTTCTCAAGCCTGAAGAAATGGCTCGGTAGTCGGAAATTCAAATCAAAATATGGGGGTAAAGCAGAGACCACCACTTCATTTCCAAAGTTAGATAAGGCTTATTATACTGAAGATAATAAAAAGTCGGAAACTCGTTGGTTTAAATTTTATAAGCTGTAAGGAACTACGTTAAAAAAATTAAATATTGTCAAAATTTTTCTATTTTCTTTGTCGGGCTGATAACCTTTCGAAACACACTCGTATCGACATCAAATTTTATTTTCCCTCAAAAAAAAAAAAAAAAAAAAAAAAAAAAAAAAAAAAAAAAAAAAGTCAGAGTTCATGAAAAATGCGGGTCCTAGTTGTAATTAAAATTCGACCCCCTCATGCTGAGAACATGACACTATAAAACTTGGTAAGACGGAAACATAAACAATAGGTGCGAAATACCTTTTTAGTTGGGTTATTTGCGTCTTTGCAGATACAATTGCCGGGTATTTTTAGGGGAATAATGAGAATTCCGTTAAACCAGGGTTCCGTTACAGCTACGTATCGGAAAATAAATTTGTTAGCTAGCAGACATTTATAAAATGTGATATTTTACCATACAGTCTCCTTATTTTCAGCTTAACATTACTATAGTTAATGATAAATTTCCGCGTTTCCTTACCGTTACAAAAAATATCTTTAGGTTACCTTTGAGAACACACACAACACTGTAAAAAAAAAAAAAGAAAAAAAAGACTAAAGTATGGAAATACTACTGGCAATCTAGACGCCAGTACTATTTCCTTATTTTACAGGAAATATTTTACGGTAAATTACACAAAATTTTCCGTTTTTTCTGGAATTTAACGGATTTTTTCTATAATTTAAAGGGAAAAAGTTCCGTTAAAATACGGAAATAGTACTATCGTCTAGATTGCCAGTAGTATTTCCGTAATTTAGTCCTTTTTTTACAGTGTAGTAACGGGGAAAAAATGTAAGCGCTAATGTTAAGTCTATGGGAGCGTTATTTTCAAATATCTCGCATCCTTTTTAATATTTTAAAATGAAATTTTTTGCATAGGATAGCTGAGAACTATCTACAACCGGGCTGTTTTTGACTTTTTTTATTTTGGTTAGAGATATTTAAAAAAAAAATTACTTATACTTTCGAAACTTGTGGAATCGGTTCTGAAATTGAAACTATCATAATAAAAGAAAACTATAACTAAAATCGAAAAAGTAAAACCTAGCCTGGTTGTTGATCGCCCTCGGCTATCCATGCAAAAAAAAAAATTCATTCAAAAATATTAAAATTAAAGCGAGAAATTTGAAAATAACGCCCCCATAGACTTTAAAATTAGCATTTTCATTTCTTCCCGTGCATGGAGTGGGCTCTTAACAAAAAATATGTTACACAGGACAAATTTCGCATTTTCTGCGACTTTTAAAGGTATACTGTGCCCATAAAAATGACAAATATTAAAAATAATAAATATTAATTTTTTTTTTAAGTTTCGAACAAATTGATCAACACTTTTAAAGTTAACAATCTTTAAAACTTACGAATTCTAAGTTCTTGTTAAAACTTAGTAAATTTAAATTGTTCAAATTATGAAAAATTAAAATAATAAAGTCATCAATGAATGTTCTTAGGCATGTTTAACGGCATGAAAAATATGCTAAAAATTAATATAATAAGAAAATGAGTAATACAGATGAAAATCTTCTTTCAGGAATTTCTACCAATTAACGGAAGTGTATTTGCATTCTTTTGTACAGCCCTTACATTAGCAACAAGATTTTATACACGTCGCATGTTAAGATAAAATTTATTCCAGTATAAACATGCTTAAAACTACTTAAATCGCACTTCCAGAATTTATCATCCATAGGCGTGCATGCATACAATTCTCTGGATAGCCTTGTATATTATTATATTTAGTTTTTCTTTCGGAACCGGTTGGAATCCGTTCTGAAATTGAAACTATCCTAATATTATAAAAAAAACTAAAACCAAAATCGAAAAAGTAAAAACTAGCCTGGTTGTTGATCGTCCTCAGCTGTCCAATGCAAAAATCTATTAAAATAAAGCGAGAAATTTGAAATTAACGCCCCCATAGACTTAAAATTAGAGTTTTTATCTCTTCCCGTGTCTGAAGTGGGCTCTTAAAGAAAGATGTGGACAAATTTCGCATTTTTTGCGGCTGTTAAAGGTGTACTTTTTTGTTAAAAATAACAAATATTAAAAGTAATAAATACTAACAATACTCCTTTAAAGTTTCAAACAAGTTGATCTAAACTTTCAAAGTAAACATTCTTTAATACTTACTAACTTTAAGTTTTTGTTAAATCTTAGTAAATTTAAATTGTTCAAATTATTGAAAAATTAAAATGACAAAGTCATCAATGGATATTCTTAGGCTTGTTTTAACGGCATGAAAAAATGATAAAATCTAATATAATAAGAAAACGATTAATGCAGATTAAAGTAAACTTTCAGCAATTTCTACCAATTAACGCCAGTATATTTGTATTATTTTGTACAGCCCTTGCATTCGAACAAGTTTATATACACACAACATGTTAAGATCAAAATTATTGCAGTATAAACATGCTTAAAACAACTGAAATCGTACTTCCAGAAATTATCATTCATAGGTGCGCGCATGCATCCAATTCTTTGAATAGCCTTGTATATTATTATATTTATATTTTTCAAACGCATCTTTCTAAATATAGTTGAACTTGAAAATATAGAATTAAATTAAAAAAAAAAAAAAATAGTAATTCACTCTCGTTCTCAGCAATTCTTCCTAGTTCTTTTGCGTAGCCCTATACACGGTCTATAGAAATCATATGTATAATCTAGTATTAAAAAAGTATATCATAGGTGAAAACTGACTTTTAGCAATCATCCCTAATAGAGAATACTTCGTATACAGTATTGTATCCAGCAACTTTTATGTGCCCCTGTAAATGAAATAAAATGTGATTCACATCATATTCTAATGTAAGCATCTTGTAGTAAACCTCAGTAACGTATATGAATTTCATCTTGTTTAAAATGTTGAAACAGAACTAAAACACGCCGCGAGCAGTTTTTTCTGTAATAAAACTGAATTCTTTTCTGTGATAGTGTAAATGAATGATAAATGCTTTGCAACCCCTTCAGCAAACATGTTAGTACACCTCATGAATTCATATCCATTTCGCTATGTTTGCAACAGAGAAACATTATTAAAATACGCCGTAAAACATTTTTTCTTCATAGTCGACAATATAAAGAAATGTACTTTTGAATTCCCCTGTACACGAACCTGTGCACTTCAGTAAGGTGCATAGATTTTATGTTTAAATTGCTTTACATCATTAAAATACACCCCAAATGATTTTTTCACATAGGCCATAATATAAAAGAATACTTTTGAATGTCCATGTCATGAAGTATAAATTATTACACGCTTCATTATCAATGTGATGCATGCCATGATAAACTTCAACAACGTATTTCAGTTACATCACAATCCAAGTATATGTACGCTAGTTAGAGTACGGACAGACAAGCAGTCAAGCCCAACTCATAAACATTTTTCAACTTTGTTGGAGAGTGCTAAACATCTGAGTACGCGTCCAAAAGTTTTGTGTTGGATATACATATAGAAAATACAGAGGGCGTAGAGAAAAACACGGGACCTAATAGTAATTAAAATTCGACCCCCCTCATGCTAAAAACATGACACTATAAACCTGGTAAGATGAAAACATAAACAATAAGTGCGAAATACCGTTTTAGGTGGGTTTTTTCCGTCTTTGCACATACAATTGTAAGATATTTTTAGGGGAATCTTGAAAATATTCCATTTAAACCAGGATTCTGTTACAATACGTATTGAAAAATAAATTTGCTAGCTGACAGACTTTTATAAAATGCTATATTTTACCTTATAGTCTCATAACTTTTAGTTTTGCATTATTATAGTTAATGATAAATTTTCCCGTTTCCTAACAGTTAAAATAATACCTTTAAGTTACATGAGAACCCACACTAGTAACGGGGAAAAATATGAAAGCGCTAATGTTAAGTCTATGGGAGCGTTATTTTCAAATATCTCGCTTCCTTTTTAAAAATTTAAAATTATTTTTTTTTTTTTTTGTATAGGATAGCTGAGGACGCTCTATAACCGGGCTAGTTTTTAGTTTTTCGAATTTGGTTTCAGATATTTAAAATATATATAGATACTTTTACTTTCATAACCGGTTGGAATCCGTTCTGAAATTTAAACTATCCTAATATAAAAAAAAAACTGAAACCAAAATCGAAAAGGTAAAAACTAGCCTGGTTGTAGATCACCCTCAGCTATCCTGTGCAGAAAACATCATTCAGTAATATTAAAATCAAAGCGAGAAATTTCAAAATAACGCCCCCATAGACTTAATATTAACCTTTTCCTTTCTTCTCGTGTCTGAAGTGGGCTCTTAAAAAAAGATGTGTTACACAGGACAAATTTCGTTCTCGACTGTTAAAGGTGTACTGTACCCTTAAAAATAATAAATATTAAAGTAATGAATATTAAAAGTATTTCTTTAAAAATTTGAACAAGTTGATCTACAATTTTAAAGTTAACAATCTTTAAAACTTACTAACTTTAAGTTCTGCTGATTTTTAATTAAAAAAACTGTTTTTCGAAATTAAAATGTTAAATTGTCGAATATTTTATACATATACAAGAATAGGAAACTTGAAACCCAGTCTCCTGGCCAGTCCACAAACATGTTCTAGCAAATTCTGACTTCGTAATTTTATTATTTGTTAGCTATTTTAACTTAAAATTACTTTAAAAACAACGCGTCTATTTTTTTTACCGTTTTACTTAATAAACCAATATTGAATTCAGGGGATAGCCCGGGGGGGGACATCCACCTCCCGGAGCGATGAGTTGTGTCCCCCCCCGGAAGATTTGATATTTTGCATTTTCAATGGTCAAAAAGTGCAATTTCCCCCTAGAGCTCTATTATGCCCCCCCCCCCCCTCCGGAGAATCCCTCCCGGAGAAAAGTGACTGAATTCAGCACTGTAATAAACTCGGGCTGAAATTTTGTCCCCTAGTAACTTATACATGTTTTACCTCCCTGTATACGACTCTAAAATTTTATATATACAAAGTAAATGCGTAATATCCTTCGTTATTCAGAGAAATATAGAATTTGAAATATTTCATTCTTTCAAGAGTATTTTGTCGAAATTAAACAATAATCGTAGGAAAGAAAAAATCCAAAGTATAAATAGGAGTGATCTATTTTACCACGTTACAATAATCCAATCACACCAAAGGAAATATTAAATAGTTTCCATTTGCTAAAATGTGTCGGTCTTAGCCAATCAGATTTTTAATAGGGCGGTGTTTTCATGTCCGATATTTGGCGGGCAACATATCATTACGAGGCCGTTTTTGACACATGTTTCATCAAAATCTTTACAAATTTTGCTCAGCCTAATTGCAGTAGAACTATTGAAAGCATGTTATTGGAAAGCTTAAACTCTATATTTTCGTTGTTATTTTTAAAATTTTCCTGAATTTTGCTGATATGAATGTTATAAGACTAAAAAGGACACAACACCTCGAATTTCACTGGATCCTAAATTGACAGGATCCTGAGAATTAAACTACAACGAAAATCGGAAAAGTAAAAAATAGCCCGTAAACAGATAGTCCTCAGCTATCCTGTACAAAAAAAATCATTTAAAAATATTAAAAATCAAGCAAGATATTTGAAAATATTTTTCCCATAGACTTATCATTAGCGTTCGAACTTCAAGCCGTGACTAGTGTGGCCTCTTAAGGCGAAACACAACTTTTTTTAAATAGTAAAATTCGACATATTTAATAATATATTAATTAAGGCGAAAACAAGGGGGATTTTACCCTTTCAGAAAAGTGGTGCAAATCAAGAAATCTGAATTTTAAAAAAGTAGCCCACTAGCAACACCGTTTTCATAATTGATAGTGTGACATGGTACCGACGATATCCCTATTTTTGAAATGGAATTTTCATCTTATTTAATGACGATAATATTTTAATTATATAAGGCGAAGTTTTCTATTTGGAAAATGTGCTAACTCAGAGTAATCACTTTAACCCTTAAATGCGCGATTTTTTATTTTTTTTATTAAAATTATATAGGATTCTCTGAAAGGTTTAATACACAGGAAAAATAATGAAGAAAATAAGAGATACATTTTTCATATAATACGTTAATCTTTTTTTCTTCTGCACATCTGCAATAGAAGTAAAAAACTATTGTCGTGTGGCTGTTTTACGCTAAAACATTGCGAATTAGTAAATATTTTAATGAGTATGCCTCAAAATACCTTGTTTTATAAAATTATTTATTTTATAAAACTTAATATTTAACCCTTTAATTCCCATTATAGTATACGTTCTATAAATTATGTAGTTCAGGGAATGTCACTTTACACCAGACAGCTTGAATGGTTAATATCGCTTTATTTAAATACGGAATGTCTGTTATTATTTAAAGTGAATATTGCTATTTTAATTTTCTGGTGTGAAATAGGTACATAGGAATAAAAAAATCCATTATATTAATAACACTGTTTTTGCAAATATGCAAAGCTGTGCTCTAAAGGTTTAAAATAGGGATGGCCAACTGTGTCACGCTCAACACTAGTAAAATTTTACTGTAATTATTGCCTTATTTAATCATCGAATCCCTGAGATTCAAGAAGTTGACTTTTTCTTTAAAATTTTAGTGGCACTCAACGTGTGACAGTTGGCCAGCCCAGCTCTAAGAGGATACAGTATACTCTTCAGTTCAGTGCTTCCCGTTTTGATCTGAAAAGCTATTTGACAGGACTGGCGATAGCTCACGGTTTTGGCAAAGACAAGAAACTTTCAGACTGCAAACATGTCCTGTGACTGCAGCGCCATCTGCAGCAAGATTTCTAATCTATCATTCCCTTAACACTAGAAAAGCTTGAAATTTTAATCAAATTTTATAAAAATATGTCACATCAGAATTTCGATTTAAATCAGTTTAACTTATGTATTTAACGTTTTTCTTCTTTCTCTCTTTTAAACTTATTTTTTAATAAATTTTCTGGTTTGAACCGAAATATATTCATATGGTAGAGGTCAAAATGACCGCTCACGGCCTTGCTAGTGTTAAGACGATTTACTGGGTTTAAGGCGCAATTTGTTGTCTATTGTTTCTATCGCGTTAGGCTCTCGAATTAAAAACTCACCTTACTCTGAGCATAAAAAGTGAGTAATATAAAGATTTTTTTTGAATACCCAAACTGCTCATTTGACAGTGTAGAATGGTACAATTACAAGCACTGAACTGCAACGGGACCATATCTGGAGTGATCAGCTTCCAATTTTCCCAAAGGCGCTTTTACGACATCCCACCTATTCGAGAAGGGTTTCCCGCTGGGCTCATGCCTTGGACAAGTCCATTGGCTATTGGCAGGAAACGTACAACTAACTGAGCTGAATCGGTTAAGATACTTCCTCTTTGCCTTTGCTGAAGACTCCAGCTTCATTTTATGGTGTCGCGTACGTCGTCATCTGTAGAAAAATAAACGAATTTCTCTCCCCACCTTCGGCCAGCTGTAATTTCTTCTCATAACACTATCACCACCCAAGTTTCAAGCTCTTACTTTTAACTAACGAATCCCGCTTTATTCAAAGCGGCCTCCAGTAATGAGCATAAACAGCGTTAGCTTACACCATGTATCACACCTCAAATTGTTAGGTATCACCGTTGACAAAAATATAAACTGGATAACATGCATTAACTAAGTACGACACAAAATGATCTCATTCCATTACAACTCATTAAAGCTAACATCAGAATTTTGGAGGAGTTAACAATGAACTAAATAAATATTGTTATCTTAAATTATATAAAGCATTACAACATATGTGGCTTGCATTGAGGGGAGGAGGTAATTTAACGTAACTAGCACTCACAATATCCTCTATACAACGTATTTTTCTTCTCCAAAATTCGCGCGGATGCAAAACAGTATCTACTGATGAACTAACAGTACGTACCAGCATACACCAATACAATTTTTTAAAGAGAATAGTTTCTTATTTTTATATGATGACTCTTGATTAAATTCTACATGAATAATAAATTTCTCTCTTTTTTTACAAAATTTCCGTTTCGTAATTTATTAAACATTTTGAGGTTCGCAGCATTATTTACGCATTCCAGAATGTTGCATTCTAATAACTCACTGCCCAGAAGTGTTAAAAGTGTGAAGAATATTTCTATACTTAAATAGCCCAAACTTGAAATTGACCGTGCAGTAATCGTTTGCTGGAGACAAATGTTATTGGACAGATAAAAAAGAATTGGAGGCAGAACCGTGGGATAAAAGGGAGGACTGGGGCATGTTTACCTTACGTGAAGGAATTATAGCTCTAATTTGAATATAAATCGCTGCCTTATTTAACCCTTTAATTCTCGCTCCCGTCATATTGACGGGCTGTGTCTTTTACTCAACTTGTTTGATTCACACCAGTTTTATAAAATAGTGTAATTGGCTTTATTATGGTATCATTTTACCTGTCATTAAATAAGATGAATATTTCTTTTTCAAAAGGTGGTGTCAATGACCAATTTGAATTTTTAAACCGCAATTTAATGCAACCGTTAAGGGGTTAATCGAAGAAATGCTCTCATAAATAAGGTGGTAATTGCGTTTAATCTTTGCCTACTACTATGGAAATACAAAAGAACACAATATCAGACTCAACACGTTAGTTAAACATCATTATTTATGTTGGCTGTAAACTGTATTAAATTTTATTCTTGAGGGCTGAAAATAAGGCCTTGTAACGGAGCCGATGTCGTAAGGTGGTGTGGTAGCGGGCAACTTCAACGGCCAAGGCTTATTTAAAGTCGAAGAAATATTTTATTGCATTACAGACAATTAAATAATATTTTCTGGATTATATAAGTCCTATTTACAACGTTTTTCATAAAAGGGTTCGAGTTCAGCTGACAATAATATATTTATAGAATCAAGTCCAGTCCTTGAATAATAGATTGCTTTCAGTGTAGTCAGTCTCTTATTTATTCAATGTCCACTATTTTCGAAGATAGAGTTTGCGATGCTCGACAGGAATGTCGCACTTTTTGTAGGTGTTTAACCGAAGTTTAGGAACCTCCGATCTTCAACTCCGTGATGGAGATATCTTAACAGCCACACCTGGCTTTCGCTTTTCTGTGCTTCGGAATATGCCCCGAAGCCGTCGACCCGTGAGAGAATTCCACTCTGCACGGCCAGAAACACCTTGAAGTCTCAACTTCAACAGAAGGGAAAATTAAGCTCCCGAGAATGCTCTTGCATCCTCTTTTATCAGTTTCGTTTTTCCGTCTAGGACCAAAGCCACTCCCATTAGCCACTCACCATCCGTGGCCCATGATCTCATAGACCAGCCCTTTCTCTATAGGCTGCAGTCAGGAACCGTCGCGTCCGGTTTCATCTCTGGTTTCATTTTCTACTTTCCCACGGGAATGAGACACTCGTGAACATCAAAAGAATATTTCTCTCTCTAGATAAAAGAGTTCATTTCACCCTAGTGTCATCTGCGAAGATTGATTGAAATTGAAGTATTTGTTTCATCTCTAGCGACATCTTCTAGGACTCTGAAGAAATTTGGGGGCTAGGTGAAAATACATTAGCTTCCCTATGCTGGCTTTTGCCTTGTAAATTGAGAGTTTCAATGTGAGATATCGTCGAATTCTCACAACACCCCTCCCTCAAATCATATTTCGGCTACCAGATGTAATATGCTGTAAGGGAAGGGGTTAGCTCATACATTTCAAGTGGCCCATGTTTAATTACATCACTTCCTTAAAAAACCTTTTCCTGTATTTTATACTTAGCTTGCAAATACTGGACAAATTTGATTACGAAATTTCTCTTTAACAGACAAAACACATTTATATTTTACACGGTTACATTTACACATAATAAAATGAATATTAATATATACATATATTTAAGTTGAGTTTGAGTCACACAATCCTCTACTAAATCCTTAACTGCTAAAACATGTCACTTGAAAGCTTATCTCTGAATTTAGCATAGTGTTTGGGCCGCGAAGCTTTACGTGTCAAAAGGTTTCTATTCTCCACGCCTTTTTCATTAGGTTTTGGCATGTTTACTGTATAGACTTGAGACTTTTCGCGTCTACTTGGGACGTTTGTAAAAAGATTAGTCGCGGAACTTTTGTAATCGATTCTCCCCCGATTCATTCTTCTCGTACCCCTTTCATACGACTTATGTCTGGTGGAACCTAATCCTGCATCTCCTGACACTGCATTTCTTTTAAACGTATCTTTATCGCGCCTGGATTTCCTGTTGTTCCTGGTCTGCCCAATTCCTACCGGCTTATCTCTTTGATCGCCCGTTAATGCTATACCTATACGGGAGTCATTTGACTTTTCGAAATCCCCACAAATACAATGCGTCTTCTTTATTTTTGACCTTGCTCTATCTTCGCTTGACGACTTGTCCGCATCTTGTTCTCTTTTAAGCCTTTCTCTCCCAACCTTGCTTAATCCAACGCTTAAATTCCCCTCTCGATCGGGTAACAAAAGGTCCCCTGCGTCTACTTTAAAATTCCCATTCATCTTCCTTAACAAACGTTCATCCTCACTAGATTTTCCTCCCGTATTCACGTCAATCATTTTTGCCCGGGGGTTTCTCTTTATCGACTCGTTCCCTTGCGTCTGATCGGACCGCTGTTGTTTCAGTTTCGGATTGGCATCGCTTACGGTTTTTCCGGCGTCTAAAGTCTCAGCCTTTCCCTTCTTAATTTTATCGATTAATCTTTGAGATTCGTTTCCTAATATATAGTACGACAAGTCTGATTTATTCTCTGCTACTATGGCTCTCGTTTTTATATTCCTCACTCCTTCAATTTCTACGACAACGTGGGCGGTCAGTAAACGAAGCATATTGTTCTTCAACGGTTGCCTAACTCGTACAGAACCACCGTCTAACTGATTGGGCTTAATTAATTGACTAGGGGTCACATCATAGCGAGTTCCGGAATCCCTTAAAGTCGTGCATTCCTTTCCGTTAATTAGAGCACGGCTAAGATAAGGTTTGAAACTTTCCTCAAAATTCGTACCTACGCAAATGTGATGAACGCTAGTAATAGATTTTAAGTTCCTTTTTGTTTTCCGGACAATTGGCTTTTAAATGCCCAATTTTGGAACAAATAAAACACTTATTCCAATTTTTACGTCCGAAGATCCTTTCTCTTTCGCTTTCCGTGTTTTTCTCTCTCCAATTAGTTTCGGTTTCCGAATGCCGATCTCTCATTTCGTCTTCATTTTCCGTTTTTTCCATTCTCCTATCCCGCGAATTTCCTTCAAGTTTTGGTTTCGTATTCCACGATTTTTTTGACACTCCTTTTATCGACTCATATTCGTCTAGTGCCGTAGCGAGCACCAAGGGGTCTTTATAATTCGCCCACGAATCAATAAAATTTTCTTTCAATTCGACCGGCGCGCGTCGTTTGATCTGATCAGTGATCAACAAGTCTTTTAATTCAGAAAATTGCGTAATCCCCAAGCCGTTAATCCATCCTTCAAGAAAACTATTCAATTAGAATATGAGATCTCTCCACGGGTTTCCTGGATTACGCGTATGTTTATTCAATTTTTGACGGTACGCTTCCGCACTCAACCTGTACCGGGCTAATAAAAGCGATTTAACATGTTCGAAATTGTCAATTTTTTGAGCTGGTTCGCGTAAGATCAATTCTGCAATTTCCACCGGCAATAATGCTAACAAGTGTGTGACGTATTCATCTTGCTCTATTCCGGACCTATTCGACTTTCTCTCGAACAAATTCAGGAATAATGTTATGTCGGATCGTTCAGGATGAAAACGATGTATAATAGTTTTAAGAGGTAATTTAACGGATCTTTCGAAACCGCTGCTAGCCGTAGAATTTCGCCTTTCTGAACTCTGCGTTAATTTTAGCTGTTCTAAAGTAAACACCCTTTCTTTTTATTTCTCACTCTCTTCTTTTTTTCCCTCTCTTTCTCTTTTTCTGCCGCGATTCGGTCTTCCCTATCTTTCACGATAAACTTTGCCTGCACTAAAGTTAGTTCCTTGTCGTATTTTTCTGCTGCTTCAATTTTTTCGATTATCGTTGCCATATTGTCTTGTTCATCTATTTCCACATCTAAAACTTCCGCGAGATTCTGTAAATCCGCTTTCCTGCAGTACTTCAGTGAATTTAACTTCGACATGACTACGGTATGTTGAAATAATACAAACGGAAACTATTCGTTTTGTTTATCAATTTAGAAGTATATGAACCTTACACCTCACAAGCAATATTTTATCCCTAAGCACACAATATAAATAAACATTTCAAATGCATAACCAATATGTAAAAATAATTATATGATTTTTTAAAAGATTTTCAGAATTTCTATATTTTTGTGCCAAACGTAAAGCAAAAAAATAAAATTCAAAATTTTAAAGCTTTAGAGTCCCTATACACACAATATGATAACAATAAGTAATTTTTCAAATACTATAGGCAAACTACATTCCCAGTATTTCTCAAGAATTGAACACTCTCTGCAACCTTTATCAAAATGCATCTATGCTATTTAGGGTAAAAGTTTAATTTACTCTGTTTGTGATTTAGCAATCCAGCATGCATCAAAATTTCTCTTTATACAATCACTCATCAAAATATATTTCTTACACAAGTTATATAAGAAAAAAAATTTACTGGGCATTATATATATATATATATATTTTTTTTTGAGTAGTTATGAATTTAGCCTATCTAATCCTTTCTGCATTCCAAACATTAAAAATAATGATAAAGAAAACATAACATATAAATTTGCATTAATCGTTAGATTTCCATTAACTACACATTATCGCTTTATCATAATCTTAATATTTTCATTTACCTCAAACTCAAAATTTTCTCTTAATTTTATCTAAACAACATTTTAACATCCTATCAGTATGATAAATAATAGTTTAAGAGCCACTCAAAATGAAATGAGCTTACCTGCTGCAGTTGTTGCTTGAAGTATCTTGTCAGGGGAACGGTCCGTTATGGCACTCCGCGGGTGTCGTCCACTGTAGCTCAAGGGCTCGTATCGGGCGAGTTGCGTCCCACTGTTTGTCGTCCAAGGTCCACCTTGCACTGTCTCGAAGCACTGTCTAGTTGATCTAGCTGAACTGTCTTATGGGCAATGTCTAGATGGGCTGTCCGTCTGTCTTCCTCGGAACTGTCGTTTCGATTCTTTCGGCTGCCACTCAGTGTTGTTGTCAGAAACTCCGGGTGTTCGCCGTCTGTTTCCTCCTGGGCTTTCCTCTAATAACAATTATTCTTGCTGTAAATCACACCGCTGCCACCAAGTTGTAACGGAGCCGATGTCGTAAGATGGTGTGGTAGCGGGCAACTTCAACGGCCAAGGCTTATTTAAAGTCGAAGAAATATTTTATTGCATTACAAACAATTAAATAATATTTTCTGGATTATATAAGTCCTATTTACAACGTTTTTCATAAAAGGGTTCGAGTTCAGCTGACAATAATATATTTATAGAATCAAGTCCAGTCCTCGAATAATAGACCGCTTTCAGTATAGTCAGTCTCTTATTTATTCAATGTCCACTATTTTCGAAGATAGAGTTCGCGATGCTCGACAGGAATGTCGCACTTTTTGTAGGTGTTTAACCGAGGTTTAGGAACCTCCGATCTTCAACTCCGTGATGGAGATATCTTAACAGCCACACCTGGCTTTCGCTTTTCTGTGCCTCGGAATATGCCCCGAAGCCGTCGACCCGTGAGAGATTTCCACTCTTGCCACACTTGCCAGAAACACCTTGAAGTCTCAACTTCAACAGAAGGGAAAATTAAGCTCCCGAGAATGCTCTTGCATCCTCTTTTATCAGTTTCGTTTTTCCGTCTATGACCAAAGCCACTCCCATTAGCCACTCACCATCCGTGGCCCATGATCTCATAGACCAGCCCTTTCTCTATGGGCTGCAGTCAGGAACCTTCGCGTCCGGTTTCATCTCTAGTTTCACTTTCTACTTTCCCACGGAAATGAGACCCTCGTGAACATCAAAAGAATATTTCTCTCGCTAGATAAAAGAGTTCCTTTCACCCTAGTGTCATCTGCGAAGATTGATTGAAATTGAAGTATTTGTTTCATCTCTAGCGACATTTTCTAGAACTCTGAAGAAATTTGGGGGCTAGGTGAAAATACATTAGCTTCCCTATGCTGGCTTTTGCCTTGTAAATTGAGAGTTTCAATGTGAGATATCGTCGAATTCTCACAGCCTCTTAAATAAGACATCTTAAATAAGAATCTTATATTTATCGTTATCAATAACTAAGATATCATCTGCTGAATTCCAGCAACTGCCAAGGAGCATGCAGATGTGCATTCATCTCCTTTCTTAAATCCATCTAGCAATGGATATACAATTGTCTCATACTGAAAAAATGTTTCTTCTAAAATTAACTCTATTTTTTACTTATTGATTTACTCTAAATCTAAGCTGTGAATCAGATTGTCCACTTAAAATCTACTGTTAAAAATTCTGAAGGGAGTTGGATAGACATCATTGTGCTTCTTGATATGATATTTAAAACACTTTAACCTCGGGTGGGAGAATTTTATCCACTTAAATTTAATCCTCAAATTTCACCGAGGCACCAGAAATTTGAAAAACAATTTTTGCTTTATTATGTACTTGACTAAATGCATTTGTTTATTTTCAAATAACTCGTAAATTCCGGTAACTTTGTGATGCTTCAGGATTAAAAATAAGTGTAAAGAAATACACCCGCTAGCAGTGTTGCCAGCTTGGCCTCCATTTTCATTCCGAAATTCCGAATTCACACAGGAACTTCCCAAAGAAGAATCGTTACTTTAAGGAATCTGAAATGTCTGTTATTAACCCTCTAAGTGTTTGGGGCGTAATATTCCGTTCACTAACCTCCAGGTTTCACAGCAATACAAGCAATATTTAACCCTAGAACTACCGGAAATTTTACTCAAGTTTTATAAAAACATTCTACACCAGAATTTTTACTTAAAACTATTTAATTTGTTTATTTAACTTATTATTGTCTGATTTATACATTTAGTTTGTTTTGAAGAAATTTCTGGTTTGAATAAATATTTTGAATGTACATGTCGGGTCCAATGGACCCGTCTGGTAGACGGAAGGTTAAGATAATATAATTCTATAGATTTAATAAATTTTAAATACATTGAAGAATGATTAAAACTCTCAAGTATTACATCCATATTTATAATTAAGTTTTTTTTATAATGTTGAAATAATCATATTTTCTTAGTATTTAAAACAAAATGCAAAGAAAACAGCATTACTATTTTATCCTTTAGCAAGATGCTCGGAGGGTGTAAATTAGAAAACACTGTTTGCAATTTCTGGTATGCTTTCAAAATTTTGGAGTAAAAACGGAGGCCAACTGGCAACCTTGCCCAACAAAGTATAACGCTTACACGATCGGTAGCTATGGTCAGGAATGTGACCATTTAACTTTAATTTGAAAGTTTCAACCGGCAACCACAATATTTAAAAATTTTTTTGGCTTTTATAATGAACGTGAAGGGAGGAAATAATTAATTTAGATAGAATTTAGTAAATTATTTTCTGAATCTATCCTTTCAAAATTTTACGAACATAGTTAATCCGCGTCTGAAATGTTTAAACTTTTAACTATCTCATTTTCTTTGACACCATAAACTAAACACAGATGGGAATAACCACTTTTTACGTACTGAAATATTTCCCTTAAATAATCGAAAAATATCTGTTAATTAATAAACCGAAGATTACAGGTAAAAATTATTGGTGTCCCAAAGCTTTTGGCAACAAAATAAGAAAATTCTCATTGCCCGAGCTCAGTTCCGGCAAAACAATTAAGTGGTTAAAAGATTAATTGCCGTATTTAGGAAACAAATAGCTCTGTCTTGATCAGAAAATTACACGTGCCATTCTTAAAACTTCGTGTTAAACGTCTAAATCTTCCGTAACCCATAAAAATCTCACTATAGTCTCTTTCTTCTGAAGCTAATGTTTTTGCCAAAACACGACTTTATACCTGCGTTATGACAACTTGATTTAGACAGAAGTGCAAAGAAATATTAGAATATTGATTTTTACATTCGGAGTTGAACACATGTACTCATTAGGCTTTTGAAATTGGCTTCGCAAGGGCTGCAAGCGCTGGGCCACAAATGGCTAATTTTCACCACTAAATTTTAATAGTATTCTTTACCTTATTAAATCTGAGAAATTCTGTCATTAAATAAGGTGAAGAATAGACGTTTAGTGGTAGAAATCTGACATTAGTGTCGTAGCGCTTGATTCACTGCTTCATTCCAAGAGTTACTCATCTAAAGGCTTGCTCAGGCGACTATTTTTTTAATTTTACGTCACACCACTTTTCCAAAACAAAAATTATGGTCATACTGTTCAAGAACATTTGCAACAGAAATATACTACAAAATCTGTTTTTTTATTTATTTTTTATTTTTTTAACCCTTTCCGGCACAGGTAATTTTTGTTGTAAAATGATGAAATGATTGACTGACACCGGAATTTAAAAACGACCTATTTAGAAATAAAAAACATGTTACTTTAAACATTCATTGTAAAAGCAAAATTTTATTAAAATATTATTGGTGCCGCTCGTCAGTTTGGAATTAAAATTAGGTATCCCGAACCGGGCACAGTATGCCGGAAAGTGTTAAATAGTGGTGAGAATAGAATAGGAAAATAGTGCCTGTGGCATCTCTGTCATCTTCAACGCCGTTTTATCTTCGCGTCTTACCAATGGAGTTATGAATAAAAAGGAGGAGACATGTAATGTACTGTCTACCAGTTGCGAGTGAAGTAGCTGGGAAGGTTGTCACAAGATGGCGGCTGCTTTTTTTAACCCCTTGAGGGCGGTGATGCCGTCACTTTTAATCCCTATATGCCACATTGGCACCCGAATTTTTAGATGAAAATTTCACTTTTATTAAGTACGCGAAAATGCACTTTTACTTGTTTACAAATACATTTTCTTGTAAATATTGGTGTCAGTCAATTATTTCAACATCTTACGAATAAAAGTACCTTGCCCCTGAAAGGGTTAAATCGAATCTACAGTTTCAATATACAGCCGGGTAAAACTTCCCACCACCAGTATAATTGAATAGACAACTTTATCTTAGTTAAGTGTCTTATTCAGGAAAATATTTTCTCACAAAAATTTTGTGGTGGCAGTTTGACAGCTAAAACAGTCATATTGCACCACCAGTTATCACAATACGACAGAAACAAAGGATCTGACTGCCGCAAAAGTAAACTTTCACCAGTTAAAATTAAAGTATTTTTCTGCCATTATTTATGGCTGAAATTGTGCATTAATAATGCCTTTAAATACGGAGAAAATTTCTATATAAATTTAATGGTGGAAGCTTCGACCGGAGGTAATCAGCCCTTGCGAAAGCCGTTACAGTTGAAGCTTCACTAATTTAAGGTTATGTCAGTTCCTTTTTATTAATAGTTCCATGGTGTTTATTATTATCTCCATTATGTGGAATGGCTAACGGCATGAGTACTTGTAGTGTATGTCACGTGCTGCGATTTTTGGACTACCAGTATTTTGAAACGGAAAAATGTGATTTATTTTATTGAATTTATGTCATTAGTTGAATAAGGCGATGCAAACTTTTCGAAAATAACGTTGGCAAAAAAGTATAGCAGTTATCAGCTATGTGACTTACACTACAAAAACCCATGGAACTGCCTCATATGAATTTTAGACTTATCACAACTTTAATTTTCTTTTCCCCTTTCAGCTATTCTTTGAGTTATGTGCTATTTTTTTTGTTATTGTTATTCCATAAGGTTTTTATTAATAGAAAATTACACAAAAATTACAAGTTATGCTTCATTAGCATCTCAAAATATGTACTAAATGCATAAAGTCTGGTGTTGTAGTTTTTGAGAAAATTGATTTTTCTTAACCCTAGAACTACCGAAAATTTTACTCAAGTTTTATAAAAACATTCTACACCAGAATTTTTACTTAAAACTATTTAATTTGTTTATTTAACTTATTATTGTCTGATTTATAAATTTAGTTTGTTTTGAAGAAATTTCTGGTTTGAATAAATATTTTGAATGTACATGTCGGGTCCATTGGACCCTTCTGGTAGACAGAGGGTTAACACTAGAACTACCCGAAATTTGAGTCAAGGTTTATAAAAACATTTCGCATCAGAATTTCGATTTAAAACAGTTTAACTTTATTATTTTACGTTTTTCTTCTTTGAATCTTTAAAACTTATTTTATAATCATATTCTGGTTTGAACCAAAACATATTCATATGGTAGCCGTCAAAATGACGGCACAAGGTAGTTCTAGTGTTAAAACAGAAAAACCTTTTTATCTCAGAAAATATGAATAATGATAATGTAACAATTGTGCAAATTTGCTGTCAGATTGAAATACACATCTTTGATAAAGATCATATCGACTAACATGTTGTCCATGCTTTTTCTTTGTATGCCCTTTGACTTAATTATTTTAGAGCACTGTGATATTAAAAAGGCCAAATTTAGTATATAAAAGTATTGGTAGTAAAGTGATCCAGCTTCCCAGATGTTACGCTTTTAATATACTACAAGCAAGCCCCAAATTTTCCTACCAATATTTACGAATTGTAGTATCCATACTATTTAATCCCAGAATTTCCGGGATTAAATTATGCTTTATTTTCAACGTAGAAGTACTGCTCCTAGAAAATTTAACGAGAGGATTGACAAAAGGTTTAATAATTGCAATATATATATATATATTTTTTTTAATTCCGGATATCTTCAACGTAATAAATATTTAGCAATCTGATAAGCAAAATCCAAATATTTGTTGAAGTTAGCTTATAAATATTATAACAGACATAATATTTATGCTGTTATTTACTTGTAACTATGCAGAGCATTTGAAAAGTATTATAAATTTTTGATCACGGCGTATTAAGCAATTCACAAAAAATAAAGAATAAATATAGCGATGAATGATATGTAAATTAAATCTCAGTCGTAAAGTTCAACAATAACAATCAATGTAACATTATTTTAATTTTAAAATGTGTTATAGTTATTAGTTATAAATAATCAATGAAATTATAAAGAAAGAAGGAAATTAATTTATTCTTTACTTTATTAATTCCACCATTTTGGAAATACCCATTCTCTAAAAAATTAAAGAAGAAATTTAAACATAATAATAACTTTACTCTTTTCGAAATTAAGAGAATAGTGTCATATAACGGTATCATTTATTATGATAAAACCTTTAGTTTTATGTTATTAAAATCTCTCTATTTAAAAACAAACACAAAAAATATCATGAATTATATTATTGCTAAACACAAAGTCTATAAACGCATACTTGAAGCGTTAACTGCAGAATGACAGAAGGTAGTCGAATGTGATCAAGACAAATAATATTTTTAACCGGATTTATATATTTTTTAAAAAAGTCTGTTTTTATACAAGCTTGTTTAACCCCTTGAAGGGCGCCGTTTGCAGTCTGCAAACGGTTAATTTTAATGCCCAAAATTTCAAATGGCACGAGTAATTTGTTAGTACAAGTTCGATCTCATAATAAGCTTGAAAAAAAACTTTTGATTATTTTCAAATAAATTTGTTCGTATATTGTTGTGTGAATTAATTATTTGAACATAATCGGAGCAGAAAAGTCTTGCCCCTGAAAGGGTTAATAGGAATGAAATTGCTACGACTGTAGCCTGCGGCTAACGTGTTAAGCCAATATAGGATACAAAATATCGGATATTTCTAAGAATATAAAATAGTTATAAAGAAAAAAATGCTGAAAGTTTATCTAAGCGGTGATCAGGACCTGGGTTCAAATAACCGCAATAATCCAGAGTTGCACGTCACTAATTTTTAAAAATTCAGATTACGTGATCACTTTTCCGAAATAAAATAATTTGGTTCATTGTCACTATATTCGATCTGCCATTAAATGAAGTGAATGTTACTGCTCCAAAAAAGTTATAAAAATTAAGCGATTGATTTTTTAAAAAATAGCAGGTATTCAACACTGCAGTATTAGACGAAAACCAGCATATTTAAAAGATTTTAGACCAGAGGTGTCTAATTGTGTCCAACCCAATACTACTAACATTATATAGATACTTTTGACTTATCTAATCATCGAATTTCTGGGAATCACCTACCTTCTCGACAATTTCTTTAAAAATTTAGCTTTTAAAAATCCGGCGGACCATAGTTTGAAACAACTGCCTGCTTCAGACCTTTTAACCCTTTCAGGGGCAAAGTAATTTTATTTCTAAAGTGTTGAAATTAATAAATGGCACCGGAATTTGAAAACAAATTTATTTATATATAAGAAAAAGCTATATTTCACACACATAATAAACCGAAAATATTTTTACCAAAATTCTGATGCCAATGTGGCACTTGGAAATTAAAATTAAGTGGTTTCATAAACATACCATCGTCCCTCAAGGTGTTAAGGGAATATAATTGAGGACTAAAAAGGGAAAACGCTGAAAGTCCAAAAAGGAAATTTTTCAAGAGCCAAAAAAAATTTCGAAATCATTCAAGAATCTCATTTCCCATGTTTGATGTACAATTTCCGACTTGTATGAACTATTATTACGGGTTGGCGAGAGATCAAGGAAAAACACAGTCAAAAAATACGATAAATACCAGTATTTTATTAAAGAGAAATTCGCCTTCTTTAATCCCTTTATATTATTCGAATTATTTTCGATAAGAAAATACGGGCAGTTTCCTCTTTTATTGACTGTGTTTTTCCCAGACCACTCGCCACCCTGTAGTAGGATAATAATACTCTGTATCCTCGGATAGCACTCCAAGCGTTCTCCTATTTGTTAAGCTAGGCACTTAAGACATTTTTTTTAAAAAAGATTTTAGATTTTTTGGCACTTTCAGCATTTTCCATTCTTAGTCCTAAATTATATCTATAACTTATATTTTTTATTTTTGGAATATTCTTATAATAAAAAATATTTTTCATAAGAAATCGAAATTGCTAAAAACAAGAATAAACTTAGTGAAAACAGATATATATATATATATATATATATTTATCCCAGGAGCAATACACTATGCATAGTGGCCAGTGGTCAGGGAAAAACACAGTCAAAAAAGAGGAAACTAACAGTATGTTCTTGTAGAAAATACTAGTAATAATATAACGGGACTAAAGGAAGCGGATTTCTCTTTAAAAAATTCGGGTATTTAACACCTTTTTTGACTGTGATTTTCAGAATTGATGTGCCCGCTAGATTGTGAAAATTATAAGACATTTGTACAGGTCATCGTCTAGAGCTACCTTTTGCAGAATATTTCCGTGCCATTTGGTCGAGCACATCGACGCCAAATTTTGTAGAATTATAGAACTTTACAGTTTCCGGTACATGTTTATCACCAGTTTCAAATGTAACTGATGGATGTCGGGAATTTAGAATTAAAACATATTTATTTTTCTTCCCTTTATAAACTCAACGTAATATCATCTTTGGCAAGAATTTGGCTTCAGTACGAGGAATTTTTTTCATATTATATGGCTTGTGGAATTTTGTTTTTCGTCCGCGATTGACTGTGCCAACACTGCTTGTTTTTTAGCGACTTCAGCTTTTCTGCAAGGGGCAGTGAAGTAAAGATGTTGTCTGTGGTAATGTTGTAACCTTTGTTGAAGTGTGGTTGTATGAAGTATGGACTGTTGTGATATCTACTAGATAAAATTTGCATTAAAATTGACGGAGGTCATTTTGACCGCTTCAGCGGTTCTAATTATACTACGGCAATACTTCACAAATTTTGGCTGGCTGGAAAATTTATCATTGGCATAGCGTAGCTTTTCGAATTATAAGAAAAGTCACGGAAACTGAAAGTTATACTCTAAATAGAAACAAACTGGTACGCAATGAAACTTTCGAAACGGTCAAAATGACCGCCTTGGCAGCTCTAGTGTTAAAAACTGCATGCCAGATTGCCAGTTGGGACCAATAATTCAGAAAAAATTCTTCGGCTGTTTTAATGAAAGAAATTCTGAGATTAAGTAAGGCAAAAAAATATACATATAAACCAGTGTCAGTTAGTCTTCTGGCGCGCAGTTTTGCCAGTGGTCTACTTTTCAAAAAATGAGATTTCTTGATTGACACCACTTTTTTGAACTAGCAAAAGTCGCCTTATTTTACAGCATATTAATTAAAATGAAACAATTGGGATTGTATCATTTGAGGAAAGTGGTGCTAATCAGGAAATCTGAATTTAAAATGAGCAGCCCACTGGTAACACTGCTGGCGCGCGTGTTTGCCGTTCCTCGGATAGTCTTCAGGTCTTTCACTGGTCCATTTTTTGAAAACCAGTATTTTTAAAAAGAAAATTAAATTTAGGTGTTTGCAGAAATAGCAGCAAAAACGCAATTAGAGATAAGTTTCGAGGAAAATTATAAAGATTTTTCTTTGAAAGAAAGATGTGTTCAAAAGACGGACCGAGTGGGGGCCCTGAGTCTTACAACAGGTGTCTTCTGCCTGTGGCCCTCCGAACACGTAACCACCACTATTTTAGCTTAGAAATATTTGTATTATTGAATGACAGAATATTTATGATTAAATAACTCCAAGATTACCAATGGGATTTTGCGCTGGTAAGCGACTTCAATGCAGAAAGATTTGAAGACACTAGCCGATGCGATAGATTTCAGAGTATTTTCGGCTGTTGAAATAAATTAGTTTTGAACGAGAAATTGTGCAGTAAGTGTAAAAGACGCAGCTGCTTTTATTCGTAAACGTATGACAAAATTACACCGAATATGCCCTTAGACCATGATTGCCAGTTTGGCCAGCTTTTTTAGTCATAAAATTTGATTCACACCAGAAAATATAAACAGTATTTTAAGTTCTATTTAATGACATAGTTTTCTTGATTGTTTAATGTAAAATTCTTCTTCAGAAAGTTCCGGTGAGAAACTGGAATTTCGATACGAAAATAGAGACCAAACTGGCAACCCTGCCTTAGACAACCACATCCTGAATACTAGTCTTGAGCGCTAACACAAAAATAGCGGCTGGCGTAGGCGGAATTATTTAAGCCCTTGTAAGGTTCGCTGTATTTAGACACCAGTATTTTACAGAAGTTTTCATTGACTGTTTAACCATCTCGCTGCGCATCCCAAGAGTTTCTCGGGCAACGTAAAAGTTGCAAAATTTGCGTAACCCGAGATTTCATCGGGGATGCATTTTTTCCATCTAATTAACCCTCCTTGATCATTCCCACCAGTAACTTTTTATTGTAAATTTTGCCTTATCTAATCGGAGCATTTTCCCTATTAAATCAGACGAATAGTTTTGTTTTGAAAAACCGGAGACAAAAGAACAAAAATTCTTAAAAGACGCTCGTCGCGAAGGAATTAAATGCGCAATTTTTGAAGCTATTTGATAAAACAACTACGCAGCGAGAGGGTTAATGTCAGGAATATAAAGATGGAAAAAATTATTGGTACTCGAATTTAAGTGACTATAAATACGCTAAAATATATCCTCCTATAACGACCGTCATTTTTCTGTCAGCGCTGAGGCCTAGTGTTGAAGGTGCAATAAACCACGCCCTGAAATCTATGTGTGCGCCTTGACTCAAAAGCGGGGCTGTCGTACATGGATTTTTAAACTCTTCCAAAGGCAGTGGTAAAAAATGTGACCACATAAATTTTGTAACCTCTTAAATGAGACCGAAACTGCCAAAAGACAAGATTTTATAATGATCGTTAAGAAAGGAAAGTACTAATTTAAGGTACTTACGGGTCCTAGAATTTCCAGACCAGGAAATTCATCTGTACCATCATTTTCTTATAGAAAATATCTCCTTAAAAAGGCAAAATTTCGCTAGTTTAAGTACGATTTATTTTTTATAAAAAAAATACTGATGCTTCACCTGGAAAATAACGGCACCCGTATGAACCCTGATATTTATAAAGAAATTCGATTGTAAGTTCCAGTTTGAATCAATTATTTCACCAATTTACAAACACACTTAATAAGCGAGTGAAAGGGTTAAGCGTTCGTATGGTATCCTGAAATTCCACACCTTTATTTTCTATTATTTTGCATTGACTAATTTTATCTCAGAAAATTATGGCGGAGAAAACTTTTAAAATCTTTTGATATTCAAATTCAAGAAGCTGCACAAACACTGAAAAATATAGGCCTACGAAAGCCGCCAATTACAGACTTGTGAAAAGTATTAGAATAATTGTGAAATTTACATTAAAATCTTGTTATATTAACACCTTGAAGGGTACCGGTATATTATATATATCACTTAATTTAAATTCCTAAATGCCACATTCACTCGAATTTAAGGGACTATAAATACGCTAAAATATATCCTCCTATAACGACCGTCATTTTTGTGTCAGCGCTCAGGCCTAGTGTTGAAGGTGCAAGAAACCACCCCCTGAAATCTACGTGTGCGCATTGACTCAAAAGCGGGGCCTGTCGTACTTGGATTTTTAAACCCTTTCAAATGCAGCGGTAAAAAATGTGACCACATAAATTTTGTAACATCTTAAATGAGATCAAAACTGCCAAAAGACAAGATTTTATAATAATCTTGAAGAAAGGAAAGTACTTATTTCAAGGTACTTACGGATCCTAGAATTTCCAGACCAGGAAATTCATCTGCACCATCATTTTCTTATAGAAAATCTCTCCTTAAAAAGGTAAAATTTCGCGAGTTTAAGCAAGATTTATTTTTATTAAAAAAAATACTGATGCTTCACCTGGAAAATAACGTCAACCGTATGAACCCTGATATTTATAAAGATATTCGATTGTAAGTTACAGTTTGAATCAATTATTTCACCAATTTACAGACACACTTAATAAGCGAGTGAAAGGGTTAAGCGTTCGTATTGTATCCTGAAATTCCACACCTTTATTTTCTATTATTTTCCTTTGACTAATTTTATCTCAGAAAATTACGGCGGAGAAAACTTTTAAAATACTTTGATATTCACATTCAAGAAGCTGCACAAGCAATGAAAAATATAGGCCTACGAAAGCCGCCCATAAACATGAAAATCTTGTTATATTAACCCCTTGAAGGGCACCGGTATATTAAATATATCACTTAATTTTAATTCCTAAATGCCACATTCGCACCAGAATTTTGGAATTAAGTTTTGATTTTTATACAGAACACGAAGAAAAACTTTTTCTCACATTCATATAAATTTGTTTGTAAATACCGGTGCAAGTCAATAATTTTGACATTTTAGCAACAGAAGTGCATTGCCCCTGAAAGGGTTAAAGAGATAATACATTTAAATAATATTGATACATTAAATATTTATTGTGCATCCCCTTGTTTTTTATTAAATATTCGATACGTCTTGGCATACATTGTATGAGTTTTTCTATCAGAAGATTTTTGTTTGTGATGTTTCAGTTCTTTAATTTGATTGAAGAAAACACTTCCATGGCTTGAAACAGTTCAAATTTGAACCCCATAGAGAACCTTTGGGCCATATTAAAGAAAAAATTAAAGAAATGTAACATCACAAACAAGACTGGTCTGCTAGAAAGACTTATCCAAATTTGGCATCGTGACAACGAAATACAAATTAATTGCCAAAAGCTCATACAAAGCATGCCAACACAATTATGCCATAATTTCTATAATAAAAATATAAGGGGATGCACACTAAATGTTAAATGTATCAATATTTTTTTTAAATATTTCTTTAATATAACAAGTTTTTAATGTAAATTTCACAATTATTCTAATAATTTTCACACGTCCGTATGTGTCAGCACATAGGCAGAGGATTCAGGGCGCGGTGACTAGACAACGAATAACGTCTCTTTTCTTAATGAAAAAAGCAATTTTCAAAATATGAGTCTTCTAAGTATTAATATTGTGCGAAGTTCATTTTTAAAACGGTAACACCACTTTTCACATTTTATATGAGTTCTTTAGATCCAGTGTTGCCGCATCTGGTGGATTATTTATTTAGAAATATTGAATTAACACCAGAAAATTTTGAATAGCAATTTTATTTTCCGTTATTTATGGAGTATCTATTGTCTTATAAAGCAAAAATAACTATTAACCCTCTCGCTGCGTAGTTGTTTTATCAAAATAGCTTCAAAAATTGAGCGTTTAATTCCTTCCCGACGAGCATCTTTTAAGAATTTTTATTCTTTTGTCACCGGTTTTTGAAAACAAAAATTTTTGTCGGATGTAATCGGAAAAATGTTTAGATTAGATAAGGCAAAATTTACAATAAAAAGTAACTGGTGGGAATGATCAAAAGGGGGTTAATTAGAAGGAAAAAAATGCATCCCCGATGAAATCTCGGGTTGCAAAAATTTTGCTACTTTTACGTTGCGTTACAAAACCCTCGGGTTGCACAGCGAGAGGTTTAGCACTAGAACGCCCGGAAGGTGTCGAACCGACTCCGACTCTATGATTAACTGTGTACTGGAGCCATAAATTCTTTCATAAAATAAGTTAAATTTAAACCACGATGATTTACGTTAAATAAATCAGTCAAATAATTTTAAATTAAAATTCTGATGTCAAATATTTTTATTAAACTTGAGTAAAAATTCCGGGCGTTCTAGTGTTAAAACTTATTGTTGAGAATTCGGAATGCCTAAATAAAAAATCTGCCAGATGCGGCAACACTGCTTGGATCGAATCATCCTGGAAAACTGGAAATTTTTGTATAATAGTTAAATCTTCATGGAATTGGAATAGGTCAAAATCTGTAGATACTATATTTAAGTTCACGTAATAAATTTTAACCTATACCGCCCAAACAATTAACAGATTTGATTTTTTTTTCAGTAAGATACACGGAATACATTGAAATACACTCTAGGCATTTATTAAACTGAAAAGCATGATTATAATTATAAATTCATAATAACCCCTTGGGTACTGATTTGTTTCTGCGCTCCCACTGGCGTTTTTTTTTATTCCATTTCGCACCACTTTCTCAAAACAAAAAAAAAGTTTCATATACGCTTTGAGAACATGTGCAAGAGAAATATACTAAAATTTTATTTTCTATAAATAGTGGTATGAATAGAATGTAAAAATATGCGCCAGTAGCCAACTTCGTGACGAGTCTGAGTCGTCAATTGTACCCAAAGAGATAAGAACTGTCAATTAAAAACTATATCAATTTTCACAAGAACGGTATTCGCATCGTCAAAAACATGTGCGTGTAAGTTAACAGTTCATGCCAATCATTATTTTACGAAAAATACTAGAATCTTACTTATCAGAAGTCTGAAGGTGTTGTATTCTGTCCCCTTGCAGACAAATAAAAGAATATCGAAAACAGTAAACAGAAAATTAATGCAAAATTTCCTTATAGTCAGGGTCCTACGGTCTAGAAAACTGCAAATTATGATAAGAACATACAGATCGGTGAATATCTATTTCATATTAATACAATGCATTTCAGCGGGGGAGGCATCACGTAAAGTCGTGGGAATTCAATATGGCGGCTGTTATTCAAAATGGCGTCAAATGGAAATTTTCTTACTATCCATCATATAAATGTGTGTTTCAGGGGGATTTCCATGTTTTTAACGACAAAAATTTCGTTTTTAATACTTTTCGCCTTCTACTTAATGAGTTTATGTATTCAGTTTGTCTGTTTTTTTGTCTGTCTTTCTGCCTGCTATTCTATGCTCTAACTCGCTTAAATATCGCTACTCACTTAAATTTACTGAGATTGTCATGTAATTTATATATGTTATTGAGGTTTACAATAACATGTTCCGAATGAAAATTGAAGTGTATAGCTCTTATAGTCCGTTTACAGGGCCCTCAAATGAATTCCACTACGTTATTGTCTATTAGTCCAGGTGCTACGGTTGAAAAAAATTACAAATAGAGAGAAGAATATACCGATTGGTGATCTACTTTATATTAATACAATCCACATAAGAGGGGGAGGTATCATTAAAGTCGTAAGAATTCAAGATGGCGGCTGTTATTCAAAATGGCGTCATTTTCTGAATTTTCTTTCTATCCATCATACAAATGTAAGTTTCAGGTCGATTTCGACGTTTTTAACGTCGAAAATTTCGTTTTTAGCACTTTCCGTCACAGTTAAATGAGTTTATGATTTCAGTTTGTATGTTTGTTTGTCTGTCTGTCTACTTGCCATTCCATGCTCTAACTCGCTTATATATCGCTACTCGCTTAACCCTTTCAGGGGCAAGACTTTTCTGCTCCGATTATGTTCAAATAATTAATTCACACCGCAATATACGAACAAATTTATTTGCAAATAATCAACAGCATTTTTTCACGCTTATTATGAGATCGAACTTGTACTAACAAATTACTGGTGCCATTTGAAATTTTGGGCATTAAAATTAACCGTTTGCAGACTGCAAACGGCGCCCTTCAAGGGGTTAAATTCACTCAGATTGTCGTGTAATTGCCGAAACGTCAGTGAAGGCTTACTGTGGAGACACGAAAAGTTTTGATTTCCGTTTGTCTGTCTGTCCGTCTGTCTGTCTGTCTGTCTGTTCCGCGATAACTGCCGCAAAAAACACCCGATCAGCTTGAAATTAATTGGGCATATTCGTGAGATATCCGGACGTAGCTGTATTGTTTTTGGTTAAATTTGGTTCATTCGTTCGGAAAATATGGAAGATTTTATTTTTCTTTACAATGCTTTTCTACGGCAAGTCAGACGATTTTCAAATTTCCATTTGTTGAAAGAAAATGGCACGTTTGATTAATGGATTTAAATGTCAAATTATGGATACTAACATTCCAAATAAGGGTTTTAAATTATTCCTATTATATTGAAGTTTTATCAATGTATCTATCAGATTTTTTTATTTACGTGTATAATGTTTTGAGGACATTTATACATGTATTCCAATAATATAAAGAATTTTTAAATTAATTTTCTTGTTTTACATGATACATATTTCATTTTTTTCTCCTTTTCTTCGTTGCCAAGCGACTGTTATTCGTAGCCTATCATTGCTTCAAATATGAATGAAGTTTGTAAATTACGTTAATTTGTTGCATGTACTTTTAAAAGGATATCACAAAAAATATTTTATCGCGCCAAATCGATGCAATTTATGCAATTAACAGTGGGCACGATAATGAATTATTTTCCAGTACATTTATAGATCTCCAGATATGCATATTTTGGGGGGCTTTTAATATGTTATTGCTATCGCATGGATTAGGATGTTTAAACTAATGTTTAACCATGCTATTAGTGAAACAAAAGTACAGTTAAAGGCATGTAAATCCTTTTTAACACTTTCCAACATGGATGAAAAGTATTTATGACTTCAGTTTTTCTATCTGTCGCCTGCCGTGTTTCTCTACGTGCTCTAACTCGCGTAAATATAGTCGGGATTGCATGTAATTGATATACGTTATTGAGGTTTGCCAAAGTATGTTTGGTATTAAAAATGAAGAGTGTAGCATTCATAGCTTAATTACAGGGGCCCTCAAAACTATTCCGTTACATTATAGTCTTTGGGAAAAATCGTCTGCGGTGTATTTTAATAATGTTACACAATTTTAAACGTAATGAAATTTATATACTTTATTAAGGTGCACTAGAACCTGGTTACTATAAAATATGTTATGTGTAGCACTTACAGCATGCGTACAGGGAAATCAAAAGTATTCATAATATTACAATCTTTGAAGAAAATCCTTTTGTGACGTTTTTTAATGATGTTACTATGTTACAAAATAATAAAATTGATATGTATTTTTGAAACATTTTTGTAGTATATGGGGTGCACAGCATATTTTTTTTTCAGGGTCACACAAAAGTGGTCGATTAAAATGTGGTCTACGGGGGGAAAAAAAAACTCTTCACAGCTTATTTTAACACATTAGCGACGGGAAACGAGAATTCTCGTTTTTATTCAGAATACGTCATTGGCTAAGGGAGTGACTTCTACCTTACAGAAAAGACATTTATATTGTGTTGTCCATATTTTTTATAGATTGTAAGACATTATATATTACATCCGTACATTGAAAGATATTTACTGCTGCATAAACATGAAAAACATATTTCAGAAACCAATTTCCGAGACACTTTCAGAAGAGGGAGGAGCTTCTACTGTTTTTAAATCCAGATTTAATTAAATTGCCTGTCGTCAGTGTGTTAATTGTGTTGCACTAATTCAAACATTATGAAATTAAATTACATTACCGTGGTTGACTACAAGAAGCTTGAATATGATTTGTATCGTATTTATCGTTCATTTATAGGGTCACATAAAAAATTTCGGATACAGTTCTGGTCTATTAGGGATGATTGCTGAAGAGCATTTTCGATTATGGTGTGCGTTTTAACGTTAAGTAAATTTGTGCTTAATAAGTTGTGCTTAAATATTGTATAGACCATGTACAGGGATACACAAATGAATTCGTAAGTATAAATGAAAATGAGCGCGCGCGAATTGCTTCAGTGTTTTTTTTTTTTTTTTTTTTTTTTTTGAGTTGTGTATTTCCCAGCCCAATTACATTTAGTATACTAACAAATTTTTGCAGAATTTAAATAGTACCATATACAGGACTCCACAGAAACTGGATATATGGTACACACTATGCATACTAATCCCCGGAAATGTGATATGAGCAGTTTTAAGAGGGTTTTTTGTCTGCATTAAATTTAAATGTTATAGACGACGCGTAAAAATCTTCACGTAATATACAGGGCTGTAGAAAATAATTCATGTACGTTTCCGTCTATTGGTAGAATTTACTAAAGGACATTAACACAATTAATTGATAATTAGAAATGTAAATTAAATTACACTACGAAGGGGTTCAGGGGGGCAGAGCCCCCCTGAAGAAATCTACTTTATTATCTAAAAATTACCAGAATAAGTAGCTCATGAGGTTTTCAGAATACCATTACATAACAAGGGGTTTAATTTAACGCTTCTAATGTCAGAAACCTTCGAAATATTTTTTCGTTTTATAAATGTTTATGTAATTTCAAAACTTTAAATTTCGTTTTTTGTAGAAAGATTAATATTACTCAAAGGGCGCTAAACACAATGAATTGTAGAGCTGACGTTGAGGCTCCTGATCTGCAGATTTACTAGTTTATATATTTTATTGAAGTTTACAATAACATGTTCCGAATAAAAATCAAAGTGTATAGCTTTTATAGTCCGTTTACAGGGCCCTGAAAAGAATTAAATTACATGGGGGGAGATCGTTTGCGATGTGTTTTAATCATGTTATACTCTCTGAAACATATTCAAGTTGACATACATCAATAAGGTGCACTACAAGACACGGCTTAGATGCCGTATGTTCCCTACGCCGTTGTTGTTTTGAAATGTTTGGCGATTTTTTGTTGGCGTGTTGGCGTGTTGACGGTGGTTATGGATATGGCAACCTCGATATGTTGAATGTCGTGTGACGTGTTTTTGTGACGTGTCGTTCTGGGAACCGAGAAGTTAATGTTGGAATATTGTGAATGTATTTTGATATCGTATTGTATAGTTCTGCCTTTTTATTTTTATGTGAAATTTATTGAATGTATTTGATTAACTATGTTTTCTGTAGTCCGTTTAAACGCTGTTGTTGAAATAATTAGGAAATATGAGGAAATTTTGACAAGAAAAGAAGGTTTGTTTATAGTTTGTGAATACGTATTGATAAGCCTATTTAGGAAAATGTCGGCGATAATATTTCGAGCTGGATCTTTCAAGAAAGCAGATGTTTGTTAAGGTATGTTGATAATTTTATGTATTTTACTGCTTTTGAGTTTTTTACATTTTGTGCAGGGATGTAGTGGAGGGTATACGGAGGTATTCGCCGTATACCCTCTGGATTTTTTAAAGGAACCACCGTATACCCTCTGTTTCTCAAGAAAGCTATAGTATATATACACTAGGGTATCCCCTCTGACTTGAGCGTATACCCTCTGCTTTAGAACGTATACCCTCTGTTTTTTTTACGACTACACCACTGATTTTGTGATTGCTAGAAAGCGAGAATTGCTGAATTTTGAGAATTCTATATAGAGAGAAATGCTGAATTCGGCGATGTTTTGTTTTCGGAAAATGTGCGCGAAGCGCACATACAACGATTGCTGGTTGCCATTTTAGCGAATTTTGTTTTTTATGTGTATTTTTGCTTTAAAAGTTTTTATATTATGAGATTGCTAGAAAGCGAAAACTGCTGAATTTTGAAAATGCTACACCTGGAGAAGTGTTGAATGCAGTGATGTTTTTTTTCGGAAAATGTGCGCGAAGCGCACATACAAGGATTACTGGTTGCCATTTTAGCGAATTTTGTTTATTATTTACATTTTATTTTCGTTAAGCCAAACATGCGTATAAACCGGTGCTTGGCGACATTTACTACTTGGCGGAAAAAGGGTTTTCACGCCAAGAAAATTCCAAGATGGCGGCCGGGGGGAACTTATGACATCTGTTCCCAAGACACTTACTATAGAAGAAGGTGTGCATAGTATTTGTCGTTTATATACAGTGACACACCAAAAGAAGAATATGTGCGTTTGTGACTCGTGTATAAATTCTATAAAAATCATCAGATATATAAACTATTATTAGTGGAGCTGCTAGGTATGACAAAACTGCATTATGTGATAAATACATCCTGAATGGTCAGTATCTACTTCATATTAATACAATGTATATAAGAAGTTGAGGCATAGTGCAAATTCACAGGAATTCAAGATGGCAGCTGTTATTCAAAATTGTTTGCATTTTTATTCCTACACATCATATTAAAGTGTCTATGATGTCAATTTCGATATTTTTTAACTGAAAAATTTCCTTTTCAATATCATAAATACGCTCAAAATGAAAATAAGACAATTATTAAAGTATTTTTGTATTTTATAGTGAGGAAAATGAAAGGAATAAATAAATAACAAAAAATGCATTTTTATTAATACCTTAATTATACAAGATATTAAAAAAATTGCATGTTACTTTTAAAGTTAGACAATATAAAAACTTCACTTTGTATCCTCATATTTCTCACATTCATCTTTGCAGTTTCACAATAATGTGCAAGAAAGTCCAACCTTTCTACAGCCACACATATTTTTACAGATTTTGCACATATATTTTACTAACTCTTCACAAGAATCTGCAATCTCTCGCAATTCCGACCATTTTATTTCCCATGCTAAATTATCCAACCACCATCTCCATTTTTTTTTTCGGAGAGGGTGGACATATTTCACTCTGATCTGTTTGTCCCCAAATGTATCCAGCTTGGAAAGCACTGCGTAAAACATACTGTTGTAAAGCACCTTTGGCTGATGAAAGATGTTCAAGAGAACGAGTTTTTGTCATAAATAATCCGTGAATTGCATCGTTAACACTTATGCGGTCGCTTGTTGAACAGAACAACAATACTACGAATTTTTGTAAAATATTTAGAATATTTTTAGGAATGGAAGTTTGTGGTTTTGATATGTATAAAAACGCAGTAGTAGCTTTATTAAACAGAATACGTGTCTTCCAAGCTGACTTTTTTGCCTTTCCTGTGAAATCAGGATTGCTGTCTCATCCTGTGAAAGCATGAAATCCTAGTAAAGACATTGTCTTTTCTCTTCCAATTGCCCCAGCTTCCATCCAACAGCCACCATCTTGAATTTCTACGACTTTACGTGTTGCCTCCCTTCTGTTATATGAATTATATTAACATAAAGTAGATACTCACCAATCGATATATTCTTCTCACGATTTGCAGTTTTCTCAACCGTTGGACCCGCACTAATGGATAATAATGTAATGGAATTCTTTTGATGGCTCTGTAAACGGTCTATAAAAGCTATACACTTCAATTTTTATTCGGAACATGTTATTGTAAACTTCAATACATATATAAATTATATGACAATCTGAGTGAATTTAAGCGAGTATCGATATTTAACCGCGTTAGAGCATTGAAGGGCAAGCAGACAGACAGACAAACAAACATACAAACTGAAATCATAAACTTAGTCAGCTATGATGGAAAGTATTAAAAAGGAAATTTTTGACGTTAAAAACATCGAAATCGACCTGAAACATACATTTGTGTGATGGATAGTAAGAAAATTCAGAAAATGAGCCATTTTGAATAACAGCCACCACCTTGACTTGCTACGACTTTACGTGATGTCTCCCCCTGTTATTCACCAATCGGTATATTCTTCTCTAGATTTGCAGATTTTTTCAACCGTAGCACCAGGACTAATAGACAATAACGTAATGAAATTCTTTTGATGGTCCAGTAAACGGACTGTAAAAGCTATACACTTCAATTTTATTCGGAACATGTTATGGTAAACTTCAATAACACATATAAATTACATGACAATCTGAGTGAATTTAAGTAAGTAGCGATATTTAAGAGAGTTAGAGCACGGAACGGCAAACACACAGACAGACAAACAAACGGACAGACTGAATTCACAAACTCATTCAACTATGACGGAAAGTTATAAATTTAAAAAGGAATGTTAAAACTCTCAGAATAAGCAAACATTCAGCAGATTAGTTTCGGTAGCGTTTAGCGTACCGTCCTCAGTGCAAAGAATAACGGAAACTTGCTCATTTATATAGAGGAGAAGCGGATTCAACTGAGAAGTTCATTAACCAATGTGGAAACAGGAAAATTCGGGTTCCAGCCAATGGGAGAACCCGAAATTTCTGGTACCCGAATTTTCCTATTTCCCCATTGGTTAATGAACTTCTCCGTTGAATTCGCTTCTCCTCTATATAAATGAGCAAGTTTCCGTTATTCTTTGCACTGAGGACGGTACGCTAAACGCTACCGAAACTAGTCTGCTGAATGTTTGCTTATTCTGGCGTTTTTAATGTTGGTTTTTTTAATTTTTATCTTCTACGCAGAGTAGCATCTTAATAATTATGACGGAAAGTGTTAAAAACGAAATTGTTTACGTTAAAAACATCTAAATCGACCTGAAACATACATTTATATGATGGATAGTAAGAAAATTCAGAAAATGTGTCATTTTGTAAAACAGCCACCATCTTGAATTGCTATGACGCTTTACGTGATGCCTCCCACTCTTATATGGATTGTATTAATATAAAGTAGATACTCACAAATCGCTATATTCTTCTCACGATTTGAAGATTTATCAACCGTAGCACCCGGACTAATAGACAATAACGTAATGGAATTCTTTTGAGGGCCCTGTAAACGGACTGTAAAAGCTATACTCTTCAGTTTTTATTCGGAACTTGTTATTGTAAACTTCAATAACATATATAAATTACATGACAATCTGAGTGAATTTAAGCGAGTAGCGATACTTAAGCGCATTAGAGCATTGAATGGCAAGCACACAGACAAACAAACAAGCAAACTGATTCCTTAACACGTTCACTGCCGCAAAAAGTAAGAATTTTCTAGTTTCTTCTTGAAAGTCGTTTGCTACCACAAATTCTGAAAGTTAGATTTCACTTTACTAAAACAGCGAAATTTCTGCAATAAATAAGGCAATTTTTTAATTCTTAAATAATGGTGAGAAAGTAATAAATTAAAACCACGAATATTAAAGCTACGAGTATACGCGTAGCGTGGCTGTCAACGTGTTAAATTCATTCAACTATTACGGGAAGTATTAGAAACGAAATTGTTTATATTAAAAACATAGAAATCGACCTGAAACACACATTTATATGATGGATATCAAGAAAATTCAGAAAATGACGCCATTTTGAGTAACAGCCGCCATCTCGAATTCCCACGACTTTACTCGATGTCTCCTCCTCTCAAATGCATTGTATTAATATAAAGTAGATACTCACCAATCGGTATATTCTTATCACGATTTGCAGTTTTCACCTTATTTTGGTCGTGTAGCACTCGGACTATTATGAAAATCTGGAGGATGACAGATAATTTTATACATATCATCTTCAATTTTACCCGTAGGAATCTGAAAGTTTATTTTTTAAGAGATCTTAACACCATCACGAGGATAATTACGTGTACGTGATGCAGAAGATGCTGAGAATCCTTGGTTATTTTCACCAGTAGTGATAAGCAGAATGGTTGATTTTAATATCGAAAGAATCATTCGGGCATGTGCTAAAAAATAGTTTCCAACATTTCAATATATTTACAATTAATTACCGGTGGAAAATTTGATAAAAGAAAAGAAGCAAAAGCATAGTTGCCAGCCTTCGTAATATTTTTAATCAATTATCTTTAGAAATTTCGAAGATAAAAATGATTTTTATATTTTTATGGTGTTCTTAAATTAATACTAACTAAAATGAGAAACTTCTTTTTCGATGCAAAATTACTGATAGAACTTGAATTAAAGAAAAACAAAGATTGGCATTTGCGCATGCCCGAATGATTCATTCGAATAGTAAAATCATTCATTCTGCCCGCCACTACACACAAGTTATTTTTAACTTTAAACTTTTCCTTATGTAATCCTTGGAGTTACGAATAAAGAGAAGGACACATACACTGTGCTGTCTTTTAGCCGCGATTGAAGTAACTGAGGACGTTGTCACAAAATTGAGGCTGGGTTTTTTTTTTTTTTTTTTTAAATCGGTTTAATAGTTACTGATTACCGACTGAGAAAATTTCCCACCAGTAAATTCGAATAGAACGTTTCGTCTTATTTAAGCGTCTCATTCATGGAAATATTTTCTCACAAATATGGTTACAATTTCTATTTGTTTTTTCTGGTATCCATTTGCCATGTATTATAAAGTTTTTCACTGACATCGGCAGCAGTGTTGCCAGTGGGATACTTTTTAAAAATTCAGATTTCTTGATTAGAACCACTTTTCTGAAATGGTAAACATCCCCTTATTTTCGCCTTAATTAATATGTCATTAAATAGGGCGAATTTTGCTATTTCAAAAAAAAAAGTGGTGCCAATCAAGAAATCTGAATTAAAAAAAGTAGCCCACTGGCAACACTGATCGACAGGAGGTTGTCTAGGATGGCACAATATGGCGGAAATGCAGCGTCTGACTACCGCCAAAGTCAATTTCCACCAGTAAAAATGAATATCTGTTTCTTCCATTAGTTATCACTGAAATTTTTCATTAACAAGGCATTTAAATAAGAAGAAAGTTTCTATTTAAATTTTTTGGTGGAAGTTTGCCTCCGCGGTAACAAACCCCTGTGAAAGCTGCTACAATTTAAACTTCACAATTTTAACGACATGCCAAATCCTTTTTATTAACCCTCTCGCTGCGTAATTGTTTTATAAAAATAGCTTTAAAAATTGCGCACTTAATTCCTTAGCGACGAGCGTCTTTTAAGAATTTTTATTCATTTGTCACCGGTTTTTCAAAAAAAAAAAAAAAAAAATTCGTCTCATTTCATCGGGTAAATGCTAAGATTAGATAAGGCAAAATATACAATAAAAAGTAACTGGTGGGAATGATCAAGGAGGGTTAATTAGACGGAAAAAATGCATCCCCGATGAAATCTCGGGTTGCGCAATTTTTTTTTTTTTTTTTTTTTTTTTTTTTTTTTTTTTACGTTGCCCGAGAAACTGGATTGCGGAGCGAGAGGTTTAACCCCTTAACGGTCGCATGAAATTTCGGTTCAAAAATTCAAATTGCTTTTTGGCAAAATTTTTTTGAAACAGAAATGTTCACCTTATTTAATAACAGGTAAAATTATACCAAAATAAAGCCAATTATACTATTTTATAAAACTGATGGGAATTAAACAATCTGAATAAAAGACATGGCCCGTGAATATCACGGGAGCGAGAATTAAGGGGTTAACAATTCCAGGAAGTTATCAGATCATGGTGGGTGCCTCGGATGGGTGATCTAGTTATCAGATCATTTTTGCGATTTATTTAGGTAAATATTTCAATTTAAAACTAATTAGTAATAAAAGATTAAAATTTTGTAAAGTACGGTCGTCGCGATATGGTAAATCTCTCTAAAACTGTTAATATACAAAATATATAATTAATTTTATAACTCAGCGAAGTCTAATTATAATTTATATAAATTCTATCTTTTTCTGTGCTGCCTTGATCCAGAGAACGGAAATACGGTGTAACAGTAGATGTTATGACACACACACAAAAAGAAAAGAAATGCTAATTTTAATAAGCAGGCGAACTTATCTCAAATATTACATTTATATTCTGAAAGGACATATTATTCCGTTTTAAAATATATCATTGTATGGATTTAAGGGCTGGCACTTGGTCTGTTTTTTGAACAAAACTATATTTCAAAGAAAAATGTTATTTGTAAATTTCGTAGAAAGTTAACTGGAACGGCATTTTTCTTCCAATTGTTGCAGAAACCTACCCGATTTTCTTTCTTAAAAAATACTAGAAAAGAAAAAAAAAGAAAAAAGCAATTTAACGAATTGCAACGACCATTTGGAAAATGATTTTTTCAAAGACTAAAATTTAAGACATATAAAATCGCACGGAGTTAATCATACATTACTTACGCTATGAATTAAACATTAATAGTGTTATTACACGAAAAAATTGCAAGTTACAAAAATCGTCTGCGACTCGTCAGATTTCCTGAAACTTACGTATTATATAAGCATTTCATTGGCTGTTTGGGAAAACGCTTTTCCATCATAGAAATCTGACGACCAATTTTAAATGAAATTTCATTCTTAAACTTCTAAAAATCCCACAATATTACTTTTTACACCGTCGTATAGAGAAAAAAATGTACTTTTAAATGCAATTTGTTTGAAAGCTGTATCTGAATTTGTTTCTGAGTTATTAATTTTTTTGTATTTTTTATTACTTTTTTGTCATAGTGGCAACAGAAGTATCCATCTCTGTTGAAAGTGTAGGGAAATACAGATTACTATATAGACCAATCAGAAAACGAATAAAATGCAGATTCTACCAATAAAACGCCTCAGATATGTTTTGATTTCTTACCATGACAGAGGACAATAACCATTTTTCCAAATGGTTAAAAGAAAAAAAAAAAAAAAAAAAAAAAACAGACTAGTGGGAGCCCTGCGATTTTGACATAAATGAATTAAGAATACAGGCAACTGTATCTTGTTACATACAGTTTGCATATTAAACATGTTGTCAAATTTGTACAACGTAAAAATAAGTTTTGTTCATTAAAAAAACCCAGTTTCCCCAAAAGAATACTGCACCAAATTTTACGCCATTAACCCTTTCCGGCGCGGTGTAATTAAAAAAGGACACCTAATTTTAATTCAAAAACTGACAAACGGTACCAAGAACATTTAACTAAAATTTTCCTATTACAATCTACATGAAAATAAGCAAGTTCATATTTTCTAATAAATTCGTTTAGAGATTGCGGTGTCAGTCCATTATTTCATCAGTTTATAAACAGAATTACTCCGCGCCGGTAAGGGTTAACATGACTTTAGAGATACTAAAGACTTATTACTCGGGATGTTTGTATAATTTTCTGATAATAAAACTCCGTGACACAACAATAACAAATTTCTAAAAAATAAAAACTTATATTTATAAGAAAATCCCCATTTTTTATTGAAAATTCCTCAAGTGTTCCCGTATAATATATATAAATTTCGAAATTGTGTGATGGGTATAACTTATAAATATATACAAATATCCGCACAAAAATGCATAGAAGTTGCATGAAGAAAGCATTTGGGGCGGAGCTACAGACATTCGATATTCGGAGAATATTTCGAATAAAGTCAATTGAAATTGTCTTATGCGCTATATTCTAGATTAGAATAAAAATATAGAACGTCAGTGTCAACACTGTCGACACTGACTTGATACTGAAAATTGTCTTTTTTGTCGGATACTGCAATGGTTAAACATTTTTTGCAATAGAAATCTACAACAACCTTTGATATAGAAATTTAATGTGACTGAAGTTGAACTAAATATCTGGCAGTCAAAAAAAAAAAAAAAACCTTGTCTTTATTTAATTATTTTAACTTCACTTACTAGTTTTCTCTATAATTGTTGAAAGAAAATTAAAAATATTTTTTTACGTGAACATAACAGCAGGAATATGTTTTTTTTTGTTGTTGCTGTGTTTCTTTTTTTTTATATTAACACATTGCCGACGGGCAATTTTTATCAAATCTTAAATTTAAAGCAGTAAAAGCTCCTTCCTGTTCTGAAAGTCTTATGTAAATTGGTGTTCGGGATAGCTTTCCCAGGTTTATGCATCGGTAAATATCGTTCAATGTACGAATTTAACACTTTAAACGCGACACTAATTTTACTTTAATTTCCGTTTAAGCGACAGCATACACAGAAATTGTGTATATATATTTGTACAAAATTCGTGAATAAAATTTGTAATTCTTGTGAATAATATATTATTCTTTTATTTTACACCGCCGGTCCCTAGGGACCGGCGTCGTGTTTAACGTGTTAAAATAAAATTTCTTACTATCTAAAAAAATATGGACAGCATGATTTAAAATCTTTTTCTGTAAGGCGACGCCCTTTGTCAATGATGTCTTTTGAACAACAACAACTGGTATATTTTTTATATTGAATGTAATTTATAGTTTCACTATATATTTTTATTTATAAACTAAAATATTACATTAAAACATTCGTTTCAAACTGTGGATCGCCGGATAAACCTAAAATTGTATAGTTAGAGGGCTCCCAATTGTCCGTTTATTGAAAACCAGTAATTTTTTAGAAAGAAATTCATGGCAGGTTTCTGCAACAATAGTGGTATGAGGTAGGTTTCTGCAAAAATAGTAGGGCGTGGTAAGTGTCTGCATATTACAAGAAAAGCGGTCTTCCAGGTAAATTACTACGAAATTTATAAACAAGTTTTTTCTTTGAAAATTAGTGGTGTTTAAAAAACAGACCGAATGGGAGCCCTATAGCTATCGTTATCTTACCTAATCATTGAATCTCTGCGATTGAAGAAGTCGGATTCATAATTAACCCCTTAACAGCCGCATTAAATTACGGTTTAAAAATTCAAATTGCTTATTGGCACCACTTTTTTGAAAAGAAATATTCAACTTATAAAATGGCAGGTAAAATGAAACCAAAATAATGCCAATTACACTATTTTATAAAACTGGTAGGAATCAAACAATCTGAATAATAGAACACAACCAGTGAATATCACGGGAGAGGTAATTAAGGGATTAAAGATATAGTGGTATCCAGCGGAACACAGTTTGACACCTCTAGAAACCCTAAAAGACATTGTGGATATAGAATATAAGGCTGCGGATCTCCGAAAACTGATTCTTTTAGGGATCCCGACATATATGGATCCACAAGAAATAATAACCAATCTAAAAAATCTTTATGATTCAGATATTCCAATAAACTACATTAATAGAAAACAAAGAGAAAAAGCTTCAACATACCAACTAATTTTTGAAGCAGAAGCTCCAGTTGCGATTCATCTACTGAGACAACGAAATATCGTCATGGGATTTACATCGGTCAGGATTGCACCTTACCAACCTATATTAAGATGTAAGAACTGTCAATCTTTCGGACACGTGGATCAGAATTGCCGACAATCTCCAACGTGTGAATACTGTGCAGGACGCCATGATCAAAAATATTGTTATTACAGAAATAAACCACAACAACACAGATGCAGAAACTGCATGGGGAGTGCGAGTGACTTCCCGCATGCAGCTAGTTCTAGTGAATGTCCGACTTTACAATATTTAATACTACAGCGAAGCAATCTAGCACAAATAAATAAAATAAATTCGATATAGGCAGAAACTGTGCTGGAACAAATAGCGACTTCCCGCATAGATCGAGTTCATCAGACTGTCCAACACTACAGTACTACCTATCACAGAGAAATAAAAATATACAAATTAATCAAGAAAGTTCAATCCGATAAATGAAGAAATAAATAATTCTAATAACTCAACAAACTCAAACAACTCCAATACTCAAAATGGAAATTTAACAGTAAACCAAGAACAAATAATAACAGAAATTCTGAATAACCCTGCAAAACCACAGAAAATATATATTCCAAATGAACTAACCTTTATTCAAATTAATCTACAGGGATCAAGTTCTGCAACATCAACCCTAATGGGATTTGCAAATCAGCATAAAATACTAGTTCTTCTATTACAGGACTTTTACTACTTTAACGAAGCCATATGGTCAATTCCGTCAAATTGGCAAGCATTTATCTCAAAAAATAAAACAGCGGCAGTTGTGGTAACTCGAAAGGACGTGGAAGTGATAGAGACATATAAAGACGATAATGCAGTATTCGTCAATCTTACTACTGAATCCGGTTAGATCACAATAGGCTCTGTGTATGCCAGACCAAAAGGTGATTTCAGAGGTGATATGAAGTGGCTGGACTTCTTCGAACCATTGAATCACATCATAATGGGAGGAGACCTCAATGTCCACTTGTCACTTTTAGGATATCAGAAAGAAGATGAACGGGGAAAAATTTTGACATACTTACTATTATCTAATAACTTAACTCTGATCAATGATATAGAGCACCTCATTCATTTATAGGACAGCCGAATCGTCCCATGAAGGGGAATCCAGATGTAACCCTTTGTACACAAGACCTGGTGGACTGTGTGGACTCATGGTACGTAGATGACACAGTAGAGAGCACGTCGGACCACAGGTATATCAGATTCTCATTAAATCTTAAACCAGTTATTCTAGACCTTAAAAGATTTAAAACAAGATACTCAAATTTTAAAAAAATTAATTACATCTTGAAACCGAAAATTAATAATTTACTTAAATCCTTATCTGATACTAAAACTCGACTAGAACTGGATGAATGGCTTGATGGTTTTAACCAAGTAATTCTAGACACCTGTAAATCCTCACTAAAAACAAAAAGTTTCAAATTATATCCAACATTTGACTGGTGGACGGCAGAGCTGAAGGTCCAGCGAAATAAAATCTCAGCATTACGGAAAAGATTTAAATCAACAAATGACCCAAAGTGGAGAACCCTCCTACAAAGAGAAAGAGCAATATACAAAAAACGTATAAAACAACAAAAAACTAAATCATGGCAGAGTTTCTGCACTAAAACAAAAGACAAATTTGGCCAAGCCTTTAAAATAGCAATGAATAAAAGACTCAAAAATAATCATTTCATACACACAACACTACAGGGTTCAACCCCATATACTACAAAATTAGACACTTTTAACATATTACTTAACCACCATTTCCCAATACATCAAAACCCGCATCCACCTCTCATGGACCCAGCGGCAGAGGAAGATCTTCCCCCCCTCCCCCCCTAATATCTTTTAAAGAAATAAAATCAGCACTTAATGAGCAAAATAATTTAAAAGCCCCTGGATTTGATAAAATTGATGCATTTATTATTAAAAATATATACAATAATTTTAAACATCTAATACGTGACTTATATAACAAATGTCTTACTCTTAACTACTTTCCTAAATCATGGAAAATAGCAAATGTGATCTTCTTCGCAAAACGCAATAAAAATCCACGCCAACCTTCCTCCTATAGACCCATTTGTCTCCTTCCCATGCTGGGAAAAATCTATGAGAGGATCCTAAAACGAAGAATTAATCACTACTTAGAAAAATTAAATGTTCTTCACGGGGCCCAGTATGGCTTCCGTGAGAACAGAAGCACAATTCAACTATTAAACAAATTAAAACATAAAGCAAAAACGTATCTTGAAAAATATAAATACTGCAGCATTATCTCATTCGACATTGTAGGGGCGTTTGACAATATCGATTGGGTCACTTTGGGTCAACAAATTAACGAATTACCAATTCCGCAATATTTAAAATGTATCCTTCTTACCTTCTTATCCGAACGAGAACTAATAACAAATTATTTATCAAATAACATTAAAAGACCAACTTATCAAGGCTGTCCACAGGGGTCGTGCCTTGGGCCGCTTCTGTGGCTAATCATAGCAAATATAATCTTAATAAACTTTTACAGTAAATTCGAAGACCTGTATGTTTTTTGCGATGACTTCAATATGGTTGTCAAAGCGAGGAGCAGACTCATCTTAGAGACCGAAACCAACCAAAAAATAAAACTTTTTTATAATATTTGCAATAACTTAAATTTACAGATTTCAAAGGAAAAAACGACTTTTATTATGTTGGGGAAAAACACTTTGGATAAACGTCCACCAACCTTTAAATTGGGTAACTATACCATCAAGCCATTAAAGGAAATAAAAATTTTAGGGATAATATTCCAGAGTACTTTAAAATGGGACAAGCACATAACTAGCATAAAAAACAAAATTTTACAGCTAACCTCATCCATTAAACGGGTCTTCTCGGCTACTTGGGGGGTGGACAGAGGCTATCTTAGAACCTGGTACATAGCAGTACTAGAAAAAATTATAGATTATGGTTCGGAGGTGTGGTTTGGAGACCTCAGGATAAAAGATAAACGCGCTCTCCAATCCATCCAAAGAACTTGTCTCACGTCAATAACCAAAACATATAAAAATGTTGCAACACATACGTTACAGGTCCTATTAGGAATACCACCAATCTTAATAACACTGGAATATAAAAATCTAAAATACAATATTTTACACAATAAAAACTTATTACTTAAAGAACCCAAACCAATATGTAAAGATGATATAGAAAATAAAATCCTAAAATATGAAATAAATCCGGAAATTCATTTAAATAACTTAATAGTTACAGACAAAATTATCACAAAAACTAATCTTATTTCGATTTACACAGATGGTTCTAAGGTGGACTCTGGCACAGCATATGCAATGGTAGCCTACAATCATAACATTAAAATTTATGAAAAAACAGTCAAACTGAGAGCAGAAAATTCAATCTTTCAGGCGGAGCTGCACGCAATAATTTCGGCAATTAATTGGGCCATTAACTCCCCTTATACAAAATTCCAAATATTAAGTGACAGTCAATCTACTATTAAAGCCTTAGACAATTTATTTCCAACTAACCCTTCAATTTATTACATCCATAATTTAATTAAACAAAATCAAAATAAAATTTTTTACATTACTTGGATAAAAGGCCACATTGGCATAGCGGGTAATGAACTGGCGGATGAGCTGGCGAATGATGCCGCCCAGTACTGCGACCTACCAGTGGATCGAGGAGTTAAATTGCCTCGATCCTATCTTATAAAATGTATTCGAACCCAATTACTGGACAGGTGGCAGTACAACTGGGATCACTCAGGGGGTGGCAGATATACGCACGGGCTGGTACCAAAAGTTCAGAACCAAATAATTTCAAAAGATAAAGTATCTATTTACTTTTTAACAGGCCGCGGCAGCTTCCCGTCTTTCCTTTATAATATCGGCAAAAAAGATGACGACCTTTGTAAATGTGGTGGTCGAGGAGACCCGATGCATTACATTTTCGGCAACTGCAAATTCATGAAGTTTAAATTTCACAGAACAGAAACGACAATCCTTCAGGACATCCTAAAAATAATTAATGACCCGGCACAACTTAAAAAACTATATGCTAACTACGATATTCTCAATAGCCATTATTCTTTTATTCAATATAAATACATTCAATAATTACCTCTTCTGATTGCCTGTGGTGGACATGTCATGGGTCCACGTGGTGTATGGAAGGGTGTTTTTGAGATTGTTTTATTTTTAAGAACTTAAATACCACTAGAAATATTGTAAATATGTATAAATATTTTTGTTTAAAAGGGTGAAAAAAAGGGAAAAAAAATATTTCTTATCAAATGAAAAGATGAATGTAAATACTTAAAATTTTTTCAAATAGTACGTAAATTCCAAAACATATAAATCATAATCGTAATATATTTCCAGGCTCGCCCTGAAACAATAGGGTAGCCAATTGTGATTGGTAAAGAATCGCCATCTTAAATAATCATAAATTTTTACAGGCGGTCCTTGGACACGGCACTTGCCTCTTGTGCTCTCTTCGGCGTGTCAGGCGGGTCGTTCTGAAGTCTTCTTTCCCGGAGACTAGGGTTCTGGGCTTGTTTCCGCAGGTAGTAAAACTTTTCCCTGCCCTGGGCTTGGGGGTTACACCTAACCATAAGCCAAAAGCGGGTTCCCAGGGTGGGTGCTTACTTACTTACTTACTCTGAAACTGAGTAGCCGTGTTCTGAACCCGACTATTGTTTATATGCGTATATATAGTTTTTTATATTCCAAAATGCCACAATAACACCAAAATTTTAGTAGAAAATTTTGTTTTCATAAAGTGCATAAAATAAGCTTTCACTTACTCTGTAATAAATTCAATTGAAAATCCCGCTGTCAGTCAATCTTTTCAACGTTTTAGCAATAGAAGTGTTTTGCCCCTAAAAGTGTTAACCTTTTTAGGGGAAAGGCATTTTTGCCCCAAAAATGTTCAAATAATTAATTCACACTGCAATTTACAAACAAATTTATTTGAAAATAATCACAAGCTTTTCTTCGCGTGTATTTTGAGAACGAAATTGTACTAAAAAATTACTGGTGCAACTTGGCAGTTTGGGTAATAAAATTATGCAGTTTGCAGACTGCAAACAGTGCCCCTGAACGGTTAAAGAGGTTAAACCAGGGGTGTAAAAATCTAGGCACCAGCAGGCATTTTCTCAACCCTATTTTTTTTTTTTTTTAGTTTTTTTAGCTTAAATTTTATTAGCATTCTTACAAAAAAATTAGACGAAATATTAGGCGAAAAATAACGAATAAAATTTAGTGGTGAGAGAACGCCTGCTGGCGCCTAGATTTTTCCACCCCTGGGTTAATTATGTAGACTAACGTAACGTAACCAACCCGACACCCGAATAGCAAACTTTGCCATATCATCGAACTCTGAATACAAGGTGTACGCGGTGACAGAAAAACGGCGACTGCAGTAGGCGGATTTTTGTCAGGGTCTTAATGGCTCCTATGGCTCCTAATATTTCGACACCGACATTCCCCTTAAGATTTATTAGCCTTTATTTCATTTTTAAAAATAAGGTGAGGAAAACTTTAAAATTTACTTGTAGTAAAACTCAAGAGGCCTTACAATCACCCTTTTTATGTCAGCCCGTAGGCCTAATATTCAGAGGACGGTGGCCTCACATTTAATAATGTAGTTGATGGCAGTGCAGCGACTACGTGAAAATCGCGTGCACCGGTATTGCTTTAGAAGGTATCCACAAAATTACATTTTCTTAGGCGAAGCTGCCATGTAATTTATTGTTTGAAGGTGTAAACACTAGGCGCTAGTTACAGCGTCTGTAAGTATGTTGTGCATTAAAAATATTATGTCATTAAGTATGAAAAGTCCGATTTGAAAGCGGTTTTTTAATTTAGAAATTACGAATTCTTACCAGACAGTTTTAATAGTTATTTTTACTTTGTAAGATGACAGCTATCCCACAAACAGAGTAAAATAAAATTTATGAATCTCTCCGTCACCGGTATGTACATTCGCGCGCGCGCGCGTGTGTGTGTGTGTGTGTGTGTGTATTTTCGCATTTAAAATATCTTTATTTTTTTCTGGTCAATGAATAATAATGTTACTGCCATCTCCTTGTAGGACCTTCTTACACTGCTGAAAACAATTAAAGGAACAAATGGTTTTTTTGCAATTAAAAAAAAACTAACAAATCAAATAAAACCAAACTTGGCCAAAATATCATCCGATATAAGACTAATATATGGGAAAACAAAAATGGCACAACCTGCACCCTAACTAAGGAAACTGGTCACGTGACCAGCACAGCAGCTGACCGACACCCTGTCAGTCAGATAAAAACATGTCTAATAGCGTGTATGAGCGCTTGTAACAGCTACACAACTCTCGCATCGGCGTTTCATACTGCTTACAAGGGTCCTTATCAATCCCTGTACCAACTGCACCCACTCTTGCACCAAGGCACCCTTGAGCTCATCGATGGTTGTTGGAGCTAATCTTCGAGCTGCAATTGATCGTCCAAGGGCGTCCCATACGTGTTCGATGGGATTAAGGTCAGGGGACATCGCAGGTCACTCCATTCATTGAACATCCTCCGATTCGAGATTTTCGTTCACCAACTGTGGACGGGAGTTATCGTCCATAAAGATGAAATTTGGTCCATATGCTTCGCGGAAAAGTCTCACATAGGGTGCAAGAATCTCGTCCCTGTACCGCTGACCGGTCAGAGTACCTCTATCAAACACATGAAGGTCGGTACGCCCGTCTGCTATGATGCCTACCCAGATCATCAGGCCACTTTTACCATAGTGATCCTTTTCGACATTGTTAGAGGGCCGATATCGACTCCCGGGTTTTCTCCAGATGAGAACACGTCTCGAGTCGCTCTCCAGACTGAATCGCGACTCATCACTGAAGAGAACCAGACCCCAACTATCCTCTGTCCAAGACAGGTATTCTCGGGATAATGTTAGACGGGTTTTTTCGTGGTTCACAGTCAAAGGGATGCAGATTACAGGGCACCTGGCACACAGGCCACCTGCATTAGGTCTCTGGGTAACTGTTATCCGTGAAATGGATGCCCCTGTTACATTATACAGGTGACGAAACAGTTGTGTCACTGTCGCGGACCTACCCTTTTTGGATAGAAGTCTGAAATAACGGTCTTCAGCTGGCGTTATTGCCCTTTTGTGGCCTTGACCAGGTCGGCGGACCACTGTTCCTGTCTCTCCGAATTGTTTCTACAGAGTAGACACCACATTTCTCGGAACACCGACGTCCTTACAACAGGTAGCCTGTGATTGGCCGGCCTCGAGTCTTCCAAAAATCCGCCATCTTGTGGCATCATCTAGACGATGGCGACTAGCCATACTTACGATGGGTAAACAAAGAAATTAAAAAAAACAAGGATTGGGTTATGCTATGATGTTTCAAAACGTCCTTACGCTACGTCCTTACGCTACGTCCTTACGCTCAAATGATGTACCTCTGCACAAATGCAATCACAGCACCACTGCCTTATGACGACACAGACCACCGCGTGGCAGGTGTGTCCAAGAGGAGCTTAACTATCATCTGATACCTTATTTGAGTATAGGGATAAATTATTTTGTTTTGTTTTTTATAAAAAACCGTTTGTCCCTTTAATTGTTTTCACCAGTGTACTTTTTTCAGTGGATTCATAAATTTCTAACTGATTTTATATATATATATATATATATATATATAAGAAAAACCGCGTATACTATCGACATTTCAAGGTGTTTTGTTCCAATTAACTGAAATAAAGTGTTATCCTATCAGAAATGTTATTTTGTGCAATTTGTAACATGCAGACATCGGAAAATAATAATATTTAATAGCATAAAATAACACACATTGTGCTTAGTTGATCGGCTAAATTATTTTATACGTTTATTTATAGGATAATTGGCATGTATTGATAACTTATTCTAGGACTGTACGAAAAAATGGGTTTACTTTTTCTTCCAAAACTCAAACAAGAGAAATGTTTCGTGGAATTTTAATGCAATACATTTAAACACTCAGATAGTAAAATTCAAAAACGTATTGTAGCAACAGAGAAAAAGGTGTAATATTATTTAAGTAATGTTTTCATACATTTCTTACATTCGTTAACCCTTTCAGGGGCAAAGCAATTCCACTGCTAAAATGTTGAAATGAATGAATGACACCGGATTTTACGAAAAAATTTATTTGCAAATACGAAAACGCTATATTTAACCCTCTAGTGCGCAGATTTGCATATATGCAAACAACAGTGTTTTGAATTTAATAGATTTTCTTTTTATTCGTATATACCTAATTCACACCAGAAAATTAAAATAGCAATATCTGCTTTAATTAATAACATACATTAACAGATTTAAATAAAGCTAAATTAACAATTGAATCTTTCTGGTGTAAAGTCAGATTCTCGGAACTATGTAATTTCTAGAACGTATTCTACCATGGGAATTAAAGCGTATAAAAAATAAGTTTTATAAAATAAATATTTATATAAAATAAGGTATTTGGAGACTTACGTCTTAAAATATTTGCTAATTTGCAGTATTTCAGCGTAAAACAGCCACACGGCAGTAGTTTTTACTTATATTGCACATCTGCAACAGAAGAAAATATTGACGTGTTATATGAGAAATGTATCTGTTATTTTTTTAATTATTTTTCCTGTGTAATAAACCTTTCAGGGAATCATATATATTTTTTTCGAAACAAAATAAAAAATCGCGCACTTAAGGGTTAGCACTAGAACGCACGGAAATTTTATTTAAGTTTCATAAAAATATTTTACTCCAGAATTTTTATTTAAAATTATTTAACTGCTTTGTTTAATATAATTCTGTGCCGCTTAAATTTAACTTTTTTTACGAAAGAAATTATGGCTCAAATGGACATTTAACCATATTGTCGGAGTCGAATCGACTCCTTTCGGGCGTTGTAGTGTAGTAAACATACTTAATAAACCGAAATTTATTTTACCACAATTTTGGTGACATTCTGCCACTCTGGAATTAAAATTAAGTAGCTTAATAAACGTACCGCCGCCCCTAAAATGTTTAAAGCGCCTTGAATTTTGGAAAAATAATTCTTTTTATTTTGATATAAAAATATTTTGTTTTATTAATTTATTAATTAGAAGTATTTCATTTGCGCAAAACAATGCATTTTCTGAAAATAAAACAAAAAGAACAATATGGGGAGAAGTGGGTTATTAGAATTGAATTGACTAATTTAATTGAGCAAATACCTATTTGCAGTAAGGAATTGTAATAAAAGAATAAATTAATTTAAAGTTTGCATTGCTTAGGACTTATCATAACAAGAAAAAAAAAACAAATATGCTGTCTTTTTTAATTGCGTGCACTCTTTTCTGATACTAAACAAGATTAAATAAAAATACTTTCACTTTGCAGTGTATTTGTCATATTCATTTACAAATTTTATTTAATAATATCTTAATTTAATAATATATTGAATGAGACTGTTTTTCTTTTTTTTTATGAAATCTTGTAAGAAATATATGTAAAAAAAAAAAAAAAAAAAAAAAATGCAACTAAAAATATGACTAAAATGTAGCATAAAATAAAAATAAATAGGAAAAATGTTTCAAATGATAAACTATTTCTAAATAAGAAACGAATAAGACATTTAAAATAATTTACAAGCAATCAATATTTACAATGAAATAAATATTAGTACATTGAGTTTTTGAAATTAAAACCTCTGCCACAAAATTGAATTTATTCATTATTACGTTTTCTTATAATCATTTTCTCTTTCTTAAACAGAAAACTTCATCTGATTTTATTTAATACAATTCATTTCTTTTTCTTTTTTGTATGTGCTTTGAAACTTAAATCTGCTAATGAAGTTATACTAGAATGCAATTTGATGTTTTACCGGTTAAGGTTCCCTTAAAATTAAATGCTTTCAAAATTGAATTTCAGAAGAAAATTAGAATTATTGAGGTTTAAATTTATTTTTGAGGAGATTTTATCAATGTCTTTTATGGTATCAGGATGTTTAATCGTATGTTTTTAATTTATAACTGTGTTATTGGTATGTATACAGGATTTAAGAAAATTATTACTACAATTGTTTAGTGGCGATATATATACATGTTTGATAAACAATGTAGGAAACCAACATAGATGACCGACATTTTCTGAATGGCTTTAGTACAGTCTTTGCCTAATATATTTTTCATATTTATGCATAGATAAATATCTTACAGATCGTCTAAAATATATCATGAATACATATTTTTCTGATAAATATTTTATTTAAGAAAAATTGTAAATGATAAATGAACTTTATAGGCCATGTACCAGTAAAAAGTTTAAAAACTAGCCAAAACCCATAAGCACCTACTTCGCAGGGCTGAAATCATGGAACTATTAATAAAAAAGAAACTGACATGTCATTAAATAGTTAAGTTTCAGCTGTATCCGCTTTCGCAGGGGTTGGTTACTGCTGGGAGACACTTTCACCAGTAAATTTAAATAGAAAATTTTTTCCTTATTTAAGCTAATTGTTAATGCAAAATTTCAGTCATAAATAATGGAAGAAACAGATATTCATTTTTACTGGCTGAAGTTTACTTTGTTGGTATTCAGTGTTGCGTTTCTTCCATATTGTGACCATGGAACTACTAATAAAGAGGAACTGACATATCCTTAAAATAGTGAAGCTTCAACTGTAACCGCTTTTTCAGGGATTGATTACCGCCGTGGACTTATACCAGTAAATTTAAATAGAAGTTCTCACCTTATTTTAAAGCCTTTTTTAATTTGTGAAATTTCCGTCACCAGTAATGGGAGAAACAGATACCGTATATACTCGCGTTTAAGTCGACCCCAAATTCGGGGGGGGGGGGGGGGATAACAGACTGAATACCAGTATTTTTAAAAAGTTAGCTTCGTCTTATCTAAATGCCGAATTTGCAGATATTAAATAAGTTGAAGATGGCTACCAGAAAATACTGGTATACAACACATTTTTTTTCACGAATTTAGGGGTCGACTTATACCCGAGTATATACGGTATCAATTTTTACTGATGGATGTTTATTTTGGCTGTAGTCAGGTCCTGTGATTCCGCCATATTGTGACAACCTAGACAACCACCTATCAGTTAATTTGAAAAATATTATAATATCTTGACAAACTTACACCAGTAAAAACAAGAATAAATTTTTACCATACTTGTGAGAAAATATTTCCATGAATAAGGCGCTTAAATAAGACGAAATATTCTATTCACTTTCACTGGTGGGAAGTTTGCTCCGGTGGTAATAAGAAACTGTTGATAAGATTTTTAAAACGTACCCGCCATCTTGTGACAACCTCCTCAGTTACTTCACTCGGAACTGATAGACAGAACACTATATGTCTCATCCTCTTTATTCATAACTCCATTATTGTAAAAGCATAGACAGCCTCCTTTCAGTGTCTTTGAAAAAGCTTAGATTACTTCGGCAAACTTACACCTGTAAAAAAAGTTGAAAATTTTACCATATTTCTAAGAATATCTTGTGACAACCTGTTCACAAGATTGCCAGTTTGGCCTCCACTTTTATGTAAAAAATTCGAATATGTGACAGAGATTAAAATAGTTTTTTTTTCTTTATTTAATGACAGAAATTTTGTGATTACACAAAGTACATCTTTTTCTTTCAAAAATTCCTGTATGAATATGAAATTTCGAAATGAAAGTGGGGCCGAAACGGTCAACCCTGCCTGATCATATACTTTACTCGCAACTAGTATATTCAAGAGACCCACGTAAATCGGGTCTCCAAATGCTCTCTACCAGGGTGGCGAGTTTGGCTTTCATTTTTATTTAGAAATTCTGAACTCATAACAGGAAATGTCAGTAGCATATTTTGCTGTATTTAACCCCTTGAAGGGCATCGGTATATTATATACACCATGGAACTATTAATAAAAAGGAACTGACATATACTTGAAATAGTGAAGCTTCAACTGTAACCGCTTTCGCAAGGGCTGATTACCTCCGGTCGAATCTTCCACCAGTAAATTTATATAGAAATTTTCTCCGTATTTAAAGGCGTTATTAATGCAAAATTTCAGTCATAAATAATGGCAGAAAAATATTTTAATTTTAACTGGTGTAAGTTTACTTTTGCGGTAGTCAGGTCCTTCGTTTCTGCCATATTGTGACAACCGCTGATGCAATCTGACACCAAACTAACACCAGAAAATATCTGTGAGAAAATATTTCCATTAATATGGCGCTTAAATAAGTCAAAATTTTCTATTCAATTATACTGGTGGGAAGTTCGCCCGGCGGTCCGATTAAAAAAAAAAAAAAAAAAAAAAGCATCCGCTATTTTCTAACAACTTCCTCAGTAACTTCACTCACAACTGGTAGACAGTACACTGTATGTCTCCTCCTCTTTATCCATAACTCCATTATATATACCAGTTAATTTTAATTCCCAAATGCCACATTGGCACCAGAATTTTGGGTATAAATTTGGCTTTGTATAATTTATGCGAAGAAAAGCTTTAATTTACTTTCATATAAATTTGCTCATGAATCCCGATGTTACCCAATCATTTTAACTTTTTAGCTTCAGAAGCACTTTGATCCTGAAAGTGTTAATGACAGGCTTTTCATGATCACGCAGTGTCATAATTCTTCTTTCGGAATTTCCGGTATGAATTCGAAACGTCTGAATGAAAATAGAGGGCAAACTGTCAACGCTACACTGGACCAGGGTTGCCAGTTCGACTTTTTTTTTCATTTCAAATTATCTCATTCGCACGAGAAATTAGCTTAAAATATATCCCACCGCCCCTCAAGGGGTTAAGAGGCGGCACTATATATTATATACCACCTACGATTAATCATGATTTGCACTAGAAAAAATTTAGGAAATTTTAGTTTTCTGACTTTAGTGGAGAAAAGTCGAAAAATTTATTTTCCTTATTTTGAAATAATTTTTTTCTAAATTTCCTGTGGGAATTAAGCATTACACAAACGCAATTGATTGCCCTTCAAGGGGTTAATCTTCATTTGGTGCGTCACGAAATCAGCCCGGAGGCCTTGAGTATTGAGACGGTAATGGCAGTACACTATATGTCTCCCCCTCTTTATCCATAAGTCTATTTGTGAAATAGGCAATAAAGCATAATTGTAACAAAAATTTTAATAAATTATTTTATCCTATTTCATCACAGAGATTAATTAACATAAAAATAACATTTAAAAAAAAGGGTGGAAATTTCCGTGGTTTGCCCCAGTCAAATCGTCCCCAATTTAAATGCATCATATCTCGGTAAACTTTGGTTGTAAAAGATGCGAAATATTACAGTTTAACTTAATTGAGATTGGAAGAAGTTTTTAAAAAATTAACTTATAGGACGCAGGAACCGCATAGAAGTGTAAATTTCGAACCTTAAAAAATGTAACAATTAAATAGCTGCGAACTTTTACTCTTTTTTGCTACCACTAAAATTTAATATACATTTTCACCTTCTTTAATCGTGAGATATCGACGATTAATTAAGATTATATTTTCTGTAAAAATTTAGCGGTACGAAGAAAGCGTAAAAGTTGGCAGTTGTACTGTTTTGTCATAAATGGATTTCATATAATAAAGAAAAACTGTTGAAATATTTCTGTAATTATAATAATTTGTCTAAAGCTAACGGATTAGAAATTAGCTATTTGTCAATGAGAAGAATGTAACCCTGTATAGAATTTCAAAAAATTAGATTGCAAATTGTAGGAAATAATAAAATAAGTGAGATCACAATAAAAACGATTTAAAAAATTGAAGTTAAGGTCTCTCATCTTCAAATTTACTAGTAAAATTATTTAACTTAGCAAGCTAAATTTCTAAACACGTTTTCATTATTGTGCATATTTAACCCCTTGAAGGGCGGTGGCTCAATTTTGGACCACTTAACTTTAATCCCTAAATGCCACATACGCACTTAATTATGGAATAAAAATTTTATTTTTATCAAGCACACAGAGAAAAGCTTTTACTTATTTTAAAATAAATCTCGTTGTAAAATCTGGTGTCAGTCAGTCATTTCGGTATTTTACGAGTAGAAGTACTTTGTCACGGAAAGGGTTAATTCTAGAACTGTTAACCCATTACGTCGCAGTGAACCCACTGCGGTAACACCTAAATTTAAATCGAAAATTACAATCGGCACCATAAATATCTTAATAAAATTTTGCTTATGATGAATGTTTAAAACAGGGGTGTCAAACTGTGGCCCGCCGGATACCACTAAAAATTTTATAGTTATCTTTGCCTTATCTAATCGTCAAATTTATGCGATTCAACTTGTCGACAATTTCTTTAAAATTTTAGTGGTATCCGGCGGGCCACAGTTTGACACCCCTGGTTTAAAACAATAACATTTTATTTTGTAGGAAGTTCCTCCTTAAATTCTGATGTCAGTCAGTCATTTCGTCATTTTACGAACAGAATTTTTCTGCGCCGGAAAGGGTTAAATAAATTCTAAATTCTTTATGGTGTAAACTAATCTAAGAACTTCATTGGCTCACTTCTGGGTGACAATTACGGGTGCTTTAAAAATTTACAATTTCCACTACTAGAGTATACAGATAGGTAACTTTTTAATTGCTTATTTTTCCAAGGCATTTATTTTGAAACTTTGAATGGTTACTCACATAGAAGAAATTTAGAATTAGTGTAAAACGAAATCATGCATCACACTGGTCTCTTTTTGAATATCAATATTTTTTAAATACATTTTTCGTGCTACTTTACTACAACATTTGCAGTAAAATTATGTTCTGTGTCGGTGTGTATAAAATTTGTATCAAATATAAAAAAGTATTTATTTCTTAGTAAAAACAGTATGCAAAAAACATTATTTTAAGAATTATGCTACAAACATCAAATAATAATAACTGAATTCAATCGAGAACTACTACACATTTTTTTTCTTTTTGACTTATGCATTATCTTTAATAAGAACCCACATAATGAACACTTTATTCAGCGACAAGAGATTTCAACTTTCCGATTACCTCTGAGAAAGTTCTTGAAAATTATCTTTGAAAAGAATTCGTAATAGTTGTGAGTATACTCAAAATTTAAGTACTCTCATCCGTATTATAAGATTTTTGCTACTTACTTTAATTATTTTTAAAAACATTCGTTACTGAATATAATACATTTTTTTAAATCTCTTACAAAATTTTTCTTCAAATTTTATGCTTTTAACCCTTTCCGGCGCGGATTAGTTATGTTTACAAACTGATGAAATAATGGTTTGACGCCAGAATTTATAAAGGAAGTTATTAAACAATATGTACTTTAAAATAGTAATTAAAGCCTTTGTGCAGGAATAATGAAATGCAGTAAACCAACGTTTAAAATGCACAAATAATGCGTGAAAAAGCAGCAAACAGCTGTTTCGAATCTACAGCGAGATTCTTCTTCAGTGCAAGAGAGGGAAAAAATGAACAGCGTGCTAGAAAAAGCAAGGCTGAGCAAAATGATAGACAGAGACGCGCTGCCTTATATACCCTATGCGGGTAGCGAAAGCGCCAGAAACAACCAATGAGAAAGAAGCAGTGGAAACGACTGGGTGGAGAAGTAGCGACATCTGCCGGAAAAGGAGAGAAAATGAAACCAAAAAAGAGGAAATTAAATTAATGCTTTCCAAATACTTGGAAAATCTGGAGTACTAGATAAGTCATTGACTAAAGAGTGAGAATTTTTAATGATGTGGTAAGCTTCCCAAAAATCAAGATCAAGGTTAGAAGAACATTTTTGGATAATGGTGGCTGAGGAAAAATCGAACCTATGTTGAGAAGACCAAGAATGATGAGCAATAGAAGAACGTTTGAGCTCCTGATTTTTAACATAACCTTCATGCTCTTTTAAACGAAATCTAAGAGCACGTTTAGTCTGGCCAATATAAGAAAGGCCACATTGGCAAGAGATTTTGTAAATACCCCAGTTATCTAGGCGATCAATGGGGTGTTTGAGATTTGAAAAAGTGATTTTATTAACAGGAGAAAAAATAACATTAAAATCAAACCTTCTTAAGATTTTAGCAACTTGCTGACTGATTTTAGGAAAAAATGGTAACACAACTGAAGTATTAGAGTTGGAATTAGAATGCTTTTCAGAATGGACGGATTTCGTCAATTTCTTATAAATAGAATCAATAATATTAGAGGAATAACCACGATCAACAGCAATAGCTTTGAGGTAATTAAGTTCAGCACTAAGTAACTGAGGAGTGGAACAAACATTGGTAGCCCGAAAAACAAAAGTATTGAAAGCAGCGAATTTCTGGTTAGGGGGATGAGAAGAATGCCTGTGAGGTGGAAGACTGACAGCAAAAGGTTTACGAAAGACGGTAGTCTGAAAGCCATTATCACAACGAATAACAAGGACATCGAGGAAAGAAAGACAGTTATTGGTCTCAATTTCAGAGGTAAATTGAATGCAGGGATCAATGGAATTCATAATAGAGAGAATATGATTAATATCCGAATTTATTTCAACCAGGACATAAACATCATCAACATAACGAACATAGAACGGAAATTTTAAAATTTCAAAAAGGTTCACCTCAAAATAGTGCATATAAATATCGCATAAAATTGGACTAAGAGGATTACCCATAGCCAAACCATCAATCATGCGGAAGAAATTACCATTGAAAACAAAAGTATTTTGTGACAAGCAAGCGCGAGTGAGAAGAATAAGTTCCTCGATTTCAAAATAAGAGAAATGGAATTCACAAAGCCTGTTCTTGAGGCAATCCAAAGCCCCCTCAACCGGAACGTTTGTAAATAATGATTTAACATCAAAAGAAACCATCATGTGACTCTGCGGCTTAAAATTATGGAGTTTTTTAACAAAATCAAAAGAATTCTTAACAGTAAAACAGTTACTGCTCAAAAGTGGGGAAAAAACAGAAACTAAATATTTGGAAAGCTTATAAGAAGCTGTACCGATACTAGAGACAATAGGTCTAAAAGGAATGTCAGGTTTATGGGCCTTAGGTAAAGCATAAAACCTGGCACAATGCGCAATAGATGGAATAAGAGACTTCTTAAAGTTAGCAGGAATAATGGAAGAAGACTTGATGGCAGACTTAATAGAATTAATTTCACTAGTGGAAGGATCTTTGCGGATGTCCACATAAGGACCATCTTTAATTAATTTATGGGATTTTTCCAAATACGAAGATTTGTCGAGAAGAACAATCTGACCACCTTTGTCAGCCTTAGTAATGATTAAGTTTGGATCAGAACGCAAATTTTTCAGACATTGTTTAACTGGAATTTTAAGATTGGGCTTATAAACATTAGAATTGAAATCAACAGTATTGGCAATGAGATGCCTGATGGACTCTTTTTGAGAAGAAGATAGAGCGCTATGCTTAAAGGCCCTTTCAATAGGAGCAATTAGATTAGGTAAAGAAGGAATAGCAGAGACAGAGAAATTGTTATTCAATTTGAGAGCATCGAGCTGATTGTCACTTAAAGAAACACTAGAAAGATTGACAACAACATTTTGGTTAACAACAGGCAAATTGCTGGGGTTATTAACGACAGGACTTTTACAAAGTTCATTAAATTTCTTCTTTAAAACCGAACAATGAACAGAAGAAGCTGTGAGAACTCTACTCCACGACCTTCTGTCTATAGACTCAAAATCAGGTGTAGAATTCCTGCACAAAGGCTTTAATTACTATTTTAATGTATTCGGCTTTAACGGGCCTTTATTCCTCTGTGATTTCTTTCTTTTTTCTTTTTCTCTTTTTTTTTTTTTTTTTTTTTTTTTTTTTTTTTTTTTTTTTTTCCCGCAATGTCTCAAATCAATAGGTTTTGTAATTTACGATTAAAAAAGTACAGGTTTTTGGAACACTTACATTTCCTACTTGACTGTAGGCGTAAGAAGGTTATTCCTAAATTCATTTCTATACGTTGTAATTTATCTTCTTCTAACAGAATTGACAAGGTCTTATTTCGTTCTAAATTAGCTCTTTTAAGAGCTTTGATTCAAGAGACTCGCCATAAAATTGCTCATATAGAGCGCGAGTTATATTCCTTACATATCAGCCTCGCTAATTCTACACCTGATTTTGAGTCTATAGACAGAAGGTCGTGGAGTAGAGTTCTCACAGCTTCTTCTGTTCATTGTTCGGTTTTAAAGAAGAAATTTAATGAACTTTGTAAAAGTCCTGTCGTTAATAACCCCAGCAATTTGCCTGTTGTTAACCAAAATGTTGTTGTCAATCTTTCTAGTGTTTCAATCAGCTCGATGCTCTCAAATTGAATAACAATTTCTCTGTCTCTGCTATTCCTTCTTTACCTAATCTAATTGCTCCTATTGAAAGGGCCTAGCATAGCGCTCTATCTTCTTCTCAAAAAGAGTCCATCAGGCATCTCATTGCCAATACTGTTGATTTCAATTCTAATGTTTATAAGCCCAATCTTAAAATTCCAGTTAAACAATGTCTGAAAAATTTGCGTTCTGATCCAAACTTAATCATTACTAAGGCTGACAAAGGTGGTCAGATTGTTCTTCTCGACAAATCTTCGTATTTGGAAAAATCCCATAAATTAATTAAAGATGGTCCTTATGTGGACATCCGCAAAGATCCTTCCACTAGTGAAATTAATTCTATTAAGTCTGCCATCAAGTCTTCTTCCATTATTCCTGCTAACTTTAAGAAGTCTCTTATTCCATCTATTGCGCATTGTGCCAGGTTTTATGCTTTACCTAAGGTCCATAAACCTGACATTCCTTTTAGACCTATTGTCTCTAGTATCGGTACAGCTTCTTATAAGCTTGCCAAATATTTAGTTTCTGTTTTTTTCCCCACTTTTGAGCAGTAACTGTTTTACTGTTAAGAATTCTTTTGATTTTGTTAAAAAACTCCATAATTTTAAGCCGCAGAGTCACATGATGGTTTCTTTTGATGTTAAATCATTATTTACAAACGTTCCGGTTGAGGGGGCTTTGGATTGCCTCAAGAACAGGCTTTGTGAATTCCATTTCTCTTATTTTGAAATCGAGGAACTTATTCTTCTCACTCGCGCTTGCTTGTCACAGAATACTTTTGTTTTCAATGGTAATTTCTTCCGCATGATTGATGGTTTGGCTATGGGTAATCCTCTTAGTCCAATTTTATGCGATATTTATATGCACTATTTTGAGGTGAACCTTTTTGAAATTTTAAAATTTCCGTTCTATGTTCGTTATGTTGATGATGTTTATGTCCTGGTTGAAATAAATTCGGATATTAATCATATTCTCTCTATTATGAATTCCATTGATCCCTGCATTCAATTTACCTCTGAAATTGAGACCAATAACTGTCTTTCTTTCCTCGATGTCCTTGTTATTCGTTGTGATAATGGCTTTCAGACTACCGTCTTTCGTAAACCTTTTGCTGTCAGTCTTCCACCTCACAGGCATTCTTCTCATCCCCCTAACCAGAAATTCGCTGCTTTCAATACTTTTGTTTTTCGGGCTACCAATGTTTGTTCCACTCCTCAGTTACTTAGTGCTGAACTTAATTACCTCAAAGCTATTGCTGTTGATCGTGGTTATTCCTCTAATATTATTGATTCTATTTATAAGAAATTGACGAAATCCATCCATTCTGAAAAGCATTCTAATTCCAACTCTAATACTTCAGTTGTGTTACCATTTTTTCCTAAAATCAGTCAGCAAGTTGCTAAAATCTTAAGAAGGTTTGATTTTAATGTTATTTTTTCTCCTGTTAATAAAATCACTTTTTCAAATCTCAAACACCCCATTGATCGCCTAGATAACTGGGGTATTTACAAAATCTCTTGCCAATGTGGCCTTTCTTATATTGGCCAGACTAAACGTGCTCTTAGATTTCGTTTAAAAGAGCATGAAGGTTATGTTAAAAATCAGGAGCTCAAACGTTCTTCTATTGCTCATCATTCTTGGTCTTCTCAACATAGGTTCGATTTTTCCTCAGCCACCATTATCCAAAAATGTTCTTCTAACCTTGATCTTGATTTTTGGGAAGCTTACCACATTATTAAAAATTCTCACTCTTTAGTCAATGACTTATCTAGTACTCCAGATTTTCCAAGTATTTGGAAAGCATTAATTTAATTTCCTCTTTTTTGGTTTCATTTTCTCTCCTTTTCCGGCAGATGTCGCTACTTCTCCACCCAGTCGTTTCCACTGCTTCTTTCTCATTGGTTGTTTCTGGCGCTTTCGCTACCCGCATAGGGTATATAAGGCAGCGCGTCTCTGTCTATCATTTTGCTCAGCCTTGCTTTTTCTAGCACGCTGTTCCTTTTTTCCCTCTCTTGCACTGAAGAAGAATCTCGCTGTAGATTCGAAACAGCTGTTTGCTGCTTTTTCACGCATTATTTGTGCATTTTAAACGTTGGTTTACTGCATTTCAATATGTACTTGCTTATTTTCACGTACATTATAAAAGGAAAATTTTAACTACATATTCTTGATGTCGTTTGTCAGTTTTGAAATTAAAATTACGTGTCCTTTTTTAAAGACACCGTCCCCTAAAGGGTTAAGTCGTTTGCCACCGCAAATTCCTAGTGGAAATCATAAGCTATTTTATAATTTCTGGCCGTTCCTGTAGGTGTATTTTTAAGATTTAAAACTTTCTTATATTGGTGTCCGTTGATACGCAGATTGAAGAAACGGGCCGAATGACAAAGGAAACTGTCGTGCAATAATTTTCGGCGCTTGTATAATTGGGATTCATATATTTTCCGCGTTGGATTTCCTTGCGTAAATACGGATTAGTTTCCCTTAGAACAGGGGTATAAAAATCTAGGCGCCAGCGGGCTGTCTCTCACCACTAAATTCTAGTAGTTTTCTTCGCTTAAATGTTATTAGAAATCTTACAGTAAATTTAGACGAAATATTAGACAAAAAATAACGAATGAAATTTAGTGGTGACAGACTTTCCGTTGGCGCCTAGATTTTTACACACCTGCCTTACAAAGACCATGGAACTATTAATAAAGAGGAAATGACATAGCCTTAAAATAGTGAAGCTTCAACTGTAACCGCTTTTTCAGGGGGTGATTATTGCCGGGAAACTTGACCAGTAAATTTAAATAGAAGTTCTCACCTTATATTAATGCCTTTTAAATGCAAATTTTCCGTCACCACTAATGGGAGAAACAGATATCCATTTTTACTGGTGGAAGTTTATTTTGGCGGCAGTCAGGTCCTGTGATTCCGCAATATTGTGACAACCTAACAACCACCTATCAGTTAAATTGAAAAATATTATAATATCTCGCCAGACTTAAGCCGATAAAAACAAGAATAAATTTTTACCATATTTGTGAGAAAATATTTCCATGAATGAGGCGCTTAAATAAGACGAAATTTTCTATTCAATTTCACTGGTGGGAAGTTTGCTCCGGCGGTAATAAGAAACTGTTGATACAATTTTTAAAAAGTACCCGCCATCTTGTGACAACATCCTCAGTTACTTCACTCGGAACTAATAGACAGAACACTATATGTCTCCTGCTCTTTATTCATAACTCCATTAGAAAGACCCTCACGGAGGACACCTCCTCTTATGGCCTATATCCCTCGTGTTGATAATTGGCCGTCATAAACACAACCAACTATCCAACCATATATTTTCCGCAAATTGCAATTTCTACTTAAACTCCCTGAAATGTGTACCATTTTATTACATAAATGTTTGCCTGCTAACATTTATAACATTGCCGGCTAAATCCCAACTCTTTTAAAATCTACAAAATGAGAAATTTTCGCGATTCTAGTAAACTTTTAACGATAATACCTTGAAGCTAATATAATAGTAAAAATACTCAATCATTGCTTTTACAATATAAAAATGATATATAGATGATATATAGATGATATAAAAATGTCTTTTATGAATTTGACACTTTAGATGACTGGTAGTTTAAGCTCATAAATGTGAGTATAATTACCGTAATATTCTGTGTATAATCCGCTGATCAAACAATCATTTTTCGACCAAGAATTTTTAAAAAATAAAATGTAACTTTTTGAATCGCGGTAAATATTTGGCTTCAATAACTGAATAAAATTTCTAGGTCCCAACAGCATTGTTTGATCCGCGGATCATACGCTGGAAATTACGGTACTTGTCCCGCTAAAATATCAATTTAATTATCTATAACTTAAATTCACGCAATCACAAATTTAAGGGCTTCAAACAAGTGAATGGTCTACAAATTCTCAATTTTTTCTGTTAAGTAATTTAACCCTTTAATGCATGATTTTTTATTTTGTTTAAAATATATATATATACCATTCCCAAAAAGCTTTATTACACAGAAAGAATTAAATTAGAGCTACATGTTTTGTATAATACGTTAACCTTTTCTTTTGTAGCACATCTGCAATACAAGTGAAAACTAAAATATTGAAAATTAGTAAATATTTTAATAAATGTGAATATAAATACCTTATTATATATATATATATATACAGGGTGTTCCTTTAAAGGGGTCCAATATTAATAGGGGTAATAGAGGAGATCACACGGAGCATAAATCAGTATATAATGCCTGGCCGGATCTCAATAATTTTCATGTTACAGCAAATAGAATGAAAAATCGGAAATTTGTAAAAAAACCCTCATTGCTAAACTATCGATAATGCTACATAAAAACGAAGCACATATTTAGAAAGAGCAGAAAAAATCCTACGAAATGACATAAGTTGTTTCAGAATATTGAGAATTAATGGCGAGTTACAAGCTCTGAAACAGTGAAAAAATACAAAATCAAATATTTAGCAAAATAGTTAATCGTTGATTCCAAAAATGCAACTCTACCTACATCAAGGAAAATGTTATAAAATTTGGTCCATTCCGAAAGCTTTCGAAGAAGCTGACAATAAACCATATCAGTTTAATTGTATGGGAGAAATCAAGCAGATCCCTAGTTACAACTCTGTACTGTTGCACGCTCGGAAAGGGCGAAACTCCGCCCATGACGATTGTAAACACCCCGTTTTAATATCTTTCAATTATACATTTCTGATCAACCTCTATCAATACCCTTTCATTATTCAGTCTGGTCAAGTGAATGACATATTGTGCAGCTCTCGCCTTGTCTTAAAGCAAACTCCGTGACTGCTGCGTTTCCTCCATGAACTTTCAGGATGATGAAGAAGAAGTACTTTTTATGCAAATTTTCTATGTGTATAGGAAGAAAAGTGTAATAAAACAGCAGTCATCAGTGGGCGTTATGTTAAAGGGAGGCTGTTGTAAGTGGGATTGTAGTAAGTTGATGTATAATAATTATGCCGGAATACTCTAACGAAGAATATGCGGACATGCATCTGATGTACGGGCAAGCTCATGGAAATGCATGTCTAGCACAGCGCATGTACCGTGAGCAATTTCCAAGGAGACGTTGCCCAAGTTCGAAACTCTTCATAAAAATCGATAGACGATTACGGGAGACTGGATCGTTTAATACAGCAAGCATTGATGCAGGGAAACCTCGACATGTACGAACACCTGCAATGGAAGAAGATGTACTGAATATTTTTAAAGATAACCCCTCCACGAGTACACGAGCTGCTGCGTCTGAAGTCGGTGTTTCTCACCAAAGTGTGTGGCGTGTTCTGCGTGCAGAAAACATGCACCCCTTTCATGTGCAGCGGGTACAACTGTTATCAGTAACAGATTGTGCTCAGCGGACAGAATTCGTACGCTGGTTGCTTAATGTAACAGAAAATAATCCACAATTTCTGGAAAATATTTTATTTACTGATGAAGCAACATTTACGAGAGAGGGCGTGGTAAACACGCACAATATGCACACATGGTCATATACAAATCCGCACACTGTTTTCCCGTCGAACGCACAACAAAAGTTCAGTGTGAACATATGGGCAGGTGTCCTCGGCGATTATCTCATAGGACCATATTAACTCCCAGATGTACTCAATGGCAGTACGTACTTAGTTTTCCTACGGGATATCTTACCGCAGTTACTGCAAAATGTGCCAGCAACATTGCGCCACAATATGTGGTTTATGCACGATGGCGCACCGGCACATTTTTTCATAGGTGTTCGCAATCACCTCAATTCAACATATCCTGGGAAATGGATTGGACGCAGTGGACCTGTTGCTTGGCCTGCACGCTCTCCAGACCTCAATCCGTTAGACTTTTTTGTTTGGGGACACCTTAAATCGCTGGTGTATGAAACGCCTGTGGATACGCCGGAGGATTTACTAGCGCGAATCGTTGTCGCTGCAGGAGACATTCCCAACTCCGTCGGAGTTTTTCGGCGTGTTCGCCAATCTTTACGACGTCGCTGTCGGCTGTGCGATTCTGTTAATGGGCGCAACTTCGAACACCTATTATAATAAGGTCCGTTCGTCTGCCTTCCGACATTGAACTGTGCAGCGCAGGCCAGAAGACTATGCTTCACATATGTCATAAAGTGCGTGGAATGTAATTCTTTATTTGTCATTTTTCTTTTATTTTCAACACTTTTTGGCACAGTATTTTGTAAGTCACAGACTGTGGTGTACTCAAATTGTAAATTACAAAGTTTGTATGAATTAATTTAAAATTTTGTGTCTTTTTTAAATTTATAATTAATAAAATTATTATGCTATTTGTTATTATTATTTCCTATCATAAATTATGATGCACATATACATACAATAATTGTCCATGTAAAACATGTACTGAAACTTCTTGCAGAGTTACAAATCGCAATATTTTTAATTATTTCCGAATTTTCACCACCAGTTTAATTTTAAAGAATTTAACTTAAGCTTTATATCAATAAAAGACCACTTTAAAATGTAGACTATTATTGTAAAGTTATTTTGGTTCATTCAACTCTTGAATAATTAAAAATGTTGCATCTCAGAAGAAGCATGATCGAAAATGTATAGTTGAGAGTAATTAAAAAGGCGGTGTTTCCAATCGTGATGGGCGGAGTTTAACCTTTGCTAGTGTCAAAGAAAGCGGAGTTGTAACTAAGAAACTGATTAATTTCTCTCACACAATTAAACCGATATGGTTCATTGTAAGCTTTTTCGAAAGTTTTCGGAATGGACCAAATTTTACTACATTTTCCTTGTTGTAGCTAGAGTTGTCTTTTTGGAATTAACGATTAACTATTTTGATGTATATTGGATTTCGTACTTTTTTCACTGTTTCAGGGCTTGTAACTCGTCAATAAATATTGCTATTTTAATACAATTGATGTCATTTTGTAGGTTTTTTCTGCTCTTCTAAATATGTGCTTCGTTTTTATGTAGCATTATCGATAGTTTAGCAATGAGGGTTCTTTTACAATTTTCCGAATTTTCATTCTATTTGCTGTAACTTGAAAACTATTGAGATCCGACCAGGCTTTATATACTGATTTATGCTCCATGTGATCTCCTCTATTACCCCTATTAATATTGGACCCCTTTAACGGAACACCCTGTATACAGGGTGATTCAGCTCGTCGGTGACAAACTTTAAGGATCGATAGAGCACACCTAGACGAACATTTTTGAATAGGGAATGTAGGGTCCCTGACGCGATGGTAAGGCGCTAGGCGCTTTCGAAAATTTGGGTGCCGAAATTCGAAACGTCATAAAAACTAGGGAAATGGTTAGATTTTCTTGCTTGTTGCGTCGAAATGATTCTGTTTGTTTAGACTTTCTTCAGTACCAATTTGATAAGCGTATCTCTTAAAACATGGATAGGGGGCGCTGCAGACTTTGGAGAGCTAGACAACAACTTTAAGCCCGTTATTTTGATAATTTAACACATGCTCGCCAAAGTTTATACTCTAACTTAAAGTTTGAACCCAAAGGTAGAGCCCTGCAAAAAGCGTAAGAGCCGGAATAAAATGTCAAAGTACAGGGTGGTCGAAACTCGAAGGCTCCTAAGAGATAAACAAACAGATTTCTTGACTTATGGCATGCATTTTCATGATTCTGTTTGCTGGGGCTCTCTGAAACTCAGTTGAACGGTACAAAAAGAAACATCGATAGGGGGCGCTTTGGGCAAAAAACATAATTCGTTGACATTTCGGACGCTAACTGGAAACGGGGCGCTACGATCAGTTAGTAATAATGAAAACACATTTTCTACCTCTGCTCAACACTTCTGAATAAATTTAGACCAAAAACATCAATGATACTGGAAATTTATTTACAAAAAATAACACTACAGAAGATGCTCGAAATTTCGACCTTGGGCCATGATGCAGGCTTCGCACCTCCGTCCCATTGAGGAGTGTGTGTTTCCAACAATGCCAGGAGTATCTCTGATCTGCCCTGCAGCTGCCACAATGCGCGCCACAAGTTCTTCAGCACTGCTGACAGGTGTATGGTATACCTCGGCCTTCAGGTAACCCCAAAGGAAGAAATCCAAGCAGGTGAGGTCTGGTGATCGGGCAGGCCAGTGAACTGGACCCCCACGCCCGATCCACCGCTGGCCATACCTTGCGTTTAGATGGAGACGCACGTCGTTCGTGTAATGGGCCGGAGCTCCATCGTGCTGGAACCACATCTGGCGACGCGAACCTTCGGGTACGTGCGCCTCATCCAGAAGCTGCGGCAGCACTTGATCCAGGAAAATCAGGTAATTTCCACCTGTCAGCCGTTCAGGTAACAAATAAGGGCCAATGAGGCAATCCCCCAGAATGCCGGCCCACACATTTACTGAGAAACGCTCCTGGGCTGCTCGGCTTCTGGTTTCATGTGGATTTTCATCACACCACACATGACTGTTGTGGGCGTTCCACATTCCCTCCCGGCTGAAGGTGGACTCGTCCGTAAACAAAATGCTGTTTACAAAACGGGGATCCCTGGATCTCATCGCCAAGTACCATCTTGAGAATTCCACTCGAGGGCCAAAATCCTGCTCTCTGAGCAACTGCACCCGCTGGATGTGGTAGGGGTGCAGATTCCGGGAACGTAAGATGCGCCACGCAGTTGCTTGCGAAATGCCAACATGTCTGGCGATATCTCTCGTGCTAAGACCTGGGTTGTCCTCAACCAGGTTAAGCACAGCCTCTTCGTTGTCGGGGGTGCTCACTGATCGCTCCCGTTCAGGCCTGCCTCCGTCGAAAGATCCCGTTGTGGACAACTTCTGGTGTACTCGAGCGAAGAAGGCATGGCAGGGGATTTGCCTGTTGGGGTAACGCTCGGCGTACAACCGCTGAGCGGCTCGTCCATTACAACCAGCAGCGCCATACGCCAAATGCATGTCAGCCAATTCAGAGTTTGTGTACCGTTCCATCCTACTACCGATCTGCAGACAAGTAACCCGAAGCTTAAGTAGGTACCGCACGTTCAAAAGACGTGTCTGCGCATACAACTACGTCATCTCGCGTTGTCGTCTACGCATTACGTATCTTTTGCATATCGATATGGTACGATATCTTTTGCATAAATCAGCAAAAAGCACCTTATGTAAATTTTATTGCGCGCATTGTGCATGATTGAAACCAGCTATGTTTGTTAAAAAAAACAAACAAACTGCAATTTTAATAGCTTCTTATGATAAGTAAATTACTCTCTTGTTTTGTTTCTAACTGATCGTAGCGCCCCGTTTCCAGTTAGCGTCCGAAATGTCAACGAATTATGTTTTTTGCCCAAAGCGCCCCCTATCGATGTTTCTTTTTGTACCGTTCAACTGAGTTTCAGAGAGCCCCAGCAAACAGAATCATGAAAATGCATGCCATAAGTCAAGAAATCTGTTTGTTTATCTCCTAGGAGCCTTCGAGTTTCGACCACCCTGTACTTTGACATTTTATTCCGGCTCTTACGCTTTTTGCAGGGCTCTACTTTTGGGTTCAAACTTTAAGTTAGAGTATAAACTTTGGCGAGCATGTGTTAAATTATCAAAATAACGGGCTTAAAGTTGTTGTCTAGCTCTCCAAAGTCTGCAGCGCCCCCTATCCATGTTTTAAGAGATACGCTTATCAAATTGGTACTGAAGAAAGTCTAAACAAACAGAATCATTTCGACGCAACAAGCAAGAAAATCTAACCATTTCCCTAGTTTTTATGACGTTTCGAATTTCGGCACCCAAATTTTTGAAAGCGCCTAGCGCCTTACCATCGCGTCAGGGACCCTACATTCCCTATTCAAAAATGTTCGTCTAGGTGTGCTCTATCGATCCTTAAAGTTTGTCACCGACGAGCTGAATCACCCTGTATATATTAAAACGTAACCCTTAACACTAGAACCGCCCATTTTGACCCCTGCCAAAATTGATAATAGTCGATTTGAACCAGAAATGTTTTTTCATAAGATATGTTATATCTATGCTGCGAAAAAATAGGATAATTAAATAAGTTAAATATGTTTTAATTAAGATTTGTGGCGAGAAAAACTTTTTTTATAAAAATTGAGTAAAATAGCCGGCGGTTCTAATGTTAAATACGTGAATTATTCTTTTAAAATTATTGTGTTTTTTATTTTTATATCAAAGATTATACACCAGAAATTTTAAGATATATTTTTAACTTTATTTCGCAGCATATTTTTGTACTTTCTACAGGATTAATATTTTTACATAAACATACTAGTTGCATTGAGTTAAATAAAAAGTGATGCAAATATGAATCACTATGCATTTAAGGGTTGAATAAGTAAATAAAAAAAATTACTTAATTTCTTTGATACACAGTCTTGAAAGCATTTTACAAACTCAGATGAAAATATTATTTATTTTATGCGAAATCAGCATTGGAGGTGTCATTGATTGCTTTTGATTTAAAGCGAAAAACATTGAGTGATATAGAAGTGAACTAAAAATGTAACACAAGCAAGAAGCAGGAATTCTGCTTTTTTAGAATTTCGTGTCTTCCCAATGAGAAAAAATCTATATTATTTTACGAGGTGAAATTCGTAGAATTTCGATGAATAAAAATGTTAAGAAGGAACTGTTTCATTAATTTATAATAAACCTACATAATTAGTTACAATAAAAAATGCATCTTAATATTTGTTAGTCTAAGTCTGAAACAAATATTATTTTAACATAAATGTCACTGCTCTTCTATAAAGGCACACACAATATATGTAAAACTTTGCGTAATATCAGCGTGGGATTTCAAATGCGTTATTTTCAAAAATGAAGCATTTCCACCAGTGAAGAATTTCAATGCCGCTGGAGTAAAAATTATGCACTTAGACAAAACGTATTTCAGTTGACGTCATTTTCATCCGTTGAAGAATAACACATTTACGATCCAGTCTAAAGCAACATCTATAGCAGGGGTGTCAAACTGTGGTCCGCCGTGTACCACTAAGTTTATAAAGAAATAATTGACTTCTTGTATCGCAGAGATTCGATGATTAGATAAAGCATTTATTTCTGTGAAATTTTAGTGGTATCGGTGGGCAACAGTTTGACACCCCTTATTGTGTTTATCTCAGACTCAGGTCATTAAGTGAAGCACAAAACTTCAACTACCATCAAGAGGACACTAAAATCAATGTATTGAAGCATTTTAAAAAGGCCGTGACTTACAAGAGGGAAAGGGAGATCCCCCACAAAAGTTGCGCCGGAGAGCACATTTTAGGTGACGACAACTCGCAGGTCAGAAGAGAAGTGACTTAACCCTTAATGCATGAATTATTCTTTTAGAATTGTGTTTTTTTATTTTTATATTAAGGATTAGACACCAGAAATCTTAAGATAGATTTTTAACTTTATTTAGTAGCATATTTTTGTAATTTTTAGAGGATTAATATTTCTATATAAGTATAGTGGTTGAAAGAACTTAATTTATGTATTAAAAATTAAATAAAAAGGTGATGGAAATTTACATCACTATGCAATTAAGGGTTAAAACTCAATTACATACTGCCGCCAACCGGCGGGAGAAAGAAATCACTTCACAAAAGTTTGGCGATTATGCATTGATAGACAAAGGATATGGCTCATTAAATTAGAAGGTTACATAGTAGTCGCTAAGTTGCCATAAACAGCGGTTTTTGGGTTGCACGATAGAAATTTCTTGTGGCAAGGAGTGGTGAGAATGAATTCATTTCATTAGGAACAGGCATCTGTGATCTTTTAAGTTTGACTTGCATGGGATGAAAAAGAACCGAAATAAATACGAGCAAAAACGAAAATGCAGAAATGAGCAAGCGACACTCGTTACATGAGAATTTGGGGTGCGGCGTTACGTTATGAGCAGAGACTACACGATAAAATGTGAAGCCGTTATAGATAATTCATTTACTTTTTCCTTGTTTCATTATTAACAGAAGGAACCATTCAAGTGAAGTTCAGCGCATGAGAAAGCGAATTTGATAAAATGATAGAATACAGAAATATTAATCGCCTTTCTATAACTGATAAAAATAAAAGTAATAGGTTAGTTTGCTTAATTGAGAGTGAGAGGTAGGGGGAGAATGGGAATAGTAGTGATACTGTTTTAATACTCTAATTAAATCAACTATTATTGTTATTAAATGTTTATAATTTGGTGGGGAAAAGCTAAAATACAGGGTATATAACAGAATACTGTTATATATCTTACTCCTGCCACCGAAGAAAACTGTAATGTTTACAATACAGTTTGATAAGTAATATAACACTTTGTCTACCCAAACGCATGTCCAAAGCATATACAAGAAACACCATAAAAAGGGAGTACATAACAATATTTGCTTCCGATACATTTAAATAATTAGCATATGAAGAAAAACTTTTTATTTGTACTTCATGACTGAGAGCTCGTTTTCTTACTTTAAAAAATAATTTACTCTTGTTAATCAACAGTCCACAGAAACAAGAGTACCACAGTCGATTTTAAATTATAGGATTCTAGAATATTTAATTTGTTTGTTGCGCTGTTATCAGGTTTTTGACATGAGTATTCAACGAGAAGACTTTAACATTAAATGCATTTATCATTTCACAATATTTGTTATTACATGATATCATAGTAACATAAAATGCAAGCAAACGAAAATAATCAAACCAAGTAGATTTAAAACAAAGTGTAAATAGAAATAAAATTAAGAGTATCTATATATATATTTATAAACTAAAAGCTTATATGTACTATATAGGATAATGGGTAATGGCATATGAAAAACAAATTGTGCACGTGGCACAGGGCTACGAAAAAAGAGGTGCAAGTAGCACGGCCACAAAACAGGTGTAGCCTTTAATCATGTCTTTTTCAGACAAGTTTGATGGCGTCTCTGACAGCCTTTACTTAATTTCATCACACAGTTTATCAGGTCTAATGGCCCTTTCAAAATTTGATAATAATAATCACTTGGTTCTAGATAATCACTCCTTCAATCTTAAGAAAAATCGTTCTTCTTTAATTGGATTAACACTAGAACGTCTGGAACTTTTATACAACTTTAATAAAAACGTTTTAAAACCAGAATTTTTATTTTAAACTATTTCATTTATGTGTTTAACTGAGTTTTCTCCACTTACAGTTTAACTGATTTTACGAAAAAATTCTGGTTCGAATCTACATTTTATCACTTGTCTGGTGTCGAAATGGCACGAGCTGGACGTTTTAGTGTTAAAGGGCATTCTGGTATAACGGGCAACGAACTGGCCGATCGGCTGGCAAGGTCGGCAGTCGATTATTTTACTTTACCACTAACATTTCTTCCATTCCCACAAACAACATTGAAATCAGAAATCAAAAAACAAATGCTACACCGCTGGCAACAAGGTTGCTCCACAGTGCAGGTGGATCAATACACGCGTGACTTCATACCTGAGGTCTCGCATAACATTTTCATAAGTAACAGATACCTGTATTTCTTTCTCACTAATCATGGACCCTTCCAACAACACTTATATACCATAAATAAACGAGACTCACCTCTTTGCATCTGTAGATCCTTATCAACATCATTACACTACATTTTACATTGCACACTAACGTCCCACTACCACGTTAAAAAGCCACACCAGATGACACTGCCTAACTAGTTAACTTACCTACTTGACCATCCAGTTCTCCTGCAACGTCTAGCGGATAGTATGAAATTTTTAGAAGACAACGAAAATATATTTACCAATCCCCTCCCTTTCTGAGCTATTAGAGTCAACGCATTGTTCTCAGCTCCCATTTTAGACTGGAGCCCCTGTTTTATACATATTGTAAATATTTGTCTTAATTTCTTTGGTTTGTTTTATTTTGTAATTTAGTATTTTCATTATATTTGTCAGCATATGCATTTTTTCACTTAATGTTTTCCAGCTCTAATATTCAAAAAATATGTCTCGTAATTGTGTATGCATTTATAGAACATCGTGCAATTCCTGTCAATGTATGTACTGATGACACTTCTTGTGAGTTTCAGAGTCAAAAACAGCAAACAGAATTTGTTTTACTGTATGTTATTAACTGTTTTAAAATATTGTAAAGACTAGTCATTGTTAACCCTAGAACTACCGGAAATTTTACTCAAGTTTTATAAAAACATTCTACACCAGAATTTTTACTTAAAACTATTTAATTTGTTTATTTAACTTATTATTGTCTGATTTATACATTTAGTTTGTTTTGAAGAAATTTCTGGTTTGAATAAATATTTTGAATGAACATGTCGGGTCCATTGGACCCTTCTGGTAGACAGAGGGTTAATGTGTCTTGCCATATGCAGCGGATTTGAGTCTTCCCCACGGGATTGCACTTATACTCTAAAGCGGAAGCTGGGTTCCCGGGGCGGTCATCCCTGTCATCCCTATTTAGGACAACAGCCTTAGAGGGGGAGGGCGTTATGAGACCCATCCAGTGAGGAAATATATGGGTCCCTTCTCCCAAAAGATCACATTGATCTTCAACGGAACACACGTCGACATATCAAAAATGTTTTTTTTTATATATATAACTTGCAAGACCAATTCATTAGGTGAAAGTTGTCTCTCAGCACAATGAAGTGTGGGACCTTGGGGCGACTTTTGCACGGTTCACAACTTCTGTGGTTAATAATTTGAAAAAAAAATGATATATATCATATATCAAATTGAAAAGGACAGTCCGTGAGTGGGTAGAGACAGGTTGTTTTGATAGGGTAAAGGAAATAACTGCATTATTTCACCAAACTAGACTGTTCTTTAACATTTAGTGAAATTTTACAAAGAAGTATTAAATTAAGGCGTAGTGATTAAAATTTAAAATGTTGGGTTTAAGATTTTGATTCAGATGAAATAATTGCGTAGCTTTTAGAGTGATATGTATTTTAAGTAACTATCGAAAAGAATATTAAAAAAAAATAATAACGAACTGCATACTATTTCTGAAAAATATAATAAGATACCTTACTTTATATGTAAGTTCGAAGGAAGAAGTGTAGTATGTAAATGTGACAAAAAATGTAAATATGTTGAATGGCAACTGTTATGAATGAATATGTAATTCAAAATATTATGTGAAAGGGTTACTTTATATAATTATAACATCTTTGTAATTTAACAAAGTGATGGTGTCATTACTATGTCATGACATTAAAAGAACTGAAAAATATATAAATTGTTAAATTTTAAAGTCTGAGGAAAGACTGAGATTGAAAGTATATTGTAAAACTGAAACATGAACTAAAGTGTAGAAGAAAAAAAAATCAACGGTATGTGTAAAAACACAAATCCCCAAACTTTTTATTATGAATAAGATTTCAAGTACATAATTAACGAATTAACAGTCGTTAAACTATGTAATGAATAAGAGTTTACTTGTCTCAGTGAGCCATCAATATAAACACTTGAACAAAGTGTGAAATTATCTCAACGAACTAATTGTGACAAAACTCATAACAACGTGTGAAAATCTCTTAACCCTTTCAGGGGCAAGGTGTTTTTATTCGTAAAATGTTTAAATAATTGAGTGACACCAGTATTTACAAGAATATTTATTTTTAAACAAGTAAAAGTATATTTTCGCGGACTTAATAAAAGAGAAATTTTCGAAAAAAAAAAATTCCGGGTGCCAATGTGGAAATTAGGGATTAAAATTATGAGATGCCGTAGCAGCATCACCACCCTACAACGGGTTAATGAACTAATTTTGTAATATAATGCATGAAAGAGGTGTGTAAATAAACGTCTGAACAAAGTGTAAATATTCAAATGAACTACCTGTACAACGCTCAACAATGTGTAAAAATATCTTAATGAACTAATCGTAATATAAATGCATGAACAATGTGTGAAAAACGAATGAACAAACGTATGAACAAAGTTGGTGAATGAGCGAATGAACTAGTTGTAAAAAAAACCCATGAAAAATGTGTGTTAATATACGAATAAACTAATTGTAATTGCACATGATCAAAGTGTGTTAATGTCAATAACTTATGTATACCACATGAAATACTTGTTGATAAATATATATATACCGTTAATTTTTAATTTAAAGGATTAATTGAGAAAAAAGAAAATTTTAAAACAGAAGATGTTATTAACTATATTGTGAAAATGTTGATTTCAAAACCAAAACAATATGTAACGTGTGAGCTGTTATGTTTCAACCATTTGTATATACCGTAGCTGCCAACATTGACGCTTTCTTCCTACCACTAAAAATTTTTAGTAAATATTGTTTTACTTAATCGTCTAAATCTCAAGATTAAACAAAGAGATAATCTCTATTAAATTTTAGTGGTAGCAAAAAGCTTAAAAGTTGGCACCTATGATATACCATGTTACAAAAGTAGAAAGCTATCCAAAACGTATTTAGGAGTAGTAACCGGTGTAAAAAAATATTTATATTGTTATTGCATAGCTGCCAACTGTTACGCTTTTTTTCTACCACTAAAATTTAGTAGAGATTTTTGCCTTGTTTGATGGTGAGATTTCGAGAATTAAATGAGGCAATATTTACTATAAAATTTTAGTGGTAGGTAGAAATCGTAAAAGTTGGCAGCTATGCTATTGTGTAAACTTTCGATTACAATACCTCAACAGGCGAAGAAAAAACAATCCGACGACCCGCATCAGAATATTTTTATCCAAACCAATACTTTTTATTCATCTGACATGTCCGACAGTCGAATGAAAAACATTACCAAATACACAATATTACACAATTATTTTCAAAAAAAAAAAAATACTACTTTTAAATTTTAAGTTAAGTGTTAAATGTGAATTAATTATTATTGATGTTGTATGATGAAGCATCTAGATGTACATAAATGTATAACAAAGAAAAATGATTAAAAAATAGTAACTATTTTATTTAAGAATCCTTCACAATGATGTGTATGTAAAAGAGGAAGCAAGAAAAATATAACATTGTTAGAAGGTATTTTTTTAACAAGAATAATTAAATGTGTTTTGAAATGAATTGCAGTTGCATGTCATATCTCGTTGACCTTGTATGTATTTCTTTAGAGATGGACATATATGTGAGAATGCTGTATGATAAATATCAAAACATGTGTTGTGTAATAACCTCATTACACCAAATGCAAGTAACGCACTTTGGGGTGTTTGAACAATGAGGATCTCTATGTGACAAGGTACAGACAGGGCACCTGATGTTATTTGTGCATGATTTGGCCCGATGAAGGAGGCTCTGACAAATGAAGAATCGTTTAATTGAAACGTACCTTTTTACAGGGTAAATAGTAGTAAGTAATTGTGATTTCTTTGTAAACAAGTAAAAATTTAGCTATTTCTGGAGGTATTAAAAATATCCAGTTAAACGAATTTACATATTTAAGCTTATATTTCTGTTGTAATTGAATGGAGGGTGTAGGTATGTGGAATTCTCACAATCTTTTGACTTTCGGGAATAAAAATCTGGTGAAATTAAACTTGCTAAAATAACATTTTTATCTGATAAATGAATGCCTTAATGATTCAAAATAAAGACAAAATGGTCAGCAGCGAAAAATTTTTTTTTATTATTTAACTGAGGTTTAAATTAAACTTACGAGTTTAATTTTCCTTACCATTTCACCACATAACTTTTTATTTATTTTTTCTAAATTTTTACTTTTAATGAATTTGCATACTACCCACAGACATTCAAATAAGAAATAATAACAATATAGTATTTTTAGTACAAAATGTTGGTATAACATTTTCTTAAAGGGGTGTTAAGGAAGGGACGGAAGGAAAAAAAGGAGATGGTATAAGAAAAAAGGGACGGTAATGGAATAAAAAGGGGTGGTGAGTATGGGACTGTAAGGAAAATTACCACTATATTTAGGCAAATAATGTTAAGACTAATTTATAGCCACAACGTTCACTGATTTTTAGGAAAAGTTATTTACATTGGATTAAATTAAAAAAAAAATAATTTACCTCAAAAAAGGCAGGAATAAACCTTGGGGACGGTAAGACTACCAATAAAGCCACGATGCTTGAAATTGATATTTAAATTCTGCAGTAAATTTACTGTCAAAAAATTTTAGATATTCTTTCTCTAGAATAATTCTGCATGAGAAAAAACTTGAAAAAATTCTGTGGCTGCATCTGAAGTGGTTTTCTGTATAAGTGTAGCAAGACGGATGGTAAGGAATCTAAAACCCAGCGAGAGAGTTTAAAAAATAATATCAACCGTCAAAATGTGTGCAGGTTAATTTTTGGCTACATATTTATATAAAATAGTTATACTAGTTTCGGAAAAAAATACATTGAATTACTTTTATTGAAGCAAATTTATACAGGCAGCTCCAAACTTAAAAATCAGCTTCAGGGACACGGGACGGTATAGGAGTTTTCCTGGTATTTGGACACCCAACATCATCCAAAACTTATTTATCCCCTTAATATTGTTATGAAATTATGCAATGGGATATTCCCCAATATATGAAATAAAAAAAAAGCCAATAATGTGTACTAAAATAAAAATTGTTATTTAGGGACTTAAAAGTCAAAAGATTGTGAGAATGTCCCGTATACGAGTTAAGTCAGAAATTGCCATTAGAACGTCAGGTATATTATAACTTACTGGCAACTGACAAATAATAATTGGAACATGTTTCTTTTCATCCATAATAGGGTATAAGAAGTCATTTTTAGGGGAATTACTAATTTCTGTAGAATTTTTCTGTTGTTGTGAGCAGGTACGGTGATGGAACTGTGGCGCAGCAAATGAGCGATTGTCACCACTAAATTTTTATAGTATTCTGCGGATTCAAAAATCTCAGAAATTCTGTCCTGAAGTTAAATGAAGAAAACTAATAAAATTTTGTAGTGCCAGTTGATTCTCTGCTGCTACACTGTTCCATCACTGCAGGTAAGATCAAATTTTGTATTAGAATTATGTGGTACTGACCTTAAAAACAGACTGGTGTTATCACAAATGTATGTTTGTGTCAATACATTTCGCTTATGTGTTAATACTTTGTTGTTGTTTTCTGATTTACTATCAGTCTGAGTCTGAGCCTCCTTAATTATAATTTTGCTTTTTGTTTAGATGTTCCCTCATGCAATCAGTCTTTTTTTTTTTTTTTTTTTTTTTTTTTTTTTACGGAAAATAAATTTTTATTTCTCATGTTGTGATTTATTTCATTCATCTTTGAGTATCTGAAAGCACTCCCTAAGATTTTTAAAATCCCATTTAATTACATCTAAAAGGTCACTGAAACTTCTGGATAATGTTGCACTATCGTCAGACTGAATTTCATTTTTGAATGATGTTGTGTTTACAATAATGGTTTTTGAGTATCTCGTTAGAGTTTCCTAAAGAAACATTTAGCCAAGAAAATGTAGATTCTTCTACTTCAACAATCGACTTTTTATCTTGTATTGACATCTTGCAGGTCTGTGAAATTGTCACACTATTAGTAGTATTAGTGTTCTTATTTATGTACATGATTATGCGAAGGTAAAAAAAAAATAAGGGGATGAAATTCTATCTTTTTTTAAGTGAAAGTATATTTATACGTAAAAACTAATGGAAAAAGAAATGCGTTCTACACAACATAATGTGTAATTTAAAAAAATAAATAAATATTAAGAGATGAAGAAAAATGCAAATAGAATACTTTAATTATAGGCTAAAAAAAAAGACAAACTGATAACACCAAGTCCTTCTTTGTGTGTGTGTGGGGGGGGGGGATGATAATTCTATATCTTTCATAAGCACATATACTGAAATGATATATTAAATATCACCACAGTACTGGTATAAAGGTCTACCTATCTTATATTTTAGAAAAGAACACAAAAATTACTCTTTTAGTAAAGGAATTTTTTTATCACCAATATGGCAAATGCTAGGTCATCCATAGGTAAATATCAAATGTGAATATTGTGCAAAAGTCGAGTAAATTTCTTTTTATCAAATGTCTATTATGCCAAACAAAAAATAAAGCAAAATGTTGCACAATAAATTTAGCAGAGATAATATCTCAAAAGGCTTTTTTGCAAAGGAGCGATGAGGAATTCCAAAAAAATATATAAATGAAAGAGGAAAATAAAATTATCAAAATATTTCATATCATGAAAGAGAATATTAAAACACAAAAATAATAAAATGAAAAGATTCTGCACTGAAATTAAAAATACACTTTTCAAAATAAAGCATGAAAGAATACAAGTATAAATGCAAAATTACTGAAGTTTTAAAATACAAATTTAATTTTTTCTTAATTTAGTCAAAATAATTCTTCTCTGTTCAGGCTGACAATGACAAGTAAGCAGTAAAAATAGGCAATTTGTGAAAACTTAATACAATCTTAAAAAAAAAAAAAAAAAAAAAAAAGGTATGAAAGTGAAACATACATGAATCATCGCATATAAATAGAAAAAAATAATAAGCAATTTACTGTAATAATTGAAAAATTCAAGTTTAAAAGTTAAATTTTCAATTTTTATATTTTTTATAGTGAATTATATTTTTGTTACTGTTCTGTTGATATTTGTTGATATTTTTTTTTTTTTTTTTTGTAAGTTCTGTTAAATATAGGAAGAGTGATTTTTATATTGCATTCGCAAAATCTTTCACTGACGATTTCTGCACCTTTTTAAATTTCACCATCTTTCAATTTTACAGATGCAGGACCCTTTTATCAGATATAAAAAGTATTGGCACTGCATGTAATGAGCACTAGGTTTTAAAAGAATTTTGCGTAGGGCGAAATATTGATTTACATTTGACATATCTTCCTGATATATGTATTTTTCACTAGCAAGGCCGAGAAATTATTACTATTTTCACACTCAAATTGCATTACACAGAATTTTTTTAACTTGATCTTATCACTAATTGGAGATGAAAATCAGTTACAAAATCTTAGGATTTTTTTTTATTTATTTATTTTTTTTTGTAAACATGTGCGATCGGCGCACAGATAGGAAAATTTTTAGCACTTGGATTTTTACACAGGAAGGCAGTAAATTCTTGGAAACACTTTCAAGCAACGGCCTTTGTACATATTTTTTTTACAAACAGTTTTGTTAGAACACCTTAAAAAATAGCGAGGCAGATAAAGATCAGATCAAGAACTTCGAGTAAGAGGCACAGATACACTTGGGAGAAGACGAAAAAAAAAATCAAAAACAGAAACTGAAATACTATGATGCATACGTTGCTCACAAAATTTCTCTCTCTCTCTCTCTATATATATATATATATATATATATAAACTTGTGGATTCGAATTTAAAATTTTCAAGTTTTGGTATTAAAAATAAGACCCAAACGTCAACACCGGAGTAGCTTTCATATAAATTAAGGATAAATATAAAATATTTCTTCCGAACAGTGTTGCCAGTGGGTTACTCTTTTTTATTCAGATTTCTTGAGTGCCACCGCTTTTTTGAAACGGTAATATTACTTTTGCCTTAGTTAATATATCATTAAATGAGCCGCATTTTACCATTTCAAAAAAGTGGTGCAAATCAAGAATCTGAATTTAAAAAAAGTAGCCCATCTGGCAACACTGCTTCCGAAAAATCTATTTGTCATTCTCGACGAAAGACAATTCAGTTCAGATTTATTCTCCTTTGTATCATGTCCAAAGTCTAATAAATTACATCAGTTCTGTAGCAGAAGTTGCACTAAATTAGTCATTTCAAAATTAACACTTTCGGTGCGATCCCGTGCCGCCTCGCGATGACATCATGAGCTGCCGCGGGATTGGCAGCGAAAGTGATCAGAAATTTTAAATTGGTACGGAAAATATCGAAAGAAGATATTTTAATTTATGCTATCGCTAAATGTCTTTTATTAAATAAAGCATAAAATACTATTCTTTATTTCTGGTATGAACACTAAATTTCTGGCTCAAAATGGAGGCCAAACTGGCAAATCTGTATGGTGGCACTCAAAGTGTTAAAGGGTTTCATGTCGTGTTGAAATTAAGGCGAGTCTAACACATGTGTTTATTAAATCTATCCCTACAAGTACTCAATTACTGAAGAGATACATTGTTATTACTGAGCAATCGCATGTAACTAGACTTATAAGAGTCACCTCGGAATTCAGAGTGAGGGTAATATAATTTTAGATCAAGGTTACTCTGCTAAAAAGCAGAAAAACCGACGTTTAAAATGCATAAATAATACATAAAAAGCATCAAACAGCTGTTTCGAATCTACTAGCTAAATTCTTCTTCAGTGCAAGATAGGGAAAAAGGAACAGTTTGCTAGAAAAAGCAAGGCTGAGCAAAATCATAGACAGAGACGCGCTGGCTTATATACCCTATGCAGGTAGCGAAGGCGCCAAAGATAACCAATGAGAGAGACGCAGTGGAAACAACTGTGTGGATAAGTAGCGACATCTACCGGAGAAGGAGAGAAAAAGAAACCAAAAAAGGGGAAACTAAATTAATGCTTTCCAAATACTTGGAAAATCAGAAGTACTAGATAAGTCACTGACTAAAGAGTGAGAATTTTTAATGATGTGGTAAGCTTTCCAAAAATCAAGATTAAGGTTAGAAGAACATTTTTGGATAATGATGGCTGAGGAAAAATCGAACCTATGTTGAAAAAAATCAAGAATGTTGAGCAATAGAAGAACGTTTGAGCTCCTGATTTTTAACATAACCTTCATGCTCTTTTAAACGAAATCTAAGAGCACGTGTGGTCTTGCCAATATAAGAAAGGCCACACTGGCAAGGGATTTGATAAATACCCCAGTTATCTAGGCAATCAACGGGGTGTTTGAGATTTGAAAAAATGATTTTATTAGCAGGAGAAAAAATAACATTAAAATCAAACCTTCTTAGGATTTTAGCAACTTGTTGACTGATTTTAGGAAAAAATGGTAACACAACTGAAGTATTAGAGTAGGAATTAGAATGCTTTTGAGAATGGACGGATTTCGCCAATTTCTTATGAATAGAATCAATAATAATTATCAATAATAGAATCAATAAATTATATTGACTCAAGAAAAGGCTTTGTGTAGGCTTTCTGTCTCTGCTATTTCCTTCTTTACCTAATCTTATTGCTCCTATTGAAAGAGCCTTTAAGCATAGCGCTCTATCTTCTTCTCAAAAAGAGTCCATTAGGCATCTCATTGCCAATACTGTTGATTTGAATTCTATTGTTTATATGCTCAATCTTAAACATCCTGTTAAATAATGTCTGAAAAAATTGCGTTCTGATCCAAACTTAATTATTACTACGGCTGACAAAGGTGGTCAGATTGTTCTTCTCGACAAATCTACGTATTTGGAGAAATCCCATAAATTAATTAATGATGGTCCGTATGTGAATATCCGTAAAGACCCTACCACTAGTGAAATTAACTCTATTAAGTCTGCCATCAAGTCTTCTTCCATCATTCCTGCTAACTTTAAGAAGTATTTTATTCCGTCTATCGCGCATTGTGCCAGGTTTTATGCTTTACCTAAAACCTGATATTCCTTTTAGACCAATTGTCTCTAGTATCAGTACAGCTTCTTATAAGCTTGCCAATTAGTTTCTCTTTTTTCCCCACTTTTGAGCAGTAACTGTTTCCAGGGCCGGCCCAAGGACATTTTGGCGCCCGTGCGAGCACCCATCGCCCCCCCCCCCACACACACACACGCAAGAAAAAATACTTGTGTTCTTATTTTTTTTTTCAATATTAGTAATTTTTATACGTACTATTATTAATTATTTAAGATATTAATTTAAAGTGCATCAAAACCTGATAAAATTTCTAATTTTAATCCCATCATTGAGTTTGGTAAATTGTAAAATTAAGTCTCATAAGGGAAATTTCAATTTTACAGTAATTACCACTCTTAATGTGTAACATGTTATGATCCAAAAGTAAAACACAACGCATGGTATGGAATAAAATAACAATAATATGTTAATTAGTTAAAATAAAAATCTTTGTTAGAAGAATGCTGTTTGGAATACTTCGACAATTAAAGAAATAGAACTACTAGTAAGTAGCAACTATGTAAGATCAAGACTGTAATCGTGTCTCATTATTTAGTACATAAAAAGTGCGAATACATTTCATATTTAATGTATCTATTTTCGTAAAGGGCTCACTTTTCATGGTGGAAACTGGAACTGTTGAAAAATGGGAAAACCCAGTTTTCTCTTCAGCGAATCCTGGAAATATAAATATTCTTATTCTTTCTTTTCATTTTTGGAATGGTTCTGCTTCTCTTCCTTTAAAACTAAATTTTCTTTATCTATGGTGATTTTTACCAAAAAGGGTAAAAATAGTATATACATATTTTTTAAAGTAATCTAAAAGAATTGAACATTAAGAGAAAACTATGATTGAGAATAAGAGTTGTATTTATAATAATAAGCAATGCGTTTAACAAAAAATGACCCCAAAAGAGTTTAACCCCTTCCTGGATTTCGTTCTACTGGCGCCCACGCCTGAACTAAACAAACCATTCCAAATAAAATCCCTTATATATGTTTAAGCACTGCGAATTTATGTCTTAGCGCCACACTGAAATTGTATAAACAAAGTGTCATTATAATTGTACGAATCCAGTTAAATCATAGGGTATTAGTGTAGGAAATCAAATCATCATGAAAAAAAAAAGCAATATAGCGAACACTAAAGGAAAAAAAAAAGTTATTTAACGATAAATGTATTAAATGAAAGATTTTCTCAAGACGATTACTAAATAAAATTTATATGGAGACAAATTATTAATATTATTATTTAATAGGGTTCAGTTTTACAATTCTGTATTCTTGAGCTTTTGTTGATTTATTCTTTACGTTAGAGCACTTAGCTCATGTTAATGAGAAATCAATTAATTCTACCCAACTTCTGTTTATTAGATTAGCAAATAATAAAGTACTTGTCATAGGCACCGGTGTGAGGGGTGGGGGGTGGGGGGTGGGGGGGGGGTCAAGGAAGGGCCTTTGCCCCACTCTTTTGAAATAAAAAACAACTCATTATCGTAGATGATTTAAAAAATGTTGAGAGAGGCAGTGTAAAATGTACTTTTTTCGCTTGATTTTAAATAATAAATTAACAAGAGAAAAATTGTGCTTGGGCACAAGTCTGTATATATTATAAAAATGCCTAGCACAATATTATCCTAAAGAAACCTTACCCCTAAGAAGATTTTGTTCTTCCAGTATGTTCTTCCAAAATATCACAAAATAATGAAGAATCTCTGTAACATTGAATAGAATTCCCTTTTGGTTTAGACAAAATTTGACTCAGTATCAAATACATAATCTGATTGCAGAAAAACCTCTTAAAAAATCAGTCAAATTTCCAGAAATTTTTATTTTTAAATTAATAATATTTCATTTATTTAAATTCTAGTATTGTGAAATATTTATTTTATAATGGGCCAAAGACTATATTTTACTAATAAATAATCTCTAATGATGAATGAAACAGTGCATCATTATAATGCAATTATATACTTTTATGACGTTATTTTTTACTGGCTTTCAGCTGAGTGTTCCTTTCTGATCATATGTCTCGGAAAACTGGGCCAGTACATAAATTCAAAAAACATAGTATGGGCACTGGCTGAACGAAATCCCTGAAGGGAAGAGATTTTGGAACAAATGTGTGCCTATAGTAAGAATGGAAATAGTTTAATCTCTTTTTCGTTAAGGGCACTCCGACCCCCCCCCCCCTCCCGCGCTTAAGATGATAAATATTGGAACAATTAAACGCTAAAAAAATAAACTAAAGTTTGGAATGCAGTTCATTAATTGTAATTTGCTTGAAAATATTCCCAGGTAAGGGGGGGGGGGGGCTGCGCCTGCCACGATATGAGCCTAAGAAAACATTTTTTTCCGATCAGAGATTCATTATTGCAAGAGCAAACGAGGCAGCTGTCCAGACTCTCAACTCTAAAATGCCTTGACAACCCAAACAACCAAAATCGTTTTTTAAGGGAATTTGCTTATTTTCGGTTGAAAAAAATCGATTTTCTTTTTTTACATTTTTCAATTTCCTACAGTCTGTAGATTATCCATGTATAGTAATTTGGCCGAAGACCTTTCGTAGTTATTTAGTGCTTTAGCTCAACGCATCCGTAAGTTTACACTGTTTTGGAGCATTATAAACGTATTTTACGTAAAATGACTTTTTCAAACTGGACGGGATGAGAACGTAAAAATTATTAAACCGATCTTGCTATTTTTTTTATTATTAAAGGTGATATAATTTATTAGAGCTTGGGCCACTTTCAGCCAATTTAATAAAAAATAATTTTTTTTAGAAACGCGGTAAAGTGCGAAAAAAAGGTCAGAAATATATATATTTTTTCAAATCGCTGACACTTTGTTGATTTTCAACTTTTTTATCTCAAAGTTGTTGCAGGTCCAGGCAATATTATCTACTTATAATTCTTAACGGAAATTGATTGCAAGCGAATGGCGATTTATCGGATTCCGCCAATTGGAAGGTTCACGGCTCGCATGCTAGGGCATCCACCCAAGAAACTGGGGCCACATCATTATTTTTTTTATTTAAAATAATTTAAATTTTCTTCAAATGATAACAAGTAACATGCAAAAAAACCTGGGACGAAAATCTTCCCTTCTATTACAAAAAAATTGCTAAAAAACATCCCTTTTTCGGCATTTTGCAGGCAGACCTCCCCCCCCCCCCACACACACACACACTCACACCCCTGATGATTAGAAATTCAGGCTAAGAGCATGTTAAAGGGGATCCCATCTGAATCTTTGCCCCTCTTACCAGGGAGCCATAAGGGTTAGTCGGGCCCTAGTTCCGAAAGTTCTCATTTTATGATGCAACATCCTTCATAATTTCAAGAACTCGCAATTTTCAAATACTACGAGCATGCATTGTAGCTTTAAATATTCTACTTTGTTTCACATTCTCGTGAAAATTACTCATTTAAACGAAATAAATAAATGAATGAAGCTGCTTGAAAAATCTTTGGTTTGATTCATTTCTACCTGTAACATTCCATTTACAGCAGTTTTATAAAATAATTAGTGAACGACCAAATCGTATTTTCTCGATACTATGGCCATTTTAATAAGAATTTTTTACATACGTATCTTTAGTTACATGCCCTTTTTTCATTTTCGGCAAAATTTCTGACACTAGCCTTATTGAATATCAGCAGAAGATGAGCTCATATCCAGAAGACAATGAAATTTAAAAAAAAAAACATCTTCAAAGACGTCTGTTTTTCATTCTAAAATTTCTGCACCTTCAAGCTCCTAATGGTTTCTTTTTCCCGGTCATCTGGGGGCCAGTCTCAGATTCCCTTGTGGGATAGGATCTAAAATAATGCGCCTAAATAGCCGGAAGTGATAGAGTTCACGATAAACCTTACACAAAGTCGAAATTAATTAGCATCCCGCGAAGAATCGGGTAGTCCCTGGGGTTCGCGATTCTGTTTCTTTTCTCAGTATGCCTAAAGCAATCTGAGCATTAATAGCAAAGGACAGAGGCCGTTGTTTGCATGCAAAAATTTAGCGCCCTTGAATACTTTTTTAAACACCACGAAGAATACTTTCTGGAGCCCCAACCGAACTATAGAAAATGTAAAAGGAAAAAAAACGCAGAATATAAAATATTTTTTATCGGTGCTCTTATAGGCGCCCTTTCATCTGGTTGGCGCCCCGTGCGGTGGCACACTTCGCACACGCATTGGGCCGGCCCTGACTGTTTCACTGTTAAGAATTCTTTTGATTTTGTAAAAAACTTCTTAATTTTAAGCTGCAGGGTCACATGATGGTTTTTTTTTGTTAAATTATTATTTAGAAACGTTCCGGTTGAGAGGGCTTTAGATTGCCTCAAGAAAATGCTTTGTGAATTCCAATTCCCTTATTTTGAAATTGGGGAGCTTATTCTTCTAACTCGCGCTTGCTTGTCGCAAAATACTTTTGTTTTCAATGGTAATTTCTTCCGTATGATTGGCGGTTTGGCTATGGGTTAATCCTCTCAGTGCAATTTTATGCGATATTTATATGCACTATTTTGAGGTCAAACTTTTATGAAATTTTAAAATTTCCGTTCTATGTTCGTTATGTTATCATGTTTATGTCCTGGTTGAAATGAATTCGGATATTAATCATATTCTCTCTATTATGAATTCCATTGATCTCTGCATTCAATTTACCTCTGAAATTGAAACCAATAACTGTCTTCCTTTCCTGGATGTCCTTGGTATTCGTTTTGATAATGGCTTTCAGACTACCGTCTTTCGTAAAACTTTGCTGTCAGTCTCCCACCTCACGGGTATTCTTCTCATCTCCCTAACCAGAAATTCGTTGCTTTCAATACTTTTGTTTTTCGGGCTACCAATATTTGTTCCACCCCTCAGTTACTTAGTGCTGAACTTAATTACCTAAAAGCTATTGATGTTGATCGTGGTTATTCCTTTAATATTATTGATTCTATTTATAAGAAATTGACGAAATTCGTCCATTCTGAAAAGCATTCTAATTCCAACTCTAATACTTCAGTTGTGTTACCATTTTTTCCTAAAATGAGTCAGCAAGTTGCTAAAATCCTAAGAAGGTTTGATTTTAACGTTATTTTTTTCTCCTGTTAATAAAATCACTTTTTCAAATCTCAAACACCCCGTTGATCGCCTAGATAACTGGGGTATTTACCAAACCTCTTGCCAGTGTGGCCTTTCTTATATTGGCCAAACCAAACGTGCTTTTAGATTTCGTTTAAAAGAGCATGAAGGCTATGTTAAAAATCAGGAGCTCAAACGTTCTTCTGTTCCCCAATTTTCTTGGTCCTTTCAACATAGGTTCGATTTTTCCTCAGCCATCATTATCCAAAAATGTTCTTCTAACCTTAATCTTGATTTTTGGGAAGCTTACCACATCATTAAAAATTCTCACTCTTTAGTCAATGACTTATCTATTACTCCTGATTTTCCAAGTATTTGGAAAGTATTAATTTAATTTCCCCTTTTTTGGTTTCTTTTTGTCTCCTTCTCCGGTAGATGTCGCTACTTGTCCACACAGTTGCTTCCACTGCTTCTCTCTCATTGGTTGTCTTTGGCCCCTTCGCTACCCACATAGGGTATATAAGCTGTCTACGATTTTGCTCAGCCTTGCTTTTTCTTGCACGCTGTTCCTTTTTCCCTATCTTGCACCGAAGAAGAATCTGGCTAGTAGATTTGAAACAGCTGTTTGCTGCTTCTTATGTATCATTTGTGCATTTTAAACGTTGGGTTTTCTGCTTTTTAATATTGTTGCACAAAGGCTTTATTTGCTATTTTTATAAGGTTTCTCTAATTTAATCCTTAAATGCATGATTTTTTATTTTGTTTTGAAAAAATTATATATGATTCTCAGAAAGGTTTATTACACAGGAAAAATAATGAAAGAAATCAGAGATATATTTTTCGTATAATATGTCAACCTTTTCTTATGTTGTTTATCTGCAATACAAGTAAAAACTAAAATATTGCAAATTAGTAAATATTTTAATAATTGTGAATCTAAATACTTTATTTCTTATATTTTTTTATTTTGTAACACTTAACGCTTAAATGCGCGAATTATTCTTTTACAATTATGCTTTTTTATTTTTATATTAAAGCTTAGGCACCAGAAATTTTAAGATAGATTTAGATAGAAGAACTTTATTTAGTACCACATTTTTAAACTTTTGGCAGGATTAATATTTCTATATAACTAGTGGTTCATAAGAGTTAAATAAAAAGTGATGCAGGCATGCATCACTATGCATTTAACGGTTAAATAAGTAGGAAAATTACTTTTTTTTTTAGACACAGCCTAAAGGTATTTTACAAACTCATATGAAAGTAACATTTATTTTATGCGGAAATCAGCATTGGTGTTGCCATTGTATGGTTAAATGAAGTAAAAATGTAACAGAAGCAGGAAGTCTTCTTTTTCAGAATTTAGTGTCGCCCCCAATGAGGAAAAAAAAATCTTTTTATAAACAGATATGCAGTAAAAGAAATGCACTTGTTTTATAAAAATTCAAGTCATATTATTAAAATATTAAAGGGCTAGATTAGAAATTATTATCTTACGGTTAACAGGCCTCTGAGGGACTTTTATTTATAAAGACTAAATCAAAACATTTATCACCACTATATCCCTCCGAAAATTTTAGTTTTAGACTTCCCTTCTAAATGCCGTCGGATGCTTAGTGGTGAGATTTTTTTACAAGTCTTGTAGTAACCTGCCATAAATTAATTAAAAGAAAATTAGCTATTACAAAAGAATTGTCCGTTCCAAGACCAGCGTTAATTTGCTTCGTACTAAGTTTCTAAATAATTTCACGTGAAATAATGACGTAGTTTCAGGTACAAAGAAAAAAATAATGACATAATTCTAAACATTTCTGTAAATAGTCAACATCTACTGTTTTCCCAGAGTTCTTAGACGCACAGCCTGACTACCGGCATGGCAAATTACACCAGTCAAGAAAGAAAATTGATTTATTTTAACAATGTATTCAAATAAAAATATTTTTACAAAAAAGTTTTTTTATTTTTTTTTATTATTTTTTTTTATTTATTTTTTTTATTTTTTTTACTGGTGAAAGCTTGCCCCACCGTTAGACAGGCCCTACTTATGGGTTCTACTTCAGATATTCATTTGAAGATTAAGGAAATACATTAAATTTTTAAAACCTTTTTCGGATATATAAGTAAGACATATTTTTAATGTATTACAGGGTTCGTAAGTTTCAGGCATTTTTCCAGGGGTGTTACAAGTATTTTTTTCTTATAGAAAAAGAAATGTATTTGCGGGGTAATTTTCACCTTCTTTTAAGGATAGATTTTCTGAGAGGAAATACTGGTGCCACAGAACTTTTTTGTCTGCAAAATCCCAGGAGGCGTGCGAACCCTGTATTAGTACTTTACGGATCGGGTGTTATCAAAATCTAACTGAATAACTAGATACTAAGTACTTCTATTTGCAAAATACTGAAATGATTAAGCAACACCAGAATTCGCAAAGACATTTATGTGAAAACAATGAAAAGCTTTGGATCACGTACTCAATAAACAAATAAATAAAATCGTTCTGAAATTCTGTTTCAAATTTAGCATTTAGGAATCAAAATTAAGTCGTCCAAAAAGGAAAGAATGCCCTTAAAAGTGTTAACTGTTAAATCTCTACAAAATATTATTTTATTAAAATTATTTCTTTAAAGAGAATGCATGTATATAAGAACAGTAAAAGTTCTTTAGGTTTTTATTATCTAAAATACATGCTCTCTGCATTTTTAATTACATATTATACCAAGTATTTTTAATTGGTATTGTCCTTGTCGGCATCTTTAGAAAGAGGAAAAAAATGAAAACATTCGTTATCTATATTGCAATGTGTTTACATAACTACGACAGCTGAGCATTGTCTCTTAAACATCTCCGCCAAGGGGATTTACGCTTGCATGTTGCATTACTTAACAAAACTAATTTCTCTCTTCGTGTTTAGAATGTAAATAAGTATGTTAAATAATGATGTTCCTTCTTATGTATGTACAGTCGTGGAAAAAAAATAAACACCGCTTACTAACTCTGCAAAAAATTATCGTAGAAGAAAGTTACTGGTACCACACGATTGGTAATAAAGTCTACTTTTAACACGTTCACGCGGGCACGGTGGGTCACACTCAATTATCTCAGAGTTGCCAAGTCTCCGGCTGTTTGGATACCAGTATTTTAATACAGAAAATGTTGTTTTATTTAATTAGAACAATTGGACGATTTAAAGGAACAACATTTTCTCTAAAATATCAGTCGTGTGCAAAAAGCCGGAGACTTGAAAACTCTGAGACAGTCGAGTGTGACCCACCGCGCCGGCGTGAACGTGTTAAATGATGTATATAAAATTTGCTTAGAGGACGATCTACATATTAAAACGACCCATAACTTTGTTTTTTTCAACAGCAGTACACAATTAGGACAGCGTAAATGAACTCTACACCCTTCAATTAGCCTAAAAACAAATTTTTATGCAATTCGTACGGTAAGTTTCCGAGAAATTTATTATCTTAAAACGAGCATATTTTAGGGGCTGTATCCAAATTGAAGTTCGGTACTCGATTGTTGACCGAGAAAGCCCCTTCTGGATCAAGGCATCTTAAGCTATCATTGATGACTGCTAGATTACAGGATAGCATAAGAAATTTCAAAATATCGAGTCACTTCTATCATCACCTTAAACCATCCTTTTGCCGTTTTTTAAGCATAATTTGAAAACTACTTGGAAATAAAATGTGAAATTTTGGATTTCTCTAAAGCAGAGGACTTAATAAATCTTAATCAATCAAAATAATTGTACGTTGCAATTCATATTTTTTTTCGAATATTAATTTCATAATTCATATCGAAAAATTATAAAAATTGCAAATTAAACGTATTTATGTTTGGGTATTTTAGTATTATTGCTACACAAAAAAAATTAGCACATTAGGAGTATAACTTCAGGAGATATTAACCCATTAATGCCGAGTTCCGTTTACACCTTTTTAATACCTAGGTACCAATTGACACCAGTTTTCCCATATTGTAATTTTAACTTATTTGATCTCTCAAAGTCTGAGATTAAGTAATAACAAAATTTCCTTACTAAAATATTGGTTTTCATATTTAAAATTTTCGTATTTCTCTAATGGCAGATTTTCGTACCAACCGGCATTAATGGGTTAATAAAAATATGAAAATGTAATTTAACATTTGAAGCACTAAAATTTGAATGTTTATAATTCAAAAACTTATCCTTCAAATGACTCGAAATTTGGTGTCTAGGAATAGTTCGAACCGAAGATTTGAAATATCTTGTTAAAATTGGGTATTGCCGTGGGAAAATGAAGTTTGGGTTCGTTTGAATATGTAGATGCCCCCCTAAGCAAATTTTATATACATCATTAAAAAATAGACTTTATTGCCAGCCGTTCGGTACCAGTAAATCTCTTCTACGATAATTTGTTGAAGATTTAGTAGGGGTTACATTTTTTTTCCACGACTGTAAGTATGTCTCTACATTGATAGTGCATAGATGCCAACTTTTACTCTTTTTTCTTAACACTAACATTTAATAGTAAATTTTGCCTTATTCAATCGCCAAAATCTTCGATTAACTGCTACAAGGTTGATTTTCTTATGATGTGGAGGGCTTTCACTGGTCCGTTTTATGAACACCAGTACTATTAAAGAAAAAATTTCGTAGTTCGTTTCGGCAACAATCGAAAGAAAAATGCCTTTCCAGGTAAGATTCTATGAAATTTATAAAGGAGACTTTACTTATAAAAATAGGTGTGTTCAAAATACGGACTGAGTGGAAACCCTGCGGTGTGAAAAAAAAAAGACTTATTTTTACGATTTATTCATTTTATATTTATATGAATTCAAAAAGCAAGGAAAAAAAGGGAAAAACACAAAATTTGCAAAAAAAAAAAAAATAACGTCCACATTATTGGCCGCTCAACGTTAATGGTAAATTGTGAGTGAAATGATTTCTTATAAAATAAACAACTATCAGTAAATTTCTTTCGTACATTTCTACAAATTATTGAAACTGATATTATTTTTATCCGATATTAACGACTTGTTCAAATAACCCAGCAACACTGACTGCCGAAAAATTAAATTTGAAGTAATACCGGAAGTAACATCCTTAGTGCAGTCAAACCATAAAATTTTGAGTAGTCTCTTTAAGGGATGCTGTCATAAATAAGTTATTATATTTTTTTTTGTTCTTTTATTATATCGACAGTAATTTTAATTATAAACATCTAATCGTCCACATATCGTCGGTGCCATGTCAAACTATCCAATATGAAAATGGGGTTGCCAGTGAGCTACTGTTTTTTTTTTTTCCAGATTTTTCCTTTGACACCGCTTTTCTAAAATGGTAAAATTCCCTTTGCTTTTTCCTTAATTAATATTTTATTAAATAAGGTTAAATAAAGCGATTTTTTTATTATTATTATTAAGTGGTGCAATTCGAGAAATCTGAATTTAATAAAAGAAGCTCACTGTTTTCATATTGGATAGTGTGATATGGTATCGACGATATGTGGCCAAGGGCGTGAATAAATTAAATAAGATGTCTTTTTATATTTTGATGTTATATTTAGAACAGGGGTTGCCAACAGTGGCACGCCGGATACCACTAAAACTTTACAGAAATAGTCGACTTCTTGAATCGCAGCCTATCGATGATTAGATAAGGCAATAATGGTGACTAATATTTTAGTGGTGCCGAGCGTGCCAGAGTTGGCCACCCCTAATTTAGAAAATGTAAATGTTGGCATCCATGATACTTAGATGATTTTATAAATACGAATTTTATGTATATGTTAGAGAGGTATTGAAACATATAAAAAGTAAAAGTAACGTCCGTAAGTGGAGTTACAGGTTACCAGGTGACTTGAATTCGTAGTAGCAGTCTCGAATGTGTTAATATATAGCACATATGTTCATATCAGCCACCTATTTCCCTCTTTATGTTCACATATTTATTCCGCAATCTGCATCTACGTTTGTTTACAAAGGTTTAGAAAAATACTGTACATTCCAAAACGCAGTTTTTAAATTTAATTTAATAACTTCGATATATTATTTTAAAACACGATTTTAAACAAAAGTAAATTGAGCTTTATTATGTTTATTGAATTCAAACCGGAAAACAGCCCATTGGAATTACTTTTTCTATTCCATTAAATCATATTGATAAAAGAATAAAATTTTCTATTATAAATTCTGAATATTACGAAAACATTCGTTTTTCTATTCGGATCATTTAAATTTTTAATACTGAAAAAAAAGAATAGACGAAAATGACGTTTGCTAATTACAATTTAAATAATGAGTCGAAAGAAGAATAAAAATTAATTAAAAAGTAAATTGTGTAATCTATCTAGATTAAGTATTTTTTTTAACGAAGTTCCCCATTATTTTCGTATAGCATTTTTAACTTCCAGATATAAGAACATGTGTTTCTACAGAATTAATTAAAACGTTGATTATTAAATAAGTTATTTTTTTTAATTTCAGAGGAAAGTTAATAGTATGTTTAAACCTCCTAGTATTACAAGGTTTTAATATTTTACGAGTATTTTCTGTTTTACATGATTTGAACATTTAAAAAAAATATATATTAGAGGAAAAGGTCCAAATACCGGCTACCACTTTTGTTTTCAATCTAGATGATACAATTTTCAAAATTAATAAAATAAAAAGTGACAGCAGGGTACCTTGACATGTTTTACACCTGTTTAGAGAAAAAAATGAGTTTAAGGGACGTTTTCTATATTTAAATCAAAATTCCGAAAGTCTTCAAATTTTGAATTTTTAAAATGGTGTCTAAATACCGGCTACCTGAGTTTTTTTCCAAAAGATCACACAAATAGAGCTAATGACAAATATTAAGCAATATGAATGTTATTTTAATAAATTGTATTGATTAATAACATTTCTTATGCACAAAAAATACACAATTTTTAATAAATAACAATTTTTGTCAAATTTCTAAAATTCTTTACGACTATCTCTCACAGTCTTCTCCCCATTATGTTTCTAATTTTGTTTTTTAACGTGTAAAACAAAAAAAAAAAGCTTGCAGATTCAAGTGAGAATTATTTTATCTGAAAAAATCGAAAACATAATATCACTCTCTGCGTCGGTATAGTCCCTATCAGCCCACATATCGCATTCTTAACATTGAACCCAGAATCCCCTCCCCCATTCTTGTCCACAGAGAAAACATCCATGCAGAAGACACAAATTTATCATCTTCCTCTGTTCGATATTTTCCTTTTTCACCTTTTTAACCCTCTCGCTGCGTAATTGTTTTATCAAAATAGCTTCAAAAATTACGAATTTATTCCCTTCGCGACCAGTATTTTTAAGAGTTTTTATTCTTTTGTCACCGGTTTTTCAAAACAAAAATTTTTGTCTAATTTAACCGGGAAAATACTCCGATTAAATACGGCAAAATTTACAATAAAAAATAACTGGTGGGAAAAATCAAGGAGGATTAATTAGACGAAAAAATGCATCCCCGAGGAAATCTCGGGCTGCGCAAATTTTGCTACTTTTACGTTGCTCGAGGAGATCTTGGGATGCGCAGCGAGAGGGTTAAAATCAAATTACTGCCTCTCTCGCCTGGTTTACTCCGTAATTTTTTTTCTTTCTCTTCACATTTATTACAGGCAATTGTGTAGTGTCCAACAGCGCTTCTTTGGAAAGTGATCCGGTAACCAGTGTCGGTCCTGAAGAATTACGACCATGGTTGCTTTTTTCAAATTGAGAAATGGGACTGGAACTATTTCTGAACCATTTAAATTAATTTATTAATTATAAAACTATTTAAATTAGTTTATTTTTCTCCCCTTCAAGCAAAGCAACCGAGAGAGGTCCAAATACCGGCTCGCCGGTATTTAGACCACTCTAGGTAGCCGGTATTCGGACCACTGCTATGTTTAAGTTAAAACCGGTATTACTCATTCATATAATAAAATACCAATAATGTGCGCGAGGCAATTGAGAGCTACATATGTCTAGAAAATAATTTAATCAACAATTCAAGCCAATAAACGGTCAGTATTTTTTTAAAAATTGAGAAACGCATATCTGGAAAACATTTGATGTACCAGATTACGTAGATTCGACATTTTTGCATTTACTATTTTCAAATGACACAGACTTCAGCGATGTACTTTTCGTAAATTTTTTCTCGCAATTAAAGTAACAAACTCTGCCTATCACCGCTAGGCTGCGCTGCTCTCAGTTCTCAGAACACCTAGTAGCCGGTATTTGGACCGTAGCCGGTATTTGGACATTCTCCTCTATATCTTCGTTACCATGTCAAACTATCCAATATGAAAACAGTGTTTCCAGTGGGCTACATTTTTAAAATTCAGATTTCTTTATAGACACCACTTTTTTTGAAAAGGTAAAATTCGCCTAGTTTTCGCCTTAATTAATATGTCATTAACTAAGGCAAATTTTATTATTTCAAGAAAGTGGTGTCAATCAAGAAATCTGAATTTTTAAAAAGTAGCCCTCTGTCAACACTGTTTTAGTAGTGGGTAGTTTGACATGGTACCGACGATACGTAACTTCTTTTCACGAAGTGTTTATATGATTTTACGTGTTAACACATTAACGCCCGCATTATTTTCTTCGGTAAAATTAAATTTTGGATTTCCCACCACTTTTAAAAAAGGAGTAATTTTACCGTATTTTATCAAGTAATTGGCAGCGCGGCCAGATGGGCTACTTTTATTAAATTCAGATTCTTGACTGGCACCACTTTTTTGAAATGGTAAAATGCGCCTTATTTAACGACATGTTAATTAAGGCGACAACACAGGCAATTTTACCTTTTCAAAAAAGTGGTGGTAATAAAGAAATCTGAATTTAAAAAAAGTAGCCCACTGGCAACTCTGGTAATTGGTATTGCGAAAGAAAAAATATATAATTATCTTTACATTTATTGGTGTGAAAAGTTCTTTCTTGCCGCTAAGTCTAGCGATCTAAAAATACGCCACTGCAGTGTTGCCAGTGGACTACTTTTTATATTCAGATTTCTTGATTGCCACCGCTTTTTTGAAACGGTAATATTACCTTTGTTTTCGCCTTAGTTAATATGTCATTAAATGAGGCGCATTTTACCATTTTAAAAAAGTGGTGCCAATCAAGAATCTGGATTTAAAAAAAGATGCCCATCTGGCAACACTACGCCACTGGGCGTTAATGGGTTAATTATTTTTTTTTTTTTTCGTTCTAAACATTAAAAATTTTAAAATAGAAACAAACTTGGGGTCAAACAAGACCCTAGTGATACAAAGAGGATTAAAATATAAAGAAAAATAAATTGAACCTTTTAAATAAGTTCAGACCTTCCACTCTATCCGTTTTTGAATACCACATTTCAATTTGTATAATAAACCACGTAAAAGGCAATCCCTGTAAACTGAATAACTCTGACAGAGTAAAAAAATCTCCAAAGACAGGCAGAAAAATATACGACAGTGCAAAACTTAATTAAATAGCGTCAACTTTAAAAAAGTGAATAAAAGGAAGAGAAATTTTAATTATTAACTTAAATAAAGTTTACACACCATCAGAATACATTTTGCTTAAATGTGCGTAAAGTATGAAAACTATGCTAGAAAATTCGAATGTTAAAAACTTATACAAATTAAATACAAATGTTTTTTAATTATATATATTAAATACAAATGTTTTTTAATTATTTATTTCAAATTTATTAAAACCATTTTCTTATAGTGGTTGCCATACAAACGACTTCTAATGAAAATGCGTTTTTCTGGATGATCAGTTTTTAACTATTTCTCGTCTTTAAGTTGTTATAAGTAAATAACCGCTAAAGAAAACATGGAACATGTCTTTTTCAGTTGTTTAACTTTAATTTTGATTCAGCAAATTTGAAAAAAATTACTTTTGAGAAAATGATTTTTTTAAATTACTTTTTTTTTACTTTAAATACTTTTTTTTTTTTTATTAATACTTTTAAAAATGCTAAATCCAAATTAAACTTACATATTTCTGTTTATTTAATGTAACTTTTTCGATATCTAAGGTTTCATACATTTCTTTTTTTCAGTCTCGTGCTTTTAGCCGACTGACTAAATATCTATTGATTCGATTTAGAATGTCGTTATGTTTCAATAAATATGGTACTTAATCTGTTCCCTGGAAGCAGTGTTGCCAGATTGGAGACTTTTTGTCCCAGATTGTTGATTGTCACCGCTTTTTTAAATAGAACTTTTCGGCAAATTTAAAAACAGATTAAAACTTCTGAAAAATAAGGCGAATTATACTATTTTAAAAAAGTGGTGAGAGTCAAATAATCTGAATTTTAGAAATCTCATATATGGCAACACTGCCTGTGAGCAAATGAACGCAAGCATGTGTTTCATTTTGATATTTTTATTCAAAAATTAAAACAATGTGTTTTTTATGTGTCATCGCCATGTTTCATATTACTAAAATATAACAATGGATATTAATAATTTATTGGTTGAATTATAAAGAGCTCTGGGACTATTTTCAAAGTAAATATACTATAAATCAGGGGTGGCCAACTGTGGCACACTGGAAACCACTGAAATTTTATAGTAATCATTTCCTTATCTAATCTTCGAATCTCTGCGATTCAGAAGTCGGTTAATTCTTTAAAACTTTAGTCGTATAAGGCGTGCCACAGTTGGTCTCCCCTACTATAAACCTTCAATCACTATAATTAAGTCTATAATCAAACTTAACATTAAAAATCTCATTACCACGGTAGTCATTACCATACCTTTTTGAAACCATCGTAATGACAAAGAGACAATATAAATGACAAATTTCTTAATTTTCTAAGTACATTTAATTGATTTAAGGTCAAACCATACTTTTAAAAATGTTTTAACACTAGAATGAGCGGAAATTTTACTCAAGTTTCATAAAAATATTTTAGACCAGAATTTTTATTTAAAATTATTTAACTAATTTATTTAACGTAAATCTGCGTCTTTAAAATTTAACTTCTTTTGTGAAAGAATTTCTAGTTCCACTTGACATTTAATCATATGGTCGGAGTCGAATCGACACCTTCCGGGCGTTTTAGTGTTAATCCTTTCATTGGCAAAGTTCTTTCAGTACTAAAATGTTGACATACTTGACTGGCACCGGAATTTATGCAAATTTATTTGAAAATAAGAAAAGGCTATTTTTCACGTATATATTAAATTTAAAAGATTTTAGCAACATTTTGGGGGCTTTGTGGCGTTTGGGAATTAAAATTAAGTGGTTTGATAAACATACCCCTGCCCCTGAAAGGGTTAACCCCTTAACCCTTTCCGGCACGGGCAATTTTTGTTGTAAAATGATGAAAAGATCGACTGGCACCGGAATTTTAAAACGACTTTTTCAGAAATTAAAAACGTGTTACTTTAACTATTCATTGTAAAAGGAATATTTTACTAAAATATTCTTTGTGCCGATCGTTAGTTTGGAATTAAATTTAAGTACCCCGAACCGGGCACAGTGTGCCGGAGAGGGTTAATGGTCGCATTAAATTACGATTTAAAAATTCAGATTGCTCATTGACACCACTTCTTTGAAAAAGAAATATTCACCTAATTTAATGATAGGAAAAATGATACCATATTTATGCCAATTACACTAGCTTATAAAACTGGTGGGAATCAAACAATCTGAATAAAGGACACAACCCGTGAATGTCACGTGAACGAGAATTAAGGGGTTAATGGAATTCTTCCCCCTCCCCATCCATTTGCGGTTACTAGTAAATTTAGCCATTATTTCTTATATTCAAAATGGGCAGATAAAAAAAAAAAAAAAAAAAAAAAAAAAAAATGACCACTGCAGAAACTCATATTCGAAAACGAAAAAGGGAAAGAAAACGCCGTGAAAAATTAAAAATGATAAAATTGTATAATCTCATATCACTACCATACCACACTAGAAATAAATGTTATAAATTACCCCTAAAACCGCCATAAAGGTCATTTTGATCCTATCAAATAATATTTCGACTCGAATCATAAATTTCTTTATGAAATATATATATATGTATATATCCTACAGAAAAACAAGCTAAGGAAATAATTTAAACTGTTTTAGATAAAAACTCTGGTGTAAACCATTAAAAAAAAATTCCCGCGTTTCTAGTATTAAAGCCATAAATAAGGCATGTAGTTCAATGGAGTTATGATTAAAAAGAGGAGACATGTAGTGTACTGTCTACCAGTTGCGAGTGAAGTAACTGAGGAGGTTGTCACAAGATGGCGGCTGCTTTTTTTAAATCGGATCTACAGTTTCAAAATACGCTGGGGAAAACTTCCCACCAGTATAATTGAATAGATAATTTTGTATTATTTAAGCGTCTTATTCATGGAAATATTTTCTCACAAATATTTTCTGGGGTCAGTTTGGCAAGTAAAACTGTCAGATTGCGTCACCTGTTGTCACAATATGGCAGAAACGAAGGGCATGACTACCGCAAAAGTAAACTTACACCAGTTAAAATTAAAACATTTTCTGCCATTATTTATGGCTGAAATTGTGCATTAATAACGCCTTTAAATACGGAAAAAATTTCTATATAAATTTACCGGTGGAAGCTTCGACCGAAGGTAATCAGCCGTTGAGAAAGCTGTTACAGTTGAAGCTTCACTAATTTAACACTAGAACCGCCGTTAGGGGTCATTTTGACCCCTGCCAAAATTCATAATAGTCGAAGATAAATTGTACGCGTGAGGCGCAAAAATAGGCTAATTAAATAACTTAAATACTTCTTGATAAAAATTCTGATGCGAAACACTTTTCTATAAAAATTGAGTAAAATAGCCGGCAGTTTTAGTGTTAATGTTATGTCAGTTCCTTTTTATTAATACTTCCATGTGTTGTTATCATAATGCTAGAGAAGCAAACATTTTATAAGTACTAGGGGATTAAAATAAAGCAAAAAATGTCCCTTTTCCTGGGAATAACCCATATTCATTTTCACTTTCTTGTCGAAGACAGTACAGTCAACAGTTCATTATGATGAAACCCAAGCAGTCAGATTTTGATACAATAGTATTTGATTTAACATTGTGAAAATATATTCAAAATATTGCGATGAGATTAAATAGTCTGCTAACCGATAGAAAAAAAATGATCGACCAATAACACTTTGCATAAAACTAATACATAGTAATTAGCTGCAAATTGCAAATTCAAGCCCCGCATCCCAGAAAACCTTTTCACTCTTAGGAGCTTGATGTGAGCAATTTTTTTTCTGTTCCTTCCCACGCTATTCCTCCGGCACATATACAGTGATTAACACTAGAACTACCGTAAATTTGAGTCAAGTTTTATAAAAATATTTTACACCAGAATTTCGATTTAAAACAGCTTAACTTTAGTATTTAACGTTTTTCTTCTTTGCGCGTTTTAAACTTATTTCATAATGAAATTTCTGGTTTGCACCGAAACATATTCATATGGTAACCGTCAAATAGACGGTTCACGGTTGTTTTAGTGATAAGTGACAATAGGATAACACACCTATTATCTTGGCACCTGATGCTTCGAAGCCGTCCGCATAACCCTTGCTGTTGCTTTGGCTAATGTTAAACTGATTTGGTGTTAAGTCAGTTTTCTAAATATTGAGTAATGAAAATGGTACGGTGTCGTTGAACATGATAAGACTCACCAATTGTTCAGTGACGCCAGTAAGAGTGTCGCCTGTAATGGACACACACCGACACAAACACACACACACAAAATAAAAAAAATAATCACTTCCAATTTGGCGACTCTAATAGTTCGTTTACCCGCCAGATGAAACATTTCCTCGCATTGTGGCGCAATGGGGTGGAAACAAGAACCCTGTTTGTAATCAGAGTGTGTGAAATGGAGACAAAGATACTCTATTTCCGAAAAGTAATCTCGCATTTAAACACAATTTTTTTAGCATAATTAACTAATGATATGGACAAATTAATATATATTTAGAACAGTAATTTTCGCCTTATTTAATCAAAGAATACCTTATTAAATAAAGCAAAGATTAAAATCGACTATTAAAAGTTAGAGTTGTCAAAAAGTTTTAAGTAACATACAATGCTGTCAAATTAGCGGATTCCTATATTCAAAACCTCTTTCAGAAATATAAATATTACTTTTTATTTTATTTAGTAACATACATCAGGATATTAAACAAAGAGTGATGGCCATTCTGTAATTCTTTTAGATAATGTCTGTAAAACAAACCCCTAAATTATAAATCTTGTAACAAAGAGAACAAATTACTACTGAATGTGCAGTGAACAACGGCGATACTCACAACATAAAAGATGCCTCTTCCTTTGTAATATAATTTCTTTCATTTTGTTCACAAGCAATCTAATATCACTCGAAATTTTTTTGCCGAGCTTCATAGCGTATTTATAACACAAAAACATCGTCTAAATTCTTCTCCTTTCAGAACCGATTGCTTTGCTTGAATATGCACGGTTCCTGTTCGGTCCGTTTTTTCAACACCACATTTTTTCATAGAATATGTTTTTTATAAATTTCACCTAAATTTAGCTGGAACGGCATTTTTCTTGGGATTGTAGTAGAGAATTACAAGAATGTTTTTTTACGAATTACAGGTTTACAGAAAACGGTCCTGTTTAAACAGCAGTGGTCAGAGACTATTTACCTAATCCAGGGATCCCACTGGTCCGTTTTTTTGGAAACCAGTATTTTTAAAAGAAATATTCGTTGTAATGTTTTGCAAAAATATCAGTAAAAATGGCTTTCGTGGTAACTTTCTACGAATAAGAAGATTTTTCTTTGAAAAAATGTGGTGTTCAAAAGACAGTCCAAGTGGGAGGACTGCAGATGTAACAAACGAAATTGTTTAATATTTTAAAACTTCTCCTTGTCGTATAAAGAAATGTAACACAGCGGTGTAAAGGGTACAAATAGAGAATTTGATATATTAGAAAAACGCAAAATCGATAGTTTCTACTTGAAAAATAAAAGATATCCGCATTCTCTAATCTGAGAATGCCACTGCCTTCTTCAACACAACATGTGCCCCCTACTGAATACGATTTCGCATTTTCGGAGTTGATGCATAATGGGAGTTTTCCTTTTAATTCACTACCTGCTAGTGTCACATTTACAAAACGTTAAAAATAAAGGTGCGTTCCTTAAATTATCTATCAACCTATCACTATTTTTCAATTAGAAAATCTTTATATAACAACAGAAACTGTGACCATTAAATAAAGTCAAGGTTATCTTTCAAATTTTGTGGTGGCAAAGTTTTTTCAGCAAAAAAGTTGAAGATACCTATCTTATAAATTCGGCAGTTAATAGGTAAAAGATTTCAGATTTATATTCGAAATAAAGGCACCTTCCGATAACCTAATTCTAGCATTAACCTTACTAACTGTTGGAGTGGATATCCCGTCCAACACATCAATATATGTATACTATTATTAATTACAGTATTACACATATTATCTTACATAGTATATTACATATTTATTTATTTTGTTGAAATTTATAATACTGTGTGCAGAAATATTTTTAGTTTTGTTTTCCCAGGCTTATGCTGCAGGGGCAGGTGTTTTTACAGAAACAATTAACTTGGTTCCACAAATTAAAAGAAAGTACTTCTGGAGCCCATGTATCCGAACTTTCACAATAGCCTTGACAGCTCCTGTCAAGACTTGTTTATGGGGCTTATTGACTGGGGTCATAAATAGGACCCCAGAAATTGAGCCCTGGGTCTAACAGGGGCGACCCTATGGTAGAGAAAGTGGAGTTGTGCTCCAGCTCGGATGCTCCAATGAGAGGCGGACGGTGCAGATCATTTTTTTATATCACTCGGAATTTTCCCCGGAGAGGCAAAAATTTATTCAGGGTCCTGCCTCCCTTCCTTTTTAAAATAATAAGACTTTTATGAGGGAAGTAAGGTGAGTTTCCTGTAGTAGTCTTCGAGTAGTTTGGTGTTTTAGAAAATGGTCCTGTCTGCCTGGTTGTAAAATACACGCCGTAAAAAAAAGACCTAATTTCATCTTGGAAATGCAGCCTTGAAAAAGCCATACGGATTATTCTGAAAAATGTGGATGTGCTCTAGGTCATCACCTGTCTGATAATTAGAAAAGGTTCTTGAGATGTTTGATTTATTGTTCTTTTTTTTTAATAGTAAATAGTAACGAAGTAAAGAATAACGCTACTGTACGTGTACTGTACGTAATGTAGTACTGTTGAGCGGTGTATGCCCAATTGTAGTTATTAGTAGGAAGATATCCAATTAGAACAGGGGTGGCCAACTGTGGCACGCCGGATACCACTAAAATTTTACAGAAAAATTCGACTTCTTGAATCGGAGAGATTCGATGATTAGATAAGGCAATGATTAATGTAAAACTTTAGTGGTATGTAGCGTTCCACAGTTGGCCAACTTTGAATTAGAATAATACCGTAATTTCCGGCGTATAATCCTCATCAAACAATTAGTTTTGACCCAGAAATTTTATTTCGTAATTGAAGCCAAATATTTACCGCAATCTAAAAAGTTACATTTTCTTTAATAATATTTCTGGGTCGAAAAATGATTGTTTGATCCGCGGATTATACGCCGGAAATTACGGAAATTAAATCTTTTATAAAGGGTAGGAATAATAATTAATCCTCTCGCTGCGGAACCCGAATTTTCCTCCGGGATGCATTTTCCCTTCTAATTAACCTTCCTTGATTATTCCCACCAGTTATTTTTTTATTGTAAATGTTTCCTTATTTAATCGGAGCATTTTCCCGATTAAATTAGACAAAAATTTTTGTTCTGAAAAACCGGTGACAAAAGAATAAAAATTCTTCAATACACAATTTTTGAAGCTATTTTGATAAAATAATCACGCTGCGAGAGGGTTAATAGTTACTCTCATATGATAGATTTTTATGGTATGATGTTTTTCATTTTTAGCTTGTATATATATATATATATGCTTTTGTAAATAAAGTATTTTTTGTTATTTTACTTATGAGTCGTTGCTTTCATCATGAGTCCGTATATGTTTATTTATGATAATTTAATTTATCAATTACTAGTACCTTTATGCAGTGTTATTTTAAATAAATTTTTCTTGTACCTATAAGCTAGACTACCGCGTAAATAATGCCGTTGAAAAATTATATTCACCGTTTAAATAGGGATAATTTGTGTATTATCCTCAGTCCAGCCAGGGTACCGCGATCACCGCAATAAGTATTTTGGTTTATATCTGAAATAGTTAGGTTATAGGGTTTTGGGGGGAAAAATCCAATTTTTTAAATGAGAATTTTTATTGTTGATTTAATTTTCCCTACTCGACTAGATGGTTGGATGGCTTAGCGAACTAGTTACCACTATTTTTCTAATAGGCCTGTTTCCTCCCAACACTAACAAATAAAACACACTTATCCAAGAAGTTAAGCAACATCGAAAAACTTTGATGAACAATTTCAATTCTCACCATGACTGTAGAGAATTTTTATGTTTCGTTGTACCACAATTTACAAGAAAATATTCATTATTTTTCGAAAAAAATGGTAAAAATTGAATAAAAAATATAGTCCACTGGGACGTACATGTGCCGACCTGTAATCAAAAGCTTAACATTTTCAGGAACAAGTTACTCTGTTGCTGTAATGTTTAAATCTTAACACAATTAACGAAAAACTTCATTTCAACACTTAAAAAATGCAATGTTAATTAATTTTTTTTCGAGTAAAATATAGAATTCAAATTACAATACAAAATTCTTGTAGAAAATTTCAATAAAATTAAGTGGATTTCATAATTTACCGTTCCTAAAAAGATCAACCCTTTCAGGAGTAAGTATTTGTAGTTCGGTAATGCTGAATTTACACAAGAATTTAAAAATAAATATCTCAAAATAGTGAAAAGCTATTTTTGAACGTTTTGCAACCAAAGGTATAAAAGTAAAATTTAATTAAAAGTTTCTGCGAAACTTGATTGAAATTAGGGTAAAAGGTTGGTACCCCTTGAAGGGCTCCTTAATAATTACCGCAAAAAAGGTTCTGGAACGCAAATCAAACAAAGCCATGTAAAACCAGAAATTTTAATTTATAAACATAATATATATCATACGTAATATACATATAACGTAGTTCTATTATTTTTCGTGCTAGTTTGGCTTTATTCATACAAAAAAAAAAAAAAAAAAAAAAAAAAAAAAAAAAAATCTGCCGCAAAGTATGTTTGTTTGATCCGCGGATTATTTGCCAGTTTTTCTGTTATATGGAAAACGTTATTTGAATAAAAAATCCCCTATGTCAAATTCCATTCTGATTTAATTTAATTCATAAACTAAAATTTCTTCAGCTTAAGATAATTAAATGTTCTCCTTGCTTTACATTTCCTTCCAGATTAATAAAAACTTTTAAAATTATGAAAAGGAACTTTTATGTGAAAATGAAATAAGTTTTATATTTAGTTTCGAAGAAAAATCTTATCGTTTCATGGAAAAAAATTTAGTAAGAAAAAGATTCATATTCATGTTCTTGTTTGTATTTAATGAAGCAGAAAATTATATTGATTAAAAAGCGAAACTGTTTTAATTCAATTGCGAAATTATGTATGTAAGTTCACAGTAATGAAATATTTTTAAGGATTATAAACTTAAATTAGGAAGAGGACTTGGGTTTCGTAATTTAATTATTTATACTATTATAACTGAAATTTCTCTTTTGGAACTTTTCAGAAGTATTAAAAGTATACTCAGAAATAGGGATGAGATTTCCGCGTTTTTCAAACCGGTATATTCTTAGAAAAAACGTTGTTCTCTTAAATCGCATCAGTGTTCCGATTAAATGAAATATCATTTTCTCTAACAAAATACTGGCGTGCAAAAACGCGGAAAACGTCATTGCTGCTCAGAAATAAAAAATTATAACATCTTTTGCTGCAAAAGTGTCCAAAAGTATTAATACTAGAAAGACGGAGAATTTTACTCAAATTTTAGAAAAATATTTCACATCAGAATTTTTATTTTAAATTATTAACTTATGCATTTAACTAGGTTTTTTTTTTTTTTTAACTAGTTTCATAAAAAAAATCTGGTTCGAAACGAGATATATTCATTTGGTAACAGTCAAAATCACTGCTCACGGGCTTTCTAGTGTTAATACATAAACTTAAACATTTAGCAACGTTTAAACGCACAAATACGCACAACACTATGACATGAAAATTCACATAGGGGCGTTTAGAATATTCTTGGATCGCCTTCCTCAGTGCGATTTTTTAAAAAGATTAAAATGGGTTCAATGAACTCCTCGGTTGCAGTGTTGCCAGTGGTCTACTTTTTTCAAATTCAGATTTCTTGTTTGGCACCACTTTTTAGAAATAGTAAAATTCGTCTTATTTAATCACATATTAATTAAGGCGAAAACAAGGGGAATTATACCATTAAAGAGAAATGGTGACAATCAAGAAATCAAAATTTTAAAAAACGTAACCCACTGCGAACACTGCTCGGTTATAGCCTCGAGTACTGGCTAATGAATTGATTGAAGTGGCGAAAGCAAAAGTTTATATATCCCAAAGAAATGACGTAATTGACAGACAAACATTAAAAAATAGGAGTCACTGCGCAGGATCCCTCCACACTAGCTAGAAAAAGGTGATGCTGGTCATATCATTCACTAACGAAGAAGTATATTTATGTAATATAATAAGCTTCGTAAAAGTCTACATCTCGCCCGGTGGTGTGGTTAGTAAGCTGAAGCTGATGTGTCGCTGAGGGGCCGGGTTTGAAACCCTAGGTAAGACATGGATGTAATTGTGATTATGTTTTTCAAAGTAATATACACTGCTCAAAACAATTAAAGGATATTGCAGTTTTAGGTGGATTTTGTATCTGGTAAACTGTTTAGCTGATTGATACATGGTCGACAGACATAGTAGGTTATATGAGAATAAATTACACATGTTTGGCAGAAAAAATGCATTTTATTGCGCATTTGTGTACTAAAGGAAAAAAACACAATTTGTGCATATGAAAAAAAAAGAATAAGAAAAGGTGTTTTCTTCAAAGAAAATCATTTTCAGTAGGGGGTATGGTTTCCACGGGCGGCCAGCAACGTTGAACACCTTTGAGGCATGGACTCAATGAGGCTATTAATGACGAGTTGGGGTATTCTGCCCCACTCTTCCAGAAGAGCTCTTTCCAGTTCTTGGAGAGTTTGTGGGGGTTGTTGGCGGCCAGAAACTCGTCTTCCTAGAGCGTCCCAAACGTGCTCGATTGGATTCATGTCTGGAGAACACGCTGGCCATTCCATTCGAACGATTCCTTCCTCGAAAAGGAAATCCTCCACCAGGTTTTTCACGATGTGGCCTGCAGTTATCGTCCATTAAAATGAAGTTATCTCCGATTGCTGCAGCGTAAGGGACTACAATAGGTCTGAGGATCTCATCCCTATATCGGCGAGCAGTCAGAGCTCCATCTCGAATGATGTAGAGGTCAGTGCGCCCGTCAATATAGATGCCACCATACACCAACACTCCTCCACCGCCAAATCTGACACTTTCGTGCACGAACGCAGGATTATTCCTACTGCCACGGTCCCTCCAGATGAAAATACGCCTATTATCCGGATGCACAGAAAAACGGGACTCGTCAGAAAACAGAATATTGCTCCATTCATTTCTCCTCCAGTTGATATGCTCGGTTGCCCACTCCCTGCGGTCGCGACGATGCCTTGATGTTAATCTAACACATACCATCGGTCGGCGAGCATACAGACCTACAGCATGGAGCCAGTTTCGGACAGTCTGAGTTGAAATCGTGGTGCCTGTAGCCGAGCGAAGGTGTTGTTGGAGAAGAGTAGCGTTCATGGTTCGGTGTCTCCGAGCTGTTAACGCTAAATACCGATCTTCATTGGGTGTTGTTGCCCGTCTACGACCTTGCCCTGGTCTTCGGCCTGCACATCCACTCTCCAAAAAACGGTTCCAGATCCTGGAAATGACACTTTGTGACACTCCAATGGCTTGCGCTACTTCGGCTTGAGTTTGGCCCCCTTCTAACCTACCAACAATTCTCAAAGCTTCTGAATCTGTCAAATGACTTCGCTGAGACATCGTACTCATCGAAAATAGCAATCACTGAATGCCGATCATCCTTGTCTTCATTCTCTTTTATCCAGTTGAAAGTCAAATTTCATTCGCTGCCGCTGAAGCGACGTTTTTGACGTCGAACTCAAAATTTGCATACTCCACAGTTTGAAAACCAGAAAAATTTGCATTTGTGATTCTCTTCTTCTATTTTCGGCAAAAAAAATTTCGTTTATATCTTTATTTTATATAAAACTTCAAATATCCTTTAATTGTTTTGAGCAGTGTATATATGTAACGTAAAGAAATACAATTGTTATGTCTGGTTTCTTTGTTTGCTTGTTTTATTGAACACATACATCAGACTTGTGTGCTTGACACCAGGGCCCGCTTATAAGTCATCGTCGATATACAGGGACGAGATAGCACAAGGAAATTTACATCACCAGAGAATTACATCCTGGGGGCTCCACAAAGAGATTATGTCTGGTTTGTATTGCGATTTCTGTGTATAAATAAGGATCATTCGAGGCGACAGCCATTGTTGCTGTAGCAGGGCTCTCAAATGGTCCGCCAACTGAATACCAGAAAATTTTATGGTAGATTTGCGCTAGAATTAACTTTCAAAGGTGATTCCGGGGCGGTTTGTAAGAAAAATCTAAAAAGAAAAATTTTCTAAAAAAATATTGGTAATAAGTTGGTGGACCATTTGGGAGCCCTGCTATAGGCCTCTCAAAGCAATCTCCAATACGGTGGATTTCAAAGTTCAAAGCCAAGATCCAAACCTGAATTACATTTTTGGATAATTTTAGCCTCTAGATATTTAAACTGGTGATTGAATTCCAACAATGTTTAGCTATTGTAGATTTGTCACATTCTTGCCTTCTAACATAATTTTGGTGTTCTTTCAGACTACATCTAAGAGCACGCTTCGTCTGCCCACTGTAAGAGATGCCGCTCTCACAAAAAAATCTGTAAGTGCCGCAGGTATTCTTGTCGTCAATTGGATCAGTGACATTGCAGAAAGAAACATTATTGATTGCGGGCTACCACAGGCGACTATTTTTTAATTCTACCTCACGCCCCTTTCTCAAGACAAAAACTATTGACATTCTTTTGGAGAACATTTGCAAGAGAAATATACTACATAATCTGTTTTTTTTTTTATAGTGGTGCAAATAGAATAGAAAAATAGACGCATCTGGCAGCCCTGTGATTAGAAAGAAAATAACTTTGAAACTAAACCTACTGAGAATACGAGAAATATGTGTATTGATGTTAGGGAAATAAGGAAAGACAATACCAAACTGTCGTCAAAAACTCACAATGTTTACCAGGACATCCAGAAAACCTGGACGTTGTTGAGTTTTAATTTTAAAGGTAAACTGAATACGTGGATCAATTGAATAAAATTAATTGATCCATATATCCAGTTTACCAGAAACCCTTTTTTTTCATGTAGGATAGTTTGACATGGTAACGACGATATAAAGGACTAGTATACATAAACATATTTTTCAAATTTATATCGATAAATAATTAAATATATTTAATGTAAAAAGATATTTTTTTACAAATACCCAGTAATTAATTGTTAAACACTTTGCGAAGGACATCCTGTAACATTTCTTTAAATAACGCAAAATTAAAAAAAAAAAAAAAAAAAAAAAAAAAAATCTAGATACGAATTCTAGGATTTTCAAAGCATTTGGCGCTTTGTGTTGCTAGTTCACTATTTTATTTAAATTCAGATTGTTTCATCGTACCAAGTTTCTGATAAGTCTGCCAGATATTAGACAAATTGATCTTGTACGTATGCTCTATAACAGAGGTAGTGAAAACGTTACTCACAACTTAAAATACACTTCATCCGCTTCAAATATACGCTCCATACTTTTTGTAATATAACATCTTGGTTGCAGTAAAGCTATTTCAATAAAAAAAATGTATTATTTAATTCTTCTGGAAATATGGGTACCCCTCACCATAAATAGGTAAACAATATTTTTCTTACGCACTAGATTTAAGTTAGTACTGATAAATCTACTCATAAAGAAGGCATTTTACTATTTTTAGTGCCAGAAAACGCAGAAAATTCTTAAAGTTCAAAGTATTTTGACTCGGTAAGTTTTAACCATTTGAAAGGTACCGGTATATATAATATATACCACATAATTTAAATTTCCAAATGCCACATTGTCACCATTTAGGAATTAAATTTTGTTCTGTATAATGTACGCGAGGAAAAGCTTTTACGTATTTTCATATAAATTTGTACATAAATCCTGGTGCCAGTCAATCATTTTGACATTTTAGAAACCGAAGTACTTTGTCCCTAAAAGAGTTAATAGTACACGAATGGAATTTTCATGATGCTAATTATACCTGACAGATCTTACGCTTTTCTGTCTGCCGATTAAATAATGCGAAATTTTTTATTGGATTTTTGTGGTACTATAAAGCGTTAAGTGTTGGCAGCTATGGTGCTAATTGTAGAAGCATGAAAAAGATTCCCACTTTCTACTTAACTTTCAGCACGTCACCCGCTGCATACCACTAACTTTTATTATAAATATTTTGAATATATTATGGCAAGATTAATTAATTTTAATTACATAAATTTCTATTAAAATATACTCGTCTTCTGCGTTTACCAGATTGAGTTACCTAAGGACGTTGGCTCATTTTTGAACCACTTAATATTTATATCTAAATTCTACACCGGCACCAAAATTTTGGAATGAAATTTTTCCTTTTATTAATTAAGTAAACTTTTATTCAAATAAATTTGTTTGTAAATTTTGGTCTCATTCAACCGTTTCAGCATTTTACGAATAAAAGTATTTTATGACAGACAATTATCTACACGAGGGATATGAACCAGAAGGTGGGGGGGGGGGGATCTTGCTAAGGGAACCTAACCTATATTTACGTAAGGAAATCCATTTTTCGAAGAAAACCACGGAAAACTCCGAAAGATTAGGCCGAGGGGCGACATTGGGTTCAAATCCAGAACCTCCCGTCTGTCTGCCAGCTTTGAGAGCAGAACACAAAGCGATATAAGTAAGCATGCAAACTTAATGCTGGAATCGGGCGTAAATTAACACACTTGTGCCATCTAGCGGACGGAGTGATAATCCACATACGCGGGATTTTAGGGCGGTGCATATTTTCTAAATCTTTAGCCTCTCATGGAAGTGAATTTTATTTTGCCACATTTATAGCAAAATAATGGCGTAGCAAGAGGAGCACCCATTTGCACTTGACATAACGAGGTTTTCTTCACCTTGTCAAATCGATTTCATTTATTAATTAAGGTGAAAGAAACTTTATAATTTTAGTGGTGTGAGTAAAAAAACAGTTAGGTATTTACCTGTAGTTCACACTCCATCCGCTACGTGGCGCGTGACCTTGATTGATGTGACCTCGCTTTTAATGTTGCGGTTACTTCTTCCATTTAAGATAGGACGCTTATTTATATCGCTTTGGCAGAACATCTCGGCCACTGGTGGAAATCCCTTAATGGGTTAATTTACATTTGATATAATGACGGACAACATTCAAAACATTATTTTAATTAAACTGTCATTATAAAATAAATGGTATAGTAGTTTGTTACGGCTTTATGTTATGGTGTAACAATATAAAATGACAAAATGTTCAATAAACATTATAGTACAATAAATGCTTCAAATTGATTCCTCATAATATCACTGAAAAAAAAATTTCGAAAATATGTTTAAAATTATTTAGTGAAATATTATATTAAACATACATTTTTCAAATATAAAATAATATTCCAATAAAAACGAAAAGTTAAAGAAAATGAATTTCGGTTTTCCTTAGAGAATTTCAAAAAAGAATTTAGTAACTATTGTTAGATGCGTGAAAAGATTGTTCTCGAAATAAGATATATATTTTGTTTTAAATAAAAAATATATATATATTCTTTCGGTTTGACTCGGAGTATTGTTTTTCTTTCTTTCTTTCTTTTTTTTCTACTTGCAACCAACGATATTTTTTCCAGAGTGATAATTTTTGCAAAATTATTCGAATGGCAGTTGCTCTGATAATTTTTTTTTTTAAAACAAATTTCGATAAAATTAGAGTGGAGCAAAAAGTAATATTTTAATGCAACCGAAAATGGTATTTTCTTTGTTTAAATTAAAATAGTGTGAAATATTTAAAAATAAATGAAGGGAAACAAATATTTTTTCTAAAAAGTGGATGTTTAAATAAATGTACCCATAGCTGCCAACTTGTACGGATTTTTGCTACCACTAAAATTTAATAGAAAATTTTGCCTAATTCAATCGCCGAATTGCAGTGAATGTTGATAATTAAATAAGGAAAAAATTTCTGTAAAATTTTAGTGATAGCAAAAATCCGTACAAGTTGGCAGCTATGTGTACCTTAATTTCCCGCGTTTACGCAGCGGCTTAGTTAAGTCTTTTTCATACCGGAAATTTTATTTAAAATATGAAGTCAAATAAATGCTAAGCAAAAGCAAGTCACATTTTATTTAAAACGAATTCTGGTAGGAAATCTAATTATCTGAGCTGCGGCGTATACATGGGGAAATTACGGTATAATTGATTTAATAATTATTAAGGTGGAGTTTGGTTACAATAGAAATGTTAAAATATCAACTTTAAAAGCACCAATAATTTTAAATTTTAAGCATACCGGTTTAGGTAGGATATAGCATACCATCTTCAGTGCTAAGGATGGAACAATGGAACAATGTGAGCAGCTGAATGGATTGCCTAGTTGCGTTGCAACTTTACATCCAGTGGATAGGTGATTGTGTTGCAAGGGCATTAGGGAGCCTTAAAAAAATAATGTTTAGACGTGGCTGGTAGCCACCAAATTAAATTTACTTTTAAGAAAAAGAAAAGACTAACAAAAAATGACAAAGTATATAAGTACTAGTATAACATATGTTGAAAAGTAAAAAAACAAAGAAAAAAAAATAAAGAAAGAAAAATTCCATTAGTTCCAAAAAATAAGCAGGTAAAGACGAAAAGCTACCGGGGAGTTTCCCATAAAAAAAGACTCTTTTCAGAGACCATACATTAGTTTAAATATAAAATGCTAAAAAACTAGCAGAAAAACAATTTTTTTTAAATACTATATACAGGACAGAACAAACAGAAAGGTTAAGTATAGCAGAAGGTGAGAGAAACTCAGTCTTCATCGTTAAGCAAAAGCGAGTATTTAGGGCGTTTTCTGATAGTGGGGTCGGATGCCTCGTAGTCGGGAAGTTCCGCTATAATTTGGTTAGGGAGGTTGTATACAGATTTATAAAAATTTTTAGTGGTTTTCAAATCCCTGCGAATAGTGGTATTACGAAGAAAATGGTGACCATTACGGATATAGCGTAAGTTTTTGTTATGAGCACCGCAAAGATACTCCATACTGGTTTTGCAAGCGAATCCCCAGATCGGACAAGCATAGGTTAAGATTGATCTAATACATGCATTATACAGGATTAGTTTATTATGAATAGAAAGAGTATTGCTTTTGAGAAGAGGAGAGATGGCCTGGGAGATACCAGCAACTTTGCCACGGATATTAATAAAATGTTTTTTTCCAGGTAAGTCTTCTATCAAGGGTAACCCCCAGATACTTGGTGTCATTAGTCCAAGGAATAGTAGTGTTATTGATAGTAATGCGATTAGGAAATGTTAATTTTTTAGAGAAATAGACAGCAGCTGTTTTCTGCTCGTTGAGCTTAACACGCCACAGGGTACAGCAGTTAAGGAATTTATCTGTGTGTTTCTGGAGAATTTTGTATAATGTGAATGGGTGTTGTGCAGAGGCGTACATTGCCGTGTCGTCCGCGTACAGGGCAAGATAAGTCCTCAGTGTTCTTGGGATATCGTTGAAGAAAATCTTAAATAATGTAGGGCCGAGGACCGACCCTTGTAAAATACCAGAGAGAATAAGGTATAAAGTGGAAAGTATATTGTTAAGGCGGACGCGAAAGGTGCGGTCGCTAAGGTAAGAATGTATGAGAAAGATAAGTCTAGCATTAATTCCAAGCTTAATTAGTTTGTATATAAGGCCAATATGCCAAACCTTATCAAAAGCCTTAGCGACATCGAGAAAAACAGCCGCAGCTGGTGTGTTCGTGTTTAGTTTCTCACTCAAAAACTCTACAACACGAAGGAGTTGATGTAATGTGGAATGTTTAGCTCTGAAGCCAAATTGCTCAGGAATGAGTATGTTTTGTGCGTCTAAAATGTCATGTAACTGGGACCTGATGACTCGCTCAACAACTTTGCTGATAGAGGGTAATAGAGAGATGGGACGGTAGTTAGTCGGATCTTGCAGATTACACTGAGGTTTAGGAATAGGTGCAATAATAGAAGTCTTCCATGCTTTAGGGAAGTAGTAGAACTGAAGAATAGCATTAGTTAGTTTAGTTAGATAAATAATACAGTTGCAAGGAAGATTTTTAAGAGCATAATTAGTTATGTTATCGTATCCAGGAGCTTTTCTGTTTTTAAGATTTTTGATAATAGAAATAACAATTGGTTGAATTTCCGGGAGTGGGTCCGTGGGAGGGGTAGCTAAAAATTTTTGAACAGTTTCATTTACTTCAAAATAATTATTAGGGCCGGCAAGATAAGGGTTAGGGGAAAACTGCTCGGCATAGGACCTGGCGAAGTGCTAAGGATGGCGAAAATTTGCTCACATATATAGGAGATATGGGGATTCGAGTTAAAGGTTTATTGACCAATGTGAAAACAGAGGATTGCAGCTAACAGCCGATAGTAAAATAGGAACCAAAATAGCTAGAAATTGCAAAAAGAAAAAAAAGAAAGAAAGAGAGGTTTTTATGTTATATTTCTAACAATCTGATAATGGGGGAATACCGAATTCACAATTAACAATATTTTCGAAATTTTTATAAATATAAAATGCTTGAAGGATGTTAAGTTCGTATATAAAAGTAGGTTTAGATGTTATTTTACCGAATTGAACTCAAAAGTATGATTCATCTCCCAGCAATGTTTTGCAATAGAAGATTTATTAGTTTCTTGTTTTCTAAAATATTGTTGATGTTCTTTAATACGAAATATTAAGCAACGTTTAGTTTGTTCAATATAGGAAATACCCCATGAATTGGATAATTCCACAGGATGTAAGTCTGGAGAGGGTGAGTTATTGGCAGGTGCAAAAATTATTTTGAAGTCGTATTGTCTAAGAATTTTAGCAATGGGAAAGCTTTATTTATGAAAGAAGGGTAACACAATGCTAATATTGGAAAGAATAGAAGACTGATGTTAGTTTGAGGAACGTGGGTGCTGTAGTTTAAATAGAGCCGTATCAGTTATAGAAGGGTTGTAAACTCTGTCAATCTCAATGGCGTTAAGGTATTAAATTTCACTATTAAATGACTGATAATCATCGCAAACATGTATGGCACGATTTATAAAGGTATAAAAGGTGGCCATGTTTTGGCTTGGAGGATGAGACGAACGAGCATGGGGTGGCAGAGAAACCTCGAAGCTTTTGCGATAGACGGATGTAGAGAAACCGGTTACAGTGCGAGTGATTAGGGTATCCAGAAATGGGAGAGAACAATTATTTTCAGTTTCATAAGTGAATTGAATATTGCTATTAATAGAGTTCATAATGTTAAGAATATTATCAATATTGTGAAAGAAGTGTCAATTAAGATGAATGTGTCATCAACATAGCGAATCCAAAATGAGACAAATAATTTATTGAAAAGGGAGCATTCAAAATAATGCATATAGATGTCTGCGAGGATGGGTGACAGGGGGAGGAAGGCCATGGCTAAACCGTCAGATTGTTTGTAAAAATTACTTTAGAATAAAAAACTTATTTGAGATAGACATATACGAGTAAGGGATATAAGATCTTGAATTTCAAACTATGAATAATGAAATTTACGAAGTTTGTCTTCAAGACAAGAGAGGACACCACTTATTGGGATATTTGTGAAAAGTGATTTAACGTCAAAGGAGAACATAGTAAGTTTAGTCGGGGATAATTTCTGAATCATTTTAGCAAAGTTGATGAAATTCTTTACAGTAAATAAGTTGGCGGACAGGAGTGGAGAAAATATAGTTGTTAGATATTTTGCTAGGCAGTAAGAGGCCAAGTCACTGTTTGAAACTAATGGACAAAAAGGTATATTGGTTTTATGAACATTCGGAAGAGCATAAAATCTTGCACAGTTAGAGACTGAAGGGGAATTGTAGGTATGTGTACACTTAGGTAGTAGAGGACAAAGCTTAACAATGAGTTTAATTTGTGGTAATTCTTGTTCGGAAGGGTCCCGAGATAGAAGTTTACATGGACCATCTTTAATAAGATTTTTCACTCCGTCAATATATTGCTTTTTATCTAGGATGTCAATCTGGCCAACATTATCAATTTCGTCATTACAATATTATCATTAGATTTAAGATCTTTAGAGGCAGTTTTTTCAAGAGAGGTGACATTAGATTTAGTATCGAATTATAATTATCATAATTGATTTATTAAATATCTTAGCACAGGGATGGCCAACAGTGGCACGCCTAATATCACTAAAATTTTACAGAAAAAATCGACTTCTTGAATCGCAGAGATTCGATGATTAGATAAGTCAATGATTACTGTAATATTTTAGTGGTGTGGCGCGTGCCACAGTTGGCCACCCCTGAGTTAGCATATAGAAAAATGCCAACTGCTACTGATGGTGATTTTACGCAGCATATTGAATTTTAAACAAAATATGTTATTAAAATATATATAGAGAGATATATATGATTTAAGTGTTATTTCTTGTTGTAGTGTGTTAGGATTCATATGAGTCCCGTAATTTTTCAGCTTAAATACCAGTATTTTTTATAGAAAAATAAATGTTGTTCAATATTGCCTCTTATTTAAAGAGAGATTTTCTGTACGAAAATACTGGTACCGAAGAATTCCCTGGAATGAAAATTTCAGTACTCCTAAGAACCCTGTGTGGATACAAAATGGTATGTATACGGTCCTACCCACTGCGTGGGAGCTTGAAGCACAGGTCGTAAGCGGCCACCAAAGCTGACAAGTTTACGATCTAAATTTATGAACCTGCTTCTCATAAACCTTTGCTGGAAAATGACACTGACCTGTACAGTCTATATAAATTTATAGCTACCATAAAAATCAGACTCAAGTAATACTTATTCACATCAGAGAGTACGTTCAGAGAAGAATATTAGTTTAGGCGAAAGGTCAATCACAAGTAGTCTCCGTTGTTGAGAATGGACCAATGAAGACCTAATGGGGTCACAGGGAGCAAAACCTTGCATCGGACCGCAACCAATGAAGTATCTCTGCAAGTAAGGGGTCTTAGGTAGACCCTCATCTCAGGATCCTGTCCAAAGAGAGAATTGTCTCTAAAAAGCACTCTAAAAAATACATTACTATAGTAATTTGTTTAAGATGAGCAATTTGAAAAAGGTCTTACTTTTGGAACTTGCCCATTTTTTAGGACTTTAGCAGGATTGTTTTCATGCTTGCCCATATTTCTGGGAAATAAAATTCCGCGACTGTCACCGCTTAACACTTTCAGAGGAACAGTACTTCTGTTGCTAAAATGTTAAAATTATTGAATAGCACCGGCACTTATGAACAAATTTATATGAAATTAAGTAAAAGCTTTTCTTCGCGTACATTATATACAGCAAAAATTAATTTCAAAATTCTAGAACCAATGGGGCACGTGGAATTAACATTAAGTGGTAGGGGAAATGGAGGATGAATGGGACATTTTATGAAAAATATTTTTTTTAATTTTTTCATTTAAGTTATTATAAATATTATATATCACATTTCATACAATAGGTATTTGACAACATATATGAACAATATTTATTCTAGTTATGAATTATTCAGAAAAATATTATAAAATCAAAGAAACGTTCCTCCCTGTCCCATTCATCCCCACAGCAGGGATGAATGGGACACTAATAGGGATGGATGGGACACAAAGATTTTCCTCCCTGTATTCAATTTTACCAAATTAAAATTTATAATTATAACCTTATATGTAATTATATTTGTAATATATGATTTTACAGCACGAATCGATATATATATATATATATATATATATATATATATATATATATATATATATATATTCAACAACTTCTTTTATTGCAGTTTTAACATTTATTGCAGACTTCAGCTATCAATCTGTTCTTTTCTGTTCACTTATGAGGCATTTTAAATTTGAAATGAAAGTGCAAAATTTCTTTTAAATATGGCATAGCTAATAATTTTATTAATTAATATTAATTAAATGTATCTTAGAAACATGCAGAACGGAAATTATTGGGTCGATCGGAAAGTCGTACGTGTTGGGAAAATCAATTCGCACCGGAAAATTCTGCTTGGTAATTATTAGACATTAGATATCGGAATCAATGTCTAATAACTAAATGATAGAATTTTCCGTTACGAATTGATTTTCGAAACACGACACGACTTTCCGATCGACCCAATATGTTAGGGGTGGGGAATTATTTGTGCAACATTTCAAAATTCAATATAATTTCCCCCATCTGATCAATAAACATACACTATTTTTAACAATTTTATCTATTTTGATTAAGTTTTAGTACCAATTTTTTGATAATTCATAAATAATTATTATAATACAATAAATAACACTCAGAAATTTTAAACAATAACAACTCATTCAATACTATTTAATACTATTAATTAACGTAAATTATTAATTTATCAACCTACATAATACTATTTAGTTAACACTAGATCGCCCGGAAATTTTACTCAAGTTTCATAAAAATATTTGACACCAAAATTTTTATTTAAAAGTATTTGACTGATTTATTTCACGTAAATCTGCGTGGTTTAAATTTAACTTATTTTATGAAAGAATTTCTGGTTCCAGTTGACATTTAATCATATGCTCGGAGTCGGATCGACTCCTTCCGGGCGTTCTAGTGTTAATAAATAAAATTTTCAACATCTCTAGGGATGAATGAGAATGTCCCAATCATCCCCATGATGCTTATATTCCCTTCTCAGCCATTTTGCCTCAAAAATTATTTTGTCACAGTGGTTACTCTTCATTCATTTTAATTATCGATATGAACTTTAAAATAAGTAACTACAACATAGCTTAATTTTTTATATGGTATAAGATATTCCACATCTTCAAATGTAAAAAAAAAAAAAAAAAAAAAAAAAACCTTACTTTTAAGCAGAGATTTCAGAAAATGCAACTTTGAAGGAAAATGAAAACAGCAATGTAATCCTACTTTTAGTTCTAAAGCACACTGTGGTAGAGCCTTATATGGGAATAGGAAGCAATTTAAAATAAATGTTTAGTTAAGTCTCCAAGGTGATCAGGTGCACCCCCAGGAAATCAAATACAATTTCTATATTAAACCTTTCATGTGCGTTGTAATAAGTTATAGGACTTTAATAAGTTATAGGACTGTGTAAACAGTCGGATAAGGGTCCGTCTTTTTTATAAACATTCCTTTTGTTTATATGGAGTATATGATATGCTCAGTAATAAATATAAAATAATAACGCCTTCTGCAAAATTTTAGAAAGACACATATATCGTCGGTACCATGTCAAACTATCCAATGTGAAAACAGTGGGCTACTTCTTTTAAATTTAGATTTCTTCATTGGCACCACTTTTTTGAAATAGTAAAATTCGCTTTATTTAACCTTATTTAACCCATTGAGTGGCAAGTGATTGCGTTCCCGTAATGTTGAACTCACACAGGAATCTTTGAAAAATTCTATTTCAAAATAAGTAAAAGCAATTTTACGGCTTTTTTCCACCAAAGTTAGAAAAGTAAAATTTAATACAATTTTTTTGGTGCAAAACTTCATTAATCGTAGGTGGTATATAATATATACCGCCGCCCCTCAAGGGGTTGATCACAATTGATTAAGGAAAAAACCTTAATCAATCCCCTTGATTACCCCTAAAATGGTAACAAGGGGAATTTTACCATTTTAGAAAAGTGGTGCCAACCAAGAAATCTGAATTAATAAAAGGTAGACCACTGTTTTCACATTGGAGAGTTTGACATGGTACCGACGATATGTATCCTAGTAAATTGTCCTTAATGTTGTGCATACTATCTTTAATTGTATTTAATGTAAATAAGTACAAAAACTGTTTGTTAAATTTTAATCCTTACTCTGTATTATTACGTTTATGTAAATTATTTAGTTAATTTTTCATCGAATTTTAGAGGTATAGTAATATTATTTCCCTCGTTTATCTGCAGGTATTACAGTGATGTTAGTTTAACTTTCCTAGATATTTATACATTGTAAATTTTTGTTCAGTCTGCTTCCAAAAAGTTGAGACCTCACTCAAGATTACACAATATGAGTTTAATTATTTTATCCCTTTAATCAAAGTAGTTTTTTTCTATGCAATTAAGTTAATTACTTTTTACGTCCCCTTTCAAGCAGTAATATTACACGATCCTCTTTTATTATTTAATGCTTACATGCAATAGGCAAAACCAAGGTAATAATGGGAGTTTTACCTTATTTCCTCTAATGTATATGTTAGGATAGGGTAATTTTGGTAATAACCGGGTTATTGAAACATAACTTACCTAGAACTTTTCAGCAGCTACGTTTTATCTTAGAACTACTTTCGAAAAGAAAAAAACACTTCGCCTTATTAATTCTCTGAATTCTACGATTAAATGAGTTAAAAGTTTTTTTTTTTCAAAAATCGAGTATAAATTGTATAAAATTTAATGGAAATAATTGTTCTTCTGCTTTAATACCAGTATTTTACATCAGTTTTATTTATTTCTTTTTTAATTACAAGACCCATACTAAATATTTGCAATCAACACTGGCTTCGAGGTCGTGTTGCAAGGCGTTCCGCTAAATTGCGCGCTTGAAATGCTCTGAACACCACTAATATCTGGATCGTTTATTTCGTCAACTTTAACCCTCTAGCCGTCAGAAATGCTATTTTCGCGTTCCAGTGGGCTACATTTTTCAATTTCAGAATGCTTGATTCCCGCCACTTTTTTAATAGCGTATAATTTGTCTTATTCTTGCATTTTTTCATCTGTAATTAACCCATTGCACTCGAATGTGATTCTCACTGACCACCAGTGTCCCACGTAAATGGGTGCTCCAAATGCTCTGGGCACCAGTATCTTAACCTAATCTTCTTCGCCTATCTAATCTAATGGCAGAATAATCTGGGATAAAATAAACTGTATCGAATAAACTTCTGAATCGAAATAAACTGTAAGATACTAGCGGTGTCCAAAGCATTTGGCGTCCCGATTTACGAGCGACACCTGGTAACACTAGTGGTGAGTGAGAGTCACCTCTCAAGTGAAAAGGGCTAAATAAAGTAACTATTTCTACTTCAAAAATGTGGTGGGATTCACACAATCTTAATATTAAAAAAGTAACCCACTGAATAAGCCGCCCGACACTGGAGGGTTAATCGCAGGTAATTCTGCCATTAGATAGGGCGCAGAAAAATAGTTTAAATTACTGGTGTAAAGAGAATTTGGAGTCCCGATTTACGCGGGGCACCTGGAAACACCAATCCAAGGGAAATTATGAGATTTTATATATAAAAAAATTGCACCAGAATTTTCCTTTTTATTCTTTTAAAATGTTAGGTCATCCGGATAGTTCTGCTGTTTTTTTGAAAAGTTTAAATCCGCAAATGTTACAATGCCACCGGAATTTCGGACTAAAAGTTTGCTTTTATAATTTTCGTGTGGAAAAGCTTTTATTTATTTTGAAATAATATTTTTCACAATTTCCTTGTCACTTAATTATTTCAACAGAAGTATACTGCGGAACTTTCCGGAAGACCCAATATTTATTTACCGCAATTTAAGAAGTTATAATTTATCAAATAAAATTTCTGTGTTCAAATATAATTGTTTGATCCGTGGATTATCCGCAGGAAATTACGGTATTTGTTTACCGATGACATATATATTTAACCCTTACCGGCGCGGAGTAATTCTGTTTAAAAACTGAGGAAATAATGGACTGACACCGGAATTTATAAATAAATTTATTACAAAATGTGAACTTGCTTATTTTGGCGTTTATTATTATAGGAAAATTATAATAAAATATTTTTGGTGCCGTTCGCCAGTTTCGGAATTAAAATTAGGTGTCCTTTTTTAAGGATACCGACCTCGAAAGGATTAACTTATTTTATAAAGAAATAGCTCTTTCGAGTCGAAATTAATTTATCATCCACGGCATCACTTTTCAGTTATAAAAAACAACGATCACAGTAGAAACATACTTGTACTCAAGCGGAAGAGTTATTTCTCTCGACTTTTCTGTTTGTCTTGTTCATGAATATAGACGATACTGATGACAATAAGTTGTAGCATTTGACCGGTATTATACATATGAGGGAGCGCACAGCTCACCAGAATTCAGAACTTGGTTTTTATTTTATTAATCCGTTCAAGGGTGATGGTATGTTTATGAAACCCCTTAATTTTGATTCCCGAATGCCATATTTGTACTAGAATTTTGGTATAAAAATTTTCCGTTTAATGGGTGCGTGAAATATAGCTTATTCGTATTTTCAAATAATTTTGTTTGTAAATTCCGGTGTCATTTATTAATTTCAACATTTTAGAAATAGCGGAGCTCTGCTTAGAAAGGATTAATTCATTAACGCCGGTTGACAGAATAACTTACCATTTAACCCTTTCCGGCACGGGCAATTTTTGTTGTAAAATGAAGAAATGATTGACTGTCACCGGAATTTTAAAACGACTTTTTTAGAAATTAAAAACATGTTATTTTAACTATTCATTGTAAAAGCAAAATTTTATTAAAATATTCTTGGTACTGTTCGTAAGTTTGGAATTAAAATTAGGTATCCCGACCCGGGCACAATGTGCCGAAAAGGGTTAAGCAGTAAAAAAGCTTTAAATTTTAAAAAAAGTAGTTAGTAAGGATATTTTCATATTATTTATCTCAAACTTTGAGAAATTAAATGTGTTAAAATTACAGTATGGAAAAAATTGTTTGAATTGGTATCTAGGTATTAACTCCTTAACGGTCGCATTAAATTACGGTTTACAAATTCAAATTGCTTATTGGCACCACTTTAAAAAAAAAGAAATATTCACCTTATTTAATGACAGGTAAAACAATACCATAATGAAACAAATTACTGTTTGTTATCGGAAAGTAAAACCATCCGCCCTTTTGCTTATACGTCAGGTCTATTTTGATTTTATCAAAATAGGAGTAAGTGGAGTTTGTTAAGCTGCATTTGGCTGAGATCCAATCTTAGTGACAGCGTACAAGAGTGCGGCGAAGTAGGACCTCGGAAAATACCCATGTCAGCGTAACACCTCTTTGAACAATAGAATCGTCCCAGAGTGCTAGGCGCCGCTTTCGGAAAGGAACAGTACACTATTTTATAAAACTGGTGGGAATCAAACAATCTGAATAAAAGACACAGCCCGTGAATATCACGGAAGCGAGAATTAAGGGGTTAAAAGAAGTGTAAATCAGCGTTGACAGCGGGCAACTTTTCTAAATCCAGATTTCTTGATTGGCACCACTTTTCTGAAATGGTAAAGTTCCTCTTGTTTTCGCCTTAATTAATAACTCATTAAAACAGGGCGAATTGTACTATTTCAAAAAAGTGGTGTCATTCAAGAAATCTGAATAAAAAAAAAAGTAACCCACTGTCAACACTGGTGTAAATAATAGTCGCTGTTAACCCTAGAACTACCGGAAATTTTACTCAAGTTTTATAAAAACATTCTACACCAGAATTTTTACTTAAAACTATTTAATTTGTTTATTTAACTTATTATTGTCTGATTTATACATTTAGTTTGTTTTGAAGAAATTTTCTGGTTTGGATAGATATTTTGAATATACATGTCGGGTCCATTGGACCCTTCTGGTAGACAGAGGGTTAACGGCGTTAATCGCAGAAAATAATAATTATTCTGTGATAAAATAAAGCGAAGATTTCTAATCAAAAATTTGGTGTCAAACTCCAGAGAAGTCCTTAGAAGTGTACGCACCTTGAATATACACATAACTGGTGCATCAAAAAAATTCCATAGCAGCAAAAGATGATGCAACACTTTACTACCAATATTATTTCATATTAACCCTAAAACTACCGGAAATTTCCTTCAAGTGTTATAAAATTATCCTACACTAGAACTTTTTTTAAAACTGTTTAACTAATTTATTTTATTTATTGCTGTCTGGATTATATATTTAGTTTATTTAAAGAGATTTCTGGTTTTAATAAATATTTTGAATGTACCTTTCGGGTCCATTGGACCCGACTGGTAGGCGGAGGGTTAAATTTGGATTTATTCATTCTTTCAACGTTATACCGTTAATCCTTTGAGGGGCAAAGTACTTCTGTTCCTAAAATGGTAAAATGATTGATTGACACCAGGATTTACAAGAAAATTTATATGAAAGTAACTAAAAGCGTTACTTCGGGTATATCGTGTAAATCAAAATTTCGTTTTAAAATGCTGGTGCCAATGTGGCATTTGGGAATTAAAATTAAGTGGTATATATAATATACCGGTGCCCTTCAAGGGATTAAAGGTTTCAGACACGTGCATCTTTTCAATGTTAAATTTGTTCAAGGATTCAGCCGAAATTTTCAAAGCTTATTAGTGATAGCGAAACGGCACCGAAAACTGGCGATATGAAACAATTAAAATAATAAATCTTTTTTAAAAATCACCATAAAATAAAAACAATACATAGGACGCGTTTCGAGCTAAAAAATATTATCAGCTCGTCTTCAGCTGCAGTAAGCACGTCCGTAAGGGGATAAGATCAAAAATTAACAGAAAGGTAGAGAGTAGAGCTTGCAAAGGATGCGACAGATGGCGCTAGCTGAAAGGAGAACATGCAGAAGACGAAAATCCCTCTTTTCCCTCTTCTCTTGCTTCTTTTTTTAATTTTGTTTTTTAAAAAATGATCTTTTGGTTTTTCGTGTTTTATTCTTTTGTATTTCTTTCTTTATTATTATTATTATTATTTATATTTTTTAATTTACTTCTTTTATATTATTTTAATTTTGCTTATTTCTTTTATTTCCATTTTCCCTATCACTTTCTCTTCTATCATTTTGGGAACACATCCGTCTTCTGCATGTGCTCCTTTCAGCTAGCGCCATCTGTCGCATTCTCTGCAGCTCTACTCTCTACCTTTCAATTCATTTTTGATCTTGTCCCCTTACGGACACGTGTTTACTGTAGCTGATGACGAGCTGATAATATTTTTAGCTCGAAACACGTCCTATGTATTGTTTTTATTTTATGGTGATTTTTTTTACAAATATTTATTATTTTAATTATTAGTTATATATTTTTACATACTTTAACCCTGGGATTTCTTAAAATTAGCTGTAGTTGTAACTTTTCGATGTTTGCTGAAAAATACAAAAAAAAAAAAAAAAAAAAAAAAAAAAAATTAAATTTAAAAATTTATTACAAAATAATTAAACTTCAAATTACAAAAAGCTTATGTTAAACTGTATATGAGAGAGAAACGTGTGTTAAAAATTACAAAGGTTGTATCTTGTATAATTTATCAGATAAAGGGTCATTTACGCAAAAAAATATGTTTTTAGATATTATTTCTAGTAATAAAGGATGTGTGTTCTTGGATGGTTAATGGGACTGTGAGACATCATTTAACGTCTTATCAGTCCCTGAATGCTAGGCCTGAGCGCTGACACAAAAATGGCGGATGTCATACGCAGATTTTTTAAAAAGTGTTTGTACGGTCCCCTGAATTTAGAAACCAGGATTTTTCAAAAGTATTTTTAAACTTATTAACCCCTTATGCATTGCGACCAATAAATATAGTATACTTTTTTTTTCATTCAGATTGTTTGATTTCCACCAATTTTTTGAATTAGAAATATTCAGTTTATTTAATGACATATAAAATGATGCAAGAACAAAGCTAATTACACATTTTTTTAAAAACTGACGATAATCAATCAATTTGAATAAAAAAAGTAGACTAAACTCCCCGTGAAAATCACGGGTGCATAAATTAACACATTAACCCTCTAATGACCACGGTAGCATTTCTGCTACAATATGTTCAGCGTTAATTTTTAGCACGAAATTTCATAAATAATATATGTTTTAAGTCATTACAGCAATAATTGTACCTTTGAGTAATATTAGTTATGAGTTTTGAATGCAGAAAGAGTACTAAATAAGAAACAAATTAGCATGAAGCAACATGTCTAACAAACAAGACCAAATGGCATTTACACTATTGAGTATTTGCTCAATTTTTCAAATATTTTATTGAAATAAAACTAAATACGTATGATATATGCGTACAAAAAGAGTTACTTATATTCTGCACCCCAAAAAGTTCAAAGTAAGTTTGTTTTTTAACACCAGAAAGCCCCCCAACAGTCATTTTGACTGCTACCAAATGAACTACCCGGTTCGAACCAGATTTCTTTTTTATATATAAAACTAGCTTAAAAGATTAATAGAAAAAAAAAACTAGTTAAATGGATAAGTTAATAATTTAAAATAAAAATTCTGGTGGGAAATAAATTTCTAAAATTTGAGTAAAATTCTCTGTCTTCCTAGTGTTAATAAGAAAATGAGTAATGAAAATTATGGTAGTAAGTCTGCTATCACTGGCATTAGGCTAATTCCATGAAAACTTGTCATGTCTGTTACACAGCTTAAAATCGCTATGCTTGTGGCCACCGTTATTTTCGAAAAGTTTGCTTCGCATTATTCAATTGATGAGATATCTCCGATAAAATAAGTCATATTTTCCGTTCTAAAATACTGGTAGCCAACAAACATAGCGATTTTCAGTTGTGTGATAGACATGACAAGTTTTCATGGAATTAGCCATTAGTGATCCCGAGCTCATGGTAGCATTTTTGCTACCAGATTATTTTCAAAGGAAATTTTGTACTCTGGACTTAAGATGCTCATGTTATTTAAGAAAATGAAATTATTTTTGTTTTTACATTTTGGAATTCATTTTTAGTGTACCATTAGGGAAAATTGTGCTTATGAAGAAAATCGGGAATTAATATTTAGAACTTTATATTTCTAAGTACATATACATTGTGATTCAGAACTTATCGTTCAAATTTCGTGGGGAGGTAGGGAATACGTCAGAAAACCGATTTTACATAGGAAAGTATGTCCGCAAATGTATGCATGCGTATGTAGAGGGTGCTGTGTGTACCCAACCTACCATTGCGTCCCAACCTTTGTTTTGACTTTCCTAAAGCTAGTATTATTTTTTCTTCTATTTCCACTTCTTATTTGGACATCCACGAAGCCTTTTACATCTTTAAAAACTCCAAAAATCTCGTTAACGCTAGAACGCCCGGAAGGAGTCGATCCGACTCCGACCACGTGATTAAATATCAACTGGAACCAGAAATTCTTTCATAAAAAAGTTAAAATTAAACCACGCAGATATATGTTAAATAAATGAATCAAAGAATTTTAAATAAAATTTCTGGTTTCAAATATTTTTATGAAACTTGTGTAAAATTTCCGAGGGTTCTAGTATTAATGAACTTTATTCAACGCCTGGCAGTTGGCGGACCATTTGGGAGCCCTGATATAATGACACCTGTCAGATAATTATCTGACACCTGGAAACTTCTCGATTAATATTGTTCTTACCGGTTCTTTTAAACTTTATTTACTACTTTTAATTGGATTGTTTTTTACTTTTTGTATTCATTTTTATTTTATATATTTTTAGGGTTCCGTACTTAACCCTTAAATGCCTGATTTTTCAAAAATCATTGTAATAATGTTTTTCGGCTTTCATTTTTTTAAATAAATCAAGGGAAAAATACTTTAAAAAATCATATTTTGTTTTAAGTATAGTTTACGGCTAAAAAACAGTTTGTTACTAATCGGCAATACTGGTATTTAATTGAAAAAATAATTTACATTGATAAAATTCTATAATATTAAACACACAAGAATTTTAGGAACTATAATAAGAAATAAATTTTACTTGCTCACTGCAGGTCAAAATAGGGTATTTCGCAAGCTTCCAAACAAAACAAAAAGAACAAGTAGCAACATTTGAAAAAATAAATTTATCTTTATTCTTAAACAGCACAAGTGTTGCCATCTAAATGTTGAAAATCGATTTAATAATATTTTCAGAATGTATTTTATTGGCAACATTAGGCATTATAGCTGCAATATTTTTCTAATAGTTTTTCAGAGCCTAAATTGGGTATGTTGCCGAAAAGCAACACAAGGCATTTAAGAGATAAAAAGTAAAAACGGAACCATTATAAGATCACTCCTGTGTCTGTCTGTCACAGCCATTTTACTCGTAAAATATGGAACGTGGAAAGTTCAAACTGGAGATGTAATAAAGACTATTGACCCACATATTTAAAGACTATTAAACATTCACAAACATATTTAGGGAAAATGTAGAGGGCCTAATTAAGTTACTTGAAAAAAAAAAAAAAAAAAAAAAAAAACTTTTATTTCTATATCGTTTGGGGTATCTTGTGAAAGCTTTAGTAACTCTGAACTCAAAATGTATTATATTTTACGATTTATCGCAGAAAATGTAGTGCAAAAATATGCTCCCCTCCCCTCCCATCTATTTCCGAATCTACTGAAACTAAAATTCTTAAAAAATTAGAAGTAGTACACGTTAATTTAAACCTTGCTGTATAAAAGCAATAAACGTCAATTTGTTTAAAACAGACTAATTTAATTAGAATCAATCACATAAATACTATGGGATTCGCGACCAGTTTGCATTGAGTGGATCTCTACGCTTCCAGTGTCTTTAAAAGTTAATTAGAAACGTACCTGGAAAAACGCCGCACGGACTAAGACGGCGTTGAAACTTTGGAACCTCCTTCTGAAAGGCCCGTAGCACAATGTCAAGTTTAAACTTTGAACAAGTTTTTGTTTTAGCTACCCTTTAAAAAGAAATGATTATTACTATGATGAATTTAGTTGTATGAAATGACAAATGAAGTTTTAATGTGCACTAATTTTATTGTCAGTACCGAAATAAGTTCATCATAAACATATTAGGATAAGATTAAAAAAGAGTTATGCAGAATAGCAATATTTGATATTATTTAGTCGTCATATCTCTTTGAACTTTTATGGTTTACCCATTCGTACTTTTCTAGTATATACAGCTATACCCCACCCTACACTGTATAGTTTTTTACAGAATCTTATTATTCTTTTAGAAACGATTTTTTTTTTCACTGGAAAAAATTATGAAAAACGATTTAAAAGTTGTATTTAGAATATGGATAAGATATGTGGATGATATATTTGCAGTAATTAGTAAAGACTTCCCCCTCTTACTAGAAAAACTTAATTCCTATGATAAAAATATACAGTTCACAGTTGAAGAAGAGAAAAACAACAACCTGTCATTCCTGGACGTTTTACTTATTCGTTCAGAACATAATTTCCATACTACAGTATACAGCAAACCAAATGCAAATATTTACATGATCTCCAAACACTCAAGGACCCCTTTCCCGTATAAAATAGCTACAATAAATACATATATCCATAGAGGACGTATGCTCAATAGAGGACCTCCTTCAAATAGAAATAAATAAAATAAAATCAATATCTAAAGATGCAGGATATTCCACTAGCACGATACAAAAATTAATTGATAAAGCGACAAAAAGGTACAATAGAATAGAACCAGCTCAGAAAATTATTAAATTCATAAATACAATCGCTTTCATAAAAGGAGTTTCGTAAAAAATAAACAGAGAATTTAAAAAACTAGGAATCAATACCCCTATCACACCTGACCTGCCAATCTTTAAATCAGGGGTGGCCAACTGTGGCACGCGCCACACCACTAAAATTTTACAATAATCATTGCCTTATCTAATCATCGAATCTCTGCGATTGAAGAAGTCAAAATTTTCTGCAAAATTTTAGTGGTGTCAGGCGTGCCACTGTTGGCCATCCCTGCTTTAAATTAATCAGAACAGACATCGAAAAAATTTCATACCTACAGACATCTGGAATATATGAAAACAATTTCAAAAACAATGAAGGAAAAGATATGTCATATATAGGAATGACAAAAAGGAAACTAGAAGGCAGGATAAAAGAACATTAACGATATATACGACTTACTAAATCCTCTACTGCAATAGCAAGACTAAGTAATAAATTTCCCATCACAATAGATTTTTAAAATGTCAAAAATTAGCAAAATACAATAGTTTAAATTAACAATAGTTTAAATTACGCATTAATAAGAGGGGCCATTGAAATAATCTCATCGAGATCAGAAACCTGCAATGATCAACTTCACGTAACTATCGACAATAGATGGTGACACATTTTAAAAATAGGGATAAATGACAGAGAAGATTTAAAAAGCAATGACTAGCGAGAGAGAGAGAGACGAAAACATCAGCAACTGAAGATGCCTCGGTAAGAAAGAGATGAAAATATTTTTAAACCATCTTAAATGTATGTTTTAGAGTATATATATGTTTTAAAATGTTGATATGCACACTATTTTTTGGTTTATGTTAAACTACGATATCTTAGTGCAGGGGTGGCCAACAGTGGCACACCTGATACCACTAAAATTTTACAGAAAAGTTTGACTTCTTGAATCGCAGAGATTCGATGATTAGATAAGGCAATGATTACTGTAAAATTTTAGTGGTGTGGCGCGTGCCACAGTTGGCCACCCCTGTCTAAGTGTGTTTTAATGTCTGTAAATGAACTGGTAGAACAAATAAAGATTATGATTAATATATTACATTTGAAAAGAATGCGATTATAAAACTACAAATTATCAAATCATGCAAATTCGATGGCGTAGGCTGGCAAAGGAATTGGGGACTTCAGCTTTGTGTTCGTGTTTAAAGATTTTCTTTTAAAATATAAAATAATTCAACTCTGAGTTTAGATAAATTTAAGGTTATTATCACGCACCTGAACGACGCGAGCCGTTCAGCTAGTATTTTAAACAAGGTGTACCACGAAGTATATATAGCGGAAATAGTTATATTGAAATATTTTGGCGACATTTCTTTCGTGACAAACATTCAACCTTACTTACTGCTAATAAATTTCATGTGTATCTAAGAATTTATTTCCATCCCTGATATGGTCAGTTTCTTTTCTTTTTTTTTAAGATATTTTGATTGATTTAAGAACTAGAATGCATATTTGCTGTCACTTTCACAGAAACATCTTTATTATTTTTAGGAATATGCTTTAGAATATCAAAATGATTAGTTTGTTTAGCAAGTTTTAATGTACTTTGATCTTTTTCATATGAGTTTTTTTCTTTTTAGGGTTTCGTTCATCTGACAAAACCCTATTCGTCTCGCTCCTCTGTCTGTCTGTCCGTCTGCCTGTCACAGAGCCCGTTCTCTGAAACTATACATGTTGGAGACTTGAAATTTTGCATACTTATAGCTGAACACCTCACATGAAACAACAAATCATATAATTTTGAAAAAAGTTTTATATTTAACCCTCTGGGCTCCAACTTGTGTATTTTAATCTTTTTGTTCTAACTGAACCCCTAATTAAGTTGAAGGCTTAAAATTTTGCATACTTATAGCTGAGCATATCACATCAAACGACAAACCATAAAATTTTGAAAAAGTCCTATATTTAACCCTCTGGTCTCCAACATATGTATTTTAATCTTTTTGTTCTAACTGAGCCCCTAATTAAGTTGAAGGCTTAAAATTTTGCATACTTATAGCTGAATACATCACATCAAACGACAAATCATAAAATTTTGAAAAAGTCTCATATTTAACCTTCTGGGCTCCAACTTGTGTATTTTAATCTTTTGTTCTAACTGAGCCCCTAATTAAGTTGAAGGCTTAAAATTTTGCATACTTATAGCGGAACACCTCACATCAAACGACAAATCCTAAAATTTCGAAAATGTCTTATATTTAACCCTCTGGACTCCAACATGTGTATTTTAATCTTTTTATTCTAACTGAGCCCCTAATGAAGTTTAAGACTTGACATTTTGCATACTTATAGCTGAACATTTCATATCAAACTACAAATCCTAAAATTTTGAAAAAGTCATATATTTAACCCTCTGGGCTCCAACTTGTGTATTTTAATCTTTTTTTTTTCTAACTGAGCCCCTAATTAAGTTGAAGACTTAAAATTTTGCATACGTATAGCTGAACACATCAAATCAAACTACAAATCCTAATATTTTGAAAAAGACTTACATTTAACTCTCTGGGCTCCAACTTGTGTATTTTAATCTTTTTGTTCTAACTGAGCCCCTAATTAAGTTGAAGACTTAAAATTTTGCATGCTTATAGCTGAAAACATCACATCAAACGACAAATCATAAAATTTCGAAAATGTCTTATATTTAACCCTCTGGTCTCCAACTTGTGTATTTTAATCTTTTTATTCTAACTGAGCCCCTAATTAAGTTTAAGACTTGACATATTGCATACTTATAGCTGAACATCTCATATCAAACGACAAATCCTAAAATTTTTAAAAAGTCTTATATTTAACCCTCTGGGCTCCAACTTGTGTATTTTAATCTTTTTTTTTTTTTTTTTTTTTCTAACTGAGCCCCTAATTAAGTTGAAGACTTAAAATTTTGCATGCTTATAGCTGAAAACATCACATCAAACGACAAATCATAAAATTTCGAAAATGTCTTATATTTAACCCTCTGGTCTCCAACTTGTGTATTTTAATCTTTTTATTCTAACTGAGCCCCTAATTAAGTTTAAGACTTGACATTTTGCATACTTATAGCTGAACATCTCATATCAAACGACAAATCCTAAAATTTTTAAAAAGTCTTATATTTAACCCTCTGGGCTCCAACTTGTGTATTTTAATCTTTTTTTTTTTTTTTTTTTTTTTTTCTAACTGAGCCCCTAATTAAGTTGAAGACTTAAAATTTTGCATACGTATAGCTGAACACATCACATCAAACTACAAATCATAAAATTTTGAAAAAGTCTTATATTTAACCCTCTGGGCTCTAACTTGTGTATTTTAATCTTTTTGTTCTAACTGAGCCCCTAATTAAATTTAAGACTTGAAATTTTACATACTTATAGCTGAACACCTCACATCAAACGGCAAATCATAAAAATTTGAAAAAGTCTTATATTTAACCCCCTGAGCTCTAACTTGTGTATTTTAAGTTTTTTTTTTTTTTTTTTTTTTTTTTTTTTTTTTTTTTTTTTTTTCTTACTGAGCCCCTATTTTAGTTGAAGACTTGAAATTTTCCATACGTATAGCAAAACACTTGCGATCGCACGAAAAATTATAAAATTTTCAAAAAGTCTAATATTATTTACCTACCGGGCTCTAACTTGTGTATTTTACGCAATTGTTCTAACCTCCCCACCCCATTGCACCCGGAGGGTACTTTTCTAATTTTTGCCGAAACCACTTTGACCACTCTTTCATATTATGCACATAGCCTTACATATTTCAGTTCCACTTTTTACCGCCAGGTGGCGTCTACCTATCTCTGGTGCTATGAACCCGATCCCCTCGACTAATATACCTACGGATAGGTTTTAAATCGGAGTTTCGTTCGGATAGAGGTTTGTGCTGAACAGAGTGCGCCCTCTGGTTGCGAAATGTGGAACTAACAGATTACGCAAAAGGATAAAGTGTTCTGAAAGGAATATTAAACGAAACCGCCTGTGCGATCTGTGATCACACTTACCCACTTGTTTCATTTTTTCCCTGCTCTAAATACACTATCGTAGTTTTAAGTATGATAAAATGTGAAAAATAAAGTTACATGTACATAAAATTTCTGAATATCATATGGGCGCTTTATTTTGAAATATGAAACGTATGCAATATTTGTCGAAACATACTATTTTCTAATAAAAAAGATCTTCATCTTATATAACACAAACAAAAATCAGTCACAGAAGCAGTAAATATATCGATACAAAATTGTAGAGAAATGTCTTAAAAAAATATTCTGACCCTATCTTGAGGGTAGGTTTTAGCGAAAATCATTTTTATCTATTCATCTACATTGTGGAGTGGAGAAAAAAATCCACATTCACCGTTTGTAGATGTACAATCATTGAGTGTTACCCTAAGAAAACATTAATAACTCCTAATCAATAAACACGGTTGTGTATGTTTTCTTGCGTTCCTTGTGTTAAGTGTTGAAAATCCCCACAATCATGTTTGCCAACAACTCAACCGTGGTCTTAGAGATACCAGTATATTCGTATTAAAATATTTACCATATTTAATAGACGAATTTAGAATTATTTTTTACAATTTAATAGGCCGAAAATTTTAATACAAAAAACTGTTTTCTCTGTGCCCGCGCTTGAGTTGTTGGAAAACGCTTCTCATCCACCATTTAACCCTTTCAAGTGCTGTGTGTCACATTGCCAGACAACCTAATTTCAATTCAAACTTACAAATGGCGCCAAGAATATTTTAATTAAATTTAGCTTTTACAAAAAAAAGTTTAGACGACCAAGTTTTTATTTTCTAAGAAGTTCGCTCGTAAATTCTGGTGTCAGTGAATATTTTCATCATTTTACTAACAGAATTTATCTGTACCGGAAAGCGCTAGCATTTGAAATCACTTAAAAAAGAAAATAAATCGAATGAATGCATAGTTGTCAACTCTTACGCTTTTTTGTACCACAAAAATGTATTAGTAATTTTTACTTTCTTAACACTCTCAGGGGCCAGGTACTTGTATTCGTAAAATGTTGAAATAAATGAATGACACCAGTATTTAGAAGAAAATGTATTTGTAAACAAGTAAAGGTATATTTTCGCGCACGTAGTAAAAGGGAAATTTTGATTAAAAAAATATGGTGCCAATGTGGCAATAAAGGATTACATTGAGGTGATGCCACAGCGTCATCACCGCCATTCAAGAGGTTAAATCGTCGAAATCTACCATTAAATAAAGCAAAAAGTTCTATTAAATGTCTGTGGTACAGAAAAGCGTAAGATCTGAGCTGCTAAGTCACCGACTTTTTGGATACCAGTATTTTAATACAGGAAATGTCGTTTTAATTAATTGAAGCATTTCGGCGATTTAAAAGTACCGGATTTTCTCTACGATAATAGTGGTATTTAAAAAGCCGGAGACTTGGCAACTATGGGAACGCGTTTACTTTTTAAAATTTTTCTTTTTATATATGGAAAGAAAAATTCACTTTATATCATTCTTAAATTCACAATATTGATTTTACAATTTAACATAATATCAAAACCACATTCTATTGAATTTGATTCATTAAAGGATATGTTTTTATAATAAAGTATATGGAAATCATTGACTTAACATGAAAAGCTTAAAATATTGATATCAGATATACTTCATTAGATATAGACAAATGACAACCGAAAATCCAAAGTGTCATCTAACAGTATGGGATCAGTTTAAACCAAAGAAATAATTGTCTGAAAGTTCTAAATTGAAGACAATATATAACAAAAATCTTTCTTATACATGACTTTCCTTTTATCTAACACCGTTAAAAAATATTAAAAGAATCAGATAATTTTTAGGGAAACAATCACTCAACGCCGAACTGCCAATAAATTTCCATTGATATGATCAGTAAGAATAAATATAAATATTTTTAATCTGCTTCATGAATAAGAGATATTTTATCCAGAAAATAGAAAGGAATTAAATTTATGAAAACTTTGTATTAATAAAATATATTAAATCCCATGCTTCTGTTTGTTATGTTTTATTTAAAAAGTATTTATTCCATATTTGGAAGAGTGAAATAATTATTGGCATTGATATCAAGGCTTAAGAAAAAAGAATAATCATGTGTCAAGCGTAGATTTTGATATACTTTCCAATACTTACAGAATATTTTAGAAGACTTCACCCTTTAATAATGTCGTCACGATGCCTAAGTAAACGATTTATAAACGCATAACACATTTTAAAACTAGATTTCAGCATCTAACATGCATAAATGGAAAGGTAATGAATTATTTTCTGCAGTATAAATAATCTAAAGATTTGTATATGTTTTCCATAGTATACTGAATTTTAATTTACTTAGAAAATGAATAACACCGTATGAAGAGATTTCTTAATTTTTTGTGCAGGGTTGCCAGCTTGGCTTTTTTTTTCATTTTAAAATTTCGCATCCACACCACGAATTACCTATTGTATTTTAATCTTTGTTTAATGATAGGTTTCTCACAATGAATTAAAGTGAAAATTCTCGTTTAAAAATTTCCTGTGTGAATTCGAATTTCTTTTCATTAAAGACAAGGCCAAACTGGTAACCCTGTTTATGCGGCTCTTGCATTAATTCTAATTAAAGTAAGAAGTTTCTTTTATTGTACAAAATTTCTGGTGGCATTAGATTTAAGGAATATGCGACGTTATTTTATTACACAACGCACAAGAAAGGAAAGACCCGAACAGAGTGAGGAAACATATTTATTATTCTTAGTACAGCAAAATCTAAGAAATAAGAGAAAAAAGAGAGACAACGATCGTCATTCAAAGATGGTGTTTGAAATTACGACCACAACCCGTGATGCAAGCCTCACATCTCCGGCGCATGGAAGATCTAAAGTTGTCAAAAATACCGGGCGTGTCCCAGATTTCCCCAGAAGCTACCAGGATGCGTGCAGCAAGTTCCACAGCACTTTCCAGCATTGTCCTGGCATTTTTGCAGTACTAAGAATAATAAACATGTTTTCTCACCCTTTTCGTGTCTTTTTTTTCTTGTGTTTTTTTTTTTTCACCACTACCGCGCCTGGAAAGCGTTCCCGAACATGCATTGTTATGTGATTTCCCATCATCTAGGTGTACTCTATCTCTCCTGAAACTTTGCAACCGCTGTGTTGAAACACCCTGTATATACCACTTAATTTTAATTCCCAAATGCCACATTGTCGCCAGAATTTAGGAACCAAATTTTGCTTTTTATAAAGTGCGCGAAAAAAAGCTTTTATTTAGTCTCATGTAAATCTGTTCTTAAATATCGATGTCATTCAATTATTTTAACATTTTAGCAGCAGAAGTACTTTGAACCTGAAAGGGATAAAGGGTTTCTAAAACTTGAAAATTTGTTGAAACGTAAAAAAAGCATTTTTTATCTGAGGGATGTTATGAAAAATTCAACCTCACAGAATATGTGAAACACCTTCACCACGTTTGAATCTAAATATATTTTTTAGCCAGCGGATTATAGGCGAAAAATTAAGGTACTTCAAAATTGTTTACATTTTTTTCATATAGTAGTTATGGGTGGTTATTCATTGCATACCGATCCGACATTTAATTACTATACTGTAAATTGGAGTGAATAGGAACTGTGTGGGGGAAACGGAAATATATTTCTGAAATATCAAGAAAAAAAAACTTCAATATGTATATACCAGTCTTTTAAAGATCTTTATTTTTTGTCGATTCAAATATGATAATAAATTAGAAAACGAAGTTCTATGCTGTTGACAATTGCATCATTCCATTCATACCTAAAAGGTTTTAACCCTTTGAAGGGCACCGGTATATTATATATACCACTTAATTTTAATTCCTAAATGCCACATTGGCACCAGAATAAAAGAATTATAATTTACTTAACACAATGTACACGAAGAAAAGCATTTACTTAGTTTCATATAAATTTGTTCATAAAAACCGGTGTACATCAATCACTTTAACATTTTAGCAACATAAGTACTTTACCCCGCAAAGGCTTAAACAAAATCCTCATAAATTGCAGATATTGGGCCGTTATAAAACGCCTCCTGTAATATTTTGTTTTGTTAATGTAGATTTAGGATTACTATTGATATGTTAAAAAACCCTATATAAAAGTAATTAATCCGAATTCTTCCGTTTTTATTTAAAAGTTCATGTAAGCTAGGAGCTTTCATACTGTGTCTGAGTGTCTAGAGATGTTCAAATAATTTGGAATAGAATAAATTGCCTTATATTAATGATGGGAAATTTGCGACTAAAAAGGTGAAAATTACTATACGGAAATTGTGCTGAAAAACAACGTTGAAGGAAAAAAAATGAATACATCTAATGTAAATGCTTTTTGGTTGCGATGTGATCATGAATACATGAATCAATAGGGACACAGATTTTCTGTGTTCCAAATGATAAAAAGAATAAAGGACGTCTCAAAAAAAGGAGGCGAGATTAAACCAAGAATCATCTTCAAACTATGTTTATAAATTGGTTTCTCAAACGTGGAAATTTGTGGAAACGGATAAAAAGCTTTTCTTAATCAGAGGGCTGTTATGAAAAATTGGACCCTACAGAAAAAGGGAAACCCTTCTACTTTAACACTAGAACTGCCGGAAAATTTAGTCAACTTTTATAAAAAGTATTTCACACCCTAATCTTTATTTAAAGCTATTTAACTTACTTAACCCTTTGCACTCCGCGTTATTTTGAGTATGGACTCCCAGCAACGCCGGGTCATTTTGACTGTAGACTGCCAGGAACTCCGGTCGATACACAAATATTTTATTCGATCGGCGCCACTTATTTAAAAGAAGAAAAAGTACACAATTTAAGAAATGCTCAGATTAAACAAGACAAATTTTATTTTATTTTATTACTGGTGCCGAAGACAACATTTTCAAGGCAAGATGATTTCGCCGCCTGTGTTGCCAGTGGGCTACTTATTTTAAATTCAGATTTCTTGATTCCCACCACTTTTTTGAAACGGTAAAATTACCTTTGTTTTCGCCTTAACGCCTTGCGGACGAGCGGCACGTATGCGAGCCACGTGAAGCGCTCGGAGTCCTTGTTTTTCCTCACCAGTAAAATTTTACCGTAAAATTTGCCTTAATTAATCAGCGCATTTTCTCGATTCAAGAAAACAAAATTTGTGGTTTTATAAAACGGTGACAAATGATTAAAAATTTCGTAAAAGGCTCCCTTCGCGAAGGGGTTAATTAATATGTTATTAAATAAGGCGCATTTTACCATTTCAAAAAAGTGGTGCCAATCAAGAATATGAATTAAAAAAAGTAGCCCATCTGGCAACACTGTTCGCCGCAGCGACGACAACGAAGTTTTTCACTTACCTTACCGTGTCGTCGCAGCGGCGACAACGGAGTTTTTCACTTACCTTACAATGTCGCCGCAGCGGCGACAATGAAGTGCAAATGGTTATGGCCTATTTTTATGCTGCATACATTTAACATGTCTTATGAAGAAATTTCTGGTTCCAATAGACTATTATTAATTTGGTGTTTGTAAAAATAAAATGACCCCTCATGGCGGTTCTAGCGTTAATTCTTTGAAAGATTTTTCCTTCAAAATAAGGAAAAGCAATTTTACAACTTTTCTTCCGCAAAGTTATCAAAGCAAAATTTAATGAAAAATTCTGACCGAAACAATCATTAAAATTAGGTGGGATATATTATATTCCACCGCCTGTCATAGGGTTAGAGAACATGACAAGTTTCGTGAATGTTCTCAGTGCTTTGACTTTGTATTAGGTCAAGAGGGCCCGGTTTAGGCTATTTAGGGTCCCGGAGTGAGAATTAAGCAGTAAGTTCACAAGAAATATAGTCACAAATTTAAAATATGATACAAGATCATTTGATACTGATCTTTTTATTTATATATAGGGGTTCGTGTGAGCCCTTGAAGTCTTCAAGTCACTCATGTATATTTGTTATAATATCATAAAATTAGAAAAGGGAAGGGGTGTAATTCCTTCCTATATCTTTGAAAATGTAAGAATTTTGGTTAGCTTGGGCCAAATTTAACCATTTGGTTCCCTCTTAAAGAAAATTCATATTACACCCACGGGGGGGGGGGGGGTATAGATCGAATGGGTCACCGGGACATCTGCACTTCATACCCTTGCATTAGTCAGGCACTGTAGATTAAAAATATTTCCTTTTTTTAAGAAAAATCGTGTTTATGTAATAAAAAAGTTGTTTTTCTATGGGGTAGTTCAGTGGGTTTTTGCAGTGTAAGTCACATAGCTTATAACTGCTATGCTTGTTGGTCATCGTTATTTTCGAAAAGTTTGCTTGTCCTTATTCAATTAATGAGACATCTCCAATAAAATATGTAATATTTTTCCGTTCTAAAATACTGGTAGCCAAAACTCATAGCATGTGACTTACACTACAAGTACTCATGGAAATAGCCTAAGACAATACATACTTTTTTAAACAAAAACTTTGTGTCTCTATTGATCTCCAAGTAGGTTTTATGCATGAATTTTAATTGGCTTTCCTATTAATACTTCATCATTTGCAAGAAATTTGGAGCACCATGTGTTTTAAACATAGGTGCCAAGTGGTTGGGTTTTAAATGCCACTATTGTTTCAACATTATGTTTGCCTTATGTAATCGCATTTTCGCAGCAAAAATCTACGGTTAAATAAGTCGAAGAAAATTGTTTTAACCACTTGAAGGGCGCCGGTATATATTATACACCACCTACGATTAATGAAGTTTTACACCAGAAAAATGTTATGAAATTTTACTTTTCTAACTTTGGTGGAAAAAAGCCGTAAAATTGCTTTTACTTATTTTGAAATAGAATTTTTCAAAGATTCTGGTGTGAGTTCAACATTACAGGAACGCAATCACATGCCCCTCAAGGGGTTAAAATAGTGATATCCAAAATCAGTAACTCTTGGCACTTACAGTGGTGGAAAATTGGCGCAGAGGAGGAACCTATTGACACCACTAAAGTTCTATAGTATTCTTCACTTTAATAAAAACTCAGAAATTCTGTCATTAGATAAGCCGAGAAATACTACTAAAATTTAGTGGTGTCAATAGGCTCCACCTCTGCGCCAATTTTCCATCACTGCCCTTATGATTATATACTATATGTAGAGATACAGAGATAACTTTAAATTTCTGTTGTTTGAATATTTAAAGAAAAATAGAATGCAAATTTTTAAATATTTTTTTAATTTTATAAATGCATCTAATACTGGTTTTTTACGTCTGAAGATGAAAACCGTTCCAATTTTCACACATAGTATGGTACTAAGTGCATAATTTTTGTAGTTTTATGCATGTTATCTATAGAGAAAATGAAGTTAGAATTTTTTTACCACAACCGAATGAATTGGAGACGACAAAAGTGATGAAATTTTTAAACTATATTTACGCTGCTATTTTTTTTAATATATAATTTTATGAATTTATATAAAAACTATGGCATTTTTTACGCAAAAGGTTTTATTTATCGTTATAGAGATAAATAATAAAACAAAAAAAGGTCATTTCATATTTATACAATGTGGTAATGTTACGAAAAAAGAATAGATTTTTTTGAAATAGTTTAACCCCTTGAAGGGCACCGGTATATGTTATATACCACTTAACTTTAATTCCCAAATGCCACATTCACACCAGAATTAAGAAATTAAAATTGGTTTCATAAAATGTACCGACGAAAAGCTTTTACTTAGTTTCATATAAAGTTGTTCATAAATACCGGTATCAATCAATCATTTTACAATTTTAGCAACAGAAGTGCTTTGCCCTTTAAAGGGTTAATTAACCCTTATGTCGATGACCAAAATTTGCCCTTGTCCCTAATGACCGGGTTACCCGTGTACCTGCTGCGATTTTAACATACCCGAGCCATAAAACACCCCCATTTCATTAAATGTAACTACCCCACCTTTAGAGAAAATGAATGTGACTAATTTTTATGAATATTAATTACTTCAGGTGTCAACAATTGAAATAAAGGTCACACATTAGAAATGTGGAAACAAAATCATATCCGTTATATCGAGTAAGTATGAGTGTAAACTGATTCAGGAATAGTCTTAGATTTATTCAGTTTGACAAACAGGGCACACGAGTGTAACGTTTTTAAAATGATAAAGCTGCAGCAATATGTGATTTATTGATTACGCTTAATCATAACCTATTGAAAAAGTAAAAACCGACGGAAAACTTAACAGTTGACGGGCAGTCATTTCCCTATAGAGGAACAACAAGATTCAAACAATAATTTCCGTCAAAACCAGCTATATAAGGAAAAAAAATATGGTGGGTATGTGAATCAAAAATTATTATCCTCTCAACCCCCCGTGAAATAAACCAAGGTGAAAGAGTTGTAAATGACTCGGTCACCCCTAGACAAACATTACTATGGACAATATTTTTTCTTATCTTTCTTTGGTTAAGAATTTATTATAATGGAAGCGCAGAAAGGCTGGGACTTTCTAAAGAAACTAACATTATATTCACGAAGAAGTGAGACCTTGTAAATCGCGCAAGTTTTATCCACAGAATTTTTATTTCATGTTGACATAAACATTTGTCCGTACAGTGGCGTAGCCAGGCAGGGGGTCCAAATGCTCTTCATACCACTAATATTGTAAAGTTTTCTTCGCCTAGATTTATAGCAGAAAAATTTCCGATTAGATAAGGCGAACAGAACTTTACAAAATTAGTGGTATCCAGAGCATCTGGATCCCCGCCCTGGCTACGCCACTGTGTCCGTATGTTCTAAAAAGAAACAAAGCTATCATTCAGATGTCTAATTTGCATCATGATTAAACGATCACTGTACCAAAAGAGAAACCCCAAATGATTCAGATAGTTTTGTAATGAAGCGAAATATGAAGTGGATATAATGGATAAATTATCTGCGCTGTGTTCAACAGGCGTACAACCATATGGCCAATTGAATTATTTTCAATACTGTGGATATAGCAGCACTTCCTATTTATATTATTCATACTGCCAATAATGATAGGATTAGCTGTAAAACTAACAATCGCCGTCTGTTTTTGTGAGAATAATGTGAAATCTTGAGCATTCCATCAATTCAATATCAATTGCAAAATGTGTAGGCTATGAGATATTTTTCGACCAAATCGGGAGTTGAAAGTAGGAGAGGTGAGGGATGAATGGGACATTTTCACAAAAATATTTTCTTATATTTTTTTATTTAAGTTACTATCAATATTATATATCACATTTCATACATTAGGTATTTGCCAACATATGTGAACAATATTTATTCTAGATTATGATTTATTCATAAAAATATTATGAAATCAAAAAAACGTTCCTCCCTGTCCCAATCATCCCCACAGCAGGGATGAATGGGACACTAATAGGGATGGATGGGACACAAAGATTTTCCTCCCTGTATTCAATTTTACCAAATTAAAATTTATAATTATAACGTTATAAGAAAATTACATTTGTAATATATGATTTTACAGCACTTATCGATATGTTTTTTTCTTTTTTTTCAATAACTTCTTTTATTGCAGTTTTAATTTTTAATGCGGACTTCGGCTATCAATCTGTTCTTTTTTGCCACTTATGAGGCATTTTAGATTTGAAATGAAAGTGCAAAATGTCTTATAACTATAGCATAGCTAATAATTTTCAATCATAACTTATTAATTAATATTAATTAAATGTATCGTCGAAACATGCAGAACGGAAATTATTGTGTCAATCGGAAAGTCATGTCGTGTTGGGAAAGTCAATTCGTACCGGAAAACACTGCCCGATAATTATTAGACATTAGATATCGGAATCAATGCCTAATAATTAAATGATTGAATTTTCCGGTACGAATTGATTTTCCCAACACGACCCGACTTTCCGATTAACCCAATATGTTAGGGGTGGGGATTTATTTGTGCAACATTTCAAAATTCAATATAATTTCCCCCATTTGATCAATACATATATACTATTTTTATCAATTTTATCTATTTTGATTAAGTTTTAGTACCAATTTTTTGATAATCCATTACTAATTATTACAATACAATAAGTAACACTCAGAAATTTTAAACAATAACAACTCATATAATACTATTTAATACTATTAATTGACGTAAATTATTGATTTATCGTCCTATATAATACTATGTAATTAATAAATAAAATTTTCAACATATTTAGGGATGAGTGAGAATGTCCCATTCATCCCCATTTGAAATGTCCCAATCATCCCCATGATGCATAATATCCCTTCTCAGCCATTTTACCTCAAAAATTATTTTGTCACAATGGTTACTATTCATTCATTTTAATTATTGATATTGAACCGTAAAATAAATAACTACAACATAGCTTAATTTTTTATATTGTATGAGATATTTCACATCTTCAAATGTAAAAATTAAACTTACTTTTAAGCAGAGATTTCAGAAACTGCAACTTTGAAGGAAAATGAAAACAGCAATGTGGTCCTAATTTTAGTTATGAAGGACACTGTGGTAGAGGTATATGGGGTTAGGAAGCAATTTAAAATAAATGTTTATTGCCTGAAATATTGAGAATGTCCCATCCATCCCTTGTCCCATACATCCCCTAGCTCCCCTATACGCAAAAAATCTTTGTTCGTATTGAAGTTGCCACACGTTCAGAACCCAGACCAAAGAGCTTCAAGTGGTATAAAACAGGAAAGATAAAAGTAAATGGTGTCAGATGTGCTTGTTAAAGACTCAAAAACGGCGCAGAAATAATATTAAATCATAAAAGAACATAGGTGCCAACCTCAAACTAATCTTCCGTAATACTTGAGTTAATTTGACCCTGGTTTAATACGTTTCGTACCAGAAATTTTTTAAAGAAATTAATTTAAATGTGTTCCACGTAGAAACCGTGAATTAAATAAACAAACATTCCTGAAATAAATTTTCTGGTTCGAAATGTGGTTAACCTTGGTTAAATTAATCCAGACATTACGGAAGATTAGTGGAAGGTTGGCAGCTATGAAAGAATGTTGAAAGTCAGTACGTGGTGCACAATTCGACACCTTTTGTTATTGTAAAGCTCATCCACAAAATGTCACGAAAATGTAATATTTCTTAATTTAAAATATATGTCTAACTCTTATTTGCAATTTACGTTTAAGTTTTATCGGTCTAAATATATACAATCTATCAATTTATGTTTTTTTCCACAGAAAATTACCATAGGTATCCGCGTATCCTGGTCATTGATGAAAGGAATAAAAATGATTTATGCCCCAAAATAGTAATAAAAAAATTCCAAAATTTAAATTGATTATACTAATGGGCAGTGAATGCTACAAATAATGGGGATCTAAATTCATTTTTTTTCTTTTGATTTTAACACCTTGAAATCAGGATGTAAAGAAACAAGTAAGAAAAATCATGTGTTAAGCATAGATTATGAAACACTTTCCAAAATTTCCTGAAGGCTTTAACAAAAACACGTTATTTAGAGAAATAAGATATATAAAAGTGCTAAGTAAACATTTTAGGAAACGCATGAAACATTTGAAAAACTGATTTTTGCAGTTACAGTCTATAGCCAAATATGTATTCTAATTCTTTTGAACAGCCCTGTATTTGATCTGCAAGTTGATATATGTAGTATATAATGGGGAAATTTAGTTTAGCAAGAAAACGCATAACAGGTTGAAATTTCTCCTTCAGCTATTTATACTAATAGATCAAAACATACTTGTATACATTTGTATATCCCTGTAGTTAACCTAGTACCTTTATTACACACCACTATTTAGCTAAAGTGTAATTCAAAGTAAAACACTCTTAAAACTACTGAAATCACATTTCCAGAAATTATCATTTATAAACGGCCATGTATCTAATACTTTGCGTGACCCTGTATATCCTTTTATCTATGTTCTACAAGCCTTTCTTAGTAAACCTAATACAGTTCCGCGTAAAAATGCATAACTCATTTAAAAACAACCTTTAACAACTTGGGGACGAGCGACCGGTATTCGTGCCGCAAAAGGTGGTCAGAATCAGTGATTATTCTCACCAGTAAATTTTTATTGTAAATTTTGCCTTATTTAAACTGAGCATTTTCCCGATTCAATGAGGCAGAAATTTCTGTTTTAAAAAACAGGTGACAAAAGATTAAAAATTCTGTAAAACACGCTCGTCCCGAAGGTGTTAAGCAATTTGCCACCATACGCAGTAACCATTACGAATTATTTTGTGTAGCCCTGTTTATGAGTTACAAGATTTATACACACCATATACTATGCATAAATATAGTGAAACATAAAAGCACATAATATAATTAAAAATGCATTTCCAGCCATCATCGCTACTGTACAGTACTTCGGATACAATAGAGTATCTGAGGTCTTTTGTGTGTCCCTGTAAATGCTATGCAGTTCGTATTATACATGAAATAATTTATATTAAACCTCAGCGACGTATATCAATTTCATTATACATGAAATAATTTTACATAATTAAAATACGCCGCAAACTATTCCCTCCACCCCTATATCATTCTGTAACGGAATTATTTTGTGTGACCCTGTTTCGGCGTAAATGCCCTTGAAGAAGAAATCAAATTTATTGTTTATAATTTAAGTCTGTTTATCTTTATATTATGAAACAGAATTATAAAACTGATTGATTTATTCTGACAGAAAATCCAATTTGTTTATAATACTGGCTCTTGATCAGTATTTATGAGTAATATTAGGATTTCAAGGTCATGTAATATAGATTTATTCGCTTTTATAATAATTTTGAATTCTTGCTGATGATTTAGTAGTAATTTAATGACTTTCTGATTTCTTGATATAACTTTATGAGTTATATTTATTTTGGTATCATTTAAATAGATTTATTAGTTTTATTATTACTTGAATGTCATTTAAATGAATATTATAGCTATTTATAAAAAAATATAGCTAATTTAATGTGGTTTATTATATTATTATTAAAGTAATTGAAGAAAATTTATAACCAGCATATTGTAATTTTTATTTTGATGTTTATTTTGTATAATATGTATCATTTTTGAAAAGGTTACTCCTGACTCTGTAGTCAGAGATATAAGGTGTAAATCGTGGCTCTGTTTAATGCAGAGTATCTAATGGAAGTCTTGACTCTGCAACCAAGCAGAGAACATGTAACTTGGCTGTTTAATACAGATATTTGTACTGATATGGAACGATAGAATTAATGATTAACTTCTAATGATGCATGGAATTTACATATACTATTTTATTTTATTTAATAAACTATTTAATCTAATCGCTCTCCCACCTCACTTGGATTTTGTGACTTATTTGTCATCTGAGTTATCGGCGCCAATACAGGCCCTGTAAATGAATAATAACTATTCTTTGCACCATATATTCTACAGAATGCATATTTTAGTGCACTTGATAAATGCATATCAATTTTATGATGTTTGAAAGCATGTAACATCATTAAAAATCATTTTAAACGATTTTTTCCCATAGGCCGTAATGTAACGGGAATCTTTTGACTTTCTCTGTAAATGAACTAAACATGCCAGAAACTTTATTTGAAATAGCGATCGTGCTATTGCAGAGCTCATTAATATCCAAAAATTTCAGAACGATCCGAGTATATTTACGAGAGTTAGAGCGCGGACAGACGGATAGACGGCCAGACGGACAGGTAAATCGAAGTTATAAACGCTTTGCAACTTTCTTGGAAAGTGTTAAAAAAAAGCACCCGTGTACCTGGTCATTAACATAAGGGTTAACCTTTTTTTCCCCTTTTTCAACATTATAGCGCAAATATTTTAGATATAACATATTTGTAGAATGAAATAAATCTTCCTAGTTTTTTGGAGTCGAAATACTAAACCTCTCTTACTCTATTCTCTATGCGTAAATGAATGTGAGAAAACAAACATACTTTCCTGAAATTCTTCTTAGTTTTTTAAGGGCATGCCTTATTTTTAGAGAAAATTTGTTAAATTGTCTCTTAAATAGACTAATTTTTAATTTTTTTAGTAACTTATGTTCTTCAAAGAGCAATCTTATACTTAAAAATAAATCTTCTAGTCATCTACCGAACAATCTGCAGAACATCAACTTCAATTCTTGCTATTTTTCCTCTTTCCATTTATTGATCCTTATAAGGATTTCTTCACTGAAGCGGAAACTAGCATTATATTTTATTTTATAGGTGTCTAATTTGAAGGGAGCGGTTTTTTCTATCTGTGTAATTATAGGAAATCATTTAATGATTTCACGCTTAGCGAGTATTGTCTAATTATCCCTTAAATAAAAGTAAGCTTTTTCCGCATCAGTTAGCTGCCGCTTTTCGATATGCTGATAACACTTTTTTAAGATTTCAGATAATTTAAACAAATTTGAAAAATTTCGTCTAAATGCTTCAAAGCTTATTTTATGAAAACGTGTAAAGTAAAAAATACAGGAATACGGAAAAAAGACTTTTTTATCTTAAAATTCATTCCAGAATAAAAAAGAAAAGTGCCCAGCTAAACTGATGGCATTGAGCTCACAGGCTATTCATACTAATTGTATATTCTTATTTTAAAGAATAATGCCCCTAAAAAAAATCTAGTGAAGGGGGATTAGCCCGCGTTTCCCCCTTTATACTTAACAAATGAACCTCCAAATCTAATCAACGAAGTTCCTTAACATAATAAAACGGTATACCAAATTTGGAGCAAAACGAATAATCCTGCAAAAAACCCCATTTATCTAAATTAAGGAGGGTGGACTAGCCCACCTTTTTCCTTAACCAATGAATCCCCAAAAGGAATCAGGGAAGCTTCTTAGCATAATAAACCGGTACACCAAATTTGGAGCAAATCGAATAATTCTGCATGAAAAACCCGTTTATCAAAATTAAGGGGGTGGATTAGCCCCCTTTCCCTCTTTATCCTTAACCAATGAACCCGCAAAATTAATCAGGGAAGCTCCGTAACATAATAAACAGGTATACCAAATATGGTGCAAATCGAATAATTCTGCATGAAAAACCCATTTATCTGAATTAAGAGGGGTGGACTACCACCCCCCCCCCTTTTACCCCTTTATCCTTAAGCAATGAACCCCCCAAACTAATCAGGGATGTTTCTTAACATAATAAACTGGTATACCAAATTCGGAGTAAATCGAATAATTCTGCTTGAAAAACCCGTTTATCTGAATTAAGGGCAGGGGGCTGGACTAACCCCCCTTCTCCCCATTATACTTAACCAATGAACTTCCAAAACCAATCAGGGAAGCGCCTTATCAGAATGAACCTAGAAAAAAAATTGAAGCAAATCGGATGTTCCTATCAATAGTTATCGCGTTACGTACATACGTACATACATACATACGTACATACATACAGAACCGACGGGCACATTAGCTCTCAGGCTTTGATAGCCTGTGAGCTAAAAAAAACGAAAATTAAAATTCACATCAAATATCAGTACACAGTTATCATTTTTACTAAAGATTATAAATAATATATTTACCCATGAATAAAATATTAGAAATGTACGTTATACATGAAAATATATACCAACGTATCTGTAATATAAGGAAAAACAGCGATAAATATTTTTTATTGTTACATACGAATTTTTGCACAAAATTTTCCTTATTGAGGGATGAGAGCGCTCCGACCCAAATGACGGCTTGTTGCCACTAAATTTTAATACTGTTTCTCGACTTGTCTCTTTACAGAATTTCTGAGATTTAATAAAGCAAATGATACCATTAAAATTTATTGGTAAAAATCAATCATTTGTGTTGGAACGCTCTCGTCCCTGTTTTTATAAACTTCTCTCGATATTTTCCTACAGGTGTATTGCTTTTTCTTTAAGCGGTACAAGTAGAATAATACATTAGTCACTTGTGGCATCCCGGTAAAACTTGTATAATTTTTTTAAATATTATTTACATTAGGGGAAGGTGGCCTAAAATTATCCTAGCGGGCAAAACGATCCACAGAAGTTTCCTCCCTGACAGGTCGGCCTATCTACAGGGTAACACATAAACTAGTTGGAAGCAATGGCGGTATTCAAACGATCGCAGTATTACGCGTCTGAATAGAATTCTTTGAAAAAGTGGGTTTTATAAGATCTGTTACAAGATAAGCACTAACTTTAATATCTATTTACATATACAGTCTTTCATGTACAGAAATATGACTTGGTTTACTTAATAGAGTATGTTTTTAGGTGTGAATTGAACATGCTAAATTTGTCGTGTTTCTAGGTGTCATCCAGTTATATGACCTAAAATGAACGGCCATGTTGCCGGGTAAAATGATCCATTATTTGGATCGTTTTATTACCATTTTATTCGCTGAAGAAAATCCGGTACCGGTTCCTAACCATCATGGCAGCCAAATGTGCGACTGCCCCAAACCTTTGTCTTTGAGTCCACGTGGTATCCTACTGTCTCCAAAGAAAACAGAATCAAGCACTTCGAGAAAAGGGAAATCGATGGCAAGCGTCATTTTAACGAGCAGTCCTTATAAGAATCAACTGGAAACGAAAAATGGAGAACTGAAAAGGAAGACAAAACAGACTGTAGCTAAGAAAATCCAATTAAAATATGCCAAATCTCAAAACGAAATAGCCAGATCAAGCAAAGAAAAGAGCATGAAGTCAAAGCAAAGACGCATTCCCATCAGTGTTGCTAGTGGGCTACTCTTTTTTACATTCAGATTTCTTGATTGGCACCACTCTTTTGAAATTGTAAAATTCGCCTTTTTTAATGACGTATTTATTAAGGCGAAAACAAGGAGAATTTTACCATTTCAGAAAAGTGGTGCCAATGACGAAATATGAATTTTAAAAAAGTAGCCCATTTGGCAACATTGATTCCCATAAACAATAAAGGGGTGCCTAAAAACCAATATTTGGAATATAGTGAAACAAATTGAGAAGATGAATTCAAGTGTATTTGTTGCAATGAATTATTTGCTTCCTCTGCAGCAATTGAAGGTTCAATCCAGTGTCACAAGTGTCGTAATAGATGAGATTGATGATTATGTGTGTCTTTGCGATATGTGCTTAAATATTCCGAGTTTCCGGATGGGGCAGAAATAGTTCTTTTTTAACTTATTTCAGCGTTTATTATGGGCTATTAATTTTTTATCATAATTTTCAAATATTCCATTTTATTGTTTTTCAAAATTATTTGTGACACTTTTTTATTTTAAAATGTACATAAAATAAATTATGTAAGCTATTAGATTATAAAACTTATTTTATTTATTTTATGTACTGTCATAATTACTTTTATATCCTTTATTTTGCCAATAAAAAACAATTTACAATTATTTTTAAATGAAGAATCATTTTGCCCTTGGGTGAGAGTGAAATGATCCTTTCGACACGTTTTCAAAAATCTATGTTTTTATTACTATATTTGGGTTTAACATATTATTAAAGTATGTTTCTGATGCAAAATATAGCGTAAAACATATTAATATAGGACCAAAGGTTTATTTAAACAGTTATGTTATGTTGCACGAGTTTTCCTCTCAAGGGGATCATTTTAGGCCACCTTCTCCGACATTATATAGTTAAATCAGGTTGTAGAACCAGTGTTGTCAATGGGGTACTTTTTTAATATTCTGATTTCTTGATTGACACTACTTTTTTGAAATTGTAAAATTCCCATTGTTTCCGCCTTAACACATTCAAGTCGGGAAACGAAAATTCTCCTTTTCTTTCAAAAAATATCATTACTAAGGGCGAGGCTTCTACATTACAGAAAATGCATTTATATCATGTTGTCCATGCTTTTTTAGATTGTAAGACATTTTATATTAACCCATTAGCCCTCTAGATGCGCAAGTAATTCTTCGCGACGAGCGTCTTTTACAGAATTTTTAATCGTTTATCACCGGTTCTTTAAAGCTGAATTTTTTGACTCTCGTAATCGGGGAAAATGTCCTATTTAAATTAGACAACGTTTTCGCTAAAAAATAACTGGTGGGAATAACCAAATAGAATTAATTTGACGGAAAAATGCATGCCCGAACATATCTCGTGCTGCGCAGCGAGAGGGTTAACCGCTGGTGTTGCGTTCAAGCAACGGTCAAAATAATTGCTCATGCTTAAATTAATTACATTGCCACCACAATGTTATAATTAAAAAAATTGCCTTATTTATTAGCAGAAATTTCGACATTTTTATAAAATGAAACTATCTTTTTGAATTTGTGGTGGCAAATGCCTTTCGACAATAAATTTGAAAATTCCTACTTTATAGTTTTGGCGGTTAATGTGTTAAATTCGTAAAGTGAAAGATGTTTACCGAAGCATAAACTTGAAAAAACTATCTAGAACACCAATGTGCAAGCGACTTTTAGAACAGGGAGGAGCTCCTACTGTTTTAAAATTCAGATTTGATAAAAATTGCCCGTCGGAAATGTGTTAATTAAAATGACATTAAAAAAGATTAATTTTATGATTTCAAAAAAGTGGCGCCAATCAAGAGATCTGAATTTAAATTAAAGTAGCCTACTGGCAACACTGTCATAGATGCCAGCATCACTTAATTATTCAGGAGTCTAATCCAAGACATGCATGTTTTATACCGGAAAAATATATAAGTAAATGTGTATTTATTTAGCAGGTACATTATAGATCATATATAAAAAAAATCTATTAAATAAAATTTATGGTGGAAAACATATTCCTCTTGAATCAGACTCCAGAATAATTAACCTTCCAGCCGAGGGTAACGCTATTTTCGCGTTCCAGTGGGCTACTTTTCTTTCCAATTCAGATTGTTTGATTCCTACGACTTTTTCAAAAGCGAATAATTTTGCTTGTTCTCGCCTTATTTAATCTGTAATTAAATAAAGTTACTATTTCTACTTCAAAAAGTGGAGGGAATCAAACAATCTTAAGGGCATAGCCGGATCATTACCTTCTCAATACTCAAGGCCTCCGGACTGATTTCGTGACGTACCAAATGAAGATTAACCCCTTGAATGGCAAGCAATTGCGTTTGTGTAATGCTTAATTCCCACCGGAAATTTAGAAAAAAAATTATTTCAAAATAAGGAAAAGCAATTTTACTACTTTTCTCCACTAAAGTCAGAAAACTAAAATTTCTAAAATTTTTCTGGTGCAAATCCTGATTAATCGTAGGTGGGATATAATATATACCGCCTCCCCTTCACCCCTTGAGGGGCGGTGGGATATATTTTATCCCACCTACGATTAATCAGGATTTGCACCAGAAAAATTTTAGGAAATTTTAGTTTTCTGACTTTAGTGGAGAAAAGTCGTAAAATTGCTTTACCTTATTTTGAAAATAAATTTTTCTAAATTTCCGGTGGGAATTAAGCATTACACAAACGCAATTGCTTGCCCTTCAAAGGGTTAATCTTCATTTGGTACGTCACGAAATCAATCCGGAGGCCTTGAGTATTGAGACGGTAATGGCCGGATAAGCATTGGAAACATGCCTTTCAATCAAGTTTCCTGATTATTTTTCCAGATGTGGCTACATATCTGACAATATATTTCCCCTATGATCACCCTATAAATATTGATATTTAACGAGATAAAAATGTTTTTTCGATTTTTTAAAAAACGGATTTTCTCAAAAACTGCTGCGAGGAATTTCATGCCATTAACTGAGTATATATAGAAACCAAAGATGCATAACTGGTATTTTTTGTATAATTTTATGTTTATAAAAACTGTGTGAAATAGCGAAATAAAAATTTAAAAAAAATCTGATGGTTACCCGAAAATTACCATTTTCTTGTAAAACGTTCCCCATATGTGCCCGTATATTCTGTATAAATGCCGAAAGTTTGCGTTGGGTACTACATATAAATATTTAAAAAAATGTATATTAAAATTATTTAAATTCATTTTAAGGCGTTATTTTGGGCGGAGCTTTTTAACTTTGACATCCGAAGAATTTTTGGAACAAAGTCAGCAGGCAATATGTCAACTAATGTATTTTATATTCCATTAAGCATATAAACCATGTTTTTCAGCTTCATGTTCATTTTGATATCGACAACGCTGAGAATATTTCTCATGTGTTCATGAAAATTTAAAATACAGTAATACCCCGACTTACGCCACCCCCAGACATGGGAGCGTTCCGACCCAAATGACCGATTCGTACCACTAAATTTTAATAGCATTCTTTGCTTTATTAAATGTCAGAAATTCTGTCAGTAAATAATGCTTGAAATACTATTCAAGTTTAGTGGTAGTAATCGGCCATTTGGGTCGGAACGCTCTCATCCCTGGGGGTGACGTAAGTCGGGGTACTGCTGTACAGCGATTTTGTAACTGCTTATTCAAAAATTCTTCGGGTGTGGAAGTGGATTCGCTCCACCCCAAATAACGCCTTAAAATGAATTTCAATAATTTTAATATACATTTTTGTAAATATTTATATATAGTACCCAACGCAAACTGTCGGCAATTATATAGAATATATGGGCACATATGGGGAATTTTTTTAGAAGAAAATGGTAATTTTCGGATAACCATAATGTATGATTTTAATTTTTTAAATATTTATTCCGCTATTTCACACAGTTTTTATAAACAGAAAATTATACAAAAATTACCAGTTATGCATCTTTGGTATCTATATATACTCAATTAATGGCATGAAATTCCGTGCGGTAGTTTTTGAGAAAATCCGTTTTTTTTTTTTTTTTAATCGAGAAAACGTTTTTGTCTCATTAAATATCAATATTTATAGGGTGAAAATAGTGGAACTATACTTTCAGATATCTAGCCACATCTGAAAAAAATCAGTAAATTTGATTGAAAGGCATGTTTCCACTGCTAATCCGGCTATGCCCTTTGCAACAGGGTTCGTACGGGTACCGTTATTTTCAAGGCCCGATTTTTTAATAGAAAATTAAATCTAGTTCAAACGGACGATATTTCACCTTATTTCAGGAGAGATTTTGCATAAGAAAATACTGGTACTGAATAATTTTTTAGTCATGAAATTCAAGCACCCGTACGAACCCTGTTGCAAAAGTAACCCACTGAAAAGGTCGCCCGTGGATGGGGGATTAAGAGATGCTGTCATCATCAGAACATTTTTTACCGATGTCCAAAAATGTATTATGATAAGTTTTTATGCAAAAGCATGGTAATTTTTCATTGTTTGTTACTTTCTTATCATTCCTAGAAAAAAAATTAACCCTTTGAGGGGCGCCGTTTGCAGTTTGCAAACGGTTAATTTTAATGCCCAAAATTCCAAATGACGCCAATAATTTTTTAGTACAAGTTCGATCTCATAATAAGCGTGAAAAAAAAGCTTTTGATTATTTGCAAATAAATTTGTTCGTATATTGTGGTGCGAATTAATTATTTGAACATATTCGGAGCAGAAAAGTCTTGCCCCTGAAAGGGTTAAGAGTTAATAACATTTCTAAATTAACATTTTACAAACACAGTTAAAATTGAAGTATATTTTATATAGATTATTTTTGCATACTTCGTCTCGAAAACTTTAGTGACTAATATATAAATGAAAAGGGTATTACAATTGTTATAACTATTATTTTTTTTATATATTCAGGGTTCTGCCCAAATTTTTAAATGTTTTTTCCTCTTATACCAATGAAAAAAGTGTTAAAAATTCAGTGATTAAATAAGTCGATTACGATTTCAGCGATCAAATTAAAAAAAAAAAAAAAAAAAAAAAAAAAAAAAAAAAATCATCCGAAACATTTGATTCATATTCCTTAGAAATTTTAAGGAGTGTACCTCTTTTTCTAGTAAAAATTTAAGGAGACTCCCCAGACGGCCGAATATATCCTTTACAGAAACAGTCAGAAATAAATTTCGCATACAATATGCTTTAGAAAATAAATCTCTTATATAAAAAAAAAAAAAAATAAATTCGGGGAAGACGTTTAATTTAAAAACACATTCTACGATTTTGCGTCCCTATGACATTGATACCTTCGGACTAGGAATCGAAGATATTGCATTACATTTATTATTAAAATTTTAAAGTTCATGTTATATAATTTAGCCACATCGTTCTCTTTTTATGTTAAAGAAAGAATTAGATATATTCAAAACTTAATGTAAATGCTTAATCGAATCTCATCGTTTATGTATCAAAATTCAAGAGACATGTCAAGCTGCACAATTTTGTTAAATTTATAACGCAATTATTATTGCATAATGTAATAAAATTACGTTTTTCTTAAACCTTTACTTGAATTATTATTCTTATCTTATTTTGTCTTTCGTTAATATAAAAGAGCTTTTTTAAATTTTCATGAAACATATATTGATGTTTTAAGTATTCAGTTATTTCATGCAGGAATATACTATTTTGTGAAAAACAACTTTAAAAGAGGAAAGAAAAATTATGATTGAGAGCAAGCACATTTAGGAGAAATATTTATAAATACTGTGTAGAATTAAATTGTAAGATTATAAAATAATGCATAGTATAAGCATTTTATATGTCAGTAAAGAACTAAATCATTTACTAAAGTAAATACATCAGAATGATAAAACATTTAATAAAGTAAATAAACCAGGATGATAAATCATTTAATAAAATAAATAACAAGAGGTTACTACGACCATTTGCCAGCACTATGTCCGAAAAGTTACCTTTGCCTTATTAGATGTGTCATAAATCTAAGAAAATTTCTGCCATTAACTCGCCATCAATGACCCTCAATTTGCTAACCCTTTCGGGGGCAGAGGAATTCCATTTGTAAAATGCTGTAATGTTTCGATGGCACCAGATTTTACAGAGACAAATCTTACATTATAATACAGGGTGGAATAAAGTTTAGGACCATTAACAAAATAGTAAAGCTCTTTAATGAAAAAAACAATATCATCGGAAAATTATACACTTAACGTTATACAAATTTTGATATTCTTTTAACCCCTTCAAGGGCGGTGATTCATTTTTGGACAACTTAATTTTAATTCCTAAAAGCCACATTGACACTAGAATATCGAAATGAAAATTTTCCTTTTATTAAGTACGTGAATAAAAGCTTTTGCTTATTTTGAAATAAATTTGTTTGAAGATTCGTATGTCATTCTCTCATTTCAGCATTTTTGTAATAGAAGTACCTTGCCCGTCAAAGGGTTAAATTACAATAATATATTTTAAAAAAATAAGCACAAATTATTTTGTAATTAATAAAATTTGGTGGACAAAATTTAAGACCAATAAATTAAAAATACAAATTACACACGATTGTACATTGATTTTTAGTATTTTTTTTTTGTTTCCCCTTAACGCTGATGTTCTACAAAGGATTCTTCGGGAATGATTTGGACAGGTTTTTAGTTGTCTAAAGTTCTGCTGTTGTTTCCAAATAACCAATCTGAAGTTGACACAGACTTGCAAAGTGAAGCGTTGCCATGAAGCGGTGCCAAATTCTGAGGCATAACTTCATCTTTAAACCCCTAACGTCGCATTAACCCCTTCACGGTCGTTTAATATTTGGAAAAAACATAAAAAAAGTACCTATTTATTTTATTACAGAAATTGAATAATTATAAGGTTTCTAAATAAAATATGCAATTAGTTTTTTTTAAGGCGAAAAGAAATGATGTTATAGAACAAATTCATATTTGTAGAAAAGCCATCATGCGAGAATTTTGTGTCTTAATGTTTGTTTTATACGGTACAAATTAATGCGAATAAAACCTTAATTTTTCACATCTTTATTTATCACATCTTTATTTATCATCATCACACACATTTTTACAAATAATATTTGAAATAATATATATACATTAAATTACGATTATTAAAAATTTTTGAGTGTTACATATTTCGAAACATGCAATACAAAGCCCAACATTACAGTCAGCGCAAAGTCCAAACCCACACGGTTATATTCAAAGATTTCACACCGAAATGCCAGTTAAACTTTTCTGATTTCAGAAGTTTTTTCCAGCAATAAATCTCCAGCCCGGAAACATGACGGGAGCGAGAAATAACGAACGACACCTCATCTGTTGCCATCGAGAAACTCAAGGCCTGAGGACACAAGTTGTGACGTCATCACTAATCGACCGACTTGTCACTAGTGTTGGAATTCCTACACGGAAATTTTGAATAGCAATTCCCTTTTATTTTATTAGTGGAATATCTACCATTTTATAAAACAATAGCATCTACTTAAACTTACTGGTAAGAATTCGGAAACCCTAAATAAAAATTCAGCCAGATGAGGAATGTCACAGTGTTGCCGCATCTTGCTGATTTTTTATTAGGAGATTGTAGATTTTCACCAGTAAGTTTAAATAGTTACTATTGTTTTATAAGATGATAGATATCCCACAAATAAAATAAAAGGAAATTGCTATTCAAAATTCCCCGGTGTGAATTCCAACACTAGTGAGAAGTCGGTCGATTAGTGATGACGTCACAACTTGTGTCCTCAGGCCCTGAGTATTTTGATGGCAGCGCCTCAGCCCGTGATATTGACGGAAGCGAGAATTAAGGGGTTAAATTACGGTATAAAAATTGAAATTGCTTGTTGGCAATACTTTTTTTAAATGTAATATTCATCTTATTTGATGACAGGTAAAATGATAACATAATAAAGTCAATTACACTATTTTATAAAACTGGTGGGAATAAATAACCTGAATAAAAGACACTGCCCGTGAATATCACGAAAGCGAGAATTAGACGTTAAGTGTTACAAAAGTATTAACGAAAATATCTCAATAGTCAAAGAAGTTGACCTTTGTCTCTGAGAAACCAAATTTGTTTTTTCTTTTGCATTAAAGACTGCAAATTCACGACTGAGTCGCCATCTTGTACAAGTTTTGAAATCAGCTATGGCGCACTTTGTAAATCATACAAGTAACATCCTCTGTAACATCAAGGGCGAATATTGTTTGATTGGTAAAAAACAATTCTTGCCATATATTGAATTTTAAGAGATTAGAAGATATTGATTTTAGTTTGGAGCAATGTGATGCGTCTCTAGTTTTGGTTTGGCTTTTAATTCAGCATAATTCCAGTATTCGGCAATTTTTAACCCATATCTGACTGTTCTGGACGTTAATAAGATTCCTAGAGCAAATTGTATGTAGAAGAATAAGCGCAATCTTGATCCGCAATTCTAATAACGTTCCATTTATACCGGGCTGAGAATTTTGATAGCCACCCGCTTCATTTATTTCTAACATAATTGGATCATGAAGAAACTTTTGCAGAACAGTTTTAAATTTATTTATTTTTAGGACAATTTGCCTTTCAGTCAGCCCGCAATCCGAAAATGCCCTTATTTTACCATTTTCTTCTTCTGTCAATGGTTTCCCGCAAGCCACGTACAAAGCAGCATTTGCATATCTCAAAATCTGCCAATCTAGTGACTACTAACCTATAAACATCATCATGGATGAGTCGCACATAAAGTACTGCAGTCATGACGGCATCTTATTATTCTAGATTTAAAAGAAGATACTAGTCCTAAACTTATTTACGTTTGTTACTATTAGAAGATATTAACACTTGTAGAAAAACGTACTTTTTAACTTTTACATTTGAATTAAATTCACATATTATATCAGGTATTTGTGTCTAAATTCAAGATGTATAACTCTTGCCGAAATTTTATTCAAAACAACAAAATTAGCAAGTGGTCTTAAACTTTTTTCTAACACAGTGCGATCAAAAATTGTGTGTGTGTGTGTGTAAATTTTATCTTAAAAACAGCTCTAACGATTTCGAATAAATTTTGTATCTTACCGTTTCCGAGCACGAGAAGACCAGTGGTTTAGGTCACACGTTTCAGAAAATTCGATTAATGGGTCATTTTGCGTCATTATGGGTCAGGGTCAAGATAATTATATCTAGAAAACGGCTCAAACGATTTTGACTAAATTTTGTATCCTACCATTTTAGGTTACAAAACGACTGTTGCATAGCTGCCAACTTTTACGCTTATTTCTTACCACTAAAATTTTATAGTAAATTCCATCTTGTTTAATCGTCGAGATCTCATGATTAAAGAATGCAAAAATTTCTGTTCAATTTTAGTGGTAGCAAAAAAGCGTAAAAGTTGGCAGCTATGCTATTGGATTAGATCACATTCTCAAGATATTTAAATTTTTTTTGGTCATTTTGGGGTCACTACGGGTCAAGCTAAATTTATCTAAAAAATCTCTAACGATTTAGATTAAATTTAGTATTCTACCCTTTTGGATTACCAGGAGACCATTGGTCTGGGTCAGATGTTCGAGATAATTAGATTTGTGGGTCATTTTTGGGACACTGCAGGTCAAGCTAATTTGATTTAAAAAACGGCTTTAAGGAGTCTCACGACCCTTAAAGATTTAAAATGTTCGAAATTATCATTTTTTTAGATGTTAAACTCCTTTATTTTCTGAAAGTTTCTATATAATTGTTCCCTTGAAATTCCGATTAGAACAGAAGTTATAGCTTTTAGAATTATACCCGCTAAATAGCTGAAGAGACGTTTTCGAAGCTTTGACGTCATTTTTTTTCCCAGATGACGTTTCTGTGCATAACGCGAACGATATCTCAAAACCTTCTGAATATTTTTTTTATGAAATTTTCAAAACATATATTTCTTGTTAGTCTGTATAAACTGAACCTACAATTACCTTTTTATTGTTAAAAAAAAAATATTTTTTAAGGTGATTATATTAATGGAATTTTATAAATTTTGCATTAGCTAAATTCAACTTTGTATTAAAAATACAAAAATGCTTTAAATACAAATTTATTTAGATTCAGGGTAATTATTATAACCTGAAGTATAAGTAGGCGCCAAATTTTTTATTCTAGTTGCAAAATATATTTTGTAATCCTACACGCAATCTGTCATGCCGATTTTCTGCTCGTCAAATGTTTGACAGTTTGGAGCCCCCTGAAAATGCTAATTCTGTATCTTGCGATTTTTGAAATATTTGACAAGAAAGAATATACTTATATCTTTCATACCAATTGAAATTGTGTCTTAAAATCAAATACATTTTAAGATATTAAATGTTGAAAATAGTCTTTTTTTTCTCATTTTTTTCTCATTTTAAGGGTCCTGAGACCCCTTAACCCCTTGAAGGGCACCGGTATATGTTATATACCACCTAATTTTAATTCCCAAATGCCATATTCAAACCAGAATTAAGGAATTAAAATTGGTTTCATAAAATGTAACCGACGAAAAGCTTTTACTTAGTTTAATATAATGTTGTTCATAAATACCGGTATCAATCAATCATTTTACAATTTTAGCAACAGAAGTGCTTTGCCCTTGAAAGGGTTAACGATTTAGAAAATTTTTTGTATCATCCGTTTTTGATTACCAGAAGACAATTGGGCTGGGTCATACGTTCGAGAAAATTAGATAAGTGGGTTCATTTTGGGACACTATGTAATAAACTACTGTTACCTAAACAACGGCTTACTTTGACTAAAGTTTGTATCTTACAGTTTTGGGTTAAGGGAAGACCATTGGGCTAAGTCACATGCTCGATAAAATTCGATTAGTGGTAATTTTTTAGTCACCACGAGTCAAGCTAATTTTATATAAAAAACAGCTCTAATTTGTTTTGACAAAATTTTGTATCCTGACATAGAAAAATCGATTAGTGGGTTATTTTTGGTCACTACGTGTCAAGGGCAGTCTAATTTTATATTAAAAATGGCTCTAACGATTTTGACTAAATTTTGTATCCTACCATTTTGGGTTACAAAACGACTATTGCATAGCTGCCAACTGTTACGCTTATTTCTTACCACTAAAATTTTATAGTAAATTCCATCTTGTTTAATCGTCGAGATCCCATGATTAAAGAATGCAAAAATCTCTGTTCAATTTTAGTGGTAGCAAAAAAGCGTAAAAGTTGGCAGCTAAGCTATTGGGTTAGATCACATGCTCAAGATATTTCAATTTTTTTGGTCATTTTGGGGTCACTACGGGTCAAGTTAAATTTATCTAAAAAATCTCTAACGATTTGGATTAAATTTAGTATTCTACCGTTTTGGAATACCAGGAGACCATTGGTCTGGGTCACATGTTCGAGATAATTTGATTTGTGGGTCATTTTTGGGACACTGCAGGTCAAGCTAATTTAATCTAAAAAACGGCTTTAAGGAGTCTCAAGACCCTTAAAGATTTAAAATGTTCGAAATTATCATTTTTTTAGATGTTAAACTCCTTTATTTTCTGAAAGTTTCTATATAATTGTTCCCTTGAAATTCCGATTAGAACAGAAGTTATAGCTTTTAGAATTATACCCGCTAAATAGCTGAAGAGACGTTTTCGAAGCTTTGACGTCATTTTTTTTCCCAGATGACGTTTCTGTGCATAACGCGAACGATATCTCAAAACCTTCTGAATATTTTTTTTATGAAATTTTCAAAACATATATTTCTTGTTAGTCTGTATAAACTGAACCTACAATTACCTTTTTATTGTTTAAAAAAAATATTTTTTAAGGTGATTATATTAATGGAATTTTATAAATATTGCATTAGCTAAATTCAACTTTGTATTAAAAATACAAAAATGCTTTAAATACAAATTTATTTAGATTCAGGGTAATTATTATAACCTGAAGTATAAGTAGGCGCCAAATTTTTTATTCTAGTTGCAAAATATATTTTGTAATCCTACACGCAATCTGTCATGCCGATTTTCTGCTCGTCAAATGTTTGACAGTTTGGAGCCCCCTGAAAATGCTAATTCTGTATCTTGCGATTTTTGAAATATTTGACAAGAAAGAATATACTTATATCTTTCATACCAATTGAAATTGTGTCTTAAAATCAAATACATTTTAAGATATTAAATGTTGAAAATAGCCTTTTTTTCCCTCATTTTTTTAGTCCTGAGACCCCTTAACCCCTTGAATGGCACCGGTATATGTTATATACCACCTAATTTTAATTCCTAAATGCCACATTCAAACCAAAATTAAGGAATTAAAATTGGTTTCATAAAATGTAACCGACGAAAAGCTTTTACTTAGTTTAATATAATGTTGTTAATAAATACCGGTATCAATCAATCATTTTACAATTTTAGAAACAGAAGTGCTTTGCCCTTGAAAGGGTTAACGATTTAGAAAATTATTTGTATGATCCGTTTTTGATTACCAGAAGACAATTGGGCTGGGTCATATGTTCGAGAAAATTTGATAAGTGGGTTCATTTTGGGACACTATGTAATAAACTACTATTACCTAAACAACGGCTCACTTCGACTAAATTTTGTATATTACAGTTTTGGGTTAAGAGAAGACCATTGGGCTAAGTCACATGTTCGATAAAATTCGATTAGTGGTAATTTTTTAGTCACCACGAGTCAAGCTAATTTTATATAAAAAACAGCTCTAATTTGTTTTGACAAAATTTTGTATCCTGACATAGACAAATCGATTAGTGGGTTATTTTGGGTCACTACGGGTCAAGGGCAGTCTAATTTTATATTAAAAATGGCTCTAACGATTTTGACTAAATTTTGTATCCTACCATTTTGGGTTACAAAACGACTATTGCATAGCTGCCAACTGTTACGCTTATTTCTTACCACTAAAATTTCATAGTAAATTCCATCTTGTTTAATCGTCGAGATCTCATGATTAAAGAATGCAAAAATTTCTGTTCAATTTTAGTGGTAGCAAAAAAGCGTAAAAGTTGGCAGCTACGCTATTGGGTTAAATCACATGCTCAAGATATTTCAATTTTTTTTTGTCATTTTGGGGTCACTACGGGTCAAGCTAAATTTATCTAAAAAATCTCTAACGATTTAGATTAAATTTAGTATTCTACCCTTTTGGATTACCAGGAGACCATTGGTCTGGGTCACATGTTCGAGATAATTAGATTTGTGGGTCATTTTTGGGACACTGCAGGTCAAGCTAATTTGATTTAAAAAACGGCTTTAAGGAGTCTCACGACCCTTAAAGATTTAAAATGTTCGAAATTATCATTTTTTTAGATGTTAAACTCCTTTATTTTCTGAAAGTTTCGATATAATTGTTTCCTTGAAATTCCGATTAGAACAGAAGTTATAGCTTTTAGAATTATACCCGCTAAATAGCTGAAGCGACGTTTTCGAAGCTTTGAAGTCATTTTTTTTTTCAGATGACGTTTCTGTGCATAACGCGAACGATATCTCAAAACCTTCTGAATATTTTTTTTATGAAATTTTCAAAACATATATTTCTTGTTAGTCTGTATAAACTGAACCTACAATTACCTTTTTATTGTTAAAAAAAAAATATTTTTTAAGGTGATTATATTAATGGAATTTTATAAATTTTGCATTAGCTAAATTCAACTTTGTATTAAAAATATAAAAATGCTTTAAATACAAATTTATTTAGATTCACGGTAATTATTATAACCTGAAGTATAAGTAGGCGCCAAATTTTTTATTCTAGTTGCAATATATATTTTGTAATCCTACACGCAATCTGTCATGCCGATTTTCTGCTGTTCAAATGTTTGACAGTTTGGAGCCCCCTGAAAATGCTAATTCTGTATCTTGCGATTTTTGAAATATTTGACAAGAAAGAATATACTTATATCTTTCATACCAATTAAAATTGTGTCTTAAAATCAAATACATTTTATGATATTAAATGTTGAATATAGTCTTTTTTTTCTCATTTTTTTCTCATTTTAAGAGTCCTGAGACCTCTTAACCCCTTGAAGGGCACCGGTATATGTTATATACCACCTAATTTTAATTCCCAAATGCCACATTCAAACCAGAATTAAGGAATTAAAATTGGTTTCATAAAATGTAACCGACGAAAAGCTTTTACTTAGTTTAATATAATGTTGTTCATAAATACCGGTATCAATGAATCATTTTACAATTTTAGCAACAGAAGTGCTTTGCCCTTGAAAGGGTTAACGATTTAGAAAAATTTTTGTATCATCCGTTTTTGATTACCAGAAGACAATTTGCCTGGGTCATATGTTCGAGAAAATTTGATAAGTGGGTTCATTTTGGGACACTATGTAATAAACTACTATTACCTAAACAACGGCTCACTTTGACTAAATTTTGTATCTTACAGTTTTGGGTTAAGAGAAGACCATTGGGCTAAGTCACATGTTCGATAAAATTCGATTAGTGGTAATTTTTTAGTCACCACGAGTCAAGCTAATTTTATATGAAAAACAGCTCTAATTTGTTTTGACAAAATTTTGTATCCTGCCATAGAAAAATTGATTAGTGGGTTATTTTGGGTCACTACGGGTCAAGGGCAGTCTATTTTTATATTAAAAATGGCTCTAACGATTTTGACTATATTTTGTATCCTAGCGTTTTGGATTACGTGGAGACCATTTGGTTAAGTCACGTGTTCGAGAAAATTTGATTAGTGGGTAATTTTTCAGTCACTACGGGTCAAGCTAATATTATATAAAAAACGGCTCGATTTTGTTTTGACAAAATTTTGCATCCTGCCATAGAAAAATCGATTAGTGGGTTATTTTGGGTCACTACGGGTCAAGGACAATCGAATTAAATATTAAAAATGGCTCTAACGATTTTGAATAAGTTTTGTATCCTACCTTTTTGGATTACGTGGAGACCATTTGGATAAGTCACGTATTTGAGAAAATTCGTTTTGTGAGTTATTTTTGAGTCTTTACCGGTCAGTGTATTCCAATGGGAATAAAGGTTGAAACAGTTATTAACATTGTTGCCGCATCTGGCGGATTTTTTATTCAGAAATATCGCATTAATACCAGAAATGTTTGAATGGCATTTTTTTAACTTTATTTATTGAATATCTATCATCTTACAAAGTAAAAATACCAATTAAAAATGACTGGTGAGATTTGGGAATGCCTACATTAAACCTTTCAAGGGCTCAGCATCGCATACATGCCAACATCCGACTAAACTTCCATAAAGATTGACTTCATTTAAACCAGGTAAAACAGGTTTATAACAGGAAAAAGTTTTTGATGTATCATTAATTATTTAATTTCAGGTTTCTACTTGGAACTTAATTTCATATCATTTCTTAAAAAAAATTCTGCATCGAAACATGTTCAACAAGAGTCAAATTAACCCACATTTAACGGAAGAATATAGCAGGGTTGTCAGGAATGACATCGGATCAACAGTTTCTGATTTTCGCCGGCGCGTTCCGTCCCACAGTAAATTTGAATAGAAAATTCCACCTTTTTTAACCGTAGAACTACAGGAATTTTTACAATATTTTATAAAAATATTCTATACCAGAATTTTTATTTAAAAATATCTAACTTATTTAATTTACTTATTATTGTCTGGTCTATATATCTAGTTTATTTTGAGGAAATTTCTCGTGTGAATAAATATTTTGAATGCACCTGTGAGAGTCATTGGACTCGTGTATTAGCAGAGGGTTATGCGCCTTATTCAGGCAAAATTTCTCCCACTACTATGATAAATATTTCTAATCGTTTTTACTGGTTGAAGATGTCCAAGGTATTATTATATATATCTTTCACTGTCACCTAGATGAAGTTCCTTACGTTATCACAATATGGCGGAAACGCAGATTTTGACTACCGCCAGCGTAAACTTTCAACAGTAAAAATGAATAGCTATTTTTATAGCATTATAACTGAAATTCTGCATGAATAAGGCATTTACATAAGAAAAAATATCTATTGAAATTTATTGGTGGAAGTTTTGCCCGGTGACAATCAGCACAGTGTTGCCAGATTCGGGACTTTTTGTCCCCAGATTGTTGATTGGCAACGTTTTTTTTTAAGTAGAAATATTCGGCCTATATAGAAATAGGTTAAAAATTCTGAAAAATAATGCTAATTATACTATTTTAAAAAAGTGGTGACAGTCAAATAATTTGAATTAAAAAGTCCCCAGTCTGGCAACACGAATCAGCCCCTTCGAAACCTGTTATAATTGAAGCTTAACTATTTTGAATGTACCCTACTCTGACGCTGCCATCGCAATACTCAAGGCCAACTTTCACGAGTGTGTCGTCATTGCTAATTGACTAGAAAGGACTAGACCAGACAAATTTGAAAAGCAATTTTATGTTATTTAATTCCCACATTCCATTTATTTAACCACAAGAATTCTGCTATTATATAGAATAAAGACATCATAAATTCTGAGAGCGAGTAAGGCGACCTGACATTTTGACACCCCTGATATGGAGTGTATGCTGTAGCAAAATAAAAGTAATTTTCGAAGAGCAATCTTCGCCTTATTTAACAGAGAGAATTATGCTATTAAGGAGAATAAAGAGGCCGTGTATACCATAAATTCTGAGATTAAGTAAGGCGACAATATTTTTTGTTGAAATACTGGTCAGAAAAGGCATGTCATTTCGACACCCCGGATATAGAGCCTGATATGCTGTAGCAAAAGAAAAATTTTTTCGTTGGAGTTAGGCGATAATAACTCTTTGGAAATACTGGTCATAAGTGGTCTGTCGTTTTGACAACCATGACATGGAGCTTATACAGTCGCAGAAGAAAAGTTACTTTTTTATGTTTTTGAAGTTTTAATGAATGTTTAATTATAATATTTAATGTATACAAGGTCAGCTCGTTTTTATATCAAGCATATCTAATTGCAATATTCGTGATATTTTTCTTCAACATATTCATATACATATACCGCGAACAATTTTATTTCGAAATACTGGTAAGCAAAGGAGAAGCCAGCCATACTGGGTATGTTCTAGCATAACAATATATTCATTTTCTATATATTCAGAGTTTTTGCTAGTGTCGATTTTTAACCCTTTGATGCGCAAGCAATTCTGCTTGTGTAATGTTGAATTCACACCGGAATTTAAAAAATAATTACATCAAAATGCCGAAAATAAGTTTTTTTTTTTGTTGCTTTTTTCCAAAAAAGTTTAAAAAGTAAAATTTAATTAAAAGTTTCTGGTGCAAATCTACATTAGAATTAGGTGGGGTATGATATATACCACCACTCTCAAGGGGTAGTATCACTGTCTTCGTGTCTTGAAAATTTCTCCTCATTTAATGGAGACATTCTGCAACTAAATAGGACAAACATTACTTTTCATTAGTGTTTCAAACTTAGCCCCCTATTTATTAAAAGAATTAACATCCAAAAATATTGAATATAATATTTTTTTCTTAAATTTAAAGATAGACTTTCCGTGATTGAATAAAAGAAATCACTACCATACAGAAATTCTTGAAGCACGGTAGGTATTTTGAATGAAAAATAAATCTATGCTAGCATTGTTGTTTTTTAGAAATAGCTGTAGAATGGCTTCCGTATGAACACCGATCTTGCATTTATGTTAAGGTTTTCACTTATATATTTTAATAAATTGCTACTTTATTAATTTTTAATATGAGCTTTTTAATGAATGACTTTTGATAAACTCGGTTCAATTTATCTATGATTTATGTTTTTTTTTTTTTTTTTTTTTTTTTATTTATTACTTGCATAGGAAACAGTGATGATATCATTTGAAAATTTTTATGGACCTCTATCATTATGCCTGTTAAATTGAATGTTTTGTAAAAACTACATTTTTAGTGATTTATGCTAATTAATTTCGTATAAAATGCTAAACTATGTATTGCAATTCTGCAAAAATACTGCATTCATCAAAGTATCATTCTACATATTTTGACAAAATGAAAAAAAAAAAAAATAGAGCATTTATTTTTACGGAATGATGACATTTTTTATGTTTTCCTGTAGTTTTTATATCCAAAATTTGTATTCTTTTGCAGCTATTAGTTTCCTTTAACGGAAAATAGCTTAAAAATTGCGTATATGAATCAATAATGTTCAACCCATGAGGAAATTTTGAAAATTTTTATGATAATGCATGACATTTTAGGTGCATCCGTAAACATGCATTTACAAAGGATGAACAGACGCAAGGTGCATTCACGTATCTTACAAAAAAAAAAAAAAGAAAGAAACATTTATACACTCTAAAGTATGACCTAAAGGATGAGAAGATCGAAAAAACTCGATTTTCGTCTACTTTTTCAATATTGAGTTATATACATATATCTCTCTCTACACACATATATATACAGGGTGTTCCGTTAAAGGGGTCCAATATTAATAGGGGTAATAGAGGAGATCACATGGAGCATAAATCAGTATATAAAGCCTGGTCGGATCTCAATAGTTTTCAAGTTACAGCAAATAGAATGAAAATTCGGAAAATTGTAAAAGAACCCTCATTGCTAAACTATCGATAATGCTACATAAAAACGAAGCACATATTTAGAAAGAGCAGAAAAAACCTACAAAATGACATCAATTGTATTAAAATAGCAATATTTATTGACGAGTTACAAGCCCTGAAACAGTGAAAAAAGTACGAAATCCAATATACATCAAAATAGTTAATCGTTAATTCCAAAAAGACAACTCTATCTACAACAAGGAAAATGTAGTAAAATTTGGTCCATTCCGAAAACTTTCGAAAAAGCTTACAATGAACCATATCGGTTTAATTGTGTGAGAGAAATTAATCAGTTTCATACTTACAACTCCGCTTTCTTTGACACTAGCAAAGGTTAAACTCCGCCCATCACGATTGGAAACACCGCCTTTTTAATTACTCTCAACTATACATTTTCGATCATGCTTGTTCTGAGATGCAACATTTTTAATTATTCAAGAGTTGAATGAACCAAAATAACTTTACAATAATAGTCTACATTTTAAAGTGGTCTTTTATTGATATAAAGCTTAAGTTAAATTCTTTAAAATTAAACTGGTGGTGAAAATTCGGAAATAATTCAAAAAATTGCGATTTGTAACTATGCAAGAAGTTTCAGTACATGTTTTACATGGACAATTATTGTATGTATATGTGCATCATAATTTATGATAGGAAATAATAATAACAAATAGCATAATAATTTTATTAATTATAAATTTAAAAAAGACACTAAATTTTAAACTAATTCATACAAACTTTGTAATTTACAATTTGAGTACACCACAGTCTGTGACTTACAAAATACTGTGCCAAAAAGTGTTGAAAATAAAAGAAAAATGACAAATAAAGAATTACATTCCACGTACTTTATGACATATGTGAAGCATAGTCTTCTGGCCTGCGCTGCACAGTTCAATGTCGGAAGGCAGACGAACGGACATTATTATAATAGGTGTTCGAAGTTGCGCCCATTAACAGAATCGCACAGCCGACAGCGACGTCGTAAAGATTGGCGAACGCGCCGAAAAACTCCGACGGAGTTGGGAATGTCTCCTGCAGCGACAACGATTCGCGCTAGTAAATCCTCCGGTGTATCCACAGGCGTTTCATACACCAGCGATTTAAGGTGTCCCCAAACAAAAAAGTCTAACGGATTGAGGTCTGGAGAGCGTGCAGGCCAAGCAACAGGTCCACTGCGTCCAATCCATTTCCCAGGATATGTTGAATTGAGGTGATTGCGAACACCTATGAAAAAATGTGCCGGTGCGCCATCGTGCATAAACCACATATTGTGGCGCAATGTTGCTGGCACATTTTGCAGTAACTGCGGTAAGATATCCCGTAGGAAAACCAAGTACGTACTGCCATTGAGTACATCTGGGAGTAAATATGGTCCTATGAGATAATCGCCGAGGACACCTGCCCATATGTTCACACTGAACTTTTGTTGTGCGTTCGACGGGAAAACAGTGTGCTGATTTGTATATGACCATGTGTGCATATTGTGCGTGTTTACCACGCCCTCTCTCGTAAATGTTGCTTCATCAGTAAATAAAATATTTTCCAGAAATTGTGGATTATTTTCTGTTACATTAAGCAACCAGCGTACGAATTCTGTCCGCTGAGCACAATCTGTTACTGATAACAGTTGTACCCGCTGCACATGAAAGGGGTGCATGTTTTCTGCACGCAGAACACGCCACACACTTTGGTGAGAAACATCGACTTCAGACGCAGCAGCTCGTGTACTCGTGGAGGGGTTATCTTTAAAAATATTCAGTACATCTTCTTCCATTGCAGGTGTTCGTACATGTCGAGGTTTCCCTGCATCAATGCTTGCTGTATTAAACGATCCAGTCTCCCGTAATCGTCTATCGATTTTTATGAAGAGTTTCGAACTTGGGCAACGTCTCCTTGGAAATTGCTCACGGTACATGCGCTGTGCTAGACATGCATTTCCATGAGTTTGCCCTTACAGCAGATGCATGTCCGCATATTCTTCGTTAGAGTATTCCGGCATAATTATTATACATCAACTTACTACAATCCCACTTACAACAGCCTCCCTTTAACATAACGCCCACTGATGACTGCTGTTTTATTACACTTTTCTTCCTATACACATAGAAAATTTGCATAAAAAGTACTTCTTCTTCATCATCCTGAAAGTTCATGGAGGAAACAAAGCAGTCACGGAGTTTGCTTTAAGACAAGGCGAGAGCTGCACAGTATGTCATTCACTTGACCAGACTGAATAATGAAAGGGTATTGATAGAGGTTGATCAGAAATGTATAATTGAAAGATATTAAAACGGGGTGTTTACAATCGTCATGGGCGGAGTTTCGCCCTTTCCGAGCGTGCAACAGTACAGAGTTGTAACTAGGGAACTGCTTGATTTCTCCCATACAATTAAACTGATATGGTTTATTGTCAGCTTCTTCGAAAGCTTTCGGAAAGGACCAAATTTTATAACATTTTCCTTGATGTAGGTAGAGTTGCATTTTTGGAATTAACGATTAACTATTTTGCTAAATATTTGATTTTGTATTTGTTCACTGTTTCAGAGCTTGTAACTCGCCATTAATTCTCAATATTCTAAAACAACTTATGTCATTTCGTAGGATTTTTTCTGCTCTTTCTAAATATGTGCTTCGTTTTTATGTAGCATTATCGATAGTTTAGCAATGAGGGTTTTTTTACAAATTTCCGATTTTTCATTCTATTTGCTGTAACTTGAAAATTATTGAGATCCGGCCAGGCATTATATACTGATTTATGCTCCGTGTGATCTCCTCTATTACCCCTATTAATATTGGACCCCTTTAACGGAACACCCTGTAGATATATATATATACTGGGTGAATCTAAACTCTTGGGCAAAACTTTAAGGGGTGATAGTACGCACCAAGATAAACAATATTAAATAGAATAGACAACAATAGAATAGAAAACAATATTAACCCTAGATCTACCGGGAATTTTATTCAAGTTTTAATAAAACGTTCTACACCAGAATTTTTATTTAAAACTATTTAACTTATTTATTTACCTTATTTTTGTCTGGTTTATATACTTAGTTTATTTTAAAGAAATTTCTGGTTTGAATGAATATTTTGTATGTACCTGTCGGGTCCAATGGACCCGTCTGGTAGACGGAGGGTTAAATAGGAAAATAAGGGTCTCAAACGTCTTCCGAAGGAGATATGCGCCATTAACCCTTTCAGGGGCAAAGCACTTCTGTTGCTAAAATTGTAAAATGATTCATTGATACCGGTATTTATGAACAACTTTATATGAAACTAAGTAAAAGCTTTTTGTCGGTTACATTTTATGAAACCAATTTTAATTCCTTAATTTTGGTTTGAGTGTGGCATTTAGGAATTAAAATTAGGTGGTATATAACATATACCGGTGCCCTTCAAGGGGTTAAAGTATAGGGTCCGAACAAAAGTGTAAAAATCTAGGCGCCAGCGGGCAACCTCTCACCACTAAATTTTCTTCTCTTAAATTTTATTAGAATTCTTACAAAAAGTTTACACGAAATATTAGACGAAAAATAACGAATAAAATTTAGTGGGGAGAGACTGTTGACTGCCGCCTAGATTTTTACACCCCTGGGTCCAAAATTTCAAATGATTATAAAAAAACGGAAAAATTGATCGATTCGTTTGCAATTTTCGCTAAAACTCTTCTTTATGTCAGTATTTTCTTGAAAATAAATTTTAAATATAAAGTTCAAAAAATGCCGATAGAGGGCGCTTTAGACTTTGGAGTAAAGGACAACTATTTTTTACCGTTATTTTTTGTATGTCATTAAATGCTTTCAAAATCTTAGGCTTAAACTTAAATTTTGAGCTCAAAATCTGAATTGTTGGAAGTGGTTAACCCCTTGACGGGCGGTGGGATAAAATATATTCAACCTAATTTAAACAAGATTCTCACCAGAAAATTTGAACTAAATTTTATATTTTTATCTTTGGGGGAAATCTTTGAAAAATTGCTTTTCCTTATTTAAAAATAAAATTTTTCTACTGACCCGGTGAGAATTCAATATTTAGAGGCATTTTTGCTTGTCCCTGAAGGGGTTAAGTAGCGTGAAAACTGAACTGTGTTCAGTACTTGAAATTTGACTCCCCCCCACACCTGAACACAGTACAGTTATTTCCGATCTTGGCGTCTTAGATCAGGAAGAGTCTACTACTCCCTACACGTAAAATAAACGATAGAGAGATGACAAAATTAAATAAAAGAATTATTCATAACATACATGATCAGTTTCTTCGCGCACAGTAACGAGAAATAATATACAGTTACTTAACCATTACGTGGTATCGGTCAGTGTCACCAGATTGGCCGGCAATGTGTATTACAGAAGGATGTAACCTCCAGATGGCGCTGTGATCGAAAGATCTATAAAAGCGCTGGTTGTCCGCATTCATCGTGGAGAGCGAGTGTGTCAGCTCCCGAGGTGACATCCCCATTAGTGCTTGACACCGTACCCGGTAACGCGAAAGGCCGTTGTCGCGGCCACTTATGCCAGTATTGTATGCCGGTAGGTGTCGGAGACTCTTCGATGACTGATCCGTCAGCTATGGAATCCAGAGAAAGAACGGCTGAAGGTAATATTGTTTCGTTTGCTCAGAGCGATGCCGCGTTGAGATATAAGGCAAAACCTGAGAGTATTCCAAAAGATAGTGATTTATAGCAATGAAGAATCTCCATACAGCATTATCCTGATGACGTATTTGTCTCAGACTTCCATCATTATGGTAATTATATCGAATATGATTATTACGAAAGACTTTGTCCAGGTGATAAAGCCACAGAGCAAATTAAAGTTTATAATATAAGTAAAAGAGGTTAGGCCGATGAGTCAACTGAGGATATTGCGCCCAAAAATCCTTCAAAGAAATGAAGAAAAGTAAAAAATAAAAACGCAACTAAAAATTCAAAGCTAGTAGCAATGAAGCTAACTTCAATATTTACTTACAAAGCGACAGCCAGTCCGAAAGTATGGATCAAAATGGTGAAAGCCAATCGGAAAGCGAGGATTCGAATATAGCTGATTCGGTGTCTACAGCCTCGGAAATGGCATTCTTTGAGGATAACCCCATTAATAAAGACCAAAATATTGTAGCTTATTCAGAATTAACGAGTATTCAAGTTAATAAAACAAATTCCCAAGAAATAAAATCTCTAGAGACCGAAAACGAACTACCCAAACCTATAATCTTCAAAAATATTCAAAATTTTGTAAATTTTTCAACCATTGTTGAAAGAGACTGTGACCCAAAATTTACTGTAAAAATTGCCAAAGAGGACTTAAAAATCTTCCCCAATGACGATGTCACAAAAAAGTAAATAAGATACTACTATAAAGATAAAAAGCATCAATTTTACGTGGTGCCTGACATCATCGCACCCTTAAAGTATCTGATCAGGGGACAGGAAATTGAAGACGTCAATGATGAATTAAATAATAAAGAATTTGAATCCATAAAAATCGTCCAAATGATAAGCAGGGTGGAAGAGAGAGTTCTCCCCATTTTTCTTATTCATCTCGTAAGAAATGAAAAAAGTAAATATATCCAAAATGTTAGGGAGTTATTCAAAATCCGTGTAGAAATTGAAAACTATATGGCCCCCCATAAAGCAGTGCAATGTTGGAATTGCCAAGGGTTTTCCCATATTAGCACATACTGCTTTATGGACCCGAAATGTGTAGGAAGCGGGGGATGGCGCATAAAAGTCCCCAATGCCCGAATAAACTCCAAAATTCCGAAGAAACAGACGAATAAACCGAAAAACCACCGGTAAATTGAAACTGCGGGTTACACCATCCGACCTCTTATAAGGGTTGCGGAAATTACCCTATTAAACCAAAATTCCGAAAATCTTATGCAAATCTATGAAAAATAAGGAAAATCAATCCAAAACTGAAAAATCAAATAACCATCCCCCGAAAGTTAAAACTTCACAAATGGAGCCAAACAGGGCGCCACCAGAACCAGTACAACTATACCAGTTAGAAGATTTAAATAGAAGTTTCATTAAAATTTCGGAAACCTTAGAAAAAATTAAGACGGAACTAAAAATAGATTCCTTTTTTAATCTAGCTAGTTACCTTTAAAACTTACCTAAAATTATTGTAGAGCAAAAATACGTCGGAAGAAAAATTTTAACTTTCATGGATGCGATCACTGTGATACACCATGAATAAGCTCATAGTATTAGGAAATTTTGTAAATTATGTAAATATTTTTGTAGATATGTTTAATTTTAATTGTTAGCATCGTGAATTTTTTAAATTTTTAAGAACTTAAAATGTATTAATATGTAAAAATATGTGGATCTGTAAGGGACCTTTTTTTTGTTTCTCTGCCTGCCATCGCTCGAGCTTTACCTTGCGGGGTTCGACTATCGGAGGAAGGAGCTTCGGCTCCAACCAATGGGAAATTGGCCTTGCACCTCCATTCCTTGAGCCATGTTACGATGTCATTCCCTTGTCAGTTACGAAGTTGTTATGCACCCGGGGATGTGGGACATAAGTTCCAGGCTCCTCGGCAAATACTTCTTCGAATCGTCGTCATTCATCGTGTTTTCGTCTTTGACGGCTGTAGGGATGACCAGCTACACTAATCAGGAATTTCCCGATATGCATTTCATTTACGGCGCTGCAGATGGGAATGCCCTGGAGGCTCGGCGATTGCACGGGGAGCGATTCCCTTCGAGACGCTTGCCGGACCAAAAATTTTTCGAACGCTTGCAGCTTTCGGCCTGTCGGAGAGAGCAGTTCGTTTGTTAGCGGGATGCACGACACTGTGCGTAACAGGAGTGCGAGGACACCGAAACTCGATGAGCATGTGTTACGTGAATTCGAGCAGCAACTGGAGCCGAGCGCGCGGCCTGTATCCACAGCTGCGAATGTGAGTCATATGACAGTTTGGCGAGTGTTAGGAGCCGAAGGCCTTCGACCCTATCATGGACAGCCTGTGCACGCCTTGGAAGCAACCGGCCATCAGCCACTTGTCGATTTTTCACGTTGGTTCCTCCAACGGATGCACAACCAGATTTTACCGCACACGTGCGATTCACCGATGAAAGCAGTTTCAGTCGGGAAGGCATTTAAATGCGCGCAATGCACACAAGTGGGCGTACACACGCCACCCATCCTCATTCAACAATGCAACAACCCGTATCAACGGTGTTTCAGCGTCAATGTGTGGACCGGAATTATCCACGATCATTTGATATGGCCATATCTTCTGCCAAGGCTCATGGACAGCGGTACGTATCTGATATTCCTACAAGAGGTGCTTCCAGTTCTACTGCAAAGTTTTCCATCCAACCTAAAGTCTGGTATGTGGTTCCAACATGATGAAGCGCCTGCATATTTCAGAGCGGATGTGCGAAATACATTGGATACAGCATATCCAGGGCGATGGATTGGACGGGATGTCCGATAAATTGGCTCGCCTGACCTTTTCTGGCTAGATTTCTTCCTCTGGGGCCAAATAAAGAGTCTTGTTTACGCAAGCCCCGTCGACTCCGACGATGACCTGGTTACGAGGATTGCCGTCGTAGCAGGCGACATCCGGGAGATGCCCGGGGTTCGCAAGGTTCACCCTCCGCCGGAGGTGTGAGACCAGAATCGTTGCTGGTGGGCACTCTTTCGAACAGTTTTTGTGATTCTGCACGAACATCATGCGTGTACCATTTTCTTCGTCTCAACCTTCATTCGTATTGCGCACTACGTGCGTACATCAAATTGTTTCTTTTCATTTTACGAGCAGAAATTGCTCAAATCTGTTATGAATATTTTTTATTTAATTTTGTCATCCCTCTATTGTTTATATTGCGTGTAGGGGGTAGTAGTTTCTGCCGGGACTACGACACCAAGATCAGAAATAACTGTACTGGGTTCAATGGTTGAAGGGAAGGGGGGTTCAGTTTGCTCTACTTAACCACTCCCAACGATGCAGATTTTAGCTCGAAATTTAAGTTTAAGTCTAAACTTTTGAAAGCATTTAATGAGATACAAATATAACCGTAAAAAATAGTTTTTCGTTACTCCAAATTCTAAAGCGTATCGGCATTTTTTGAGCTTTATCTTTAAAATTTATTTTCAAGAAAATACAGACATAAAGAATAGTTTTAGGAAAAGTTCAAACGAATCGACAAATTTTTCTGTTTTTTATAATCATTTGAAATTTTGGACCCTAATCTTTAATGCCGCCTGTCTCTTGCGGAAGACGTTTGAGAACCTTAGTTTCCTATTTAATATTGTTTGTCTTTATGTGTACTATCAACGGTGTTTCAGCGTCAATGTGTGGACCGGAATTATCCACGATCATTTGATATGGCCATTTTACAAAAGTTGCTCTATATATTTAGCTAACACATTATGCACATTATACTTTGATTGCATTCGCACATGCGCAGTGAAACTTTTTTTAGTAAACCTGCTCATTTTTCATAAAATTGTTATTACTTTTAAATTCTGATTGCAGAGTATTGTGTACAATGGTGTTCGTCATACTTTCTGAAAAGAACTTTTTTTTATATTAAGAACTCTGTAAATTATAAGCAAAAAACGTGTTGAAATTTGGGACTGTTTTTATAAAAACGTTAATTTCTCTATGAGTATACGGGCTATCCTCATAAACATCAACACAGTATATTACAATAAGCCACTTATTAATAATCTCGAGTTTGAACGCTTTTGCTACATTAGTTTTTACAGGGTTATCCAAAAGATATTCGTTAATTTTTCAAATTCTCTTGTAAATACTGGTGTCATTAAATTATTTCAACATTTTCAACAACTGAAAGCGAGATAGCCAAACCTTGAAATTGTACGATTGATATAGTTAATAACGGCTGCGTATTTAAGTACTTACGCAGCCGTTTATTCATAGATTTACCTTGCTATTTTTTCCCTTAAAATACCCATGTGACTTTTATACTTATTACCTATACTACAGTACATAAGTACTTACTTAATTTTTATGTTATTGGTATAAATAAATCAAATATTTTCACTTTTAGTGCTTTTTTTAGACACATTGACAGCAAAGGTTACCCTTACAACGCTCCTTATTGACATATAATTTACATGATCTGCCTGGTTTAAATTTGTTTAAGTTGTTTTCACTTTTTCAAACAGGATCTGATATCCCACATAAAAAAAATAAATAAACGCGAGTGGAACGTAGACCCCCCCCCCCCCCCTGGTCCACTTACCCCATTTTTATGGGGCAATTGGGACCATGATGAAAGAAAGATGAAATATTCATATTTTTATATTTTTAGGTGCGTTCGTAATTATATAAATACGTAGCACCTATAGTCGTCGTTCAGTCCGTCCGTCTGTCCGTCCGTCTGTCCATCCGTCTGTCCGTCCGTCTGTCCGTCCGTCTGTCTGTCTGCATATAACAGAGCAAAAACTACCCAACCGAATGGTCTGAAATTTTTAATATATGATTGTTGCAAAATTTTGTCGAGCCATTTCAAATTTTATGAAAATCGGATGTATAGTTTAATTACAGGGACAGTCAAAAGTTTTTCTTTACATTACGGCCAATGGGAAAAATTATTACAAGTGCATTTTAATGATGTTACAGCCTTCCGAATGGTCTGAAATTTTAAAGATATAATTGTTGCAAAATTTTGTTGAGCCATTTCAAATTTTAGGAAAATCGGATGTATAGTTTAATTACAGGACAGTCAAAAGTGTTCCGTTACATTACGGGGAATAGGGAAAAAATTATTGGAAGTTCATTTTTATGATGTTACAGACTATGCACTTTATGAAGTGCAAAAAATTATACATTCAGTACAATATGAGGTGCAAAAAATAATTATAACACTAGTTATAGTACGACCGCAGCTCATTTGCCACGTTTGACGAGTAATTTCCAACTTGTTAAATATTAAAATGTTATTTTGAGCATTTCTGTCTGATAGAGGGAACCTAACTGAACACATTTACAGAAGTTGAGACTTTAATTCAAATGAGCACTAGCTTTTTGAATCTGAATTGTCAGAAGCCCTAGAGTCACATTGTAAATTCACGCCCAATTGCCCCCTACTAACCTTATATATATATGTATATATATATACAGGGTGAACGACCCTACTTCAAAGTTGCCTACAGACGAAACTATTGATCAGAAAGTTGTGAAATTTTGGGACGGACATAACGAAGAAATGGGAATTTGTTTGAGCAAAACAAAAGTAGTTCAAAATTTCGCCACCTGAGGGCTTTTTTAATGAATTACAAATTTTTTAAAGTTTTTACCCCCCTATTTTTCTCAAATTAAATAAGACAAATATACAGACCGCCCCTGAAAAAGATAAAGCGTGAAAACTTTTAAAAATTATTGGTGTTCGAATTGAACGGACCGTACATACTCTGAAAAATAAAATCCGCCTACGACAGCCGCCATTTTTTTCTCAGAGCTCAGGCCGAGTATTCAGTGGGCGGCGGCTAAATGTGTAATTTATTAAAAAAACGTCCTCTGGCGGCGAAATTTTGAGCTAACTTTTTTTTCGCTCAAACACATTCCCATTTTTATATTATGTCCGTCGCAAAATTTCACATTCTGACCAATAGTTTCGTATGTAGACAACTTTAAAGTAGGGTCGCATAGTTATGGACACCCTGTATATACAGAGCTGTCAAGTCTCCGGCTTTTTAGATACCGGTATTTTAATACATAAAATGTTGTTTTGTTTAATTGGAACATCGTGCGGATTTAAAAGAACATCAATTTCTGTAAGATAATACTGGTGAGCAAAATGCCGGAGACTTGGCAAATGTGTATGTATATATATATATATATATATTTAATTATTGGTTATATATATATATATAATTAATTATTGGTTATATATACATATATATATATATATATTTCAAATCAGTGTTACCAGTTTAGCCTTTTAGTTTACTGATAAATGTCCAAATTTATACCACAACTTCTGAATAGTATTTTTTTTTATTTTTTAAAACAGGCATTTCGTGATTTATACAAAGTTAAAATTCTTCTTTAGAATTTCCTGTATGAATGCGGATTATCTGAATAAAAAAACGCCAAACTGGCAAACCTGCTTCATATTCTTACTTTTAAAGATACATCTGAATTTACTCGCGCAAGTATGCCGTAAATAGTCTTTTTAAATATCGGCCTTTATATAAAAATGTATTTTTTTTTTTCAAATTTATTGCTCTGTTCGCTATATGTTTTCTCCGTATAATATTATCTATCTCTAAATCTCAATCTCTAAATATTTAGACATTACGTCGACATTTTAAATAGTATGAATGCTAAATGTTTTATCAAAGACATTGTTTTCGAGTCAAAATTTCAAATACTCTACAAAGCAATATATTCAAAACTGTGATTGATGACAGAAGAATATAATATTAAATTAATAATTCGCAATCAATAATCGTAAAAAATAAAAATTATTCTGTGATTAAATAAAGCGAAATTTACTCTTCCCTTTTCCGAAAAATTGGAGCCCTGGGATGTATTGTGCGCTACTGATATAATAAAATATCCTGTGTGTGCCACTGATATAATGTGAGTGTTTGAATACATGTTTACAATTCCCCTTCCCCCGAATAACTGCGGTATAATGAATCTATTTCATTTGTATGAAATGAGCACGGATCGTACATTCTTGGGAACATCAAAGGAATCCCCCAACGTTATTTAAGATATAACAAGAAAGAAAAAAATCATGTGTCAAGCATAGATTATGAAACACTTCCAAACACATTCAGAATAATGTAACAAAACTGCACAGTTTAATAAGGTAAAATGTTATGTTTATGTCAACCATATGGGAACGCATAACACATTTGAAAACCAAATTTCAGCTGTTCCCATCTATAATCGGAAAATTAACCGAATTTTTTCAGCAGACCTGTATATGATATATAGATTTGTATCTATTAACTACATGCAAGCCAAAATTTAGCTCACTTAAAAGATACATATATTGCAGTTTAAAATTTACCTTCAGCAATTTCCTCTAATAAGAAGAACGGTACGTGAATACTTTTGTGCAGCCCTGTATATGAGTTTATAGAATTTATATATAACGAGTAACTTGCAAAAAATTAATTAAATTGAAAAGCTCATACCGAATTTTAAAACGCACTTTCCAGCAATGATTACTCAAATACAGTACTGTAACCGATTTCTCTTGTGCGTCCCTGTAAATGAATAAAAAATGCTATGAATACCCTGATCTAACGTAATCGTAGTGAAATTCAGTGATTTATAATTTTTGAAACAGTATAATCTCATTAAATACCCAGCAAACGATTTTCCCCCATATACCATAATGTAATGGAATTCTTTTGAGTGCCCCTGTAAATGAACTGTTAATCCTACATACTCATATACAATATCAAACAAGCTATGGTGGCCCTAAATAACCTTTATCAACTGCATTAAAATCCGAGTATATTTACCGGAGTTATGGCATGAACAGACGTCCAAACAAACCGAATGTATAAACACTTTTCAACTTTGTTGGAAAGTGTTAAAAATTCTATTTAACATTTAAATTGCAGAATTCGTAACTGCCACTTTTATTCACATAATTTGTAATATTTTTCTGCAGTTAAAAAAGGCGAAAATTTCTATTAAAATGTATCGGTAAAAATAATGGAACTATTAACACTAGAACGCCCGGAAGGAGTCGATTCGACTCCGACCGTATGATTAAATGTCAATTTGAACCAGAAATTCTTTCACAAAATAAGTTATATTTTAAAAGTGCAGATTTACCTTAAATAAATCAGTCAAATATTTAAAAAAAAATTCTGGTGTTAAATATTTTTATGAAACTTGAGTAAAATTTCCGGGCGTTCTAGTGTTAACCCTCTGTCTACCAGAAGGGTCCAATGGACCCGACATGTACATTCAAAATATTTATTCAAACCAGAAATTTCTTCAAAACAAACTAAATTTATAAATCAGAGAATAATAAGTTAAATAAACAAATTAAATAGTTTTAAGTAAAAATTCTGGTGTAGAATTTTTTTATAAAACTTGAGTAAAATTTTCGGTAGTTCTAGGTTTAATAAAGAGGAACTGACGTAACCTTAATATGGTGAGGCTTCAACTGTAACCGCTTTCTCTGGGGTTGATTGCCGCCAGAGCAAACTACCAGCAGTAAATTTAAATAGAAATTTTCTCCTTATTTAAACTCCTTATTAATAGAAAATGTCAGTCCTAAATAATGACGAGAAAAGACATTCATCTTTACTGGTGGAAGTTTACTTCTGCTGTAGTCAGGCCCTGCGTTTCCGGCATTTTGTGACAAACTAGACAACCATTTCTCAGCATCCGTGAAAAAGATTATAATGAATGGTCAAACTGCCACCAGTAAAACAAATAGAAAATTTAACAGCATTTATGGGAGATATGTTTCATAAAACAGCCGCTTAAATAGGTCAAAATTTACTTGTGGAAGTTTGCTCCGGCGGTAGTGAAAAACTATTGATCGGATGTAAAAAATCAGCCGCCATCTTATGATAACCTCCTCAGTTACTTCCCTCCAACTCGTAGACAATACACTGTATGTCTCCTCCTGTTTATTCATAACACCATTGTAAAAATATGTCAACTCTGGAAAGAAGAGAATTTAAAATCTATTAATTATTGGGAGCAGTAAATATATATATATATATATATATATATATATATATATATATTATGAATATTTATTATAAAATAGATCGCTGTTAATCATCCATAACTTAATTCTAATGTTTTCTTTATTGACTTTCTACCTATTACTATAACTGTAATGTGGTTTTAGAACTTTTGCCTGCTGACGATTTTCGCGGAACACTCGTATGCTTGTATATAGGTAGAGGGATGAACGGTTTTATGAATGCCATACACGAACTTGAAATTTATTGAGAAGCAATATTTTAATTTATGATTTGAAATTATGAATTCCTAAATCAATATTTTCTCCAAATAATATGCTACATAATATTAAATGAATTGTTTTTGGAACCAATGAAAACACCATCACAGGGGATGTACAATGCACAAGCACATAGCTGTCAACATGTAGGACTATTTCTCATCATCATTTATTAATAGAAACGTTTGTGTTAATAAATAACAGATTTTTATGTTTAAATAAACCTTTCTGAGAATAAAGATGAAAAAATATCATATCAGTTGGGAGTGATGAGTACAATACGATAATTATCAAACAGTTCAATGGATATACTGGTTTTTAATTAAGCAACAACCCCCCAAACTGAAAGCAAACGTGCTCGTAAAGAAATAAAACTTAAACAATTTAGTGTGTAATTTCACAAAACTTTAAGAGGTATAAAAGAAAACACTTAATTCAAATTCTTTAAAAGAAGACTTATATACTGCTGTGGCATCAAAGAGGATAATTTATTGCTAAATCGCAGCTGGTAAAGACAGTTTTAGGACCAAAAGTTCAGGGCAAAATACAAGTAATTTCTCAATCTATCCATCATTATTGAAATTTCAAAAGGAAATGCCAAGGATGTCAGTTGATTCAGTAGGGACCGAAACGATTTTATGCGCACCAGTCACTTTTATGATGCTGGGAATCCTTGGGGAATTTGATTAGGCAAAAGATAAAATTCCTTTCTTTTGAAAATCGTTTTATTATCTTTCATCATTGAAATATCTAATTCTAGAACTCCAATAAATGAAAGTAAATGAAATGTTTAAAATAGATCGATGACGCACACTTTTGCGTGTTTTTATTTTAATGATTTATTATTTTTTTAAAAATAAGTAAAGTATTTGATTTCGTGCATTTATTCAGAATTTGTTTTATTATAACATATTTTAGAAAAATCTTAAGAAAGTTAATTGAGTGAAAGGAAAATATAGCCAATACGAATCATCTACCTGTCTACCCAATCTATATACTTGACTGTATATCTATATGTACATCTGTACGTATACAGATATATATGTGTGTATGTGTGTGTTTACCTATATATGTGTGTGTATACATATATAAAGCATTCTCACATAATTTTTTACTTTTAAGTCCCTGAATAATAATTTTTTCTTTAGTACATATTCTTGGGTTTTATTTATTTCTGATACTGGAAAACATCCCATTGCATGAATGTATAACAATATTAACAATATAAATAAGTTTTGGACGATGTTCGGGGTCCAAATATACCACCAAATTCCCTACGGTGCCTTTGATGATGATTTTTTAGTTTGGAGATGTCTGTATAAAATTGTTTCAATAAAAGTAATTCGATGTAGTTTTTTCCAAAACTGGGACTATTGTATTATATAAATAGTAGCAGGCTACGCCCGCTACGCTGGTCCTATTTTTCCAATTTGAATCAAAGAAAATATATCTATGGAATGTATTTCCTGATTTAGGGAAATGATGTAAACGATGTATCATTGCAATATTGTATTTACTAATGTGTTGGGACAAAATTTGAGTTATTAAACACCAACTACTATTTTAGTTGATCAATTACAGTTTGATTTAGCAGGAAAATGAAACCGTTATGGCAACAGGAATCAAAATTCCCTTTAATAGCTACACTACTGAAATGAAGTGCATTACAATGATAGCAGAGATTGTCCATCTCATCGAAATAATGTTCAGGCGATTCATTCTCATCGGTTATCTTTTAAATTCTGAACTTTTCGGTGGTTCGTCATGTGTGATTCTGGTAGTTTAAATGCTATATCGCCTTATGTTCTGTTATATTTCGTAAAACACAATTCTGCCACAGTTTTTCATATTTCCATTTTAGCAGAAAAAAATGCAGTTAAAACTGTAATAACAGTAAATAGTACTGTAGCTTCCATCATCAGTTAAAATGCAACCTTCTTTTTAATACGTCACGAAAAACTCTCTCACAAAGAAAAAAACTTCTTTTAATTCATGAAATTCTTAAAAAAAGGTAATCTTTAATAATCAGGTCCTCAGAATTAAGAATTTCCCCCGTAATTCTATAACTAAGCGTTGTAGAACAATGTATTGTATACCTAACCCCAAAAACTAAGATTGTAATTTCTCTCAACATAATATAAACCGTCGGTTGAAATGCAAATGAAATATAGTAAAAGATGATATAATTTTCTGTAATGGAATGCATCATGAAGGTTTTGCTTCAAACAAAAACGATGTTTTCAAAATCACATTTAATACGTCAATTTGCGAGATATCCAGCTACGAAATATTAGCCCGGAATGCTATGAACGATACTATACTTGATTATCCCGTCGACCAAAAACTGTCGCCAAACTGTAAGATTAAATGCCAATAATGGATGATCGTAAATGCCACATTCACTTGAGATTAAACACGACACACGTGTTAGTTACTACGTTATCAAGTCTTTTTAATTCGATGTTTTATTTGCATTTTTATTAATGTTTTACATATTTATTTGTTCTTTCGTTATTTAATATTGCTGCAAATTTCGATTTTTTTTCTTCAATTCTATATCTACCCGTAAGGCATGGTGACGTCACGGCGACGTCGTTGTGAAGTCACACTGTGATTTTGTGACCGTCGATGTGACGTCACGTGACGTCGATGTGACGTCACAGTGACTAGAATGCGAGGTCGTTATGGCCGTTTTAGAGGACGTTTGTGACGTCACATTGTGACCACTCTGTGAAGTCACGGTGTGACAAATTTGTGAAAAGTGTGTCATTTGTGACTATTTTGGCATTAACTTTGTGACGAACCTGTGACGAAAGCGACAATGCTTTGAAGTCACATTGTGACCAATTTGTGAAATATGTGTCGTTTGTGACGAACTTGTCATAAACACTGTGATTTCAAATGAAAATCAAATTTCAAATTAATTGCTTAAAAGACGCAAATAGTGAAAAAGATTCCATGCTGGGACTCGAACCCGGGCCATCAGTACAGCACACTGACATTCTACCGACTAAATCACATGGAACGATACCCAGGCTGGAAAATTTCTCACTATTACATGTTGGCAAGGCTACAAACGCAGCAAAAGATGGAATATTTAGCGTGAACCACCCACATGATGCAAACACGAAACTTAATTAAATCCAGCATTGATTGAAATTATATTAATACTTGGAAATTTTTCCAGAGAGAACCATTCGCCTTGCATACAATATTTCAAATGAAAGTCAAATTTCAAATTAATTGCTTAAAAGGCAATTTTAATTTGAAATGTTGTATGCAGGGCGAATGTTTCTCCCTGGAAAAATTTCCAATTATTAATATAGTTTCAATCGATGCTGGATTTAATTAAGTTTCGTGTTTACCCCATGTCGGTGGCTCACGATAAATATTCCATCTTATGCTGCGTTTGTAGCCTTGCGAACATGTAATAGTGAAAAATTTTACGGGCTGGGCGTCGTTCCTGGTGGTTTAGTCGGTAGAATGTCAGTGTGCTACACTGATGGCCCGGGTTCGAGTCCCGGCATGGAATCTTTTTCACAATGTTGGCCTTTGCGCCTTTTAAGCAATTAATTTGACATTTGATTTTCATTTGAAATATTGTATATAAGGCGAATGATTCTCTCTGGAAAAATTTCTAAGTATTAATACAGCGATGAATTTTAAAATAAAATTTTGCTGTAAATATAAAATCGTATCTTTTTACCGTACTTTTTAGCAAAATATCGCTACTTTGGAGTCCTATTCTTCTAAAACATTTTACATTTTCTCACTTAAAAAACAATGCTTATCAACTGACATATTTTTTTATTAAGTTCTATGCTTGATATTTAGAATGTGTAAGTTTTTTAATTTGTTTTGATTTGTCATTGCTTTATTAAATACGAACATGGAAACTAACGGATATTAATACAACTATTATTTATAGAGCGGCATGATAAGCGATATTTATTTAAATTTTTTATTCCCGTGTATATTGTACTTTGTGAATATGAGCTAAATAGATTTGGTATGTTTTATAGGAAAAGACTGATCTGGGAAATAGAAAAAAAAAAACGAGTAAGAAAAATCATGCGTTAAGCATAGATTAAAATATACTTTCCAACACTTTCTGAATGCTTTAACAAGACATCGTAATTTAGGGAAATGACGTAAATAAGATAACTAAGTAAACATTTTAGAAAACGCATAAAACATTTGAAAAACTAATTTCAGCAGTTACCGTCCATAGCCAAATATATTTTCCAATTCTTTTAAACAGCCCTTATTTGATCTGTAGGTTGATACACTGAAAAAAATGAAGTACTCAAAAATGAGCAAACCGACGTACTCATATTGAATTGAATATTTTTGGATCAAAAATGAACCTATACTTTCTCTATTTTGAAGCATCACATGTTATCAAACCCAAACAAACAAATAGTTTTGTACCCTGTAATGGTTCATTTCATTTATGGCGGCATAAATGATGTTTATTAATGTAAATATTAAATTATGCACAGCATTTTAAAAATAATTGCTTGGAAATAATGTTCTTGTCATAAAAATATTCGATTTGAGTATCTTGTTAAGAATTTTGCTATTTTTCTTGATAAATAATCAATTAAACATTTCTTGTTAAGAACTTTGGACGGGAAATAAATGTCAGTACATTTTTACTTTACATTACATTTTAGGGTTTTTTTTTTTTTTGGGGGGGGGGGGCAGTACATAACGATTCATATTTGATCACAGCCATGGAATAAAAAATGAGTACATGTGTTTCTCAACTTTGAGTACATTTGGATCGGAGCTATTTTGTGCATGTGACGCATTTAAAATTGAGTACTTTTTACTCAATTTTGAGTACCCATCTTTTTAAGTGTATATATACTATATAATGGGAAAATTTAGTTTAGCAAGAAAACGCCTAACAGGTTGAAATTCATTTTCAGCAATTTATACTAATGTATGGAAACATACTTGAATACCTTTGTACAACCCTGTAGTTTACCTAAAATCTTTATTACACGCCACTATTTAGTTAAAATTTAATTCAAACTAAGACACTCTTAAAACTGCTGAAATCACATTTCCAGAAATTATAATATATAGACGGCCATGTATCCAATTCTTTACGTGACCCTGTATATCATTTTATGTATATTCTACAAATATTTCTTGGTAAATTAAATGCAGTTCAGAGAAGAAAAGCATAACTCATTTAAAAACCACCTTTAAGCAATTTGCGCCCATACCCAGTAATCCTTACGAATACTTTTGTGTAGCCTTGTATAGGAATTATAGCATTTATATACACCATACACTATGCATAAATATAGTGAATCATAAAAGTGCATATCATAATTAAAAATATATTTCCAGCAATCATCGCTAATGAACAGTACTTCGGATACAATATGGTATCTGAAAGATTTTGTGTGTCCCTGTAAATGCTATATACGTATTATTCTTATTATACATGAAATAATTTATAGTATGTAAACCTCAGCGACATACATCAATTTCATTATATATGAAATAGATTAACATAATTAAAGTATGCCGCAAACAATTCCCTCCACCTCTATATCATTATGTATTTGAATTCCTTTTTCAGTCCTGTAAATGAACAATAACTATTCTTTGCATCGCATAGTCAACAGAATGCATATTTTAGTGCACTTCATAAATGCATATAAATTTTATTCTGTTTGAAAACGTGCGTAAAATCATAAAAAATCATTTGAAACGACTTTTTCCCATAGGCCGTAATGTAACGGAAACTTTTGGCTGTCCCTGTAAATGAACAAAGCATGCTACAAACTTCATTACAAATAGGTACCGTGCGATGGTAAACGTCAATACCATCCAAAAATTTCAGGGCAATCCGAGTATATTTTCGAGAGTTAGAGTGCGCACAGACTGCTAGACGGACAGACGGAGAGACAAACCGAAGTCATAAGCACTTTTCAACTTGTGTCCTACATTATGTATCCTGTATTATATGAACTTAAAAAAAATATATACTAAAGCAGTTTAATCTATAACTTCCTATCAGGCATGAAAAATACTTTATTTCAATGCTTAAATATCATATTTTACTTTTTAGTGCCAATAATTACCCGAATCTTACACGTAGAAAATTAATTTACAATAGAAGAAAATTTAATAACCCATTCAGAATGTCTATAATTAAATGTTTGATTAAAATCACAAACAGAAAAAATGCTTACATACAATTGAAAAAAATAAATATACCAATTTGAAAAACACTAAAAATAATAATTAGTATTTATAATTGTACTGTTAAACAACAGCAAACTACAATAGATAAATTAAATGCATTATTAGATTTAACAATATCTCAAAAATATTTCCATATGGTATAAGGAATTCCTATTATTTTATAATTTTGGCAAATGTTAAATCTGAAAACATTGGTTTGAAGATTTAGGATTTTAAAACATAATTTAAAATATTATTAGCACTAAAAGAAAATTCTTTCAAATGTTTCACTACTGTAATATGTTAAAAATACATTTTCCCAGTATAATGTTAATTTCTAATCTGAAACAGTTTCGTAATCTCATGATAATCGAACACCATATTTAACCCCAAAATAATAATAACTATAAATATTAGTAATCAAAAAATAGTAAGAAGCCGATAAAATAATTCCAAATCATTGTAGTTCTATACATTTTTAATCTCAAGTAAGAGTAAATAATGTTTATATTAATTTCAGTATGAATGTAGGCATGAATGTCTCTGCGCAGTTTTTTTTTTTTTTTCAAGCGATGGCAGATTAAAATATTTTTCTTCACAGTTATCAAATTGGAAAATAACACTTCTGACAGTTAAAGATCAGTCTCTTACAAATATAACTATTTAACTCATAATATACAACCAGGAATAAAATATTTAAATTAAATAAAACTTACATGCACGTTCCATTAATATCCGTGTATCCTAAAATGGTCATTTCCTTATCTTAAAGTGTTGTAGACGTGTTGTTCTAAAACAAGTGAACTATTTCCCGCGTATTCTCATATTTATTTTTCTGTGGGCAGACGATTTTCGAGCAGATGGTTTGTTACAGATTGTTTGTTTTTGTATACAAGAAATATGGAATTTGAAAGCGCAGAAATTTTCTGAAAGTATCATTCATTAAAATTTTGTATTTGAAGAAATGTCCAATGTATTTAATCTTTTCTTTTTATCCGTACCAAATAATTCAAGTTAACATGTATTGTAAAGTTCCTTTTTTCTAAATAATTATAATAATAATATTCATAATTAGAGTTTATTAGATAAAACATTGTTTAAATTTTTAAAAGGTGTAAAAATAAATTTAATGTATTAACGACACCCCCCCCCCTTTTTTTCTATTTTTTTAAAGTAAAGTTTGTTTTCCTTTATTTTCGGAAAATGCTAATTTTATTTTAAAAGTCTGAAAGAAGTAGAATTTATGACTTGAATACAAATTATAAAAATATTCTAAAGCAAGAAATGCATAGATGACTAAACTCGGAAGACTCTTTCTACATGCTCATTAAAAGTTGCAGATTTAACTGTAATAGAAAATTTTTAGTTTGAAACCACAGAAGTGTTTCGAATAATTCTGGTCGGTAAAAAAAGAAAGAAAGAGTGAAATTTCCTCCCAGCAAACTAAATATGTAAAATGTATAAATTTAATATTCGTAATTGTAAATATATTATCCAAATGCTAGATAAAATTGAAATCATGAAAAAGTATACATTCACTGTCTTAGATATCAAATTGATAAAATATAGCCTAAAAATTTAGTTTATTAATGCTTGTATCGTGCACTTTATTTATTATGCCCCCCCCCCCTCCCCTTTAGTGACGGAATTTACCATTTGCTATCCACTAATATATTTTCATTCCTTATGCCGCTGTAACTCGTGGCTGTTTAAAATATTTCTCTTCATTTTCAAAGATTTTTGAAATTCATATTTTTTGTCACACTGTGACTTACAATATGCTGGTTTTTTGTCACATATGTGACGTGGCGTACGTTACATAGCAGTGACATAACAGAGACGTCACAATTTTTTTTAATTGCCAGAAAAATATAATTTTACAAAAAGTAACATGTTTTGAAGAATTTTCGTAAGATTTTAAAGTTTTCTAAGAAGTTCACATTTCAGTCACAATGTGACATCACTGAGTGGTGGCATTTCGGTCACAGATGTGACGTGACCACAGTGACTTGCAGTGACGTCACAGTGACGTCACCGTGACCATGCATGCTATGAGGGTAATGGTTACATGCATTTTTTAGCTGTATCCGTCTACATTTTTTGATTAAATGAAGAACATACAAATATTGTTACAATTTTCCGTATCATTGATATATATTGCGGTTTTTAATAAATTCAGTTGTTACATTTAAGTAACTTAAATTTTATTCACAAGTACAATATCTTAAAATTATCGCTTTGTATGTGGTTTAATTCAATAATTATGCATTTAAATACGTAAACTATTAGTATTCTTTTGTTGGAAATCATCTAAATAAATCATATTTTATATTTGGTATGTTGCTATGCCATATGTGAACGTCTTTATTAAAGTAACCCTATTCTTTAGTATCTTTTTAAAATTTAAATTCATTAATTTACAAAAATTTAATTCGCAAATAATAATAGTAATAAATAAATAATAAGCAAAATTTTAGGATCATTCTATACTTCCATTTGTATAATTTGTCTAAATAGTTTGGCGATTTGTATAATTTGGCGAAATTGGTCGGCAGGATGATCAAGTAGTACCTAATAAACATATGATCTAACGTTCTTAAGGAATCATCTTTTTTCTTTTCCAAAATAGCAATATTTATGAAAATGATATCTGTATCATAAGCAAGCAAGCAAGCAAGCACCCACCCTGGGAACCCGCTTTTGGCTTATGGTTAGGTGTAACCCCCAAGCCCAGGCAGGGAAAAGTTTTACTACCTGCGAAACTCCTTGAATTTTTTTTTTTTTTTTTTTTTTTTTCAGTTTAGGAGAAATAACAATGTTAGATATATGACAATTATTGACAGTGTTTGCAATAAATATTTACAGATGACCCCTATAATTACATTTGAGAGAAATATTCATTATTATAACATATAAATACGCATAGTTTTTAGAATTTGATATTAAACTTTTTTTTTTTTTTTTAACACAATTACCTACATATTTGCAACACTTTTATATTATTTTCAGGATTCACACATAATTTAAATCATAACATCAATTTAAACCATGTACAGATGTGATATTTGTAACACTTAAAGCTATTTTCAAGATATATGATGCAAAATTATTTTTAACTCTATACTAAAAATAAGTATTAAGGTACAAGATGCGAACAATAATTAATATTATGCACTATTATGAAAGTATAAGTAATTGTAGATAATAATTACCTACAAATTTACAGTACAATGATACTGTGTTTGAGATATTATGTAAGATACATGATGCAAAAATTATTTTTAAATCTACACTGAAAATTTAGTATTAAGGTACAATATGCGAACAATAATTAATATTATGCACTATTACAAATTCTTTTGAGTTATTTAATATTTGACAATATGGCCATATGGTCCTACTGAACACATCTTCTATTTGCCAAGTGTGATTGACAAACCGGACACGCAGTGGAATCCGCTGAATGTTTCCTATAATTAGGTAAGTGGAAACAATTTGTGCAAACATATATGTGCGTAACGCATAAGTCATTCTGCGAATGGCAACACTTTGAAATTTGAAATGAAATTTCGGTTTTGCAATTTTCGCTACTGCAAATTTTTTAACTTCTAAACATCGCACACTTTCAATTTTTACACCGTCGTATAGGGAAAATAATTACTTTTAACTGCAATTTGTTTGAAAACTCTATCTAAATTTATTTTTTGAGATATTAATTTATTTTTTATAGTTTTTAGCACCAATTTTGTAATTGTGGCAACTGAAGTACTCCATTTCTATTAAAAGTAAAGGGAAAATAGTCATGGTTTATTTATTTTTATGATTTTTATTGATTATATCCTTATTGATGCCATTTTCACTTTACAAATAAAAGCAACTATTATCTAATTTTTCAACAGAAAATGACGTCAGCTGTTAAAGAAAAACACGCATACTTCTTCATAAATCAAAAGATTGAAGAATACATTTCAATATTTTTACATTACGCTGATACTCAGTTTGAGACGCTCGGCAAAATGATTATGTGAGTAAAACTGATGTCATATTTAACCCTAGAACTACCGGAAATTTTACTCAAGTTTTATAAAAACATTCTACACCAGAATTTTTACGTAAAACTATTTAATTTGTTTATTTAACTTATTATTGTCTGATTTATACATTTAGTTTGTTTTGAAGAAATTTCTGGTTTGAATAAATATTTTGAATGTACATGTCGGGTCCAATGGACCCGTCTGGTAGACGGAAGGTTAAAACAAAACAATCATTTTCTTTCATAAAACTAAATATTGGACCAATACTAAATGGCCAGTACTATGGCAACTAAAGGCCAATTTCTGAATGGTAAATTTTCTAGGGTACTGAGATTAGAACTTAAAGTTTGGGCGAATGTTCACATGAGAAGTTGTATCGGACAAACGTGACTTTTAGTTTGGAAATACATTCATTAATAATGCATTGCGTGTTAAAATACTTTTAAATTGTGAATTTGAGTGGTGCCTATGTAATTTTTGACAATGTGAAAATAACGTTCAGTTTAGATTTTATGGGGGAAATTGTTATGAGGTGACAAAGCGAAATCCTTTTTACTGATTTTTCATCCCGTAAAAGCAAACATAAGAGCCTCAATCGATAACTTCAACATAATTACTCATCTTGATAACGTATTCTAATACAGTTTAATTTTTCAATAATGTAAGTAGTTGAAGTTTGTGGAAATAACATTTTGGTAATTGTAGTTTTAAAACATTATTTGTTTTAAGAGTTAGACAAACAATGCAAGATGATTTTTTTATTGTAATTATTTTTGTAGGTTTATTATAAATTCGATCTAACAGTTCCATTCTAAACATTTTAATACGTCGAATTTCGACGGTTTCCAACTCGTTAATACATAATTGCATAAATATCCGTAAGAGTAATCTTGAATTCCGAATTACTGAGATGTTAATACTAACATAAAACTAAAAAAAATTAAAGAAAAGAAAAAGTAAAATAAAGGGCATGAAATTTTATATTTTGAGGAGAGTTTCGTATCTTGTCTCGATTGGCACGATTGTCGAAGGAATCTAAAATGGAACCAATAGGCCGATAACCAAAATTTTCAAGATGTTGGAAAAATGTTTTTTAAATATTTATATTTTTTTATTTTTAAATCGAAAATAATATATATATGTATTAGTTTTATGCATATTTACATAATATTACATATAGAGTAAAATATCGTGTAAAAAATCTACGGAAAATTATAGATTAAAAAATATAAATATTAAAAATAATGAATTATAAAAAGTATTCAAAATTGTTACTTATCCACCAGTAACATTCAAGTAATAAATAATAAAATCCCTGCCGGCCCGGCCTACAGGCGAAGGTAGATTTCAAAAAGTCATGAAGTTAAAAAAAAAAATCAATTTAACAAATTACAACGACCATTTGGAAAATGATTTTTTCAAAGTCTAAAATTTAAGACATAAAAAATCGCACGGAGTTGATCATACATTATGTACGCCATGAATTAAACATCAACATTCCTGGACCCATCATGAACAAATTTTAAAAGAAATTTCAGTTTTGCAATTTTCGGTACAGTAAATTTTTAAACTTCTACGGAGCTGGTCATACATTACGTACGTCATGGATTAAACATTAATATTCCTGGACCAATTTTAAATGAAATTTCATTTTTAAACTTCTAAACATCCCACAATATTACTTTTTACACCGTCGTTAGAGAAAAAATATGTACTTTTAAATGCAATTTGTTTAAAAGTTGTTACTCAATTTGTTTCTGAGTTATTAATTTTTTTGTAGTTTTTATTACTTTTTTGCCATAGTGGCAACAGAAGTATCCATCTCTGTTGAATGTAAAGGGAAAATAGAGATTACTGTATAGACCAATCAGAAAACGAATAAAATGTGGGATTCAACTAATAAAACGCTTCAGATATGTTTTTGATTTCCTACCCTGACCGAGGGCAATAACCATTTTTCCAAATGGTTAATATATATATATATATATATATATATATATTTCACCATGATTATTTTTTTATATACATATATATATATATATATATATATATATCGCGTAATTACACAAATCACTTAAGAATAATTCTAAGTTCCCTTTCGTTTTTTTTAATTATATTTTAAATAAAATTACGGTACTACTTAGTTATCCCGTCGACCAAAAATCTATCGCCAAACTATAAGATAAAATGCCAATAATGGTTTATCGTAAATGTCACATTCACTTGACTTTAAGCAAATTACTCGTGTTTACGTCATGAAGTGCTTTTTATTTCGTCGTTTTATTTGGATTTTTATTAATGTTATACTAATTTATTTGTTCTTTCGCTATTTAAAATAAAAATTATGCCAATTTGTATATTTGGCGAGTACTTTGGCGATTTATATAATTTGGCGAAATTGGTCGACGGGATAACTAAGAACTACCAAAATTACAAACAGTTTTCCCATGCTGTTCGTATTTTTTTGCTAAATAATATAGACATTTCAATTCCTCAATAAAAGCATGACATATCGTCGCCAAGATGAGAAACAATAACGAACAGCAACCTTTGCGCTCGAAAAAAAAAAGAGAAACACAAAATTGTAATTAAATAATAATAATAATAATAGTTATATAGGTAAATCATACATACAAATGATTCCGAAAACTTATCCAATGGTGTAAATGATAAACAAAAAGCATCCTGTACTTTTAAAATCAACACTGACAAACTTAAAAAACAAAGAAGAAAAAAAAACCGCTATTTTATTTAAATAAAAGTTTCAATAAACATTATTTTCTTATCCAGGTGTAAAATATAAACCACAAAGATGATAAATCGCCAATTATTGTTTCAATGGACCGACTTAGAAAATGAATCTCCTTTTAAGCCGCACAAACACATTTCTTTTATATTTAAAATAAATATTTTCTTTTTATACTATTATTTCTAATTTTCATTTCGCTGTATTTCTTTGTATTTTTAATAAAATCAGTAATATATATATATATTTTTTTTTTTTGGGGGGGGGCTGTTTGTATATTTTAATTTCTAAATGATGTAGACGTTTCAATTCTTTTACAAAAAGATAGCTTAATATGTCAAGATGAAAAACTTACGACAATGGCAAACTTTTCGTACAAAATAACAGAACTTTCCATCATAATTGAATAATTGTCTAACGTAGAACAATGTGTTATAGCTTAAAACCTTCCCTGAAACAATACCTATCTAACGGTATAAGTTCCGCAAAAATCCAAGCAGTAGAACTCTAGGCGTTCGGAACAAAATTTCCGTTTGGATTTTATATATATAATAGATGTAGCAAAAAATTAACCTGCATACATTTTTACAGTTGTTATTATTTTTTTTAACTCTGTTCCGGGATTTTAGATTCCTTACTGTCCCTCTCGTTAACATTATACAGAAAATTACTTCAGATGCAGCCACAGAATTTTTTTTAACTTTTTTTCTCATGCAGAAGTATACTAGAGAAAGAATGGCTAAAATTTTTTGACAAGAAATTTACTGTAGAATTTAAATCAGCATTCAAATATCCATTTTAAGCATTGTGGCTTTATTGGTAGTCGTACCGTCCCGAAAGATTATTCCTGCACTTTTCGAGGTGAATTAATTTTTTTATTTAATCCAATGTAAATAAATTTTGCTAAAAATCAATGAACATTGTGGCTATCACTTAGTCTTAATATGATTTGCATAAAAATAGGTGGAAATTTTCCTTACCGTCACTTTTTTCCCTTACCGTTACTTTTTTCCCTTACCGTCCCCTTTTTTTCATTACCGTCCCTTCTTTAACACACCTTTAAGACAATGTATACCAACATTTTGCACTAAAAATACTACATTGTTGTTATTTCTTATTTGAATGTTCTGTGGGTACTATGCAAATTTATTATAAGTAAAAAGTTTGAAGAAAATAAAAAGGTAAAGAGGTAAAACGATAAGGAAAATTAAACTGCCAAGTTTAACTTAAACCTCAGTTAAATAAAAAAACATCGTCGTTGCTGACAATTTTTCCTTTATTTTGAATCATTAAGGCATTCGTCTATAAGTTCAAAAGGTTATTTTATTAAGTTTAATTTCACTAGATTTTTATTCCTGAAAGTTGAAATTTTGTGAGAATGCCTCATATATGTAGAGTTTAATAAACTCAGCTTATTAACTAAGAGAAGACACTTTAATATCCTTCGAAAATTACTTATAAGAATTGACTAGAAGCAGAGATTTAAAGTTTAATCCGCATTTGTGATAGGTGCAGCCTGTTAGTACGCACGCTTTGTGCATGGCAAAGAACGCGGACGCGGATTGCCTTCTTCTAATCTGCTTTGGTAGAATGGAGGGATGTGTTCACTTCTCACCTTATATTACTTTGCATTGAAAAATGAAATCAATTTCCAGCTTTCAGTGCGTCTCTGTTGCGGCATCATTCAAGAAAACATAAATGCAGACGGTGGTAAGTATCATCAAGTTCTGCTTGGTTGCTTCAAATTGATGAGCTTGGCGAATGATATCGGATAACGTATACCTTCTGCCAGTTTTAAGAAACACTGTATACCCGCTGTTTCTGAAATAAAACTATAGTGCACACTCTCTGGGTACACCCTCTGACTATAGTTTATATATCTTATAGTTCTTTTACGACTGCAACACTGTTACGAATTCCAGCATTTTCCATAAAAACGATGCATGAAACCAGTGTTGCCAGACTGGGGACTTTTTTAATTCAGATTGTTTGACTGTCATCACTTTTTAAAAATAGTATTATTCGCCTTATTTTTCAGAGTTTTTAATCTATTTTTAAATATGCCGAATATTTCTATTTCAAAAAAAAAGCGGTGACAATGAACAGTCTGGGGACAAAAAAGCCCCCAGTCTGGCAACACTGCATGAAACGACCATAGATCGGTTAGATGCAAATTGCTGCTGAATACTAAAGCGAAAATAATACAGCTTTTTGACTATTCCAATATATCAATCAATTTCATTAGTGTCAAGTCACATAAAGATTAAGAATATTAATAATTTAAAATCCTTTTCGAAGAACTGCGGTTAATTTTCGAAGAGAAACTAGATGTTACAGTAGTGACCAAGAAACAAAGTTCATTCAAAACTGTTAAAAATTTGTATTTTACCCAATTACGAATACCTTTACTAGATTAAACTAGATCTCTCTAAAATTAATGACCTACCTGGAAATCGCCTATTACTTATTTTCAGTTCAAAGCATCTAAAACTAGAGAGATTTCTCAATCATGTAACTTTTAGCAATTGTTTTTAAATGTTCAGACATCGCACGACATATAACATATGCCTGCATATGGGCAAGAATGAGGCAGAAGCACCATTTAAATTTCCTTAACACTTTAGTGCGCAGATTTGCATATATGCAAACAACAGTGTATTGAATTTAATATATTTTTTAAACTCCTATATACCTAATTCACATCAGAAAATTAAATTAGAAATATTTGCTTTAATTAGTAACAGTCATTGCGAATTTAAATAATGCGAAGTTAACCATTGAAACTTTCTGTTGTAAAGTCAGATTCTCTGGACTACGTAATTTCTAGAACGTATTCTGTCTGGAAATTAAAGGGTTAAAGGTTACGTTTGATATAAAATAAGGGATTTGGTGACATACTTATTAAAATATTTACTAATTTGCATTATCTTAGCGTAAAACAGCCACACCACAGTAGTTTTTACTTGTATTGAAGATGTGCAACAGAAGAAAAGATTGACGTATTATATGAAAAATGTATTGATTTTTTTTTCATTATTTTTCCTGTGCAATAAACCTTTCAGAGAATAATATATAATTTTTTTGAAACAAAATAAAAAATCGCGCATTTAAGGGTTAACACTGTCTATCTCTCTTTTATTTGTACTTCTTTGTATAACATTAATTAACATAACGCAATAAATAAAAATAGTTGTATGCCATCAAGACCCCACGCTTTACAGTTAGGAAAATTTATCAAAGCTTTAGCTATCTCGATTATCCTCACTTTTTAAAAATTATTTATACGTAATACATAGGTGCCAAGTTGCCACTAATCCTCCGTAATGTGTGGGTTAATTTAACCCTGGTTTAATACTTTTTGCACCAGAATTTTTTTCAGGAATGAAATTAAAGAAGTTCCACGTAGAAACCTGTAATTAAATAAATAAAGATTCATCAAATAATTTTTCTGGTTCGAAACATTGTTAAACTGGGTTAAATTAATCTACGCATTACGGAATATTAGTGCGAACTTGGCACCTCTGGTAATATCATTCTGCTTTTCAAGAACATACTGCCAGCTTAAAAAATAGAATGTAAAGTTGCCAGTGAACTACTTTTTTTTAACTTCAGATTTCTTGATTGGCACCACTTTTTTGAAATAGTAAAATTCGCCTTATTTAATGACATATTAATTAAGGCCGAAACAAGTTTAATTTTATAATTTCAGAAAAGTGGTGCCAATCAATAACTGAATTTTGAAAAAGTTGACCACTGGCAACACTGATAGAAGGAAATCAAATAATGTTTACTAATAAGGGATGCTCAATATTTTTGCAAAAAATAATTCTGACAAATGTGTCTAGTTTAATGACAAAATATCTACAATTAAATAAGATAACGTTTGCTTTCGAAAACAAATGGCGGCCATGTTGCCCACCGGACGAGAAGGGATTAAAATATTATTAAAGACATAAACAATTTAAACTATCTCTCGCTTGTTTTACTTCTATAGAAATTTCAAAAGACCAGGATGGTTTATATAAGCCGCAGCCTTATTGCCTTTCAAGGTTCCGAAGATGACATTGCGCTTCTGCCCCTATCCACTCGTTCCGTCTCAGAGAGTAATATGAAAAGTTATTTTCTGCTAATTTCATCATTTTTTTTCTATTAGGGAAATCCTCTAAAAGTACAGCTTATATAATGTACAGGCTGAATCATATCTGCTGTGGGATGGAAAAGATTAGCAAGAAGCGACGGAAAAGCTGTCGAAGGCAACGATAGGACGAAAATATGGCTGATATTTTGGAATAAGGTAGTCCGAGACACAACAATTTTCAAATTTTCTAAAAAAAAATTATTGCATTAGAAATGACCTTCTTTTTTCTGCTTAAAATGGCCTTTAAATTCAGTTTGTATCTTAATTGGAACAGGAAACATTTATTTGCTTTGATTTGCTTTTAAATCTAGCTTTCAAGCAATGGTTGTCACGGAAACGAATTCTTTTGAAAATGGGTTTTTCTTCCTGATGGGTTTTTCAACATTTCACGTGTTTAAATTGTTATAAGTGAAGAACTGTTAAAGATAAACGGTTCAAACTTGGAAGATGTCTTTTTCAATTGTTTTACTTTAATGTTGATTCAGCAAATTAAAAAAAAAATATACTTAAAAATATATTTTTTTAAATAAAAGTTACATAATTTTTTTTAAATTTTAAATTTAAATATTTTTTTTAATTTAAATTAATATTTAAAAAAAAACGCTGAATCAAAATTAAAACTTATATATTTCTGTTTCTTTAAATGAAGAAAAATTGAATTTCAACATATAATATTTCGAGTTATAACGATTTTAAATTACCCAATTCTTTAATAAATTTTAAATTTAATTTTTTTAATAGAAGTTTTATCATGTGATTTTGTTTACAAATGATATGGTTAAGCATCACAAAAAATTTCAAAGTTTTAAATCAATAAATAAAAATGATTTTAAAATGTGTCCCGGACTCTCTTAACAGATGGACATGCGTCAGCCCCCCTTATAAATAAGCATTTGAATAGTGCTAACATAACCATGGTAAACGAAAGTCTGTTAGATGATTTTTACGAGTTAGGTATGACAACGAATTTAAAGGCTGAAGCATATCTTAGTTAATTCAAAAAACATGCTGTCACTAATAGCTAAAAGTTCACTGTCTGTAAATAAGGAATAACATTTTACCATACGGGTAAATGTTGAATTTACTCAACAATATTCGAGGCCCTTCAGTATGCTAGAAACTTGGATGTTACTCCGAGTGAGCAGAAAACTGTTACATTAATACAGTAGAAATCCCTTATATTCGCAAAATTTATTCTAATATCGCTTTTTATAAAATAAGGAGAAAAATTTCCTTTAACTCCTTGAGGGGTGGTGGGATATATTATATCTCAATTAAGTTTCATCAAGATACCCACAAGAAACATTTAATTAAATTTTATTTTTATAATTTTGGTGGAACAAAGTTAAAAAATTACTTTTCCATCTTATGAAACAATTGTTTTCGAAAATTCTGGTGTGAATTCAAAATTACAGCAACGCAAATACTTGCCACTGAAAGAGTTAACTGAAAGGTGATAACTTTGTGGGACACGGTTCATGTACTGAGTATCCCTTGTGTAGAAAAAAGAATTACAGTTAGATTCGCGCTACGCACAATGTAATTTCTATACTTCTACTTCAACTCTTAGAACACTCCCAGAATGCCTTGTCTTTTTGTAAATAGAATACAACGAACGTTGTTTTAAGAATGGAATGATTTGTTATTATATAAAGATGTGACGTAAGATCGTCAAATAATTGAAATATGAACGTGGAGAATTGTATCTCCCAACAATATGGTTTTGAGTTTGTGTAAATATGTAATATATCTGTAAATAGTTTTATTCTTTATTAAATGTTTACTTAAAAAGAACTTCGGTGCCAAGATTCATGAAGTTTTGATTTGACAGATACGCAGTTTCTTCTTGCTTACTTCCAGACCAGATAATTATTTTAGAATGATGTGATATTTTTTATGATTCGAATTACTCGATGTAAGATTTACAGATATGATGCGAAAGTGATATTTAGAATTTTAATACGACCGTGACAGAAATAGATATATTTTCCTTTTTTTTTCATGGTGCATTACGGCCGAAGGAATTCGGATGAGTGAAATGTTAATGATTTAATTTTTTATGTTTTTGAAAGTTCGAAGATTTTTCAAGGTAAGAGTATTTGATTTTGAATTTATTTTCATGTTTAAAATGGGCTGATCTTGAAAAATTTAAGAAAAACAGGACTATTTTAAGGAGTTCTGTTACAAAATTAATAAATAGTATTGATAGTATTTTGAAAAGTGACACAATTGATATTCATTCGCTCGAAGAAACTTTTAATCAGTTGAAAATTAAAACCTGTAATTTAGAGGAAATAAATAATAAGATAGAACCTTTGTTGAATTTAGACGGATACGAGGCCGATATGGTCACAACTTATGAATATTCCGATAAAATATCTATAACGAATTTTCGCGCCGAAAAGAAACTTAAAGAAAGTAAAAGAAATATTGTTCCTTTGAGTAATAATTCAGTTAATGATTCTCTCCCCCATAATGAAATTAAATATGTGAAATATCCTAAGCTAAATATACAGAAATTTTACGGGGATTGCACACAATTTACAAACTTTTGGAACACTTTTAAAATTTCTATAAATGAAAATAATTCATTAACGAAAATTGAAAAGTATAATTATTTACGAAGTTACTTAGGCTCCTCCGCTTTAAATGCAGTTGAAGGGCTAGAAGTTTCGGAATCAAATTATGACACCGCACTTAAAATTCTTGAAAGTAGATTTGGCAATAAAGAGATGATAATTAATCATCACATGAATAAATTGTTAAATTTATCTCCTGTATTTACGTCAAATGATATTTCAAAATTACAGAAACTTCATGACGATATTGAAATAAATGTAAGGTCTTTAACCACATTGGGACTCGAACCACAGGCTTACAGCTCCATTCTTTTAGCCGTAGTTTTGAAATTACTGCCCTCAGATTTATATTTAGAATTTCATAGACAAAACATTAAGTCATCATGTAACCCTGATACAAACAAACTACTGAATTTCTTACAAACCGAAATTAAAAGTCGAGAATTGTCTTTTTCATTTTCAAAATCAATTAAATTAGAAGTAAACAGACAGAAATTTACGAAACCTCCAAAACAAGAATTAAACTTTTCATCCGCACATGAATTAATGACTACAGTCTCAGACAAAAAAAATACAGATAAACAAAATTGCATTTTTTGTAAGAATAACCATTTGTCAGAAATATGCAGTGTATTTGATGTTGATAAGAAGAAAAATATTTTGAAATCACAAGGTAGATGTTTTTTGTGTCTGATGCCAAAACATCGAATTAGAGATTGTTTTTCTAAAATACGGTGTGCGTGTGGTGTTAGACATAGCCGAGCTATTTGTAAACAACATAATTCACCTACTAATAATAAAAATTATCCGGATAAAAAATTTGAAGCAGCGAATGCACATAATGAAACAAGTAACGAAATTATTTCGGCTATCTCGTGTATCGGAAAAAATAGAATTTTCTTACAGACTTGCAGTGCGAATGTAAAAAATAAAAATAAAGAACTCGTCGTTCGATTATTGTTGGATACCGCTGCAATGCGAACCTTTTTAACTCGGAAAATTGCTGACAAATTATAACTTAAAATATTGAGAAAAGAAAAACTGTCAGTCTTCACATTTGGAAGTAAAACCCCAATTCAAAAAAATTTTGATGTTGTTATGCTTAAATTGGAAAATAAGCATCTTTCGAAGTCAAGTTTAGAAATAGAAGCTTTAGTAACAGACGAAATCTCTGGTTCTGACATCCCTCCCCCAGAAGTAAATGAATTGAGAGAGGTGAGCATTTTGCAGAATTTAACCCTCGCTGACTCACCACAATGTCAGAATCCTATTTCCCTTCTCATAGGAGCAGACTATTACTATAAAATAATAACAGGTAATATAAAACATTTGAACAAAAATCTTGTTGCTGTTGAAACCATCTTTGGCTGGTGCCTCCAAGGTAAAAAAGGCGAAAACCAAACTTCATTGATTTTTAATGTAATTGTTGAAGAACATTTAATTTCTGAGCAAATTAAAAAAAAAATGGGATCTTGAAACTTCCGGACTTATTAATATTAAACAAGATTCTGACCCTACTGAAAATGAAATTATGAAACAATTCGAATCAGATATTAAATATGAAAACAAACGATATAAAGTAAGATTGCCATGGAAACTGGAAAAAAGGCGTTTGGATGATAATAGAAAAATCGCAGAATCTCGACTAGTTACATTAAATAGAAGATTTGCTAGAAACCCCCAATTATTCCTAGAATATAAAGAAGTATTGAACGATTATTTAAATCAGGGAATCATAGAATTAGTTCCTAAGTCAGAAGATAAAGGGCATGTTGAGTTTTATTTACCTCACAGAGACGTAATAAAAAGAGACCGTGTAACTCAGGGGTGGCCAACAGTGGCACGCCCGATACCACTAAAATTTTACAGAAAAATTCAATTTCTTGAATCGCAGAGATTCGATGATTAGATAAGGCAATGATTACTGTAAAATTTTAGTGGTGTGGCGCGTGCCACAGTTGGCCACACCTGGTGTTACTAGTAAGTTGGGGATTGTTTTTAATGCATCCGCTCATGATTTAAACTCCCTTTCTCTTAATAATTGTCTTCAGGCAGGGCCTAATTTATACCCAGAAATTTTCGATATTTTCCTAGGATTTCGATTTCACTCAGTTGTCTTTACTATTGATATGAAACAGGCATTTTTACAAATATTGGTAGATGAAGAAGACAGAAACGTTTCTCGTTTTTTGTTTTCGGAAGACCCTTTTGATGAATCCAACCTCCCACAGATATATAGATTTACTAGAGTTTTATTTGGGGTAAATTGTAGTCCATTCTTGTTAGCGGCTACAATAAAACACCACTTAAAGAAATATATCAAAAAGTATCGAGAAACTGTAGATTTTTTGAATGAAAACATTTATGTAGATGATGTCATTGGAAGTCAATCCTCTGTCGAGCATGCCTTGTCCACTACATTAGAGTCTATAGACATTTTCAAAGAAGCTAGTATGCATTTACATAAATGGCATACTTATTCAAAATCCCTTAACGAATTGTGGAGAAATAATGATGTAATGTCTAGTGATAATTTGGAAACATTTGAAACAGAAAATGTCCCTTACAAAGTTTTAGGTATAGCATGGAACAGTCTAGAAGATTTTTTTGTATTTTGACGCTCGTGAATTAGCAAAATTTGCTTCTAAAAGAATTGATACCAAGAGGTATATTTTACAAGTTTTGGGTCGAGTATTTGATCCTATTGGATTCGTAGGACCCTTCACTTTAAGATTAAAATGTTTGATGCAAAAAATCTGGTCGTTAGGTATAGACTGGGACGATGTTATCCCAAAAGATCTAGTTTCTCTTTGGAGAGAATGGTGTAATGAAATTCCTCAGATATCTGAATTTTCTGTTCCTCGACATTATTTTTTTGAAATTCCAGCTGAGAAGATTACCAATTTACAGTTGCATTTATTTTCAGATGCAAGTACAATAGCTTTTGGGACTATTGCTTATTTACGTGTAACAACCTCTGAAAAAGACATTCGAACACTCTTCGTAGCTTCTAAAAACAGAGTAGCTCCTTTGAAAACCCTCACCTTACCGATACTAGAATTGATGGCTGCATTATGTTCTGCTAGATTAAGCTGCAGTATTTTGAAGGCGCTACATCTGGAAATTCCAGCATTTACTGGACTGATTCAAAGATAACATATTTTTGGATTAAAGGATCACCTGAAAAATTTAAACCCTTCGTGAGAAATCGGTTGAAGAAATTCAAAAGCTGAGTTCCCCTTCTGATTTGCATCATTGCCCAGGGGCAGACAATCGCGTAGACCTTGTCTCAAGAGGAGCAAAAGTTTCCAAGCTCATCAATGACCCGACATGGTTACTCGGGCCAAAGTGGCTTAGCTTCCCACCAGAATTTTGGCCAAGATCTGAAGATACAGAAATGATTGATGAAGATGATTTAGAATACAGAAAGAAGCCTAATGACATATTGCAATGCGCGTGCATAATCCAAGAGATTAAAAATCCTATTGATATAACTAAATTTAGTAGTTTGGAGAAACTAATAGGAATAACTGTTTGGGAAAAAAGATTTATATTGAAGTTTAAAAAGTCTACTGAAGTTCGCGGCCCACTAACAGCTGAAGAATTATTAGAAGCAGAAAAATATTTAATCCGTAGTGAACCGAAGAAATTTTATAAAGTAGAATTTGAGTCTCTTACAAATGATAATTCAGTAGAGAAAAATTCACTCCTATTCAATTTTGTTCCATATATAGATCAAACAGAAATTATACGTTTAGGAGGAAGACTAGAGTTTGACGATATTTCTACGGAAGAAAAACATCCAGTCATTCTGCCTAGACATTCCTGGTTAACGGTGTTGATTGTGCGTCAAGATCATGAAAAAATGATGCACGCAGGAACCGCACATACTTTGACAAAAATTCGATCCCGATATCGGATTCCGAAGGGAAGACAGATGATGAAAAGCATCATTAAAAATGTCTTGTTTGGATAAATATTGAAACAGCTGCATGGTGGGGAGACTTTTTCGAAAGACGTGTAATATCCGCAAAAAAGAAACCCGAAAAGATTCCAGAACTTATATCCTTAAAATTATAGACTGATGAACATTTATAGACTTCTTCTCTTTTTTTAAATCTCTTTTAGAACTCCAGAAGTTTTCTTTCCTTTTTCTTTAATTTTACTTACTTTGAATGCAGTATTATTTGAGTTTTAGTATAAGTAAGTATGTTAACTGTTTGAAAAAAAAATGCCATTTATTGTGTTAATTTTCAGGTAATATTTTATATTTTTCTATATTGTTTGAATTTTATACTTTTATGTTTAGCATTAATTGATATTTTGAACTTGATATATTGTATTTGAATTTGATATTTTGAACTTGATGTTTTGTGTTTGAATTTGATACTTTGAATTTGATATTTTGAACTTGATATTTTGTGTTTGAATTTGATACTTTGAATTTGATTTTGTGTATATGGATTTTGAAATTGAATTATCATAGATCACTGAACCACTGTTCACTGAGATCACTGAACATATGAGAATTTAAATTTTCATGATAGAATTTTTGATTGATGAACTCTGTAAGAGTTCAGGTGGGGAGTGTGTAGAAAAAAGAATTACAGTTATATTCGCGTTACGCGCAATGTAATTTCTATACTTCTACTTCAACTCTTAGAACACTCCCAGAATGCCTTGTCTTTTTGTAAATAGAATGCAACGAACGTTGTTTTAAGAATGGAATGATTTGTTATTATATAAAGATGTGACGTAAGATCGTCAAATAATTGAAATATGAACGTGGATAATTGTATCTCCCAACAATGTGGTTTTGAGTTTGTGTAAATATGTAATATATCTGAAAATAGTTTTATTCTTTATTAAATGATTACTTAAAAAGAACTTCGGCTCCAAGATTCATGAAGTTTTGATTTGACAGATACGCAGTTTCTTCTTGCTTACTTCCAGACCAGATAATTATTTTAGAATGCTGTGATATTTTTTATGATTCGAATTACTCGAAGTAAGATTTACAGATATGATGCGAAAGTGATATTTAGAATTTTAATACGACCGTGGCAGAAAGAGATATATTTTCCTTTTTTTTTACCCTACATTAACCATAAACCGTCAAAACTCTAAAGTGTAGATCTTCTTCCTTTTTGCTGAAAGCCGCTTGCCACCACAAATTCTAAAATAAATGTACGCTATATAAAATCACAATGTCTTTGCCATCAAAAAAGCATTTTTAATGCAAAAATAGTAACTAAGAAATTACTTTTATATACGAATTTTTATTTTATCGTTGCGTCAACGAACAACAGAGATAATACGTTAAGCATTTCAGGGTCAAGGTACTTCTACTTCTATTCGTAGATTGTTGGAATTAGTGCGTGATACCAGAATTAAAAACCAAATTTATTTCCAAATAAGCAAAAGCATTTGTTCACGTACCTAATAAAAGTGGAATTTTTATTCAATATTTTGGTGCCAATGTGTCATTTAGGAATTAAAATTAAGTAGTCCAAAAATGAACCACCGCACTTGAAGAAGTTAATGAATACAGTTGAGGAAGGCCTTACAATCGCCACCCCCCCCCCCACACACACACAAAAAAAAGAAGCTATAAATAGTATTGCCAGGTGTCCTGCATAAATTAGGGCTTCAACTGCTCTGACACCACTAATTTGTTACAGTTTATTTCGCCATGTTTAACCGCGGATAATTCTGCGATCAGATGAGGCGAAGAAAATTACTTCCGAATTCTGGTTTCCAAACCATTTGAAGCACCGATTTACGTGGGACACCTGGAAGCGCTAGCTATAAAGCAGGGCTCAGACGCTGTACGTATTTTGAACAGCACTTAAAAATAACTCATTTAGAATTTTCGTCGAAACTTACCCTGAAAGGATTATCGTTCCTGTTGTTGCAAAATCGTACGACATATTTTTTTCTTAAACAATACTGTTTTTCACAAAACAAATCATTAGGAGCCCTGTGTAGGGACAACAAATGACCCCTTTCGCTGCCATCGAAATACTCAAGGCCAGAGGAGACGAGTGTGACGTCATCACTAATCGACAGACATCTTAATATGAATTCACACCGGAAAATTTTGAATAGCAATTTTTTTTTACTTTATTTGTGGAATATCTATCATCTTATAAAACAATAATAACTACTGTATTTTCCGGCGTATAATCCACGGATCAAACAATCATTTTTCGACCCAGAAAAATTTAAAAATAAAATGCAACTTTTTAAATCGCGGCAAACATTTGCCTTCAATAACTAAATAAAATTTCTGGGTCAAAGTAGAATTGTTTTATCCGCGGATTATACGCCGGAAATTACGGTATTTAAACTTACTTGCATGGCTGCAAACTTACCGATAATTTCCGTAAAATTTTTTCATCGTGACCTAAATCGAATAATCGATTCCTATGCCGAAAAAATTTGTAATAAATAAACTTATATAAGAAACACAAAGAAACAACACACTTCCGAATAAAGAATTTTTCTAATTCGAAACGTGTTTATTTACTACAGGCGCTATCGGAACAGTTTTACGGAAATTATCCATTAGTTGGCAAGTATGCTTACTGGTGAGAATTTGGAATCCCCGAATAAAAAATGAGCCAGATGCGGCAACATTTTGGTTTTCCACATCTGGCCAAATTATTATTTAAGGATTCTGAATTATCACCAGTAGTTTTAATCCCTTTAAGGGCAAGTTCCTGTAATGTTGAACTCACACCGGAATCTTTTTAAAATTCTATTTCAAAATAAGTAAAAGCATTTTACGGCCTTTTTTTCACCAAAGTTAGAAAAGTAAAATTTAATAAAATTTTTCTGGTGTAATGTTGTATTAATCGTAGGTGGCATATAATATATACCGGTGCCCCTAAATGGGTTAACACTAGAAAGCCGGAAATTTTAGTCAAGTTTCATAAAAATATTTCACACCAGAATTTTTATTCAAAATTATTTGATTGAATTATGTAATGTAAATTTGCGTGGTTTAAATTTAACTTATTTTATGAAAGAATTTCTGGTTCCAGTTGACATTTAATCATATGGTCGTAGTCGGGTGGATTCCTACCGGCCGTTCTAGTGTTAAGTAGTTATTATTGTTTTATAAGAAGATAGTTATTCCACAAATAAAATAAAATAAAATTGCTATTCAAAATTTTCCGGTGTGAATTCCAACACTAGTGTGAAGTCGGTCGATTAGTTATGACGTCACACGCATTTCCTCCGGTATTTAAATGGCAGCGACCCTTCCCGAAGGAATTAATTAATTTTTTTTGTTGTTGTTCGATTCAATACGCCAGGTTTTACTAAACAAGGATTCTAGTAGAATATGGATGTTGAATCTGAGAAAGAGCATTCAAATGAAGATGAGGACAATTTAAATGATTCCCCTTTTTTAGAAAATTAGTAGAGAAAATTCGAAAACTATTATGGTTGAGAATATTAGTTTACTATTGAGTTATCTTAGTTTATTAATAGTTATTATTGAGAATATAAGTTTACAAATGATTTATCTTTAAGGGCTAAATCAAATTTAAGGCAAGATTAGTTAGAAGGTTTATAAAAATCTCCCCAACCAGTTTTAAAAGTAAAATTACGATTTATAAGCATCTCAAACAGATTATTGTTAAACATTACCTTGTGCCGAAAAGGGAAAATCGAATGAAATCCGTATCAATAGGGCTTCATATATCAGCGGATGTTTTTTTTTTTTTTTTTTTTTTTTTTTAACTAAGGAAATTCTACCCTGTAGAAGCTTTGAAGTTATTAATGTTTCCAAAAATAAAAGTAGGAATGATGGAAAATTACTTGAATCTATAAGTGTTTAAGATATGAGTTAGATATAGCGTAAGATGCATCTAATTTAGCTCTCCCGAAGTGGAACTTCAAAAGAAATTTTTGACGTTAGGCCAGAATTAAACTCGGATTTTCAGTACGTTGGAAATCACTTTTTAAAAGATAACCCTTTAACCCGTTGGGGACGAGCGGCACGTATACGTGCCGCATGAAGCGCTCAGAATCCTTGTTTTTCTCACCAGTAAAATTTTACTGTAAAATTTGCCTTATTTAATCCGCGCATTTTCTGGATTCAACAAGACGCAAATTTCTGTTTTTAAAAAACGGTGACAAAAGATTAAAAATTTCGTAAAAGGCTCCCGTTCCGAAGGGGTTAAAAATTACCCTCAGATACACAAGTGATACCCACCACCCACCACCAAAAAGAAATAATAATTGTAACTGGTAAGAATAGTATCCTTCAAATTATAAAATACGTTACTTTACTCCTAAAAGTGTATAAAGGGAAATAGCTTATAATTTAATTATTTTATTATTTTCCGTACAATAAATGATTTCAAACAGTGTATCATTTTAATAAATTAAATCATAAATAGCGCAAAGCACAGTTACTTTTTCTTTATTCAAATACAACTGAAAGATCCAATTTCTTTAATTTTTTATTCCCAGTTATCTTTAAAACCGGTTTAAACGTTATGCTTTGATTTTTCAAAAAAGAGAAGAATCAATTTTAGTAATGAATGTGGAATGGGTAATTATCTCTCAAATGTAATCAAATATATGTGACCTTTTTTCCGACCGCTTTGACTAAAAACAAAATGAAACATTAATGTCCCTGTTAAATGCTTCGGAAAAGAATAATGAAAAGAAAAATACAAAATTACAATACATAATAATATTTATCTTTTATTAAATAGTTTCGTATTAATTCACGCAATATCGCAATAATGGAGGTTGTTTTATTTAAACAATTCGTTTTACAGATTAAGTAGTATATCGCTTTGTAAAAGTATGTTTCTTAAGCATACTTTTGTAACTCTTCTATTGCTAGCTTCATGATTTAATGTTAAATCAAAAGTAAAAATATAAATCACTGTAAACAAATCATATATATTTAATTATATAATTGATAAAAGTGCGATACAGGGCTCCAGCTGGTTCTTATTTTTCAACTACTAATTTTATTCCCTTGAAGGTCACCGGTATATTATATATAGCACTTAATTTTAATACCAAAATTGGCACCAGTATTTACAACTAAATTTTGCATTATTTAATGTACGTGAAGTTAAGCTTTTACTTATTTTCATGTAAATCCTGGTGTCAATAAATCAATATGCCATATAGTTAACTTCGCTTTGACGGCTATAGACGCAAGTGTCCGTCAACGTGTTATCCCCTTGAGGGGCACCGGTATATATTATATACCACCTACGATTAATGAAGTTATACACCAGAAAAATTTTATTAAATTTTATTTTTCTAACGTTGGTGGAAAAAAGCCGTAAGATTGCCTTTACTAAGTTTGAAATAGAATTTTTCAAAGATTCTGGTGGGACTTCAGCATTTCACAAACGTAATTGCTTACCCGTCAAGGTGTTAAGTGATCAAAGCGTGGTGGGTTTTTGAAACAATATCAATAAAAACGCCTTTCGAAGCAAAAGTTTTGACGAAAATTATAAAGAAGATTTTTCTGAAAGAAAAAGTGGTGTTCCGAAAACGGCCCAAGTGCGGTATCAATCAAAGTATGGGTGGAACATCTTCTAAAAGCTTCAAGGAAAAAAATATTTTACATTTCAAAGATATACCATTCGTATCTATCTATTTACAGTAGTGGCCAAAATTGTGGACATTTTTGGAAATTTTCATGTATTATAACTTTGTGTGCTTGAAAAATATAATAAATTTCAGTTAAATACAAATGTATATATATGAAATCCAAGAAAGTTTAATGTAAAATTTAATTAAAAAACATAACTAAAATATCTGCTATACAAAAAATGTTACGCTTACAAAAAGTAAGATCTATCTTATATTTCATTGTATTTTAATGTTACAATTACACATTCAATATTTAGTAGGATAACCCTCGTTTTTTATTACAGCTTCACAGCGTCTTTTTATTGAGAGAACTGGTGTTTGTAGTTCATCCTTTTTAATCACATGATGCCAAGAATTAATTATAACTTCAATAAGTTGCGTTTTATTAGAAGGACGCTTTTTTTTGTACAATGAGTTTCAAGCGTCGCCAAAAATTTTCTATAGGATTCAGAGCAGGTTTTTTTTATTACAGCTTCACAGCGTCTTTTTATTGAGAGAACTGGTGTTTGTAGTTCATCCTTTTTAATCACATGATGCCAAGAATTAATTATAACTTCAATAAGTTGCGTTTTATTAGAAGGACGCTTTTTTTTGTACAATGAGTTTCAAGCGTCGCCAAAAATTTTCTATAGGATTCAGAGCAGGTTTTTTTTATTACAGCTTCACAGCGTCTTTTTATTGAGAGAACTGGTGTTTGTAGTTCATCCTTTTTAATCACATGATGCCAAGAATTAATTATAACTTCAATAAGTTGCGTTTTATTAGAAGGACGCTTTTTTTTGTACAATGAGTTTCAAGCGTCGCCAAAAATTTTCTATAGGATTCAGAGCAGGTCTGTTTCCTGGTCAGGGTAATAATTGTATGATTTCATTTTTAAGCCATTCTTTGAATATTTTTGCCGTGTGGCATGGAGCTGAATCCTTCTGAAAGGTAAATGGTGCTTTATTGGGGAAGAGATCCCTGATATAAGGTATCAATTTTGGTTCCAGAACAGTTTCGATGTATTTTTATTTTGCATCCAGAATGCTATCAATCACTTGAATGCGGCCCACACCGTCTGCTTACATACAAGCCCAAATCATGACATTTGTTGGGTTCGTTGTAGTTCCTTCAATGCAATCAGGATACAGCTCTTTCCCAACTCTAAGTCTCACATATTTTCGTCCATCACTACCAAAGAGCGATATTTTACTCTCGTCGCTACAGATTATTTGCTTCCACTGATTTTCTGACCAATTATTGTGTTCTTTTGCCCACTGAACTCGTTTCGTGCGTTGCTAAAGATTCAAAAATGGTTTTTCCTCGGAATTCTACCTTTCAGCCCAAAACCTGCTAATCTTCTCCTTATTGTTCTTGAACTAACTGAAATACCCATTATATTCCTTTCACATCTAACAGCATCTAATAAAATTCTTCTATATGTGGGGCATATCCTTTTTATCTCTCTATAGTCAGAAGCACCTGTGCATATATTTTTGCCTGATCTTGCCTTATTTATCACTGATTTAGTTTCTTCATAACGTAAGTACAACGTTCGTATGCCAGATAATATGACTGATAGACCCAGACAGGGAGCCGACCGCACAGACAACCACCTCATCGGGTGTGAGGCTTAAATTCCAGAATTAGCTAAAACGCGATTCCCATATTAAAAGGCAATCGATCTGCCAAGTCATATCTTGGTGGAAAACACCTAAAAACCCGATTTTAGCGGTCGGCTCGTAGGTTTACCATTGCGTTTTCCTGCTCCCAAAGATATGAAAACATGACGGAGTGACAAAATACCGCTTTTACCAATCAAAACATACTACAGTTTAGTTACTGACATTTAACTGGTTCTCAGAGCAGTCATTGTGATTGGCTCGGAACCTTTTATTAAAATACATTTCGGCATTCATGACGAATTGTGTTTATATTTTAGACTAAAGTAAGTGTAACTTTTTTGTCATGCAGATATTTTAATTCTGATTTTTTTATTAAATTCTACATTAAACTACTGCATTCTACGTCTTTGAATTAGAAATAAAAACATTTATATTTAAGTGAAAATTTAAAAAACAACAAATAAATAAAGCACACAAATTTATAAAACATGAATATTTAAAAAAATGTCCACAATTTTGACCACCACTGCAGATAACATTGGAGTGTCGGTAGGTTTTTTTTTTTAAAGACATATCCATTTTTATATTCATTCAACTACATAAACAACGTAAAGTCAAAAGCAACTGTTTAATTTATTTGCTTTCTCTTTGTCTGGAATAGGCTCCGAAACGGCGGCATAACGAACACTAAATTTATCAGTGGCATATATAGAATGCTTCTGTCTCCAATCTCCAATTGTACAAAATATGCTCAAAAACGAACTATAGTTTAACTAACACTAATTTTATCAGGTGCTTATAGAGTATATTTCTGTCTATAATCTGCAGTTTTACACATTCAAATATCTAAAAATGTTTTTTAGAAAACAGGTAAAAACAGTGAGAATCAATTAATAACCATTCTGCAAGTACATAAGATCTCGTGAAATACATGATGAATTTTAACCATTTAGTGCACAGCTTTGCACAGTATTGACAGTGGGCTACTTTATTTTAATTCAGATTTCTTGATTGACACCACTTTTTTGAAACGTTAAAATTCCTTTCGTTTTCGCCTTAATTAATATGCCATTAAATAAGTGGCATTCTACCATTTCAAAAATGCGGTGCCAATCAAGAATCAGAATTTTAAAAAAGTAGCCCATCTGGCAACACTGGGTTTGCATATATGCAAACAACAGTACTTTTAATTTAATAGATTTTTTTTATTCGTATATACGTAATTCACACCAGAAAATTAAAATAGCGATATTTACTTTAATTAATATCCGATATTCCGTATTTAAATAAAGCGAAATTAACCATTCAAACTTTCTTGTGTAGGGTCAGATTCTCTGAACTACGTAATTTCTAGAACGTATTCTATGATGGGAATTAAAGGGTTAAAGGTTAATTTTTATAAAATAAATAATTATATAAATTAAGATATTTATCAGACATACTTATTAAATTTTTTACCGTAAAACAGCCACACTACAGTAGTTTTTACTTGTATTGCAGATGTACAACAGAAAAAAATATTAACGTATTATATGAAAAATGTATCTCTGATTTTTTTCATTATTTTTCCTGTGTAATAAACAATGTCAGAGAATCATATGTAATTTTTCTCGAAACAAAATAAAAAATCGCTCGTTTAAGGGTTAAACCTAACAGAGTGTTGCTCCACTATTTTTTTTAAATTTCAGATTGCTTGATTGCCACCACATTTTTCGAGAAAGTATATTCGCCTTATTTTTGACACATTTATTCTGAAAGAAATATGGGGAATATTTTTATCTCAAAAACTTTGTAGCAATAAAAATATGTGAATTTAATGAAAATAGTAGTTGGCTTAGAACACTGAATGTGCAAGTACAGTCGTGGAAGAAAAAAGTAAACACCCCCTACTAACTCCTCAACAAATTATCGTAGAAGAAAGTTACTGGTACCGAACGAGTGGAAATAAGTCTACACAAAGCATTACACAAACGCAATTGCTTGCCCATTAAGGGATTAATCTTCATTTGGTACGTCACGAAATCAGTTCGGAGGCCTTGAGTATTGAGACGATAATGGTATGACCGAGTACGTGTTCTGTGACGTACAGACAACGAAGCAAGAATATAAGGGTTTCGTAAGATGAAAGAAAACCTAAAAGTAATTACCTAGGATACCTTGAAAAGTTTACTACATAAAAAAATTGTTTTAACAATATATGTAATATTCCGCCAAAAGACCCTTTATAAAATATTCGAATCGGAGCTTAAAGTGATAATGAAACATCTGTAAATTATATTAAATTTATAAGGATGCAATTTTCAAATTACAACATATTCATTTAAATTTTAAAAGAAAAATAATAAATAAAAATCTAATGTTTTATAAACGTGTTCACAGACAAAATTACTGTCAATGATATGCAGGAAAATGATCAGACAACAAACGAATGAAAACAAATAAAGAACTCATATGATAAAGGTGGTAAGTGACACAATCATTATTTTGAGAAAATAAGCTGAAACGTTTCAAATATCTATTTGCGTTTATTGTCAAATGTTTCCTTTACCAATTAAAATCCCTGTGAGTGTTAAGTTTTTTCAAATAGAAACTTAACAGAAGATATAGGACCACTGATTATCTTCAATCATATATTTAACTCAATCTTTTTATTTTGGTCACATACCACGTTCATCATCTGAGAAACTGAAGAGAAAACTGGTGTCGACTCTCAAAATCTTCTGGAAGAAATCACTACACAAGATGGAGCATGTATTCTTCCTCTTCCAGAAAGAACTATCATCGATCCTGTTTCTGCAAATATAACTACAATTAATTGAGGATTTTTAACAACTCAATGGAACTTTTCGCATCCTCTTTAAATTCAGAAATTTAGTAGTGCAACTACGGCGGAATTACAGTTTTGGTAAAGAATTCTTACTATCGAGGCTCGATCTGGTAAACATAACGACACACAGTGGAGCATTTGACCCAAAAACCTGGCCAAAAATGCAAAAATTAAAATTTCGTCAACGATTGTAAAAATCATATTATTAATAGCTAACTAATTGGTGCGTCGATTTATGTCTATTTTGGGAACCTGAATTATATACGATGGCTCCTAGCCTCAGTTGAAGAGGGAGTTTCTTTGTGAGAAGGTGTAGTTTTTTGTTGCTTTTTGGCATTGTTGTTATGTTTAACCCTTCGTCTACCAGACGGGTCCATTGGACCCGACAGGTACATACAAAATATTCATTCAAACCAGAAATTTCTTTAAAATAAACTAAGTATATAAACCAGACAAAAATAAGGTAAATAAATAAGTTAAATAGTTTTAAATAAAAATTCTGGTGTAGAACGTTTTATTAAAACTTGAATAAAATTCCCGGTAGATCTAGGGTTAAATATAATGTTTTTGTGACTCAGTGAATTATTGAATTGAAACTAAACAGGGCATAAGTGTTTAACAAAATTCAGAGCTTAGTGTTAAACTATGTGTTAATTTAAATAGTATAGTTTTTAATGTAAGAAAAAAAAAACATTAAATGTGTTAAAGGGTTATTTTTAAAGAACGTTTGGCTCTAATTTAAACATATCGAAAGTTTTTTAAATATGTGCCGAGCTTTGCCGGACCATGTTTGAATTATAATCGTATTATTTATAGTCTTGAGTGCCAATTGCTGCAAAAAAATCTTCCGCATATTGTTGCAATTTTCTTATGTAATTTTTTTCAGGGGGACAACTTAAATCCCAATTTTGCGGCAACCGAATAGAAGAGCTAAAAACTATATTTTTACTGGCGTATTGCAGGTTTTTAGCTTACAGCAATAGTGTCAAACAGTGGCCCGCTGGATACCACTAAAATTTTATAGTAATCTTTGCCTTATCTAATCACAGAATCTCTGTGATTCAACAGGCCTCCTTTCTCTTTAAAATTTTAGTGATGTCCGGCGGGCCACAGTTTGACACCCCTGGCTTACAGGATATAACCTGAGAGCTTCTGCAGATTCAGTATGTATGTATATACGTACGTATTTAGGTACATTCAGTCGTGGAAAAAAAGTAAACACCCCTACTAACTCCTCAACAAATTATCGTAGAAGAACGTTACTGATACCGAAAGATTGTAAATAAAGTCTACTTTTAAATGATGTATATAAAATTTGATTAGGGGGCCATCTACATATTAAAACGAACCATACCTTTGTTTTTTAATAGCAGTGCACAATTCTGACAGCATAAATGAACTCTACACCCTGCAAATAGCCTAAAAACGAATTTTTATACAATTCGTACCATAAGTTTCCGAGAAATTAATTATTTTAAAACGAGCGTATTTTAACCTTTTGAGCTCTGAGGGTGAATTTCGTCAAAATGCCCAAATATCACATTCACACCAGTAATTTGTAAACAAAAGATTCGCTTTATAATATATACGAAAAAATGCATTAATTTATTTTCAAATAAATCTCGTTGAATATTCCGATGCCAATGTGACATTTGGAGATTAAAATTAAGTGTGAAGAAATTCCCCCATCAGAGATCAAAGGGTTAAGGGCTGTATCCATATTGAAGTTCCATACTCGATTGTTAACCTAGAGAGCCTCTTTCTTGATCAAGACACCTTAAGCGCCACTCAAGGAGTCAATAAAGCGTGTTAGATTACAGTACAGCAGTATAAATAACAAAATGTTTGCTCACTTCTCTCATAGACGGCCCCTTAAACCATCATTTTGCCGTTTTTTAAGCATAATGTGAAAACTACTTGGAAGAAAAATGTGAAATTTTGGTTTTCCATAAAGCAGGACTTAATAAATCTAAATCCATCGAAAAAATTGTAGGTTGCAATTCATAATTTTTTCGAATATGAACTTCATAATTCAAAATTCATATCATAAAATTATAAAAATTGCAAATTCAGCGTATTTATGTTTGGGTATATTAGTATTATTGGTACAAAAAAAAAGCACATTCGGAGCATACTTTCGGGAAATATAAATGAAAATATGAAAATGTAATTTAACATTAGAAACACTAAATTTTGAATGATTATAATTCAAAAACTTATCATTCAAATGTCTTGAAATTTGGTGTCTAGGCAGAGTTTGAACCGAAGATTTGAAATATCTCGTTAAAATTGGGTATTGCTATTGAAAAGAATGAATTTTGGATTTGTTTTAATATGTAGATGACCCGTAAGAAACTTTTACATACATCATTTAAAAGTAGACTTTATTACCAATCGTTCGGTACCAGTAACTTTCTTCTACGATGATTTGTTGAGGAGTTAGTAGGGGGTGTTTACTTTTTTTCCACGACTGTACATACGTACACTCGATATCTCTTGATAGAAAAATCAGATCGGCTTCAGATTATAAATACTTATTTACTGAAAAATGTTTTTCTAATTAGTTTCTAGGGCTCATAGGTGGGAAATAAGGGAAGAAAGGAGGGAATTAAAGATGTCTGGAGTAAATACAGAAATGATTAAAAGGTTGCAAAATTTGAAGTCATAACAAGTAGGATTAGCATTGACGAATAAAAGTTCCAAACATGTGCTGATGAAACAGCAAGACTGTATGTGAACCAGTAGCGTGGCGTGAAAATTTTCGGTGGTCACTAAAATTCAATGGTTGAATGTTCAAAAAAGAAACTTTAAATCTTACCTTCACTTATACATGAACTCCAAATGTTCTGCTAAAACTGGATCGTAGAGTTTTAAAAGCTTATTAAGAGTTTTAAAATATTGCTTGGTCATCGCCGCATCCAGCGATGACCGGACGCCACGCCACTGATGTGAACCATTACAGTTGGCACCCTATGATTCCAGCAATGCACAAGTTTTGATTCATGGTGCCACTGTGATTAAAAAAGTAGTCGTACCCATTGGAAAACGCAGCGATCAGAAGAAGCTACCGATGGCAGAAACAAACACTTTAGACAGTACCGTACAAAGTACTCATGAAAATGCAATAGAGAAGTTTGCAACAGATATGTCCCAAATTGCCTTCTTTTAAGCAGTGATCCTTTGGTAAGCTTCTTTAGATAAACACCAGGGGAAAGCAGGGGGAACAAGCATACAGTAGCGATACCCTACAAATTCTTCTTCTAGATAGGTCTGATGGTAGTCCTGATAAAGGCCAAGAACAGAGTGACGAAAAAGATGAAAAATCGAGTTCTGAAGACTCAGATTGAAACTGTTAATCTATTAAATACACTGTAAAACCAGCATTTCTATACTGTATAGACTCCGCTGTACTAAATGTAAAATTAAATGTAACTTTATCTAATATGAATAATCTTTATTAAATGAAAGATAAATGTGAGAATTATTATTGCAGTAAATTAAATATAAATAATAAATTTTATATGTAGTAAAATTAAATACATTTAATTAAACATTACTAGTAATTAAAACAATCTATAAACAATTACTTTTCTCTTATAAACAGTAAACGTTTAAGGCTGCTATTTACTCAACGTCTAAACTCTCTTCGGTAATGTTAAGTCTATCGGCATGTGATTTATTCGTATTTTTAAAATATCTACTTTGTAAATTAATATTTTAACTTCTTTTTTTCTAAAAGCTCTTCTTAAAAGATGTCTCTTTTATTGTGCACGATTGAGAGCGCTCCGACCCCAAATGGCCGAAACTACCACTAAATTTTAATAGTATTTCAAGCATTATTTAATGACAGAATTTCAGAGTTTAATAAAGCAAAGAATGCTATTAAAATTTAGAGGTAATAATCGGTCATTTGGGTCGGAACGCTCTCATGCCTGATTATGTGAAGTGTAAAGATCTTACTTATACTTCGTCAGTTTTTTAGATATAAAATATTAAACTAAGCTATGGATTTGTATGTATACTACATAGTATGCTAAAAGTTAGATCAGTCAAACGCATAGCACAGTTAACATTTTCCATTCAGCTATTTCCATGAATAAACGGAAATGTACTTGAGAATTATCGTGCAGCCCTGTATATGATCTATAGAATACATCCACACCAAGTAATATTTAAAAACAAGTGGGTAAGTTTGATCACAGATCGCACAGTGGGTTTCGTTTAATATTCCTTTAAAAACACTTTATCCTTTTGAAAAATCTGTTAGTTCCACATTTCGCAACCACGGGCGCACTCTATTCCAAACAAACCTGATCCGAACGAAACACCGTTTTACATACTATCGGTATATATATTGCCGAAGGGATTGGGCCCATAGCACCCGAGAAAAGTAGGAGTGCCTGGCGGTAAAAAGTGGAACTAAAATATGTAAGGCTATGGTGCATAATATGAAAGAATGGTCAAAGGGGTGTCGGCAAAAGTTGGAAAAGTGCTCCCCGGGTGAAAAGGGCGGAGGTTAGAAAAATTTCTTAAGATATACAAGTTAGAGCCCTGAGGAGTAAATATTATAAGACTTTTTGAAAATTTTATGTTTTGTCGTGTGGTCTGAGGCATTCAGCTATACGTATGCAAAAATTCATGTCTCCCACTTAATTAGGGGCTCTCTTAGAAAGATTTGCTTAAAATACATATGTGACAGTTCAAAGGGTTAAACGTAAAACTTTTTCAAGATTTTATGCTTTGTCGCCTGGCCTCAGGTGTTCTGCTATACGTATGCAAAATTCAAATCTCCTGTTTAATAAGGGGCTCAGTTAGAAAGAATTGCTTAAAATACGCATATGGGAGCCCAAAGGGTTAAATGTATAGACTTTTTCAAATTTTTAAGATTTGTCGCATGATGGTGTTCAGCTATAAGTATGCAAAATTTCACGCCTCCAACCTAACAAAAGTGTCACTTAGAAAGAATTGTTTAAAATACACATGTAGGAGCCCAAAAGGTTAAATGTACGAATTTTTCAAAATTTTATGATTTGCCGTTTGATGTGAGGTGCTCAACTATAAGTATGCAAAATTTCACGCCTCCAACCTAATTAGGTGCTCACTTAGAAATAATTGTTTGAAATACACATGTGGGAGCCCAAAGCGTTAAATGTCCGACTTTTTCAAAATTTTATGGTTTGTCATTTGATGTGAGGTGTTCAGCTATAGGTATGCAAAATTTTGACACTTCCAACCTAAATAGGGTGTCACTTAGAAATAATATTTTAAAATACCCATGTGGGAGCCCAAAAGGCTAAATGTACGACTTTTTAAAATTTTTATTATTTGTCGTTTGATGTGAGGTGCACAGCTATAAGTATGCAAAATTTCACGCCTCCAACCTAGTTAGGGGCTCACTTAGAAAGAATTGTTTAAAATACACATGTGGGAGCCCAATGGGTTAAATGTGCGACTTTTTCAAAATTTTATGGTTTGTCCTTTGAAGTGAGGTGTTCAGCTATAAGTATGCTAAATTTCACACATCCAACCTAGATAGGGGCTCACTTAGAAGGAATTGTTTAAAATGCACATGTGTTAGCCCAAAGGGTTAAATGTACAACTTTTTGAAAATTTTATGATTTGTCGTTTCATGTGAGGTATTCAGCTATAAGTATGTAAAATTTCACGCCTCCAACCTAAATAAGGGCTCACTAAGAAAGAATTGTTTAAAATACATATGTGGAATCCCGAATGGTTAAATGTACGACTTTTTGAAAATTTTATGATTTGTCGTTTGATGTGAGGTATTCAGCTATAAGTATGCAAAATTTCACCCCTCCAACATAATTAGGGGCTCACTTAGATAGAATTATTTAAAATATACCTGTGGGAGCCCAAAAGGTTAAATGTACGACTTTTCAAAATTTTATACTTTGTCGTTTGATGTGAGGTGCTCAGCTATAAGTATGTAAAATTTCACGCCTCCAACCTAATTAGAGATTTGCATAGAAAGAATTGTTTAAAATACACATGTGGGATCCCAAAGGGTTAAATGTACGACTTTTTTCAAAATTTTATGATTTGTCGTTTGATCTGATGTGTCCATCTGTAAGTACGCAAAATTTCACTCCTGCAACCTAATTAGGGACTCACTTAGGAAGAATTGTTTAAATTACACATGTGGGAGCCCAATTTGTTAAATAAAAGACTTTTTCAAAATTTTATGATTTGTTGTATGATGTGTGGTGTTCATCTATATGTATGCAAAATTTCAAGTCTCCAACATCTATAGTTTCTGAGAACGGGCAATGTGACGAACAGACAGACGGACAGACAGAGGAGCGAGACGAATAGGGTTTCGTCACATGATCAAACCCTAAAAATATTTCAGTTTAAAAACGCATATCACAGCTAGAAACGCACTTCCAGCAACTGTTGGTCATAGGCTTCAATATTTAAATTTATTCTTCAGCCAAATTATTTTGTGTGTCCCTGTAAATGAACGATATATTCTATGCATACGATATTCTGCAATAATTGTCTTAGTACACCTCAATGATGTATATAAATTTCAGTACGTTTAAAATAGTGTGATATCATTAAAATACAAAGCAAGCGATTTTTCACCATATACCATAATGTAAGGGAATTCTTTGCGTGTCTCTGTAAATGAACCCTATCTGCTATAGGATTATTTTACAATACCAAACATGGCATAGTGATACCCAATAACATCTAAGAATTTTAAAGCAATCGGACTATATTTACGTAGAAAAAAAATTTTGGCCAGGATATCGGGTCAAATACTCCACTGTGCGACATTCAGATCAGCAATAGCAATCACATTGAAAATAAAATCTCCGGGAAAGTTTCTGGGTTTTATAACAGCCTATGCGTGACGTGAACCAAAATTTATTTCTATTTCTGCTTAAATATTTCTTGTAGGGTTTCACGGAATCTGACGGCAAAATTTTACCAGGTGATTCCTGATCAGAGCAGAGTTGCCAGTGGGCTACTTTTTTAAATTCGGATTTCTTGAATGGCACCACTTTTCGGAAATGATAAAATTCCCCTTGTTTTTGCATTAATTATTATGTCATTAAATAAGAAGAATTTTAATATTTCGAAAACATGTGCCAATCAAGAAATATGAATTTTAAAAAACTAGCCCACTAGCAACACTGGATCAGATTTGGTAGTTTGACCTTCTTTTTAATTCAGAAATTTGGAATTAAAGCCGGAAATTCTGAAAGAAGAATTATTTTTGTAAGTGATCACGTAACATAAGAAATTCAATAAAGCCCAAAGAACTACTGTGATTTCCTGGTGTGAATTCGAAATTTCTGATTTAGGAAAAAAAAAAAAAAAGAGTCTCTTGAACATGGTTTGTTTTAATAAAATCTGTAAAGTATATTAACACTAGAAAGACCGGGAGATTTACTCAAATTTTAGAAAAATATTTCACACGAGAATTTTTATTTTATATTATTAACTTATCGGTTTAACTAGTTTTTTTTTTCTTTCTGTGTATCATTTAAATTAGTTTTATAAAAAAAATTCCGGTTCAAACCGATTTATATTCATTTGGTAGCAGTCAAAATGACTGCTCGCGGGCTTTCTAGTGTTAAGTGTATAGTGTGTAAATGTGTATAAATGTGTAGTACATTAAAAAATTTCTTCGTTGGCGATATTTTGAATTATTTTTTCGCTACATCGATACATCGTTATTTTTTTGCCGTGCATAGCCTTAATTATGTTATGCATGCTAGATTCACAAGAACTGCTATTGAAAATAGACGCACAGAAAAATGTGTATCTATATCTTTTATTCTTGTGTAACGCATCAACTTTATATAACGTCCGATAACTATTGTAAATCACATCAATAGATATCAGAACAATTTGCCTATCGAATAGCCAGATAAAAAATCTGCCTTTGATAGTTTCTGCATGATAACGGATATTCTCAATGAAGTTCTGATTAAGTATTTAAACAAAAATATTACGATTTTTTTATATATTTCATTTTGTTCTACTTTTTAAAGTTTCGTTCTACTGTTTAAAGTTTCGTTCATCTGACGAAACCCCAATTGTCTCCCTCCTCTGTCTGTCTGTCCGTCACAGAGCCCGTTCTCAGAAACTATAGATGTTGGAGACTTGACATTTTGCATACTTATAGATGAACACCACACATCATACGACAAATCATAAAATTTTTAAAAGTCGTACATTAAACCCTTTGGGCTCCCACATGTGTATTTTAAACAATTATATCTAAGTGTGCTCATAATTAGGATGGAGGTGTGAAATTTTGCATACTTATAGCTGAATACCTCACATCAAACGACAAATTATAGAATTTTCAAAAAGCCGTACATTTAACTCTTTGGGCTCCAACATGTGTATTTTAAACAATTCTTTCTAAGTGAGCACCTAATTAGGTTGGAGGCGTGAAATTTTGCATACTTATAGCTGAGCACCTCACACCAAACGGCAAATCACAAAATTTTGAAAAATTCGTACATTTAACCTTTTGGGCTCCTACATGTGTATTTTAAAAAATTATTTCTATGTGACACCCTATTTAGGTTGGAGGCGTGAAATTTTGCATACTTATAGCTGAACACTATCATGCAACAAATCATAAATATTTGAAAAAGTCGTACATTTAACCCTTTGGGCTCCCATATGCGTATTTTAAGCAATTCTTTTTAACTTAACCCCTTATTAAATTGGAGATTTTGAAATTTTGATACGTATTTCAGAACACCTGAGGCCAGGCGACAAATCATAAAATCTTGAAAAAGTCTTACGTTTAACCCTTTGAACTACCACATATGTATTTTAAGCAATTCGTTCTAATAGAGCCCCTAATTAAGTGGGAGACATGTATTTTTGCATACGTATAGCTGAATACCTCAGACCACACGACAAATCATAAAATTTTCAAAAAATCCTATATTATTTACTCCTCTGGGCTCTAACTTGTATATTTTATGCCATTTTTCTAACCTCCGCCCTTTTTACCTTTAGAGCACTTTTTCAACTTTTGCCGACACCCCTTTGACCATTCTTTAATATTATGCACCATAGCCTTACATATTTTAGTTCCGCTTTTACCGCCAGGGGCGCCTGCTTATCTCGGGTTCTATAGGCCCAATCCATTCGACTAATATATATACGGATAGTATGTAAAACGGAGTTTAGTTCGGATCAAGGTTTGTTTAGAATAGAGTGCGCCCCAGGTTGGGAAATGTGGAAGTAACATATTTTTTAAAAGGATAAATTGTTTTGAAAGGAATATTAAAGGAAACCCTCTGTGTGATCTGTGATCACGCTTACTCACTTGTTTTTAAAGTCTTCAATATCAATTGTTGCAAAAAAAAAATTAATTACACTTAATATTTTTTTAACCTTTTAAACATTACATCAGGATTCTTTCATCCAATTGTATGATACTTAATATCTTTAAAACTACAACATCAATTGTTTTTAGTAATCCATTTTAAATATATTTTAATATAAAAAAAAATTAACCACCTAGAAATACATAGTTCATTCGAGGATTATTTTAATACCAAAATATGTTTTTCATCCATTTGAAATAAATCACGCATGTGAAAGTTAAATCGCAGATCTTAGAAAAATATGGGATGTTCAAAACTTCAACACCATTTGTTCTTAATAATATGCTTTAATTACATTTGACTAGTAAAATAATTTTTTTTTCATCTAATTAAAAAATATATATATATCATGCCTTTGAGGATTAAACTACAAAAGTTTGAAACAAAGTTCTATTTAGAAAAAATGTACGGAATGTGTATAGATTCAAGCAATGGCATTTGTGAAATCAAGGGATTCCATCTATATAAAGATATGAAATTTAATGTTTTTTCCAATAACATTTATTTCGACATTTAAGTCTAAGGCGATTTAAAAAAAGGCCAATTCTTTTACATCAAAACTTACCGAGTTATACAGCATTCAAATTTATGAATTTTTAGATACGGAAATAATAATATCATGTTTTAGTATCCTCTTGCAAGCCCATACGAAAGGGGAGGGGAATGTGGTCGCTTCGGGCACGGAAATTGAGGAGACGCCAAATTCATACTACCAACATGTTTTTTTTTTCTTTTTTCGTCTCTTTTGCTATTCTTCTCTTTATTGAGCCTGGAATACATTTTCGGGTACTTGCGATAAACATCCCGTAAGGCATTGTGACGTCACGGTGACGTCGTTGTGAAGTCACACTGTCATTTTGTGACCGTCGCTGTGACGTCATAGTGACTAGAATGCGAGGTCGTTATGGCCGTTTTAGAGGTAGTTTGTAACGTCACATTGTGACCACTCTGTGAAGTCACTGTGTGACAAATTTGTGAAAAGTGTGTCATATGTGACTATTTTGGCATTAACTTTGTCACGAACCTGTGACGAAAGTGACAATGCTTTGAAGTCACTCTGTGACCAATTTGTGAAATATGTGTCATTTGTGACGAACTTGTCATAAACACTGTGATGATTTCAAATGAAAATCAAATTTCAAATTAATTGCTTAAAACGTGCAAAGGCAAACTTAGTGAAAAAGATTCCATGCCGGGACTCGAACCCGGGCCATCAGTATAGCACACTGACATTCTACACACTAAACCACATGGAACGATACCTAGCCTGGAAATTTTCTCACTATTACATGTTGGCAAGGCTACAAACGCAGCACAAGATGGAATATTTATCGTGAGCCACCGACATGGTGCAAACACGAAACTTAATTAAATCCACCATCGATTGAATCTATATTAATACTTGGAAATTTTTCCAGAGAGAACCATTTGCTTTGCATACAATATTACAAATGAAAATGAAATTTCAAATTAATTTCTTAAAAGGCAATTTTAATTTGAAATTTGATTTTCATTTGAAATACTGTATGAAGGCAAATGCTTCTCCCTGGAAAAATTTCCAAGTATTAATATAGTTTCAATCGATGCTGGATTTAATTAAGTTTCGTGTTTGCTCCATGACGGCGGCTCACGATAAATATTCCATCTTGTGCTGCGTTTGTAGCCTTGCCAACATGTAATAGGGAGAAATTTTTACAGGCTGGATATCGTTTCATGTGGTTTAGTCGGTAGAAAGTCAGTGCGCTATACTGATGACCCGGGATCGAGTCCCGGCGTGGAATATTTTTCACTATGTTGGCCTTTGAGCTTTTTAACCCTCCGTCTACCAGACGGGTCCATTGGACCCGACAGGTACATACAAAATATTCATTCAAACCAGAAATTTCTTTAAAATAAACTAAGTATATAAACCAGACAAAAATAAGGTAAAGAAATAAGTTAAATAGTTTTTAATAAAAATTCTGGTGTAGAACGTTTTATTAAAACTTGAATAAAATTCCCGGTAGATCTAGGGTTAAGCAATTAATTTGAAATTTGATTTTTATTTGAAATATTGTATGCAAGGCGAATGGTTCTCTCTGGAAAAATTTCCAAGTATTAATAGTGTGATGATTCTTGTCATAAACACTAGGATAATTTTAAAGTAAAGTTTTGTTTGAAATATAAAATCTTATCTTTTTACCGTACTTTTTAGCAAGATATCACTATTTTGGAGTCCTATTCTTGTAAAATATTTTTAATTTTCCATTTAAAAAACAATGTTTATCAACTGACATCTTTTTTTTATTAAGTTCTAATCTTGATCTTGAATTCAAGCTTAATATTAAGAATGTGTATGCTTTTTAATAGGATTTGTCATTGCTTTATTATATACGAACATGGAGTCTAACGGACATTAATACAACTGTTATTTATGGAACGACATGATAAGCCTTATTTAAATTTTTTATTCCTGTATATATTGTATTTTGCGAATATGAGCTAAATAGATTTGGTATGTTTCATAGGAAAAGACTGATCTGGGAAATAGAAACAACAAGTAAGACATATCCTGCGTTAAGCATAGATTATAAAACACTTTCCAACTCTTCCTGATGGTTTTAACAAGACATAGGGGGAAATAACGTAAATAAGAGAACTAAGTAAACATGAAAACGCATGAAACATTTAAAAAACTGATTTCAGCAGTTACCATCCATAGCCAAATATGTTTTCCAATTCTTTTAAACAGTCCTGTATTTGGTCTGTAGATTGATATATATACTATATAATGGAAAAATTTAGTTAATCAAGTAAACGCATAACAGGTTGAAATTCTCTTTCAGTAATTTATACTAATATATGGAAACATAATTAAATGATTTTTTACAACCTTGTAGTTTACCTAGAATCTTTATTACACGCCTCTATTTAGTTAAAATTTAATTCAAACTAAAACACTCTTAAAACTGCTGAAATCACTTTTCCAGAAATTATAATTTATAGACGGCAACGTATCCAATTTTTTGCGTGACCCTGTATATCATTTTATCTATATTCTACAAACATTTCTTAGTAAATTAAATACAGTGCAGCGTAAAAATGCATAACTTATTTAAAAACCACCTTTAATCAATATCCAGTAACCCTTACCAATACTTTTGTATAGTCCTGTATATGAATTATAGCATATATATATACACCATGCACTATGCATAAATGCAGTGAATCATAAAAGCGCATATCATAATTAAAAATGCATTTCCAGCAATCATCGCTAATGAACAGTACTTCGGATACAATATAGTATCTGAAATATTTTGTGTGTCCCTGTAAATGTTATATACACTTCGTATTATCCATGAAATAATTAATAGTATGTAAACCTCAACGACATATATCAATTTCATTACATATCAAATAGATAAACATAAATAATGTACGCCGCAAACAATTTCCTCCGCCCCTATATCATTATGTATTGGAATTCCTTTTTTAGCCCTGTAAATGAACAATAGCTATTCTTTGCATCGCATATTCTACGGAATGCACATTTTAGTGCGCTTCATAAATGCATATCAATTTTATTCTGTTTGAATGCGTGTAAAATCATTAAAAATCATTTGAAACGATTTTTTTTCCCACAGGTCGTAATGTAATGGAATATTTTTGACTGTCCCTGTAATTGAACTAAACATGCTATAAACTTTATCACAAATAGGGACCTTGCTATGGTAAACGTCAATAACATCCAAAAATTCCAGGTCAATCCGCGTATATTTACGCGAGTTAGAGCGCGGAAAGACGGACAGACAAACCGAAGTCATAATCACTTTTCAACTTTATCGGGCATGTTAAACACTTTATTTCAATGCTTAAATATTATATTTTATTTTTTAATGCCAATAAAATAAATGTATCTAAAACGTAGAAAATGAGTTTACAACCAAAGAAAACTTAATAACTGATTCTGAATGTAATTAAATGTTTGATTAAAATCACAAACAGCAAAAAAAAAAAAAATGCTTAAATGCAATTAAAAAAATAAATATATTAATTTGAAAAACACTAAATAATTAGTATTTATAATTGTAATATTAAACAACAAGAAACTACAATAGAGGAATTAAATGCATTTAACAATTTCTCAAAAATCTTTCCATATGTTATAAGGAATTCCTATTATTTTATAATTTTGGCAAATGTTAAATCTGAAAACATTCGTATGAAGATTTAGGATTTTAAATACTAATTTAAAATATTATTAGCAATGAAAAAAAATCTTTCAAAAGTTTCACTGCTATAATATGTAAAAAGACATCTTCCCAGTATAATGTTAATTTCAAAATTGAAACAGTTTCGTAATATCATTATAATCGAATATCATATTTAACTCCAAAATATTAATGACGATAAATACTGTGTGTGTTAGAATCAGTCACTGCATCAGCATTTTTTTTTTTTCTAGCGATGGCAGATTAAGATATTTTACAGCGGGGGTGTCAAATTGTGGCCCGCCTGATACCACTATTTTTTTAAAGAAACAGTCGATTTCTTGAATCGCAGAGATTCGAAGATTACATAAAGCAGTGATTTCTATAAAATTTTAGTGGTATCCGGCGGGCCACAGTTTGACATCCATGTTTTACAGCATGGAATCGGAAAATATCGCTTCTGAAAAGTATCCTTGATCAGTCTCATTGCATATAACATACTACTATTTAACTCATGATAGTAATCTATCAAACAGGAATAAAATATTTAAATTAAATAAGACATACCTTTTAAGTTCCATAAATATTTTAATAACATCCGTGTTTTATCCTAAATTGTCAGACATATTTCTGTTAGCTTAAAAAGACTGACTTCCCGCGTCAAAGTTCTCTGGTCCTTATTTTATTCTGCGGTTTAATCGAGCGCAGACGATATTGAGCAAGCGGGAGCTTGTACTGTATTATATATATATATATATATATATATATATATATATATATATATATATATATATATATATATATTTATACAACAGATTTAGAGTTTAAATGCGCAATTATTTTATCTTTATGAGAGTGTCTATGAAAAGTTTCTATTTGAATGAAAAACCTGTCTTTTTTCTTTCTTTTTTTTTTAAAGTAAAGTTTGTTTTACACGTAATAAATAACAAAATACGTATCTTCTTAATAAATGAAATGAGAGTATACAGGACAAAAAAAAATTATTTGTCAATTTGTCATTTTTTTCCATATTCATTTTCTGTAGAATAAAATAATTTGTAAAATAACCTTTTTTACAGTCATATCTCTAAAACACGAATTTGAAATACGAATAATTATATCATGGGTTTTCTATAAAATTTGTATACATATTTTTTCGGAAAATGCTAATTTTATTTAAATGTCTGAAAGAAGTAGAATTTTTTTTTAAAAATAGTTATTTAGAATAGATAAACAATAACAGGAAAAAATATGACTTGATTGCTAATTCTAAAGCAAGAAATGCATATATGACTAAATTCTGAATCCTCTTTCTACGTGCTCATTGAAAGCTGCAGACTTAACTGTAATAGAAAATTTTAGTTTGAAACCACACAAGTGTTTCAATTACCATTGGTCGACAAAAAAAAAAAAAAAAAAAAAAAAAAAAAAGCTTCCTCCCTGCAAACTAAATATGTAAAGTGTACAGATTTAATATTCCTAATTCTAAATATGTTATCCAAATTGCCCCAGTACATACCATTTTTACGAGAAACACTTTTATAATAACAACAATCAGTGAAGGATTAAATTGCAATGGTAGATAAAATTGAAATCATAAAAAAAGTATACATTCACTGTCTTAGATAACAAATTGATAAAATATAGCATGAAAATCTAGTTTGTTGATACTTGTACCGTGCATTTTCCTTTTTATGCCCCCCCCCTACCCCCCTCTTTTCGTGTCCGAATTTACTATTTCCTATCCACTAATATATTTTCATTCCTTATGTAGCTGTAACTCGGGCATGTTTAAAATATTTCTGTTAATTGTCAAAGATTTTTGATGTTCATATTTTTGTCACACTGTGACTTACAATATGGTGGGTTTTTTCGTCACATATGTGACGTGACGTACGTTACATGCAGTGACATAACAGTGACGTCACAATTTTTTTTTAATTGCCAGAAAATATAATTTTACATAAATAACATGTTTTGAATATTTTTTGTAATTTTTAAAAGTTTTCTAAGAAGTTCACATCTCAGTCACAATGTGACATCACTGAGTGGTGGCATTTTAGTCACAGATGTGACGCGACCACAGTAACTCACAGTGACGTCACCGTGACCATGCATGCTATGAGGGATATACACGCTCAAAGTAGCAGGTGATTAATTTCTCGGAACCCAAAATGGCTGAAAACTATTATACTCATAGACAGGGGTGTAAAAATGTAGACGCCAGCGGGCAGTCTCTCACCACTATTTTTTGCTGTTGTTGTTTTCTTCGCCTAATTGTTATTAGGATTCTTACAAAAATTTAGACAAAATATTAGACTAAAAATAATGAATAAAATTTAGTGGTGGGAGACTGCCTGCTGGCGTCTAGATTCATAGATGCCACCCCTATAGATGACACCCCTGAGCATAGATGTCAATATCATTTAATTATCTCGGAGTTTGATCTCAGACAAGCGTTTTTAATACCGGAAATTGTATAATAAGAAAAGTGTCCTATTTTTATAAGGTACTTAGTTCATTTCCTTTTAAAATTTTTGATTAAATAAAGTTTCGGGTAAAAAAATGTTTATCTTGGATCAGACTTAGGAATAACTCACACGTTCACTGTCGCAAAAAGAAAGAATTTTCAAATTTCTTCTTGATAGTCGTTCGCCACTACAAATTCTAAAAGGTAAATTTCGCTTTACTAATACCATGGAACTATTAATAAAGTGGAACTGACATATCCTTAAAATAGTGAAGCATCAACTGTAACCGCTATCGCAGGCGTTGTTTACTGTCGGTGGAATCTTCCACCAGTAGATTTATATAGAAATTTTCGACTTATTTAAACGCCTTAATATTACAAAATTTCAGTCATAAATAACGGTAGAAACAGATTTTCATTTTTACTGGTAGGAGTTTACTTTGGCAATAGTTAGGTACTGCGTTTCCGCCATATTGTGGCAACCAGGGAAACAAACTGACAGTTTTACAAGGCATACTGATACCAGTAAAAACAAATAAAACTTTTTACGACATTTTTGAGAAGAATTTCCATGAATAAGACGTAGAAATATGACGAAATTTTCTATTCAATTTTACTGGTGGGAAGTTTGCCCTAGTGGTAATCAGAAACTGGAGATCCTATTTTAAAAAAGCCGCCGCCATCTTGTGACAACCCCCTCAGTTACTTCACTCGCAACTGGTAGACACCACACTACATGCCTCCTCCTCTTTATTCATAACTCCATTACTAACACAGCGAAATTTCTGCCAATAAATAAGCCAATTTTTATATTTTAAAATAATGGTGAGAAAGTAATAAATTAAAGCCACGAATATTAAAGCTACGAGTATACTCGTAGCGTGGCAGTCAACATGTTAAGAGATGTTGGCATCTATGTTAGGATGTACTGATAGATACATTCTTTCCACACCCATTTCCCAAATCCCCTGTTACTAAGTATAAGTGCAATAGCTCATATGGTTTTTAGTCATTTGGAATTTCTGAAGTAACATTAAGCTTTTAGAAGTTCCAAAATAAATGCGAAATATTTATACAATAGAATTTATTTCTGTTTCCGCACTTTGCCAATATTGTGACACCTGTCACAAAGAGAAAGGGAGGGGTTGCGCCAAATTGAAACTTTGCCCCGGGCGCAGATTTTCTTTGCACGGTACTGTTCCCTTGAAAACCATATATCATAGATAAAGCTGTGCTATTTTAGGACACTTTCCGTACTTAAAAAAAATGTTTCTATCATCTACCGTTTAAAACACAATCGCCATTACTTTTATTTTTAATCACCAGTCGTAATATAAATAAGTTCTAGACCAGGGGTGTCAAACTGTGGCCCGCCTGATACCACTAATTTTTTAAAGAAACAGTCGATTTCTTGAATCGCAGAGATTCGAAGATTAGATAAAGCAGTGATTTCTAAAAAATTTTAGTGGTATCCGGCGGGCCACAGTTTGACATCCCTGTTCTAGACCAGGGGTGGCCAACTGTGACACGCCCTACACCACTAAAATATTATAGTAATAATTTCCTTAACTAATCAGCGAATCTCTGAGATTCCAAAAGTCGACTTTTTCTGTAAAATTTTAGTGGTATCCGTCGTGCCACAGTTGGCCACCCCTGTTCTAGACTAATAATAAAATAGATCAATTAGATCAATTACAGGAGAGTTCAATTAGATCAATTGCAGGAGTTTTACAGTATTTTAGAAATTATATTCTTATAATTTCATGAGATCAGATGATAAAGGTGGTATGTGAAAAAAATTAAAAATAATAGTTAACCATATGATTGACGATAACAAATGCGCCTCCAGTGTTGCCAGTGAGCTACTTTTTTACAATTCAGATTACTTGATTGGTAACCCTTTTTTGAAATGGTAAATTCTGCCTTATTTAATGACATATTAATCAAGGCAAAAACAGGGGGAATTTTTCCATTTCAAAAAAGTGGTGCCAATCAAGAAATCTGAATTTTAAAAAAGTAGCACACTGGCAACACTGTGCTCCTCTACCACCTCTTAAATTAGCATTTAAGAAAAACCAATGCGCACGAAAATTTTAATTTATAAAGGAGGAATTTTAAATTTTAAAAATGTAAGTTTAGTTGAAAAATTGGTTCAAAATCTGTTTTATCAGAATGACGATTTGACACTTACCAGCTTTATCATCTGAGCTCTTCGTGTATTGATCTCCAATGAAATTTATAACGATAAATATAGCAATTTGAAAAGTTACTATTCATTTAAAATAAATATTATAAATTTGAAGCTAGAAACAGACATACTTATTTCAGGGCTACCACTGATCTGTCTTTTTTAATCAAAGCAATTATATAATTAGCATGAGCAGATGAATGGAAGAAATTTCGCAAGTTTGAAAACAGCGCCTCCTTATGACTGATGTTCCTTTTGCATGATGTTAAATGAAAAGTTCGCACCAAAAAATTTAGAAAGAGAAATGGACTGATATTTATCAAACTAGCGAATCAGTAACAAATCGAGCGTTGGTCCTAGATTGAAACCTCTTTCTGTGGTAAAGTGAGTGAAATCCAAGTTTGCCAGTTTGCCCCCAAAATCAATTCAGAGATTTAGTGTTAATACCCGAAATAAAGAATAGCAATTTTTGCTTTATTTAATAAGAGACATTTAGCGATCACATATGCAGTGTTGCCAGATGGGATACTTTTTTAAAAATCAGATTCTTGATTGACGCCACTTTTTTGAAATGGTTAAAGGTGCCTTATTTAACGACATATTGATTAAGGCAAAAACAAAGTCAATTTTACTGTTTCAAAAAAGTGGTGGCAATCAAGAAATCTGAATTCAAAAGTAGCCCACTGGCAACACTGCACATATGTGACAATTCTTTTTGTTTAATTTTTGATATGAATTTGAAATTTCGCATTAAAATTGGAGGCTAAGCTGGCAACCTTTGTGAGATCCCCGAGATGGGTTATGGAATCTAAGAATTACTTGTAGCTATTCTTATTACCCCACGACTTATACTTTGACAACTTGTCACATCAGAGGAGACTGACACTAGTGTATGCAAACAAAAGTTAGGTATTGTGCGCCTGCAGGTGAATTCTGTTTTGGATATCGGCCGCAGGCATGGATGGCAGTGTTGCCAGGGGGCTACTTTTTTTAATTCAGATATTTTAATTAGAACCAATTTTCTTGAAATGGTAAAACTCCCCTGTGTTTCGCCGTAATTAATGTGTCATTAAATAAGGGGAATTTTACTATTTCAAAAAAGAGGTGTCAATCAAAAAATCTGAATTTTAAAAAAGTAGTCCATTGGCAACATTGGTGGAAGGTAGCGCTACTGTGGGCTAACAAATTTAACATCTACAGTGTTACGCTCTAAGAATTGAGTGATTGCAAATGTTCGTGCCCGATTTCAAAGATGGCAGTAGCTTGCACTTTTTACTGTGCTGATGTTTCTTTGATAACCATATTATTAATTGACAGTTATCTACATCAGGGGTGCCACAGGTAACTATTTTTTAATTCTATCTCGCACCAAGTTTTAAAAACAAAAATCTTCCACGTAAACTTTGCCAACACGTGCAAGAGAAGTATACTAAAACATTTGTATTTTTAAAATAGTGGTGGGAAAATAATATAAAAATAGTCGCCTGTGGCAGCCCTGCTACATCTGTTCTGACAGAACATAACGTTAAAAAAGTTTTTCAAATTAAGTTATGTCCAAGGTTAATATTCAAAATGGAAAATGAAAAGTTACATGTTCGCCATGTTATGTTATATGAGTTTAAAAAAGGAGTGAGTAAAGGACGTGCTACACAAAATATTCAAGACGTTTATTTGGATCATGCTCCCGCTCTTAGGACAGTTAAAACGTGGTTTTGTCGATTTCGAAATGGTGATTTCAATCTAAATGATAAAATTCGATTTGGGCTATCTTCTGTAATTGCTAATGTCTTAATCTGTGATTTAGTGGATACTAATCCACGGATTACTACGGAAGAGATTTCTGAGAGTCTAAATCGTTCAAGACCATGGGTGCATATATGCACCCTCAAAGTATTCTTAAAACGATTGAGTTTGATACCAGTAAAAAAGAAAAGTAAAATTGATTTTATTTAATGACGACATTTTCACGATTTTTAAAGTTAAGTCAAATAATTAACAAAGAGTGCTGCCAAACGAATAAAATTCTTCTAAAAGTTGCCGGTCCTGAACGGGTTAAATGTGGACAATTCGACTGCCTTTTGCCATTTAACCATTTTAAGGGCAAGCAATTGTGTTTCTGTAATGTTGTATTCTCGCCGGAAATTTTGGAAGAATTTATTTCAATATAAAGAAAAACAATTTTTCAGCTCTTTTTCATCAAAGTTATAAAAGTAAGAGTTTATTAAAAGTTTCTGGTGCAAATCTTAATTAAAATTACGTGGGATATAATATATCTCACACTCCTCAAGGGGTTAAAACAACTTGGGCACACTTCGAAACTCAATGCATCGGAAATGGGCAGTGTCGCGCATCTACAAGATTTTTTATTTAGATAATCTCACCAGAAAATTTCAATAGTTATTTTTGCTAGATAAAATGATCGCTATTCCATAAATAAAATAAAATAAAATTGCTATTTAATTTTTTTTCTGGTTTAAATGCAGCATTTCTAAATACAAAATCAGTCAGATGATGCAACGCTTGAAATTGGGCAGGAACTTTCGCAATCACCAAATATAATTGCTCTGTTTTTAATACAACAGATTTTTGAGAATATTTTTCATACGAGGTTTTTACATTTGCAACATAAATTATCACTAGAAAGCCCGCGAGCAGTCATTTTAACTGCTACTAAATGAATATAACTCGTTTCCAACCAGAATTTTTTTTTTTTTTTTATAAAACTAGTTTAAATGATACAAAGAAAAAAAACTAGTTAAACCGGTAAGTTAATAATTTAAAATGAAAATTCTGGTGTGAAATATTTTTCTAAAATTTGAGTAAATTTCCCGGTTTCTCTAGTTTTATTTTCCTCTTAGGTATCTTCAAAATTACAAAATATTTTTTTTTGTAAAGGTTTTTCCCATTAAAAGGTTCTATTCAAAAATCGGACCGAATAGGAGCAGGCCATAGATTAATATACAAGATGGGACATTTACGAAAAAATCTGTAATGAAAACAGTACTAGCATCACTACCGATAAGGTGGAAGAATTAACAAGCCTCCAAATTTTACCTATGTTGAAGAAATTTGTTTACGCTCTATGTTTTGAATATCTATTCTTTCTTAAAACGAAGCAGGTACCAGACGATATTCTATTCATGCTTGCTTTATTTATTTAGTTGCTTTTTTTTATCGTACTTGTATTGCTCCCCTTGAACTTACAAAATGATAATTAGAGTAATAATATAAAAGAAAAACCCTAGAAAACTCTGTTAATAACGTAAATATATAAGTTTATGAGATTAAATTATAAAAAATCAAATTCAGGTAGTGTGTTAATTTATTCATATCGAATCAAACTTTATTGAGTGTAATGTCACTACCTCTATTTATTTTCAACTCTTAGATTTATATAATTCTAAAAAATTGTCGAAATGATTTTTTCCCCCTCTGTAATTTTATTATTAATCCTTATATGTTAATATTATAAATTTTATTGATTTGATTCTACGTTAGTTACCTTAAAAACAATATTTTTATATTATCTGTAATAAAGTGAAAATGCGTGAATTTTAAAAAGATTATTGTAGCGATTGTTTAATACGTTAAATCTCATAAATTAATAAAACACCCGTTATAAAAATTTTCCTACCGAATTAGAAAATTTATGAAATTTTCTTGGATTTGTAGAGTCCAATACTTTGTATATTTTTATATTACACCATTAGTTTATGTAGCTTTAAATCCAATTATATCATATTTACTTCATACATAGTATTCAAGACGAAATTTTCACCTTGCTTTTCGTTGCACTTAAATCGTTCACTCATCATGTAAAATAAATAAATAAATAATTTTTTTAAAAAATGCATATAACCGTGTATGAACATAGAATAGATATTATATATATATAAAAGAATATCTATTTTTTGTTCATGTATCGGTGTAAGATTCTACTGAAAACATACACATGCAACTCAATAATAAAAATTTTACAAGGATGCGGAGTTTCTTCCCCATTGTCACTAAAGGCGCTACGATTGCAATCGTATTGTCATTATGCTCTATGGAAATGTCCCATCTTGTATGTTTGCCAGTTTGGTCTCCATTTTTAATGAGAAATTCAGAGTTCATACCAGAACTTAAGAATGGTATTCTTTGCTTTATTTAATGACAGACATTTCGAGATTATCTAAAGTAAAAGTTCTTCTTTTCCAAATTCCGGTGTAAATTTGAACTTTCGGAATAAAAACGGCGGCCAAATTGGCAACCCTGAGTAGGAGACATATAATTTTTAAATATCGTTTGAAATTGTCACGTTTTTCCAATACGAGGTGAAATTTTTTTTTTTTTTTTTTTTTTATTAAAATGTATAAGGTAGATGACAATTCAACATACCTATAACATTGATCCTGTGAAACATTTTGTAGTTAGACATTCAAATTTACCAATGTTAAAATTCATGAAATAGAATTAATGTGAAAATTTAAAAAAATGCAAAATACGGCGATGAGATTTTCGACTTTTTGTATACCAGTATAATCTTATTGGAAATGGTGTTCTCTTAAATCACAGCAATGTTCCGATTAAATAAAATAAAAATTTCTCTAAGATTTTACTGGTATGAAAAAAGTCGGAAATCTCATCCCTGAAAATATGATTTTTTCAAAAACCTTATGCTTAATTTCTATTCCATTTAAACAAAAAATATCTATTTTTATTGCTTTATGATAATGTTTATTTCACACCCTTTGTATTTACACAACAATTATAAAATAATTTTCCTCATTGCTAAGTGTTTTATTTTACATACTTCTATTTTTTAAAATGCTCTCCAATATATTTTATATATTCATAACATATTTGGATAAAGTTATGAAAAATTCATAAATTTATTTCCTTTATTTATATTATGCTTCAAGTACTACACAATATCATAATACATTTAATAAATGCAAAAGGCATTTACTGAGATAAATGTATGTTTACATTTTCCCAAATTACATCTTATTTTTTCACTTAAGTATTTTAAGTAAATCTTTATATCCGATAAGATATCGGAGATTAAATATGCAAGCAAAATAATCAAAAGAACTCATATGAAGTTAATGGAGGTACAACGAAAGAGTTTTCTGGAATAAAACTCTTTTTGTTTTACTAAAGATTCTTCAAATAAATCGCTTAAAATATCTTTTGTGATATGGAACCAATACCTACATTCCTATAATGAGATTATCTTATGGTATTTGAGGTTTAAAAGGCTCTAAAGAGCAGAGGAATTTAATCCTTCCAGAAAAATACTTTAAATCTTTCAATATTATATTTCAATGTTCTTTTGGTTTATTTTTATTATTAAAGTTTGGCAGAGTACCATACACTATTATGCTATGATGTAACTTTGAATCATATGCATTTGTGTGTTTTTTTAAGAAGATTATAGAAGGAAAATCTATGCGATTCTTTTATAATAATCTCAAAACGAAAGCTTTGTTTATGAATATGACGTTCCCTTAATTAATTTTCTAGTGAATTTGCTTTTTATTAAGCAAATAAATTTGTAGAAAGAGAGAAAGCTTGTATATAATTAGAAAATAACAGTTCTTATACATAAAAAAGATTAAAATATAGTGATCGTTTGTAATCAAAAGTTAATAGCTTCGTACTAGATAAACAATATGTTTTTATTTCCGCATACAAATAACCAAAATACTTTTATAGCTTTCGTATTTGCAGAAAAGAAAAAAAAATATTTCCCTGTTTACAGTGCGTTTTTCTTTCTACCTTTATTAACCTTTGAACCCGAACAGTACCTCCTGTGAGGGGTCTACCAGATACATGATTCCATAGCTGCCAACTTTTACGCTTTTTTCATATCGCTATTTTTAATCACAGAAATTTGTCTTATTCAATTGATTAAATAAGACAAATTTTTCTAACAAAAAATAGCGGTAGGAAAAAAGCGTAAAAGTTGGCAGATAAGTGATTTTATTTTTATATTCTTTTCGCACCACTATATTTTAAAAGTACATTTTTTAGTAAGTTTCTCTTGCTCACGTTATCAAAGTGCAAATAAAAATGTTTCTTAAGAAAAAATTGGTGTCAACAGACAAATTCGATTAAGAGACGGCTGTCCCTGGGAAAAGTACTTCGACCGCAAAGGGTTAACCATGCTTTTCAAACAAAACAAAATTTTTCAGTATTTATTTCTAACTCCCTCCGTTTCATAATGCTGTTGTATGCCTCGCGCTTTTGAGTCATATTAACCCCTTCGGGACCAGCGCCCATTACACAAATTTTATTTCGACGACATCAATTTAATTTAAACAAAATCGTTTCTTATAAATTCACGAAACTGTTCTAATCGCAAAAAGGCAAATATTCATTTTATTGCTTAAATTGTTCAAAAAAAAAATTGCGCATACATTTTTCGAAGATGGTAATCTAAACTTGGTACACTTTGGCATTTTTATCTACGATAAATTTATTTTCTGAATGAGACAGGACTAACCACTGAAAGGGGTTGATAATTTTTGCTCCCAAAAATAATTCGGAAGCGCTTTTTTCCATCGATTTTTGTACAGCTATACAAAGGTCATAATGAAAGTTCTACTAAAATTATCTCTGTTATTTTGAATCTAGAAAATAGAACACGAAATTATTTTAGTCTGATTGTGGCTAAATGAACATTGTAAAAACTTGGGAAATCCCCAGATTGGTACACATTATGGAACTATTAATAAAGATGCGCTGACATATCCTTAAAATAGTGAAGCTTTAACTGTAACCGTCATCGCAGAAGTTGTTTACCGCTGGTGGAAACTTGCACCACTAGATTTATATAGAAATTTTCATCCAAACGGCTTATTACTACAAAATTTCAGTCAAAAATAATGGTAGAAACAGATTTCGATTTTTACTGGTAGGAGTTTACTTTTGTGGCAGTTAGGCCCTGCGTTTCCGCCATGTTGCGACAACCAGGGAAACAAACTGACAGTGTTACAAGGCATACTGGCACCATTAAAAACTAATAGAAATTTTTACGACATTTTTGAGAAAAATTTCCATGAATTTATTGGCATTTAGGATTGGCATTGATTGGCATTTAGGAATTAAAATTAGGAGGCCCGAAAATGAACCACCGTTCTTGAAGGGGTTTAAACAGAAAATTTTCTAGTCTTGAATCACCAAAAATTTTGATTAAAGTAAAGCTTTCTTTTGAAAATTGTGTTAAGAAAAAAACGTACATGTTGGCAACTATGCTAAGGCAGGGTTTGTACTTGTCCTGGAATTTCCTGGTTGGGAAAATCTTCGGAACCAGTATTTTCTTATACAAAATCTCTTCTTTAATAAGGCTAAATTTTACGCATTTAAATTAGATTTTTTTTTAAATACTGATACTGAGCTGCCAAGTCTCCGGCTTTTAGGATACTAGTATTTTAACGCAGAAAATGTTGTTTTATTTGAATAACCGGGCAATTTAAGAAAACCAGATATTTTCTAAGGCAATAGTGGTGGTCAAAAAAGCCGGAGTTTGGCAACTCTGCTAATATTTAACTTGAAAAATAATGGAACTCGTACGAACCCTAGATTTAGCCCAGGGGTGGCCAACTGTGGCACGCCCTACACCACTAAAATATTATAGTAATCATTTCCTTATCTAATCAGCGAATCTCTGAGATTCCAAAAGTCGACTTTTTCTGTAAAATTTTAGTGGTATCCGTCGTGCCACAGTTGGTCACCCCTGATTTAGCCCATTAAGGTTCTGAAGCCTTGTTACACGGGTCTACAAAATAAAACTTTTTTATTGACCAACCGAATTTTATTCGTTACGCACCACTTTCATTAACATAACTTTCACTTATAATTTGAGAATATTTACAAGGGACCTAGCCAAAAAATATTTAAAAGTATAGTGGTACGAGATAGATCATAAAAATAGTCGTCTGTGGCGGCTCTGCGAATATTCACTGAATACAAACAACCTGCTAGCGAATCATGTATAAAAAAACTAGCGTCTGATAAGGATTAACCGTTTCGCTGCGCAACCCGAGATTTCCTAGGGCAACGTAAAAGTGGCAAAGTTTGCGCAATCCGAGATTTCCTCGGAGATGCATTTTTTTCCGTCTAATTAACCCTACTTCATTATTCACACCAGTTTTTTTTTATGTAAATTTTTACTTATTTAATCAGAACATTCCCGAAATAATTAGACAAAAATTTTTTTTTTTTGAAAGAATGGTGACAAAAGAATAAAAATCTTAAAAGACTCTCGCCGCAAAAGGGTTATATATGCAATTTTTGAAGCTAGTTCGATAAAAGAATTATGCAGCGAGAGGGTTAAGACATAAAGTTGACATAATATTTGGAATCTTCAGTGCATTTTATTTTTAGATATCAAATAGGAAATAGTTGTGTAATATATTTTGGATATATACAGAATCCACATTTGGAACTCCTAATGTTAATGCTTTCTAGCACATTCAAGACGGGAAACGATAATACTCGTTTACTTAAAAAAAAAAAAAAAATCATTGACTAAGGGCGTGGCTTTTACCTTTCAGAAAATGCATTTATATTATGTTGTCAGTCTTTTTTGTATTTAAGACATTTTATATTAAATTCGTAGATGGAAAGATATTTACCGATGCATAAACTTGGAAAGCCTATCTAGAACACCAATTTACAAAAGACATTCAGAACGAGGGGGTGTTTATACTGTTTTAACCCTCCGTCTACCAGACGGGTCCAATGGGCCCGATGGGTACATTCGAAATATTTATTCTAACCAGAAATTTCTTTAAAATAAACTAAATGTGTAAACCAGACAATAATGAGTTAAGTAAATAAGTTCCATAGTTTTAAATAAGAATTCTGATGTGCAATATTTTTATAAAACTTGAGTAAAATTTTCGGTAGTTCTAGGGTTAACACTAGAAGTCAGGGTTCGCACGCTATTAAGTTATGCCCCATTTTGGAAGGACTCTACCACAAGCAATTGCATAAAACTATTTTCTAGCCAATGAATCGTGACGAAAATGATCTTTATAATAATACTGATGGTACAGTCTTTACAAAATGGGGGGTGGCATAATAGCGTGCGAACCTTGAGAACTACAGTGAACCTTCATTTTGACGGCTACCGTATGAAAATGTTTCGGTTGAAACCAGAAATTTGATTATGAAATAAGTTTAAAAGATACAAAGAACAAAAACGTTAAATTATAAAGTTAAACAGTTTTAAATCAAAGTTCTGGTGTGAAATATTTTTATAAAACTTTACTCTAATTTCCACTAGTTCTCGTGTTAAAATTAAGATTTGATAAAAATTCCCATTTGGCAATGTGTTAACATTGTTCCAAAACAAACTGCAATGCGAGTAATTTTCTTAGCATGAATAACCCTTCCGGCGGCGAGACTTTTCTGCTCCGAATGTGTTCAAATAATTAATTCATACCGCAATATACGAACAAATTTATTTACAAATAATCAAAAGCTTTTTTTTCACGCTTATTATGAGATCGAATTTGTACTAACAAATTACTGGTGCCACATGAAATTTTGGGCATTAAAATTAACCGTTTGCAGACTGCAAACGGCGCCCCTCAACGGGTTAAAGAACTACTTGATGGAATGGGGTGTAATTTTAGATTATTTTATTTGAAGCTTAAATAAATCGATTTCTGCAAAGAAATACATAAGGTTAGTTGGAGCAACTGGGCCTGATTTTACAATGTGACTCTGGAGCTTCTGACAATTCAGCTTCAAAAAGCTAATGTTCATTTGAGTTAAAGTCTGAACTTCTGTAAATGTGTTCAGATAGGTTCCCTCTATCAGACGGAAATGCTCAAAATTACATTTTAATATTTAAAAATATAAAAACATGCATAATTCATCTGTCTTTCCTCGTGGGTCCAGTTGCCCTATAAAAATGGGGTAAGTGGACCAGGAGGGTCTATGTTCCACACGCGTTTATTTTTTATCATGTGGGATATCAGGTCCTGTTTGCAAAAGTGTAGACAACTTAAAAAAAATTAAACCAGGCAGATCATGTAATTTATATGTCAATAAAAAACATTGTAAGGGAGACATTTGCTGTCATTGTGTCTAGAGAAAGCACTTAAAGTGAAAATATTAGATTTATTTATACCAAAAACATAAAAATTAAGTAAGTACTTTTGTATATGTAATAAGTATAAAAGTCACGTGGGTATATTAAGGAAAAAATAGCAAGGTAAATCTATGAACAAACGGTTACGTAAGTACTTAAGTACTTCATCTGTATTCAGGGATCGCTTTATATAAGGAAAATTTTATTGTTCCTACCAGAACCCTTAATGAGATACCTTCATGATCATTTTATTTAACATATTATAAGGAAAGTTGCGATGAAGATATTATATTCAAAATAGTGGTAGGAACAATAAAAGTTTCCCTTTTGATAGCGACCCCTGTGTATCGTACAATTTCAAGGTTTGGCTATCTCGCTTTCAGGGGCAAGGTATTTCTATTCGTAAAATGTTGAAAAAATTTAATGACACCAGTATTTACAAGAGAATCTATTTCGAAACAAGTAAAAGTATATTTTCGCGTACTTAATAAAAGTGAAATTTTCATTATAAAATTCCGGTGCAATGTGGCAATTAGGAATTAAAATTATGTAATGCCATAATGGCATCACCGCCTCTGAAGGGGTAAAGAAATTTGACCCGTTTTAAAATTTGATTACGTAATTTTAATAAGGTATTCTATCGTTTCCTTTATTGTGAGCAACCAACAATGGAGAAATTTACTTCCCGTTGTAAGAGAAACTCCAAAAAATTATTTATAACTATTGGGGTAACTGGATCCCGCATGGTCCAGTTACCCCGGATACAAGTCCCAGTTACCCCATTCTTGAAAAACTTATGGGGTAACTGGACACCGGGCTTACATTTGAAACATGAAGTAAATATGTATAGATACCTGATAATATTAACGTAGTTATATGCCTAATCCTTAAAAAAAAAAAGATTGTTTATTAAAAGTAATTACAGTATTTTAATAAAAGGCCTAGGAAATTCAACCAAATTGACGTTGTTTAAAAAACAGAAACGTAAATTTTCGACAACCTATCACAGCATAGAGAGAGTTATGATTGAGATGACACACGTTGTTTTAGAAAGTAGAAGTTAAGGGGCATTGTTCACAAAAGCTAAAACTTAAAATACATCAACGGTTTTTTATAAAATAGCCTATGGCCCAGTTACCTCGTGATCCCAGTTACCCCAACTAACCTTATATATATATATATATATAGGTTGCGTTTAATATATCTTTTAAATATTAATATAAAACGCATATTTTTAAAAAAAAAAATCTTAACCCATCACCTTCTAATATGGGTATACGACATTTCGGTCCCGCCGTTTCGGTCCTGAGACATTTCGGTCCCTGGCCATTTCGGTCACGAGACATTTCGGTCCCTGGTCATTTCGGACCCAGCCATTTCGGTCCCTGGCCATTTCGGTCCTTTGCCATTTCGGTGACCACCACCTTATAACTCGGATTCCAATTGTCGTGGACAGCCAAACGCTGTAATTTAAACATTATTTGGGCCCTTTTTTTAATTTTTTATCCCCCCACCCAAACTAAAAAAAAAGCAGAATATAACAGTCGGATAAATTTAAACTTTTATAACTCGTGATAATGATATCACAGCGAGCTGAAAATTTCTTTGATTGAACAATGTGTAAAATTTTACAGGGGATATTGTCTTCTTTCCATTATTATTATTTAACAAATGGATTTTTTAAGCTTTATTATTTGTTATTAATATTAGGTATTTTTTATGTACTATAAACTGCCATAGATGATTTTTTGGCTGTTTTCATAAATTATTTAGAACCTCTAAATTATCATTAATTAAATAATTTTAAAAACTGTGCTTATTTTTTCTCCTTCTTCCAATTAGATTAATAATAAATGTCTTCAATAATTCAATTGGACACTTGTAAGCCATTATAGGTAAATATTTTCACAAATCATCCTTCTACATCCTCTCTTTTAATAATTCAGAAATGAGATATATTTATAGAAGCACAAATATTTAATTTTCCTTAATATATTTATAATACAAAGTTATAATTTTGTTTTCATATGTTACTTTACCATTATAAACATTTGGGAAAACAATAGTGATTTGGTAATTAGGTGTGCTAGGAAAAATATTTTGTTGTCGGAAATCTCCACCCACCGCTTCTTTTTTTAAAAATAATTATTGGTTGTATTTTTTTAACAGTCTACTCACCCATTGATGACGATTTTTGTGAGCTAATTTTGTTGAAACTGGGCCGATTTCTTTGTAATAAGGTGATTATTTTTAATTTTATGTAATAGTGTAAGTATTATTTTAATTAATTTTATTTTCAAGATTTAACTGAAAAAACTAAGCTTTCTTGTATTTGTCGTTTATTTATTGATTTTTAATACTACCCTTTTCCTCCCACTTTCCCAGAAAAAATTTAATATTTTTTTTTTAATTTTAGTTTTATTATTAATTATATTAATAGTTTTAAAATTTGGTGACTTTAAATATAAAATAAATAAACATTTAAAAGATAAATTTCAGTTTATAACTATAATGATAAATTGAATATAAAATATATTATGTATTGAGTTTATTTTAAAGTAAAAAAAAAATGTAATGTATATTAATAATGTTATTAATTCAATAAATTAAGGATACATTAAATAAAAAATATATTTAATGAAATATTAATTTAATTTTTATACTAAAATTCTACCTTTTTTTGAATTAATTAATAGCAATTATTAGTAGCAATTATTAATAGCACTTAAAGTTTTTATTCAAAATTTTTAATTTATTATTTCCAAAAAATAAAATAGGAATTTTTTGAAAATCAGTCAAAAACATAAAGTCTAAGTAATAATTAATTAATTAATTAAACATAATAATAATAATGCAACATGGTACAAATCCGTAAAAATAACTTTTAACAGTGTTAGGTGACATTATGCAGATTTTAATTTTTTAAGTACAGTTATAATTTACAATTCGCAAAAAGCAAGATATTATTAATTAATTATAATTAAAGGACAAAAATAATATTTTAAGCTAACTAATAAATAAATAAACAACATGTTTATCTTCAGAACCCTTATCATTTTATACATCCTAATGAAGTTAATAATGTTATAGTGACTGAAAATGAAAAAAAAAATATATTTGCATTTACCCTATAAAAAATATTATATAGTTCATGTAATAGTTTTTAAACAAGCAATTGATAAATTAGTTACCTAAACAATTAATAATTAAAATAATTTTGAATTGATAAATACGTTTAATAAAAACAATTTAATTTTTGAGAATTTTTTTACTTAACAATATAACTATGAGTATTTTCAATTTTTCTAAGATGATATTAATAAATTAATAAAATACAGTATTATATTAAACAAATAACAAATCAAAACTGTGGCCGGACTATTTTAAAACATTTTTTATGTTGGTGTTGGTACATAATTTGAAAGCAGCTAAATACTGTTATCCCCTTCTTAGCGAAAACTCTGCATGCCAGTGAATTGTCAACGCCCATCTTTACTGCAAGGAAACCCATCCTTTTTAACCTTTCACCGTTTATTCACAATAGGACTGGGAGATAAAGGGCGGATCCAGCGGTTTGTTCCCTTAAAGCCGAAAAGATTTTAGCCGAAACTCATTAAGAGGGGGAAATATAAGGGGTCATACAGGAGTTGCATAGTGTCAACGCTTAGTTCTGATTCCCTCTGAATCTGAACAAAATCACGAAGAGTTACTTCATTTTAGAAAAGAACCCTGTGCGGTTTGCTGTTGCGGATTTTGCGGCTGTTGCGCTTTCGGCAGAATTTATCGTTTTATTGCTTTTTTCAACTTAGCTCAGTAGTGTTTTACTATGCATTGTATCATCTAACCAATAAAAGGGTAACCAGACAAAAAGATCTAGAAAATTCTGTCAGAATTATCTTCTCACAATTAAAAAAGAAAGAAATTAAAAAAAGAGAAAACATAATTTAACTTTATAATCAATGATTCGTGAAACTATAAAAATTTTCTACTGAATGAAATCTATGTCGAATTACTAATTTGTACGAAATATTTTTTGAATTCTTAATTTTTAGGCGTAACTAATTTACAAATTCATAATTAGTGTCGACAATAAAGAGAGAATTAAAAGCTACAGCAACAAAGTACGTGTGCTGTTTCTTTTATTGTTTTAAATTATTTTCACGAAGCTTTTTTTTATTATTATTTTTTTTTTCTGAATGCCATGTGGCTATTTTTGGAAAATATTTATCTGTTTTTCTGGCGTCTCTCTGTGCGTTACTCAAATTTTGTGGGCGCTTTAGCTCTTTTTAATAATTAAAAAATGTTTAATTTTTTTGTACTGTTTCCTTATTTACTAATTTGTTTCCTTTTGTTTTATTTGCCAATTTTCACATGAAAATCATTTGAGTAATACTTTATTATTTTGAACGTTTTGACAATGAAATTGATTTTTGGCTAAAAAAATAAAATCTTGCTAAGAAAGGATTCCATGTAGTAATACTTTACTTGTTTAGTCTTTCAAAGTTAGTTGGAATTGATTAGGGAATAGGTGGAATAGCTGGCCAGTGAAATTGACACATATGGTTAAAGGAAAATATAGAATTTCATTCAAAAATTTAAAGTAAATTAATTAAATTCATTGAATACATTTGTTTTTCTTTTTATGTTCTATGATTAAAATTCTACTGTTTTAATTTTATGAAAATATGCACAAAAGTAAATTTTTAAATATATTATATTTAAATATACAATTATTAAGAAAAATAGGCGAAAATTATGCCACTAATAACACAATCATGTTGAGAAGCTTTCTGTGTACATTAAATTTAATCTATTATTTTAATCTTATTTAAATTATTTAATCGACATTTATTTGCATTATCTACAGATACATATATTTCAATGTATGTGAAAAAATATGACTATAATATTTTTGCATGTGTTTAAAATTCGGGTTTAAAATAAGAAAAAATATATATTCTCTACTGAATATCACATCACTTTTGCATATACATGCATGCATTAAAGATTCCAATTTAATATGCTTTACCGAAACATTTTTATTTTTCTTATTTAAGCTATGGCAACAAAAAAGAAAATGGATGAAAATTTTAAATTAAATGTATCATTTGAAATATTTATTCAAATAATGAAATATTGATATTTATGAAAATTATAAAGAAATTAAAAAGGAACCTATATCCTATTGTGCTATTTTGAATTATATTTTGTAATATAAATGATGTATTTTTCTTCATTTACTTTTAAGGTTGGTTGTGTTTATTACGGCCAATTACCAACAGGAGGGATATGGGCCCTAAACGGGGGGGGGGTGCCCTCCATGGGGGTCTTTCTAAGGGAACCTAACCCGTATTTATGCAAGGAAATCCAAGGTTCTAAGAAAACCACGAAAATTCCGAACGGTTAGGCCGACTGGCGCGATTGGGTTCATTTACTTTTAAGAAAAAGTAATATTCTAGATTATTGTCCAAATTTCGATCCCAGAAAATATTAATACACATAAATACCAGTTTAAGCCTAGTTAGTGCCCTTTTTATGGAGCCTTGAGACAATTGATACATTAAACAATTTAGCATATATATATATATATAAAACTATTTTTGCTTTTACTTTGGTTGTTTATTTTTACAAATCGATTGCTGATCATACCACAGAAGTTTTTACATTTAGTTTATACAGTTTTAATTTACACGGGAAGAGTTTTAATCCCCCCACTCCCTCTTCTTTCTTCGCTGTTTCAGTGTCTATATACAAAAACATTATTAATGCAGTTATTTATAAATACACTTCACAAAAGCATATATTTTTATCCTTACATGTGCATATACGTCTTTTTGTTTGAAAAAAAAATCAAAGCACTTTTTCAAGGACTTTAATTTCTTATTTTGCAAGGAATAACCACAAGTATTTATAAATTATTTACTATTTTGTTATATTGAATTCATTTGTTAAAATGGTTCATTTTTACAAAAAAGTTTGACTATATATATATATATATATAAGCAATAGAGATCGATGTCTATTGCACGTATAGTTCCAAAAGGTTTAACATTTATTTATTTTTTAATTTACAAAAGAGAAACATTAAGAAAATTAAAAAAGAGAATAAATATATGTAATTTAATAAATCAAAATAATCATAAAAAAATCTTTGAAAGTTATTCTAAAGACTTTATACGTATGCAGCCGTTTAAACATTTTATTCATGTAAGGGGAAATAAAAAATAAAATTTTGATAAAATTATAAATTAAGTTTCAATTTAAATTATTTTTGATTTGTCTTCTAAAGTATATTTAGACAACCAAACTATACGTTTATTTTTTCAATACACTGATAAGTATATCACTTTCCCTAAACCTATATTATGCATTGAAATGTATTTATTGAATAATGTGGTTTATCTTTTGCGCCATGCTATCCGACACCTTAACAAAAAATTAAGTAAATTATTTCATTGCGCCATATTATCCATTCGCATACATTTAACTTAATTTGGATACTAATGACGCAAAATAACATTTACATATTAGGGTCAATCCAGTTTAAATCACCCAGGTGGTGTCGCTCGACATTTTTAATTTTCCCAATCTTTTAACAAAGATTTCTTCATAGTTTTCTGAGTTTAAAAACATGAATATATTTTTTTTTTTTTTTTTTTTTTTTTTTTTTATCATATAGTTTTTTGGAGGGGCTATTTTTAACAAACTACACAGCCATTTTTGGGAGAAAAACCTGTTTTACGGAAAATGCTGTAACTGCTTTATTTTTATACCTTTCAAGAGGAATCTAAAACCAAAATGTTAAGCATAAAATTGTCGACATTTTATGTAATTATAAAATTTTCATTAGACCTAAGGATCTAGACCAAAAACATGCTTAAAAAACCAAGAAATAAAAGGTCAAACTCCACATTACGCTGCCATTGTTTTTTATGAAGGAAATGAGACTCACCTTAAATAATTTTTTTTTAAAGATCACTTATAGGACTATTCATTTTTACAAATTTCAATCCTGAAAACAGGTTTTTTTTTTTTTTTTTTTTTTTTTTTTTTTTTTTTTTTTGTACAGCTCATCAAAAACTGTGTTAAGTCTGCTTTTGGCAATTTTCACGAATTAATATCTCAAAAAGGACTGACTAAGAAATTCTGAAAACTTAGGATAATAAACATCTTTGTACTATAAAGTTAAATTGTAAATTTTATGACTGAGACTTAACTCGTTTTTGAATAACAGTTCACTAAAAATGCACCGCCCCCTCCCCACTTTCTTTTCCTTTTTGTTTTGTTCCAGATACATAGCATTACAGTTACTTTTTGCTTAGGTACGCTCAAATAGACGATAAAAGCAAATTTTACGCATTATTGCTTAGTTAAATAGGGCAGTGGCCTCTTTTCAAAACTTTCTTGAATGGGGGAGGGGGGCGGGGCGGTCTTTTGATTTTATCGTGCGCATCTGAGGAGCACCTGATACAGTTTTATTCTGATATTTTTTGAAATTAGCCTAAATACTCGCGCTAAGAATTTTATAAAATATCTCGTTTGTATATGCCACTGCCCCTTGCCTTTTACGCATATTTGCCTTCCCCCCCCCAGGGCCGAAACTAAGGGGGGCAGAGGGGGCATGTACCCCGGGCGCCAGAACGAAGGGGTACCAAATGAAGGATTATACCTTTGGAATGGATCATTTTCTTCTGATTGACTGACGGCTTTTATTATTATGAAACAGCCATTATAAATGAAGTGTTATGTGAAGATGAAAGAGCAGTCATAAAAAGTTAGAACTCTGATTTTCTGGTCAGAATGGGAAGAAATAAAAAATGGCCATAATTTTTTTTTTTTTTTTTTTTTTTTTTTTTTTGACATGGGAAGAAAAAAAAATGGCCATAATTTTTTTTTTTTTTTTTTTTGGACAAAAAAAAATATGGCCATTTTTTTTTCTTCCCATTCTGACCAGAAAATCAGAGTTCTAACTTTTTATGACTGCTCTTTCATCTTCACCTAACACTTCATTTATAATGGCTGTTTCATAATAATAGAAGCCATCAGTCCATCAGAAGAAAATAACTCGGTGAAAGCGGAAACTCGGTTAAGCAGGACTCGGATAATCGGGACTCTGACTGTATATTTCATTTTAAAAATGATCTTTAGAATATTTTTGTTGGTGTTCAGAGGGGGCTAATGACCCCCGTGACATCCGCCATTGTAGATTAAGTAGTTCAGTATTACATGTTTTATGCTTACATATTTTAAATTTTAAAATAAGTCGGCAATTAGAAAATTAGTAAAATTATCTTTGTAAATATGGTTTGCGGAAGAGGGGGGGGGGGGGGTTGCCAAAATTCATGTTTGCCCCGGGTGCAAAAAAGGCTAGTTTCGGCCCTGTTCCCCCCCTCCCCCTTCCAACACACACAAAAAAAATACCGGTTATATGAATCACTAATTAATCAACTTTATGCAACGTTAGCAACTTTTATGAATCAAATCTAATAATCTTCCATAAGGTAAGAGTTATTTGAAGAGAAAAAAAAACAGTATGTGTCTTTTGCATTTCAGTAAGGAGAAAGAAATAGTGACCCTTCGTGACCTCGGAGATAAGGATTTGACTGGGGTGTGGAGAACAGTAATGAGACAGGGTTGAGAGGGAGGGTGAAAAGGATATAAGAAGAAACTGGATTCCTTATCTCAGTTCCGTATTTTAATTTTTAACAGTCCCCTGTAGGTTTCGGCTAGAATTTTTTCGGCTTTAAAGGAAGCCACGGATCCAGCCTTCCAGTTAGGGGGTGGGGGTCTTGGCTCTTTTTTTTTTTTTTTTTTTTTTGAAGGAGAGAGGTCTACATCAGTTCAGGATCAGTTTGTATATGGAAGGGTATTCCCAAATTAAAATTGGCGATTTTTCTGATATTTTTGCGATATCATTTCCATTTCTAAATACAAAAAAAATTGCATTAGTATTCGCAAAAATATATAAATTATAGATTTCATTCAGATACCAAGAAATTAAAACGTTTCCCGTTTTCGTATAAAGGCAAATAATAATTTAGAAACGTTGCAACAGTTAGCATTTTAAGCCAATTTTTAGGACTTGATAGCCACAGAAATGTCGTCATGGGGGAGCAATTAGCAGCCGCGCCCGAAAATTCAGTTTAAAATGCCAAGTTTTATCGAATTTTTCGAAAGATTCTTTGTTTTTATTGAAAAACGGAAAACAATTTCTGAATAAGTGCACTTGCAAATTTCTTGCGATTAAAAATAATTACACGTATGTGTTAGAGATTACCTAATTTCGATTAGAGACTTTAAAGAGTTAGAAAGATTCATATTGTTGAGCGGGAGAAAAATTGAAAGAGTTTAATATACATTTCATTTTAAAAATGATTTTTAGCATTCTTTTGTTCAAGACAGGGGACGAGAGGAAGGGTCATGACCTCCGTGACCACCTCCCTCTTGGATCAGGCATTGGGAGAGATAGAACAATGCTATGAGGTAAGAAAATTTGATCTCAACTTGAAAGAAAGATCGTCTTCTTGCATGTTGTCCCTTTTTATTTATTTATTTATTTTAAGCCATTAAAGATGAAAAATGCCGTGTGGCCACAAAAAAGCGCCGGCTGACTAGAACTAAGAGAGCGCGAGTAGAATAATTCTTCTATCTGGAGCTTTCTTTAGCATAATCAAATGGGGGAAGTCAGGACATCTACACTTGACATATATATATATATATAATATTCTTTTGAATGAATAACATATAGATATCAAGAAAGGCCAAATATGTGTTCTAAATTTTCAAATTTCTTCAATGTGATATAATTATAAAATTTCTTAATTTAAAATGAAATTTTACGTAAAAGTGATTCACTATACATTACTATTTTGAGATTCTATGTTATTTTTTTATTTTTTCATTTTTATTTTTTATTTGTCATATTAAAACATGTAGGCTGCTTTAATTCTAAGTATTTTTGTTATGTACAAAAATACTTAGTATATTATACTAAGTATTTTTTTACAACAAAATACTTAGTTTGTTTGTTTATTATACTAAGTATTTTGTTTTGTTTTGTTGTGTTATGTTTTGTATTGTATGTCAAATAAATAACAAATAAATATTTGAAATACGGAATTAATTTTAAATACGAAAAAATATTTTATGACATTAGACCTTTGTATACAACTTTACAGAAGTGTAATTTCCTTAACACAATTTCTAGCGGTGTCAAATGACATTTTTTTAAAATTTTTATTTATGTTTATTGTGCTCGTAGTTTTTGAATGTAATAAACATATAAAATTCTTAAATGTATTAAAAAGGATTTGTAATTGTTGCAATTTAAAAATTAAAAATCTTTTTTAAACTTGTCATTCGACACCGGTAGAAATAGCGGTAATATTATTGTTACATGTAAAAAAATTAATGCAAACTTTTAAATAGTTTTTTTTAAAAATAGTAAATGAAAATAATTATTAAAATAAAATAAAAAGTTCTAGTCTGTTCCGATGCAGAATTTAAATAAAAATGTGTCTTTATCACAATTCCATGTTAAGAACACCCTTTTTAAAAAATATGTAAAATGCAATACATCTAAAATTGATGCGCCGTTAAATAATAGAATAAAATAAAGCCTTGTAAAAATATTTGCAGATTTTTTTTCATTATTATCACATAGTGTGCAAATTATATACAACTGAATATGTGCATTTAGGCATGGGCATTTGCATATGAAAATTAAAGCTCGACTTATAAATGTTTTTAAATTGTCTTTACTTTGTAAATATGATAGACTAAAATATGAGGAGCTTCTATAAAGAATCCACAAAACTCTCCCTTCCCCCACTCATGAAAACGATTACTTCTACCACATGAAATTTGCATGGGGTGCTACATTTGGATTGCGAGTTATAAGTGTTTGCGGTTCTCGGGCCCTTATATTCGGATTATACTAAAATTTCAAGGATGCAGTTAAAAAATCCTATAATGTACCTTCTTTTATAAAGATTACGTTTACCGTACAAAATATGAGTGTTTTGCGATAATTATAGAGAGAGTTATGAATGTTTTAATTCATCAAGACATTATACTTATGATAGACTAAAATATAGAAAAAGCCAACAGAGCCCCCCCCCCCCTGCTTTTTAAAACGATTACGATTATCAAGAGAAATTTGTGTGGGCTGCGACAAGTTTACCTTTGTTATAAGTGTTTCCGTTTTCGAGTCCTTATATTCGGGTTATACTAAAATTTATGGGGTTCAGTTAAGAAATCCGATAATATCCCTCCTTTTATAAAGATTACGTTTACCGTACAAAATATGAGTGTTTTGCAATAATTACAGATCGAGTTATAAATGTTTACTTTATCAGGACCTTATACTTAAGATACACTAAATTATAGAAAAAGTCAACAGAGTCCCCCCCCCCCCTGCTTTATAAAACGATTATAATTATCATAGGAAATTTGTGTGGGCTGCGACAATTTTGATCTGTGTTATAAGTGTTTGCGTTTTCGAGTCCTTATATTCGGGTCATACTAAAATTTAGAGAGTTCAGATAAAAAAATCCGATAATGTTCCTCAATTTATAAAGATTACGTTTACCATACGAAACATGAGTGTTTTCCGATAATTATAGATCGAGTTATAAATGTTTTAATTTATCAGGACCTTATACTTATGGTACACTAAAATATAGAAAATGTCAATCCTCCCCCTTGTTTTTTAAAATGATTACAAATTTGTGTGAGCTGTTACTAAAATTTTAAGGCCTTTATTTAAAAAACTCTACAATGTCCCCTGGCCAATTCCATGAAAACTTGTCATGTCTGTCACACAGCTGAAAATCGCTATGCTTGTTCGCTGCCAGTATTTTAGAACGGAAAAATGTGACTTATTTTATCGGAGATATCTCATCAATTGAATAACACGAAGCAAACTTTTCGAAAATAACCGTGGCCAACAATCATAGCGATTTTCAGCGGTGTGGTAGACATGACAAGTTTTCATGGAATTACCCCCCTATAAAATTGTCACCTATTTCAAGTGCACAATTTTTCAGCTTGCTGGAGAAGGGACCGAAATGGCTAGGGACCGAAACGGCTAGGGACCGAAATGACCGGGGACCAAAATGGCAAGGGACCGCAATATCTTGGGACCGAAATGTCTCGGGACCGAAACGGCGGGACCGAAATGGCGGGACCAAAACGTCCTGCTTCCTTCTGGTGTTGCTTTTTCGGAACGGTGACAATAAATTTAAATTAACGTTCTAGATACCAATATTTTTTAATTTAAAAAAATTCTTCATGAATTATAGAAAGTCTGAACATCATATAAAGCGAAGATTATCTTATTTGTGTTGGCAAACCTAAAAAAGTTGAAGACCCCTGTGTTTCAGTTTTAGCCGTTAATGGGCTAACTTTGTGCATCTGTATTCCCAAAACTAGAGCAAATGAAGAATTTTCATAGTGATATTCGTATTCAGTAGGTTAAATTCATACAGAATTCCACTCTTTCACTTCAAAAGCCGTTTCAATGTTTTATAGTGTTATTATTATGTCTTTTAATTGCTTATTAAGCATAGTAGCTTTTCTGCTACCACTAAAATTTAATATACATTTCTGCCTAGTTTAATCGCGAGATTTCGGTGATTAAATAATATTATATTTTCTGTAAAATTTTAGCGGTACGGAGAAAGGGTAAAAGTTGGCAGCTATTTATTCAGCATTTTGCGTCTTAACTTGCATTTTTTCTATTATTTGCATGTAGTGATTATAGTCTGTCGTCGGTACCACGTCAAACTATTCAATGTGAAAACAGTGTTGCCTATGGACAATTTTTTTTTCAAATTCAGATTTCTTGATTTTTTTAACTTATAACACTTTTCTGAAACGATAAAATTCCCCTTGTTTTCGCCTTAATTAATTTGTCATTAAGTAAGGTTAAATAAAGCGAATTTTATTATTAAAAAAATGGTGCCAATCAAGATATCTGAATTTTAATAAAGTAACCCACTGGCAACACTGTTTTCATATTGGATTGTTGGACATGGTACCGACGATATGCTACACATTTCTTATTATGACTTCATTTATAATTCAGCATTTCCTAAAAATAAAAATTTTTAAACTTTGCTTGCTTCATTCTCCTTATACCGTTGGTGATTCTTTTAATTTTATGCTTTAAAAGTGAAATATGGGCTATATTTAGGAAGGAATAGTTTTTGAAAAACATACAAAAGACTTCAAAAGACTTTTCATTACACTATTTTCGTTTGCATACTATGGAAAACAACTATATTTGTAAGATTTCAGTAATAAATATTTTCTTTAAAATTTACCAGTGTGTGGGGGATTTTCACAATTCAGCAAAATAACCTGGAAATAAATGCTTTGTCTGTGAACATGATATTCCTATAAAACGCGCTATGTAATGTGGATTTATAAATAAAAAAAAAAAAAAAAAAAAAAAAAAAAAAAAAAAAAAACTTTATTTATATAAATAAATAACGTCTTTTATTCCACCTATTACTAGAAATCGTTATTTTTAACACGAATGATGTACAAATACAATTTTTTTGTATGTATGTGAAATAATTTACAAAATACGTGACTACATACTGAATGTGATAATTTTATCTTGAAGCATTAACACTAAAAAGCCCGCAAGCAGTCATTTGGACTGATACTAGAGGAATGTATCTCGGTTCGAATAATTTTTTTAAAAATAAAACTAGCTTAAAAGATACAAAGAAAAAAAAAACTAGTGAAATGGATAACTTAATAATTTAAAATAAAAATTCTGGTGTGAAGTATTTTTCTAAAATTTGAGTAAAATTCTCGGTCTTTCTATTATTAAACTGTGTCGATATAGGAATTCAAAAAGGCATAATAATTCAGTAACACAAGATAAATATATCTACTAAAATCGTAATAAAATATCAGATATATTTTTCCTATGAAAATTGTCTGAAACTGGATTTACAGTCTAAGTTACGTTTTCAAAAGGGAAAAAAAAAGTGGGGGCGTCAACTTTTATTGCATTTTACAAATAATATTTCTTTCATAGGATTTCATTTTATCCACAGAAAAATGAGAACATAATTTTCATCTATGGTAAAAGTTTTTATTTTCCAGTACCATTTTTCGTAAAAACTTTTGTAAATATTTCATACATTTAGAACATATCAGGATAAAGTTATTTAAAACAAATTTTTTTGCGCCTTTTATATTCTGTTTTAGGCACTATGCAACACTATTTATTAAAACATAAATTATAAATTAAAAAAAATCTGCCATCCTGCATTTAATGAAAATCAAATGTACCTCAGTAAATGTTTATGTTATGTCAGCATGTTTATAATATCTAAAATTGCATTTTTTTTTCTATTTAAATATTTTATGTAAATTTTACATATCTGAGAGATAACAGAAAATAAGTATACATACAAAACAAACTGAAGAACAAAACTGAAGAAACTACAGACACAACAAAAGAGTTTTCCGGGAGAAGACTCTTATTACTTTACAAAAGGTTCTTAAAATAAATCGTTTAAAATATACATTGGGAAATTGAACCAATATCTGCATTCCTATAATGAGATTTTCTTAAGGTTTTTCGGGGGATTTTAAAAGCTATTAAGAAAACAAGAATATTATTCCTCTCAGAGAAATGCTTGACATCTTTCGATAAAATATTTTGAATATTTTGTTGTATTTTTATATTAGTTTAACCCCCTAATTTTCGCTCCGGTGTTATTCACTGGCTTTGTCTTTGATTCAGATTGTTTGATTCCCACCGGTTTTATAAAATAGTGTAATTGGCTTTATTATGGTATTATTTTACCGGACATTAAATAAGGCAAAAATTTCTTTTCAAAAAAGTAGTGCTAATAAGCAATTTGAATTTTTAAACCTTAATTTAATGCGACTGTAAAGGTGTTAATAGATCACCATGTACCGATGTGTAGTGTCTACGGGTTGCGATTGAAGTAACTGAGGAATTAGTCTGGTGGCTGTTGTTTTATACGGGTGTTTTATAATTGCAGACAAACTTCCACTACGAAAAACGAATATCTTTTTAGCCGTTTTTATGACAGAAATTGTGCACAAATAACGTGTTTAACAAACGGAAATTTTCGTACTCAAATTTGCTGGTTGATGCTTTAAGCTATGTAAATCAAATTAACTTGCATCTACAATAAGGTTGTTTATTTACCGCAATTTTCCCCGTATACGCCGCACCTCAGATAATTCGATTTCCTACCAGAATTCGTTTAAAGTAAAATGTGACTTGCTTTTACTTAGCATTTATTTTTTAAAATAAAATTTAATATTTTAAAAATAATTAACTAAAGACTTAACTAATACGCGGGAAATTGTGGTACTCACAATATGGTGGAACAGCAAGCCATGTCTACCAGAGGGGTAAACTTCCACCACTAAAAACGAATACATATTTTGCATGTATAGGTCATACAAATAAGGAGGGAGTTTATATGGAAATATCCTAACGGTAGTTTGCCAGGTGGTATTCAAGCACTGTGAACCGGTTACAGTTGAAGCTTCATCATTTTAACGTTATGTATATTCTTCGATATTCATAGTTCCATGGTATGTTTGAATCTGGGCGATTATAATTATAACGTACACAGTCGCTGCCATAGGAATACTTAAGGCCAGAGGACACGAGTGAGACGTCATCACTAATCGAAAGACTTCTCACTAGTGTTTGAATTCACACCGGAAATTTTTGAATAGCAATTTTATTTTATTTTATTCGTGGAGAATCGATCACCTTGTACAACAATAACTATTTAAATTTACTGGTTAGAATTCGTAAGTTTAAATAGAAGCCGTTGTTTTATAAGATTATAGCTATTCCACAAATAGAACGAAAGGAAATTTCCGTTCAAAATTTTCCGGTGTGAATTCCAATACCAGTGAGAAGTCGGTCGATTAGTGATGACGTCCTGGCCTTGAGTATTCCAATGGCAAAGGTGCAGTACGTCTTAAATTTGTTAGCGCACACTAGCACTATATTTTTCTTCTGCAATAGGTTTTAATTAAAAAAAATGGATGTACGGATACCAACTACTATGTATTTGAGACGCTTTTAACCGATTGAAGCGGCGTTTCAATTTCGTATTTCCGCCTTTCAAATTTTTTTTAATACTGAAGTCTTCTACATTAATACTAAAGATCAATCAAGAATAAAAAGATAAATTAGAAATGTTGAATAAATGGGCAGCTTTGTTATATCAAGATTGGTCTAATAAGAATTAATGTCATTCGAACTAAATAATATTGTATGATAATTGGATTGTTTCCACACGTTACTATTTTGATATTCAGATTGTTTGATCACCACGACTTTCTCAAAATAGTATAAATTGTCTAATTTTCAAATTAAAAAAAATAAAATCTGTCATTAAATACCACAAAAATGAATACTTCTAAAAAGGGCAGCAATAAAGTCATCTTACTTTTTTTTTTTTTTTTTTTTAAGTAGCGCACTGGCAACACTGAATATCGGACGCTAAAAAAATATAGTCGGACGCTAGAGGGAACTATTTTCAACTCTCTAAAGTATATAGCCGGATAAGCATTGGAAACATGCCATTAAGTCAAATTTCCTGATTTTTTTCCCAGATGTGGCTCAATATCTGACAGTATATTTCCCGCAATATCAATTTATAAGTATTGATATGTTACCAACGATGCTGATAACAAAGATGCATAACGGGGAATTTTTGTATAAAATCTGTTTATAAAAACTGCGTGAAATGCGATAAAAAGTGTACAAACATAAAAATCATATCTTATGGTTGTTCGAAAATTATCATTTTCGTATAAAAAATTCCTCTTATGCACACCTATATTATATATAAACGCGGAAAGCGTGCGTTGGGTATAACATATAAATATTTACAAAAATATGCGTAAAAATAAATAAAATTTGTTTAAAGGCGTTATCTGGGGCGGAGCTATTCAAATTCGACATCCGAAGCAGTGTTGCCAGTGGGCTACTTTTTTTAAAATGCAGATTTCTTGATTGGAACCAATTTTCCGAGATTGTAAAATTCCCCTTGTTTTCGTTTAATTAATATGTCATTAAGTAAGCGAATTTTACTAATTCAAAAAAGTGGTGCCAATCAGGAAATCTGAATTTAAAAAAAGTAGCCTATTGGCAACACTGATCCGAAGATTTTCTGAAATAAACACATTCAAAATTGCTGTATTTCAAATTTAAGTAAACACATAGGCATCATTTCCAACACTGTCGATACTGCTTTGATATCAAAAATAGTCGTTGCTATCGCAGACAAAACTAGGGAAGAATATTTTTGACATGGAAGCAAACTACATTCTTTGATATTGAAAAGTAATGACAGTGATAACAATCAATTTAAATTAAAATGGTTTTTCACCAGTTTTAATGAAGAGTAATTATAGTTAGAAGTTTCAGCCTTTTCTGACTAGCAACTTTTACTTTAGTAAGTGTCGATTTAAATGGTTATGTATAACAATTGTAACATATCAACCCAAAGCGAAATAAGTAAGCTTCCTATCTTAAATGGGAGGGTAACCGCAAGATTAAAGGCGAGGTCACATCAATCAAGGTCGCACGCCTCCTAGCGGACGGGGTTAAACTACAGGAAGATGCCTAAATGTTTTCTTACTTCACACCATTAAAATTTTTGTTTTTTTCATCTTGATTAATAGCTGAAATGTCTCAGACACAGCGAAGAAAACTTGGTGGCAAAGCGATATAAGTAAGCGTGCAAACTCAATCTTGTGGACGGGGTGATAACCCGGGGCGGGCTTTTTGTGTGACGTTATGTATGACAGGATATCTACCACCTGCAACATTTTCTAACTCTTCTTTCACCCAAGGAACTGAATTCTGTTTACAACGTTTGTTTTAAAATCAAGGCGTAGCGAGAGGGGCGTCCAAATGCACTTGACGCCACAAACTTTTCTTAGCCTTAACCGCGACATTTCAGCTATTAATCAAGGTGAAAAAAACTTTACAATTTTAGTGGTGTGAAGTAAGAAAACAGTTAGACATCTTCCTGTTGTATAACTCCGTCCGCTACGTGGCGTGCGAACTTGATTGGTGAGACCTCGCCTTTAATCTTGCGGTTACCTCTCCCATTTAAGATAGGACGTTTACTTTTATCGCTTTGCTTCGTGGTGTCAAGTGTATCTGGACACCCCTCACGCTACGCCATTATTTTGCAATAAATGTGGTAAACAAAGATTTACAAAATAAGGTAAAGATTTGCAAAATAAGCACAGCTGGTAGATACCTGTCATATATGACGTCATACAAAAAGCCCGCGTATGTGGATTATCACCCCGTCCACAAGATGCCGCAACTGTGTTGATTTACGCCCTATTCCAGTATTCAGTTTGTACGCTTACTTATTTCGCTTTGCATCAGGCCGTTGTCAGCACTTTTTTCACATAAAGTTCTATTTATTATAGTGAGGCCTAAATCCCTGAAGCTGACTGTGTATTTGTATATATGTTTTTTTAATATATTTGCAAAATTAGCAATGCCTTTACAGTAAAATGTAGTCTCCTGATATTTGTTCCACTGTTTGTTCCACTGTTAGACTAATACTTAAGGTTAGTTGTGGCAACTGGGCCATGATTTTAGTATGTGACTCTGGAGCTTCTGACAATTCAGCTTCAAAAAGCTAATGTTCATTTGAATTAAAGTCTGAACTTCTGTAAGTTCTGTTCAGTTAGGTTTCCTCTATCAGACAGAAATGCTCAAAATTATATTTTAATATTTAAAAATATAAAAATATGCAAATTTCATCTTTCTTTCCTCATGGGTCCAGTTGCCCTATAAAAATGGGGTAAGTGAACCAGGAGGGTCTGTGTTCCACATGCGTTTATTTATTTATTTTTTTTTTTTCATATGGGATATCAGGTCCTGTTTGAAAAAGTGTAAACAACTTAAAAAATTTTAAACCATTCAGACCATGTAAATTATGCATCAGCTAAAGAGTGTTGTAAGGGAAACCTTTGCTGTCAATGTGCCTAAAAAAACACTAACATTGAAAATTATGTAAGTACTTATGTACTAGGTTGTGCAAAATGTTCTGGGAAATTTGTGAAAGTTGCATTCTTATGTGCAAATTAACAACAAAAGCAACAAGGACTATTCTTCAAAGTAGAGACCATCATAGTCCACGACTTTCTACCATCGTTCTGCCAGATTCTGGATATGCTGGAAGTACCATGGCGGCTTCTTGGAATCGAAAAACTCTTGACATGCTTCTTCAACTTCATAAAAGGATTCAAATCGACGGCCCTTGAAAAAGTGTTGCAATGATCGAAAGAGGTCATTATCAGATGGAGCCACGTCTGGACTTTACCACAAGTACCCCTATATACGATACAAATATCTGGTAACTATTAGGTTAAAAATATCCCAGAACTTTTTGCTCAACCTAATACTTTAGTATAGGTAATAAGTTTAAATGTCACATGGGTATTTTAAGAAAAAAAATAGCAAGGTAAATCTATGAACAAACTTTTACTAAGTACAGTCGTGGAAAAAAAAAAGTAAACACCCCCTACTAACTCCTCGACAAATTATCGTAGAAGAATGTTACTGGTACCGAACGATTGAAAATAAAGTCTACTTTTACATGATGTATATAAAATTTGCTTAGGGGGCATCTACATACTAAAACGAACCATAACTTTGTATTTTCCAATAGCAATACACAGTTCTGACAGCATAAATCAACTCTACACCTTTCAATTAGCCTAAAAACAAATTTTTATGTAATTCGTACCACAAGTTTCCGAGAAATTAATTATTTTAAAACGAGCGTTTTTTAAGGGCTGTATCCAAATTGAAGTTCCGTACTCGATTGTTAACCGAGAGAGCCCCCTTCTTGATCAAGGCACCTTAAGCACCACTGAAGCAGTCAATGATGCCTGTTAGATAACAGGACTGCAGAAGAAATTTCAAAATATCTATACTGACTTCTATCATAGACGGCCCCTTAAACCATCATTTTATCGTTTTTTAAGCATAACTTGAAAACTATTTGGAAGACAAATGTGAAATTTTGGATTTTCATAAAACAGGACTTGATAAATCTAAATCCCTCAAAAAATTGTAGGTTGCAATTCATAATTTTTTCGAATATTTATTTCATAATTCATAATTCATATAATAAAATTATAAAAATTGCAAATTCAGCGTATTTATGTTTGGGCACATTAGTATTATTGCTACACAAAACATTAGCACATTAGGAGCATAATTTCAGGAGATATAAATAAAAATATGAAAATGTAATTTAACATTAGAAGCACTAAATTTTGAATGTTTATAATTCAAAAACTTGTCATTTAAATGACATGAAATTTGGTGTCTAGGCATTATTTGAACCGAAGATTTGAAATATCTCGTTAAAATTATGTATTGCTATTGAAAAAAATGAAGTTTGGGATCGTTTTAATATGTAGATGGGCCCCTAAGCAAATTTTATATACATCATTTAAAAGTAGAATTTATTTCCAATCGTTCAGTACCAGTAACTTCCGTCTATGATAATATGTTGAAGAGTTAGGAGGGGGTGTTTACTTTTTTTTCCACGACTGTACTTCAACTGTATCGTACAATTTTAAGGTTTGGCTATCTCGCTTTCTGGGGCAAGGTACTCGCATTTGTAAAATTTTGAACAAATTTAATGACACCAGTATTTAAAAGAGAATCTATTTGTAACCAATTAAAAGTATATTTTCACGTACATAATAAAGGCGAAATTTTCATTATAAAATTCCGTTGCCAATGTGGATATTAGGGATTAAAAATATGTGATACCATAACGGCATCACCACCTCTCTAGGGCTCAAGAAATTTGGTTTGATACCACACAATATTATTTTTATTTAAATTTTATTACGTAATTTTTATAAGGTATTCTATAATTTTCTTCATTGCGAGCAAAAAACAATGGAGAAATTTATTTCCCATAGTAAGAGAAACTAACAAAATATATTTATAACTATTGGGGTAACTAGATCCAACATGGTCCAGTTACACCGGATACATATCCCAGTTATCCCATTCTTGAAAAAATTTATGGGGTAACTGCAGAGCTCCCACTCGGTCCGTTTTCTGAACACCACTTTTATTTAAAGAAAAATCTTCTTTATAAATTTCGTAGAAATGTACCAAGAACAGCGTTTTCCTTGAAATTGTTTCAGAAAACTGCTATCAATATCTTTCTAAAAAATTACTGGTTTACAAAAAACGGACCAGTGGGAGCCCTGGGTAACTGGGACACTGGGCTTATATTTGAAACATGATAGAACGGGCGGCGGCGACACGAATGACTACGTCATCGAGTTACGGGATGAAATCATGATGCAGGATAAGATTTTTAGGAGTAGATAAAGGAATGACTGGTCTGCCTCGACATTTCTTGGTACGATAGGCGCAGCAGCGGGCGCCATCTCGTGTACAAATGAAAACCCTATAAACATAGTATTTTACATTACATTGCCATATATACTACTTCGTATCGACTTTCAAGATGAATTGAGGGTTTAGGAAAAGCTTATTAAGAGTACGTGAGGAAAAGACTGATTCGGCATAACTTGGTACAAAGCGAGAAGAACGGGGCGCCAATTCGTTATTTTCAGAGTGTTATTACGTCATCGGGTTACGGCTTGAAATTTTGGCAAATGGAACATACCGATTATTACAATACGAATATTTCAGTCTGCCTTGTCATATCTTGGTAGGAGATGAGCAGAGCGGGGCGCCATTTGTTAATTTTGGCGGTATAATCACCGCATCGAGCTACGACTTTAAAATTTTGCACATTAAAGGAACATATCAGTACAACGAGAATATTTCAGTCTGCCTCGTCATATCTTATTACGAGACGAGCAGAGCGGGGCGCCAATTTTTAATTTTTGCGGTATAATCACGTCATCGAGTTACGGGATGAAATCATGATGCAGGACAAGATTTTTAGGCGCACATTAAGGAATGACCGGTCTGCCTAGATATTTCTTGGTACGATAGGCGCAGCAGCGGGCGCCAACTCGTTATTTTGGCGTCACTATCACGTCATCGAGTTACGGGATGAAACCGGTGTCAAATTAATGGTGAAAAAAAGTCTTTTAAGAATATTTTGGTCTGCCTGCGCATATCCTGGCAGAAACCCCCGGCAGACTAAAATCTATAACAAAAAAATACGTCATAATGTACAAATGAAAACCCTATAAACATAGTATTTTACATAAAACATTAAACATTCCGATTAGTACGATACGAATATTTCAGTATGCCTCGTCATATCTTGGTAGGAGATGAGCAGAGCCGGGCGCCAATTTTAAATTTTGGCGTACCAAGATATGACGAGGCAGACTGAAATATTCGTATCGTACTAATCGGAATGTTTAATGTTTAATGTAAAATACTATGTTTATAGGGTTTTCATTTGTACATTATGACGTATTTTTTTTTGTTGTTGTTATAGATTTTAGTCTGCCGGGGGTTTCTACCAGGATATGCGCAGGTAGACCAGAGTATTCTTAAAAGACTTTTTTTCACCTTGAATTTGGCACCGGTTTCATCCCGTAACTCGATGACGTGATAGTGACGCCAAAATGACGAGTTGGCGTCCACTGCTGCGCCTATCGTACCAAGAAATGTCGAGGCAGACCTGTCATTCCTTAATGTACGCCTAAAAATCTTGTCCTGCATCATGATTTCATCCCGTAACTCGGTGACGTGATTATACCGCAAAAATTAAAAATTGGCGCCCCGTTCTGCTCGTCTCGTACCAAGATATGACGAGGCAGACTGAAATATTCTCATTGTACTCATATGTTCCTTTAATGTGCAAAATTTTAAAGTCGTAACTTGATGAGGTGATTATACCGCCAAAATTAACAAATGGCGCCCCGCTCTGCTCATCTCCTACCAAGATATGACGAGGCAGATTGAAATATTCGTATTGTAATAATCGGTATGTTTCATTTGCCAAAATTTCAAGCAGTAACTCGATGACGTAATAACACTGTGAAAAAATCGAATTGGCACCCCGTTCTTCTCGCTTTGTACCAAGTTATGCCGAATCAGTCTTTTCCTCACGTACTCTTAATAAGCTTTTCCTAAACCCTTAATTCATCTTGAAAGTCGATACGAAGTAGTATATATGGCAATGTAATGTAAAATACTATGTTTATAGGGTTTTAAATTGTACACGAGTTGGCGCCCGCTGCTGCGCCTATCGTACCAAGAAATGTCGAGGCAGACCAGTCATTCCTTTATCTACTCCTAAAAATCTCGTCTTGCATCATGATTTCATCCCGTAACTAGATGACGTAGTCATTCGTGTGGCTGCCGCCCGGTCTATGAAGTAAATATGTATAGATACCTAATAATATTAATGTAGTTATACGCCTAATCTTTTTAAAAAAAGTTTGTTTAATAAAATATCTTACATTATTTTAATAAAATGCCGGGGAAGTTCAACCATATTGACAATTAAAAAAATGAAAATTAATTAAAAAAAAAAAGAAAAGCAAATTTTTTACACCCTATCACGGCAAAGTGAGAGTTATGATTGAGTTGACACATGTTGTTTTAGGAAGTAGAGATTAAGGTTCCCAAAAGCTAAATAGGTTCCCAAAAGCTAAAACTTAAAAAAACATGAACAGTTTTTTATAAAAAAGCCTGCGTCCCAGTTACCCCGTGGATGCAGTTACCCCAATTAACCTTATTTATTTAAAAATATATACATTTTTTCTTCATTAATAATAAATGGCTAAAAGTTAAATAAATATATTTTAAAATACGAAGCATCATCCAGTGTTGTCGGCTTTGGATTTTTTTTTACTCAAATTACGTACCAATTTTCCCTGATATTTATCTTCGAATAGAATAGCCATAGAAATCTGCCATTAACCCCTCAATGCTCGAATTAGATTTCGGTTTAAAAATTCAAATTGCTTGTTGGCACCACTTTTTTGAAAAAGAAATATTTACCTTATTTAATGACAGGTAAAACGATACTAAAATAAAGCCAATTACACCATTTTATAAATCTGGTGAGAATCGAACAATCTGAGTAAAAGACACAGCCCGTGAATATGACGGGAGCGAGAATTAAGGGGTTAAATAAAGTAAAATTTGCGAGTATTACATATATGTTGAATAAAAAATTATCTATTACTACCGAAACCTGGTAAGATCTCGTAAATAAATGAGCGCAATTGGTTCAAACTCTAGTTATATACCATTCTTAATTTATTACTGTAACTTGCTCTTTAACCCTTTCCGGCACACTGTCCCCGGGTCGGGATACCTAACTTTAAATCCAAACTTACGAGCGGCACCAAGAATATTTTAGTAAAATTTTGCTTTTACAAAGAATAGTTAAATTAGCATGTTTCTAATTTCTAAAAAAGTCGTTTTAAAATTCCGGTGTCAGTCAATCATTTCATCATTTTACAACAAAAAGTGCCCGTGCCGAAAAGGGTTAAAATGTCGAAAGCTAGTTACTCTTATTAATCTTCATTAGAAGTCTAATAATATGATGAGAAAAATGTTTAAATAAAAGACATCATAATAACTGTCGTTACGTTTTGATATCGGAGAATGATATTGTTTTCCAAACAAAAATATCTTTTTATTATATCTCCGATACAAAATGCCAGTTTTCGATATCAGATCAGCATCGAAAGTGTTGAAAAAGACGGCATATATGGTTATTAAAATCTAAAATACAGCATTTGATACGTTGTCTGCTGACTTTATTCCAAAAATCCTTCGGATGTTGAATTGGAGTGGAAAAATTAAATGAATTTTATGTATTTTTACACATATTTTTGTAAATATTTATATGTTATACCGAGCTCACACTTTCGGCCTTTATATATAATATAGGTCTACATACGAGGAATTTTTTACAAGAAAATGGTAATTTTCGCATAACCATAAGATATGATTTTTATTTTTGTAAATTTTTCATCGCTATTTCACACAGTTTTTATAAGTAGAAAATTATACAAAATTACCAGTTATGCATCTTTGGTATCTATATAATCTCAGTTAATGGCGTGAAATTCGGTGCTGTAGTTTTTGAGAAAATCAGTTTTTAAAAAATTCGAAAAAAGATTTTTATCTCCGAAAATATCAGTATTTATAAAGTGATAATAGGGGAAGTATAATACCAGATAGGTAGCCAAATCAAGTAATTTGATTGAAGGACATGTTTTCAATGCTTATCGGGCTATGTTCTTTCACCCATTAACATTTTCAGGTCTAATACTATGTATGATTTTGGATTGAACTACTGCTCCTGAACAGTGTTGCCAGTCGGCTACTTTTTTCAAATTAAGATTTTTTGATTGGCACCAGTTTTTTGAAATAGTAAAATTAGCCCTCTTTAATGACATACAAATTAATGAGAAAACAATGGAAATTTTATCATTAAAAAAAAGTGGTGCCAATCAAAAAATCTGAATTTTAAAAAACTAAGCCCACTGGCAACACTGCCCCTGAATACTACTCCCGACAGCTCACATAAAAATTGCGGCTGTCGGGAGCGGGTTTTTTTTTTCAGCGTTTGTGCTGTCCCTTGAAATTAAATACCGATAATTTTTGTAAGTTTTTTAGAGCTTTATTTTTCTCCTATTAAATAATTCCAAGAAAACTATCGGAAAGTACTTGTCTCTAAATTTAGGAGACCGTACAAGAGCTTAAAACTTCCGCCTACGAAAGCAGTCGTTTCTGCGTTTACTCTTTGACCTAGTATCAAGTGTGCGGTTAATAAAACGTAACATACGCACTAAAACAACCTATTCAAGGGCAAATGTTACTTACACTTTGCTGTTCAAAATTCACAATTTACGAAAAAAGATCATATGATAAAACAGAAATGCAATTTAATTTGTTGTTACTTAAATTACAAAAGACAAGTTTTATTAAAACATGCAGGTACAAATATTGATTAAAATTAAAACTTTGATTACGGGTGACATGGAACTATTAATAAAGAGGAACTGACATATCCTTAAAATAGTGAAGCATCAACTGTAACCGCTATCGCAGGCGTTGTTTACGGCCGGTGGAAACTTCCACCAGTATGTTTATATAGAAATTCTCAACTTATTTAAACGCCTTAATATTACAAAATTTCAGTCATAAATAATGGTAGAAACAGATTTTCATTTTTACTGGTAGGAATTTGTTTTGGCAATAGTTAGGTACTGCGTTTCCGCCATATTGTGACAACCAGGGGAACAAACTGACAGTTTTAATAAGCATACTGACACCAGTAAAAACAAACAAAAGTTGTTACGACATTTTTGAGAAAAATTTCCATCAATAAGACGTAGAAATAAGACGAAATTTTCTATTAAATTTTACTGGTGGGATGTTCGCCCTAGTGGTAATCAGAAACTGGAGAACCTATTTAAAAAAAGCAGCCGCCATCTTGTGACAACCTCCTCAGTTACTTCACTCGCAACTAGTAGACAACACACTACATGTCGCCTCCTCTTTATTCATAACTCCATTACGGGTGATGAGTGTTCTCATCAATAATACATGGGCACTTATACTACACGGTTCGTACGCCTCCTTGAATTTTGCAGACCAGAAAATTTTTCTTCCCCTGTATTATCTTATACAAAATAAATTCTAAAAAGAAGGCGAGATTTTGCGCGTTTAACCTAGATTTATTTTTCTTTAAAAAGATACTGGTATTTAGATAAAAATAACGGTATCCGTACGAACCAAGTATTAACAAATTTACCAAAATTATTAAATATTACACATTCATTTAAATAGTCATGGAATATCAGCATATAAAATGTGAATTATATTTTCAAATTTTTGATAGATAATTTGAAAGTAAAAACCGCGTTTAAATTTGCGACACTGCCCGTAAACATATTGTGCTATGTAGATATATAATATAATAAGTGTGTTCCACATGCGGCCCGAATTTTTATTATAGAAAATTTTCCTATTTTTAATCACGTAATTTCCAAAATTAAATAAGGTGCTTCTTTCGGTAAATAAATAATGGTTTCACGCGAGCAGCATTTTATTTATAATTCTTTTATAAATAATGTGTAGCAGCCATTTGAAAGCAATGTTGTCACACCACTAATTTCCTTTATTCAGATTGCTTCATTGCCACCACTTTTTTTTGAAATTGCATTAGACCCTTATTTAATGACAAATTAACACTAGAACGCCAGTAAATTTTACTCGACTTTCATAAAAATACTTTACACCAGAATTTGTATTTAAAATTATTTGACTGATTTTTTAACGTAAATCTCATTGTTTTAAATGTAAATTATTTTGTGAAGGAACGTCTGGTCCCAATTGACATTTAATCATATGGTCGGAGTTGAATTGATTGCTTCTGGGCGTTTTAGTGTTAAATAGGCAAATATAAGGCGAATTATACTCAAAATAGTGATGGCAACTAAGCAATCCAATTTTTTTTTAATGTAGTTCAGTAATAAACCGGATCGTTGGGTTCACGTTGAACCCAAAATTGCTAAATACTTTAACAGATATAATCATATTCTACAGAAATTCACACATCACTAATAAATTCAATTTGAATCAACAGATTTGTTTTATGATTTTTTTTGGAACAATAATACTATTGATATTATATTTTACTGTATACTCCATTATTTTCTTTTCTTTTTACTTATAAAAAGTGAAACAACAACTTTAACAACAAAAACAAACATAAATACTGAATTCCATCAACGTAAGTACAAATTCAAAACATATACATTTAATATCAATGGACTTGTAGTAAAGATTTGAATATTCGCTATATTACAAATATTTGTCACAGAGAATTTGAAAGAAAAATTTTGTTAGTGAAATAAAAGTTACTCCTCGCGTAATTATCTTACATTTTTCAAAGTGTACATGCTACGAAAAGGCTTTTACTAGTGCTTTTAAAATACTGCTACACATTACCGAATAGATATGAAATTATATTCTCGAGAACTTTAAAGCTTGATACGTATCGGAAGTTATCGTTTTATTACACAGCTCGTCTCCATAGCAATATGTGCTATTTTGTTTTAGTTTATTTGTAAAATACTTTTATCCATAGAAACTAGGATTTTTCAATCTCCAAATTCTTCAGAAAATGTTCGGCATAAAACATAAAAGAAATTATTTTGGGCAACATCAAAGAATTTTTGTTTTAAAAGAATATCAAGAAATATAATATTTTTGGCGAGATTCCTTTTGATACAATATTTTGCCTTGGCATATGAAGTGATATCGTATGCATATATATTTTCAACTATGAGTATATGGTTAATAAATATTTAGTATGAGATACATATTTATGAAAAGATGCACAATTTAGCTAATTAATTAGATTAATTCAAAATTAGTTGGTATAAATGAAGTTTTTGAAAGCCTAGTTTCTTAAAATGTAGATAAAAAGAAATTCTTATTATCAAAAATATATAATTTTTTTTTTTTATAAATTCGTATCTAGAACATTTAGTTAAAATTAAAGATAAACTCGAAAATACTTATGTTAAATACATATTTAATGCATGCGTAAATTTATATTGCTGTAAAATAAAATATTAACGAAATATAATAATAAATTATAAATTATAAAATCAAAATTCCATTAAAAATAAAAGTTTTCCAAGTTGTTTTCATCTCCGTGAAATCCATTTAAAAAGTGTTTATGAAGGTTTTGAAGACTAGAAAATTAAATATACATATTTTGTTTGCAACTTTTTAATCTCTTTTCTTCGCCCTTAAATAGTAGTAAGACATTCATGTAAATGTTTTATGTTTATTCATGATGATGCTTAATTTTAAATTTCTAAAATATGTAATATTAAAATATTGTTGGCCGTTAACAAGTACATTCGTCTATTCACAGTTACCAAAGTCTTTTTATACATATTAACCCCTTGCGCTTTGGAGCTGTTAGCGGATGTATTTCACTAGCCATCAGTGTTGCCTCATCTGGCAGATTTTTGTTTTTTAAAAATTTTGTAATCACACCACAAACATTTAATTGGTAATTTTCTTTTACTTCATTTATAGAAAATCAATCATCTTATAAATCATAAATAACAGTTAAAACTTCCTGCGGAGAATTCGGAATGTCCAATTAATAAAAAGGAAAGTGCCCAGTTAAACTGATGGCATTGAGCTCACAGGCTATTCACACTAATTGTATATTATAACTCTTATTTCAAAGAATAATGCCCACAAAAAGTAAATGAAGGGGGATTAGCCCCCGTTCCCCCACTTTAAACTTAACTAATTATCCTCCAAATCTAATCAGGGAAACACCATAACATAATAAACCGGTATACCAAATTTGCAGCAAATCAGATAATCCTGCAAGAAAAAAATATTTCGCTAAATTAAGGGGGGGTCTAACCCCCTTTCCCCCCTTTATATTTAACTAATGAACCTCCAAATCTAATTAGGAAAGCTCCTTATCAGGATGAACATAGAAAAAAAATTAAAGCAAATTGGATAATTCTGCATGAAAATCCATTTATATAAATTAAGAGGGTGGGTATTGCCCCCCTTTCCCCTTTTTACACTTAACCAATGAACCTCCAAATCTAATAAAGGAAGCACCATATCAGAATAAACCGGGATATCAAATTTGAAGCAAATCGATTAATTCTGGATGAAAAACCCATTTATTTAAATTAAGGGGGGATTTAGCCCGACCCCCCTTTAAACTTAACCAATAAACCTACAAAATTAATCAAGGCAGCTCCTTAACATAGTAAACCGGTATACCAAATTTGGAGGAAATTGAATAACTCTGCATGAAAAACCCATTTATCTAAATTAAGGGTGGGGTCTAACCCCCTTTCCCCCCTTTATACTTAACTAATGAGCCTCCAAATCTAATCAGGGAAGCCCTTTAACATAATAAACCGATATACCAAATTTGGAGCAAGTTGAATAATTCTACATGAAAAACCCATTTATCTAAATCAAGGGGCGATGGCCGCCCTTTCCCCCCTTTATACTTAACGAATGAACCTCCAAATCTAATCAGGGAAGCTCCTTAACATAATAAACCGATATACCAAATTTGGAGCAAATTGAATAATTCTGCATGAAAAACTCTTTTATCTAAATTAAGGGGGGGGGAATAGCCCCCTTTCCCCCCTTTATACTTAACCAATGAACCCCCAAAACTAATTAGGGAAGCGCCTTATCAGAATAAACCTAGAAAAAAAATTTAAGCAAATCGGATGTTTCTATCAAGAGTTATCGCGTTACGTAGATACATAAATACAGAACCGACGGGCACATTAGCTCTCAGGCTTTGATAGCCTGTAAGTTCGTCACGCTTTGATACCCTGTAAGCTAAAAAGCAGCCAGAAATCATGACGTACTTCTGTCGGAAATGATTAAAATAGCATGATTTACGCTGTGTACGTCATTGAGCGCAAGAGAGTAATAACAAAAAAGATGTAATATTAAATTGCTGATGAACAAGATGTTAATATCGGTATTAAAATATTTCAACAATTCAAACACGGGCCTAAAAGCTACCACTGCTTCTGAATAGAAAGATTGAAGATTTTTTTTAATTTCAGAATTTCTACCATTACTTAAGGCAAGTATAACTACTTAGAAATCGCAGCTCTTGAAAAATCCTGATCTATATCTTGCGAAATTTTGAGGAATTTCGTTTTGTGAATATTTAAATAATTATTCAGAAGGGTTAAAGCCACACTATGAGAAATCAAGAAAACCTCATCCCACTTTATTATTTTTTCACTTCAAATTTTAAATAAAAGGACATAAGCAAATTGTGTATAAAAATTGATTTATATAAAATTAAACATGTACTTGATTCTACATTAATAAGAAGCATAAGCAGAGCGCAGAATTGCAGTTTTCGTCTGTTCTAAGAAAGCTAATTTACATATGATATAAAATTATGATGCTAAAAAATATATTTTTTTTACAAAACATTACTGTTAAAACAAATCAAAATCTTAGCTCCTACGCTAATCACTTATACAGGGTTCCGCTGGTCCGCTTATTGAAGACCAATATGTTTTTAGAAAAATATTCATGGTAGGTGTTGACAACAATTGCCAGAAATACTCTCTTCCAGGTAAGATTCTACGAAATTAGTAAGGAAGATTTTTCTTTGAAAAAAAGTGCTGCTCAAAAAACTGACCGAGTAGGTTGGTTGTATTTATGTCGGCCAATTATCTGCAAGTGGGATATGGGCCCTAAGGGGGGGGGGTGCCTTCCGTGGAGGTCTTTCTAAAGGAACCTAACCCGTATTAACGCTTGGAGAACCAAGGTTCGAAGAAAACCACGAAAACTCCGAACGATTAGGCCGACGGGCGCGATTGGGATCGAACCCAGCACCTCCCGTCTACCAGCTTCGAGAGCAGAACCTCTCGGCCACTGGTGGGGCCTGACCGAGTAGGATCCTTGCTTATGTAATTTTAATATTTATGATCGCTGTCTAAACTGTTTCATGTTAGAACGGCGCTCCCACCATGGAACTATTAAAAAAATAAGGTAACGTACGATGTGAACCACTATGTGTGTTTTGCTTGCAATTGTGGCAAAAACTTACCACGAGTTTCTTTCTCAAAAGTTAATGGTGTTAAAAAAAAAAAAAAAAAAAAAAAAAAAAAAAAAAAAAAAACGGACCAATTGGGGTTAGGATCAAGGTTCGTGCTAGTTTTCTTAAAGAAATAGGACAAATTCCCCTTATAAATATACAAGGTGATTATAATTAAATTTTAACTTTCAAAATGCTGTAAAAAAAGAACCACTGCTCAGAATGACTTCAAATTTGATATCAAACAAACATTTGATATCAAACAAATTTGATATCAAACAATATACTCGAAGAAGGGCAACACGGTATGGCATTAGAAAAATAAATTCCAAAGTATCTCAATAGATGGCGCTGTAAGCGGCATAACGAAAGTGGATTCGGCATCAAGTGACATTTTAAATCGAAATACGACGGTTTTGTCATGAGTTGCACCGTAAACCAACCGTATTGTTCAATGTGCATGAGTGTTTCGGTTGTTTTACGGAAAAAAATTACTTCCAAATCAGTCAACAGTTGTGGTATTTTTAGTGGAAAGTCCATCCACCACGGCATTTCGTACCACATTGTATGGGGAAAAATCGCTTTTGAATTGTCCTTGGGCCAAAAACCGCATAAAAAGTACATAATGATTCCTTTTTTAATTGTCCTTTATCCAAAAACAGCATAAAACGCACATAATAATTCGTTTTTAATCGTCCTTGTGCCAAAAAACGCATAAAAAGCGAATAATGATTCTGTTTTTAATTATTGCTAGACATGCGATGAGACAACCGATAACGATTATCGGTTTCAACTTGTGGCGGACAATGGTGGACAGCATATGGAACCTGTCTGCCGCCTGTCTAGCAATAATTAACCCTCTGTCTACCAGAAGGGTCCAATGGACCCGATATGTATATTCAAAATATCTATTCAAACCAGAAATTTCTTCAAAACAAACTAAATGTATAAATCAGACAATAATAAGTTAAATAAACAAATTAAATAGTTTTAAGTAAAAATTCTGGTGTAGAATGTTTTTATAAAACTTGAGTAAAATTTCCGGTAGTTCTAGGGTTAAAAACAGAATCATTATTCAATTGTTATGCGGTTTTTGGCCCAAGGACAATTAAAAACCGATTTTTCCCATCCAATGTGGTACGACCTTGCCGTGGTGGATAGACTTTCCACTAACAGTACCAAAATTATTGAATGATTTGGAAGTCATTTTTTCCGTAAAACAACCGAAACACTCATACACATTGAACAATACGGTTGGTTTACGGTACAACTCATGATAAAACCGTCGTATTTCGATTGAAAATAGCCATCTATTGAGACAATTTTGAACATTTTTTTTTTTTTTTTTTTATTATGTCATACCGTTTCCCCCTTCTTCCAGTATATTCATTATTATATATCCAGCATTTTTAAATTTAAACTTTAATTATAATCACCCTGTATATTTTTGTACTCTTTATCTATAATTTTGATTATCTGAATGAATACGATAAATGCATATATAAAGCTTAATTTATACATGTGCCGTTCAGTGCACAAATCGATTAACTCGATCAAACGAAAGTGGTCAGTATGAACAGTTAAAATTATTGTAACTATAAAAATATTGTATCTATATACAATAATATTTTTTCTCGATATATTTTTATTGAACTCATTAATTTTCTTTTAATCAAGGGTAATTTTTTATCACTCTATAAATATATAGAAAATTTTCAATGTACAGTCGTGGTAAAAGAATGTAAACACCCCTACTAACTCCTCAACAAATTATCGTAGAAGAAAGTTACTGGTACCGAACGATTGGAAATAAAGTCTACTTTTAAATGATGGATATAAAATTTGCTTAAGCGGCCATCTACATATTAAAACGAACCATAACTTTGTTTTTTTCCAATAGCAGTACAAAATTCTGACAGCATAAATGAACTCTACACCCTTCAATTAGTCTAAAAACAATTTTTTATGCAATTCGTACCATAAGTTTCCGAGAAATTAATTATTTTAAGTCGTTTAGGGGCAAGCAATTACGTTTGTGAAATGCTGAATTCCAACCGGAATCTTTGAAAAAATATATTTCAAAATAAGTAAAAGCAATTTTAGGGCTTTTTTCCACCAAAGTCAGAAAAGTAAAATTTAATAATCGTTTTCTGGTATAAAACTTCATTAATCGTAGGTGGCATATAATATATACCGGTGCCCCTCAAGGGGTTAAAACGAACGTATTTTAAGGGCCGTATCCAAATTGAAGTTCGGTACTCGATTGTTAACCGAGAGAGCTCCCTTCTTGATCAAGACACCTTAACCCTCCGTCTACCAGATGGGTCCATTGGACCCGACAGGTACATACAAAATATTCATTCAAACCAGAAATTTCTTTAAAATAAACTAAGTATATAAACCAGACAAAAATAAGGTAAATAAATAAGTTAAATAGTTTTAAATAAAAATTCTGGTGTAGAACGTTTTATTAAAACTTGAATAAAATTCCCGGTAGATCTAGGGTTAAGCAGTCAATTAAGCCTGTTAGATTACAGAATAGCATAAGAAATTTCAAATTATTTAGTCCCTTATATCATCTTATATCATACCCCTTAAACCATCATTTTGCTGTTTTTTAAGCATAATTTGAAAACTACTTGAAAAAAAATGTGAAATTTTGGATTTCCATAAAGCAGGATATAATAAATCTGAATATATCAAAAAAAATGTAGGTTGCAATTCATAAATTTTTTAATATTAATTTCATAATTCATAATTTCTATCAGAAAATAATAAAAATTGCAAATTGAACGTATTTATGTTTGGGTATATTAGTATTATTGCTACACAAAAAATTAGAACATTAGGATCATAATTTCAGAAGTTATAAATAAAAATATGAAAATGTAATTTAACATTAGAAGCACTAAATTTTGAATGTTTATAATTCAAAAACTTATCATTAACATGACTTGAAATTTGTTGTCCATGCATAGTTTGAACCAAAGATTTGATATATCTCGTGAAAATTGGGTATTGCCATTGAAAAATATGAAGTTTGAATTCACTTTAATTTATAGATGGCCCCCTAAGCAAATTTTATATACGTCATTCAAAAGTAGACTTTATTTCCAATCGTTCGGTGTCAGTAACTTTCTTCTACGATAATTTGTTGAGGAGTTAGTAGGGGGTGTTTACTTTTTTTCCGCGACTGTACCTTTGTTTAAAAAAAAGTCACTTAAAATGGAGTTATTCGGATTGTCTTCTGAACGGCTCATATTGTTATCAGCTGCCAATGTTACAATTTTCGGTCTATTATGTGTATGAAATATAGCTTTTTCTTATTTGCAAATATATTTGTTCTCCAATTCCGGTGTCATTATTAATTTCAGCATTTTAGCAATTGAAAAGCTTTGACTTTGAAAGGGATAACGCATTCGCGACGGGAAACGAGAATTCTCGTTTTCATTCAACAACATCATTGAATAAGGGCGTGGCTTGTAGTTTACAGAAAATGCATTTATATCACGTTGTCCATATTATTTCGATTGTCAGACTTTTTATATTATAGACCGGGATCCGACAGCACAGACAAATGACTCCTACGGATACCGATGTTTTATAAATTTGTGTGCTCATAGACTATATTAATTTTCTCTTAAATATAAATATTTATATATCAAATTCAAGGACGTAGAATGAGTAGTTTAATGTAGAATTTAATAAAATAAAATCAGAATTAAAATATCTGCATTACAAAGTAAGTTACATTTACTTTAGTCTAAAATTCAAACACAATTAGTCATGAATGCTGAAATGTATTTTAATAAAATGTTTCTAGCCAATCTCCATGACTGCTCTGTGAACAAATCAAATGTCAGTAACTAAACTGTGGTATGTTTTTACTGGTAAAACGGTATTTTGCTGAAGGGTGAATACTAGTGTAACTAAATAGAACAACGTTTTTTTTTTTGTTTTTTTTTATATATTTCTATTTTTTTTTTCTTAATGCATATAATTTAAAACAATATCATCAACAACAAGAACTGATTGAACACCTACAAAAAGAAGCAAAATCGTCATATTGAGAGAAAATGGTCCCTCTTATGCAGAAATTGCAAGACAGGTTGGTTAGACCGGGAGCCGGCAGCACAGACACATAGTTCGTACGGATACAGTTATTTCTCCAGGATAACTACCAGTATTTTTTTATAGAAAAGTAATCTAGGTTAAACGCGCAAAGATTCGCCTTTTTAAGAAGAGATTTTCTGTAAGATAATACTGATGCCGAAAATTTTTTTGGTCTACAAAATTCAAGGAGGCATACGAAACATGAGACTACCATCTCATCGAGTTGGAGGCTGAAACACCAGAATTAGCAAAAACTCGACTCCCATATTAAAACGCAATCGGTCTGCCAAGTCATATCGGTGGAAAACACGTAAAAACTCGATCTTACTGGTTGACTCGTAGGTTTATCATTGTGTTTTCTTACAATCTAAAAAAAATATGGACAACATGATATAAATGCATTTTCTGTAAGGTAGAAGGCACGCTTTTAGTCAATGGTGTTGATTGAATGAAAACAAGAATTCACGTTTCCGTCGTGAATGTGTTAATATGTGTCTTGTTAGAGAGGGGCAGGGATCCCATCGGGGTGTCTATCGCACAGTCAATAGCTGCTTTTAAACGTTTTCTTTTCCATCAACCCATTTTACTGTAGCTTTACAGAAAAAATTTACATTCATTTTTATATATAACCAGTAATATTTCATTATACATAGTGTATAATAGAAAGATTTCCAAAACGCCTTAATTAACACTTTGCTGACGAGTAATTTTTAACGAATCTGAATTTTAAATCAGTAGAAGTTCCTTTCTGTCCTGAAAGTCTTTTGTAAATTGGTGTTTTAGATAGGTTTCCCAAATTTATGGATCGGTAAATATCTTTCAATGTACGAATTAACCCCTTAACTGTCGCGCCCGAGTGCCTCTCGGACAAAAATTGTTTGTTGTATTCGATACTAAAAGCTCTTCATACCACTAAATTTTAACTGTAATCTTTGGTTTCTTTAATGGCGTACCCTTTTCAATTGTGCAAAGTCAAATATTTTAGTAAAAAAAAAGTGGTACCGGGTCCTGATTTTAATTTATTGTGTCAAACAAAAAAGAAACAGTTAAAGGGTTAATATAAAATGTTTCACAATCTAAATAATGTGGACAATATGATATAAATGCATTTTCTGTAAGGTAGAAGCCACGCCCTTAGTGAAAGATTTTTTTGAATGAAAACGACAATCTGTTAATATATGAAATTCATAAGCATAACGCAGAAAAAAGAAAAAGAGATCTTAAATTAATCTTCTGGTTCAAACATATTTATTTGATTTGAGACATGCGATAATCTTTGAAATTAATATGTTGCGGACAAAAAGTGTACAATTTTAATTTATAAGGATTGTTTGAAGGCTTTTCCAGCATGGTAAACCCCTTTTAATGAAAAGCTAGATTATATATATAATCAGAAATATCATTAGTGAAGCATGAAAAATAAAAATTTATTAAAATATGAGTTTTATTTTAATCATAGAACTAAGAATGTAATTACTTTTGGTTACAAATATATACAGTAGGGTGGGGTGAAAAAAACTAAGTTTGGAATTTTGATTTCGGATAGCAGCCAAAAGTTGCCTTTTAGTACCTCTAATAAACGTCAAAATTTCAGAAATTTTGAAAAACTCCTTCAGGGCTCTACCAGGACCTTTATATTTTCATTATTTCATACGATATGTTCTTACCATAAATTGTACATTTGCAGCGTTTTTTGGTAACCTCGTTTAACATTTTTATATTTGAAATGTTTAGTGTAACTTCCTTTATAATTTTTTTTTTTATTTTATTTTAAGTCTTTATCTTAACCCTTTCAGGGGCAAGGCATTTCTGCTCTAAAAATGTTCGAATATTTAATTCACACCGCAATTTAAGAAGAAATTTATTTGAAAATAATCAAAAGCTTTTTTTCGGATATATTACGAGATAGAAAGTGTACTAAAATATTTCTGGTCTCATTTGTTAATTTCGGCATTAAAATTAACCGTTTGCAGACTGCAAACGGCACCCCTCAAGGGGTTAAAATATTTTAAACGTTTTATTGAGATTTACAAATTGTTTGTTCACATTTTTAGAGTCAAAATGGGTGCGAGAGGAGGTAAATCGAAGTTTACCATTACAGTGGAATGTCCCCCATTTGGTGCTCTTTCAAAACTACATGAAGTTGTTTTGAAAACAATAACAGACGTTATAAAATATTATTTACACACAAGACAATAATTAAAGCACAGGAGGGTTGGTGTTGCTCCATTAAAGTCAGAGGTAATTAAAATCCTCAGAGAAAAGATCGAAGAAATTTAGAAAAAACTGTAACTATTGTAATTTCCCAAATGCGTGTTGATCAAATACTAGACAACAATTTTTTTGAGTTCCAGAAACTCATTCGATTCCCTTAATCCAAAATAAATGATAATTTCGTGAAGATGGTTCAGTTTACACAGCTGAACTGTAAGTAAACATCTAGACATTTCGGCGAACCAATTCCTAAATTGCACACCAATTCCTAAGTGTACAGGCGAAAAATCAAAGAAGGTGCCTCTAAAAGAACAAGAATATTTTCTTGACAAAAGGTCGACAAGAAAGATGGTTATTGACACTCTAGATAAAGCCAAGTCCAGTAAATTGAAAAAAGAGACGGCATAAAAACAGAGGACACGATGAGGGCTAGAAAGGGAAATTTAAAGTCTGCAGCTAATCAGGAGTACAGTTGTAATGTATTGTGACAGTGATGATGAAGAAAGAAATAGTAGCACTTCATCAGGGAGTGAAGAATTAATATCCATATCACAAGCACCTTCTTCTAAGGAAGAGTCACAAAGACAAATGAGAACACATCTACCTACGGGTTCAAGGGTATCAGTTCAGTACGAGGTTTCTGATAGATGCGTGACAGCAATAACTTCTGCAATTCTGCAAGATGTTGGCATTGTAACAGACAATGATTCATGTTATCATAATTAACAGACAGAAAGTACGCAGAGAACGAAAGAAAACAAGAAAATGTGCTAAAAAAGGTGATCTAAAACCTTTAGAAGCAGGAATCAAAAGTATATATTTTGATGAAAGAAAAGATAAAACACTGTATAAAGAGAATTGGAGATAGATTACATCAAAGATAGATTACATACTATAAGTGAAGAACATGTATCTCTGATTGAAGAACCAAACTCACTGTATCTGGGATACATTACGCCATCTTCTGGATCAGAAAAGCATATTTTAGAAAGCACTTTAAAATACTGCACTTAAAACAACTTAAACCTTGATAAACTTATGGCCATGTGTTGTGACGGAACAACTGTAAACACTGGGAGAAAAAATGGTGCTATTAGATTTTTTGAAATAAAGATTAGTCTCTCTTGTAGTGGCTAATAAGCCATCTTCGATGTAATCTATCTCGAATTCTCTTGATGTAGTGTTTTATCTTTTCTTTCATCAAAATATATACTTTTGATTCCTGTTTCTAAAGCTTTCAGATCATCTTAGATAAAGCTTTCGTTGTAGAACATTCTCTAGTTTCCTTTCGTTCTCAGTGTACTTTGTTTCTGTGAATTACATGTGATGAATCGTTTTCTGTTACAATGCCAACATCTTGCAGAATTGCAGAAGTTATTTCTGCAACGCATCTATCAGAAAGACCCTTGAAGCAGTAGGTAGATGTGTTCTCACATGTCTTTGTAACTTTTCCTTAGAAGTAGATGCTTGTGATACGGATATTAATTCTTCACATCCTGATGAAGTGCTACTACTTCTTTCTTCATCACCACTGTCACGACACATAACAACAGTACTGTCCTGATTAGCTGCAGACTTTAAACCTTCCTTTCTAGCCCCCATCGAGTTCTTTGTTTTTATGTCGTCTCTTTGTTTCAATTTACTTGGCTTTATCGAGTGTGCCAATAACCAACTTTCTTACTGACCTTTGGTAAAGAAGAAATTCTAGTTCTTTTAGAAGCACCTTTTTTGATTTTTCGCAAGTACACTTAGTCTAGAAGTTTACTTACAGCTTCAGCTTTGTAAAACTGAACCTTCTTCATGTAATTATCATTTCTTTTGGATTAGGATTTTAATTACCTCTGACTTTGGTGGATCTTCATCTTTCAAGCTGTGCTTTAGTTATTGTCTTGTAAGTAAGTAATATTTTATAACATCTGCTATTGTTTTCAAAACAATTTCATTTAGTTTTTAAGGAGCACCAAATGGAAGACATTCCACCGCACTTCTAGTAATGGTAAATTTGGATTCGCCTCCACTCGCACCTATTTTGACTCGAAAAATGAGAACGAACAATGTTTAAAACAATAAAAAGTTTAAAATATGTTAAAATAAAGACATAAAGTTTAAAAATTATAAAGGAAGTTATACTAAACATTTTAAATTAAAAAATGTTAAACGAGATTACCAAAAATCACTGTAAATGTACAATTTATGGTAAGAATGTATTGTATGAAACGATGAAAATATAAAGGTCCTGGCGGAATTTTTCAAAATTCATGAAATTTTGCACGTTTATTAAAGGTACTAAAAGGCAACTTTTGCCAGCTATCCGAATTCAAAATTTGAACTTTCGTATTTTTCACTCTATCCTAATATACAGGGTGTCCATAATTAAACGACCTTACTTTAAAGTTGTTTACAGACAAAACGATTGTTTATAAAGTTGTCAGATTTTGTGAAAGACATCATAAAGGGATGGGAATTTGTTTAAGCTAAACAATATATAAATAAAAGTAGTTCGAAATTTCCCCTTTAGAAGGCGTTTTTTATTAAATTACACATTTACCATTACGATAGTATAGAAATTTTATTAACTTAACCTTATTCTAAAGACAGCATTTCCTGAAATGTTCCTAGCATTTCCTAGAACACACTGCGGTCAACTGTAGAACATGCTATCTTACGATTCCAGATGGTATCTGAAAATGATGAAAGTCATGCAGAACACATTTGGTTATAACAAAATTTGTTAAGCCATCGTAAATGTAGGCTAAATGTGTAATTCATTAAAAAACGGCCTTCTGATTTTTCTTCGCTCAAACAAATTCCCATGCTTTTATTATGTCCTCCAAAAAATTTCACGACATTCTGAACAATAGATTCGTCTGTAGACTACTTTAAAATAGGGCCGATTAATTATGAACTTCCTGTAAATAAAATTTATAAACTATCGTGATGCTAAATGTGAAATTTATTAAAGAATGCCATCTGGTGGCGAAATATTTAACTATTTTAATTTACATTTTCTTTCGCTTAGAAAAAATTCCCGTCCCTTTATTATGTCTTTCACAAAATTTCTTAACTTCATTAAATATGGTTTTATCTGTAGACAACTTTAAAGTAGGGTCGTTTAAATATGGACAGCTTGTATATATACACTGCTCAAAACAATTAAAGGATATTGCAGTTTTAGGTGGATTTTGTATCTGGTAAACTGTTTAGCTGATTGATACATGGTCGACAGACATAGTAGGTTATATGAGAATAAATTACACATGTTTGGCAGAAAAAAATGCATTTTATTGCGCATTTGTGTACTAAAGGAAAAAAACACAATTTGTGCATATGAGAAAAAAAGAATAAGAAAAGGTGTTTTCTTCAAAGAAAATCATTTTCAGTAGGGGGTATGGTTTCCACGGGCGGCCAGCAACGTTGGACACCTTTGAGGCATGGACTCAATGAGGCTATCAATGACGAGTTGGGGTATTCTGCCCCACTCTTCCAGAAGAGCTCTTTCCAGTTCTTGGAGAGTTTGTGGGGTTTGTTGCCGGCTAGAAACTCGTCTTCCTAGAGCGTCCCAAACGTGCTCGATTGGATTCATGTCTGGAGAACACGCTGGCCATTCCATTCGAACGATTCCTTCCTCGAAAAAGAAATCCTCCACCAGGTTTGCACGATGTGGCCTGCAGTTATCGTCCATTAAAATGAAGTTATCTCCGATTGCCGCAGCGTAAGGGACTACAATAGGTCTGAGGATCTCATCCCTATATCGGCGACCAGTCAGAGCTCCATCTCGAATGATGTAGAGGTCAGTGCGCCCGTCAATGGAGATGCCACCATACACCAACACTCCTCCACCGCCAAATCTGACACTTTCGTGCACGAATGCAGGATTATTCCTACTGCCACGGTCCCTCCAGATGAAAATACGCCTATTATCCGGATGCACAGAAAAACGGGACTCGTCAGAAAACAGAATATTGCTCCATTCATTTCTCCTCCAGTTGACATGCTCGGTTGCCCACTCCCTGCGGTCGCGACGATGCCTTGATGTTAATCTAACACATACCATCGGTCGGAGAGCATACAGACCTACAGCATGGAGCCGGTTTCGGACAGTCTGTGTTGAAATCGTGGTGCCTGTAGCCGAGCGAAGGTGTTGTTGGAGAAGAGTAGCGTTCATGGTTCGGTGTCTCCGAGCTGTTAACGCTAAATACCGATCTTCATTGGGCGTTGTTGCCCGTCTACGACCTTGCCCTGGTCTTCGGCCTGCACATCCACTCTCCAAAAAACGGTTCCAGATCCTGGAAATGACACTTTGTGACACTCCAATGGCTTGCGCTACTTCGGCTTGAGTTTGGCCCCCTTCTAACCTACCAACAATTCTCAAAGCTTCTGAATCTGTCAAATGACTTCGCTGAGACATCGTACTCATCGAAACAAAGCAATCACTGAATGCCGATCATCCTTGTCTTCATTCTCTTTTATCCAGTTGAAAGTCAAATTTCATTCGCTGCCGCTGAAGCGACGTTTTTGACGTCGAACTGAAAATTTGCATACTCCACAGTTTGAAAACCAGAAAAATTTGCATTTGTGATTCTCTTCTTCTATTTTCGGCAAAAAAAATTTCCTTTATATCTTTATTTTATATAAAACTTCAAATATCCTTTAATTGTCTTGAGCAGTGTATAGCTATATATGGCTAGTTACATGGGTTTTTGTAGTGTAAGTCATATAGCTGTTAACTGCTATGCTTGTTGGCAACCATTATTTTCGAAACGCTTGCTTCTCCTTATTCAATTAATGAGATATCTGAGATAAAATAAGTCATATTTTTCTGTTCTAAAATACTGGTAGTCAAAAATCGCATTCCGTGATTTACACTACAAGTAATCATGGAACTAGCTATATACAGGGTGATTCTAAATTCGTGGTAAAAACTTTAAGAGTTGGTACAGGACATTGTAACAATCGTTAACTATATAGGAATATATGGCGCAAGTGGCACACTGAGGTACAAACACTACGAGGCCAATTTGGTCCTTTTTTTATTTAAAAATTTTTCATTCATACCAGAAATTCCTATGATATTCTATTCTTTATTTAGGACAGACATTTCATGATTACATAAAGAAAAAAATTCTTCTTCGAAAATTTTCATATAAGATCTAAATAAAAAAAAAAGAAAAAAATGGCAAATTTGTCAAACACAGGAAAAACAGGAAAGAAAATAGAATTTTCCAGTTTTGCGTTTTTTATTAATTCAAAAATTTCAATTTAATATCGGAATTTTTTAAAGAAGAATTTTTCTTTATCTAATCATGATGTGTCTGTCTTAAATAATGAAGAGAATAGTATAGGGACTTTCTGGTATGAATGAGAAATTTTTAAATAAAAAGAAGGGCCAAGTTGGCCCCCTGGTGCATTTACCTCAACGCGTCACTTCGCCCATATATTCCTATAGAAAAAATGATTGTTATAGTGTCCTGTACGAACAATAAAAGTTTGTACCATGAATTTAGAATCACCCTGTATATTAATATCTCATGCGTATCGCTTCCATACAAACATAACAGCAGAATTTATTATATATTCATTAACAAACGAAACATAAAATAGCTTTGTACGAATATGTGCGAAAAATCCTTAGTGCTTTCTGAGCGTATGGCACCACAATTTCCGATTATAAATCTTTGACTTAATTTTTCTGGTCATAATAAAAATCTTTCTCCGGATGAATATTTGTGTGAGATTAAACGGGATTCGTAAGCCTGAAGGGATACAGGAGTTTTAAGTGTTTAAATACCCGAATTTCTAAAATATGGCTCTCAAAATCAAAACACGGATTTTTTTTTCATTAAGCACTTGAAGGGCACCGGTGTATTATATATACCGCTTAATTTTAATTTCTAAATGCCTCATTGGCACCAGAATTTTAAAACAAAATTTTGTTTTTATCAATTTACGTCAAAGATACTCTTTTACTTATTTTCATATAGTTTTTCTTGTACATCGTATGGTTTCAGTCAATCATTTTAACATTTTTGTATCAGAAGTATTTTGCCCCTGAAAGGGTTAAATAAGGTAAACATTACTTTAAATAATTTTCCATGGCGTTATTCTAAAGCGTTCGAATTCTTAGAAGAAAATTCGATTCGTAAAATATTTTAGAACTGTACAAACCATTGGAGTACACATCGTGGTTGTCAGGAAAATACCAAAACTTTATTTTTAATACCAGTATTTTTGTACAGAAATAGTCGCTTTATTTAATTTAAAAAACTGTTGATGGAAGAAATTAGTGTTTTTCAAAATAAAATTTTAATACATATTTTTTTTTAAATCTCTCGTACGCATACGAAGTCATTGAATACCATAGCATAGCTGCCAACTTTTATGCTTTCCTCTTAACAATAAAATTTTATGGTAAATATTATCTTATTGAATCGTCAAAATTTCACGATTAAACAAGGCGAAAAAGCATTAAAGTTGCAGCTACGCCATAGTGTTTTATTCGTGAGTACTTTAACCCTTTGTGTGGCAAGTAATTGTGTTTCTATAATGTCGAATTCACACCGGAATCTTCAAAAAATCTCATTGCAAAATAAGGAAATGCAATTTTACGACCTTTTCTTCCACCAAAGTTTTATTCCAAGAAGTAAAATGTTATAAAATTTTTCCAGTGGGACAAAATATATCCCACCTAGTTTTAATTAAGATTTGCATAAGAAGCTTTTAACCCTCCGTCTACCAGACGGGTCCATTGGACCCGACAGGTACATACAAAATATTCATTCAAACTAGAAATTTCTTTAAAATAAACTAAGTATATAAACCAGACAAAAATAAGGTAAATAAATAAGTTAAATAGTTTTAAATAAAAATTCTGGTGTAGAACGTTTTATTAAAACTTGAATAAAATTCCCGGTAGATCTAGGGTTAATTAAGTTTCCTTTTATAAATGCTGCGAAAAAAGCGGTACAATTGCATTCCATATTTTGAAGTAATTTTTTTTTTTAATTTCCGTTGTGAATTCAGCATCACAGAAACACAATTGCTTGCCCCTGAAAGGGTTAAAATAAGTAAATAAATTCTTTGAATAAAACAAATACCATTCAACAGAATTCTGAAAAAAAAAAACTTTTGCGAGCTTTTATGATTATTAACCATTTGGAAAAATGGTTATATTAAAAATGATTTTGAAATCCTTATTAGAATATTATTGCAATTAACCCTACAACTACCGGAAATTTCCTTCAAGTGTTATAAGATTATCCTACACCAGAACTTTTTTTTTTAAACTGTTTAACTAATTTATTTTATTTATTGCTGTCTGGATTATATAATTAGTTTATTTAAAGATATTTCTGGTTTTAATAAATATTTTGAATGTACCTTTCGGGTCCATTGGACCCGACTGGTAGGCGGAGGGTTAAGAATTCTGAAAAGTAGAAACGAGTTACGATTGAATTAGTTTGAATTAGTTTGAAGAATACAGCACTGTTTTTATTTTTTATGCGACAGAATTTAAATAATAATTCAAAAGATATATCTACTGGTATGAAAATTTGCTTATATTCCTAGGTGCAATCTTTTCTTAAAAGTCATCTAATATTTATGACTGAAACCGGCATTCTCCTAAAAAACTTCTTTGAGTGCGTCTACACTTATCGAAAACTTTCTGAAGCATAAATAAAGAATGAATAATGTGTATGTCTAAAATGTTTATTTAAATACAAACTTAGCTCACTTCTGAAAGACGAGAAGCCATTTTTTACTGCAAAGTTTGTTAAAACTTTTGTTTTCATGAGACAACGCTTTCATTTTAGTTTTCGAAAAAGAACTTCTAAGCTATCCATTGTTTAAATAGATAGCTTAAGGCATAATTTTATCTACATCATAAAGCGTGTAATCATGCTTTACAAAAATCGATCTTCACTGGGAAAATCCTTCTAAAATAAGCATTTATATTGTTTTTATTTTTAAGCAAATTGCATAGCTGTCGCTACATTTTATACGTATCATTTACTTTACAAGATTTTAAACACTTTGCGTGTCTCTTTAAACCATTGAGTAAGCTATACAGGGAATGACAAATATAGGGTTTGAAAATATATAATTTACACAAAACGACAGAAAAAATAAAATGTTTGTTCAAAATTATTAGAAAATATTTCGTTGATTTGTTTATATACTTTTTAAATGAAACAACTTGTTTGTCGAAATATTTTTATATTTTCATGCCAACACAAAAGCACGAGTTTGGAAAAACTGTGCATACATAAACAAATGCACAGTTTTGTGCAACACAGGTGTGAGCAATTTTATTTTAATCCTTCACTGCACGATTTTTTCTATTTTTTTTAAGTTATTTGTAATCTATATATCGGTCTAATAAAGAGGAAAATGGTAAAAAAAAAATTTCAAATTTTCAGCTAAAATTTGATATTTCATGGCGTATACCCTATGTACACAATTAGGGTTTTAAAATATTTTATTGCTATATTTTACAACTAAATGAGCTTAAATTAATTAATTTTATCTGCTTAACACCCTGTAACTTTTTTTATATAAATATTTTTAAGTATTCACTAAAAATAATTAAAGTAAATTTTATCTTAATAGCTTGATCATTTTTTTTTCTTCCGAAGAACAAATTCTAATTTTTTGTCAAATGCAGCCATCTGACATGGACAAAATGAGTGTTATTCCTTTCTTTGAACTATTCTTGATCAGGGATAGAGATCATATTGTCCAAATACATGGCACATAATAAGAATTACAGTGTTTTTAGGTATGTGCCAGATGTGGCATGTCGTGCAGTGAAGGGTTAAATTAAGCATGTATAAGGAGTTTATAATATGAAATTATCTTTGAAAAATGTTCGGTTTTATATGAGTCAAAATAAAGTTTCAGAATTATCTTGATACAACAGTTAATATTTTATCACACGTAGAGTGTATTATCAATATAATATTAAGAAAAATATCTTCTTTGGAGATATGATCAATTGTTAAAGAATTTGTTAAAGACGTAAAATACTTAATGGGGTGTTTCTAAGAAACTGAAATATGAATTTAAAAAAAATCTATGTATTAAGAGCCATTATTTTGAAATTCAGACAAAAAAGTGATATTTTGATAGTCGTATTTTTTGATTTGCTTGATATTTTTTTATGTTGAAGTAGATCACATTTAATAAATAATGTGCAATTTTGAAGCCCTGAAAAATTTTTCCCAAGTGTTGCGACCGTCATTTTTTATGAAAAGTGAAATGCGAGTATGTTTGCAGTGCTAAAGCTTGGGAAAGCAACGACATCCCAAAATTCTTTTGTGATGAAATATTAGTATAACACTACCTGCTTAGTAAACTGTATTCGTTTCCATGGGGCATTGTTATTTTACATTGTTATGTTGCCTCAAAATGCAATGAAAATGACGTTTTTGTCAGTTTTCTGCTCGTATTTTATTATATAAGCAATAGTACCACAAAGTTTTTCTTATAGAATATCGAAGTGTAGTACTAGGACAATCTACATAATATAATACTTTACCGGGATATTGCTGCTGTTAGTAGAAATAGTCTGTTAAATATTCAAAAATTTCAAAATCGGCAATATTTCAATTAGTCTTTTCTCAAAAAAGCGTCACGGTTCAATAAAATAAAATGTATCACGTAGTAGTTGAAAACATCTACAAACACATGGAAAAGAAAAAAAGCGGGCCTCGTCCTATTTTTAGAAAAAAAAATAACAAAATTTACAAAAATTCACAGTCAAAATATCCCGTTTAAATTTCCCTTTTTTCTATTTAGAACAAGGAAGAGGAATGAAAAAGGGATATTTCATTTTCTCATAAATAAAAAACATAGCTAGCGGAAAGAGAAACGGGATGTTTATGTTTCGTTTTCTGATAGGGAAAAAGTATGATAAATGACAGTCTTTTTGTGACTTTTGACATTATTTTTCTGAAAATGTGACGAGGCCCCACTGAAAAGTTTGTGGTACTATTGCTTCAATAATAAAATACGAGCGGAAAACGGACAAAAACGTCATTTTCAATGCATTTTAAGGCAACATAACAATGTAAAATAACAATGTCCCATGCAAACGAATACAGTTTACTAAGCAAGTAGTATTATACTAATATTTCATCACAAAAGAATTTTGGGATGTTGTTGCTTTCCCAAGCTTTAGCACTGCAAACATACTCGCATTTAACTTTTCATTAAAAATGAGGATCACAACCTTGAACTTTGACATTTTCTACAGAGAAGGGAATTTTTTCAGGGCTTCAAAATTGCACATTATTCACTAAATGTGATCTACTTCAACATAAAAAAATATCAAGCAACTCAAGAAATACATATATCAAAATATCACATTTTATCTGAATTTCAAAATAATGGCTCTTAATCTCTTGCGCTGGAAATTAATTGGCAGAAGCCCGGGACTATCGCGTCCATATTTTAGAAAAATATTTCACATCAGAGTTTGTATTTAAAATTATTAACTTATCCATTTATCTGGTTTTTTCTTTGTATCTTTTAAACTAGTTTTTTAAGAAAAATTCTGGTTTGTATTCATTTAATAGTAGTCAAAATGACTGCTCGCGGGCTTTCTAGTATTAATCCAAGGCGACGCACAGTGGGGCAAAATCCCAAAAAGCTGGCCAAAAGTCGAAAAATAAAGTTACTATTTAGGAAATTTTGACCATGCAGATGGCTAGAGTAATGTTTGGAGGGTCAGAATCTATATTTATAAAAAAGTTTTCGTTTTGCGTTGGCAATCTGTATCATTTCAAAAGTGACGCTTAGAGGATTATCATATGAGGTGAACAAAAAGAGCAAAACAATGGTTCTTCTAAATATGTGCTACATTTTTCCATATCATCCAATTTTATTGCTTTAAAATGGATTCACACGATGATAGTCTGTACTTTTTTACGCATGTTACAAAAATTATATTAAGTACATAAAAATTAATAATTTCATGATTATTTTTGATAAAAAATGTTAAAAAATGTATTATTTTTTTTTTTTTTTTTTTGCTTTCAAACATCAAAAAGTTTATACCGTAATTTCCGGCGTATAATCCGCGAACCAAACAATCATTTTTCGACCCAGAAAAAATTTAAAATAAAATGTAACTTCTTAAATCGTGGTAAACATTTGGCTTCAATAACTAAATAAAATTTCTAGGTCCAAACAGAATTCTTTGATCCGCGGATTATACGCCGGAACTTAAGGTAAGTTCCACGGTGTTCCGCAACGACGTATAATGGAAACAAAAGACTAAACTATCGTCTAATGAATCATGAATGGAAACAATAGACGTATAATGGAAACAATAGACTAAACTATCGTCTAATGAATCATGAAAAAACCAGCTGCCATAAACTGCCATTCTGCATTTCGTGCAGGTTTTTGCAACCACTAATAAAAATATCACTTTTTTAGTCACTTCAAAAGCTATGACATTTGTTATTTTTCACACAAATTTAGCTGGCAAACATTTTTGAAATTTTTAGATTATTCAATTTTGTGATAGATTATTATGCATTATATTACAAATAAGTATTATAATCATAAGCATAAAGGAATTTGATAAATAAGATTAGTAACAAAAAAATGAAAATAATTATCTATCATCGATACAATATAAATACATTTTCTTATCTTTATAGATAATAATTTTGTGTATTCTATCATAATTAGAAGAATTATCTTGTCAATTGCAATCTTTGCTATATCATACTGGTGAACGTATTTTATTAATGCAAACGGAAATTATTAAGAATCTGACTTCCGAGAACATTAGCAATCTAAATTTGTTTTTCAAGTAGGGATATGATGCTACATCGGGTCAAAGTACTTTTAAACAAAATTTTAGCGTTCAGGATTGTAGAAATTAGGTTCAAATAGCTTTTTCAACTTCTCTAGTGCGTCTAGAACTTTAAGTGTTGCGAAAAATTAAGAAATCGTTATCTGGAAAATTTCAAGATCTAAGATCAAAATCCATTTTTTTTTTTTTTTTTTTTTTTTTTTTTTTTTTTTTTTTTTTTTTTTTTTTCACGAAAATACGGAAGCTACTGTCAGTGAAATAGATTATATTACAGATCAGGAGAGTAAACTTATTCCTTTTAAAACAATGATTGATAGAAAATAAGTAGGCGATAATTGCAAACTAGCTTTAACGATGATTGATTGTAAAATTTTTAATGTCATTACTAGTAATTTGTCAACTCAACGTTGGTACCTATATCAGGCAACTAATATCCATATCAGTCAAACTATTTTCAAACTAAAAATGAATGAAAATCATTTAAAATTCGGGATGTCCACGTCACATGCCTGTATAAGATCATTTGAATGTACCTTGCATTTGGCATACAAACGGGATATAGAGGAAAAGCAAGTGTGCACCCCTGACTAGAAGAAAAAAATAAATTTGCAAAAGAAAATTTACAAAAAAGATTTCGCTTCAATTACGACTTCTCGTCGATAAATCAAAGTTCGGATTTGGAAGCATGAACGCTTACAATACAGCTCGTCGATTCTTTGAAAACGCAACTATTTCTGCTTCCATAATGAGCGTAGACGAAAATTTGATCAAACGATTCCACGTCATATTACAAGTAATTTCTTAACATTCATTTGATCAATTTTCTGGATTATTGCTCACAAACAGCTTGTAAATTCGTCGAATTTTATTCCTAGTTCTATATGCCAACTTCAGTGCACAAACTACTAATTCATGGCCCAGAAATAATAGCTTCCTCATTATTGCCTGTTGGGCAAATCTCGGAAGACGCTCAAGAATCGTGCAACAAATTGATCAAAAATGTATCGAGACGATTTCTCCCGAAAATACAGTAGGACGTAAACAATGGAAGATTTCTTTGCGGCTTTTAATGTTATTAGATCCCTTCATTTCAAGCTTACGTAAATTACCATTGAAGAAACGAATATTCTTGCCCCTAGAGGCACAGAAACTTCTGTAAAATATTTCGACACCTCCCCTTCTGTAGAGTCTACTTAGTATACTACAGATTATTCAGAAGATGAATTTTAGAACATACTTTCGTTTTATTTTAATAATATACAGAAATTAAACCTTGTAGTATTTTATTTTTCATTAATGTACTTAACCCTAGAACTACCGGAAATTTTACTCAAGTTTTATAAAAACATTCTACACCAGAATTTTTACTTAAAACTATTTAATTTGTTTATTTAACTTATTATTGTCTGATTTATACATTTAGTTTGTTTTGAAGAAATTTCTGGTTTGAATAAATATTTTGAATGTACATGTCGGGTCCAATGGACCCGTCTGGTAGACGGAAGGTTAATTGCATTTCATAAATAAATATTCATCGTTTAATTTCGATTAAAAACATCTTAGTTCCTTGAAAACACCTTGTAAGGTTTAGCCTCGAAAATTTTTAATCTCTAAACTCGAAATATTTTATTTAAATATAATTGTTTTTATTTTTAATTCGCCATTCTTTTTTATTTAATTTTTGAATCGTACTTAGCATCCTCAAAAGTACCTGTATACGAAATTTCATAGAAATTGAATAACTTTCAAAGTATTTTAATTTTAATTCCGCCATATTGGATCCGCCATTTTGTATTTTTGAATTTATTTTTAGAATCGAGATCAGAATCCCGAAAAGCACCTGTGTACGAAATTTCGTGACATTTAAATAACATTTTCATATTTTGGCCAACTTTTCGATATTTTGCCCCACTGTGCGACGTACATCGCACGTTTTCCCAGGTCAAGAGGTTAATCGGTTAATTAAGAAAATAAGTATTACATGGAATTTTATTGTAAATGCAAAAAAAAAAAAAAAAAAAAAAAAAAAAAAAATAAGAATTTAATAATTTGCAGCTATCATAAAGTAATGAAGTAACAGCTACTCTTATCAATAATGACATCAAAAACTGTCTGGAACAACTCAGTCTCCATTTGACTATTTTTTATAATACGACCCCTCTTCCAATTTTATGGGAACGTCTAAATTATTTATTACGATGAGGAAAAAGATCATTTCGAAAGGATGGTCCTTTCCCCGCTGTATCATCCAAATAAATAGACCCATCCCTCGTCCCCCCCCCCCCCACCCCTAAAAGAATTCCTGACCCGGCATGGAAGAGTGCGCCAGATGAGATATGTCCTGAGCAGAACTGCCAGTTTGGTCTTCATTTTTAACTAGAAATTTCGAGTTCATACCAGGAATAAATAATAGTATTCTATACTTTATTTAATGAGAGACGTTTAATAATCATATAAAGTAAATATTATACTTTGAAAAGTTCCCGTAGGAATTTGAAATTTCCGATTAAATTTGGAGCCCAAAGTGGTAACCCTGGTCCTGAGTCTCATAATCAAAAAAGCCGTTAGTCAATAATGTTTTTCGAACGAAAACGAGAATTCTCGTTTCCTGTCGTGAATATGTTAACACTAGAACCGCCGTTAACGGTCATTTTCACGCTTGTCAAATTGATAATAGATGGTTCGAACCAGAAAATTTTTCATAAGATATATTAAATGAATATAGCACAAAAGTGGGCTAATTAAATAAGTTAATTAGTTTTAAATAAAAATTCTGGTATAAAATACTTTTTATAAAACTCGAGTAAAATTGCCGGCGGTTCTAGTGTTAAAATGATATTTTTAAAAAATCCAATAATATTGAGAAAAATTAATTTAAAAATTAAAATTTTCAGTATAAATTTAAAATGACCGAAGACGTCCCTGCTTCCAGATTGGGGAATTTTTTAATTCAGATTATTTGACTGCCACCACTTTTTTTTAAATTGTATAATTCGCCTTATTTTTCAGAGTTTTTAATGTATTTTTAAATATGCCGAATATTTCTATTCCAAAAAATGTGGTGACAATCAACAATCTGGGGACATTGTGTCAAACCGTCCAGTGCAAAAACGGTGGAAGACGTAAACATAACATAGTAAATTAACAAAACTTTTTAATATGTAACAATTTATATATGAAATAAGTTGTAGATTATAGATAAAATGTTTTTTTACACAAAAACACTACATTTGAACAGTTAAAATAGTAAATACCTTTTTCTGTGTTCCTTAACTTAACCAATCAATGAAAATGACATTCCATAACGGTAACAATGATGTGTGTGTCTTGCCTTTGAGTAGCATTCAATTCCTGCAATTTCTGCGCATGTGCTAATTGTCTATTATCTCAACAGATGGATTTTTCCTTTGGTCACTTTCGTGAATTAACCCTTCACTGCAGCAGGTGCCATATCTGGCACGTACCTAAACCATTATAATTTTCATTATGTGCCGTGAATTTGGCTAATATGATCACTGTAACTGATCAAGAACAATCCAAAGAATGTAGTAACACTTATTTTTTCCATGTCAGATGGCTGCATTATTCAAAAAATTAAAATTTGTTTTTCGGAAACAAAAACAAAAATCGATCAAGCATTTAAAGTAATATTTACTTTCATAAATTTTACTGAATACTTAAAAATATTAATATAATAAAAGTTCCAGAGTGTTATTCAGAAAAAAATTAATTAATTTAAGCTCATTTAGTTGCAAAATACAGCAATACAATATTTAAAAAACTTAAATATGTACATATGGCAAACACAAAAAAAAACATAAAATTTTAGCTGAAAGTTTGAAATTTAATTTTTTTTATTATTTTTCTCATTATTAGACCGATATACGGAATTAAAAAAAAAAAAAAAAATCATATAAATAGAAAAAATTGTGCAGTGAATGTTTAAAGGCAGTCTTTCACCAGTTTCAAAATAAACTACACTCATTCAAGTGCAGAGTTGCAAAGTCTCCGGCTTTTGCGATACCAGTATTTTAATACAGTAACTATTCCTTTATTTAATTAGAACAGTTGGTCGATTTAAAATAACAAATTTTTCTCTAAGATAATAGTGGTGTACAAAAAGCCGGAGACGTAACAACTCTTCAAGTAGGTGATGGTATAACTTGTGGGAGATTTGCAGCGAATTTGTCATGTCAAATTTTTCACGGCAAGATATTATCAGAAAAAATCAAACTTGTTGCTAATGTGCATGCTACATGGGGACAATAAGGTATTATTTAAATGTTGGCAGATTTGTCCATAGGATTTTTGATATTTTGCTAAAATGTAATGCTAAGTGTGAAGAATACATAATTCTTATAAATTATAAAATAATTACAGTTATAATAAGCAAAATAAAATAGAGATAATAATAATAATAATAATAATAATAATAATAATAATAATTTTATGAGACTTAAAATGCAGAAAATTAAAATAAGGGCATAGGTGCCAACGCTTACGCTTTTTTTGTACCTCAAAAATTTAATATAAATTTTTGCCTTACGTAATCTGTGGACTACGTTGATTAAAAATGAAAAAAATAGCTATTAAATATTTGTGGTACAGAAAAGCGTTGCAGATATGAATAAGGGTACAAAATTGACGACGAGTATTAATCCTTTTACAATTTCTGAAATTTATTTATTAAAATTTTTAGATGCGCGGTCTTGGATTATTATGCTGTATTTGTTTTAGATTCATATTCAAAATTACTAAAATTTATGCAGGGATTAAAATTTCCTCTAGATTATAAATATAATTATTATTACAAAAAGTTAAATCCTAAGAAAATTTTAACTTTTCGTTAATTAATTTCTCCTGCCGTAATAAACACTAAATATACCAATAACCTTTCAGTGGAGTGTTACCAAGAGAAAATAATTCCATTCTAACCAGAAACTGGTCGATAAAATAAATGATGCTTCGCATAATGTTAAACAATACTGTGCTGTACTATATCGTTATCTTTAGTATTAGGACGCACATATCGTTGGTACGATGTCAATCCAGTGTTGCCAGATTGGGGACTTTTTTAATTCAGATTATTTGACTGTCACCACTTTTTAAAGTAGTATATTTTGCCTTATTTTTCAGAGGTTTTAATCTAGTTTTAAATATTCTGAATATTTCTATTTAAAAGAAAGCGGTGACAATCAACAATCTGGTGACAAAAATGTCCCCAATCTGACAACAATGTGTCAAACTATCCAGTCTGAAAACAGTGGGCTACTTATTTAATTGAAAATTTAGTGCACAATTCACCTTGATTTTTAATAAACATATATAAGATACACAAAATGTAAAAACATTGCTTACAGGTGTCAAGTATGATAAAATCCTTTAAAAAAACATTAAAGTCATTTAAAATTCATAACGTTTTCGACCGACACTTACTCGGTCATCCTAAGTGAAAAACTAACAGCTGTTCTGTCTCTGCGTCTCTAGTCTTGTCCGGAACCGACCATTACATTTCAAGGGTGGATTTTAATGAGGGGGGTAACAGAAATGCTAATATTTTATCGAAAAGTACAGGTTTATTAACTATGTATTAAAATTTTCCAGACTGCATGGATATCATATGATAATATATCGTTACTAACTATTTCTATATTAGATATTATTTCCAGAGATTCTCTTATGATAGCTTCTTGGTGGTTACTTGTATGGAAAATAATTTTGGCTCTATTGAAATCTACTTTTATATGTTGAATTTGTGATGCTAATCTTGATAATGCAGTGTGGGGTCTATTCAATCTCAGAACTGTTTCATGTTCCTTAATTCTGTCAGGAAATTTTCGCAGTGTCATACCTATGTACATAAAAACATCCCAAGGTTTACATCCCAAGGTTTTTTTAGAGTATGAGGCATTCCCTCCTCAAGTTTGGTATTACATTAATCGCAGTCCCTCCCCCGAAATTAAAGGATTTGTTAAATGCGAAAATTGACCCTATCCAAGCCATCAATAGATCAGGAGTATATATTATACCCTTCAAGAAAGAAAATAGAGATTTTATGTACATAGGTATGACACTGCGAAAATTTCGTGACAGAATTAAGGAACATGAAGCAGATCTCAGATTGAATAGACCCCACACTGCATTATCAAGATTAGCACAAATTCAACCTATAAAAGTCGATTTCAATAGAGCCAAAATTATTTTCCATACAAGTAACCACCAAGAAGCTATCATAAGAGAATCTCTGGAAATAATATCTAAAAAAGAAATAGTTTGTAACGATATATTATTATATGATATCCATGCAGTCTGGAAAAATTTAATACATAGTTAATAAACCTGTACTTTTCGATAAAATAATAGCATTTCTGTTACCCTCCTCATTTTCCAATCCACCCTTGAAATGAAATGGTCGGTTCCGGACAAGGCTAGAGACGCGGAGACAGAACAGCTGTTAGTTTTTCACTGAGGATGACCGAGTAAGGGTCGGTTGAAAACGTTATGAATTTTAAATGACTTTAATGTTTTTTTAAAGGATTTTATCATACTTGACACCTGTAAGCAATGTTTTTACATTTTGTGTATCTTATATATGTTTATTACTTATTTAAATTCACATTTCTTGATTGGCACCACTTTTTTGAAATAGTAAAATTTGCCTTATTTAATGACATATTAATTAAGGCAACACGGTATAATTATCAAGGGGAATTTCACCATTTCAAAAAAGTGGTGCAAATCAAGACATCTGAATCTTTAAATATGTACCACTTTTTCACATTCCATAGTTTGATATGGTACCGACGATAAAGGAGCCGACTTAACAGGCAATATTCTAACCGCTAATTTTAAAATGTCAATTATGTTTTAATTAATTACAATGAATAAATATAGCAAAAAACTTTTTTTAATTAGTGTTGGAAAATGACTAATTGCCGTTTTCGCACGAGAGATGTCGGCGTCTATGAAAGAGCATGAACAATAAGAACATCCGAAACAGGACAAGGAGAGCGCAGTAACACAACGCTGTGAGGAGACAAACTTATAGCCTTCCCCAATGTTCTAACCACTAGACGATCATTTATGGGCTGTGCGTGTAGAAATCTGCACACCATATCCTCTAAAATTTTAGACAAAACAAATTGTAGAAGAATTTTTTTTAAAACATTCCCTATTTAAAGTCTTTTAGTTTTATAAGAACATTTCTTCGTACATGCTACTTAATTTCTTCACCCACATATTATAAAATGTGATAAACAACATGAGGTTCGGAAATCAACGACAGAGTTTAATGTCACGAAAGTATTTATTATCCATGTAATTATTTGATTATTCCCTAAATCTGAAAAAAAAATCGTGATATGCTCCATAGAAAAACACAAATTTGCAATTAATCCCTTTATTCTAGCTCCCGTGATATTCACGGGCTGTGTCTTTTATACAGATTGTTTCATTCCCATCAGTTTTACAGAATAGTACTATTGTTTTTATTATGGTATCATTTTACCTGTTATTAAATAAGGTGAATATTTCTTTTTCAAAAAAGTGGGACAATAAGCAATTTGAATTTTTAAACAGTAATTTAAAGCGACCGCAAGGGGTTAAGATGATAACATTTTTTTTTAAATTTTTATTGGGGCTTTCTTTTTATTCACTTACTTTTTAATTTTTTTTCCTGCAGCTCATTTTCACAGAAACTTTTCTGTGAATTATTCTTATTGACAGATGTATGCATATTGCATAGCTGCCAACATCTTATGCCTTTTGTACCACAAAAATTTAATAGAAATTTTGGCCTTAGTAAATCGACAGTTTGCGTGGATTTAAGAAGGTAAAATTTTCTATTAAATTTTGTCGTACAAAAATGAGTAAGTATTGGCAGCTATGATATTGCGTAGGTTTTGTAGTAATGTACACATAAGATGAATTAAAAATTGGTAGAAAATTTAACAAATAAATCCAGTGAAATTCCTATTTAGATCTAACATCAGAAATCATTTTAGAAAAACTTTAACTCTTGACTAAAAAGAAAAAAAATCAAATGCAAATTTCCAATTAAACAATCGAAAAGGAAAAAGTTCTATAATTTTTGTTGTATTTTGAAAGCATTGTTAATCTTCATACGAGGTTTATATGAAAAAAAAAGAGTAAAATTAAAACAATTTCTCGAAAACCTAATACCATTTGTAATTTTTTCAACTGAATGAAAATCTATCCATGTTGAAATTCGAACCCAGCAATTTCTTTTAATCTGCCAACGATGTATTTGACTGAATTGCATCCGTCGGTATTTTCTAGGATAACTTATTTGGTAAGGCGTCTGAAGCTTAACCCATTAAGGACCAGCATGTTTCACAGGAATTTTATTCAGTCGCGCTTTTTGTTAAGCACTTACTTGTACTTTATGAATCACTGAAATGCGTTAATTAAATAAGGTAAATTTTACATTTCTTTTTACTGGTATCAAAAGAAGTGCAAAAATTACAAATATAATGTTGCGAAAACGCAACGCCAGTCTTTAATGGGTTAAGCTGAGGTTCTAGACCTGTATCCGCACGTTTCAGGGAATTTGAGTAACAATACTTTCTAAAAGTAATATTTGCCATATTTAAAGTCTAAATTTGCTCAAATAATAAGCCAAATATTTTTTAGGGAGAATTAGTGTTCATACAATGCATCGCAAAAGTTTATACACTAGCTAAATTCTCTTATAACATGAAAAATATGCACCGGGATGCTTTGAAATTTTTATTCTATCTAAACAATTGAATTAGAAATTCATGTTTCGAATTCGGAATAAATTCGTTCTAAGGAAAATAATAAATTATAAAAAAATCAAAATTGTGATATCGCAGAAGTCTATGCACCGAAACGAAATATATACATTTCACAAGCACAAAAGTCCTTCAGCAGTATATGGTATTTCCATTGCACATGATGAGATCGAATACGCAATTTTGCATTCATAACACAAGAGTATGGAAGGTTTAGGGAGCAAATTTGTACCAGGTTTCCTCGTTCGCTGATTTGAGCTGTTGCACTGAGTAATATTGCTTCCAATTCTTGTACATGTCACGTGAGAGGATTTCCCAGATATTCTCTATCGGATTGCGATTTAGGCTGAGTGCTGAACAGTTCATCACACTGATATTCTGAGATCCAAGCCATTTTTTTGTGCAACGGGAAGTGAGTATCGATGCGTTGTCTTGCTGAAATGTCCAGTCGAGTCCACCTAGGAGTTCATCAATCGGTCACAAATGCTCACTCTGAGTTTCCTGATACATTTGAGAATTTTATCTGTCATTTAGGAAGCAAAGAGACGTTTGTCCATCATAGCCAAAAGCGCCCCATACCATGAACGAACCACCACGCTCTTGCCTGCTGAATATGCTCGTCTGAACTTTCCTCAAGGCAAGCAAATAGAATGACAAGTCATCTGTACTAGCCGAATTTCATTTTTTTCATCAGAAAAATAAAACTAATCTATTCGTCACGATAATACATGTGCTGTTTTGTTTATTGAAGTCTTGCTTGTTTGTGACACTGTTCCAGAGAAGACATACGAGCTATTTTTCGTTTTTTGATGAATCCTGGTTTGGTAATTCGTCTGCGTATGGTGCCAAGTGATATTTATGATCCAAGTCGATTTTTTTATCTGATTAAGAGACAAAAATCTAGTTACAACTAATCTTTTAATTCTTCTATCCTCACGAAATGTGGTTTTTCTGTGCCTTTCGGCGTTATATGCATTGTTGAATTGTTTCCCATGATGCAAGACACTATAAATATCACGTTTAGACCGATTTAAAATAAGCAAAATTTGCATAATGGATTTACCTTCAGCTTTCAGCTTCCAAACGTCTACAACTGCTTCAGGAGAACTACAGAGATTACAACATTTTGATATAACTCGTACAGCGATCGGTTCACGTTATACTGTTGGAAAAATGCCTTACCGAACCTCCACCTATCATTTCAAGGAGATATTTGAATAAAATCACATTTGTGCATAAACTTTTGTGACATCACAAAAAAAGTTTTTTCGTGATTTCTGATTTTCTCAACGATTAACCCTTTCTGGCACCGTGCCCGGGTCGGGATACCTAATTTTAATTCCAAACTTACGATCGGCACTAAGAATATTTTAATAAAATTTTGCTTTTACAATGAACATTAAAAGTAACATTTTTTTTTTTAATTTCTAAAAAAGTCGTTTTAAAATTCCGGTGTCAGTCAATCATTTCATCGTTTTACAACAAAAGTTGCCCGTGCCGGAAAGGGTTAATCTATTCCAGACTTGAGATATGTATTGATAGTATTCACCTACAGTGGAAAGTACTAGTGAAAGTACTCCGTTGTGCAATTTAATTTTTATTAAAATACTTGCGTTCTACTTAAACATTTGCGCCACACTGTATCACGTAAATAGTTGTTTGCGCAGACGTTATGTCTTCAAGATATTTTTAATGTGTATTTAAGCTATGAATTTCTGAATGCCAATGCGGAGAAAATAAAATGTAAAAGGTTTAACAATAATTCACTATTTTATGATTTTTTAATTTAAGCACTAATATTTATCAGCATTATATGAGGAAAAGCTATCACAGCAGAAATAATATATAATTATAAAAGAAAATATCAGGGCTCCCAGCTCCCACTGGACCGTTTTTTTTTTAAACAGTAATTTTTTAGAAAGAAATTCGTGGTAGGTTTCTGCAACAATTTTAAGGCGTTATGTTTCTACAAAATTTATAATGAAGTGTTAAAAAAAGAACCGCGTGGAACCCCTGAAACAGGGATTTACTTCAGGAAAAAAATATATTTTGAGAAATTATTTTTATTAATTATTTGTGTTTCACCAATGTTGTTATGTAAAGAAATAATAACAAAACGTTTAGAAGCTGTTTTGTCAAATTTTAGCATATATGTTATTTTAATAAAAGAAATAAATCAGGCAAATGTTATTAACCCTTTCGCTGCTAAATTGTTTTTTCAAAATAGCTTCAAAAATTGCGTATTTAATTCCTTCGCGACGAGCGTCTTTTAAGAATTTTTATTCTTTTGCCACCGGTTTTTCAAAACAAAAATTTTCGCCTGATTTAATCAGGAAAATGCCCCGATTAGATAAGGCAAAATTTACAATAAAAAGTTACTGGTGGGAATGATCAAGGAAGGTTAATTAGACGGAAAAAATACATCCCGATGAATTCTCGGGTTGCGCAAATTTTGCTACTTTTACGTTGCCCGAGAAACTCCCGGGTTGCGCAGCCAGAGGGTTAATATCAAAATTTAGTTTTATAAATAACTACTTATGGACAATATAAACCAATAATGATGATGCATTATGAAATAAAAATATAGAAATAAAAACTTAAAAATGAGAACGTCTAAGGTCTCCTTCTCATTTTGAAAAATTAGAATTTTTATGACTTCTTTATCACACTATATGATTGTTTTTAAATAATAAAAAACTAAAATGATGTTATTAAGCAGGAGATTGCTAAATCTTTCATGTTTATAACTACTAAGCATTAAAGTTTTATCCAATAAGAATATAAATATTTCGAATTTCTATCTAAAGTAACAAAGAAAAGATTTATATACGATTATGTTTTAGTGTTATTTTTTTACCTTTTATTAAGTTCCCACTTCATGTTATTTAGTTGCAATTCTCATTATTGATCGCAAGAATGAAAAGAGTGTTTTCTTACTTTTGAAACTTTCTTAGAAATGCCGAATCCAGCTGTCATTTCTCAATGCATATAACACAAGAAATCACAGATAACTTATAGCATTTACTGAAAATATGTTTGAATAGTAAGCATTATTTAATTTTCATTTAGAAGAGGTGATGGTTTATATTTTAACATGTAAAATGTTTGAGTAAATGAATTATAAGAATTCTATATTTTCGCAAAGTAAATATAGATTATACACGAAATTTACTGTAAAACTATTACGAGCAACATGTGCGAACTTGTTCCAGTGATTAGATTAGTTGTTTTCACGAAAATTACTAATCTGGAATACTAATTGAATATTGGATATTATGTACGTGTTCTTATTACTGCCCTGATAATAACATTAATGATAATAATTTACATTTATTTATCTTTCGTTTAAGATACCTCAACATACACTGAAGAATATAAAATCAGTTAAGAATACGAGTTACATTTCTAACGAAAAAAGCTATAAAAACGTATTGAAAAAACAATTTGTTTTTCAAATTACATGAAGTGCATTGTGCAAGCTACTCCCGGTATTTGACATTCTATTATTTTCTCTCATTTTTTATAGAAAAAAGGAAACTCTATTCTATAAAGGAAACTTTTATTCCATGGAACTATGAATAAAAAGGAAATGACAAATACTTAAAATAGTGAAGCTTCAACTGTAACAAGTTTTTCTGACGCTCATTGCAGCCGGGGTAAACTTCCACCAGTAAATTTTAATAGAAATTTTCTCCTTATTTAAATGCCTTAATAATGCCAAATTATAGTCATAATTATGGCCACAAACAGATAGCTATTTTTACTGGTTGCAGTTTAATTCTGCTGTAGTCAGGCCCGGCATTTCCGCCATATTGTGAGATCCTAAACAACCTCTGGTCAGTGTCAGTGAAAGATATTATGATTCGGGCTAACTCCCACCCCTAAAAACGAACAGAAATTTTTACCATATTTGTGAGAGAAATTTTCATGAATAGGTTGCTGACAAATATTTACTTATAGAAAATCTCTCCTAAATTAATGCTAGATTTGGCACCTTTAACCATTCTAGGGGCTGTAGTACGTTTATGAAACAACTAAATTTTAATTCCTAAATACCAAACTGGCCTCAGAATTTTGGTAATATTTTTTCGGTTTCTTATGTATGTAAAATATAACTTTTTTCTTAATTCCAAATCAATTTTTCCGTCAATTCCGGTGCCATTCATTCATTTCAACTTTCAGTAATGGACGTGCGTGCTTACTGAAACGGTTAACCTAGATTTATCATTCTATAAAAAATTGCTGATATTTGTCCTGAAAAATTCACTGAAATGTACGACTCCTGAGTTCTTATACAAATTGCTCCTGAAATCAATTTATTTATTTTTATAAAAAAATCTCTTCTAATTGCGAATATGTCTTTGGTCAAGATTAGTTTAATCAAAAAACGTTTCAATGCGGTGAGTTTCAAGGTTCATACGGTGTTGCAGGTGGGCAACTTTTATTAAAGAAAGACTTCTTGATTTGTACTACATTTTTGAAATTGCAAAATTCGCCTTATTTAATGACGGATAAGTTAAGGCGAAAACAAGGGGGAATTTTACCATTCCAAAAAAGTGGTGCCAATCAAGAAATCTGAATTAAATAAAAGTAGCCCACCGGCAACACTGAGCCAGGGATGCCAGCGCTGCGCCAGAAATGGCGGATTGCTACCACTAAATTTTAATAGTATTTTTTGACTTATTTAACGATAGAATTTATGACATTTAAATAAGGACAAGAAGGCTAATAAAATTTAGTGGTAGCAATCGGCCATTTCTGGCGCAGCGCTGGCACCCCTGCACTGAGCTCATACAAGGTCAAAGAGAGGTTGACTAAACAGAGTGCGAATGATCAGAGAGGATTTGCTGACAGGGGGTGAAATAAGAAAAATGCTGCCAAGTAAGCCACAGTTATAGCGAAATAAGACGAAAATTTCTGCTGAAAAAGTGTAGTAAAATGGTATGCGCCTGAATATATATTAATAAAAAAAATAAAAGAAAGTAAATTAAAATTTTCTTTTTAAGCAAGAAAAAAAAAAATGTTACTCTGTAATTTTGTTCTCATTTTTCATATCGGAATACTTTTTTAATTAAAAAAATAAAACACATACAACTTTTACCAAACCACTAAATTTTAATTCCAAAATGCCAAATTGGCCCCAGAATTTTCGAAAATTTTTTCTTCAGTTTATTATGTATGTGATATGGAACCTTTCTCTTATTTCCAAATCAATTTCTTCGTAAATTCCAGTGCCATTCGTTCATTTCAAAATTTGATGCGCCCCCTAAAACGGTTAACCTAAAGTTATTATACTATAAAACAATACTGATATTTGTCCTGAAAAATTCCCTCAAACGTACGACTCCTGAGTTCTTATACAAATTGCTCCTGAAATCAATATATTTATTCTTATAAAAAAGAAAGAAAGGAAGAAAGAAATCCTTTTCTAATTGGGAATCTGTCTTTGGTAGAGATCAAGTTTCATCAAAACCTTTTCAACACGATGAGTTTCAAAGCTTTACTTTTTTTTAAAATTCAGATTTCTTGATTGGTAGCACTTTTTTGAATTCATAAAATTCGCCTTATTCAATGGCGGATAAATTAAGGCAAAAACAAGGGGAATTTCACCATTCCAAAAAAGTGGTGCCAATCAAGAAATCTAAATTTAATAAACTAAACCACTGGAAACACTAAGCTCATACAAGGTCAAAGAGACGTTGGCTGATCAGTGTGCGAATGATCAGAGAGTATTTGCTGACAGGTGGTGAAATAAGAAAAATACTGCGAAGTAAGCCACATTTATCACTCTTTTATTATGACTAATTGATCGGATGCTTTCTCACTTCATCTCTAGCTCTTTTGATAAATTGGATCGTCCATTTATAATCGGAAGATAAAATTTTCTGAAGAATCGCAATGTGTTGCCAAAATTGTGTGTTACTATTGAAAATGCTCAGGTATATGTAGACTACCCCAATGAAAATTTTAAGTATAGAAAATAAATATAAATTCTACAAGCTTGAATTTTTTAAATCTTATTTTTATTTTGTCTTAAAATTTTCATTTGTCCCTATAAAATAAACAAGTTACGCCCACACCTTGTCATATCTGCCAACATATTACGCTTTTTTGAACCACAAAATTTTATAGTAAATTTTAGCTCTTTGAAACCCCGTAATGTACCGATTAAATAAGGAAATAATTTCTATTAAATTTTTGTGGTACAAAAAAGTGAAAGAAATGGCAATTATGCCTTATTATTTCTAATGAGTCTAGAACTACTATTTCAGATTATAAAAAAATTATTTCTGATTTAAATAGCAGAATTTGCAATTACCTTGTTTAATCGCAACATCTGTAATTTTTTTCTGTAATAACCTAAGGCGGAAATTTATGCTAAAAATGCGTACTAAATTTGCACTCAGCCTGAATATATAGTAATAAAAATAATAAAAAATAGTGAATTTGGATTTTATTTTTAAACACGGAAAAAATATGTTACTCTATAATTTCGTTCTCATTTTTCAAATCGGAATACTTTTTAATTAAAAAAAAAGAAAACACGTAGAACACAGAGGGATGCAAATTTAAACTACTTAACCCCTTCTGGGGTAAAGAACTTCTGTTTGTAAAATGCTAAAATGATTGAATGGCACCAGAATTTACAGACAAATTTATTTCTAAATAGGTAAAACTCTTCTTCAAGTACTTAATAAATGGAAAATTTTCATTCTAAAATTCTGGTGCCAATGCGGCATTTAGAAATTAGAATTAAGTGGTGCAAAAATGAACCACCGTCTTTGAAGGAGCTATAGGTATATTATACAAAATTTTTCTATTATTCTCTCTAAGAGATAAAATAAAAACATTTAATGAAAAAAAAAACAAATTGTAATATTTTATGAAGCAAAAAACAAAATTATAAATACATATATGTGTGTGTGTGTGTGCGTTCGTGTTTGTGCTTTTTTTTCTCTTCGTGATACATTTAAGGTTATTCAAATCAATGAAAATCCACACAAAATAAAATTTCCTTACCTGCTGTAAATGAAGCATTTTTGAAAAAGCTGAAAATCTTTAAAAATAAAATTTTCATTAAAACATTTATTTTCCAAGTTTTTTTCTATTACGATGCAGCTAAAGTATGCTAATTTGAATTCATGCATAATATATGTTTTTGTTTACGAAATATATATGCCTTATATGCATATTGAGGCCATCAAGGTCTGGATTGCAGCTTCTTCCATTCTTTACGCGTAGTGAAAATGCAAAAGATCAGGAGGTAATCAGTTGCATCTGCTGTAATCCCAATTTTAGGAACGACTCGCCTCTTGAAACGTTTTTGATTTTGAATATTTTATGCTAATCAAATGATTTTGAATGTTAACATTTTAATAAATATACATTTATCGCTGGTGGTGTTACCTTCCATTATGAAAACTTTTCTTCTACTTGAAAATATTAAATACATTTTCAGCGACATTATGTGAAGATAAAATATTGTTCGATATATTTTTAAATATAAAAGAAAAATCTTACTCTTAATAATAGTGTAATTATTTAAAAATATATACTAAATCTGAATTATGTTTAAATGTAAATAAATTATCGTTGAAGAAATACTGAAAGAAAATTAATAAAATATTTTGTAAAATTGAAAGAAAAAAACATATGTTCAATTGTCATACAAGAAAACGAAATAAAATGCACCAACCTAATATATTTAGACTACACTACAGGGAAATGTAACAAAAAAAAAGGATGGCAGATGATTCGGAATGCATAGACTGCCAAATGCTACGAATTTTGGTCACTGCTGATGCCTAACATTATTTCTGATCATGTATAATAAAGAATTTCTGTAATTAACTTAAATGAAGAATGCAATTTACTAAATATCGTGTCCAAAAATCATAGAAATCGGCAGTTTAGCTATGGCAATAAGAACTTTTTCGTTTTGTTGTTTTTTCTTCGGGAGCATATACTACACATGTAAAAAATAAGTCAAAGTTAAAATGTTTTAATTGTATCCTTCAAAATTATTAAAATAAAGGGAGTCTCAGGGCTCCCAAATGGTCGCCAGCTTAATACCAATGTTATTTTAGCAAAAGTTTATTTTTAACCCATTGAGGGGCGGTGGGATGAAATATATCCCACCTAATTCAAACAATATTCTCACCAGAAAAATTTAACTAAATTTTATATTTTTAACTTTGGAGAAATATCGTTGAAAAATTGCATTTCCTTATTTAAAAATAAAATTTTTTCGATTATTCCGGTGAGAATTCAATATTAGGAGACATTCTTGCTTGCCCCTTAAGGGGTTAAATTCTTTTTACAAACCTCCCCGGAATCACCTTTGAAAGTTAATTCTAGCGCATACCTACCATAAAATTTTCTGTTAAAATTTATTGGTATACAGTTGGCAGACCATTTGAGAGCCCTGGAGTCTACAACCTCAAATTAGCCTAAATGAAATTATATTGATTATTTCAACAATTAATTTATGACTTAATGGCTATTTTATAAAAATCCAATATCAGGAGTTACTTCTAAATTGAAATCCTGTAGTTACTCGAGTATACGAGCAATGCATGCACCTTATGCGTCATCCAATAATCCTTTATCATGATTATTTTATAAAAATAACTAAAGAACTATATAAAGTAAAACCACAAGTTTTTAAATAGAATATTGCAGGTATTTGAAGTGGACGAGCACCATCTTGCATAAAACATGAGGCGTGCGATCGGTCCTCCAAACCATTATGAATCGCAACAATATCCTCCAGATTTTCATGCAGCATTCCTCGTTTGTTCTAAACAAAATGGCCCAAATATTCCTTTGAATGATATCGCGGCCCAGACCATTAGTTTTTGGGGATACGGGGATGACGGTACCGCACCATGAGAACTTTCGCTTCCCCAAATGCGCGAGTTCTGCCTGTTGAGAAGGCCATCGAGGTGAAAATATGCCTCGTCAGAGAACCATATATTACCAATATCGATTTTACCTTCATCCAAAAGCTGCAGCATAGTGTTCGCGAAATGCCAGTGTGCAAAAATGGCATCCTCACTCAGGGATTGGCGAGTATGGATCTTGTAATGGAACATGTGAAGACTGTGGCGCATGAAACGGTGCGTGGTCAATCTTCGGAGTCCAGCACGAGCTGCAACACGGCGAACGGAAATCCGGGCCGTTGTACGATGACCTGCTGTTCAACATTCCATTCTGTAATTGTAACGCAACGTGGGCCGACATTTCCAATTCGGCCATCATTGACTTTCCCCGTCCCCCCGGAAATAGTGGTAACAAAAAAGCTTCATATTTGGAAAACATGGCAATATTAGAAAGAAGAAGGAAAAAATGTTCTCTTAAGTGCATCCATCTTATATATTCAGCAAAAGAAAAAAAAAGCTTAATACACTTAATTATACTGAATCTTGTAAACTACGGACAGTGTTGCCAGATTGGGGACGAGATTATTTGACTGCCGCAGCTTTTTTTAAATAGTATAGTTTTCTTTCTTTTTCAGAATTTTTAATCTATTTTAAATAGCCCGAATAGTTTTATATCATGAAAACGGTGGCAATCAACAATCTGGGGACAAACAAGTCCCCAATCTGGTAACACTGACTACAAAATACTGTACCAAATACTTACTATAAAAAATATCATGAACCCTCTACCTGCGTAATTGTTTTATCAAAATAGCTTCAAAAATTGCGCATGTAACTCCTTCACGACGAGAGTCTTTTAAGAATTTTTATTCTTTTGCCACCGATTTTTCAAAACAAAAATTTTCGTCTGATTAAATCGGGGAATTTCTCCGATTAGATAAGGCAAAATTTCGAATATAATAATAACTGGTGGGAATGATAAAGGAAAGTTAATTAAACGGAAAATTGCATCCCCGATGAAATCTCGGATTGCGAAAATTTTGCTACTTTTACGTTGCCCGAGAAACTCTCGGGTTTCGCAGCGGGAGGGTTAAATAAAAACTTGTATGAGCACTTAAATAAAGGCAATATATCAAATCGTAATTAATATTTTACATGGCTTTTAAAAGTTTTGTGAAACGAATGCAACATTTATAATTGCATATGCCGTCAAAGGTAATTAAGACACTTTTTTGCCCTTTTTAATGAAACAAAAATCCATTGTTTTTAAAATGCTTTTTGTTAATTGCTTTCAAAAATCCAAATTATTTTTTTTTAATAATAGATACAAAATAATATTCCCAAAATTGATTCTGAATTTTCTTAAGTAAAATAAAAGAAAACAATCAAGATAAGAATATAATAACTTAATTATGTGTTTAGTTTTTAGAGTGTCATTTCTTTCTAATTATCTATTTTTTATTATTGTGAAAAAAGTCAAAGTTTATTTTTCATCTGATTAATTAAAATCTACACTAATTGAAAATAGAGTAAAAGTATAAATTAAAAATATTTAGCACTAAACATTTTTCAAGATACATTTTATCTTCCAGAATACAATTTATCTTATATGATAAGTAACCAGTAGCTTATTTCATTAAAATTTCATGAAGAGTATAATTCTACAGGATTCAAAAATAAATGAATGATTACGTTAAAATTCTTAGTCTTATAATAATACTAAGATACTAATAAAAATTACCTAAAGTATCAGTATTGCCAGACTGAGGACATTTTTAATTCGGATTATTTGACTATTACCACTTGTTTAAATTAGTATAATTCCCATATTTTTCATAATTTTTAATCTATTATTAAACATGCCCGATATTTCTATTTCGAGAAATCGGCGACAATCAACAATCTCGGTACAAAAAAAGCCCCCAATCCGGCAAAGGGCGCAAATCCAAGGACGCAGTAAGCCAGTTGCTAAAGCGTTTTTATGACTAAATGCCACCACATTTTACGTTTAAAATTCACTGAGAAACCATGTTACGTATATTATAAAATCAGAAATTTATCCAAACATTCTGGTATGAATATGGTATTTTGGGATTAACTTTAGAAGTTTTGTAAGTACTATATCACCGTCCTTCCAAGCAGGATTGCTATGTTGGTCTGCCTTTTTAGTCAGAAATTCGGAATCATACACAGGGCTCCCACTCGGTCCATTTTTTGAACATCACATTTTTTCAAAGAAGAATTTTCTTTACAAATTTCGTAGAAACATACCTCGAAGTCGCTTTCCTTGCCATCATTCACAAATCTAACGACGTATATCGTTCTTGAAACATACTGATTTTCCAAAAACGGAAAAGTGGGAGCCCTGCATACTAGAAATTGAGATTAATAATTTTATTTATTTAATGACATCATCTTCGTGTTTACATAAATTCAAAATTAATTTTCTGAATTTCATAAAAAAAGGAGGCCAAAAAGGGAACTCTGCTTTAGAGGTTTAGGCATATTTTTCGACATAACACTTTTTTCACCCGGCTAACGATTTGATATTAATTTTTATTCTCTTTCAGCTAATGGAGCTATGAAGAAAGAATAGTAGTCAGATAGTTTAGTGTCTACCGGTTGTGAATGAAGTAAGTGAGTAGGTAGTCTGAAGATGGCAGGTGTTGTTTTTTTACATCGGATCAGGGCCTGATGATCTCCTGGGATAATTTCCACCAGTAAACACGAGTACAAAATTTTGCCTTATTTATGACATAAATTCAGAATGAATAAAATATTAAAATAAGCGGTAAATATTTATTTAAATTAAGTAGTAGAAAATTGCCTTTGCTGCAATCAAATTCACTGAATTACAAATGTTACACATAGGAAGATTCTTTAAGTTGTCACAATATGGTGGAACCGTAGGCCTTGTCTACCGCTGTGTCGAAATTCCAACATTGAAAACGAATAGATATGTTTCCCTCAATAATTACACACATTTTGGATAAATAAGACGTTTACAGGGTTCCAACGCTTCAAGTACTTTCAAATACGTGTTTCCAGAACTTTCATAAAGAAATATTTGCTTTATTTAATGGAAAAAATTCTATCTTTAGATATAGCAACTAGTACTAAATAGAATTTCTGGTTCAGATTGCTTAAAATCCCCTGAGATCCTTAATGAGTACGAACTCTGGTTTATATATGGTGGGAATTTCTATTTAAATGTATTCGTGGATGTTTGCCCGAGATTTAATAAGGACACACGAAACCGGTAACAGTTGAAGCTTGAATATTTTAAGTAAATAAGTAAACTATTTATGTGAGCCAATTCCCCTTTATTTACAGTTCATTGGTTCAACTTTACCCACCAATAACGCTTAATTAAATTTGGATCACTAGCTCATACATACATGCGTTTCAGGAATGTATTTTTATTTAGAGATTTTGAATTCCTACCAAATGTTCTGAATAGTACTCTTATCTTTATTTAACACTAGAACGCCGGAAATTTTACTAAAGTTTCATAAAAGTATTTGACACCAGAATTTTTATTTAAAATTATTTGACTGATTTATTTAACGTAAGCTTCCCTGGTTTAAATTTAAGTTATTTTATGAAAGAATTTCTGGTTCCATTTGACATTTAATCATATGGTTCGACTCCTTCCGGGCGTTCTAGTGTTAAGCAGAGGCGTCCTATGATTGCATGAAAAAAATTATTTTGCACGTTCTGGTACGGATTCCGAATTTAGGAATTAAAACTAAATCCTGAAATGCACGTATATATGCGCAAGCGATGCAAATTTATTGATCGAGACTTTTTTTAATTAATCAAAATTTACTATCCGTATACACGCACACCTATATAAAAAATTCGTGGTTTAGATGATATATTCAAACGCAGATATCTGCGATTAAATAAGACGAACTTTGTATTTAGAAATTGTCATAAAATAAAGCCTGATAAGTGAAAAATACGAGAGTATTACTCGGAAGAAAAGAAAAATTCCTCTTAACCCTTTCAGGGGCAATGTACTTCTATTCGTAAAATGCTAAAATGTGTGAATGACACCAGAATCTACAAACAAATTTATTTCAAAATAAACAAAATCTTTCATTCACTGCACTTAATAAAAGGTAAATTATCATTTCAATTTTCTGGTGCGAATGTGGCATTTAGGAATTAAAATTAAGTGGTCCAAAAATGAACCACCGCCCTTGAAGGGGTTAAACCCATTCAGACTGTATATTCAGCAAAACCGTCTTGAAAACGCAATTTGATTAATTACAATAAATCTTGTAAAATACGAAATACTATGCCGATTAGTTACTAGGAAAATAATCATTAAGTGTATAATTAGCAAATATAAAAAATAAACTTGTATGTGCACTTAAATAAAGACAATTTATCAAATCGTAATTAATACTGCACATGCCTTTTAAAAGTTTTCTGCACCAAATGATACATTTATATTTGTATATGCAATCAAAGGTAATTAAGAGTCATTTTTTCCTTTATAATGCTACAGAAATCAATTCTTTCTAAAATGCTTTTCATTAGTTACTTTTAAAGACCCATTTTTTAATAGTACAGCTCCAAGTCAAAAAATTAGAATAATAGAATAATAGAAATTCTGAAAAAGTTATTTTTATGTATCGCTTTTATGTAATACGGGGTAAAGCTTAATATTGTAAGAATCTACATAGTTTACATAATCTTTTAACATAAAAATTGAACGAAATAATATAAAAATTACAATAACTATTTACACTTGGAAAAAATGAAAATATTAGAATAACGATTTACCTAGTTCAGAATATTTGAATAATGCTTTGTAAATAGTACGTGCTTAAAAAAAGGGGAAAATCGTTGTTCTTTAATGTTTTATAGCATCACCTTTACATTTTATAACAGCACGAACTCGCTTTGCCAAGCTAGCAACAAGTGGTTCACAATGTTTTCAGCCGAGACATGAACTTGTCGGATTTATGCGGGAAAGAAGCTCAAATTTGTTTTTTGGCGCAATATCTTGTAGGCTTTTCTTCATTATTCCCCCCAAATTCTCTACTGGATTCAAATCCGGCGAATTAGACGGCTAGGTAGACTCGTTCTTTGGTGTTGTCTAAGCCAGTTCTCGGTGGACATTGACCTGTGTGAAGGTGCTAAATAATGTTGGAAAATAAAATCGTCACAACACAGATCATCCGACGATGGTATCATTAAATGCTCAAGAACTTCTTGATACAGCTCAGAATTAATCCTTTCCTTATCGATATATAGCCTTCCAGAATCATCTGCAGTCTTGCAAGCCCATACCATTACTCTGGCTTCAAATTCCACTGATACTTTCATGCAGTCCTTGTCACATGCTTATTGCTTTATTCGCCATACACGAACACTCTCATTACCATATGTCACGCAAAACACACTCTCATCACTAAACAATAACTTTATCCCATCATCCAGACCACAAAAAAGCCCTTTTTTTGCACCACTTATCTTCTATCCATTTTCTGTTTAACCTTCCGTCTACCAGACGGGTCCATTGGACCCGACATGTACATTCAAAATATTTATTCAAACCAGAAATTTCTTCAAAACAAACTAAATGTATAAATCAGACAATAATAAGTTAAATAAACAAATTAAATAGTTTTAAGTAAAAATTCTGGTGTAGAATGTTTTTATAAAACTTGAGTAAAATTTCCGGTAGTTCTAGGGTTAATAGTCATGAGTTGCCTTATCTTTGGTACACGAGATTGAAATCGAAGTTTATGGAGGCGTCTTAGTGTTGTAGTTTTACTCACATCAACACCGTGCTCTTTCTACTTTCGATGCAAATATCTTACACTTCTAAAACATTTTTTTAGCAATACTCTTTAGCTTTGTATCATCCCTCTGAGTACTGTTTGGCTTTCGGCGGCTAATCAGATACTTGTTTTCAAAATGTTCCGTCGTTAAAATACTTTTTTATTGCTGCACTAACATTTGGTTGAAAACATTTTAACACTAGAACGGCGGGAAATTTTGCTCAAGTTTTAGAAAAATATTTCACATCAGAATTTTTATTTAGAACTATTTAACTTATTTATTTAAGTTATTTTTGTGCAGTGTATGTCAATCTTATATTATAAAAAAAGTTCTGGTTCGAATCGAAATGTTTTCATTCGGCAAGGGTCAAAATGACCCCTCACCGCCGTTCTAGTGTTAAGTAACAGGCGATATATTGCTGATTAACACCTCTTTATGAAAATCAATAATACGATGCTTTGTAAACTCTGTTATGTCAGACGAAGGACCCATGTATCCCACAAAATGAAAACAATGATGACGCAAAGCAATTTTATAACTTAAGAAGAAGTCCCGCAGAAGATAATTTTACGCTTAATTCATGCAACCTTCTGAACCAGTAAGGAAAATTGATAAGTATTCTAATTTTTTGAACCACCTATTTTAGTATTTAAATAGTTTGGATAATTAAAATAACTTTACAAAAATACAATATTCACTCAAAATTTAATCTTTTACAGCTTAAATTTTCTTTAATAATATGCAAATTTATTAAAACATCAACCGTTGTTCTTTTTAAGTTGTACTACACTGAACTAAAGCTAAATGGAATTCCAAATACAAATGAAATGAATTATTCTATTTTTTTTTTTTTACTTGGAGCTGTATATAAAATACAATATTACAGAAATTTTTTTCTAAGTTTTTTTTCAGTAAAATAAAAGGAAATAATCAAGATAAGAGTATGATAAAATAATTATGTATTTTGTTTTAAGTGCGTAATTTGTTACAAAGTATCTACTTTTTTTTATTATTGTAAAAAGTGAAAGCTCATTTCTCATCTCATTAATGGGAAATGAGACTAATTAAAAATAGACTAAAGTGAGATATTAAAAATATTTATCTCTAAAATCTTTCAAGATAAAATTTTAATTTAAATGATAAATAATCTTTAGACTTTTTTATCAATTAATATTTTTTTAAATCTTTGATTGAGTGTGTGCGTGTGTGTTTTTTTCCTTTTGTGTGTGTGTGTGTGTGTGCGGGGGGGGGAGGGCTGTAAAAATCCTCAGTATCGTTAAAATGTTTCCAGGAGCAAAATAAATGGTTTGCTCTACGTATATTTTAAAAGAAAACTTTTTTCCAAAATTCTGGTATGAACATTGATTTTGGGTTAAATTAAAAGTTGTATATGTATTTTAACACCACTCTTTAGAACAGGGCTGCTATGTTGGCTTCATTTTTAGCCTTTTCAAGGGTGATGATCACACGGCATGGCCATCTAACTTGAATTTCAAAACTGACAAACGGCACCAAGAAAATTTTAATAAAATTTTGCTTTTATAATGAAAGTGTAGAAAAGGACGTTTTTATTTTCTGAGAAATTCGTTTGTAAATTCAGGTGTCAGTCATTTCATCATTTTACGGACATAATTTTCTGCCCCTGAAAGTGTTAATTCAAAAATTCCAAATTCATAGAAGAAATTTCGAATAATAATTTTTGATTCATTTAATGACATTAATTATCCATTTCGTGGTTATGCAAAGCAAAAATTTCTCTCTGAATTTCCGAATCATAAAAGAGACCAATATGAGCCCTGCTTTAGAGGTTTAGCTAACATTTTAGCACATTGTTCTATCATGCTTGTAATCAAAACTAATATGCATACAAATAATTATTTTTAATAAAATTTAACAGAATTTTTTTTTTCTCGAAGTAGGTTGGAGAAGTGTCATTCAAACAATGTAACATTTCCAAACACATAAATTAAATATGTACTATTCTATTTTAAAAACTTTAACCCTTAAATGCATTGTGATGCAAATTTGCGACACTTTTTATTTAACTTTTAATAAATAAATCAAGGCTTTCCCAACACTATAGTTATATAGAAATATTAATCCTTTACAGTTCACATACATATGCTACTAAATAAAGTTTAAAAAGTTTTAAAATTTCTGGTTAAAAATCCTTAATTTAAGAATAAAAACACAGTAATGAAAGAATAATTCATGCATTTAAGAGTTAACTTTAATGTTACAATTTGTTATTAAAAGGAAAAAAAAACGACATTAAAGCATACATATATTTTCTTAAAAGTTGTTAAAACAAATAAAGATATTAGTTAATATTGCCCTGTTAATATAGTTCTGTCGAACGCACACGCATTCATTTTCACAAGTGTGCGTGCGAATGATCTCATGGTTATATTAACTAATATCTTTATATGTTTTAACATCTTCTGGAAATAATGCATGTATATATATATATTTATATATGCTTTAATGTTTATTTTAATAACAAAGTGAAAATTACTTCACGACACTAGTTTTAGTGTACTGTTTTGACTGTATGGAAAAAAGTTTAAACTTTTTTTCCCTATCCTGTTATCAATCGGAATTTAATTTTTATATTTCTTCAACGTCGTCCATTACTTAAACTTAACCCATTAAAGTTATTTTGGGGGTAATTGGACCCACGAGGTAACTGGGCCATAGGCTATTTTATATAATAATGTTGATTTTTGTTAAGTTTTAGTTTTTGTGAACAATGCACCTTAATCTCTACTTCCTAAAACAACGTGTGTCAACACAATCATAACTCTCACTTTGCTGTGATAGTTTGTCAACAAGTTTACGTTTCTTTTTTTTAAATCAACGTCAATATGGTTGAACTTACTCGGCTTTTTAAAAAATACTGTAAGTACTTTTATTAAACAATCTTTTTTTTTTTAAGATTAGGCATATATCTACATTAATATTATCAGGCATCCATACATATTTACTTCATGTTTCAAATGTAAGACCGGTGTCCCTGTTACCCCATAATTTTTTCAAGACTGAGACATGTATCCGAGGTAACCGAACTTTGCTGGTTCTAGTTATCCCAATAGTTATATATATATATATATATATATATATATATATACAGGGTGTTCCGTTAAAGGGGTCCAATATTAATAGGGGTAATAGAGGAGATCACATGGAGCATAAATCAGTATATAAAGCCTGGTCGGATCTCAATATTTTTCAAGTTACAGCAAATAGAATGAAAATTCGGAAAATTGTAAAAGAACCATCATTGCTACACTATCGATAATGCTACATAAAAATGAAGCACATATTTAGAAAGAGCAGAAAAAAACCTACAAAATGACATCAATTGTATTAAAATAGCAATATTTATTGACGAGTTACAAGCCCTGAAACAGTGAAAAAAGTACGAAATCCAATATACATCAAAATAGTTAATCGTTAATTCCAAAAAGACAACTCTAGCTACAACAAGGAAAATGTAGTAAAATTTGGTCCATTCCGAAAACTTTCGAAAAAGCTTACAATGAACTATATCGGTTTAATTGTGTGAGAGATATTAATCAGTTTCTTAGTTACAACTCCGCTTTCTTTGACACTAGCAAAGGTTAAACTCCGCCCATCACGATTGGAAACACCGCCTTTTTAATTACTCTCAACTATACATTTTCGATCATGCTTCTTCTGAGATGCAACATTTTTAATTATTCAAGAGTTGAATGAACCAAAATAACTTTACAATAATAGTCTACATTTTAAAGTGGTCTTTTATTGATATAAAGCTTAAGTTAAATTCTTTAAAATTAAACTGGTGGTGAAAATTCGGAAATAATTAAAAATATTGCGATTTGTAACTATGCAAGAAGTTTCAGTACATGTTTTACATGGACAATTATTGTATGTATATGTGCATCATAATTTATGATAGGAAATAATAATAACAAATAGCATAATAATTTTATTAATTATAACTTTAAAAAAGACACTAAATTTTAAATTAATTCATACAAACTTTGTAATTTACAATTTGAGTACACCACAGTCTGTGACTTACAAAATACTGTGCCAAAAAGTGTTGAAAAAAAAGAAAAATGACAAATAAAGAATTACATTCCACGTACTTTATGACATATGTGAAGCATAGTCTTCTGCCCTGCGCTGCACAGTTCAATGTCGGAAGGCAGACGAACGGACATTATTATAATAGGTGTTCGAAGTTGCGCCCATTAACAGAATCGCACAGCCGACATCGACGTCGTAAAGATTGGCAAACACGCCGAAAAACTCCGACGGAGTTGGGAATGTCTCCTGCAGCGACAAAGATTCGCGCTAGTAAATCCTCCGGTGTATCCACAGGCGTTTCATACACCAGCGATTTAAGGTGTCCCCAAACAAAAAAGTCTAACGGATTGGGGTCTGAAGAGCGTGCAGGCCAAGCAACAGGTCCACGGCGTCCAATCCATTTCCCAGGATATGTTGAATTGAGGTGATTGCGAACACCTATGAAAAAATGTGCCGGTGCGCCATCGTGCATAAACCACATATTGTGGCGAAATGTTTCTGGCACATTTTGCAGTAACTGCGGTAAGATATCCCGTAGGAAAACCAAGTACGTACTGCCATTGAGTACATCTGGGAGTAAATATGGTCCTATGAGATAATCGCCGAGGACACCTGCCCATATGTTCACACTGAACTTTTGTTGTGCGTTCGACGGGAAAACAGCGTGCGGATTTGTATATGACCATGTGTGCATATTGTGCGTGTTTACCACGCCCTCTCTCGTAAATGTTGCTTCATCAGCAAATAAAATATTTTCCAAAAATTGTGGATTATTTTCTGTTACATTAAGCAACCAGCGTACGAATTCTGTCCGCTGAGCACAATCTGTTACTGATAACAGTTGTACCCGCTGCACATGAAAGGGGTGCATGTTTTCTGCACGCAGAACACGCCACACACTTTGGTGAGAAACACCGACTTCAGACGCAGCAGCTCGTGTACTCGTGGAGGGGTTATCTTTAAAAATATTCAGTACATCTTCTTCCATTGCAGGTGTTCGTACATGTCGAGGTTTCCCTGCATCAATGCTTGCTGTATTAAACGATCCAGTCTCCCGTAATCGTCTATCGATTTTTATGAAGAGTTTCGAACTTGGGCAACGTCTCCTTGGAAATTGCTCACGGTACATGCGCTGTGCTAGACATGCATTTCCATGAGCTTGCCCGTACATCAGATGCATGTCCGCATATTCTTCGTTAGAGTATTCCGGCATAATTATTATACATCAACTTACTACAATCCCACTTACAACAGCCTCCCTTTAACATAACGCCCACTGATGACTGCTGTTTTATTACACTTTTCTTCCTATACACATAGAAAATTTGCATAAAAAGTACTTCTTCTTCATCATCCTGAAAGTTCATGGAGGAAACGCAGCAGTCACGGAGTTTTCTTTAAGACAAGGCGAGAGGTGCACAATATGTCATTCACTTGACCAGACTGAATAATGAAAGGGTATTGATAGAGGTTGATCAGAAATGTATAATTGAAAGATATTAAAACGGGGTGTTTACAATCGTCATGGGCGGAGTTTCGCCCTTTCCGAGCGTGCAACAGTACAGAGTTGTAACTAGGGAACTGCTTGATTTCTCCCATACAATTAAACTGATATGGTTTATTGTCAGCTTCTTCGAAAGCTTTCGGAATGGACCAAATTTTATAACATTTTCCTTGATGTAGGTAGAGTTGCATTTTTGGAATTAACGATTAACTATTTTGCTAAATATTTGATTTTGTATTTTTTCACTGTTTCAGAGCTTGTAACTCGCCATTAATTCTCAATATTCTGAAACAACTTATGTCATTTAGTAGGATTTTTTCTGCTCTTTCTAAATATGTGCTTCGTTTTTATGTAGCATTATCGATAGTTTAGCAATGAGGGTTTTTTTACAAATTTCCGATTTTTCATTCTATTTGCTGTAACTTGAAAATTATTGAGATCCGGCCAGGCATTATATACTGATTTATGCTCCGTGTGATCTCCTCTATTACCCCTATTAATATTGGACCCCTTTAACGGAACACCCTGTATATATATATATATATATATATATATATATATTGTTTCCCTTACTACGGGAAACAAATTTCTACATTATTTTTTGCTCACAATAAAGAAAATTATAGAATACCTTATTAAAATAATGTAATAAAATTTAGAGAAATCTTATTGGGTGGTATCAAACCAAATTTCTTGACCCCTTGAGATGCGGTGATGCCGTTATGGCATCACATAATTCTAATCCCTAATTGCCACGTTGACACCGGAATTTTATAATGAAAATTTCCCCTTTATTAAGTACGCAAAAATACTTTTACTTGTTTACAAATAGATTCCCTTGTAAATACTGGTGTCAATATATTATTTGACCATTTTACGAATGCAAGTACCTTGCTCCTGAAAGTGTGATAGCCAAACCTTGAAATTGTATGATACACATGGGTCGCGTTCTATAGGGAAACTTTTATTTTTCTACCACTATTTTTTTTAACCCTCTGTCTACCAGAAGGGTCCAATGGACCCGACATGTACAATCAAAATATTTATTCAAACCAGAAATTTCTTCAAAACAAACTAAATGTATAAATCAGACAATAATAAGTTAAATAAACAAATTAAATAGTTTTAAGTAAAAATTCTGGTGTAGAATGTTTTTATAAAACTTGAGTAAAATTTCCGGTAGTTCTAGGGTTAAAATATCTTCATCGCACCTTTCTTTAGAAAATGTTAAATAAAGTGATCATGAAGATAACTCATTAAGAGTTCTGGTAGGAACAATAAAATTTTCCCCACATAATACGACCCTTGGATACGGACAATGTACGTACGTAGCCGTTTTTTCATAGATTTTCCTTGCTATTTTTTCCCCTCAGAATACCTTTGTGACTTTTATACTTATTACCTATACTACAGTACATAAGTACTTACTTAATTTTTTATGTTTTCGGTATAAATAAATCTAAGATTTTCACTTTTGCCGCTTTATTAGATACATTGACAGCAAAGGTTTCGCTTATAACGCTCTTTATTTGATATATAATTATTACATGATCTGCCTGGTTTAATATTTTAAGTTATTTACACTTTTTCAAACACAACCTGGTATGCCATATGAAAAGAAAATAAACGCGTGTGGAACATAGACCCTCTTGGTCTACTTAACACATTTTTATGGGGCAACTGGACCCATGAGGAAAGAAAGATGAAATATGCCTATTTTTATATATTTAAATATTAAAATGTAATTTTGGGCATTTCTGTATGATATAGGGAACCTAACTGAACACATTTAGAGAATTTCAGACTTTAATTTAAATGAACATTAGCTTTTAGAAGCTAAATTTTCAGAATCTCCAGGGTCACATTGTAAAATCATGGCCAAGTTGCCCCAACTAACCTTACCCGCTGGTGGTGCGTTCACGCAACGGTCAAAATAAATGCATATATTTCAGTTATTTACATACCCATCAATATATTTTGAATTAAAAAATTGGCCTTACTTAAATACATAAAATTTTAAGATCATATAAAACGAAAATTATCTTTCAGAGTTTATGATGGCAAAAAACGTTCAGCTAAAAAGTTGAAAATTTCAACATTATAGTTTTGCGGGTATTGGGTTAACCCTTTCAGTGGCAAGGCACTTCTATTAGTAAAATACTGAAATGACTGACTAGCACCGGAATTTACAAACAAATTTTAATGGAAAGAAAGTAAAAGCTTTACTTCACGTACGTAATAAAACGAAAATTTTCAAAACAAAATTCTGGTGTCAATGTCCCGTTTAGGGATTAAAATTAGGTGGTCCAAAAATGAGCCACTGCCCTTGAAGGGGACAATTCCATTTTCATCATTAGCGAATGCATGAATGCGTTTCAGTAATGTCTTTTTATTTAGAAATGACGAATTCATACTGGAAATTCTGAATAGTAAAATGCATTACCAATGTCAGACTATTTGAGTTTGCCTAAAATAAAAATACTTCTTTTAGAATTTACGGTATGGATTTGGAATTTATGAATTAAAAAAAATTATCAAATGCACGCCAATGATTGAAAATTGTCCATCAAAATTTCTTTATATGAACGGGTCCTGTACCTTTTGAACTTGCGGAAAATCAATAAAAATATTCAAAGTTTGAAATAGTGTGTCTTCAAAAGCTTTTTCTGTATAAACATGTAATTTTGACTATTGATTAAACAGATTGTGCTTACCATTAGAAACTGTCTAGACTTTTACAGAATTTGTGATTGGTTGAAATTATAATAGCTGTTTTTTTTTCTACTCCGTAAGTCATTGCGTGCATGCTATCCTGAGAACGAATGTATAACTTTTATGAAATTTCATACAGATAATAAGGACATATGTATTTTTTAAATTATCTAATCTTAGATCAAAATTATTTCATTAAAAATGTAAAAAAAAAAAAATAAAAAAAAATGTAAAAAATAAAAATTTATATTTTATAATGAATACAAATAGTCATAACTAAAAATCTTATCAATTTAAATCCTTAAAAGTAAATCATTTTAAACACGCATGTGTGCTTATTACCTATGTGAAGTTTCGCAACAATCGATACATATTTTCTCAAGATATCATGCGCACAGAGGCTTACGGACTAAAAAAAAAAGAATTATCTTACTTTCGACACAAATTTTGCAAAAACTAGTCAGTTTCTAGTCAGTATATTAAAAAACACTATCCGTTTAATGAATAGTCAAAATTTTATGTTTATACATAGAAAGGTTTTGAAGATAATTTTTCAAATTGTAAATGTTGTTTTTTGATTTTTCAGAAGTTTAAAAGATAAAAGCTCTATTAAAACTTATAATACGTATGCCTAAACACTGATATTCAAAATCCGTGGTTGATGTTATATTCAAACGCCGAAATCTTTGATTAAATGAGACGAACATATGTATTTAGAAATATTGGCGACATAAATCATAACTGCCAACATTTACCATTTTTTGCTATTAATAAAATTTATAAGAGATTTTTGCCTTGTTTAATCGTGAGATTTCCACGATTTAATAAGACTATATTTTCTGTAAAGTTTTATTGGTAAGAAGAAAGCGTAAAAGTTGGAAGCTATGCATAAACTTGAGTTACGAATAAAGCGGAGGAAACATGTAGCGTCCTATATACCAGTTGCAAGTGGAGTAATTGAGGAGGTTGTTACAAGATTGCGACTACTTTTTTAAATCGACTCCATAGCTTTTGATAACCGCCGGAGCAAACTTCATACCAGTAAATTTTACTAGAAATTTTCATTTTATTTAAGATCCTTATTAATTGAAATGTTTCCACACAAACATGGGGAAATTTTCAATTTGTTTTTACCGGTGTCTATTTGCCCATGTTATAATATTTTTCACTGACACTGACGGGAGGTTGCAAAAGTTGACACAATATGGCAGGACCTGATTACCGCCAAAGTAGACTTCCACCAGTAAAAATGAATGTAGGCTTCTGCATTATGTATCACTGAAATTTTCGTTAGTAAGGCGTTTAAATAAGGATAAAATTTCTATTTTAATTTATTGGTGGAAGAATTGCCAGACGGAAATCAATCCCAGTGAAAGCAGTTACAGTTGAAATTTCACTATTTTAAGGATATGTCAGTTCCTCTTTATTAATAGTTCCATAATGCATAAATGATTAATAATTGAAAAATATCATAATATTAATGAGAAAAAAAAGTACAACGATTCTTCATAATTCCATCCTGCTTGTACATTTAGCAAAATCAAAAGAAAGCGCCATGTACTTAATTATATCGAATCTCGTAAAATACGAAATACTTCGCCTATTACTTATTTGGAAAATAACTATTAAGTCTGTAATTAGCAAATGAAAAAAAATAACGAGTATGTGCACTTAAATAAAGACAATTTATCAAATCGTGATTAATAATACACACGATTTTTAAAAGTTTGCTGCACTGAATGAAACATTTATATTTTAAATATTCAGTCAAAGGTAATTAAGAGACTTTTTTCGGTTTTAAAGCAACAAAAATCTAATGTTTCTAAAGTGCTTTTTGTTACGTTCTTTAAAAAATACAATTTCTTTTTTTAATAATACCTAGATATTACATATATTAGATATATTAGATAATATATTGCACAAATTGTTTCCGAATTTTTTTCAGTCAAATAAAACGAAATAATCAAGATAAGAATATCATAATTCAATTATCTGTTTTGTATTAAGAGCGTGATTTTGTTCTAATTATTTATTTTTTAATTATTTTGAAAAAGGTCAAAGTTCATTTTACACCTGATGAATTAAAATCTATACTTAATGAAAATAGACTAACACGATGTATTGAACTTTTTTGTAATAAAATCTTTCAAGATAAAAATTCATTAGTATATGTCATCAGCCATTCTTAATTTCATGAGGTAACGGTATAATTGTACGAGATTGAACGCTGCCATCGAAATACTCAAGGCCAGAGGTCACGAGTGTGACATCATCGCTAATTGACCGACTTCTCATTAATATTGGAATTCACACAGGAAATTTTTGAATAGCAATTTTCTTTTATTTTATTTGTGAAATAACTATCATCTTATGAAACAATAATAACTATATAAACATACTGGTGAGATTTCGGAATCCTTAAACAAAAATTCAGCCAGATTCGGAATGCCACAGTGTTGTCGCCATCTGCCTGTTTTTTTTTTTTTTTTTTTTTTTTTTTTTTTTTTTTTTTTTGTTGAGGGATTTCAAATTCTCACCAGTAAATTTAAATAGTTATTATTGTTTTAGTAAGATGATAGATGATATTTCACAAATAAAATAAAAGGAAATTTCAAAATTTTCCTGTGTGAATTCCAACACTGGTGAGAAGTCGGTCGATTAGTGATGAAGTCACACTCATTTCTACAGCGTCTAGAATACCCAGTGTGGAAATATGCTATCCAAACCATGGAACTATTAATAAAGAGGAACTGACATATCCTTAAAATAGTGAAGCATCAACTGTAACCGCTATCGCAGGCGTTGTTTACGGCCGGTTGAAACTTCCACCAGTATGTTTATATAGAAATTTTCAACATATTTAAACGCCTTAATATTACAAAATTTCAGTCATAAATAATGGTAGAAACAGATTTTCATTTTTACTGGTAGGAATTTGTTTTGGCAATAGTTATTTACTGCGTTTCCGCCATATTGTGTCAACCAGGGAAACAAACTGACAGTTTTAATAAGCATGCTGACACCAGTAAAAACAAACAAAAGTTCTTACGACATTTTTGAGAAAAATTTCCATCAATAAGACGTAGAAATAAGACGAAATTTTCTATTAAATTTTACTGGTGGGATGTTCGCCCTAGTGGTGATCAGAAACTGGAGAACCTATTAAAAAAAAGCAGCCGCCATCTTGTGACAACCTCCTCAGTTACTTCACTCGCAACTGGTAGACAACAGACTACATGTCGCCTCCTCTTTATTCATAACTCCATTATCCAAACAGTGCTAAAAATTTGTATCCCTTAAATGTGCGACGATACTGCTAAAATCCCAAGTGTCGATCGCAGCGACATCCGCGGAATTTTCGTATTACTAGTATTACATTGCATAGACTAGCAATTTCTTGCAGTTGTAGAAAATATCCTGCAGATGTCGCTGCGATCTGTATATTGCAGCAGCATTATTGCACATTTGACCCTTTAAGCGTCCTAACCGTGTTTTGGAATCACTTCACTTTTGGAATCAAAGGCTGTTTTAACACAAAATCGATATTAAAGCTAATTTTTTGAATAGAGTAAGATAAATAAATATGTAAGGTTCTCAAATAAAAATATTACATGTATACTTTACATAGCTACTATTTTAGGAGCCCTCAAACATGAATGAAAAAATCTGCAGGACGCTTAAAGTGTTAAGGGATACAATATTTTAGCGTTTTTTCTTTAAGTATTACAGGGATAGCCGATTTCCACACTGTGTATTTTAGTCGCTACACTCATTTCCTCTGGCCTTGAGTATTTCGATGGCAGCGGATTGGATAAATAATGAATTGTTATGTTTGAATCTTATAATCTCAGCAATAAAATGTAGTTTCTGAAAAATGATACGTATTATTAGTGTAAATTAGATGCTGTGTTTATAAAAAAAATTACAAAAAATATATATATACAAATAAAATATTATAGTAATTTCCGCATGTGCAGTGATGGAACAAAGTAGCACCAGAGAATCAATTGACGCATCTAAATTTTAATAGTATTCTTCGTCTTATTAAACGACAGAATTTCTGAGCCCCTTTTAACCCCTTAACGGTCGCATTAAATCACGGTTTAAATATTCAAATTGTTCATTGGCTCCACTTTTTTGAAAGAGAAATAATCACCTTATTTAATGACAGGCAAAATGATACCATAATGAAGCCAATGACACTATTTTTAAAAACTGGTGGGAATCAAACAATCTGAGTAAAAGACTCAGCCCGTGAATACCACAGGAGCGAGAATTAAGGGGTTAACGGCGAAGTTAAAATTTAGTGGTGACAATCACCCAACTACTGCGCCACTGTTCCATTGCTGCATGTACTGTAATTTGCCGACTATAATCCGCGGATTAACCCTTTAAGACCCGGTGTCCATTATAATGGACATACATTTTAACCCTTTGAGGGGCAAGCAATTGTATTTGTGTAATGTTGAATTCACACCGGAAATTAAAAAAAGAATTACTTCAAAATGAGGAAAAGTTTTTTCCACCAAAGTTTAAAAAGTAAAATTTAACCAAAAGTTTCTGGTTCGAATCTGCATTGAAATTAGGTGGGATATAATATATCTCACCGCCTCTCAAGGGGTTGAAATTTTATTTCTTTTAATTCTCGGGCTACAGGGAGTTAAAACTTGTTCCATGAATAGATGAATAACTAATCTTTCTGGCATATTTGTGGTTTTTGGTTTGGCAACAGTCTACAGATGTTTACAGATTGCTTTGTTTAAAAATGACGTCTGGCTTTGGCATGCAAAAACATGAGTATTCTTTTTGTTTTGATTTTTATGAAGAATTCCGTCTAATGTGTCAGTGATTTTTTTATATAATGTTTGTAAGTTAATCTTAGCATTGGAAATAGTTTTATTTTATTACTGGTTATAGTATAGACAAAATGGAAGCCATGTGACAGGTCCATTACAATGGACGTACGGTACAAGTAGTGATGATTCTTTAGATAGTTGAATTATAATGTTTTTGTAATCGAATTTTTTTAAGCATATGGATTATTTTTAAAACAACAAGTCATCAGGAGGATTAAAAATTCATTCTCCATTTTAGAAAAATAGAATTTGAAAAATTCTAACGATTTAAAAGAAGGTTTGAAATACATCACTAGTGCTGAAATATCAAATATTGAAGAATTGGATTCTGGTGGTCATTGCTTTATCAATATTGATAATAAATCTTCCTTCAACTTATTGGGAGCCTTAATGAAAATAGATGTATATGCAGTTGGAACCATTAGAACAAATATATTTAATAATCATGCATTTCTAAGTGACAAAGAAATAACAAAAAATGGGAGGTGCACTTCGAGGAGCTAGTAAGTGGGGACGGAAAAATTGTTATAGTGAAATAGTATCACAATAAACCTGTTGTATTATTATCTAACTTTATTGGCGTAGGAAATAAAGATTTAGTTAAAAAGTTTGACAAAAAAGAAAAGAAGCATATACGATTGAAAGACCGGAAATAGTTAAGTTGTACAACAAATCTGTGGGTGGAGTAGATAAATTAGATCAACTGGTTAGTTGCTATCGAATTCACACACAAAAAAAAAAAATGGACTCTGTTTATGCTATTCCATACTATACTGATTCATTAATGGGTAATAACTGGCTGGAATACCAAAAACACTGTGCCACTTTAGTTTCAAAAGAGGACATACTCGATTTGTTACATTACAAAATGAGAATAGTTTCAGATCTGTGTACGGTTGGTTTAGCAAAAAATAAACAAAGGGCGAGATTATCATTATCGCCTATTATGGAAAATAAAAGGCTATCCCGAAGAGTGGTCGAAGTTCGGATCTCATACTGAGATTATCAATGACTGTGTAGATCATTTGCCAAAATTTGATGATAAACGCGAAGCAACTCAGTTTAAAAATTACTGTTGCAGTGGTAAAATTCATATCAACTGCAATAAATGTAGAGTGCATTTATGTTTCACCAAAGAAAGAAATTGTTTGTTTTCTTTAATTTCCATGTGAAATAATATAAAACTCATCTATTTTGCCTAATATGTAAAACAAAATTACTAAAATATTAGCCCTACCAGTGGCTGAGAGGTTCTGCTCTCGAAGCTGGTAGACGGGAAGTGCTGGGTTCAAACCCAATCGCGCCCGTCGGCCTAACCGTTTCGGAGTTTTCGTGGTTTTCTTCGAAGCCGTGGTTTTCCATGCGTAAATACGGGTTAGGTTCCCTTAGAAAGACCCCCACGAAGGGCACTCCCCCCAGGGCCTATATCCCACGTATGATAATCGGCCGTCATAAACACAAACCAAACCAAACTAAAATATTAATTTTTTGAAGATTATTTTGTGTTATAGCTTCTTAATCTTGCTTTGTTAGGTAAAGAATTTGATATTTAGAACAAAAATCGTAAGAGAAGTTCAAGCGCTGAATGTCTGACTTTTGCAACCTGATAGACTACCTCACTGGTATTGACAACCTCACGATTGTCCATTAGGGTGGAGTGAAACAAAACGAAAGTTGGAATTTTGATTTCGGATAGCAGCCAAAAGTTGCCTTTTAGTACCTCTAATAAACGTGCAAAACTTCAGTAATTTCGAAATACACCTTCAGGCCTCTACCAGAACCTTTATATTTTCATTGTTTCATACACGAGGTTCTTACCATAAATTGTACATGTTTTTTGGTAATCTCTTTTAACATTTTAAAATTTTAAATGTTTTGTGTAACTTACTTTATAATTTTTAAACTTTAAGTATTTATTTTAAAATATTTTAATCGTTTTATTGAGTTTTAAAATTTTTTTGTTCTCATTTTTAGAGTCAAAATAGGAGCGAGTGGAGGCAAATCGAAGTTTACCATTACTAGAAGTGCAGTGGAATGTCCCCCATTTTGGTACTCCTGCAAAACTAAATGAAGTTGTTTTGAAAACAATAGCAGATGTTATAAAATATTACTTACATGCAAGACAATAATTAAAGAACAGCAGAAAAGATAAAGATCCACAAAAGTCAGAGGTAATTAAAATCCTCAGAGAAAAAAATCGAAGAAATTTGGAAAACATCATCAAATTGTAGAATTGATCAAATACTAGGCAACAATTTTTCTGAATACCAGAAACTTATTCGATACTCCTAATCCAAAAGAAATGATAATTACATGAATAATTTCAGTTTTACAGAGCTGAAGTTTTTTAAGCTGAAGTTGTAAGTAAACTTCTAGACATTTCGGCGAGCAAATGCATACCAATTCTAAAGTGAACTTATGGGATTTCCGGCAGATGCGGTGCAGCAATAATTTCTGCAATTCTGCAAGATGTTGGCATTATATTAAAATACGATTCACCACATATAATTGACAGACTCAAGCAGAGAACGAAAGAAAACTAGAGAATGTGCTAAAATGAAAGCTGTATTTAAGGTGATCTGAAAGCTTTAGTAGCAGGAATCGAAAGTATATATTTTGACGAAAGAAAAGATAAAACACTACACCTAGAGAATTGGAGATAGATTACATCGAAGCTGGCATATTAGCAACAACAGCGGACGACTAATCTTTGTTTCAAAAAATCTAATAGAACCATTCCTTCTCTCAGTGTTTACAGTTGTTCCCTCACAACATATGGCTATAAGTTTATCCAGTTATAGTACATTTATTATGTATTGTGACAGTGGTGATGATTTAAGTTATTTTCAGTGCAGTATTTTACAGTGCTTTCTGCAATATGCTTTTCTGAACCAGAAGATGTTCTAATGTATCTCATATATAGGGAATTTTGCTCTTCAATCAGAGATACATGTTCTTCACTTATAGTTATTCGATGCAATCTATCTCCAATTCTCTTGATGTAGTGTTTTATCTTTTCTTTCATCAAAATATATGCTTTCTATTCCTGCTTCTAAAGGTTTCAGATCACATTTTTAGCGCATTCTCTCGTTTTCTCTGCGTACTTTTTGTGTGTCAATTATATGTAATTAATCGTTTTCTGTTACAATGTCAACATCTTGCAGAATTGCAAAAATTATTGCTGCCACGCATCTATCAGAAACCCCATACTGATCTGAGACCCTTGAAACCGTAGATAGATGTGTTCGCATTTGTCTTTGTGATTCTTCCTTAGAAGTAGATGCTTGTGATATGGATATTAATTCCTCACACCCTGATGAAGTGCTACTACTTCTTTCTTCATCACCACTGTCACAATACATAACAACTGTACTGTCCTGATAAGTTGCAGATTTTAAACTCTCCTTTCTATCCTTCATCGAGTCCTTTGTTTTTAGGTCGTCTCTTTGTTTCAATTTACTTGTCTTGGCTTTGTCAATAGTGCCAATAACAATCTTTCGTGTTGACCTTCGGTCAAGAAGAAATTCTTGTTCTTTTAGAGGCACCTTCTTTGATTTTTCGCGGATACACTTAGGAATTGGTTTGCATTTGCACGCCGAAATGTCTAGAAGTTTACTTACAGCTTCAGCTTTGTAAAACTGAACCTTCTTCATGTAATTATCATTTCTTTTGTAACAGGGGAATCGAATAAGTTTCTGGTATTCAGAACATATTTGCCTACTATTTGATCAATACGCCTTTGGGAAATTACAATACTTGATGCTTTTTTTCAAATTTCTTCGATCATTTCTCTGAGGATTTTAGTTACCTCTGACTTGGGTGGATCTTCACTATTCCTGCTGTGCTTTAATTATTGTCTTGTATGTAAGTAATATTTTATAACGTCTGCTATTGTTTTCAAAATAATTTCATTTAGTTTTGAAGGAGCACCAAATGGGCGACATTCCACTGCACTTCTAGTAATGGTAAACTTCGTTTTGACTCCACTCGCACTCATTTTGGCTCTAAAAATGGGAACAAACAATTTGTAAAACTCAATAAAACGTTTCAAATATTTTAAAATAGAGACTTAAAGTTTAAAAATTATAAAGTAAGTTACACTAAAATTTTTTAATTTAAAAACGTTAAACGAGATTACCAAAAAACATTGTAAATATACAATTTATGGTAAGACCCTATTGTAGGAAACAATGAAAATACAAAGGCCCTGGTAGAGCCCTGAAGGAGTTTTTCAAAATTCCTGAAATTTGCACGTTTATTAGAGGTACTAAAAGGCAACTTTTTGCTGCTATCCGAAATTAAAATTCCAACTTTCGTTTTTTTCACTCCACCCTATTGTCCATTCCAGTGGACATTTTCCTATTTTTTTAAATAATTACTTTTCCATTAATTTGTGTCGTTTAACAGGTTTATTATCACCATATTATGATATTATAACATGATATACATATATATATAGTCCAGGCAATAGAGACCGTACACGGACTCTACCTAGCAAAAGTAATGGTAGTACTGGAAATCGGTTTTCTAGATGTTTTTTGGGTCGCTGAATCCGAATTTGTAACTTCTCACCAAAATTTCCCCCGGCAACACCCCGAAATTTTGGTAAAAATCCCCCAAAAAAGGTTTTTATTAAAAAAATTCATTTTTTTATTGATTTAGGGGAAAAGTAGCTAGAAATTCAGAAAGTAGACAAAATTTGCAACAAATTAGGTATATGACATTATGACTTAGGATGAAGGGGAAAGGGGGATCTGCCTCGGAACATGCGCCGCATTGCTGCGTGGACTAAGTTGCGCAATTCCACTTAACCACTCACACGTTTACATTAGCCTTCCCATCTTCTCTCCGAACTTTCTCTATAAGGTTTACTTTAAGTTTTTTGGGTCGCTGAATCCGACTTTTTAACTTACCCCCAAAATTCCCCCCCCCGCCCCCCACCCCCCAAATAGTTGTTTTTAACTTAAATTTCTTATTGTTTTAGGGGAAAAACATTACGAAATTCAGAAATTAGACAAAATTTGCAACAAATAGGATATATGACATTATGAAGTAGGATAAACGGTGAGAGAGGGGGCTGCCTCGGAACATTCCCCGCGTGCTTTTCTCAAAAACTAATTTTTTGGAGGGTTGCCGGGTGAAATTTTGGTGGGAAGTTACAAATTCGGATTCAGCGACCCAAAAAACATAAAGTGAGTCGAAATTCAGAACTAGTATTAATTTTGCCAGATAAAATCCCCTATTGCCTGGACTTCATTATTTATTGCACGTAGAGCCGCAGTGCATGTTCAGAGGCAGCCCTCACCCTCCCCGTTCATCCTAATTCATAATGTCATATATCCTATTTGTTGCAAATTTTGTCTAGTTTCTGAATTTTGTAATGCTTTTCCCCTAAAACAATAAGAAATGTAAGTTAAAAACAACTATTTGTGGGGGGTTTCGGGGGGGGGGGGGGGAAATGTTTGGGGGAAAGTTGAAAATTCGCATTCAGCGACTCAAAAATCTTAAAGTAAACCTTATAGAGAAAGTTGGGAGGGGAGATGGGAGGGCGAATGTAAACGTGTGGGTGGTTAAGTGGAATTGCGCAATTTAGTTTACGCAGCACCGCGCGCATGTTCCGAGGCAGATCCCCACTTCCCTTTCATCCTAAGTCATAATGTCATATATCTGATTTGTTGGAAATTTTGTCGTCTTTCTGAATTTCTAGATACTTTTTCTCTAAAACAATAAAAAATTTGATTTTTTTAATAAAAACCTTTTTTGGGGGGGCTTTTTACCAAAATTTGGGGAGGTTACCGGGAGAAATTTTGGTGGGAAGTTACAAATTCGGATTCAGCGACACAAAATACATCTAGAAAGCCGGTTTTCAGTACTACCATTAATTTTGCTAGGTAAAATTCCCTATTGCCTGGACTAATATATATATATATATATTTATTTATTTACTGGCAACGTTAAAGTCAAGTCTAAAAGGATTAAACAATCATGTTTCCACCGGTAATTTTATTTAATAATTGAAAGATATTTACCTTGATGTAATAAGCTGCATTTTATGACAAAAGATTTCTGTGTCCAAACATAGTTGTTTCATCCGATGATTTTATACCGGAAATTACGGTAATACCATAAAGAAATTCACACATTTAACCATAGCTACGAACATTTTACGCTTATTCGAACCACAAAAAATTTATAGTAAATTTTTCCTTTTTAAATCGCCATAATATGCCGATTGCTCCAGATAAAAATTTCTATTAAATTTTTAGGGTACAAAAAAACCGGAAGGCTTGGCCGCTATGATTTAACCCATACTAGGGCTTAATGATAGCTGACAAATTTTACGCTTTTTTCCGACCACTACTTTTGATAAGAAAAAATGCCTTACATACTTTTTCGATGAGAAAACATAGACAAATGTCTCTGTTAAAAAATAGTAGTAGGAAAAAAGCGTAAAACTTGGCAGATGTGCAAAATACCTCTATTCGTGAAATGTCAAATCGATTCAATGACACGAGAATTTGGATTACAAATATCAGAAAATGACTAAACGCTTTTTTCCACGTGCTTACTAAAAGAAAAATTTTTATTCCAAAGTTTTGGTGCAAGTCCCTCATTTTAGAATAAAAAAGTACGTGGTCCAAAATTAAACCACCGCCTTTGAATGGGTTCAAATAATATATTAAATGTCAAGAGTTGTATATCTATTTATATACATATCGTATGCAAGTATTTATATGTAAAGTTTTAACTATCAAATTGAACTTTGTTCCATTGCCACAGCTTCACAAGTGAGTGCGATGGTTGCAATATAGATTACAATAATTATTAACTTTTACTTAAATTGATATAATCGCTTGGCAAATTCGGGTACGAATCATTTATTTCAACACTTTAGAATTGAAAATGCTTTGCCCTTTAAAGGGTTTAAAAAACTATTTTTTTCAGGTTTCGATCTTGTTAGCAGTCCTTTAGTTATGAGACGTCAATATTCCAGGGACAACATGTTCTCTGGGTTCTCAACATATGCAATATGTGAATTTACATATGCCATTTCTAGCATAGCAAAAGCGAGTCTGTTCCCCAACTTTTTCGATTTCCTATAAAAATAACATTGAAATATAAAAGAAATTCTAGGGAAATCATTACTACACTACATTTAGTTAATGTCATTTTAAAGCTGATGAAAACGATGGATAGCCATGCAGACGAAAAGTAAACTACAAGTTTTTCTCCCACACCCTGTGTACTGAAGGTGCTTATAAGTACCACCGAGTAATTCAACTGTTAAATCAAATACATACACCGTTCACCTAAAATAGCTAGTCAAACCGTATTCTAAGATCATAATGAACACATAAGAAAAGTTCAACAATTACCTTATATCCTTTACTGTGTTTGCAGCAATAAAAAGACGAGCATGACAATTTGTACAAAATATCGGCGCAAAACACATCGTCTGTGTCAAAGATAGCCTCCATCCTTGCTAAAATAACAAACCTAGAACTATTGCTGCCATGTATACGGATAATCTGGAGTTTAAAAAGTGTTTTTGCAAAGTACACTTATAATATTAGTAATATCCACTATGGTATGAAATTTTAAAGTGAGTGGTTCTTATAAGTACCGTCAGTAGATAAAGGGTTAAAAAACTACTAATTGTGATTGGTAATAGTCCAACTTTTAATGACAAAATTCTGTAATATAATCCTTTTATAAGGCAATAGTTGATAACTATTTTGGATATGAATAATTGAAAACAATAATCTTCATGGTACATTTTTCTTGCAAATGTTGCAGAAGCCTATAACAAATATTTTTTTTTTTTTTTTTAAATACTGGTATATTCAAAATAGGCGCCATTGCCATCCATTCTTAGACGTTTAAGTAAATCTGTTATTGTGATGGTTTAAAACCACTCGAATTTATTTAATCGCAGAACTCTGCCGTGTAGGTACTAAAAGTAAATAAACCTTTATTTTTATTTGAAATTAATTATCAGAATAATATACAAAACGTGTCATTACTTCAGTAGCTATATCGAATTTAATCTTTGCTAAAAATTAAAATTTTTACCCCAATTGCAAGAGATATCGGCTAAATTTCGGCCTGATACCAGAATTGTCGGTAATTGTTCAGTAGTCGAGAGCTTCGCATATATCATCTGAACAAAATCTAGCGATTTATCTTGATAATGTCATGGGAAAACGTCGGCAGGAAATTGCATTATTATTACAAGTCAAATAATCGGCAAAATATTCTTATGTATGTAATCGACCGGCAGTCGGAAAGTAATGAGAAATGAATCTTTTTACTGAGGTGTTATTGTTTGTTTGCGCTGTATAGATACCCCCTGCAGTGATGGTAGGGGGTGTATGCCACGTAAATAAAACTGTCCAATGCCCTGGAATACCCTATTTCCGGCTCGAGATGCATTTCACGTATAAAGGACATCATTTGTAAATGGACAGTCGAAGGAATATACGGGAAAAGTATACTTTCCAAGAGATGTTCTTCGGTGAGAATACATTATTATTTGCAAATCAGTAAACTTAACCCTTTAGTGCGCAGCTTTGCATATATGCAAACAACACTGTTTTGAATGTAATAGATTTTTTATTCGCATATACCTATTTCACACCAGAAAATTAAAATAGCAATATTTGCTTTAATTAAAAAACAGACATTCCATATTTAAATAAAGCGAAATTAACAAATGAAACTTTTTGGTGTCAAGTCAGAATCTCTGACCTACGTAATTTCTAGAACGCATTCAATTATGGGCATTAAAGGGTTAAATGTTAAGTTTTATAAAATAAATAATTATATCATTATTTTAGCATAAAACAGCCACACGACAGTAGTTTTTATTTGTATTGCAGATGTACAACGGAAAAAAGTTTGACGTATTATATGAAAAATGCATCTCTGATTTTTTTCATTATTTTTCCTGTGTGACAAACGTTTTACAGAATCATATACAATTTTTTCGAAACAAAATAAAAAATCGCGCATTTAAGTGTTAAATCTCTTAAAAACTTACAGATAGCAAGACAGTGTAAAAGTAAACTAACAATTTAAAAGCGATTGTTTGTTCTTTCTTTCCTTTTTTTTAATAGTTACGTATAGACATTAGGGTGGAATGAAAGTATAGGGAAAAATAGATTTTTCTGCAAATAACTTTCTAATAACAATTAAAAGTTTTCTTTGTATGTTAACAAAAAAACTACGAAGTTTTTTCATTCTAAATTTATATCTTGAGGTTCTGCAAAAGCCTTAAAAATAAGGATTTTTCTACAAAAAGTCCAAATTTAACATAAAATTATAATTTTTTTCACTGCTTTATTTTTAAATTTTTTAAATCAAATATTGTTTTTAATAGCAATTTATAAATGCTTCTTTACTATAACAAAAATAATATTAAGTTTAATTGATTTACAATTGTGTATTAATTTTCTTTAAAAGTGAAATAAACAACCTTTTAAAAAAAATCAATTTGTAATATCAATTTGAATGTAATTGTTGTAATTACATTTTTGATTACAAATAGTTGTTCAAACACAGTTTTTTAAAGGATAAGTAAAACTTTTTAAAATAACTAATTATTAATAAAAATAAACTTACCAGTTGTTTGGGTCTTTTTCTTTTTAAGATTTTTTGGAAAGGTATTAAACACACGCATGCAACATAAACAGTAAAAAGTCACTATAATTGAAGAAAATGGAACGAATATCATAACATAATTAGTAACCTGTGTTATTGAAACAAAACAAACATTAAAGAATAATTAGAATATTCCATTACATTATTAGTTTTACATTTATTTGGTTTTTAAATTTTCTTGATTATTAGATAAAATGTTTTTTGGTCTCAAATTTTGGCATCATCTTTTGCGAAGCAATTTTTGCTTTAATAAAGCCTTCTCTTGCTTCAGGACCACAGACACTTATTGATGACTCTGCCACAAGCTTTATAACACTTTCTACTGCTGGTGTATTACAGGATAAACGAGGGAAATCTATAGGTGGTAACTGGCAACTCGGTTCTCTTGCTTCACTTATATACATTTTTAACCCTAGAACTACCGAAAATTTTACTCAAGTTTTATAAAAACATTCTACACCAGAATTTTTACTTAAAACTATTTAATTTGTTTATTTAACTTATTATTGTCTGATTTATAAATTTAGTTTGTTTTGAAGAAATTTCTGGTTTGAATAAATATTTTGAATGTACATGTCGGGTCCATTGGACCCTTCTGGTAGACAGAGGGTTAAATCCTCATCAGTTATGCATTTTGTCATTGGAGGCTTTGTGATTGGTATATCCGCCTACTTAATCATATAAATCTAATCTTCAGCATGAAAATTGAGCTTGGGAACCACAAACTTCCTGACGTCATTCTTTTCTTCCAATCTTGGCTTTAGAAGTCGGTGAAGACCTAACTCTCTTTCGTGCTTTCTCTCATCACTTAACATACAGCGAAGCACAGTTTCTGGGTGAGCGTAATGACTATTTCTCTTTACAACTGGGTCAATTATTTTTAGGTGTTGCTCACAAAGGTAACGTGAAAATTTTATCAGTCTCTAAAAATGTTTGGAACCATTTACACATGATGGTTTAAGCTTAATATGGAACTAGATGGGAGCATATACTTTCATAACATACTCTGTTAAAAGTTTAAAGTTATCTGAAGGATTCTCCTGAAGGATTGAGGCATTCTTTGCACTTACAGGCTGCTACGTCAAAAAGACATTTGCTTTCATTTAAAAACTTTGCTGCAATTAAATCATATTTTTCTGTACCTTTTCTATCTTTTGATCTAAAAATACTACTGTGTTTATCGTGATAGGTTTTTTTTTTTTTCCATTTGTAACATGCGAGTGCGAGATACTGCAGGAATAGATGATTTCGACCAAATAGATTGAACTTTCTTAATAAGAATATCAAGTATTTCACTCACCGTTAGTTCTTTTGATGTTTTGTCTGGTTTCAGCTCATGTCAAATATAAAGTTCATATTTCATAATGTCATAATAAGTTGGAAGACTTAGATCACTTAATTGTTTAGGGTACCCAAAAATTGGACATTTTAACTTTTGTCTGGCGTGAACTGGTCTTGACATTACCATCACACTAAAGATAAAGTATTAACTAATAAATTATTATACTAATATTCAAGCTGACATATTCATAAACAAAACAAAATCCTGTAAAGAACAGCGTAAAAACATTTGTTACTCAAACGATTCGTTTGCCTGCACTGACTGACGACAGAAACATGTGACCAGCTATATGCTTCTCTTCCTCCTCCACCACCCTGCACCAGCCAATAATATGCCGCCTGAATCAAGGTCACTTCAAACCACGTAATTTTCTCCTTCTGATTATTAATTTTCAGAACTAAAAAATGTTTTGCCGCGTTTTTAAGTTAAAAGTAAGGTTAATCCTTTCTATTACGAAATACTGTTAAAATCTAAAAAAATGGAATTTAAAAGATGCAAGATTTAGTATAATAAATATTAAAGGTATACAGTATAAAACTATAAATATCTACGTAGTAGTTTATGTGTATTATTTAAAAATTGAAAACAGGCATTTGGTATTTAAAATATATATATATATATATATATATATTTTTTTTACTAAACCAAATTTATTGAAATTCATAAAATCTACTTAAAAATACATATATTCAAGTCTTTTGCGGCCCCTCTAAATATATTATGTTTGTCAAAATATTTTAATACTGTCTTAACAAAGGCATTAGACAACTTTTTATCTCTATTACATGTCGAAATTAAAAATTTTATTTTTTCGTTGCACCCTAATAGACATTCATACTTAAAATTATACTTAATAAAATGGTTAGAGGTATTTGCTGTTTTGTTTATTTAGATAAATAAATTGAAAATTATAAGATCTAAAATTTACATTATATCAGTATAATATCTGAAATTTAGACTATTACAACAGCAAACTATTTGCTATAAATGTATTTTCTTAGATATGAATTAGAAATTTCTAATTTTAAAATTATTTTGTTTAGAAATATTTCCGATACTGTATTGTTGTGATAATGTGATATTAATTATAATGAAGTTGATCATCTTTTTTTTTTTTTTTTTCAAAAAGCAATAAATTTAATTTTATACCTTTTAAAAGTTAAAAAAAATGTCTGAACATTTAAAAAAAATAAAAATAAGCATTAGATAAATAAATTGAAAATCACAAGATCTGAAATTTACATTATATCAGAAATTTTGACTATTACAACAACAAACTATTTCTTCTAAGTGCATTTTCTTAATTATGAATTAGAAATTTCTTATTTAAAAATTAATTTATATAGAAATAATTGAGGTAATGTTATTGCATAAATTATAAATACGTTTATTATCTTTTTTTCCCCAAATAGTGATACATTTAATTTTATACCTTTTTAAGAGTTAAAAAAATGACTGAACAATTTTTTTTATTAAAATAATTATTCGATAAATAAATTGAAAATTATAAGATCTGAAATTTCGATTATATCAGGATAATATCTGAAATTTAGACTATTACAACAACAAAATATTTCTCTAAATGTATGTTTTTAGTTATGAATTAGAAATTTCTGATTAAAAAATTAATTTATTTGGGAAAAATTCAGATAATTTTATTGTGTAAATTATAAAGGAGTTATTTCAAATGAAAATCAAATGTCAAATTATTTTGTTTAAAAGGCGCAAGGCCAACCTAGTGAAAAAGATTCTATGCCGGGACTCGAACCCGGGCCATCAGTACAGCGCGCTGACGTTCTACCGACTAAACCTCATGGAGCGATACTCAGCCTGGAACTTCCCACTTTTACAGGTTGGCAAGGCAAAATTATAGCCAAGTTATTTATTTAAGCAAAATAATTTGAAATTTGATTTTCATTTGAAATATTGTATGCAAGGCGAATGTTTTCTCTCTGGAAAAATTTCCAAATATTAATATAGATTCAATCGATACTGGATTTAATTAAGTGTCTGTGTTTGCCCCATGTCGGTGGCCCACGGAAAATATTCCATCTTGTGCTGCGTTTGTAGCCTTGCCAACCTGTAATAGTGAGAAGCTCCAGGCTGGGTATCGTTCTATGTGGTTTAGTCGGTAGAACGTCAGTGCGCTGTACTGATGGCCCGGGTTCGAGTCCCGGTATGGAATCTTTTTCACAAGGTTGACCTTGCGCCTTTTAAGCAAAATAATTTTAAATTTGATTTTCATTTGAAATATTGTATGCAAGGCGAATGTTTTCTCTCTGGAAAAATTTCCAAATATTAATATATAAAGGAGTTGATCGCCTTTTTTTTTTTTTTTTTTTTTTTTTTCTCCAGATAGTGATAAATTTCATTTTATAGCTTTCAAAAGTAAAAGAAAAATGATAATTTTTTTTAATTAAAATAATTATTCAGTTATTGAAAAAAAGACAATTTTATACATAACCGAAATTTAATGACACGCTTTAAATGATAGAGTTTTCAGCAATGTTAAACAAGTGGGTAAGTGTGATCACAGATCGCACAGAGGGTTTCGTTTAATATTCCTTTCAAAACACTTTATCCTTTTGAAAAATCTGTTAGTTCCATATTTCAAAACCAAGGGGAGCATTTGATTCTAAACAAACCTGTATCCGAACTAAAATCCGTTTTACATACTATCCGTAGATATATTAGTCGAGGGGATTGGGCCCATAGCACCCGAGATAAGTAGGCGCACCTGTCGGGAAAAAATGAAACTAAAATATGTAAGGCTATGGTGCATAATATGAATGAATGGTCAAAGGGGTGTCGGCAAAAGTTGGAAAATTTCTCCCTGAGTTAAAAGGGCGCAGCTTAGAAAAATTGCTTAAAATACACAAGTTAGAGCCCAGAGGGGGTAAATAATAAAAGACTTTTTGAAAATTTTATGATTTGTCGTGTGGTCTGAGGTATTCAGCTATACGTATGCAAAATTTCATGTCACCAACTTAATTAGGGGCTCTCTTAGAAAGAATTGCTTCAAATACATATGTGGTAGCTCAAAGGGTTAAACGTAAGACTTTTTCAAGATTTTATGATTTGTCGCCTGGCCTCAGGTGTTCTGCAATAAGTATGCAAAATTTCAAATCTCTAATTCAATTAGGGGATCAATTAGAAAGAATGGCTTAAATTACACAAGCTGGAGTTGAAAGGGTTAAACATAAAACTTTTTCAAAATTTATTATTTGACGTGAGATCTGAGGTGTTGAGCTATAAGTATGCAAAATTCCAACCTAAATAGGGGCTTACTTAGAAAGAATTGTTTAAAATGCACATATGGGAGCACAAAGGGTTAAATGTACGACTTTTTCAAAAATTTTATGACTTGTCCTTTGATGTGAGGTGTTCAGCTATAAGTATGCAAAATTTCACGTTTCCAAACTAATTAGGAAGCTCACTTAGAAAGGATTGTTTAAAATACACATGCGCGACTCCAAAGGGTTAAATGTACGGCTTTTCCAAAATTATATCATTTGTCGTATGATGTGAGGTGTTCAGCTATAAGTACCCAAAATTTCATGTCTCCAACATAATTAGGGGCTCACTTAGAAAGAATTGTTTAAAATACACGTGTGGGACCCCAAAGGGTTAAATGCACGACTTTTTCAAAATTTTAGGATTTGTCGTTGGATGTGATGTGTTCAGATATATATGCAAAATTTCACACCTCAAACCTAATTAGGGGCTCACTTAGAAATAATTGTTTAAAATACACATGTGGGACCCCAAAGGGTTAAAGTACGACATTTTCAAAATTTCATAATTTGCGTTTGATGTGAGGTGCTCAGCTATAAGTATGCAAATTTTCACGTCTCCAAACTAATTAGGAGCTCACTTAGAAATAATTGTTTAAAATACACATGCGGGAGCCCAAAGGGTTAAATGTGCGACTTTTTCAAAATTTTATTATTTGTCGTATGATGTGAGGGGTTCAGCTATAAGTACCCAAAATTTCATGTCTCCAACATAATTAGGAGCACACTTAGAAAGAATTGTTTAAAATACACATGCGGGAGCCCAAAGGGTTAAATGTACGACTTTTTCAAAATTTTATGATTTGTCGTATGATGTGATGTGCTCAGCTATAAGTACTCAAAATTTCATGTCTCCAACATGTATAGTTTCCGAGAACGGGCTCTGTGACGGACAGACAGACGGACAGACAGAGGAGCGAGACGAATAGGGTTTCGTCAGATGAACGAAACCCTAAAAACAATATTTTACATTGTAAGATACCAAAATTATCTAATTAAAATGTTTCAAAGTTCGTTTTAATTCAAACAGTAAATATTGTTAGACGGAAGTATTTTCCGCTAAATAATACAAAATATTTTCATATCGTGGGCGTAATTAAATAAAAGGTAAGACATTTTGTTTAATTTTAATTCTAAATATCGCTGATCTTGGGATGAAAATTAGTTAATTATTCTTTTCAAGATGCAATAATATTTGTATATCAACAGTGTGAGTTACTTATAAGCAATAACGTAATTTTTAAATTAATAGTAATTTTATTTGTACCTTACAATAGAAAATTAATTGTAATTTAAATTACAATTTTCCTTGTAAATTTATTTAACAGCAATATTTTGACTTTAAACAAAACAGGATTTATTACATTTCAGTTAGTTACATCCTCGATCTGGAAATATTTTTACATCTTATAGTGGAAAATATTCCCAATTAATCTTTTCGAGGGCGGTGTCCTTAAAAAAAGAGCCCCACCAGTGGCTGAGAGGTTCTGCTCTCGAAGCTGGTAGACAGGAGGTGCTTAGTTCGAACCCAATCGCGCCCGTCGGCCTAACCGTTTCGGCGTTTTCGGGGTTTTCTTCGAAACCATGGATTCCCATGCGTAAATACGGATTAGGATCCCTTAGAAAGACCCACACGGAGGGCACTCACCCTAGGGCCAATATCTCTCGTAAAAATCAACCCAACCCTAAGAAAAGGACACCTAATGTTAATTCCAAAACTCCCAATCGGCACCAAGAATATTTAGTTAAAATTGTTCTTTTATAAAGTACGTGAAAATAAGCAAGTTCATATTTTCTAATAAATTCGTTTATAAATTCTGGTGTCAGTCCATTATTTCATCAGTTTATAAACAGAATTACTCCGCGCCAGAAAGGGTTAAAATATATATATTTTTTTAAATTAAAACGATTTTTTTTTTACGTTTTAAGTACTATTTTTGCATCGTACAAATTCTTCTATTCGATACGATTAGCTGATAGGCAAAAGATCATATCATACTTGCGAACTTTTGACTAAACTTCCGTGAAATGTGAGTTAAATTGAACTAGGTTAAACACGCTTCTAACCAGAAAAGTTATTTCATGTATCATTATACTTTTAATATCATGTTTCTATATCAAATCTATTTGAGTTTTTTCTTTAACCCATTAAGAGTCATTGCTCCCGTTTTAGGAAACATTATTTTAGGATTTTTTTTTTTTCTAAAATGAGTATTGTATGTACTGTCAAAATGTTTATGTTATTTATATTTTGAATATATGAGATGACTGCTGTAATTTTTTTTTTAAAGTTTCATTTGTATTTTCCATTTAAAAAAAAAAAATGTTTAAAAAGAAAAAAATGAGCTTTTTGGCCGCTTTCGCAAGAATAATAATAATAATAAAAAATCTAATAAAAATTATATTTTTTATTAAACATATATTTATAACTGTCAATAGTTTAATACTACATACATCCGTAGTTAATAAGTATAATAGATTGATCACAATTCATGAAAGAACGAGTTGCTCCCGTAACGGAAGCAATGACACTTTCCTTAGTTTTCAAAGCCAGACGCCCCAAATTAGAAAGACCCAGTACGGTGCTTCTATTATGCGCGCGAAAACAGTCTGTATAGAAACTTTAGAAATGCTTTTTTTTCATTCCTAACAAACTTTCCTTTGAAGTGTTACTCTTAAAATCTGTTTCTTACTTTATTAGATATCTTCTTTTCGCTGAAAGATATATTTTTAACAGACTTTTCTACTTTTTCATATCATATATTTCGATTTTAAGGAAAGATGCTTGTGAAATTTTTAGCTGTGTCTCAAGCTTTGGATTATTTTGAACAATTGGATTCAGATGATTATTCGGATGACCCGGAAATCGTTTGTTTGCCGCCGGATTCCGGAATAGTAATAGCTAAAGAAGATGTTACACAGAAAAAAGGCTACAAAATTGCCCTTTAATAGATTCCAATACCTTGAAGAAATAGACAGAGAAACATTTGATTCGATTACTACGGAATCAATTAGCATTGTGAAATGGAAAGAAAATCGAATTGTTTGCCTTACTTGAAATTTTGAACATATAGAACCAGTAGGTTCGGCAAAAAGATGGAGCATGGCGCATAAGAGAAAGAAATTACATACCGCAGCCCAATGTTATAGCGTCTTATAACAAAAACATAGGAGGTATTGATTTGCTTGATCATTTTTTGAGTATTTATCGCCCAAAAATAAGAGGGAAAAATGATGATGGCCATTTTTCACCAACACACTATATATGGGAGTTGTAACAGCTTGGCGAGACCGTAAGGAATATAAAGGAAAACTTACTCAGATAGAAATTCCTCGTGAAATTGTTTCGTCATTGATGAAAGTAGAACAGAAAACAGAAGAACGTCCCCTTTCGGGCACTTCTGGTTTTCTGTCAAATAACGTGCGTTTTGATGTCGTGAATCATTTTCTAGAAAATACTGGGAAACAATCTAGGTGTAAAGTATGTAAAAAAATACTCCAGTAAATAGTGAAATGTAATGGTGCATAAAAATTGTTCAGTCGTCTTTCATGTAAAATAGAGAGAAAAGATGATGTAATTATGAAGAGTAAAGAGATATATAATGAAAATGCCTGTGAACAGGTAAATTGATTTTTTTTTAATTATAAATGTAGATGTTTATTATAATTGCAGATGTAATTTATCTGAATTTTTTTATAATGTGTCTGTTTCGGAATGATATAGTCTTTTTTATTTCTAAAGAATTGAAAAAATAACTGTGATAATTGCACGGAGGCAAAAGTACATTTAAAGAAAAAAATTACCCCCATTAAGCGCCATTGCTCTCACTTCGGGAACATATTGTTTTTCATAAATAATCAATTTTTTTTTCAGAAGTACTTTAATGACATCCTGTTCATTAAGAAAAAACAACGATTCCATAACAAAATCGGTTAATAAATATAGCGGCGCTTAATGGGTTAAAAATTTCTTTTTTCCAAACGTGTTTAACCTGGGTCAATTTAACTCACATTTTACGGAAGTTTAATTGGAAGTTTGCAAATATGTCATATGATATTGCAATGTAATCGGTAAAACATTACCAAGTGACCATATTACCGAAGATTAATACGCAAAGGCTTCAAAACCGATTCAAGTGTAGTCGGGATGGGACGCTCGAAGGGTGATTTTTCTTGAGGACAAAAAGTCATATCTGCCGACCCCGAGAAAATGAGATCGCCAGAACGAAATATAGTCGAGTTAGGACTTTTGACGGAAGTTCGTCAAAGGATTATTTGCCGTTTGGGTATGTATTTTAAACTTAAAGCTGTATATTTTTTAAAGGTTTTGTATTTCAAAATAAATCTGTATACAAATATATATTTGAAGAAACAAATAAGAAAATGTGTTTTATAAAACAAAAATAAGTACATTTTACGTTCATCACATCCTTCCCCTTGAGGGGTAAGCAATTGCGTCTGTGTAATGCTTAATTTCCAATGGAAATTTAGAAAAAAATTATTTCAGAATAAGGAAAAGCAATTTTACTACTCTTTTTCCACCAAAGTTAGAAAAGTAAAATTTCATAAACATTTTCTGGTGCAAAACTTCATTAATCGTAGGTGGGATAAAATATATCCCACCGCTCCTCAAGGGTTAAGGACTCGGTGCAACTCATTATACGAAAAATCATGAAAATTTATAATATAATTTAAATGTTTATTTAAAGTAAATTTAAACATTCCTAATACATTCTAAAGGCGTTTCTTTAAGAGTCTATAATCAAAAATATGTACAAAGTCGTTCAAATGATTTTTTTTTCTGTTTGACCCAATGAGGGGCAATCAATTGCGTTCCTGTAATGTTGAATTCTAGCCGAAAATTTGGAAAAATGTTATTTCAAAATAAGAAAAGCAAATTTTGAGTTCTTCTTCACCAAAGTTATAAAATGGTAACTTAATTAAAAGTTTCCGGTGCAAATATTATTTAAAATTAAGTGGGATATAATACATCCCACCACACCACAAGAAGTTAAATCATTCAGAGTTGCAATTTTCATATTCATTATTTCCGTTCCTGTTTTTTTCAGTTAATCCATGTGACCGCAATACTGAAATTTTGTACATTTTCAGTGAACTCGATTTTTTTTTGCCCAAATCCTTATGGTTCAGTCAATAAAAACAATGATATGAATTTCAGTAATAAAAATAGTTTATTTTATAATTTAAAAAAATTTATATTAAAAAACAATTTTTAATGCATTCATGGTTCGCACACTTATTGGAATTTCCAAGGACTCTGAATTTAATGATAAGAAAATTTACATTTAATTTTTAAAACACATAAATCGTAATCTCCACCATATTCTTCACAGATTTTGCAATATTTTTCTGTGAAATAATTAAAAAATACTGTTAAAATTTAGCGGTAAATACACAGCAAAGAAAGAAACAATGGGCCATCAGCTGGAAAAAAGGTGGCAGCTAGCTGTGCTATCAGCGGTAAAGTGCAAGGGTGCCATTATTTAAACCTGTCGAAAAGTGCCCAAACCGAATGCAGCTGGCCCATCAGTGATGGCCAACAGCAGGCCAGCATTGGTATGTCATCACATTACTTCAATCCGGCACTTTCCCTGTAGTGTTAGCACCTATCCTACTGCTATTCCTTTGCTGGCCCAACACTTTCCCTTAAAAAAATTTCTTATAGAATTCTATAAAAAAAACAATGTATTATGGCTCTTTTTTCTATAAGCTAGTTTCACCAAGAGCTATAGAAACATCTGTAGAATGTCTATAATAGAAATAATTGAACTGCATGTGGTCACCCTCCCAAGTATTGACGCCCCACCAGTGGCCGAGAGGATCTGCTCTCGAAGGTGGTAGACGTTAAGTGCTGGGTTCGAACCCAATCGCGCCCGTAGGCCTAATCGTTCGGAGTTTTCGTGGTTTTCTTCGAACCTTGGATTTCCAAGCGTTAATACGTGTTAGGTTCCCTTAGAAAGACCCCACGAAGGGCACCCCCCCTTAGGGTCTATAGCCCTCGTGTTGATAATTGGCCGTCATAAACACAACCAACCCAAGTACTGACCGAGCTCGATGCTGCTTGGTTTTCGTGATCGGACATGAAAAAGTGCTTTCAGCGTACGCTATGATTGCTCGTAGTTTTCAAGCTCTCATTACACTATTTCAAGATTGTTTCTTTTGTGATTACGTTCCCAATCATTAAACTGGTACAGAAATTATTCTATTGTATAGAAATCCTATGTATTTTATACGCTTTTTTTTTATTATTGATTCAGAACTGCGTAAATTATGAAAACCGAAATTCTTTGTAAGCTAGTAAAACCAGATTTAAGGAGAAAGAAAAAGCGCGTTGAAATAAATAATTTATTTATTTATTCATTTACTTATTTATTTTGTTAGTGGCAGTGGTGCTATATTTTTTACAGATTCAAAAAAAAAAATAAAAAAGCTTCACAGCTTAAATTGTGTTAAGATATTCATTTCAGATTTGTGTTCAAATACTCAGTGTCTTCGATATCCGCAGCGCCACCTAGCGTAAAGGTTCCCAGCAATAATACTGCAAAAGTTTGTGCACTTCCATGTAGTGGTGGGCCAGCGCATGAGATAAAATGGATGCCCACCAGAATTTTATCTGATGATTTCCAACAGCAAAGTTGACTGAAGCTGTCCAGCAGTGGTCATACAGTGGTAGACCAGCCAGCACTTCTCCATCATTGCCAGCAATTTCCTCTTTGCTGGGTAGTGCGAAAATTTTATTTATTTTGTTCTTAAGTTTGTTGTCTTCGCGGATATATCATCCATAGATTTATATAGCAGGTATGTAATAAACGTATGAAACAAATAATGCTTTAAAAAGTTCAAAATAGTAAAAATATATGATTTTAAAATTTTATTATTTTTTAATTACTGTTTTAAAATTTAGCAAAACTTTATTGAAAAGTTTCCTTCATAAAATAATTTAACCCTTAACCTTAGAACTACCGGAAATTTTACTCAAGTTTTATAAAAACATTCTACACCAGAATTTTTACTTAAAACTATTTAATTTGTTTATTTAACTTATTATTGTCTGATTTATACATTTAGTTTGTTTTGAAGAAATTTTCTGGTTTGAATAGATATTTTGAATATACATGTCGGGTCCATTGGACCCTTCTGGTAGACAGAGGGTTAAATGCTTAGTGATGGATATCTGCATGACTTTTTATTTTACTCTTAGCAAAGACTATATTTATATAGAAATATTAATCATGCAAAAGATTACAAGAATATGCTACTAAATAAAGTTAAAAGTCTATCTTAAAATTTCTGGTATCTAATTTTTAATATAAGAATAAAAAACACAATTCTAAAAGAATAATTCATGCCGTTAAAGGTTAAGTTTTACAAAATAAAAGGTTATATAAAATAAGGTATTTAGATTCATACTTGTCGAAATATTTATTTATTTTCAATATTTTAGTTATGTCAGTAGTTTTTACTTGTATTGCAGATGTGCAACCAGTGTTGCCAGTGGGCCACTTTTTTAAAATTCAGATTTCATGACTGGCACCACTTTTCTGAAATGGTAAAATTCCCCTTGTTTTGTCCTTAATTAATATGTCATTAAAAAAAGCGAATTTTACTATTTCAAAAAAGTGGTGCCAAGTGGTGAAATATAAATATAAAAAAAGTAGCCCACTGGCAACACTGTGTGCAACACAAGAAAAGGTTGACGAATTATACGAAGAATGTACCTCTGATTTTTTTTTTTCATTATTTTTCCTGTTTAATAAACCTTTCTGAGAATCATATATAATTTTTTCGAAACAAAATAAAAAATCATACATTTAAACGTTAAAGCATATGTATTCACTAATTCTAAAAAATATTCGTTCACCGTTATTTTCAAGAAGTGATATTCGTCTTGTTTAATGACAGGAAATCGGAGGGAAAAGTAATGTAAAGTTTTCTGTTGTAATGTAAAGTATAATGTAAAGTTTTCAATATATAGAGTTGTTTGTTGCGCTGATTTAACCCCTTAATTCTCGCTCCCGTGATGATTTCTACCAGTTTTATAAAGTAGTTTAATTGGCTTTACTGTGGTAGCATTCTACCGGTCATTAAATAAGGTGAATATTTCTTTTTCAAAAAATTGGTGCCAATAAGCTATTTGAATTTTTAAACTGTAATTTTATGCGGTCGCTAAGGGGTTGAATGATTTATCATCCTGGATTATTAAACATAACTTACTTTTAAGTATTACAGATATATAGACTCATTTGCTGTATAATATTATGAAATAAATCTGCTTTAAAACATGTTTCTTTGTCTAGAACAGGGGTGTGATTTAGTGGTCCGACTGATACTCATAATTGTTTAAAGAAATAGTACATTTCTTGTATCGCAAATATTTAATGATTTTAATAATTATTTAAGGTAGTTATTTCTGTAAAATTTTAGTTGTATCGGTTGCCACAGTGTGACACTCCTGGTCTGGATCAGAGATAAAGGTTGAAGCAGGGTTGCTATTTTGGCCTCTTTTTTTTTTTGTATTCAGAAATTCCAAATTCACACTTGAAATATCGAATAGTGTTTTTTGCCTTATTCTATGACATACATTTAAAGATTATGCGAAGAAACAATTCTTCTTTCGACGTTTTCGGTGTGAATTTGTAAGTTTTTAATACAAATGAAGGTCAAACTGTGACCCGTGGTTGGAAACCAATAATATTATATCAAAAAGCTATTGTAAAAAGCTAAAAATTAGAGTTGAAAGGTTTCAGAGTGCGCAAAATTATTTCAGGGTCTAAATTGTTTATATGAATGATTGCCACCATAATTTAAGAAAAACTAGATTTGAAAATAAATAATTAATTTTCATCATGCACAATATAAAGGCAAAACTCATTTAAAAATTCTGTTTCTAATTCGTCAATTCTTGATTTAAATTAAGTTTTATAAATAATATACCACCACGATTCAAAAGGTTAAATAAGATAATTATAGCATCAAGTCATAATTGAAAATGATTAATGAAGTGAATTATTAAATTGTATACAAACTCCTTTTGAAAATTTAATTTTTGTAAATGAAAGTGGTGTACAAGTTATTTGAACGCCACGAAGTTAAATTGATTCTTTTTAATTAAGTATTAAGTTACTTTAACTTCAGTTCTTAGCACCAAACGTTTCCACGTTTAATCAAAGGCTGATTTATATCCAAAATATGTAACAAAGCTTTTAAACTTATAGCTGCGATATTTTAAATATTATACATAATAAATTAGTGCTCGATAAACTTTCCGAACTTTGCAAATTTCTTCCATAATTCAAGCGCATTTTTCCCATCTAATGTATTGGTATATTAGATTGGATAATGCTACATGCTGTGAAATTAAACAAGAAAAATGTATTTTATAAAATTGGTACGTAAAATAATGTATACTTTTAAATGATACATTTTTTAATAACTCAGGCATAATAAGGGTTTTGTAATTTGTATTTTAAATGTATTATTATATTAGTATTTATGTAATAAAATGAAAGATAATGATTTACTTCTATCTTAATACATAAAACATTTAAAGTGTATTGACATACCACGTTACATTCTAAAATGATTACCGAATAATCCTTTGAATAATTTTTGTTTTTACACTGGTTGGTCATTACCGTCTCAATACTCAAGGCCTCCGGACTGATTTCGTGACGTACGAAATGAAGATTAACCCCTTGAAGGGCAACCAATTGTGTTTGTGTAATGCTTAATTCCCAGCGAAAATTTAGAAAAATTTTATTTCAGAATAATTAAAAGCAATTTTACGACTTTTCTCCACTAAAGTCCGAAAATTAAAATTTCCTAAAATTTTTCTGGTGCGAATCCTGATTAATCGTAGGTGGGATAATATATATCCCACCGCCTCTTAAGGGGTTAAGGGGCGGCTCTATATATTATATACCACCCACGATTAATCAGGATTTGCACCAGAAAAATTTTAGGAAATTTTAATTTTCTGAATTTAGTGGAGAAAAGTCGTAAAATTGCTTTTCCTTATTTTGAAATAAAATTTTTCTAAATTTCCACTGGGAATTAAGCATTACACAAACGCAATTGCTTGCCCTTCAAGGGGTTAATCTTCATTTGGTACGTCACGAAATCAGTCCGGAGGCCTTGAGTATTGAGACGGTAATGGGTTCGTACAGGATTATAAAAGGCGACTGTTTTGTTACTATTTTTACTATCACTAATTCTATACTATAATTTTCATGATTTATTTTTAGTAGAAATTTACCAAAAATATTGTTATTTTGAAATAGTATTATCACAAATACAAATAATTAGTTGCTTTTTATTGCCGCAAGAGGAACATATGTGTACATTTGTTACTAAAAGAATTAAGAAAATAACTCTTAACGTAAAAAAAGAGTATTTTAATTGGTTGAATTTTAGGTCAAAGTGCGGTTACTTACTAAATAACGATTGTTCCAACAGTGTCCCGCGTGGAACCACTATTAAAAAAAAACAACTTTACTTAAGCATAGAATTATCATCATTCATTAAGGCAAAAAAAATCTTGGATAAATTAGTCATTCCACGAGGACCACCGTGTAGTATATTATCTAGGTCAATTACTTTTTAAATCAAGGGGGGGGGGCTCAACTGGGCATGCTCGACCCCACTAAAGTTTTATAGTAATAATTGCCTTATCTAATCATCGAATCTCTGCGATTCAAGGAGTCGAGTTTTAATGTAAAACTTTAATGGTAACCGGTGTGCCACAGTTGGTCACCCATAGTTTAAATGCATTTATCACTGGTTTCGATTTTTTTTCTTTTTTATAAACCTCAAGGATTTATAACTCCAAATATAGATTATATTATTCGTAAAAGAATACATTATAGTCGTTACCTTATATTATAAAAATAATTCAATATTTACTGTTAATTCAATTATTGGATATAAATTGGTATAACTCAATTGTCAATAACTCATTGGTACAAAACAACTTAATATACAAAAATCTTTTTTATATTAATTTAAAAGCATTCAAATTTTGAAAGCAGTTATAACATAGAAGAATAAACGATTTTTTTATATTAAGAAGACAGCTTGAAATCTTAAAAATATGAAATAAGTCAGAAAAATAGAAACATTCTGGAAATGTGCCAGAAGATATAATGTTCCTCAATCTAATTTAATAAATAAAATAAAAGGGAACATTCCTGAATTACGAAAGAGATCTGAAATAATCCTTATAACTGCAGTTGGAGCATATTATCAGGATGCATGCATTCTTACAACACTTTTTAATATAACTTTTCTCGTTATTTAACCGCAGAAAAATGTTGCAAATTCTATGAATAAACGAGGTTTGCGAATTCCGCTTATTTTTATAATATATTGGTCATTTCTTATATTTAATAGTGTAGCATACTCCTTTGAGATTTAAAGCAGTTTACGTAAATTTCATTCTATGTAACTCTTTAACCCTTTCAAGGGCGATGTACTTCTGTTGCTTAAATGTTAAAATTACTGAATGACAACAGGATTTACAAACAAATTTAGGTGAAATTATGTAAATCCTTATCTTCTAGTACTTATAAAAAGCAAAATTTTATTTAAAATTTCTGGTGCCAGTGTGGCATTTGGAAATTATAATTAAGTGGTAAACACAATATACAGCCGCCCTTCAAGGGGTTAACACTTTCAGCGGCAAGACAATTCTGCTCCAAAAATATTCAAATAATAAATTCACACTGCAATTTACGAAAATTATTTATTTATTTGTATATTTATTTGAAAGTAATCAAAATCTTTTCTTCACGTATATTATGAGATCAAAACTGTTCTAAAAAATTATTGGTGCCACTTGCCAGTTTCAGTATTAAAATTAAGCATATGCAAACTGCAAATGGCGGAATATCATCTTTTGTCTTTGAGTGTTTTTTTCCCGACATTCCTGAGTCACATTTTGTCTTTATTTGACATTACTGAATAACATTGTGAGATATAAATTAATATTTAGTTCACAACACAAAAGATTTGTGATACTGTTGCGGGAACGTCAAATCCAAACTGTTCATACAATGACAGATCCCCGATAAAGGAAGCCAAGTCTCTAAAACATGGTTGCCAATTTGAGGTTATTTTTTATTCAGAATTCAACTCCTGTAGAAAATTCCATCAGGAGAATTTTCATTTTACGTAGTCACAAAATGTCTATCATTAAATTAAGAAAAAATAGAATTAAAAATTAGTGTTATGAATTTCCAATTTTCAAATAAATAAGAACCAAACTGGCAAACCAGTTCTAGCCGAACTATGCAGTATGTTGAAGGAACACACCTGTACTATTACAGTAAGTACAGAAATTAGACAAAATAAAAATAAATTTATAAAAATTCCTTAGTATAAATAGTAGGAGTTAAACAAGCATAATTTTTTTTTTCATCTGTAGAAATCACTATCGGCTTATTTATTTATTTTTCGTTGTTATTGTGTCAAGAATTTTTTTTTTTTTTTTAATATTACTGAGTTCATTTATCACTTGTATATTTCTAATGTCAAAAAGCGAAATTTTAAAGCTTGCTATTTTAAAACTCATGTGAGCATCGGCGTCGACGTCACTAAAGCCAAATAGACAATAAGGTAGGGGAGCTATTGGATGAATGGGACAAGGGATGGATGGGACATTCTCAATATTTCAGGCAATACACATTTATTTTAATTTGCTTCTTATCCCCATATAAGGCTCTACCACAGTGTGCTTCAGAACTAAAAGTAGGACCACATTGCTGTTTTAATTTTCCTTCAAAGTTGCATTTTCTGAAATCTCTGCTTAAAAGTATGTTTTTTTTACATTTGAAGGTGTGGAATATCTTATACAACATAAAAAATTAAGCTATGTTGTAGTTATTTATTTTAAGGTTCAATATCAATAATTAAAATGAATGAATAGTAACCATTGTGACAAAATAATTTTTGAGGTAAAATGGCTGAGAAGGGATATTATGCATCATGGGGATGATTGGGACATTTCAAATGGGGATGAATGGGACATTCTCACTCCTCCCTAGAGATGTTGAAAATTTTATTTATTAATTAAATAGTATTATATAGGATGATAAATCAATAATTTACGTCAATTAATAGTATTAAATAGTATTATATGAGTTGTTATTGTTTAAAATTTCTGAGTGTTACTTATTGTATTGTAAAAATTATTAATGGATTATCAAAAAATTGGTACTAAAACTTAATCAAAACAGATAAAATTGATAAAAATAGTATATGTGTATTGATCAAATGGGGGAAATTATATGGGATTTTGAAATGTTACACAAATAAATCCCCACCCCTAACATATTGGGTCAATCGGAAAGTCGGGTTGTGTTGGGAAAATCAATTCGTACCGGAAAATTCAATCATTTAATTATTAGACCTTGATTCCGATATCTAATGTCTAATAATTATCGGGCAGAATTTTCCGGTGGGAATTGATTTTCCCACACGACATGACTTTCCGTTTGACACAATAATTTCCGTTCTGCATGTTTCTACGATACATTTAATTAATATTAATTAATAAGTTATGATTGAAAATTATTAGCTATGGTATATTTAAAAGACATTTTGCACTTTCATTTCAAATCTAAAATGCCTCATAAGTGGGAAAAAAGAACAGATTGATCGCCGAAGTCTGCATTAAAAGTTAAAACTGTAATAAAAGAAGTTAATAAAAAAAATATATATCGATTCGTGCTGTAAAATCATATAATTTCATATAAGTTTATAATTATAAATTTAAATTTGGTAAAATTGAATACAGGGAGGAAAATCTTTGTGTCCCAACAATCCCTATTAGTGTCCCATTCATCCCTGCTTTGGGGATGATTGGGACAGGGAGGAACGTTTTTTTGATTTCATAATATGACTAAATCATAATCTAGAATAAATATTGTTCATATATGTTGTCAAGTACCTAATGTATGAAACGTGATATATAATATTGATAATAACTTAAATAAAAAAATAAAAAAAAATATTTTTGTGAAAATGTCCCATTCATCCCCTATCTCCCTTATACTTCTACCATTAATTTTATGAACTTTCTTGTTCAATTTATTTACTGTGATTAATTATTATAAAAATAACGTGTAAAATTTTGTGGTGGAAATTTGCATGAATTACCCTCGTCGCCTCAGTGAAGCTGTGCATAGGACGTATTTGGAAATAACTGTAAAAGATTGTTTACAAAACCCTAATTAAAAAAAAATAGTTTTTAACACTAGAACGCCCTGAAATTTTACTCAAGTTTCATAAAAATATTGAGACCAGAATTTTTATTTTAAATTATTTGACTGATTTACTTAACGTAAATGTGCGTAGTTTAAATTTAACTTATTTTATGAAAGAATTTCTGGTTCCAGTTGACATTTAATCATATGGTCGGAGTCGGATCGATTAGTTCCGGGCGTTCTAGTGTTAATAATTTTTTTTAGTAATTGCAAGTACGCTAGTTCCACGAGTACTTGTATATTAAGTCACATGCTACGATTATTGGCTACCAGCATTTTAGAACGGAAAAATGTGACTTATATTATCGGACACATCTCGTTAATTGAAGAAGGTTAAGCAAACTTTTCGAAAATAACGGTGGTAAAAAAGCATAGTAGTTATCAAGTATGAGACTTACACTGCAAAAACCCATGTAATTAGCCAGTTATAAATAGATGCATACTTTTCAAAAACTGATGCAATTTTAACAAGCAAAATTTTAAAGTTTGCTAAAAGAATAAACAAAAGATAAAAAAAAAGTTGTATGCAGGTTAGAAATTTAAAACTTTTTTTATAAATTGAAAAGAAGAAATTTTAAAGCTTGATATATTAAAATCATGCTACACACTTGCAGAAAATTTTATAAGAAAGTTTTAGACAACCCTATTCTTTTGAATTTTGCTTTGGAAAGAATTAAATATTTAATTTCTATCGATTGTAGTTCATTGATATATGTATATTTCCTAAAAAATGATGCTATACTTACACTTTAACAAGTATATAAATCAGCTGTATAAGCTTATTATAATAATAATTATATTTTATTATTTTAATTATTATTATTCAGAAGAATAGTGTATAGTTAAAATGAACTACTATTCAAAAAAGCTGTCTAATTAAAATGGTCTACTTTTGAAATAAAGATCTAATTAAAGTAATAGTAAACTTAACACTCTTTTACATAGGTGCCACATACACATACCGTACATATAGGGAACAAGGTAACAGATGAAGGTCAGTATCGGTAACCAACAAGTCTTTTTCAAGATAAACATATATAAAACTAACTAATTTATATAACTAAATACTAAAACATTGGTAGCATAAATTTGATAGAAAAAGTCACGAATTCAAGAAAACAAAAGTGATATCTTTATTTGCGAGTTTTTAAGCAAACTTTCTCAACCGCAAATTTATAATATCATAGCTATTTAACATTAGAACCGCCGTTGGGGACCATTTTAACCCCTGCCAAAATTGATAATAGTCGATTCGAGCCAGAAATTTTTTCATAAGATATGTTATATGTATGAAGCATAAAAATAGGCTAATTAAAAAAGTCAAATTGTTCTAAATAAAAATTCTGGTGTGAAACACCTTTTTATAAAAATTGAGTAAAATAGCCGGCGGTTCTAGTGTTAAGTACTAAAAAATGATAAAATTCGATCTTGTATGCTCAAGATTTTTATTGCAGACAATTTATTTCTGCGACTAAATCTTTTTATTTTAGAGCAATGTCAATGTTTTAGAAATTTTCCATTTTTCAGATTTTTTTTCTAAAACTAAATAAAGTTTTTTACAACTGTCATCCATATATGGTCTTATGTTTATACTCTACCACGAAAACAAATTAACAAAATAGCTCGAGTATTTTACGCGATAATTGGATTTTCACCTGGAAAGTACGGTTTTTCTGGAGAGACAAAAACTTAGACACTTCTAACTTATGTGAAGTTCTTCTGCAATTTTATCAAACACATGAATTAAAGTATATTTGCATAAAATTTAGTTTCATTTAATAAAAGAGGTAATGTTTTAATCTTCTCCGGCACAGATGTAGCACGTCGTGACCACCTAATTTTAATTCCAAACTTACATATGGCACCAAGAATATTTTAGTAAAATCTTTTTTTTTTTTTTACAATGAATGTTTAAAGTAAAGAATTTTTAATTTCTAAAAAAGTCGTTTGTAAATTCCGGTTTCAATCAATCATTTCATCATTTTACGAACAGATTTTTTCTGTGCAGGAAAGGGTTAACCCCATAGTTGCCAACTTTTACGCTTTTTTCATTCCACTATATTTGAACAGAAAATAATGTCTTATTTAAATCTGGAATGCTGGAGATTAAATAAGGCAAATTTTTCCGTTCAGAAATAGTGGTAGGAAAAAAGCGTAAAAGTTGGCAACTATGGTTAACCCTTATCGGTTCTATGTCTCTTCCCACTTGACTTCCGGCCAAGCATCTCTTACATGAATTTTAGTATCTTAGCACCACTTTTTTATAAGAAAGATTTTTACTTGCATTTTGACAACATATTCATAATATACAATTTATTTAAAAAATATAGTGGTGCAAGTAGAATTTAAAAATAGAAATGACTATAAAATGTTACAGTTAAATTCATGTGAATGGATGTAGCGTTCGAGTCTATGTATTCCCTTGAATTTTTACTATTATTTCTATTAGTCAGATAAAAACAGCGCATATCAATGGATTAAGGAAGGTTCAAAGAAATTTTTTAGCCAGTAAAACATATATCATTGTTTTCAAAAAATTTCACTCATGTTTCACCTTAACCCATTAACGACGAGCCTCTTTTAGACTTCTTTTAATTCTTCGACGCCAGATTTTTCCACATTGAAATTTTTAATTATTTAATCGCTCAAAATTTGAGATTAGATAATGGGAAAATTTCCAAACTAAAATATTGGTATTAAATTCAAAAGTTTTGTTCGCCTTAGATGGCAAGTTTTCTTGCCAACCAGTTTTAACCCCTAAATTCTCGCTCCCGTCAATATTACGGGCTGAGGTGTCGTTCCTTATTTCTCGTGCCCGTTATGCAATGTGAAAACAGTGGGCTACTTTTTTAAAATTCAGATTTCTTGATTTGTACCACTTTTTTGAAATAGTAAAATTCGCCCTATTAAACCAGATATAATGACATATTTAATTAAGGTGAAAAGAATTGGAATTTTACCATTTCAGAAAAGTGGTGCCAATCAAGAAATCTGACTTTTAAAAAAGGTAGCCCACCGTTTTCACATTGGATAGTTTGACATGGTACCGACGATATTACCAGGCTGAAGATTTAATTGCTGGAAAAACTTCTGAAACCAGAAAAATTTAAATGGCATTTCATTCTAAAATCTTTGAATATTGCTGTTCGGGTAAAATTTTTGGTGCTGATTGTAATGTTGGACTTTGCATTGCATGTTTCGAAATATATCACACTCAAAAAATTATTAATAATCAAAATTTAATGTATATATATTATTTCAAATGCTATTTGAAAACAGTTGTGTGGTGATAATAAATAATGATTTAAGATGTGAAAAATAAAGTTGTTATTCGCGTTAATTTGTATGGTGTAAAACAAACATTAAGACGCAGAACTTTCTCATGGTGGCTTTTCTACAAATGTGAATTTGTCCTATAACATCTTTTTTTTTTGCCTTTAAAAAAAAAAAAAAAAAAAAAAAAAAAAAAAATTAAAGAAAAAGAAATAGAAACTAATTGCATATTTGTGTAGAAACCTTATAATTATTCAATTTCTGTAATAAAAAATAGGTACTTTTTTATGGTTTTCCAAATATTAAGCGATCCTTAAGAGATTAATGAGTTTAAAAGAAATATCATGCAGGGTTGACCGTTTGGCCTCCACTTTTAGTCACAAAATTCAGATTCATACCAGAAAATACAAAAAGTATTTTCAGATTTATTTAATCACTGCATTTTCTTGATTACTTATAGTAAAAATTCTTCTTCAAAAATTTCCGGTCTAAAGTCTTAATTTCGAAATAAAAATGGACGCCAAACTGGCAAACATGCTGCCATACTTCATCAAAATATCAAGGAGAATGCGTACCTTGTAACATCACATAGCCTCTATAAGTACACTGGTTTCCAAAAATTAAGGAAAAAACAACAAAAGTAGCGATTACTCAAAATGTTACAAGTAGATTTTAATGAAACTGAGACACAATTTACAAGACATAGTAAGGTATAAAATAACATTAAAATAAATTACCAGACGATTGTGGTGTTTCAGAAATTAATACAATTATCAAATAAACAAAATGAATGTCTCAGTTTGGTATAGGAAAAGTACCTTTAATATGGAGTATGATCACCCCTAGGAGCAATACAGCACATACAGCGAAGTGTGATACTGTCAATTATGCGATCTATAAGTTCGCTGAAAAGTGCGAGCCATTGCTCTTGTAAAGCAGTTGTAAGCGTGGCAAGGGTCTGAGGAGGGAGATTGAGAGCAGAGACACATCTTCCTAAAGCATCCCAAAGATGCTCGATGGGATTCGAGTCCAGTGACCGCGCTGGCCATTCCATGTGTTGAATTGTTTGGTGCTGAATATAATCTTCTACGATGTGAACACTGAGCGGTCTAGCGTTATCGTCCTGTAACAGGAAATCATTACCTATTGCACTGGAATAAGGGTGCACATAAACATCAAGAATGTCATCTCTATAGATGTGAGCATTCACAGTCCTACGTGGAAAGGCATGGAGGTCTGTACGTCCGCCCAAAGAGATACCATTCAAAACAGAGACACTGCCTCCTCCATACGAATCTCTTTTACGAATATTTGGTGGATGATAGCGTGTTCCCTCTTCTCTCCAAATCAAACAATGCCTACTATCGCTTTGGAGGCTGAACTGGAACTCAATTGTGACGAGAACACGCCTCCATTGATCAGCAGTCCAGTGGACATGCTGACGTGCCCACCTTAAACGTTCCCTCCGGAGACATGAGGTGAGCGGCACACAAATATTTGGCCGCATAGCGTAAAGACCAAATTCATGAAGCTTTCTACGCACAGCACACGTTGATACCAACCTTCCAGTGATTGCAGCAAGCACCGATTTAAGATGAGAGGGGGTTGCTGTTCTATTCTTTCAACACATAACCGCAAATACCGGTCATCGTTGCTTATCATAGCTCTTGCTCGTCCTTTGCTGAACCTTCTGGAGGCTGAATCAGTGGTTTGAAATTGTTGCCAAAGCCTATGAACAACAGAAGGACTCACGTTTAGCCATCTGGCCACCTCTGTCTGACTTTGGCCTACATCCAATCTTCGAATAGGTCTATATCGCAGTTATGCGGACAAATGATACCTCGAGGTCATACTAATGAATTGGCTATCGCAGTTTTCTTATCTCATAATCACAGCGACACTAGCAGCCGTATTCTCTAGCATGCATTTTTATGCTCCGCACGGATGGCGCAATCCGATTGCAGCGCCACTAATTTGCATTTTGTAATTTTAATCAGAATCTTTTAGTTAACAACATATCCAAATTTCATACGGATAGGTTAATTTTTGAACGAGTTATCGTTCTTTTTGTTATTTTTCCTTAATTTTTGGAAACCAGTGTAATTGCCTTCAGTTTTTCATAGAATCTTATATTGTAATACAAGAGAATCCTGTACGCGTGTGCATGTATGTATGTAAATTTTATGTTAAAAACGGCTGAAACGGTTTTTACAAAATTTTGTACCCTACTGTTTTCGGTAAGAGAAGTCCATCATGCTAGGTTACATGTTTGAGAAAACTCGAATAGTGGGTCATTTTGGGATCACTATGGGTACAGCTAATTTTATCTATAAAAAGGATCTAAAGTTGGATTGAAAACTGCATCCTACAGTTTTGAGGCACGATTAGACCACTGTGCAAAGTAATAGGTTCGAGAAAGTTTATTTAGTAAGTCATTTTGTGTCTCTACGTGTCAGGGTCAAAGTAATTTTATTCAAAAATTGGCTCTAACGATTTTGACTAATTTTTTATTCTGCCGTTTTGGGGTAGGAGAAGACCATTTGGCTAGGTCACATGATTCGATAAGTGAGTCGACTGTGATTAGTGAGAAAATTCGATTAGTGAGTCATTGTGGGGTCGAAACGGGTCAGTGCATGTCAATGAGAATGAAGGTTGAAACAGTTATTAAGTTATTAAACATTTGGCGGTAAACGAAGTAGCCAAGCTGGCAGCATTTCGCTAAAATATCCAGGTAAATGTTTGCGACATTGTCGAGATTCAACGGGAAAATTGACTTTGAAGATTACCAATACCAAAACACAATTATGGTGTCAACTGAAAGAGAGTCGCCAAATTTTGGCGATATTTTGCGAAAAATTTGGATTTTACAATCTGAAGAAATTTCCTAGAAAAGTTTTATAGGAGTCGAAATACATGATTCAACCAAACAGCGTCCATAGAAAGTTTTTAATTTTAACCGGTCGCAGCTATTTATCCCCAGCTGGTTCTTTTATTAACACTTGGCTGTCCACCCCGAGTCTGACTCGGGATAATCATCCTTTGCAAAATTTGCTTTTGGCACCAGTAATAAAGGAAAACAAAATTTGCAATTTTTAATTAGAGTATTTTCTAAATTGTGTAATTAAATGTTTCTTCTTATAAAAAATTGGTACAAACCGAATAAAATTTGTGTAATAGTGACAGGACCGGAAAGGGTTAAGTACTGCAACTTCTTGAAAAATAGCAGCTGCTAGTTGTAAGCTCATATTGCCTCAAAAATTTATAGATATATATAGTAGGGATAATGGAGTTAGTTATAAATAAAGAGGAGGAGATATATAGTGTGGTGTCTACCAATTGCAATTGAAGTAGCTGAGGAGGTTGTCACAAGATGGCGGATGTTTTTTTTTTTTTTTTTTAATCGGATCTACAGTTTCTGATTACCGCTAAGGCGAACTTCCCACCAGTAAAATTGAATAGAAAATTTCGTCTTATTTAAGTGTCTTATTCATGGAAATATTTTCTCTCAAATGTGGTAAAATTTCTATTTGTTTTTACTTCTGTAAGTTTGCTTGGTAAAACAGTCAGTTTGTTTCATTGGTTGTCAAAATATGGCACAAACTCCGGGCCTAGCTACTACCAAAATAAACATCACCAGTAAAAATGAAAGTCTCTTTCTACCATTCTTTATGATTGAAATTTTGCGTTAATAATGTGTTTAAATAAGGAAGAAATTTCTATATAAATTTATTGGTGGAAGTTTCCTTCGGAGGTAATCAACCCCTGCGAAAGCGGTTAAACTTGAAGCTTCACTATTTTAAGGAAATGCCAGTTCCTCTTTATTAATAGTTCCATGGTAGGGATGCCAAGCCTAACGCATTTTTCAACGCTGTTTTTTAGGTGCGTTCGTAATTATATAAATACGTAGCACCTATAGTCGTCGTTCAGTCCGTCTGTCTGTCCGTCTGTCCGTCCGTCTGTCTGTCCGTCGCATATAACAGAGCAAAAACTACCCGACCGTATGATCTGAAATTTTAAATATATAATTGCTGCAAACTTTTGTCGAGCCATTTCAAATTTTATGAAAATAGAATGTATAGTTTAATTACAGGGACAGTAAAAAGTTTTCCGTTACATTACGGGGAATGGGGAAAATATTATTGTAAGTGCATTTTAATGATGTTACAGACTATGCACTTATGAAGCGCAAAAAATATACATTCAGTACAATATGGGGTGCAAAAAATAATTATAAAACTAGTTATAGTACGAACGCACCTCATTTGCCACGTTTGACGAGCAATTTCCAACTTGTTTTAGATTTATTTAAGACATTTAACCGCCTCATTACGATATTAAGGAACGTGATTTTTTTTTTTTTTTTTTTTTTTTTTTTTTTTTTTTAAATTTGGAAATTTGCTTAAGACATGGTCGGCGAAACCGCGTGCCAGAAGTTTAGTTTTTACCACTTTTCCTGAATAATTTCCCTCTCTTTATTTAATCTCAGAGTTACTTTAATTAAATAAATCAAAGAATATTATTCAAAAAGTGATGGCAGTTAGATTTCTTGCACGCGGGTAGCTATACCTCTTCAAGTGGATAATCAGCAGCATAGCTGCCAACTTTTACCCCTTTTTCTTACCACTAAAATTGAATAATAAATTTTGCTTTATTAAATAGCCGTTAATCGCCGTTTAAGAAAGGCAAAAATTTCTTTTAAATCTTAGTGGCACCCAAAAAGCGTAAAAGTTGGCAGGTATGCAGTAGGTAATCATTCAATTCGTATCGGAAGGCGGCGTAATCGGGGCTGTCACTGGTGGGTTTTTTAATTACCAATAAACGTACAGACTTCTTTTTCTGGTTACGTTTTTGCGACATTCGCCGAAAAAATTACGTTCTGGGTGGAAACCTATAAAATGTTTAATAAAAATCCGAAATATTTTTGTAAGAAAAAATAGGTATTCTAAAAACAGATCGAGTGAGAGGCCAGTGGTAAACAACCCTGCTCTTTTTACTAGTTACCTGGTTTACCAGTCATTAGAATGGCATCTATTTAAAGTATGGCACTATGGAAATTTAGGCATTTACATATTCTCATAAAAGTGAAGCTTCGACTTTAACCTGTTTAGCACGGTCTGATTATGGCTCGGATAAACGTACAAGTAAACTTGAATAGAATCTTCTACATTATTTAATCATCATATTTAAGCAAAATGTCTGCAAGAATTGGCAAAGATTTTACCAGACTCTGCGGTTTCGCCATATTGTGGCAACCAAAACAATACTCTTATCAATGTCATCATTTTGATTGTCGCCAGGGCATACCAGAAAATTTGAATAGATATTTTTGCCTTATTCTAATGTCTTATTCATTCAGAATTCATGTCATAAATAAGGCAAAAATTCGATTCGTTTTTACTAGTGGATATTTGCCCCAATGTTAATCACGCCCTAATCCAATGTAAACAAACAACATTCATCTTCTTGAGACTACCACATCAGTTACTTTTCTCACAACGGGTAGAAACTATTCTATTTGTCTTCTCATCGTTATTCATAGCTCTATTCGTTAAAGGATCTTATGATATCTATCCCTTTGAAGGGTTGTAGTATATTGTTTATACTGCTTAATTTTAACTGAAACTTTAATTTTGTACCAGAATTTGTGAATAAAATTTTTATTTTATAAATTTCGTGATGAAAACCTTGTACTTAATTTCAAATCACATCATTCGTAAATGAAACATAAATGTTAATAATTCGGAATTCCTCTCGATTCTGACCCTTGTCGCATATGTTTAGTACTAGAAGAATGAATTTATGGAAATATGTATTGCACTGTGTGGAATTTGTTAGAATTAATTTTTTTAAATACAATTTCTGGTTTAAAATAATTTTCAATTGAATAAGACTCCGCAAGAATACCAAAATATTAGCATTTATACATAAAAATTGTTATTTTTTTTATAAAAAATTATTAAAAGTTTTTATTATATTGATAATTTTGTTTTCAAGATACATGTTATTGGAAAATTTTAATTCTCATATGCTCAACTAAACAAATATGTGTCATTTATATACATAAACTTTTCTTATTTAGAATATTGATGAATAAGATGAAACGAGTTACTTTATTAAGATACATGTGGAATAACATAAGCAAATATTAATATTTTTTAATTCACCAGACATGAATATTGCGAAATGAGGAGTAGGTACTTAAGACAAGTAATGTAAACATTCTTTAGGTATAATTTGATTTTGTAGATACAAACACTTTAGCTATCAATATTTCCCTAAAAGATTAAATATCTTTAATATTTATTTAGGTATGGAATGAAACTTTTTACTTTTATTTACTTAATGTAAGATCTTTGTTAATGCATTTCGTTTTTGATATTATAGAATATTACGAAATGCGTTGTGTTCAATAGAAATGAGAATAAATTAAAATATTATTTACAACTATTGCGAATAAGAGAAACGCATAAATATTCAAGAATTTCCTTTGGATTTCTCTGATTGTAACGGTGCAGAAAGTGGGACATTCATTTATAAAGTATATCGTTTGTAACATATTTTGTATATTCTAGATTTACTTGTGTGTGTGTGTTACAAGGATACATAAACGGAATGATACATGCACTCATAGTATAGAAAAGAATAAGTGGATTCTTGGAGTAATCTATTTTTTTTTCTCTAATGCTATTTTCAAACAAAGATCTTCGTGATAGATTTATTTCTATATGAATTAAAAAAAAATAAACTATCAGAAAGTGGCTTCATACCCCATTTGCCAGAAAAAAAAAAATCTACAAAAATTGTTGTTTGGAAAAAGTGACAGAAAAAAAAAAAAAAAAAAAACACGCTCTAACTACTGCTATCTATATCTAGCTATTTATGTCTGTGGTTGAATATCACAAAATGTGAGATTTTGAAAACTAATATTTTGAAAATTTAAATAGTTTAAAATATTCTGATTTTTTAAAAATTGTTCGTTGAGCAGCTGAATAAAGGAAATGTAAAATTGTTACAGTTTGAAGAGCTTAAGTTAATTTTTATGTAATTATAACTATCAGCCTCTAATTATAACTCTTCAGCCATTTGTGCTCGTTTTTATGCTTTGCCTAAAGTTCATAAAACCAATGTCCCTTTAAGACCTATCGTCTCTAATATTGGTACTGTTACTTATCCTCTTGCCAAATTTTTAACATCCATTTTTTCTCCGTTATGCATTTCTAATACTCATACGATAAAAAATTCTTATGATTTTGTTAGTAAATTGAAAAATATTAACCCATCCAATTGTTCTATGCTTTCTCTTGATGTCAAATCTTTATTTACGAATGTTCCAATTGAAGGTGCTCTTTCTTGCTTGGAAAAAAGGTTACGTGAATTTCATTTCTCTGATATTGAAGTCCAAGATTTTGTTAATTTAACCAAAATTTGCATCACTCAAACTACTTTTGAATTTGATAATAAATTTTTCAAACAATCAGATGGCTTAAGTATGGGTAATCCTTTATCTCCAATTCTTTGTGATATTTATATGCATTATTTTGAGGAAAAATTATTAAATCTGGTTAATTTTAAATGTTGGATGCGTTATGTCGACGATACTTTTGTTTTAGTTGATAATCCTTTTGATATATCTACCATTCTTCATACTGTCAATTCTATCGACCCACATATTCAGTTTACTTTTGAATTAGAAAATTGTAATAAACTTCCTTTCCTTGATGTTTTAGTTACCAAATGCGATTCTTCTTTCAAAACTTGTGTTTATAGAAAACCTTTTTCTGTTTCTAACCCACCTCATGCTCTCTCAGATCATCCTGTCAACCAAAAAATCGGTGTTTTTTACACGTATGTAAATCGTGCTCTCAAAATTTGTTCTGATTCTGTATCCCTTAAGGAAGAGCTTAATTACTTAAAAACCGTTGCTGTCAAAAGAGGTTTTAATCCTTCTGTTATCAATAATGCTGTGAAGAAATTCAATAGACCATCTAATAGTTCTACTCTTTCCAAATCTGTCAAAAGCAAACCTGATAATTTGGTTGTCCTCCCCTTTTATCCTCCTTTATGTTTCAAGTTAGCTAAAGTTTTACGGCGTTTCAATTTTAACATTATCTTTAAACCTGTCAATAAATTCAAATTTCCCTCCACTAAATCTCCTGTTCCTGATCTTCGTAAATGGGGAATTTATAAAGTTCCTTGTAATGGTTGTGATTTATCTTATATTGGTCAAACTAAAAGGAATCGCGAAATCCGCTTAAAAGAACACTCGCGTTATGTAATCAATCAAGAATTTTCTAAATCTTCTATTGCCAAGCACTCTTGGGATTCCGGCCATAGTTTTAATTTTCAAAATGCTAAAATTATCTCTAATGCCAATAGTATCTCTGAATTGGACTTTCTTGAAAATTTAGCTATTTATCTTAATCGTGATGTTATTGTTAATGATAAATCTTATTCCACAATGCTCTCTGCAGCTTGGAAAAACCTTTTCAGTACTACCATTTAATTTATTTTTGTATTATTATTAGTCTGTTTTTTAAATATATATTATTCATTTATTTATTCATTTTTAATTTCATGCGTTCCCATATTGGATTATATGTATTTCTCCCCCTCCCATTTTTTGCCCCTCCTACTTTGTGTTCTTTTGTTTTGATTATTCTCTTCTGTGATAGGCTGTTGTCTTTTACTTTCCTATTGGCTGTTGATTTCTAACTTCCTATTGGCTGTTTCTTCAGCTTGTTTCCTTTCCCTTGCCTCTCATTTTAGTCTTGCCTCTGCTTTCATAGTAGAAGGACGTCTTTTTTGCGCCTGACGAAGAAAGACTCAGATCTTTCGAAAGGCCTAGCGCATTTACAAATTTTTGATGGTGTTTCAAGAAGATTGTTTGTTCTTGTTCTTATAACTATGCATCATTTTCTTGGCATATGTACGCCAGGATAATGACAATTTTATTCTAAAATACTTTTCATTTTCTTGGTTTTTTTTTTGTTTTTGTTTTTTTTTGTTTTTTTTAGATCTAGCATTTTAATTTTGTTTAAAGGAACATATTTCCTCTATAATACCTCAAATTCAGTGCAATGTTGAGTTTCAGTTGTAATTTATAGAAGCCAGGAAAATGACATAATAACTGTCTACTCAAGTTTTACGAAGCCTTTAAACACATTATTTTCAAAGAAATATCTAAAAGATCTCTGCTGGTAGCAATGATTTTACTACTTCTGATTTGCACTATGTCAAGAACAAGAAGAATTACTCTGCAGTGCCATCTTTATACCTCATAAACAACTGAAATGAGCAGGCCAGAACAATGACATTCATTTTCAATGACAATCATATTTTAATTATGGAAAATTATTTGTAAAATACAGAACTTATTCCTTCCACATATATGTGTTATATAAGGTATAATTATTAATTAGAAATTTAAAAAAAAAACTAGAAAAAGATATTTGTACATGATAGCAGAGAGACTTTTACTTTGCACACATCATAGTGTGACATGCCAGGAAAACAACAATCTGAAATTTTAAGTCTTTTAATTGCTTTATTTTTGTGCTATTATGCATATAATATATCTCGAAAATACTTCTAAGAATATTTTTATTAGAATGTAAAAAAGAAAATTTCATTATATAACATTAACCCCTTGAGGGGCACCGGTATATATTATATACCACCTACGATTAAAGAAGTTTTACACAGGAAAAATTTTATTAAATTTTACTTTTCTAACTTTGGTGGAAAAAAAAAGGCCGTAAAATTGCTTTTACGTATTTTAAAATAGAATTTTTCAAAGATTCTGGTGGGAATTCAGCATTTCAGAAACGTAATAGCTTGCCACTCAAGGGGTTAAATAGAAATTTTATTGTACGGACTGCAATTTCCGTATTTTGTGATATTGACCCCTATATAAAGCATGACGGTGATGTCTGTCGTTTAACATGAAATGGTGAAAACCAATTTAGAGTTTCTGAAAACTATCTGCAAAGAAATTTTTCGTTATTCTATGGAGAACCCTCGCCGCATAGCTTTGATTGTCTGGAACAGAAAATTGCTCGACTTTGAACACTTGAACCACGGGAAATTTTACTCAAGTTTTATAAAAATATTTACAACAAAATTTAAATTTAAATCTATTTAACTTATTTATTTAAATTATTTTGTTCAATTTATGCTTAGCTTATTTTAAAAAGAAATTTCCTTTTCGAATGCACATCTATTTATTTCGTACTGGTAAAAATGACCCCTCATCACGTTTCTAGTGTTAATGCTGGTTCAATGCCCTCTCAATACTAGGCCTGAGATCTGGCACAAAAATGGCGGTTGTATTAGGTAGATATTTTTTGAGCGTTCGTACGTTCCCCTGAATTTAGACACCAGTATTTTGCAATTTTTTTCTTTGACTTAATTATTCTCAGAAAATTAAAGCCGGAAAAAAAAACTTAAAAAAAATTATTCGTGCCCAAATTCAAGTGACTGTACAAACCATGGAATTATAAATAAAGAGGAACTAACATATCCTTAAAATAATGAAGCTTCAACTATAACAGCTTTCGCAGGGGTTGATTACCGTCAGGTCAAACTTCCACCATTAAATTTAAGGGGTCTCGTACCTTTTAAACGCGTCGAAAATTAACGAAAAACTTCAAAGTTTGAATTAGTCTATCTTCAAAACCTTTTTATGTATAAACATGAAATTTTGGATATTGATTAAACAGATTATGCTTTGTAATATACTACCAGCAGAAATTTATTAACCCTTTACAGAATGTGTGTATTGTTGAAACCAAAATAGCTCTTATTTTTACCCCATAAGTCATTGCGCGCATGATATCTTGAGAAAGTATGTATGGATTGTCATGAAATTAGGTAAATATGCTAAACAGATGTGTGTGTTTAAAAGGATCTACTTTTAAGTATTTACAATGGTAATATGTTTAGTTATGACTATTTTTATTCATTAAAAATACAAAATTTTTATTTTTTTTTTACGAAAATATTTTTTTTATATAGTTAATGAAATACTTATAGCCTAAGAGTAGATCATTTTAAACACACATATATGTTTAGTATCTTTACCGAATTTCATGGCAATCCATACACACTTTCTCAAGATATCATGCGCGCAATGACTTATGGGGTAAAAATAAGAGCTATTTTGATTTCAACAATACAGAAATTCTGTAAAGGGTTAATAAATTTCTAATGGTAGCATATTACAAAGCACAATCTGTTTAATCAATATCCAAAATTTCATCTCTATACATAAAAAGGCTTTGAAGATAGACTAATTTAAACTTTGAAGTTTATCGTTAATTTTCGATGCGTTTAAAAGTTACAAGACCCCTTAAATAGAATTTTTTTCTTATTTAAATACATTTCTAACACAAAATTTCAGTCATAAATAATGGCAAAAACAGATATTCATTTTCACTGGTGAACGTTCACTTCGGCTGTTGTCAGGCTCTGCGTTTCTGCCATATTGTGACAACTGAGAAAACATCCTGTCCGTGTCAGTGAAAATGATTATATGCCTTGGAAAATTGCCACCCGCAAAAACAAATAGAAATTCTAACCATATTTGTAAGGAAAACGTTTCATGAAAATTTCTCTAAAATAAGGAAAATTTTTCTATTCAAAATTCACTCGTGGTAGTTTGCTTCGGCGGTCGGTGAGAAACTGTTTATCCGATGTAAAAAAATCATCCGCTATATAGTCACAACCTCCTCAGTTACTTCACTGGCAACTGGTAAACAATATACTCTACAACTCTATATAAACAATCACCTCTTCTTTATTCATAACTCCATTGTACAAACACTGAATAAAATCCACCTACAAGAGCCGCCTTTTTTGTGTCAGCGCTCAGGCCTAATATTCAGGGGGTGGTGGATCGTTTCTCCTGCGGTACACCACTCGCTGAATACTAGGCCTGAGCGCTGACACAAAAACTGATGTCTGTCGTAGGCGTGTTTTTTCTGCGTATATACGCCCCCTTAAATTTGAATATCAATAATTTTGTTAAAGTTTTTTTCAGCATTATTTTTCTGAGATTAAGTATGTCAATGAAAATTTTTGGAAAATAATGTTGTCTAAATTCAGGGGTCCGTACAAACGCTGTAAAAGTCCGTCTAGGTCTGACGCCGTTTTTTGTCTCATAGCTCAGGTCTAGTATTCAGTGGGCGATGTGCGCAGGGATGTAGTAGCTAGGCGCCTGCTAGCATTTTCTCACCACTAAATATTATTAGTTTTCTTCGCTTAAATTTTATTAGCATTATTAGAAAAAAAATAGATGAAATATTAGACGAAAAATAACGAATAAAATTTAGTGGTGAGATACTATCCTCTGTCGCATAGATTTTTACACCCCGGGTGTGCGGTATCAGAAGAACGTTTGTAGGAGCAACCATGGAGACACTTGCAGAGATTATCTGCATTCAAATACAGATCCCTTAAGATATCTGTATTTAATAACAATCCTGGGAGTTTAGTAAAATTTGTAACACTCCTTATTACTCGTACTTCAAAAATAGTGCGTTTGTCCCGAAAACGGTATTCACGCATTCGCAATGCGCACCAGTAGTGGCGTAGGTGGAAGGAGATGTTCGAGAACCTAATATTTTCCCCCAAATTTTTCGTCTTTTTTATTCGCAGAATTCTGCTGTATAAGGCCAACCATTCGTGGCGCAAAAATATGGTATCCAGAACCATCAGGGTTTCAAGTTTGGGCTCCATGTTTATTCAGACAATCCGAATTCGTGCTAGAAATTAAAAATATCATTTTTTGCTTCATTTAATTTCAGAAATTTTGTAATTATTTAAAGAAAATCGAAATTTCTGGTATTAATTTGAATTTTCGAAATGAAAATGGGTACAAGGAAAATGTGTGTACGATAGAATGGAGGAAATGCGCCGCATCATATCTTGCATCTGCAAGATTCGCTAAGAGTACCTGAAGTTATTTCTGTGGGAACAACATTAGGCATTTACTAATATTCTACCAGAACCGCTTTGTCGATACGCAGGGCTCCCACTCGGTCCGTATTTTTAACACAACTTTTTTTTCAAAGAAAAATCTTCTTTATGAATTTTGTAGAAACTTACCTAGAAGGGGGTTTTTCTTGAAATTGTTGCTGAAATTTACTACGAATTATTTTCTTAAAAATTACTGGTTTTCAGAAAATGGACCAGTGGGAGCAGTGGATACGAAGCACGCACAGTGTTTCCAAATAAACGTGAAATGTGTGATCGAATGTGTGACAAACGCGTGATCAGAATATCGAATTTTCTGCAAAAGCGTATGAAATTTGGCATTTTACTTTTTCTGGCGCAGAGCCCTTGCATTTCTAAAATGATTACATGAATGAATGACACAGGAAATAGCGAACAAATTTATTCGGAAATAAGAAAAAGGCCTTATTTCACATACATAATTAAGGGGAAAATACTTGTACCAAAATTCTGGTGCAATTGTAGCATTTGGGAATAAAGTTAGGCGTTCCATGTAATGTCCAGGTGTTCCACTGAGCTGAAAGGTTTAACCCCCAGATGTCCGGTGGTATGTTTAATGAAACCACTTAATTTTAACTCACAAAATCCACATTGGCACCAGAATTCTGGTAAAAAATTTGGTTCATTATGTGTGTGAAATATAGCTTTTTCTTATTCATAAATAAATTTATTTTCAAATTCCGGTGTCATTCATTAATTTCAACATTTTAGCATTGGAATTGCTTTGCCCCTGAAAGGGTTAAAGGATTTAGACCTTGATGATTTCAATATGATATCAATAAGGGAAAACTCAAACTGGAGGATCCAGTAAAGTAAATGAAAAGGAAAATAATTACTACATAAAAGTAATTGGTAGTATATGGCTTTTATAGAGAGTAACTTTAAGGAGTCTTTTAATGCCGCTTTTTTTCTGATATAAAAAACGAAAATTCGAAATGGTCGATCGAATATGGCAAGCAAAATAGAAAAAAAAATAATAATTTAAACTTGTTTTTGGAAAATATCTTTTTCAATAGTAAATTTCTTTTATGATTAATTTATAAATTCCATTTGCAGAAACACGTATTAAATATTTTCCACGAGGTGAAAAAAATACATTTTCTGAGATTTCTGCTATGTTTATTTACATGATTTAAACATTCAGAATCTGGATTGTAATCATCTGCAAAATAAAATGCATGTTATACTGATATTATTCATAAAATATTGTAGATTTTCTCAAACAGCTGAATAACAGAACTACAACAATTATACCAATAACGAAACAATAAATTCTAAATTAAATTCATGGAAAAGGTTATTGTATATTTCTATTTTTATGAATGGTATATTTATGAATTACTAATACAAAAATATATAAGTTATGAATTAATTTATATCATTGGTGCTTATATGCATCCATTGCAGAAATTTCTTTTCCATGCTGAAATTCCGAATACATAGCGAAAGATTTGAAGGAAGAATTCTTACTTTAGGTCAGGGGTGTCAAACCGTGGCCTGCCTGATACCACTAATTTTTTTTAAAGAAACTGTCTACTTCTTGAATCGCAGAGATTCGAAGATTAGATAAAGCAGTGATTTCTATAAAATTTTAGTGGTATCCGGCGGGCCACAGTTTGACACCCCTGCTATAGGTAATCGCGAACCGTCTGTCACAAAGGTTCAATTTCAGAATTTGCTCATAGAATTGAAATTCCTGAAACATGCATTGCGAAAAAAAAACGTTTTAATTCATTCAGTAAAGTTATACTGGCTAATCGATAATTTCAATATATAAATAAAGAAAGGTTTGTGCAATTTAAATCAAATCAATCTGTAAAGAAAAAATTCGAAATGCTGTGTATTTGTATGGCTTCAGGAAAAAAGAAATGCAAATATTGCAATTTGTAAAAAAAAGTGCCCCAAAAGCAGTTAAGCTCCTACAAGCAACTGCTTTTTGTAATATTATATATATATATATATATATATATATATATATATATATATAATCCTAATGAAACGAATTTATGAAACGAATATATGAAACGCCTGAAATGTAACAATTCTTTGATTCGACTGATTAAACAACTGATTATGTTTCACGGCGATTTCTTTTAAAAAAAGGAATACTTTGCGATGAAATTAACACCCAAAATCAATATTGATCCGCAGTTTTCAAAACTGGTATTAGAATTTTGAAATTCGAATTAGTTTTCGAAATAATATATTTTTCTAATTTTATATACATTTTTCTAATGATGGCAACTCAAATTTTAATCAAACAGATATTTTTTTCAGATTTTAGAAAAGGTTACTATTTGGTGAGAAGTTTGTCCTCCCTTAAATAAGAAATGTATCATGTTACTTTTATTCATAATTCAATTTGTATTTCATTATCATTTTATTTAATACAAACAGAAACATTTAAAATAAATGGCTTTCACTTCTTTATTTTTTTAAAAATTATTTTTAGAAATTAATTAATTTTAGAAAAATATTAGCCACAGATGTCATATACGCACCGGGGTACCTAATTGACGCCAAAATGGCATTATTTTGGTTGACATGGTAACCCGGCTATTGTTGTTTATTTAATAATAAGTGTTTATTTACTTTATTTTCCTTTTTTAAATTACATAAATTGTTTTGTTCTATAGTTAATTGTTTTTTGGTTACTTTCCTTTAAAAATAAAAAATAATAGAAAATAATTAAAAAATACGGTACTACTTAGTTATTCCATCGACCCATTTTGCCAAATTATATAAATCGCCAAACCACTCGCCAAATTATACAAATTGACATAATTTTTATTTTAAATAACGAAAGAACAAAGAAAATAGTTTAACATTAATAAATATTCAAATAAAACGTCGAAATAAAAATCACTTGATGACGTAAAGACGTGTAACTTGCTTAAAGTCAAGTGAATGTGACATTTATCAACCATTATTGGCATTTAATCTTATAGTTTGGTGATATATTTTTGTTCGACGGGATAACTAAGTAGTACCAAAAATGCATATGTAACTGGGGTTCGAAAACGAGGATTTCGCCAAATTTTCGTAAAAAAATCAGGCCAAACCGGGTGCGTATAGGGCATCTGGCCAAATATTAAATGATGTAACAAACGATGACATTTAATTTCAACTTCAAAGCAAAGTTTTAATTTAGCACCCGAAAAAAAAATGCTAACTGGCGAGTTGAAAAATAGTTATTGGCGAGATTTGCACCCGGTTAGCGTAACAGTACCTAGAATTTTTTGCGACAATGCTTTTATGTAGTATTATTCGAAAAAAAATTGATTTTTTTAAATCGAAATGGAAAACTTTCGGCACAGATGCCACATACGGTCCCATATTGGCGCTATTTTTTTCTGACGCCAATGTCATATACGCAACGGGTACTTAACTGGAGCCATAGTATCGTTATTTTGCTTGATTTGATAAGCCGGGTGTTGTTTTTTATTTTGTTGATCTTTTCCCAAATTAGCGTCGGAAAAATATAGCGCCAATATGGGGCCGTATATGATATCTGGGCCAAACTTTCATATGAAAAGCGAAGGGATCAGAGCGTATTTATTTATGGCAGTTACATGACTTGGACTATTATAATATAGATGAAATGATGTTGATAGAATAATATTTGGCGACTTATCACCTGTACCTGGCTAATATTAAAGTACCAAAATGGCACCAGGAATATAAAAAGCGAAGTGGTTCGACGGAACTCTTGATGATAGTCACATGACTTAGGCTATTGTTATAGAAATTGTTTTAAAATACCGATAGACAAAGACTCTGTACACTTAATTCCTTTTATTTTTAGCTTTTTTTTCAAACGTTTAACTGAACCTCTTTAATCAAACACGAAAACAACCATTGGATGTCTTAACAGCAACTGATTCGGACTTAAATTTTTGAAATCAAAGGAAATTGAATGGAAACCCGTTTAGAGGGAGATCTGCACAGCTTTTTTCAGTATAATTCAATCTTCTATAATATTTTTTAAACCGATCAGATTAGCGTGTTTTTAGATTCTGCGATGTCTGAACGGGGGTTGGCGAGCGTAGCTTGCAGGGGGCAGAGCCCCCTGCTAGTATATATATATATATATATATCCAAAAACCAAACCAAAAATTCGAAACTACGGAACTGATCCAACAATAAATAAACTAAACCAAATGACAACTACAAAATAACTAAAAACAACTAACTTTAAAAACAACATACTTTAAAAACGGCAAACTTTAAAAACATTCAAACTAAAACCAGAAGAAATTGAATCCATGAAGACAGGCGGCATGCACTTGCGACATGCAATTGCGGGGTTAAAACCAGTTTTTATGTGCACAATATATATATATATATATATATATATATATATATATATAATGCTAGTATATATATATATATATGTATATATACAGTGGGTCGCCAAATTATTAGAAACAGTCAGGAAGTATAGGTTTTTTTGTACAATATTAGGATATAATTCGAAAATAAACACTGTTTTTAAGTTTAAAAAGCTTTATTGTTATACTAGTTTAAGTATTTACGCAATATTATATGAAAAAAATAACCCAAGAAAAATATAATACAGTCAATTTATCAATTTTAAGTAAAGAATATTAATATTTGGTAACATTTCCTTTGGCTTCAAGGATTGCTTCGATGCGTCCCGGCATGCTTTCTATGCAATTTCTGGCACTTTTTTTATGTTTTAGGGTTGTGATGCCATACATTTATTAGTTTTTCGATGAGTTGTACCTTGGTTGTAATCATATCTTTGGCGATTTTCGCCTTGATCTACCATAAGTTTTCTATGGGGTTCATGTCGGGAGAATTGCCAGGCCAAGGTAAAACTGGGATATTGTGGCCTGCCAAAAACTTTGTAACGCTTCTAGCTTTATCACAAGGCGCTGAATCATGCATAAGCATGAACTCTTCACCACGTGGGAACCATTCTTCAATTTGCGGCAACAGCAGAGTTTCAAGAACATGCCTGTACTGGTCTTGTCTCATGGTTCTCTTGTCAATGTAGAGGATTCCAGATCCTTTAGCGCTTATGACAGACCACATCATTATTTTATCCGGGTGTTTAACATTTTCCACGATGCTGTCAGGTCGATATTTTCGCCTGACAAAGCTGCTTTTATCGGCTAAAATCTCAAAGGTTGATTCATCTGAGAAACACACCTGAAGAAAAAATTAAATATGTTAATAATTAAAAAATAAATGATTTTAAATGACTTAAATAATAATTATCTGAACAAATGACCTTACTCCAGTCATCAACTGTCTTCTGGCGGTGTTCACGAACCCAGGCAGGACGCTTCTTCTTCATCGCTTCTGTGAACCGGGGTTTCTTGGCTGGACGATGACCGGTCAACCCTTCCTCCACTAATCTCCGCTGCACAGTTCTCTTAGAAACTTGCATTCCAGATTCTTGAACGATCTGAGTAAGGAGTCCCACACTTTTCTTTCTGGTTCCTAAACAGATATCCCGGTTTTTCCTATCGGTACGTGGAGTTGTTATGATTTTTCTTCCACTTTTACCTTTTCGTCTTGGCAAAAGTGGCTGGTTTTTGTCCATATTTATTTTTATCCTGTGAACTACTGACTTGGAAAGTCCAGCAAGTTCTGCTATCTTCCTTTGGGAATGACTTGTATGCGGAAGAAGGGTTTTTATCTCAGATTTTTTTCCTAGGGGACAAATCAACTTCTCGACCCATACTGAAATCAATAAAAATAAAAAAATAAATTAAAATCGTAAATAATTTTGCAAAAAATAAATATTTAATCAATAAAAGAAAGATAATACTCACATATAATTCTTAAATTTTCCAAAGAAAAGCAAGGAATTTTGTTTAAATTAAGGAAAAGCGTCTTCCACTACTGCGTGTGTAAAAGTCTCTCCCGTTATTAAAATAATTATAGAAAGCAAACAAACCTTTTAACATACCAAAAGTACTTAAAAGTTGAATTATAGAGATGTTGACAGGGCGGGATGACAGGGATGACCGACCCGGGAACCCAGCTTTCGCTTTAGAGTATAAGTGCAATCCCGGGGGAGAGAGTAGAGATGTTGACAACGGTAAAATACATTTCTGCAACGCTTAAACCACTTAGAACCGCAGTCAGGTGCACCCAAAAAATAAATGGACGTTATGTTATATATATATATAACATAACATTATATATAGATATATATAATGTTATGTTTCGGAACAAAATTTTATGGGATTCATAACTATCTGCCTTATAAAATCAATTATTTATTAAAATAAAAAAAAAAAAAAAAAAAAAAAAAAACTTTAATTTATTTATTTATAAATAATTAAATTTTAAATTTTGTAAATTTAATTTTACCAAGTGGTTATTAACCCTTTCAAATCCAGCGTCGCTTACATAAATTTTATTCGGTCGGCACCACTTTTTTAAAAGAAGTTTCCTTGAATTACACAATTTCAAAAATGCTGTGATTAAGTAAAGCAAATTTTACTTCCTTTATTACTGCTGCCAGAAACAAATTTTCCAAAGAAATGTGATGTCGCGTCAGACGCGACAAAGGAGTGAAAAGGGTTGATGTTGTATGTCCTTTATTTGTTGAATTCAGATCTGAAATTAGTTATTTCTATTGAGATCAATGCAATTTTAAAACTTGTTGGAAGCCTTTGCGCCCTGTATCGGGATGAAGAGGTATATTTCCTATTCCTTGTTATTATTGAATCTGCTGTATTTGATCCATTAAAACAAAAATCTGACAGAGTTGAAAAGTATTTATGACTTCAGTTTGTCTCCCTGTTCATTAGGGTGGGTTGAAAAAGCGAATTTTTTCATACCAACTTCTAATAGGGCGGAAAAGTTGCCATTTGTAATTAGAAGGATAACACAAAATAGATTTTTGAAATCGGTTAATATCTTTCGGTCGCGCATAGCACTTGAATTTTGGAAAATATGATGAAAATTGACGATTTTTAAAATTAATGATGAAAATTCAAAAAAGTTCATACGTACTTCTAATAGTGCATAATATTTGCCTTTCTGAAGTTCAAGAATAACGCAAAAAGAACACTGGAAATCCGGTACAATCTTTCGGTAGCGCATCGCCGTTGAATTTAGGAAAATATTATCAAAATTGAAGAAGTTTCATAGAAAGGCTGAAAGGTTTTTTTTTTTTTTTTTTTTTTTTTTTTTTTTTTTTTTTTTTTTTTTTTTTTACTTCAAACTTTAATAACGTAAAAATATTGCTTTATGTGTATGGAAACATAAAGTAGGACTAATTTTAAATTAGTTCAATATCTTTTGATTGTGGATTGTTTTTAAATTATGAGAAGTTTTATAAAGGGTTTTGTCAATTATTTTATTTATTTAAACTTAAACAATTATATTTAAACAAATAATAAAACACTGTTTATTAAAGTACATTTGAACAGTATTGGCTGACAAAATTTTAAACTATGTGCATTAAACGAATTTGAAATAATTTGAAATTCCCTCTTACGTACATTTTGTACTATACGTAACAACTTGTACTGAAAATTTTTTTATCAAACTTTGGCATTAGTGATTGCGAAAGCAAATCTAATCTAACATAGCAGTCTCTGTTATTTAGACAACAAAATTTTTCAGAAGTTTCAGTCAAAAGTTTCACACATCGTTCCAGAGTTCGTATGGCACGAAAACGCCGTTGTGTTTTTCAGTTCCAATAATAAAAGAGCTTTTGAATCACTAAGAGGTAAAATGCTCTCACTTGATGCGATAAAATTTTGCACAGTTGAGTTATCGCCGCTCCTTCGGTCACAGATAGCATTACTTTCTATATTCGGCTGAATCTCAATTCCCTTATATGTTCTCATTCATCTGTTTTCATTGAAAAAACCGGTTTTGGGGATAAGCAAAGAAGGCATTATGTTAGTCTATCAGCTCCTGCAATATTTTGGTAAGTGACGCGATGTTTTATTGTCATGAAAATATGCATTGTGCATAAAAATAGAATGATTCATCTTAATGTCAAACCATAAAAACGCATATATCTTCATGACGAATAGCACAAATTGTTTCAATTCATCCGTATGGCTTTCAAAGGATACGTACAGTTTGATTATTCTTTTTGCACTAGTTAGTCAGACATCTTCCTCGATTTCGGACAGCAACATACCCAGGACAGAAGCCAATCGTACAGCATATCATATTTCAGGAAGATATATTTTTATAACCTTAACTGCAGTCATTTGGTTTTTAACAGTCATAATAAGGCTATTGCATTTCATTAATTGAAACTGGACAACAGACAGTGTTACACTAGCAGGTGTTGGCTTACACTTATCGGCAGAAAACTGTCCAGTCATTTAAACTTTGTTGTAAAAAATGGTTACTTGACCGTATTTTGAAGGTATTATGACGATGTTAATGATCATATTATGGTCAGGATCAAATGAAATTACTGTTAGAAACAGTTATATGTAATAAAAAAGAAAAGTGCCCAGCTAAACTGATGGCATTGAGCTCACAGGCTATTCACACTAATTGTATATTATACTCTTATTTTAAAGAATAATGCCCCTCAAACAAATAAGTGAAGGGAATTAGCCCCCGTTTCCCCCTTTATACTTAACCAGTGAACCTCCAAATCTAATCAGGAAAGCTCCTTATCATAATAAACCGGTATACCAATTTGGAGCAAATCCAATAATCCTGAAAAAAAAAAAAAAAAAAAAAAAAAAAAACATTTATCTAAATTAAGGTGGTGGACTAGCCCCCCTTTATCCTTAACCAATGAATCCCCAAAACGAATCAGGGAAGCTCCTTAACATAATAAACCGGTATACCAAATTTGGAGCAAAGCGAATAATTCTGCATGAAAAACCTGTTTATATAAATTAAGGGGGGTGGACTAGCCCCCCTTCCTCCTTTATCCTTAATCAATGAACCCCAAAAACTAATCAGGGAAGTTCCTTAACACAATAAACCGGTATACCAACTTCGGAGCAAATCGAATCATTCTACATGAAAAACGCATTTATCTAAATTAAGAGGGGCGGGCTAACCTCCCTTTTCCCCCTTTAGTCTTAACCAGTGAACCCCCAAAACTAATCAGGGGAGTTCCTTAACATAATAAACCGGTATACCAAATTCGGAGCAAATCGAATGATTCTGCATGAAAAACCCATTTATCTGAATTAAAAGGGGTGGACTAACCATCCTTTTCCCCCTTTATCCTTAACCAATGAACCCCCAAAACTAATCAGGGAAGTTCCTTAACATAATAAACCTGTATACCAAATTCGGAGCAAATCGAATGATTCTGCCAGCGCATGAGATAAAATGGAATCCCACCAGAATTTTATCTGATGATTTCCAACAGCAAAGTTGACTGAAGCTATCCAGCAGTGGGCATGCAGTGGTAGACCATTAGCCAATACTTCTCCATCGTTGCCAACACGTGTCTTGCTGCTGGCCAGCAATTTTCTCTTTGCTGGATAGCATGGAAATCTAGCAGACATAGCAATTACTAGCATATTTTTTGTGCTGGTACTAGCAAGAATTTTGACCTGGATATACTCGAATTGCCTGATATTATTATATATTATTCACGTTTACAATAGAACTATCGCCATTGAAAATGAAATGTGCAATATTTATAGTTAGTTTATAGGGACAGTACGTTAACTGTGAATTTAAAAAATGGTTTCAAGTTCATATTTATGATGTTACATTATTTGAAACATAATGAAATAAATACTCATTTATCAAGTGCACTAAAACAATCTTTATGAAGTATACGAGTATAAAGCTTTTATTATTCATTCACAATGTCACATAAAAGGATTCAGTTACATGATGGTACAAAAAACGTTTGCAAAATATTTTAATGATGTTACACTATTTCAAACGCAAGGGAATTTATATACATTACTGAATTCCATTAAAAGATGTTTAGTGAAAATTATGGTGTTTGAAGTTTACAAAACTTTAGGTAGCATTCAGGACTGTACAAAAGAATTCAAGTGAATTTCCATATATTGTCAAAAATTTCTAATGGTGAAAAAAAGTCTTACTTAAGTAGAGCGTTTTCGAAATTGCGTAATTCAAGGCAACATCTTTTAAAAAAGAGGTGGCAAGAGTCACTGGACCGGGAAGGGTTAAACAAAATATTTAAAAGATTTTTTATCGTTTTCTTTTCCTCAAGGATTTCAGTTTCTGTTGAAAAATATTACTAGAAATTTTATGGAATCGACACAAATCTGAGCATTTGAATCAAGTAGAGTAACGGGTCCTGTATTTTAGACAATCCCATTTCTGACAAATGCTAGAAATATTTGCCATCATTATTGCCGTTATTTCTTAACATAATTCGTTTTCTTTCTAATCTCAAAAATCTGCTACTAACAAAATGAAATGCTTTCCATTCAAGAAGAGCTGTGAAATAAAGCCATAGCATTTGGCAGCTATGCCAATTCCAAAGGAATGTTAACAATAAATACAGGAATACTTAGAAACTCCTTTTAGAAAACGTGTAAAAAATTATTTAAATTAACATTTCATTGTAAATAAGTTTTATTGTCAGATCATATTGTAATCAGTCAGATGCGGCAACACGGTGGTATTCCGCATATGGCTGAATTTTTATTCTGGGATTCCAAATTCTCACCAGTAAGTTTAAATAGTTAGTATTGTTTTATATGATGATAGATATTCCACAAATAAGATAAAAGAAAATTGCTATTAAAAATTTCCGGTGTGAATTGCAACACTAGTGAGACGTTAGTCGATTAGAGAGGACGTCACAACTCGTGTCCTCTGGCCTGGAGTATTTGGATGGCTACAATACTGCTCGAATTATTCTCTTGCAATTATGAGCTTTACATACATATCTATGGTTAGATACCACAAATTTATAAGATAAATCGTGGGCTTTATATAATAAAAGAGTTCGTTGATTCCACAAAGTGAATAGTTTTATTTAAATATAATGGTATCTTTAACGCTCTCAGGGGGAAAGCACTTCCACTACTAAAATTTTAAAATAAGTTATTGACACCAGAATTTGCAAATAAATTTATTTGCAAGTATAAAATAGACTATATTTCCCATACACATTAAACGGAAAATATTATAAAAAAATTATGATGCTATTGTGGCATTTGTGAATTAAAATCATGTAGTTTCATAAGCGTAACAACGCCCTTGACAGCTTTTAAATATATATTTTTTTATTAATGGTTAATTTTTTAAATATTTCAAAACTTTGGGTCACGGTCAGTTTGGTAATAAAATAACGTAGTATAAATAATATATCAGTGTTTTAGAAAGGGTTAAATAAGTTCAACATTTGTATTAAAAAGTGGCATCTGTGCGATCTGTGGATCGTGCAGTGAATATCATTGTATCACTATTTTGTTTTGAGCTATATAAAATTGATAAATATATTGCCGAATTGTTTATAATAAAGAATTGTTTAATAAATAATTTAAACATAAAATAAATCTGAATCGACCCTAGACACGTCAAAGTAATTTCCGGGTCTTTTAAACTTTCTCTGCTATTCTAAATACCAAATGCATAGTTAATTTAAATGTTTAAATATTTTATTTTACCAAGAGACTTCTTAAAATATCGTGATAAAATATGTGGTCATTAATATTACTCTGCGAAATAAACTGGAAATTTACAGAATATTAAAACTAGTGAAAGAGTTTATAAAAGGGATCTGGAATTGCAGAGAAAATTACTTATGTCTCACGGGAAACAGAAAGTAAATCTTTGTTGGAAGAATTAATCTGTTGATGTCAATAAGGGATTTACAGGGTTTCTAATTTGGTCTAATATATATGGATCGCAATCGATTTCATATGTATAAAATAGTTTATACTTTTATTCTAAAGTACATTATTTTATGCAAAACAATGTGAGTGACTCTAGAAAATTATAATTTTAAATAATGCAGGCATTTTTTTATATCAGTACAGAAGTGAATATTATTGTTAATAAAATTGTTAATGTTGAAAATCAAATGTTTGACCTCAAAAACAATGTAGCAAAAGAATTAATGCTTAATAAAATAAAAGTTTTTTAGTTAGATAATTTAACCTCTTAACAGATTCTTCTTTTGAAATAATATCAGGCCAATTAGGCTCGAAATAGTAATATTTCCGTCAAAAGACGCCTTATCGGGATAATTTTCCTTTACAATTCATTTAATTTTGTTGCACCAATTTTTCTTAATTGACTTTTTGGCTTATATAACTCCTTGGAGACTATCGCCGTGGTCGGATAAGCAGCGTTTCCAGTAGGCTACTTTTTAAAATTCAGATTTCTTGATTGGCATCCCTTTTTTGGAATGGTAAAATTCTTGTTTTCACGTTAGTTAATGTGTAATTAAATAAGGCGAATTTTAACGTTTCAAAAAAGTGGTGCCAATCAAGATATCTAAATTTAACAAAAGTAGCCCACTGGTAACACTGTACAACAGTATACAGCATTATTTTGTTGCCTTTACTTATTTTATCACAGAAATGCTCTTATTAACTCATTAAAGCCGATTGGCAAGAAAACTTGCCATGAAAGGCGAACAATTTTTTTTTAAATTTGAATTCCAGTATTTCAGTTCGGAAGTTTTCACATTTTATAATCTCATATCTTGAGAGATTAAACTACTTAAATGTCTACTTTTTTACAATGCTAATAAAAAATATTTATCCATGAAGTTATAATAGCTACATTGACTACATAATAATATGAAAAATAATTAAAACAATATATGCTAAATGTTTGTTTCGGCTTTTATGAAAGATAAAGAACAGAAGTAACTTCTGTAAGAAGTAACTTCTTTAAAGATACTACTATATACTTTAGAAAAACGTTCGTATACTTGCTTTTCCACCATTTTTAATACCACAATTTTTATGTATAAATAATCGCCTAATATAATCGCAAGCTTCTTTTATTAAATAAAACAAACACAATATGCGAAAATAGTGATATTCAAAGCTGAGAGTTTGTAACTATGGTTTCGGATGTAAAAGCATCGTCTATCTTCATATAATAAATGAGACAAATATAGTTAAAAATCAATTGATTTAATTAATGTATAAAACCTATGTCCTAAGCAACGACGCATATATTTCAGGTTAACACATCGAGGACGGGTCATTTTTTCGAAAACCAGCACAAAATTTACGTTAACAAATGTCGTAGAAATTAAAGCCCGCTAACAAGCATTCAGAAGTAAACATGCCTCCATTATACCTTCTTTACTCATCCTGACACCGGTACCAGTAATATTTTCTTCCATCAATTCCCGAAAACGTCAGTTCACGTGACCCGTCCTCAATCGGTTAACACTTTGTTTACATAGAATTTAGTATAAAATAGTTTAATACTAAGCTTGTTACCACTATTTTATAAATAATTTTTGACTAATTTATTTACATATGTCTGAGATAGAAGAAGTCTAACATTGTTTTTTAAAAAAATAGTGGTTACAAAAAAGCATAAAATTTTGCAGTTTTGGTAACAAGAGTATGTCGCGACCGGACAATAATGTCTTAACACTTTCAGACACAGACAAATTCTGTTCGTAAAATGGTCATATGATTCATTGACACAGGAATTAACAAAACACTTATTTAGGAATTAAAAACTTGTTACTTTAAACTTTCATTGTAAAAGCAAAATTTTATGAAAACATTCTTGGTGCATTATGTAAGTTTGGAATTAAAATTAGGTGGTCCCTACATGGTTCCACTGCGACGGAAAGGGTTATTTCGACCTCGTTTCATAAATCATCTATTGGCAATTAAAGTATTTGGTAGCATGCTAAATTTATATATAATTATCCAATTTCAACAAAGTTAAAGAGAAGAGGAAACAAGTTTATCCCTATTATTGTTTTTATTATTATATTTATTACATCATTGAGAGTAGAGGATAAAAATAAATCATGAAATTTCCATATATTTAATTTTGCAACATGAATTTCAAAGGGAAGCATCAAAGTCAAACATGACAGAGCAATAAGATATATAGTATTGTGCGTAGAAGCTCCAGATTTGAATCATAAAAATGCCGCAATTTCAGGGAAATGGGAAATGTAATTAATAAATTTACACGAGTTCTGCCTTCAATTACCACAGAATTGGGGGTAGGGTAAGTTCTTATTATTCAGGTGGCTTGAATGCAACAACTTTTTAAAATAATTATAATATTTATATTTATTCTGTCATTAAATAAACGAATATTACTGTTTTTAAAATGTGGTAGCAATCAAACAATCTGAATAAAAACACCGCCTAATTGGCATCACTGATTTAGCAATCAAAATTCGGAGTAGTCTAAAACACCTAAAATCCCACTAACTTCCTTTATAGCAGGGCTGCCCAGCTTAGTGCCCATGGTGTACCACAAATTTCTAATACAGATCTTCGCCTTAATCTTCCAAAAATCTGGGATTAAATTTAGAAAAATCAATATTTTCTGTGCCACGTTGAATAGCACGGCTTTATCGAGCATGACCAATCAGTGAAAATACGTACAAATCATCTTCTAGTCATGTGACGTGGGAAGTGATGACATTATTGCCCATTACACAGCTAGTGAATGATGACAAATACTTTTCAGCAATATTTAACCCTTGGGAGACTTCTAAAGACTCTGCGAAACTGCTGAAGTTTAACCGGAAATTCTCAGTCAGTGAGTCATCTTTGTTAGGTGACATTGTCAAAATCTACCTTTCTGCTATATCATTAAAACTTTTGTTCTGTTATTGCATTAGTATCGAATAAAGAATATTTATGTTCAATGTATGAAATGTCATTAATAATTTTGTTTTATTTTTTTACAGCAATGTCTAGAATTTACACCCTCAGAAAGTGCGATTTATTGTTTGAGTATGTTTACATTTCGTTATGTTTGTTTGTAAGATGTTTACGTTGATGTTACAAAGTGTTTGTACTGTACAAATGGCGCCCCTTAAATATTAACTAATACGTTTAGTGATATCGTCGGTACCATGCCAAACTATCCAATATGAAAATAGTGTTGCCAGTGCGCTACTTTTTTCAAATTCAGATTTATTGATTGGCACCACTTTTCTGCTGTGTCGCCAGTGGGCTAATTTTTTAAAATTCAGTTTTCTTGATTGGCACCACTTTTTTGAAGTAGTAAAATTCGCCTTATTTAATGATCAATTAAATAAGGCAAAAAGTGGTGCTAGAACAGAAATTTGAATTAAAAAAAAAGCCTACTTGCAACACTGCTTATCTGAAATGTTAAAATTCCCCAGGTTTTCACATTAATTAACACAAGAAAGCCCGAAAATTTTGGTCAACTTTTTTTTAAATATTTCACACCAGAATTTTGATTTAAATCAGTTTAACTTATTTATTTAACGTTTTTCTTCTTTCTATCTTTTAAACTTATTTTATAATGAATTTTCTGGTTTGAACCGAAATATATCCATATGGTAGCGGTCAAAATGACTGGTCACGGTCGTTCTTGTGTTAACCCTTTGAGGGGCGCCGTTTGCAGTCTGCAAATGGCTAATTTTAAAGCCTAAACACCCAAATTTCACCAGTAATTTTTTAGTAGAATTTCGATCTCATAATAAACGTGAAAAAAGGCTTTTGATTATTTTAACATAAATTTGTTCGTTAATTGCGGTGTGAATCAATTATTTGAACATTTTTTGAGCAGAAATGCCTTGCCCCTGAAAGGGTTAATATGTCATTATATAACAGGGGTGTCAAACTTTGGCCCGCCTGATACCAGTAAAATTTTATAGTTATATTTGCCTTATCTAATCGTCGAATTTCTGCGATTCAACTTGTCGACAATTTCTTTAAAATTATACTGGTATCCGGCGGGCCACAGTTTGACACCCATGTTATATAAAGTTCAATACGGCGAATTTTACTATTTCAAAACACTGGTGTAAATCAAAATAACTGAATTTAAAAAAAAAGTAACCCGCTGGCAACACTATTTTTATATTGGATAGTTTGACATGGTACCGGCGTTATTTACTAAATACGTAAGAAGTGTTTGTGGAATATATGTTTTGTGTATCGTTATAGAGGATGGCAGTCGTCAGCAGTGTTGCCAGCGGGCTACTTTTTTTTAAATTCAAATTTCTTGATTGGCACCACTTTTGTGAAATAGTAAATTTCGCGTTATTTAAATACATAATAATTAAGGCGAAAACAAGGGGAATTTTACCAGTTCAGAAGGGTGGTGGCAATCAAGAAATCTACATTTAAAAAAAAGTAGCCTACTGGTAACTCTGGCCGTCGGTATGCATGGCACTTGAACAGGTGTGTCAAACTATGGCACGCCGGATGCTACACATTGTATGAAGAAATATTCGACTTGTTGAATAGCAGAAAATATATGATTTGATAAGCAATGGTTTCTATAAAATTTTAGTTGTATCAGGCTGGTCACAGTCTGACATAAATGCGCTTGAATAAAATAATATTATCTAAGTACTATGTATAAAAATGCAATAATTAAAATAATGTGTAGAGTGACAGCCGGCGGTAGAAAAGTTACCCTAATAAAAGTCAAGTTTGCACAGCTGGCGTATAAATGATACTCAACATGTGTAATGTGTCGTGTAAAAGTACCTGAAAATTCGCTCCAAAGAGTTGTTCACAGTCACTTCAAATTAAAGAGAGTGTGATATTAAGATAAAGTTTTGTTACAATAACATTGCGACCATTTGTGATTTAGATACGACTTCAAGTCAAGAAACAATGCCACTAAGCACATTTACCTACCTTTACACATTTTTCCTGACATTACATTTTACAAAAAAAAAAAAAAAAAAAAAAAAAAGGTTTTACGAATTCCGATTTTTTTTTTCGTTTAAATATATATATATATATATATATATATTAATTTTTGTGGTAAAGCATATATCTTGTGAGCTATGAATTAGTCTCGTAGCAGATCTAGCAGCAACAAATGAGGAAAAGTTCATATCTACAACTTCAAGTTAGCAGCATCATGACCAGTGTGTCTAAGTTGCATCGCCATTGCTTTGAACAATTACGTCAATCACGCAGTAATGCAACAGTGACCAGGGTTTATACGCGTGCTCATCTTCAAATACCACTGTTTCCAAAAGTAATCATCGCCTTAGTTAATCGCATAAACTTGCAATTAAATAAGGATAACGTACTTTAAAGAAGATGTGAAATTCAGAAATAAACATTCTTCTGAAAACTGAAGACACACACATTTAAATACGAGCATCCTTTATTTAACCCATTAAGGACTAGCGTTACCATATGGTCACAGCGTAACTGTCAACCCTTTTGCTATTTGAATACCAGTAATTTATAACAAAAATTTTCATTTTCTTTAATGACAGAAATTTTGCTATAAAATAATATAATACTTTCTTTTCCAAAAATGTGGTGCGAAATGCAATTTTTGTATTTTAAAAAGAAAAAATAATTCCGTCTTTAATGGGTTAATCATTATTTTTCCAAAATGTTCAAATGGGAAATTTAAAAGTAATAAATAAACCTAACTGTATATTTGTTATTTAATGATATTTGAAATGTTATTGGTCCTTATATATTGTAACACGTTTAGTACAGATCAGAAAATGCCCCTGACCGAAGTATTTACTTAAAGAAAACTTTTCATGTGCATTCGCGAGATTACATAATCAGAGTTTTTATATTAAAAAATGCTGGTATTTCTCCTGAAACTATAGGAATTCGATTTCCTTAAACTGTCATATCCCTAATTTGTATACTGAAAATATAATTTCAATCCATTCTAATGTTTATTTATTTTACGATTTTGTAAAACGGCCGTGAAAAAAAAATAAATAAAAGTGCAGTTAAACTGATGGATTTGACCTTCCCACATAGCAATTTTAGTTTGCAGAAAATTTGCAGCAATCTTGCTTTGTAAACTTGCAAAGTTGCAGCATGTTCAGCATGACAAAACTAAATGTTTATAACAAGACTGCAGTAAGATAACGCAAACGCCGGAGTCACCACATTTTAAACTTGCAGCTAACTTGCCGTGTAAGTTAAACTCTGGCTGTATCAAATCTGTTGCAAATTAACGACAAACAAGTAGAAAATTTAGCTCTGTCATGGCTAAAGTACTGCAAATTCTTTGCAAGCTAGTAGAAAATGTAGCTATGGCTTGTCAAAAATACTGCAAACTTATTGCGAAGTACCGTAATTTCTGGCGTATAATCCGCGGAACAAACAATTCAGTTTTGACCCAGAAGTTTTGTTTAGTAATTGAAGCCAAATATTTACAGCGATCTGATGTTACATCATATTTTAAAAAGCTCCTTGATCGAAAAGTGATTGTTTGATCCGCGGATTACACGCCGGAAATTACAGTAGTAATCTGGTCATGCCTTACTGTTAATGCATCGTTTTCACCACCACTAACAGGTGCGGACAGTATCAGTACTTCTAAATTACCCTCTTTTTGGTCTTTGGAAAGTAAAGCGTTTAAAAAAAGTGGTGCCAACCGAATAAAATTTGTGTAAGGGATGCTGTCCCGAAAGGGTTAAAAATCATAGGCTCGGAGGGGGTTAAAAGCACAAATAAATAAAGAAATATATATCAATTAAAACGATGTTTTAGAAAAATTCAATAACATTGTGAAAAATTCATTTAAAAATTAAAATTTTCGATATAAATTTAAAATTGCTGAAGACGTAAACATAACTTAGTAAATTAACATAACTTTTTAATTTGTAAGAATGTTTATGTCAAATAATTTATAGATTATAGATAAATTGTTACTTTACAAAAAATAACTACATTTGAACAGTTAAAATAATAAATACATGGATTCCTTAACTTCAAGGAAAATGAGATTCCATAACGGTAACAATGATGTGTGTGCTTGCCTTTGAGTAGCCCCCGATTTCTGAAATTTATGCGTATGTGTCTATTCTTGCAACAGAGGGATTTTTTGCGTTCATCACTTTCGTGAATTAAAGACAGTCTTGATAAGTTTCCCAACAAACTGTTCATAAAAGTGGGTGATGGTCTACCTTGCGGGAGATTAGCTGAGAATTTGTCAAGTCAAATTTGTCACGGCAAGATAATGTCAGAAAAAAATCAAACTTGCTGCTAATATGCATGCTATCTGGATACAGGCTATTCACACTAATTGTATATTATACTCTTATTTCAATGAATAATGCCCATCGAAAAATAAAGATATCGACAAAAAAAAAACACATTTAGCTAAATAAAGGGGGGATTAGCTCGCTCATTTCCTCCCTATATACTTAAACAATGAATCTCCAAATCTAATCATGAAAACGCCAAATCAGAATAAACCTCTATACCAAATTTCAAGCAAATCGGATAGTTGTGCATGAAAAACATATTTATCTAAATTAAGGGGGATTAGACTTCAGTTCCGCCCCTTTATACTTAATCAATGAACCCCCAAAACTAATCACAAAAGCACCTTATCAGAATAAACTGCTATATCAAATTTGAAGCAAATCGGATAATTCTGCATGAAAGCCACGTTTATCTCAATTAAGGGGGATTAGCTCCCGTTTTCCACTTTATACTTAATGAATGAACACCAAAAAATAATAAGGGTAGCGCCTTTCAGAATAAACCAGTAAACCAAATTTTAAGCAAATCGGATAATTCTGCATGAAAAAACCATTTATAAAAATTAAGGATAGGGACAAGTCCCCGTTCAACCCCTTTGTACAGAAGCAATGAACTCCCAAAACTAATCAGGGAAGCGCCTTATCAGAATGAATCTATGTTCAAATTTTGCAGCAAACCACACCTGTATAGAAAAAGCGTTTATCTAAATAAAAGGGGGATTAGCCCACGTCCCCCCTCCCTTTATTCGTAACAAATAAATTCCTAAACTAATCAGGAAAGCGCCTTATCAGAATGAACATATATCCAAAATTTTAAACAAATCGGATAATTCCGCATGAAAAACCCATTTATCTAAATTAAGGGAAGGAGTTAGCCTCCCATTCCCCTCCCTCATTTGTACTTAACGAATGAACCTCCAAAACTAATCAGGGAAGCGCCTTATCAGAATGACGCTATTTACAAAATTTGAACACCAAATCGGATATTTCTATCAAGAGTTATCGCGGTACGTAAATACATACATACATACAGAACCTGCGGGCACATTAGCACTCATGCTTCGATATCCTGTGTACTAACAATAATTTTTGTTTAAGCTTTTTGTTTCAAGGATTAAAAAAAAAAAAAAAAAAAAAAAAAAAAAAAAAAAAAAAAAAAAAATCAGATTGTTTTGCTGCCACCAAATTTTTGAAATAGAAGTATTAAAGTTACATAATTGGAAAATAAGGCGAATATTGATTTTACTATTAGTGTGTTGGCTTGGCAGTGCATAGCTGCCAAAATCTTACGCTTTTTTGTACCACAAAAATTTTATTGTAAATGTGACATTGTTAAATCGCCGTAATCTACCGATTAATAAGCCAAATTTCTATGTTTTTTTTTTCTGGTTCAAAAAAGCGTAAGAATTGGCATCTATGGCAGTCAAGCAATGTGCGTAAAAAAGGAGCGTGAAGTTGGTGTTTTCCTATTCCTGTACTTACCTATATGAAATATCTTGAACATTTGCATTAACTTTGTTTCTTTTTTTTTCAATACGACAAGAAAAAAAAAAGAACTATTTAAGTTAAATAACCCTATATATTTTACTGACACGCCAATTTCCTTCTAGTAATTCCAACATTTTGAACTTTCAGGTATGTGCTATTTTATTTAGAATTTCTCGTTGTAATTTTAAACATTGTGAAAGAATTCCCTTTCCGGATTTTCTTGCATTCTACTTTAGATACTCTATAGTTAGCATTAAAGATTTCGAAAAGAAGCCTTATTTATCACGGGACATAGACATTTAAATGGGCTGATAGGGAGAAGACATCGGCAACATTTTAGATATCCATATCAGACATCGTGATTCGAAGCTTAATTTTAAGTAAGGAATCTTTCGTGTGTGTCCTTATGCACTAGATTCTTCATAAAATTCATAAAATTAAATATAATTTTTTGTCAATAAATTGATGCGATAGAAAACTTCCTTTACTTTCTTATATAAATAATCAAGCACAAACTCGTAGAATAAAAGTGTGATATTAGATTCAACTGTTTAAATGAATCAACTGAAATACACATTGCCATAACCCCTTAACTGTTTTGCCCGAGTGCCGCCCGTGTTTGTTATCTTCGATACTAAAAGCTTTGAGATACCACTTAATTTTAACTGTCGTCTTTGGTTTGTTAAATGGCATACCCTTTTCGATTGTACCAAGCCAAAAGTTTTAGTGAAAATAAAAGTGGTGCGGGTCCTTATTTTTAATTTATTGTGTCAAAAAAAAGTTATGGGGTTAATAATCAAACTACTTTGTTTTGTTTACGCCATCGTGTATTTTCTTTCTTAAGAAAATTAAAAAAACAAGCAAATGCAGTTTTATGTTGAGATTAAGTATTGCAACTATACTTAGCCCCTTAATTATATACTTAAATGCTGGTCAAAAAACGGTGGCTGTGGAAGCCGCATTCTTCTTATTTTTCGTACTGCCACTTTAATTTAAATAATGCTATTTACGAATAGTAATCTTTGCCTCATTATTCTCAAAATAAACAAGGCAAATCATATTATTTCTGAAATAGTGTTACTTAAATTAAAGAGAGCGTACAAAGAAAAATATGTTTCATATAACACTCATTTTATGAGTTAACGCTATTTGTGGTGCGCGAACTTTTACCGGCAAATGCTGTATTGAAATTCGACACTTCTTAAAAAATAAGTCACAAAGATTACGGAATTTGAATATAAATATTTTAAAAAATTCCTCGGGCTCAAATAATTGCAGAAACCATCGGTTAGTTAAAGCGATGAAAAATTTTAGAAAAGAGTGATATTGAACATTCGTAACTTTTGGCACGGGCGATCTTGACTTACGTTCTACTTGTGTATGCAAAACAATGGGTTCGTTTACATGAAAGCCAATTTATATCCATTAACCCTTTCCAGACGGCATCCCTTACAAAAATTTAATTTGGTTGGCACTGCTTTTTTTCAAACAGTTTTCTTTACTTGGAAAATATCAAACAATACTCTAATTAAAAAAGACAAACATTACATTTATTTATTAATGGTGCTAAAAACAAATTCCACATGCACCGTTTGACGATTCATATATGCGTCACCCGTCCCCAAAGTGTTAATCCCTTGAAGGCCTGCGGAATCCATATGTCCCTCTTAATTTTAATTACCAAATACAACATTAAGACCCGAATTTTTAAGTAAAATATTGCAATTATAATGAACGTGAAGAAATAGCTTTTACTTATGCGGCGGTATTTTGAAACAGATTCTTTTGTAAAACCTGGTGTTATTCTATGATTTCAACAATTTAAGCACTTTGCGTCTAAAAGGGTTAAATGAATACGAAAGTAATTGGCTAACAGAGCAATTACATTTAGCTAATTTTGCTATTATTCTGCTAATTTAGTACTTCAATTACAGGCTTAAAAGGCAATTTTAATTTGAAATTTGAATTTCATTTGAAATATTGTATGCAAGGCGAATGTTTCTCTCTGGAAAATCTTCCAAGTATTAATGTAGTTTCAATCGATGCTGGATTTAATAAAGTTTCATGTTTGTCCCATGTCGGTGACTCGCGATAAATATCCCATCTTGTGCTGCTTTTGTAGCCTTGCCAACATGTAATAGTGAGAAATTTTCCAGGCAGGGTATCGTTCCATTTGGTTTAGTCGGTAGAATGTCAGTGCGCTATACTGATGGAACGGGTTCGAGTCCCGGCATGGAATCTTTTTCACTATGTTGGCCTTTGAGCCTTTTAAGCAATTAATTTGAAATTTGATTTTCATTTGAAATTTTGTATGCAAGCCGAATGTTTCTCTCTAGAAAATTTTCCAAGTATTAATACTGTGATGTTTCTTATCATAAACACTGTGATGAATTTTAAAATAAAGTTTTGTTTGAAATATAAAACCTTATCTTTTTACCGTACTTTTTAGCAAAATATCGCTATTTTGGAGTCCTATTCTTCTAAAATATTTTAAAATTTTCCACTTAAAAAACAATGCTTATAAACTGACATCTTTTTTTATTAAGTACTAAGCTTTATCTTGAGTTCATGCTTCATATTAAGAATGTGAAAGATTTTAATGTGTTGTGATTAGTCATTGCTTTTTTAAATACGACATGAAAAACCATATTTATTTTTAATTTTTATTCCCGTATATATTGTATTTTGTGAATATGAGCTAAATAGATTTGGTATGTTTTATAGGAAAAGACTGATCTGCGAAATAGAAAAAACAAGGAAGAAAAATCATGCGCTAAGCATAGATTATAAAACACTTTCCAACGCTTCCTGAATGCTTTAAAAGACATCCTAATTCAGGGAAACAACGTAAATAAGATATCTAAGTAAGCATTTTAGAGAACACATAAAAATTTTGAAAAACTGATTTCAGCAGCTACCGTCCATAGCCAAATATGTTTTCTAATTCTTTTGAGCAGCCCTGTATTTGATCTGTAGTTTGAGATATATACTATATAATGGGAAAATTTAGTTTAGCAAGAAAACGCATAACAGGTTGAACTTCTCTTTCAGCAATTTATACTAATATATGGAAACATACTTGAATACATTCGTATAACCCTGCAGTTTACCTAGAACCTTTATTACACGTTACTACCTAGTTAAAATTTAATTCAAACAAAAAAATCTCTTTAAACTACTGGAATCACATTTCGAGAAATCATAATTTATAGATGGCCATGTATCCAATTCTTTGCGTGACCCAGTATAACATTTTAGATATATTCTACAAACATTTCTTAGTAAATTAAATGCAGTTCAACGTAAAAATGCATAACTCATTTAAAAACTACCTTTAACCAATTTGCGCCCATACCCAGTAACACTTACGAATAATTTTGTCTAGTCCTGTATATGAATTATAGCATTTATATATACCATATACTATGCATAAATATAGTGAATCATAAAAGCGCTTATCATAATTAAAAATGCATTTCCAGCAATCATCCCTAATGAACAGTACTTCGGATACAATATAGTATCGGAAATATTTTTTGTGTCCCTGTAAATGCTATATACATTTCGTATTATCATGAAATAATTTTTAGTATGTACCTCAGCGACTTATATCAATTGCATAATATATGAAATAGATTAACATAAATAAAGTACGCCGCAAACAATTCCCTCCACCCCTTTAACATAATGTATTGGAATTCCCTTTTCATCCCTGTAAATGAACAATAACTATTCTTTGCATCGCATACTCTACGGAATGCATGTTTTAGTATGCTTCATAAATTCATATCAGTTTTATTCTGTTTGAAAGCGTTTAAAATCGTTAAAAAGCATTTGAAACGATTTTTTCCCGTAGGCCGTAATGTAACCGAATACTTTTGACTGTCCCTGTAGATGAACTAAACATGCTACAAACTTCATTAGAAATAGGGACAGTGCTATGGTAAACGTCAATAACGTCCAAAAATTGCAAGGCAATCCGAGTATATTTGCGAGAGTTAGAGCGCGGACAGTCGGCCAGACAAACCGAAGTCATAAACACTTTTCAACTTTGTTGAAAAGTATTTAACACGTTAACGCCGGCGAGGAGGTCACACTCTACTGTCCCGGAGCTGCCAAGTCTCCGGCTTTTTTGGATACCAGTATTTTAATACAGAAAATGTTGTTTTATATAATTAGAACAATTGGGAAAAAGGGTTAAAGGAACCCTCAAAGGAACTGTTAAACAAACAACATTTTCTCTAAAATAATAGTGGTGAGCAAAAAGCCGGAGACTTGACAACTCTGAGTCAGTTGAGTGTGACCCACCACGGTGCCGTGAACGTGTTAAAAAGAAATATAAAAGTAAAATAAATGACTGATATGAACTATTTTTATTGTTTGAAAAACATTTTAATGTAAAAAGTAGTTATTAATTGCTTTAAAAAATATTCAGTCCTATATTATGTAAGTAAATACCAACTTTTAAAAAAATATACTAAAGCAGTTTAATCTATAAACTTGTTATCAGGCATGAAAAATACTTTATTTCACTGCTTAAGTATCATATTTAATTTTTTAATGCCAGTAATTACATATATCGAAAACGTAGAAAATGAGTTTATAATCGAAAAAAAATTAATAACTGATTCTGAGTGTCTACAATTAAATGTTTGATTAAAATCACAAACAGAAAAAAAATGCTTACATACATATAAAAAAAATAAATATACCAATTTCAAAAACACTAAATAATTAGTATTTATGTTTGTACTATTAAACAACAAGAATCTACAATAGATGAATTAAATGCATTATTGGATTTAACAATTTCTCCAAAATCTCTCCACGCGTTATAAGGAATTCCTATTATTTTATAATGTTGTCAGATGTTAAATCTGAAAACATTGGTATGAAGATTTAAGATTTTAAATAATTATTAAAAATATTATTAGCAATGAAAAAAATCTTTCAAAAGTTTCACTACTATAATATGTAAAAAGACATTGTCCCAGTATAATGTTAATTTCTAATCTGAAAGAGTTTCGTAACAGTTTTGCCAGATGGGCTACTAATTTTTTAATTCAGATTCTTGATTGACATCACTTTTTTGAAATTGTAAAGTACGTCTTATTTAACCCTCTGTCTACCAGAAGGGTCCAATGGAGCCGACATGTACATTCAAAATATTTATTCAAACCAGAAATTTCTTCAAAACAAACTAAATGTATAAATCAGACAATAATAAGTTAAATAAACAAATTAAATAGTTTTAAGTAAAAATTCTGGTGTAGAATGTTTTTATAAAACTTGAGTAAAATTTCCGGTAGTTCTAGGGTTAATGACATATTAATTAAGGTTAAAACAAAGGGAATTTAACCGTTCCAAATAAGTGGTGGCAATCAAGAAATCTGAATTTTAAAAAGTAGCCTGCTGGCAACACTGTTTCGTAATATCATATTTAACTCCAAAATAATAATGACGCTATAACTGTTAGTAATCAGAAAACATTAAGAAACCGAAAAAAATTCCACATCACTGTCTCAACACATTTTCAATCTCAAGTAACTGGATATTAACATTTACATTCATTCCACTATGAATTTAAGCATGAATCAGTCTCTGCGTCAGCTTTTTTTACGAGCGATGGCAGATTAAGATAGAACAGAATCGAATAGGAAAATATCGCTTCTGAAAACAATTCAAGATCAGTCTCTTTCTATATGAATAACATAAAAACATAAAACTACTTAACTCATCATCATAATATACAAAACAGGAATAAAAGATTTAAATGAAATAAGACTTGCATATACGCTCCATTAATAATATCCGTGTATTTGTAATATGCTTAAATGGCGGACGTCTTTCTCTTTTGCTAAAAAATGTGTTGTAGACGTGGTGATGGTCTAAACAGTTGAGTGAAGTATCTTGTCGCGTATTCTCTTGTTTATTCTATGGTCATATCGCGAGGCAGACGATTTTCAGTAGATGTTTTTTTTTATCGTTTATTCGTTTTTGTATACAACAGATTTGAAATTTAAATGCGCAATAGTTTTATGACAGTGCCTTTAAATTAAATTTTCTCTTTGAAGATTTTTCCAATGTATTTTACCTTTTCGTTTTATCATTTCCAAACAATTCATTTTAAAATGGATTGTAAAGTTTCCTTTTTGTAAATAATAATAATAATAATAATCATAATTAGAGTTTATTAGATAAATAATTGTTTATATTTTTAAAATGTGCAAAAATAAATCTGATATTGATAATATTGACCCCCCTCCTTTTTTTATGTAAAGTTTGTTTCACACGTAATAAATACAAAATATTTTCTTAATAAATAAAAAAAGGTTATCGAGGATTAAAAAAATTTTCGTCGTCACTCTGTCATTCTTTTCATATTAATTTTCTGTAGAATACGTTCCATTTTTTCACGAAACACTTTTGCAATACTAACAATCAGTGAAGGATTATTATATTAAATTGCAATGCTAGATAAAATTGAAATCACGAAAAAAGAATACTTTCACTTTCTTAGATATCAAATTGATAAAATATAGCATGAAAATTTAGTTTATTAATGCTTGTATCGTGCACTTTATTTATTATGCCCCCCCGCCCTTTCGTGACAGAATTTACTATTTGCTATCCACTAATATATTTTCATTCCTTATGTCGCTGTAACTCGGGACTGTTTAAAATATTTCTCGTCATTTTCAAATATTTTTTAAGTTCATATTTTTTCACACTGTCACTTACAATATGGTGGGGTTTTTTGTCACATTTGTGACGTGACGTACGCTACATGCAGTGACATAACAGTGACGTCACAATTTTTTATTAATTGCCAGAAAAATATAATTTTACAGTAAATAACATGCTTTAAAGATTTTTTGTAATTTTTTAAAGTTTTCTAAGAAGTTCACATCTCAGTCACAATGTGGCATCACTGAGTGGTGGCATTTTGGTCACAGATGTGACGTGACCACAGTGACTTATAGTGACGTCATAACGACGTCACCGTGACCATGCATGCTATGAGGGGAGGAAAGAAATACAATGAATGAGTTTAGCATCACAATTTTCGTTTCATGTCAAATGAGAAAAAACTGCGTTACGGGCTATAATTGAGTAAAAAGTGACTAAAATAAATAATAGAAAAATAGACTATATCAGCAAGAATTTATAGGTTTCCTAATAACCCCTTAATTCACGCCCCCGAGATATTCACGGGCTGTGTGTTTTATTTATTTTATTCTTTTTTGTTTGGTTCCCACCAATTTGAAAAAAATAGTGTAATTGGCTTTATTATGGTAACATTTTTACGTGTCATTAAATAAGATGAATACTATATCTTTTTTCAAAAAAGTGGTGCCAGAAAGCAATTTGAATTCTTAAACTGTAATTTAATGCGACCGTTAAGGGCATAGCTGCCAACATCTTACGCTTTTTTGTTACCACATTTTTTAGTAAATATTATCTTTTTAAATCGCTTTAATCTGCCGATTAAATATGGCAAAATTTTCTGTTAAATTTTTCTGTTAAAAAAGCGGAAGAGTTGGCAGCTATGATTAAATGGTTAAACACAATCAACAAAAGCGATACATTACTCGGTCTATATCAATTGCTTTTCGGTCTACCTTGATCACATAGTTGTTCAATCGTTAGTGAAAGTACGTTAGTAGAAAGACCGTTAGTAGCGCTTAGTTTTATCACATGATAGCTTTAAAGAGGAAGTGTCGCAGCCTGTTTCTTTTTTTTTGCTGGATGTCCTATCACGGTTGAGACATTGCTGCCAGTTTGGCCTCTAATTTTTATTCAAAATTTCAAATTGATACTCTAAATTTCTAAAAAAGGAATTTTACTTTATGAGGTCATTAAATGTCTCTTATTAAAAGAAGCATAAAAACGTATTCTTTATTTCTGTTATGAGCACTAAATTTCTGAATAGAAATGGAGAGCAATCTGGCAACCTTGGTTGAGAAGGTAATTTTTACATTATTAGCTTATTATGTTATGCCCGTTATTATGTTTATTTTACATGCAACTTTTTGCTAAATATATTTTGACACCAAAATTTATGAAAATTACATAGGTATAAAGCTCCCACTAATCTTGCGTAATATGTGGGTTAATTTGACCCAGGTTTAATGCGTTTTAACCAAAACGTTTTTTAAAGGAACATAATTTAATAAATTCCACGTATAACACTGAAATTATGTGAATAAGACTTCATCAAATATTTATTTTTATTCAAAACATCGTTATCCATGGTCAAATTAATCCTCATTTTGCGGAGGATTAGTGGGACCTTGACAGCAAGCAGGATCTAATAGATAGAGCACCGCCCCTTGAATACAACGCCTCACAAAAGTAGGCTGATTTTTTATGGCGTTTGAATGGTACCATGAATTTCGACACCAGTATTTTTTAACATATTTCTTTGACTTATTTAATCTCAGATAACTAAGGCGAAGAAAACATTAAAAATTATTGGTAATCAAATTCAAGGGACAGTACAAACGCTGAAAAAATACGCCTACGTCAGGCGCCATCTTATTGTCAGCGCGTAAGCCTACAGAGGGCGCTGACCGTTCCTAACCCCTTTTCGCGTTCGCGATATTTTGTAGCGTCTTGCACTAGAGACTGCTGACCAAAGCGATATAAGTAAGCGTCCTATCTTAAATGGTAGAAGTAACCACAAGATTAAGAGCGAGGTCACATCAATCAAGGTCATGGGCCACGTAGCGGATGGAGTGTGAACTACAGGTAGATACCTAACTGTTTTCTTACTCACACCACAAAAATTGTAAAGTTTTTTTCACCTTGATTAATAACTGAAGTGTTTCTGATAAGGCGATGAAAATTTTGTGGTGCCACGTGCATCTGGGTGCTCCACGCGCTACGCCATTATTTTGCGCTAGATATGGCAAACAAAATTCATGTCCATGAGTGACTAAAGATTTAGAAAATACGCGCCACACTAAAAGCCCGCGTATGTGAATTATCACTCCGTCCACAAGGTGGCGCAACTGTGTTAAATTACGCCTGATTCCAGCATTAAGTTTGTTCGCTTACTTATAACGCTTTGCTGCTGACTGGACTGCTATCCAACAAAGTCTAATATGGCTGACGCAGTAGAGGGGAAATTTCGTTTTTCGGCATCAGCTTTAAATATTATTTACAATTTGTAGCTAGATGAATAGACGGTATCTTTTTTATACAGTATGTGATAAAAAAAAAAAAATAAATACATTTATATACAAGGTGGTCATAAAAACGTTTTGCCGATAAATGGACCTCTAGAGGCTGGTCCGTTCAACCGATCAAGATGAGATTTCAGATATAGTTATTGAGAGGTATTATCTCGGGATTCTGTGAATAGCAACAACGTGGTGCTCACGGTTACGGTTATAGGTACAGAAACTCGGAATTTTTGAATGGCAACGCCTATTTTTTCCCATCGCAAAATGTTCAGCGCATGCGAAAACCCTAAAGAGCGTTTTAACGTTACCTGTGTCTAAAAAAAACAGACGCGTTATGCACGCACAAAAACAGCTCTGAGAACGAGCAAAAAAACCGCGATTGGGGTGCGCGGCAGAAATTTCCGTATGAAAGAGGCAAGACACTAATCACGGCTGCTACGCAGATCGGAGTAAGGAAAACTCGAGACTGTTGACAATGCAGTCGAACGTAACATAGCGTGAGGGACGTTTGCAATCTCACATTTGATAGAGTCTTTTAAATCCGGCGAAGTTTTCAGATTGCACATGCACACTCTGGATTTGAGATATCCCTAGAACCAGAAATCCATAGGAGTGAGGTTTGGGGATTGCGAAGGCCGCAGAAATGGAAAATGGCGAGAGATGATGTGGTCGCTAAAATGCTGGTCCAGGACCCTGCGAACAGACTTAGCTATATGTGGATATGCGTCATCTTGCATTCAAGCCCAAGCAGTGTCATTCAGAGCATTTCGCTGAAAGCTATTCTGGTATCATAGCTGTATAGCAAGAGCCTGTCACAAAGCATGTTACAAAACCCGTTGGTGTCGCTTCCTCAAAGGAGTAAGGGTTGAAAACAATTGTACCTGCAATGCCGCACCACACAGTAACTTTGGCGTTGTATAAAGATAATGGTGCCACATCCGAGTGCGTATTCGTTTCTGCCCTGTGCACTCAATTTTTGGTATTGACTTTGCCAGTTAAGGTGAAATGTATCATACCGTCCATAATAGGCGAACAGGTCAGTCGTTATCGCCATCATATCATAAGAAATCCATTTGGAAATTCCGTACGTTATTGATGGTTTCTCGTGTCCAACATCTGGACGCGCTGGTACAGGCATGGAAACATGCGGATTACAGAGCGCTGTACGCTTTAGAATCGTGTTTTTCGGTATATCCAATACAAGAGCCGCACCTCTTGCAGTTTGCATGCGTCCTGAAGTCACTGTGTGATGCACTTCCATAACAGTGTCCTCAGGAACAGTTGGTCGTCCGGAACGCGGTCTATCACTGGTGCAGCCAGTTTCTTCGAATTTCTTTACTAAATCGCGCTGAGCTTGCGGGATACATGGGTCACGTATTTGGGGATGGTTTCGATGGTAAACACGCAAGACTTCCTCGGTATTCATCCCATTTTGATAATAGAGTTTTACGTATTCACCACGAACTTTCGCGGCAGAGTCAGATCATCGCAATGTGTCAGCTCCCGACTAAAGAACCAACATTCCCACCCTGCTTTTTATCAGTTTTCTGTGTTGAATATGTGTCAAATGGCATTCTGTGATTACTGTCTTGCCTCTGTTGTATGCAAATTTCAACCGTGCGATCCGATCGTGTTTCTTTAGGCTGCTCTCAGAGTCATTTTTTGTGCGTGCATAACACGCCCGTTTCTTGGGATACACGTACAATTCCAACGCTTTATAGGGTTTTCGCATGCGCTGAGCCTTTTGCGATGAGAAAAAATTGGGTGTTGCTATTCGAAAATGTCGAGTTTCTGTACCTTTAAGGGGACGAGGGACCTTAAAAATATTTTTTTTTTATTTTTTGTAAATTTCACCTTAAATATTACTCAAAGGTACATTATATGCATTATGGCATGCATTTATTACAAAAAAAATTTTTTTCAAGTCATTTTTCAGAAAAAAGTGGAATTTTACGCGTTGTTTTAGAAATCTCCGAAATGCCCCATGCGCGTTCCATATCAATGAAAATCCCCATTATTTTTTATAAAAGTTTGGTTTATATATATAAAAAAATCTGTGCATCGAATTTTATATATTTGAATATAAAGGTTAAAAATTTTTTTTTTTGAAAAATTTTGAAATTTTTCGAAAAAATTTCAAAATTTCAGAATTTTTTATTTTTTTTCATTTTGTTTGCAAATTTAACTTTAAATATTACTAAAGGGTACATTATGTGCATTACGGCATGCATTTATCACAAAAAAAATTTTTAAAAAAATTATTTTTGAGAAAAAAATGGCATTTTACGTGCCGTCGTAGAAATCTTCGAAATGCCCCCTGCGCATTCCATATCAATAAAAATCACCAATATTTTTTATAAACGTTTGGTTTATATGTATAATTAAAACTGTGCATCGAATTTTATATATTTGAATATAAAGGTAAAAAAAAAAAAAAATTGAAAAATTGAAAAATTTCGAAAAAATTTCAAAATTTCAAAATTTTTTAATTTTTTTCTTTTTTTTCTAAATTTTAATTTAAATATTATTCAAGGGTACATTATATGAATTGTGGCATGCATTTATCACAAAAAAAATTAAAAAAAATTTATTTTTGAGAAAAAAATGGCATTTTACGCGTCGTCGTAATCAAAATGCCCCCTGCGCATTCCATATCAATGAAAATCCCCAATATTTTTTATAAAAGTTTGGATTATATATATAAATAATTCTGTGCATCGAATTTTATATATTTGAATATAAAGGTGTAAAAAAAAAAATCTAAATTTTTGAAATTTTTTCGAAAAAATTTTGAAATTTTTAATTTTTTTTTTTTACCTTTATATTCAAATATATAAAATTCGATGCACAGTTTTATTTATATATATAAACCAAACTTTTATAAAAAAAATATTGGGGATTTTCATTGATTTGGAATGCGCATGGGGCATTTCGAAGATTTCTAAGACGACGCGTAAAACTCCATTTTTTTCGCAAAAATAATTAAAAAAAAATTTTTTTTTGATAAATGCTTGTCATAATGCATATAATGTACCCCTGAATAATATTTAAAGTCAAAATTTCAAAAAATAAAGAATTGATTTTTAAGGTTTTTTAAGGTCCCTCGTCCCCTTAACCGTAACCGTAAGCGCCACTTTGTTCTCGTTCACAGAATCCCGAGGTCATACCTTTGAATAACTATATCTGGAATTTCATCTCGATAGGTTGGGCGGACCGGCCGCTAGAGGTCCATATACCAGCAAAGTTTTTTTTATGACCACCCTGTACTTTCAAATAAAATTGTATAATCTACGTAGTACGTTTTCTATAAACATCATGGAACTATTAATAAAGAGGAACTGACATATCCTTAAATTAGTGAAGCATCAACTGTAACCGCTATCGCAGGCGTTGTTTACTGCCGGTGGAAAGTTCCACCAGTAGATTTATATAGAAATTTTCAATTTATTTAAACGCCTTAATTTTACGAAATTTGAGTTATAAATGATGGTAGGAACATATTTTCATTTTTACTGGTAGGAGTTTACTTTGGCAGTAGTTAGGTACTGCGTTTCCGCCATATTGTGACAACCAGGGAAATAAACTGACAGTTTTACAAGGCATACTGATACCAGTAAAAACAAATAAAACTTTTTACGACATTTTTGAGAAAAATTTCCGTGAATAAGACGTAGAAATATGACGAAATTATCTATTCAATTTTACTGGTGGGATTTTCGCCCTAGTGGTATTCAGAAACTGAAGATCCTATTTAAAAAAAGCCGCCGCCATCTTGTGACAACCTCCTCAGTTACTTCACTCACAACTGGTAGACAGCACATTACATGTCTCCTCCTCTTTATTCATAACTCCATTATTAACATGTTCGCGTTTATTTGTACTGCATCATACTTGACATCCTTCAACTTAACTTAATTTGATCCAGGTTAAAGCCGCTTCGTGTTAGATTTTTTTTCTCTTTTTGTATGAAGTCAAATAGATTCCCCGTGAAAACATGAAATCAAATATATAATATAATGCTACATCAAGCAACTTTTCTGGTTATAAAAAGTATTTAACCTGGATCAAATTCATCGACATTTTACTGAAGTTATGTTAAAAGTTGGCAAGCATTCTACTGGTGAAAACTTGTAATATATTTTTATTTAACCCTTTTATTACGTGGTTGGGACATATGTCGTCCCAGAAACTATTTTTCTAATTCTATTTGCACCACTTTTTGAAGTCGAATCACTGCATATACTTATACTAGGACAAGGGTGGCCAACTGTAGCACGCTCTACACCACTAAAATTTTATAGTAATCCTTACCTTATCTAGTCATCGAATATCTGTGATTCAACAAGCCGACTTTTTCTGTAAAATTTTAGTGACATCCAGCTACTAGGAACATTTCAAGAGATATCTACCACGAAGATATTTTTTTGTAAATTTTACGAAAGAATATAAAAACAGTCGCCAATCCTAACCAGTGTTGCCAGTGGGCTACTTTTTTTAAATTCAGATTTATTGACAGGCACCACTTTTTTTAAGTGTTAAAATTCGCCTCATTTATTAGCATATTAATTACGGCGAACACAAGGGTATTTTACTATTTTAAATAAACAATTAAAATAAATAATTAAAAAAAACCGACTGCGTAAAAAACGAACTAATTAAATATTTCACCTCAATGTGAAACTATTTTTTCAATTTCTACTATTATAGTGGCGTGCAAAAATTAAGGAAAAGCCACAAAATGCTAATTTTCAAATACGCGAAACTCAAAAAGAAATAATATAATTCCAGCAGTTACTATCTCTACAACACAGCTAGTCCATATAACATCTCATTCATGTCACACGTGGTCACAAGTGTCACAGTCACTACGGTGTAGCAAAAAAATAGGAAATTCCATACATCTCATTATGAGTTTCAAATGATCACTATATGTGACTCCACTGAAACGTAACTGTGACTGCTGTTTTGTGACGAGTCACCATGTGACTTTACAATGTAATTACATTGTGACTCTCGTGTGACTGTCATTTGTAGACTCAATTTCAAAGTCATCGTGAACGCAGCATTGTGATAAGTTACCAAATAATGTCACATTAAAGTCACATGATGACTTTCAGGTGACAGAGAGACTACTGTGAAATCACCATTGTGCTCTTTTAGGAAAAGTCTCCATGTGACTCTAATATGATATTATTTGGTGACTTATCATGATGCAACGTTCATGATGACTATGGAATTGAGTCTAAAAATGACATTCACATGAGAGTCACAATTTAACTACATTGTAAAGTCACCTGGTGACTCGTCACAAAGCATCAGTCACATTGACTTCTCTGTGGAGTCACATATAGTGATCATTTGAGACTCATAATAAGATGTATGGAATTTCCTATTTTTTCGCTTCACCATAGTGACTGTGATACCTGTGAACATGTGTGACATGAATGAGATGTTGTATGGGCTAGCTGTGTTGTAGAGATAGTAATTACTCGAATTATATTATTTCCTTTTCAGTGTTCGCGTATTTGAAAATTAGCATTTTGTGACTTTTCCTTATTTTTTGATAACCAGTGTAGCTCATACTCTCGCTATATATATATTTTGTTCAAATTTTCAATCGTTAATAAAATAATTATTATTCATCCAATTAAGCTCAAATAATTTTTTTAAACTTGTAGTGGATGACACTTGATGTTAATCCAGTTTTCTTTTCAAATATTAATTCATTAATTGAATTAAATTAATTAATTTTCAATAATAGAGAGAGTCCTCCTTTTGATCAAGGTATTATAAGACCGACAGAGCCCTCTTCTTGATCAAGGCATTTTAAGCGCTACTCAAGAGAAAAGAAGAATGTGAGAAAAAAATTCTCTTATAGACCTAAGTAGGAATTGATTTATTTGTTTTTATATTACTTGTTTATATTACTTACCTATTTTTTTATTTACTTATATTGATGACTTTTAAGTTGTGTTTAATTTTTAGTTCCTATCTATAAACACTGTTTTGATGAGATCTATATATGTCTATGATGGTTGGAGTTGCAGTAAAGCTAGAGATCCTACATACACAACTTTCAGGTTGTATAATATTTTAACGGAGCTTCTGACTGTAAAATAGTCAATGAAACATAGTCTTAATTTTGAAAGACCTAACCAATGATATGCCAATCAACAGGGTGCGTATTTTTTTCGTCTCTACCGCCGTTTTATATTTTACAGCCGCCCTTTTGAATTTATAAAAAAACCTAGCCTATAACCATCGAGCCGTTAAGACAACTTGATAGAGACCTCATTCATGAAAATCAATCCAGCCGTTGGGATGTTTCGAGGGTATGAAAAAATCCACATACCCATATACGCGTGAGACACATAACCTTTCTTTTCATTCGGGTAAAAAGGGCCCAATCACGATATCGGAATTAAAAAATGTAGCCCGCTGGCAACACTGATGTTAACCCGTACTCGACAGTTTGATGAAGCCGATATCTTGAATTTAAAAATTAATGCATTTTCGATGAGCGTCTTTTAAACATTTTTAAGTATATTGCATGGGTATTTCTATATAGAATTTTTCAATGCTTATTTAAACCCTTTCCTGTGACGTCCGAACTCAGTTCCGGCAACGCAAATGCGCAAATTTGGAAATGCCTGACCTGAGTTCGGGCAAGAGAAAAATCGGTGTTTCAAATCCTTGAGGCCCGAACTCAGTTCGTCCAATGCATAATATATAATTTACCATTTTCACAATAGATGGCGATACTTTCCCGCGAAATTTCAGAAGTTGAGTGCCATTTGTCGGACTATTGTGATTTTGCAGTTCTTCCCAAATTTGATTCAACCCATTCAGAGAAAATAAAAAATTTCTATTTTTGACACGTTTTTTGCAAATATATTCAGAGGCAAGGGGTTAATTTTAAAATTTTTAATTAAGAAATGTAACAATATTTGATAGAGAAAAACTTGTGTTCAAATTCAAAGATTACGTACGACTAGCTAGTCTGTACCACCGGCTGCAGAGTTGCTTGTAGGGCCATTTTTACAAATTTAGAACTTCCACACAATTAGTATCAGAATTGCCGTATAGTAATGTTTGTTTTATTTATTGAAAAGCATTTCGAAATTACATAAAGTCACTTTTCGGAATTTGGGAATAATGAAAAGGCTAAATTCAACACTTTACACGGTTGTTTAACAGCTATTATTTCGTATATCTAGGGTGCACGTCAGTGTAAATGTGGTAAATTAACAGAATTAATAAACCCTAAAGGTTACAACAAATTAGGCGTCTTCAACTTTTTGCATCAATTGTTACAAACAACATAACCCAGCCTCCTGCTTTTAGAAAGCAATTCATTATATCGCAAGAATCTTTTCGCGATATAAGACTGAAAGTTTTATATATGTTTACCTAAATAACTGACGACCGAATTATGAAAAAAAAAAATTCGAATCATCCACGAATGCGCAGTTTAAAATTATTTCATACAAATACCCATACATCATCAATTTTTCAATATATTAATGTTTTACCTGTAGTATACTATTGTTCTCGCGTTTTTAGGAAGATGTGTTAAATTTCGTTGAGAACTCTTCATGCTATAAACAAAAAACTTTTAAATTTTTCACAGAAACTTTAAAAGGACAAAGGACTTTCATGCTTATTATTTTATTATATTTTTTCGTTCATTTTGAATACTATTCATGGGCATACTATATGCATTATGGCATATATTTATGACACAAGAAATAATAAAAAGAAAATGAGAAAAATAAGAAATTTCTTTGAATATTTTAAGCGTTATATGAAGAATTTTTCAAAAGGCCCTATGCACATTCCACATCAGTTAAAATTCCCAACATTTTTTATGCAAGTTTGATTTATATATCTTACACATAAAACTGGGTATGGAATTGTATACAGGGTGTTCCGTTAAAGGGGTCCAATATTAATAGGGGTAATAGAGGAGATCACACGGAGCATAAATCAGTATATAATGCCTGGCCGGATCGCAATAATTTTCAAGTTACAGCAAATAGAATGAAAAATCGGAAATTTGTAAAAAAACCCTCATTGCTAAACTATCGATAATGCTACATAAAAACAAAGCACATATTTAGAAAGAGCAGAAAAAATCCTACGAAATGACATAAGTTGTTTTAGAATATTGAGAATTAATGGCGAGTTACAAGCTCTGAAACAGTGAAAAAATACAAAATCAAATATTTAGCAAAATAGTTAATCGTTAATTCCAAAAATGCAACTCTACCTACATCAAGGAAAATGTTATAAAATTTGGTCCATTCCGAAAGCTTTCGAAGAAGCTGACAATAAACCATATCAGTTTAATTGTATGGGAGAAATCAAGCAGTTCCCTAGTTACAACTCTGTACTGTTGCACGCTCGGAAAAGGGCGAAACTCCGCCCATCACGATTGTAAACACCCCGTTTTAATATCTTTCAATTATACATTTCTGATCAACCTCTATCAATACCCTTTCATTATTCAGTCTGGTCAAGTGAATGACATATTGTGCAGCTCTCGCCTTGTCTTAAATCAAACTCCGTGACTGCTGCGTTTCCTCCATGAACTTTCAGGATGATGAAGAAGAAGTACTTTTTATGCAAATTTTCTATGTGTATAGGAAGAAAAGTGTAATAAAACAGCAGTCATCAGTGGGCGTTATGTTAAAGGGAGGCTGTTGTAAGTGGGATTGTAGTAAGTTGATGTATAATAATTATGCCGGAATACTCTAACGAAGAATATGCGGACATGCATCTGATGTACGCGCAAGCTCATGGAAATGCATGTCTAGCACAGCGCATGTACCGTGAGCAATTTCCAAGGAGACGTTGCCCAAGTTCGAAACTCTTCATAAAAATCGATAGACGATTACGGGAGACTGGATCGTTTAATACAGCAAGCATTGATGCAGGGAAACCTCGACATGTACGAACACCTGCAATGGAAGAAGATGTACTGAATATTTTTAAAGATAACCCCTCCACGAGTACACGAGCTGCTGCGTCTGAAGTCGGTGTTTCTCACCAAAGTGTGTGGCGTGTTCTGCGTGCAGAAAACATGCACCCCTTTCATGTGCAGCGGGTACAACTGTTATCAGTAACAGATTGTGCTCAGCGGACAGAATTCGTACGCTGGTTGCTTAATGTAACAGAAAATAATCCACAATTTTTGGAAAATATTTTATTTGCTGATGAAGCAACATTTACGAGAGAGGGCGTGGTAAACACGAACAATATGCACACATGGTCATATACAAATCCGCACACTGTTTTCCCGTCGAACGCACAACAAAAGTTCAGTGTGAACATATGGGCAGGTGTCCTCGGCGATTATCTCATAGGACCATATTTACTCCCAGATGTACTCAATGGCAGTACGTACTTGGTTTTCCTACGGGATATCTTACCGCAGTTACTGCAAAATGTGCCAGCAACATTTCGCCACAATATGTGGTTTATGCACGATGGCGCACCGGCACATTTTTTCATAGGTGTTCGCAATCACCTCAATTCAACATATCCTGGGAAATGGATTGGACGCAGTGGACCTGTTGCTTGGCCTGCATGCTCTCCAGACCTCAATCCGTTAGACTTTTTTGTTTGGGGACACCTTAAATCGCTGGTGTATATGCCTGTGGATACACCGGAGGATTTACTAGCGCGAATCGTTGTCGCTGCAGGAGACATTCCCAACTCCGTCGGAGTTTTTCGGCGAGTTCGCCAATCTTTACGACGTCGCTGTCGGCTGTGCGATTCTGTTAATGGGCGCAACTTCGAACACCTATTATAATAATGTCCGTTCGTCTGCCTTCCGACATTGAACTGTGCAGCGCAGGCCAGAAGACTATGCTTCACATATGTCATAATGTACGTGGAATGTAATTCTTTATTTGTCATTTTTCTTTTATTTTCAACACTTTTTGGCACAGTATTTTGTATGTCACAGACTGTGGTGTACTCAAATTGTAAATTACAAAGTTTGTATGAATTAATTTAAAATTTAGTGTCTTTTTTAAATTTATAATTGATAAAATTATTATGCTATTTGTTATTATTATTTCCTATCATAAATTATGATGCACATATACATACAATAATTGTCCATGTAAAACATGTACTGAAACTTCTTGCATAGTTACAAATCGCAATATTTTTAATTATTTCCGAATTTTCACCACCAGTTTAATTTTAAAGAATTTAACTTAAGCTTTGTATCAATAAAAGACCACTTTAAAATGTAGACTATTATTGTAAAGTTATTTTGGTTCACTCAACTCTTGAATAATTAAAAATGTTGCATCTCAGAAGAAGCATGATCGAAAATGTATAGTTGAGAGTAATTAA